>CM054177.1:32988563-34456063 GCA_028829895.1 Sinotaia quadrata | reverse complement strand
TCCAATGATATAAACCATTCATTCATGTTTCACTATGTGATGAGTTATGCAATATACTTCTTCCGTAACTGCCAATAGCATACTATGATACTTACTATTGGTGACTAATCTCTAAAAGTCTCCAGTTCAGACTGGAGATCACATATAAAGGCTAACAAAATATGATAGAAGATATGAAAAATATAGTTTAAAAGCTAATAGTTATAACAATATATAATTATACATATTCCTAGCATCACATCATCATTCAATATTTATTTTTTAAAAGAAATTTTCAGCAATTAAAATTATATCTGTATTTATTATTCTCTTGCCTCAAATGGGTGAAAGAAAGATTCATAAATATATTTGAATACTTAAAAATATATATATATATCTCAGTCACAAATTGGTATATGGTGTCATTTTAGTACTATAATTCAATGTGCTAAAAGTTATATTCTTTTGCAAACCATTTTCACCTCTAGGGATTCCTTACATCATCATACTTTCATTTTTTTTTTTTATATTATTATCTATATCCTTCATTGTCACATGAATTTAATTTTTTAATATTTTTTCATACTTTAAGGCAAATTCTTGTTGCAATTCATTGCATACCATGCATGCACTCAGAGGTCATCACTGTAATAAGCCAGACAAAAGAATGAATTCAGTCCAAGTAAGGACAGCCTTTTTTTTTTTTGAAGAATGAAAGAATTTTCAGTTTCTGCACAGTTAATACAAAAACAAGTCTCAAACAATTGGAAAGGGAAAAAAAGTAGATCAACTACCCTAAATAAATACTGAAATCAAGATTAGTGAGTGAAATAATATACATTGGAACTTGCAACAAATGAGATAACAATTCTGACTTCAGATTTAAACAATATAATCTTCTTTAGATTGGATATTATTTAGTTTCCTGCAAAAAATGAAAACAAAACTAGTCATTTTCTTTATTTAATATTTATAAATTAATAGTTTTGTAAATAATATCAAATTTTTCAACACCTGCAAGAACCATACAAACAAAACATATACAGAACAATAGCATTATACATTTCTGTACTAACCTTGTGATATAACCTCCTTGAAAACCAGCACCATTACGATCATCCACAACTACCCTAGGACCATTTGTATTTACTTTGCCATCTTCAGATGATTTCCATGTCTTACTATAGTCTGCACCCTTCTCAAAATTCTTTGACCTTCATACAACAAAAAAGAAATATGGTTTTGCAGATGTTAGTGATATAGTTAAACATTTCTGATAAGAAAATTAGACTTATAAAATAAGTTTGGCTAGAAATTGGGTTTAACAGAAATATATGAACAAAAAAAGAGAGAGAGAGAAATGGTGTTAATTAGCTTTACACCAAACTAAAATAAAATATTATTTGATGATGGGGCAGAGGGAAGAGATGTGACCTAAACTATAGCAAAGTTTAGAGTGTTATCAAGCATGGAAATTGTCTAACAAATCAATTAATGTTATCACACTGCAGAGATTCGAAAATATGATTCATAAAATGGTGACATTTTAATACTAAATTATTTACTCTGAAACATTTGTGTTATGACTTTCTTTACAAGCTTGTAAGTTTTGCATTTATAAATTCAATAATGGTTCCAAGTTAGAAACAAAGTTGTCACACTTAAAATTCAACTCGCCCATTTAGTATATAGAAGATAGCTTGCCTTGCTTGTATTTTAATGCAAAGTCTATCACACTGGTTCTTTCAAGGTGAGACAGTAGAGATACACATTAAAACAATTAAAATTAAAACAACAATAAAAGGGTAGAAATCATTAAAAGACTAAAAACAAGATTCAGAGGCTAAAATATACACTTAATTAAGTTCATTTTAAGTGTGCAATTTAAATGCTTAGAATATTTATTGGAAATACAGTGGATTCCAGTTCAAGAACAGTTTGACCCAATTAAATGTCTACCCCAATTATGCAAATTAATTAAAAAGCTAAATATATACATGTACTATATTTAAAAAAATGTATAAAACAACACAATGCTATCATTTACTGAGCAACAAAAATACTGTAGTAATGTAAATTAATTTTGGAAACAAATGATAAAGAGAAAAATATTTATGCTAAAACAATTTCAATTTAATGTATGCACCAACTGCTTAACAGTTAAGTGATGGAGGAATTTACTGAAATTCCCCTGCCGTATTCCCTCAACTGACTAACTGTACTAAATTAGCACATAAATCTAGTGCAGATATTGAGCTGCCTTCATTGCCTTCCTTCAAGTAGTATTGTACTTCAGCAATATTTTTTTCATTTTGCATCTTGTTTAGTCACTCATTAAGGCTCTGGATTTATCATCATTGTCAACATCCTCCTCACTTTCCTTGTCTTCTAAAGTCTTTTAGAATTTTGCTGCAATTTGTTCAACAATTTCATCCTCACAATCTTCATTTTCATTATAGCATTGAAGATTTTTGTCAATACATGCAAATTCTGTGTAGCCTGTGATGTGTTGCATTTCTACTATGATGTCACTCAAATGAACAAATAAACTGACTCATAAAATAATAAGATAAAACGAATTCAAAAATCATAACAAACAAAATAACTCTGGAACTATTTAAAATTTTGTCATAAAAAGATTTTTTTATCCACTGCTAAGTGGTTATATTGTAATCAATCAAACCTTTTCCATGGCAGTACACACAGACCACAACACTTCTCAAGGCCTTCCAAGTTCTTTTCTGCATCTCGCATGTCTTGGTTAATTTGATCCATGCCCTCTTCAATGCGATCCAATTGCTCTGGAAACAAGAACACAAAACTCTTTTAGTCTACACTTCTTGATACAAAGACTAATATATGTTTACTACAAGTTCATATGCTCTGTACGTTTCAAATATGTAGCATAAAATAAATAATAAGACTATAAATGCAACTGGTTTGTAAACAAGGGTATAAAAGTTAAATTAAATAATTCAATTTGCAAAATGCTATCAAAATCTCTTTAACAAGAATACATGCACATGCTAATTAATTGAGATATAGAACAATAAAAATTGGAGTTACCTATCTGTGCAAATATTCTCCAAACAATTATGCAAACAAATAAGGAAATTTAAAATTACTTTGCTGACACCTGTCCAATGACCGAACAAGATTACATCTTTTCCACAAACACAACCACCACTCACCCTATACAGGTTCAACCTTCAATTTCAAAATCAACAATGTTGAAAGCAGATAAAATCACCCAGCCATCTCACTCATTTGCCTGCACACATGCGCACATGCACACACACAATTTTAAGTGAAGTAAAAGTCTGATAAGTCTAAACAGTTTCGGTCAAGGACACTGATAATTACATGGAGTAAATTATAATATATAGGATTATTAAGTATGCTGTTTCAAGTACTGTTATATTCTGGAATGCTTTACTGAACACAATTTATCTAATCATATTATTTTTGTCAGGGGATGAAATAAAATGAGAATTTCATAATTCACTTCAAAATGAGACAATGACTGATATACACTCAATACATGCACATGCTACACTGACAATAAAGTGACGTGCAAAATAAATTCATATCTCAAAATATAATTTCATTTATAAATTAATTTAAAGCTCTGCAGAATGTAAACAATTTCATTTAACAGTAATACAATACAATCTAGCTTATCAAATACTTAAACTACTGATATTTTCATACAACCAGCATGAATTTTGAAGAGATTTACTATTAAAGTTTATTTTACAAGTTTCATTATTCATAATGTTCAGCAAGAAGTAAAACATCCATAAAATACATTTTCTTTTTTCTTCAAAACCATGACTTATAACTATTCATTATTTAGGAACAAAGAAATATATATAAATAAAAAATAAAATGACATGACAACCCTCTTGACAGCTAGATTTCATTATGTGGAAGAAAAATTTTATCAAATTAGGATTTATTTTCTCCAGTGGTAAGAATGTTACATCAAATTGTCAAGAAAAAATCCCCAAGAAAAGTATTAACATTATTATTTGTGAAGTAGAAAATCATAATGGAACGAGGTTTTTTTAATGGTCAGAATAAAACTGACTTCTGATTTCTTCCAATGTCAGCAGTATTTTGACTTCTCATTCCATTCAAACTTCTTATAAATGCTTTCCTTTAAACACTTTTGTAAATTCATACAGCTATATTTATGATTTATGATTTATAAATATAAAATTCACACTTTCAAATTCATTTCTTTTTAAAATGTTAGATACAAATTTACCCATTTTTTGTTTTCAAGAACTTGTCCCAAATGCACAGTTTTAATGTACCATAATAAATGATTATTTGAAGGAAATGTATGACCATTATATATCATGTTAGGCTGTTAGGCTTTGCTTATTCATTCCAAGGAAAATGTTTATTTAATATACAAAACTTAATTTTTCATGAATTTTTTCACTCAGAATTAATTTGCAATGTACAAGTTTTTTTCTAAAAATGGATTTCTACAATCTTTCACTCTATGTTATTGTTAAGTCCCTTCTGTGGTGCAATGTAATTGATTTTTGCAGCAAGATATAGAGAAATTCACCTTTATTTTTTTTTTTGGTAAAATCTATTTTAGATTAATCTCATATTTTGTTTACAAGGTTATACTTTATAATTGGGATGCCCCAAATGTTGAGTAAATAAAGTGAGTTGCAAAGTATTCTGGGTACTACAAAATAAAAACTAATCAAAACAATAATTGCTCTCTACCTGATGTTTACTCTATAACTGTAATTATCCAGTCCTCATCTAAAAAAAAAAAAAAACTTGGCTCACAGATAGCAAGTGAAATTTGCAGCTTACTAGTAAGCAAAGATGATTTTCTGTGAATGTTAAATGTTATTGTTAAATAGGTGAAAGTGGATATTTCTTCTACTTTATCCAATACAATCATATGAGACAATTTCACATCCCCCCACCCCCAGTGTCTACACAATATCTGCCACTTTGTGATCAAAGTACAATGCATTCCCCCCACCCCCACAATGAATATATTTCACTGCTTTGTGATTTCACAGGCATTAACATGACTAACATCTTTAGTCAGTGTTTCCATAAGTGATTACTACAGTATTTATACTAAGCAGCACCAACTCTACTTTTTGTTTCATTGTATCACCCAGAAAGTGATCGATCATAGGTTTTATGATTGTCTCAGATGGCATTTCATGTGTATTCATTTATCATTGTTAAAGTGTTATAATGTATTTGCAAATTATGTACAAAGATTTCCTATTTAATTCAGTTCAATGACAAAGTGCTCACAATTCCACTTACTTAAATACATAATTTTGTCATCAATGTAGCATATTTTACTTGCTGAAATGGTCATAAATAAGAATTTAAAAAATACTACTCATAACTTTACACTGATGCTTAGTCTATGATCATGCCACACATTGTTGAATTGTGGATTATACTGGTATAATCACCATGCTGGTGTAGATGATGCATAACCCATTCACTGACCCACAGTGCCCAGCATCTACTATACCCAAAGTCAAATAACAGGTTGTATACAATTTCACTCAAGCTATTGCTTACTACAAATATGGATGAAGATAAAGTTCCAAATTATTCCATTTTACATATTTTAAGTGTATATCTTGTTCTCTAGTATTAGTTTTTTTTCACTGAATACAGAGCAGAGTACATCTACACCAAAAATATTCAATATTTACATTATAGATCTGTTTATTCATCCAACATTAATTATTCTAAAGAAATATATTTTCAATAGTTCAATTTATTACAGCAAAAGAAAGTGGTGTATGAGTAATTAGACTGGAAAATTAATATATAATTATAAATGTATAATTCAGTTCAATAAATATCAAAGCAACTTTCTAAATCGCAAATAATTCTGGTGTGATATTGTTATTACTTTGAAGATTCTCAATATACACAATAAAAATGATTACAAGTGTCAATATTTTGGCTACATACTAACAAAGCCTTATAAAGCCAATCAGGTTGATAGAATTATAAAATATAATTACAGATAAAAATGAAACTGTGTAGGCCTGTTGTGAATAAATGAAGTTATTTGAACAATTACATTCCACATTAAAACAAAAAACAGTTGTTATCTTCATTTATAAAACTACAATAGATCAAGAATATAAAATTATGGCCAAGAATAATTTTTCTTTTAACAATTAAAGTTGTATTTTTTAACAAATGGCAATAAGCATGCTGTATTTGTTGACATATTGTGTGGAAGCACTATATTTGCTGTTTTGTGAGCACTTGGAAAATATAAATATGGGTACAGAGGAAAAATTTCTTTTAGTGGAATTAGAATTTGCTCACTTTGCTTTAGTCTTTCTACATTCAAATGGTAATAATACCAACTGAATTAAGTAATTTTTGTACAAATTAATTTCTTTCTTCTCTCTAATGGTCACACTGTTTTGGAAGTTGGATATTAGAATTATATTTTCCAAAACAATTCCCTATACCAGATAATGCACCTCATTTTTATTTCTTAAAGAGTTGGTATTGCTTCCAGATATGTTTTCATAAAATTTTAAAGTGAGAAATATTATTTCAATAAAACCTAGTCATTCTGTTATGAATGAATGACAAATGCACTCTGTGAATTACAATATATTTTCCTTTACAGACTTTGCCTAATAAATATCAGGCATATTGAGAAAAACATAAACTTGTGATGTCAAATGAGTGAAAATAAAGTTTTGATGATCCAGTCAAGACAAAAGTGTAAATGATAATGAATCATTGAATATATCTCTAATCTATTTTTTTTTTTTTTAAAGAAAAAAGATTTATAGCTCATCAATTTGATTCTGGTGAAACAGAAAGTGAATACAATTCAAAATACAATTGGACACATTGACAGTGGTTGTATAAATCAATTTCAATAGAAGCAGACAATAAATTTATCTAGTCCAGCAACAATATGATTAAACTCTCTGATTAAAGTATAATATATGAATGCTTAGTAAATAGATTTATTACTTAGAATGTAGACCTGCCAAATTACCTGCTAATTTGGCTATATGATTTCAATATATAAACAGTTTTTGTTTTTTAAAGCAAAATTGTTTGGATTATTAGTTTGGTCATAATGATATGTTTATTATCAATTTGTTAAAATGTGTACTGAGAAATTTTGTGAAAGGTACAAATAAATATTAATAATAATAAAATTACAATTTAATAAAATAAATAAAAAAACAAACATGCACATAAATTATATTTTTTACAGTAAATAATTATGAAAATAATAAAATTTACAACAGTATAAAATTAATAAACAAATTAAATATTTTGTGCAACTTAAAATTAATAAAAGTATTGCAATGTAAATAAATTTGTATATAAAAATTAAGGATTATATGCAGAAACCCATCTTTTTCCTAGTCATTTTAGGAAAAAATTCTTTGGTTTCAGTCTGTGAACAGAGCAGATTTATACACATTATGCTAATGAATTTACTGAGGGCATGCATTGGAATCTTCAGATACATGCTTAAAGATTTTCAATATATTAAATACTAATAAGTAATATTTAATATACATATACAGGTAATTATACACAACTCCTTAGTGATTATTGAACATCTTGCTGGTGAATATTTTTATGTGAGCTATCAATATTAAACATAAGTTTTTAAAAAAAATACTGACTAATTAAAATGTACAATTTGAAGTGGTTCAGTTGTGTGATTAATAAAGTTATGATTATTAATATTATTGTTATAGTCATTTTTTCCTAGTCATTTTAGGAAAAAATTCTTTGGTTTCAGTCTGTGAACAGAGCAGATTTATACACATTATGCTAATGAATTTACTGAGGGCATGCATTGGAATCTTCAGATACATGCTTAAAGATTTTCAATATATTAAATACTAATAAGTAATATTTAATATACATATACAGGTAATTATACACAACTCCTTAGTGATTATTGAACATCTTGCTGGTGAATATTTTTATGTGAGCTATCAATATTAAACATAAGTTTTTAAAAAAAATACTGACTAATTAAAATGTACAATTTGAAGTGGTTCAGTTGTGTGATTAATAAAGTTATGATTATTAATATTATTGTTATAGCTCAGTTCAGTGTAAATTGAGCAGTCCTACCTCAATTGGCATGATTCAAGAAATATAAAACAAGTCAATCAATTTGCTTATGACATAAAATTTTGTTTTATATAATACGTTTTTCTTATAATACCTGAAAAAATTTTAATACAGAAATAAAATTAAAACATTTAAAAAACAATATACAAGTTATTGACTATGCACATAAATGAAGTAATAAAAATAATGTTTAATATCAAAAAGATGAGAAAAGTAAATTTTATTCCTACTCATATTCTATTCATTGTGTCAAGTTGTGGAATTTGCCAATACTCATCATAAATGGGTTTCTGGTAACTTGTAATGATAGTAAAATGATTAGGTCTTGTTCTCTGTCCATATCTACATCTATTTATGTACCTATTGTATAAAATCTATTTTCCATTTTAATAACTGAATGGGGGCCGCAAGTCAAATTGACATCAGCACACTTGCATATTGGCATAACAGTTGAAGATATGCAGATATAACCAGTGGCCCATGCTCTGCATCAGCACTTAACCATAACTGATATGGTTCATTATTACAAAGTCACCCCAGAATACAGTGGTGACAAGACAATGCTACTTTGCTAGCCAATGTTAAGAAACTAATTCATAAGACAATGAAAATCTTTTCATAAGACTGATGAATAAAGTTATCACAGGATATTAACTTCATAAACTGTACACTAATACAGAAAATCAATAGAGTATTTATTTCAATATGATGGAAGTATTTCATCTCAACTTGAATTAAACAAATTCTGAGCTTGTCATCTTTATCAAGACAAAATACCAAGACTACAAGTTTATTTATATAAATGCTTCTATGATTATCAAAATCCAAAAGAAATAGTAAGGATAAGTCATGAAATTGTGTATTAAATTGCTGAAATATTTTCATCATTACTACCAAGTACCATATGACAAAGTTGTTGCGTTTCAGGAATCTAACCAAGCACAGCAAACCACTCTGCATGCATGCAGGCATGTGAAAAAATAAAAATTGCAAGGCAACTAGAATTTAGTAATGTAACTGCTTCAGGAAATAGAACTCATTTATATAAAACAAAACAATTATATAGGCATAAAACATTTAATCAAAATTTTTACAAGGTGACTAAATATTGCTATTTATACGGGTGGAAGGGTGAATAAAGTTAAACAAAACAACTAATGAATTTAAATTGAGAAGATTATATTACACTGTATTATAGATTTGTAAATTGTATTTTTTCCTCTTCAGAAGACTAAAAGCACCAAATACTGTGTCAAGCTCCTGGTGATAGCAATGAGACTGTCTCAAGACCATAGTGTGTTCCACAATAAACAGCACAGAATAGCAGTCAATCATTTTACAATAATGGCAAACAATGAAACTTAGTTATGTAGTAACTAAATCTCGTTCAGTCAATACATGATCAAACACCACTGCCAGTGGTCAATTAAAATTTATTATGAAAGATTTTTTTTAAATGTAAGATTATTACTTAATTTTTTTCTTGTATCTGTTTTTTCAGTCTTTTCAGGATTAATACAATATGCTATTGTTAAAGCTTTAACTAAATGTGCACTTATCATACAGTTATAGTAAGAAATGAAGTAATGAATTAACAAAGTCACTGGAAATTGACCCACATCAAGTTTTGTTGTCAATGTCTATCATCTATAATTACAAACACCTTGTACACAGCTGATATGATCTACACAGTAAGTCTGATGTTGGTCAATGAATTTTATCACTATCAGTAGACATCATAGCATCATTTGTCAGAACGTCATGATTGTGGAAAAAAATTCTCTGTGAACAGTCTGAAGATTTTACCTAAATTTAGCATAACACTTTTTGGACAATGGAAACAGTCAAAAGACAATATACTGGTATAAAATAGTTTAATAAAACAAAATACTACTATAAATTATAATCACAATATATCCTTGCAGATAATACAGGCAGATCAATGTAATTACATTTACCTACACTTTAAGTCTATGAGCTATTTCTAGGTTGAGATATTCCAATTCTTTTTAGCAAAAATTAATATAAAATAATTTAGTCCAAGAAAATGAATTATTACTAAAATACTAGTGAGATGTCCATTATAATTTCACTAACAATATGCATTCATATTCATCAATTAATGCTATTAATATTAATAATATTCTAATATTATCATATGCACCTCATGTTTCATGATACCCCTTTTTCATGTAAAATATTATTCACATATAATTTATAAACTTTTTAATTTTATCCATAAATGAGAAAACAAAAACTATAATACACTGTCTGAATTTGATTTAATAATAGTTAATACATAAATAATTTTTATTAAAAATGTTAAAATCAATCTTGCTGTCATTTTCAGGGAAAAATTACAGGGATGTGCATGTGTAACAAATGAGTATGGTTAGCTAGTGATTATAACTACCTACCGCCCTGTACATCAAGCATGACCAGAGTTTTCACTCCAACATCCTGACTCTGAAATCAACGAAGCAGCTTGAATCATTCAATACAGAAAGAAAGAAAACATCCCTAAAGCAAAAGCATACACTGATATGATATCCACTAGAACAAGGGGTATTTGACAGTGTTTTACAATGTCAATATAATGGCGGTTTAAAAGTACTTTTTTGTCTGAATTTGTGCATTTGTATAACATAAAGTATATTCATAAATGTACAAGGATATAAAAATATTAAAAAAATATGATACATACTAGAAGTGTTTTTTCTTTTTGAATGCTACATCATTAACATAATTCTGATATTAAAAACTTGAGGCAGGACATTTTGGCACTGCCATTTCACACCCCATAAACACACATTCCTAAGTATACACAAAAACATGATTCTTTATTTATTTAATCCTAAAATTAAATATAATCAAATTTTTTAAAAAACCAACATAACCGAAAGTTTAATTTAAATCCACAAGCCTGAAACAAGAGCGAAATTAACCAACCTTCAGCTGCAGTGATGGGAAGGAGAGTTGAGCATTCATTCTATTGCCCACAGCACTAAAATGTTTGGCACAATCTGCACTGGGCTTGTCAAAAATGTATATGAATTCATCAATTCATTTGACTGCAACTCTTAATGCTCAGGGAATCTGTTTGCAATTAAACTAAGTGGGGGGGGGGGGCTATTATGCATGCTCCTCTGTAACTACTCCAGCATAAAAATTAATATGCTCAAACTTTTCATTTACTAACTAGCACCCAAACAGTTAATGCCAAAATGTCCAGCACTAAAACAGCATTATCCATACAGAGTTATCATTAAAAACTTATAGTTATATCTCAATTAGAATGACTAGAAGGATGAAAATGTTGCTAAAGAACCAACTGAAGCAAGATTACAGTTAAATATAGCTAGACTGCAAAATGTATATGTAAATATTTTATTTAATTTTAATTTTTTAAAAATTCCTAAGAAAAAATAATTAAGGAATAATAGAAGTGTTTATAAAAGACTTAAAAACAAAAATATGCAAATATAAATGATAATAATGTAAATGCCATCTATATATAGATGAAGAAAAAATATGCCTATAAGTATAAATATAAATGGGAGTAATGACAGGAATCATATTCTAAATTTCAATTCTTGTGTTAACTAAAATTATAAGCAATAAATCCAAAATATGAATACCTAACAAGAATATTTTTTGCAGTTAATAATTTTAAATTGGAGAGAAAAAAACTTTTCAAAAATGTCTTTCACTAAACTTTTCAAAAAAGTAGCAAATTAAATTTATTTGGAAACTTATAATTATACTTATTTTATTTAGAAATTGCAAAAAGTTTTGTACCTAACTGCAAAATGTAATTATTGTATTTATTTACAATGCACTTTTACACAAAATTAAAAAATTTGAAAATGGGGGGGAGGGGGGCCTAGGTAGGGAGGAAAAACTGAATTATTTTTGCGGAACTGAAGAATCTTTTAAAAATCTGATATGCTAAGTGGGAAAGATATGCATTTTGCAGGAATGAAATGGGGGAGAGGGGGGGCTGGTTATAATCCATTATGGAATATGTGGTAAATCGGTATCTAAAGTACTTTCAAACCTTAGTTAAATACCCTGTCAGTGAATATCATTTAAATAAATTATAGGAAATCATACATTATGCTGAAATAAAGATACAGTTTGCTTCCAGTTTCTCTTTTACAACTACTTACATTTCTTATTTTTCTTTAATTTTATTTCTTGCTTAGAGATAACATTTTTTTTCAAATGAAATAAAAGAAAATATGTCAATATCACAAAAGTTCTAGTCAAAGGTCACACTTTTAATAATGAAAACATTACATCACAAATTTAAACTTGAAACAAAATGAAACTGAATAATAAACATGAGTACTGGAAGCAATAATGTACTATGCAAAAAATAGAACTAGATATAAAGGTTTAAAATGTTTCACATAAGTGCAGAAGTACTTTCTTCTTTCTTTTGTTTTTTTTTTTTTTACTTCCTAAGAAAGTTACAAAATAACTTTCCACAATATAAATTATAATACAATTGAAAACTCTTTATTTCAATGGTCTTCTTAAATCTGAATTGGACTTTAATATTTCATCTGATCTTGATGTGAAACAATACAACAGCAGAGGTTTACAATACAAACAAAACTAAGCAATGAAAACTTTTGTATTGTAATTACCAAAACAAAGCAACAAAACCCAGCATGCTTTATTACTTATTCCTTGTTAACAAAAGTATTCTTTGAAAAAACTATGGCTGAAAAAGAAAAACACAAGCACTCTATTTAAAACTTCTAGTTGAATTTTGAAACAAAAAAAAAACAATCAAGCACTCTATTTAAAAATTCTAACAGAATTTGGAACTAAACTGAAATATTCTGTAGCACAAACCAAAATTACATGCAAGATGTTCTACTCAGGAAAACATTTTTTTTAAATGATAGAAAAATGCAAAACAACCAAGACCACGTAGAAAACACTGATTTTAGGCTTTACAACTGGCTTACCTCCTTGCTCGTCCAACATGACAAGCGTTTTAATGCCTGCTTCCTTACTCTGAGAGGCAAGACATCAAAGTAGTAAATGACCATTAGAAAACAACTTATTTTTAGCAACTAGAAAAATCTTTGAGAAGAAATATTAACAGGGGAACTTTGAACTACAATAACAAATTACCAATTCAGTTTAAATTAAATAAAAATAAAACAGTTTATAACAGCAATAAAAGTTATTTAGAAATTATCTAATATTTCTGTTAATGTTACTTTCATAAAGTTTAAATCAGTTGCTATTTTTGAATATAAAGAAAATTTAAAATAAAAAGGTAAGAAATATATATTTAAATAAATAATATAAAAACTATTTTTTGTAAGTAAAATTATATATGACAATTTTTTTATTTTTAAAAACACACTAGTTCACCAAATGTTCAAAGTTTTATTGAATTAGTGTATAAATTTATCTTCAATTTCAAACTGCAAAAAAAAAAAACTACACATAAAAGGCATTCTATACATTATGTGTACTGATAATGATATGACATATGATGGCATATCATTTCACAGCTTTGTTACACTAAATGTTCATAATGATATTCTTTGAATTTGTTAAGAGCTGATGTAAAATGAACAAACAAGTATAGAACTTAGAACTAAAAGTAATGATGCACAATGTACTCATGGGGTGTGTGGGGTGGGTTCTAAATAAATGTTTCAATACAGAACATAATTCTTGTAAAGATGAGCTTTCATTTCAATCATCTAAGTTTATCTAATTTGGCATGTGTATCTGATTTGCTGAAATACATCTGTCATATTATTTGCAAGATGCCCTTCAATAGTTCTTGAATAAACTTAGCATCAAAATAAATCTAAACAAAAACTGCTCTTACATTAGTACAATAGTAGCATTTAAAGAATATTAAAGTGTACAATTCATTCAGTGGCATTATGAATCAATGAGATTATTTCAACAAAACAGTTTGATTGAAGTGTGAATCTGCATGCACTACTTAGTCAACACTAATTATTTATTCTACTGTCATTAATCTTATAAGTCTAACTATCCCATCTGGAAGTTATAATATGATAATACAATTAATAAATAATAGCAATACTAATGAATGCTAAAAAAGTAAAATTGATTTTTACACTTAATGTTTTAGTAAGTAATAATGGATGACATCAGATGATTATATAAAAATGATGTAAGTTCTGATTGGCTCAAAATCAGTCTCATCTTTGCTTTATCTATAATATTGTCTGCTATGAAGTTAGACTAATAAAAGTAATATATTTATGGTGGTAAGGTGGCAAAATGCTCTAACTAGTCTAAGTCTAACACATAAAATTGGTTTCTAGTAATAGTATGCCTACAATTGTCTGTGAGATGCTCTACTGCACTTAACCTGGGAAGAATTTACCCCTATATACATTTTTCTTAAGAGCAAAAATTCCATGCTTCAAGTGGTTTTACTTTAAATCATTCCCTATAATAAGCATTTTACGGCGCATTGCTCTCTACCAGAAGGAAGCACATTTGGACATCCTGCTTTCTCACAGATGGAAGCACATTTGAGCACATCCATTTCTATAGCAGGCAGCCTTTACACATAAAGGCAAATTAAGGCTGATTCTTATTTTGTTATTATTGTCACCCTCATTTCAAACCCAAGCAACAATGGATCTCATAGCTAATCTTTAATAAAAAGTGTTAAAGTTCTAAGAACTTCACAATGCTAAGTAAATGAAATAACAGCAATACAAATTACAAGATACAAAATAAACACATAACATGTAGATGTACAACTGCACAAAATAAATGTTTTATAAGTTAGTAAGAATGTATATGCTACTGTTTACTTTTCAACATTACGAGATAAGCTATGGACTACAATTTCATTAATCCAATAAGTTTTTGCTCAACAGAATACAATAAATAATATATTAATATAGTTAAAGATTGTAAAAATATAATAATTAATATCATATTGATCATTAAACAATATCTGTGCCTAAATGAACAATTTTATATGAATAAATCTCTCAAGCACTAAGTTGGACATTTTTGATTGAGATTTCAATTTTCAATTTCAACTCATGGAGGTGGTGAAATATAATAATCTGCAAGAACTGGTGAGTAAAACTAAGACTGGTACTTAAAAAAGAGAATTAAAATGCTGTCATCATGTGTTATAAGCTGATAGTTTGATAATCATTTTTTTTAACTGGCACAATTTTAAAATACACACATGCAATTTCATTTTTATTTTTAAAATAAAATGTGAACTATATTTAAATGAAATTGAACTTCTGTCTCAGTCAGTGAGTATAAGCAATTGATTATATATCTCTGGGAGTTGACATGCATGAAAAATAATTTTAAACCATATAAATACACAGAGATGGGGGGAATATATTTCATATATAAATATAATACTATAGTAATTAATAAATAATACCACACAAGCAATCTCTGTAATAAAAAAAATATATATGTTTAGTTTAAAATTAAACTAAGCAATTCTAAGTATTTTGGGGATTATATATCACTGAATGTAATGATCAGGACTACCTACTTTCAATGACAATGTAAAACTCAAAATAATTAGTGACAATTTAACCTGTGTAATGTAAATCTCATCGACTGTAGTTAACAGTGCAAAATTATTATGACTTCAACTATGATAAAAATTAGCATAGTGATTTCCTAATCTTTGTTAATTATTTGAACTTATACCATATTGGATTCTTTAATGTACTCTAGTTAAAACTGCACATGGTATATAACCTGTGAGACAGTGTACACAGAATACAGCATAAGTACTAACTACTACTAGAGCAATATAATTTATCAGTCTTGGAGGGAAGTTTGCAGCATAGAGTATATACAGTATGTAGGACAATTGCTATAGCAACGCAATTTATCAGTCTTTGGGGAGGGGAAGAGTGTGCTAAACATGATAGAGTATATATATCCCATGCATGTGTACCACTCTTTTTAATTTAAGTTAGCAGTTATTATGTGTGTCTGTTAGTATTACTAATAAATCAAGAAACATCTTTAAACAAATCAGTGTCAGTCGAATAAAATCTGCATACATAATAATTTTACCAAGGAGGGGACCCCACCATAGCTTTCGAGCATATATCTGTATCATAATTTTGAGTTCTTTGTAGAAATGATGAATCTTTAATCAGGTTTGACAGTAATACCCACCACATGTCCTACTGCTGATTTTAATAATTTCATTATACTGTATATCAAAATTACTTGCTCTAAGAGATCTCCTTAATAGTAATAAAACAGCACATTCCAATCCCAACCAAAGCTCTCATGCCAAATAATTAAGAGTTCACTGTAAATATGATTGCAGATAGAACTATCAACTTTAAAAACTAGAGTTTAGCACAAATTTATAATCATCTAATGATTATTCAAACAGCAAAGTTAAGCACAATACATCATTCATCCATTTCGATGAGAAAATTAAAATTATAAAGCTAAATAATAATTACTAGAAAAGAACTCACCTCTTCACACAATTCTAGCATACGCCGTGTACTTTCCAATGACTGAAAGAAACAATTTTAATGTCATATCAATTTAAACTCATTTAGTTCATTTTAATTTTTTTAAATTTAAAAAAAAATCATAATAAAGAAAAAATGTAATTACTAAGACTAGTAAGACTGTCAAAAAAGATTGTCATAATATTCTAAATCTATCATTTATAAAATAAAAAAGTTTATGATCGTTATTAACAAAGTGAAAACCAAATTAAAACCTAATGACCAATTTATTTCTGGATGATAAAGTGATATCAACTTTTAATACTAATGATTTTGTGCATTATTTAAGAAATCCAACAGCCAAGAGGTTTTTTTTTACAAATATAAGTACTCAGAGGATTGTATTTGTAATTTGATCAATTTCCTTTTCTTCTCAATAACAAATGTACAAAACAATGTCCAAGGAAAGAAAAAATGTGATAAAAAAAATTGTGAAACCTTAGGAAAACTGTATTGAATAGTCCTCGTATTTCTCCAAACACTTCTCGCATCTGTTCACATGCTTTTTAACAGAGTAAAAACTGAAATGATTTTAGCTATTCATGCATTGCTTTCCCCAATCCCACCCTTTCATCGCTGCCATTTGAAAATTAACATTTATGTTCTGCTTTTATTCACAAGACAAAACAGACTGACAGACAGGTCCGAGATCCACACTATACAATGGGTAAGAACTAAGATAGACATTAAAATTATAGTTTATGAATCATTTCAGCAGTTGCAGCATATGAGATCAAACACTGTCAAAATACTGCAGAATGAACGTCTTTAGCAGAACAACCTAAATATTCTTTTTCAACCAAACTCAATCTGCCACTTCTAAACTTTTCCTCCTATCTGTACACTACTAAGAAAATGTAAACATTTGTTTCTGAATCTGGGAGGGTACCCTTCTGTCCTGTTGTTTACTAAAGTGTAAATAGAAAGCAGAGCCAACATGTACAAAACACATCAAAAACCAAACTTGTTTAACATGGTATGACAACACTGAGTGCATTTTGGGGGGTATGAAATAGTAGTTTAATCCACAAATTTCTTTTAATTCAAAGATATTTAAAATAGATTA
Source organism: Sinotaia quadrata (assembly GCA_028829895.1). Classification (NCBI taxonomy): domain Eukaryota; kingdom Metazoa; phylum Mollusca; class Gastropoda; order Architaenioglossa; family Viviparidae; genus Sinotaia; species Sinotaia quadrata. The sequence goes on along the minus strand of CM054177.1, from coordinate 34,438,324 downwards.
GACAGTAATGAGTAAAGTAGGAAGAATTATTTATATTAGAAAGCCCCTTGAAAGCCAAAAATTGGAAAAATATAAATCTTGACACATTTGAAAACCAGTTTACAAATTAATACTGCCAGACATTTTGACAAAGAGAATTAATCAGACTCCCAATCCCAAAGACCAGAAAATGTTGAATATATGTGGAAATGTGCTTACCATTCTTGGAAGTTCTATGTTAAACATCAATAATATTGATCGTTATATTTATATGTTCAAAGATATGAAACATATTATTTGCATTACTTTGTGGTGTATGTGTGTTGTGTGTTCTGATTTATTTATTTGTTTCTACAAATACAACATGAGTTTATCTGGATCTGGTTTAACTGAAAGAGATTACTATTAGTATTAAACATCATGACAACACTGAAAAAACTACTGACCTCATCTGTGATGTAATTTGCCTTATTCTGCAATTCTTGCAATTCAGATCGCATATCAGTGTCTGATAACTCAGCCATTGTTTAGTGGCTGTCTAGATATAAAGTTAAAAGCAAAATTCCAATGTCTTCAACTTAAGATGCTTAAGGTCAGTAAAGAGGACAAATGATTCTTCTTTGTGCAATGTTGCTTTGAAATGTAGCCTCACTGATTGGAGAAAAAAAAATCAATCTGCAACAGGAAAAAAGTTAATGTTAATGAAGTTCTAATAACAATAAATGTATTTTCAAAATATAATTATTATAATAAAAATTAAACAGACTTTCAATGTTAAATAAAAGAGTTGCTATTTTATATTGTGAAGGTATTACAAGTACTATTTTATCCTAGTAAAATATATTTTTTATATCTCTAGTCAAGTTACATGAATTTTTCTCTAGTAATTTTGACACAATTATAAAATTCTTATCATAAAGCTTTGTCATATATATATATAAAACCTCTAGAAAATAGCAATATACTTTTCTCTTAAAAAGTAAATGTATTCTAACATTAACCCCTTTATCATTAAGTAAAATATTTGAAAAACCTCCACAGGTGTAATTAATTTTTGTAATAACGTGAGGTAATGTGTATAAAAGTAAAATACATGTAACATGAAACAGCCTAGAAAAAAATTTCAAATTTTGACCAAGTATTACAGTATTTTGGTAAGCATATTTAAACACATACAAATAATTTATTTTAAAAAAAAAGAAGAAATATTTAAATAAATTCTCACTACTGTTATTTAATCAGTAAATAATGTTAGTAAAGTTGGTGACAGTTAAACTTCTTCAGTATTAATCTATCTAGGAAATTATTTATAAGCTAAAGAAGCAAAATTGAAATTTCCAGGGAAAACTTCTCTTTAAAATTAAGAAAAAAGCATCTACAATTACTTTTAATGTTATATTGAATTTTTTTTTGTCAGCTGCAAGGTACTGAAAGAGTGTTAGTGTTACATTTCATCCTTCCCACCATATATCTTTAATATATATAATGACCACCATTTAAACTTGCAAGAAAGATAGTAATTTTTTAGTATATAATTTCAACAGTGGAGTCACAGTCTTTATTTGGTGATTGTGTTCTAATGTCACCAAAATTTATACATACTGATATATACTAAATATAGTCAAAAATAGAGTGATGATCAATTCAGTGTCTGTGTAAATGAATTATAAGATATACCAGCTTTAAGTGCATACACTTTAAGTGCTCAAGTTTCCTTTCATTGTTGGAACAGATGTCTCTTTCTTCATCTATGCTGCATTAGGAACAAGTTAATTATGAAAAATACACATTTATTTTTGTTGAATATATGAATGAATCATAATGAATCACATTCAGCCTGATGGGATACTGAGAATTTGACAGGCAGGGTTTGAGATTGACTGGGGGAATTGCATATTCTTGCCTTTCATTCACCACTCACTCTAGGAATGTAGGATAGTGGGCTTAATCACACACACTATTTTTGATTGGTTGGTTGGTTGTGTTTAATTTGCTCTTTGCTAAGCATGTATATATTACCAAATGTGGAGGTGAGGGACATAAAAATAAATGATGTGTGAATTGGGAAATCATAATTTGTTACTAACATCACTTTAATGTCACCATTGTCACACAACTTTATTTTTTAAAGATAACTAGTCTACATAACTCAAACAAAAAATGTTAAAGACTCCCACCAACACCCTCATCTAGTAGTAATAGTACTGAGTAATAGTAGGGACCTGCAAAGCTTCAATATTCAATTAAAAAATGAATCATAAAAAGTATTCAATTCGATTCAGAAGTGAGTCAATTGATTCAAAAGTTTTCGAATCGAACGGCTCACTAAAAGTGTGCCTGAAACCCTCCACAACCACTTTCACAGCAGTTGCAAGATGCGGTGAAGAGTGTTCTCCCATTACTCAAACCAACAGCAGAGGCTACAAAAATTTTGAATGCTGACTCGCATGTAAGTGTTAGTCTGATTATTTCATGTATTTCGGTTCTAAAAGAAGAGATTGCCCCTCTTGCAACGCCTGGCATTCAATGCTTTCAAAATGAGTTTTTCTGTCAACTGGATAAGCGATTTGATTTGTCCAAAGACTACCTATTAGCAGCCACTTTCTTCAACTCCAGATTCAAAACTACGTTATTCACTGAACATCAAGTAAAACAAGCAAAAGTTTACATTGAGAATCTTGCACTGTCATGATCACCTGGACCCATTACTACCAGCAATAGGTCCAGTGCACCTGAATGCAGTGCCCAGAGTGCCAGCAATAGTGTACAGTCAATGGTTGGTGACCTGCCCAGTCATAAAGGAAGCCTGCTCAATTCCATGTTTAAAAAAAGTGGACAATGCAAAGAAAGAAGAAGCCAGCAACAGCGCCTGGTCAATGGCTCAACAACTTGAAAATGAAGTCAGTGCATATTTGAAGCAGCCCATAAGTGAACATGATAGTAATCCGTTGCAGTATTGGAAGAAAAATAAAAGCATACAAGTTGTCAAGTGTGGCACACAACTTACTTGCTCTACAACTTTACAAGCAACTAACTGTTCATCAGAAAGGGTTAATAATTCATTTGGCAGACAAATAATAACAGACATTCACAGTTCACTACAACCTCTCGAGAACTAATGCACAAACTCTGATTTGGGCTCGGCATAAAAAAGATTTGTTATTTTGACAATTAACATGTAAACTTATAAAAGCAGGCTAATGGCTGAAGCCTAATTTAATTTATATGGTTATTAAAATTATTTTCTCTATATTCAACTATATTACGAAACCGCTTTTGTTTCATTAGACTGCAGGAACTTGCAAGTAACGTTTTTATGTTGATGATGTGTACTTTGCTATAGGCTATTAAGCCTATCTGTCAGGTTGCATCTGTAACATCAGCAGTAACTGCAATACTTAACAAACTTATCCAGGCTGTAAAGTTTATTTTCTTTACTAAGTTTGTTCATATTTCAGTGTTTATAATTATTAATATTTACATGTTATTTTTCTACTGTATTTTTTCATTATTTTATAAACAAATATCATAATACTATTAAAGTACCATAATATATTTTAATATTATAAAATTTAATATAAAATTATTACTTTTCTTATTACTATTAAAATAAATGAATTGAAAATAATTTTGTTTAACAAAAAATCTGTTAATGTCAGAGACATGATTCAATATGATTAGGAAAAATATATATCTTTTAAAAATATTTCAGTGTGTACATATACATCACATCTGCACATGGATATTCACCCGGGCACCCGTTGTTGTGCTAATACCCGGGTAGTAAAATTGACAACGTGTATCCGTGGTAATGCAGTCATTATGTCTATACACGATTTAGCACACTCCTCCTCCGGTCACACTCACAACCCGCCCGTAGGTGGTGACTTGCTAAATCATGCCAGCCATGGGTTGGCTTACGCGCTGAACAGCCGCTATACCTAGATCTAATTACATGTATTTACGACATAGATCACCAATCACCATAGCTCGTGCCCTTTCTTTTCGCTTGTGGTAAAGCCTCCTTAGGATGTACTTGACTAAGCCACATGCTTTTAAACCATAAGAGTGTTGTGTCATTTTAATAAAATGAATTTGATTATTCATATTAGGAATGAAGTGATGCTTAAAATCACATGTAACTTAAAAATGTTGTAACAAAGCCATCACTCCATCTCCAACACAAGAAAAGTCATGTAATTTTTATTTCCCCTGCTAAGATCTGCCTATTTCACAAAATCATTTTGTATTTCTCTGAAACCTACAAACAATGCCTAGACCTAATCATTGATAGACTGTTGTGCTCATTAACAAGTGTAGCATGATATTATGTTAATAAGACTTCAGTAAACAAACTTGTCAATAAATTAAATAATAATATAATATTTTTAATATGGGGAAGACATCGTCTGTGTGCTGTCACGCCAAGTGATTGGATAGTGACACAGCGAAATGCAGTCTGTGCAATGAAATTCTATCAGCAAAGGGCGATTGAACTTGATGCCTTATTTTTAAATACGTTATTGTTGTTGACATTTTATTTAGTTTTAGTTTACTTTAGTTTATGTAATGATTGATAATAATAATATTAAAAATAAAAGTTTGCATTGTACATATAAAGATCATAATAGTAAGTAACTAGATGCATATCTTTGGCTACTGAGTGAAATAGAGCGCATGCTTAATACAATAATAGTTAAGTAGCTTTGTGAAGAGATCGCAAGTTGTAATGGAGATTATGCTAATTTTCGAATGGGTACCCGTTCAAAATCTGGACGGGTAGCCAGGCAGCATTTTAGAAAAAATTGACAGCCCTATTCATCATAATTATGCAATGGATATTCATGACAGAAAAATACTGTGATTTTAATGGATGTTCACAGGAATTATAGGATAGTGGATATTATTATTATATGTGACTATAATGGATATTCATTATTCATGTAGAAAAAAATATGATTTATTTTATCACTTGACTTAATGTATGAAGTGTATATATACTAATATAGTTTTTTAGTATAATAATTATCAAAGTTAAAACATTAAATTAAAATGTTACACAATTCTTAACCTACACAGATATTCCATTAAATGTTACAATGTGAACCACGAACCACGAATAGAATGGGGGGGGGGACTATCCTTGAAGAAAAACTTCGTTACTAAACATTAATTCTCTAGAGTATCAATCTATGAAGAGACATTTGAATTTTATGGGTTTTTTAGCAATACACTTTACAGTCATAATGGGTTGAAGACAACTGCAAGAAAAAATAAAATAATAATCAGGAAAATATGTGAACCTCAAGACTGATTTCTGGAAATCGGTTAAAAACAATTCAACAGATGTGAGTTAATAAAAATAATTCACATCAGACTCTGAACAATAACAGCACATTTTTTATTTTAAAAAAGAAATATACTTCTTGATTGTTTAGATTATTTATTTATTATTTTATCATATTTAACTGCTCGATTTTTAAAAAATTATAGCTGAATAATAAACTAGTTACTTACAACACAAAACAGTTCTTTTAAAGTGGGCGGGTCAGACTCAAGAGTGTACAAATCAAATACATGTAGTAAACATGAAGACAAAACAAACAACAACAAAAACTGCAGCGATTAAATGATGCTGATTTAAAATTTAAACTAAAATTAGCTATTCATTATATATAAACATCATTTAAAGAAGGTGTTCATGGTAATTTTAGTAGGAAGTAGACATAGGCCTACAATCTACATAATCATCCGCTATACAAATGCAGCCTATCTTATTTCAATATATTTAACAACAACGTTACCACGCTGCCATATTATTAATATGTAATAAAAATATCAGATCAATTCAGATCTATTCGATTGATAACTTCATACAGTAATGAAATAATAATTTAAATATGATATAAACTGACCGATTAAACTGTTGCTGCTATATTGGGCTAATCTGATCTGTGATCGCAGATTTTTCTCTGTACTCCATCTGAAATATGGCGACTGCATGACGTCAGAGGAAATTACGATTGAATTGCATGCATTATTTTTTATTTGTAGTTTTCTATATTTTGTTTTAAAAGACTTCTTTCAGAATTGTTTCTTTAGACTGATTTTATATTTTAATATTTACCCATAAAGCACTTGGTTATGTTTAATATGGCCGCTCGAAATGAAAAAATAAGGTATTCAGCGATAACATTTCATAAACATAGTGCTGATTCTTTGCAGAATGCCCATATTTCCTACTAAATCTGAGCTTGCGATATTAATTTCTAAGATTTAATAATAAATGGACTGCACAAAATTTCACTTTATCAATTTACTTCGTTAAATGCTTTCTCTACTAAATCCTATACCACTACCAGTATACGTAAACACTGCTTTTCTATCATCTTAACGACGAGGACTGGTTCATAATTCACCAGGTTGACATTTTACAGTTTCACTAAAATTCAATATATTGACCATTACTACTCGAGTTAAGAACTTGATAAATGGCTTAAACCCAATAGTAATATTGTATAGTATTCAGCCGTCCTAAGGTAAGGGCCCCAATCGCTAATTACAAATTCTAAAAATACGTTATTAAACTAAGTAAGAATCTTTGTGCTAAATGAAGATAATATTCCGATTTGCATAAGTTAATTAAGGCGGAAAGTATACATGCATACAACTTACGACATAGTTTACTTTGGCAGTAGATAACAGCAATTTAGTATTAGATTTAGAGATTCAAATGTACTGTGTATCTACAGTGGTAGTAGTCGTAGAAAAGTTTGTGCACTCACCCTCTATCATCAAATCACATAATGCAGGAAGGTCCAGAGCATCGAAACAGCGAAGTGTCACTTAATAAGCTTTAGGCTCAAATAATTGGATTATTTATATTACTTTACAGAAGTACTTAAAATTTAATTTGTTTAATCAAATCATTTCTGATCTCAATCATGCAAGAAAACATTAATTATTAAAAGACTGGTAAAAGTTGTATAGGTATTTTTAAAGAGCTTTGCACTTCCTTGAAAGTGGCTGTAAACAGACCACATATATTGTATATTATTATTAGATTGTGTCTTTGTAAGTAAGGATTTACATAATTTTCATGAATATTAAGTGTGGTAAAGCCTCCTTGGGATGTACTTGACTAAGCCACATGCTTCTAAACCATAAGAGTCAATAAGAGTGTTGTGTCTTTTTAATAAAATGAATTTGATTATTCATATTAGGAATGAAGTGATGCTTAAAATCATATTTGCACATGTAACTTAACAATGTTGTAACAAAGCCATCACTCCGTCTCCAACACAAGAAAAGTCATGTAATTTTTATTTCCCCTGCTAAGATGTGCCTATTTCACAAAATCATTTTGTATTTCTCTGAAACCTACATACAATGCCTAGACCTAATCATTGATAGACTGAGGCTACACCTATGCACCTAGACCATGAATGGTTGATAGATAGATAATTCATCTGATGCATGTGATCCTGTTCAGACTTAAACATTTGAGCTGACCTCATTTCACTTCATTATGTTTGCATTCAACATTTGGGTTATCATCAAAATTGTTTTGTCTACACACATTTTGCTCAGCATTTTCAAATGAGTATTTAAAGAAACTTCAAGTAATGCAAGTTGTTCTTTTACAAAGAAATGTAAATGAATGATTAAAATGTATGTTCAGAATACAGATATTATGGCCAATGATAGTATTACTTTAGTATTCTTTTGTCATTCGATTTCCTTATCAGTGTACAAATTCTCCAAATGAAATTAACTATAAATACAACTGATTGCATATCAGAAAATATATACTATGTTCAGTGGTTAATTTCTTCATCAATAAGTACATTTCTGTCACTTGTTCAGTTTTAATTGAATACTTTTATCAGCCCAAACTTTGGTAAGGAGCCTTTTTAAATTCACTTCACTTTATTTAACACTGCTGAATGTCATTTTCAAAAGTTTGCTTCCACTTTTAATTTGCTGCTGCATGTATTTTGTGAAAAATCCTGACTAATCACATGCATCTGATATGTTACACTCCTGGATTTATCTCATGAGCAGATACAATTGAAGATACATAAATTTTTCAGAAATCATTTCACTTGTTGGAACAGTCATAGAGTATTTTGACCTTGCTTATGTCAATAGACTCTAATTTCTCAAAATAAGAAAATATTTTGCCAGTTTGCAATTCTAATAATGGCAGAGGAAAGCTAAAATACTTCATATAGCTAGAATACAAGTTACAATATTTCTGCTTCATTTAGAAAATTAGAACAATGATTCTCTATTCAGAATAAATTTGTAAACATATCTTTACCAAAGACACACCTTAATTCTAATAGAAGTATTAATTTATAACAAAAAAAATACAACATTACTCTCTTTCTAATTCTAACCTTTCAGAATTTTATACCTATTTAATAATAATATCATACATTTCTGAACACCGAGTCAGACTGCTTTTGTCCCTTCAGAATTTTATTAAACAATAGTTTGAGATGTTTGATAACTTCTATCATATAAAATTAGGTCATGTCATGGTAATTGTTTTATGAGAGAGAAGAATCATTAAAAAGCTCTAGTTGATGTCAAGAAGAATAGTATGTACTAAATATCCTGAACAATTTAGTTAAAATGGTTTATTTAGATTTATTTGATCCTGAAAAATTACAATTTCTTTTTTTAAATTCTTAATTTGATTTTTGTTGTTGTTGTTGTGGGTATAACTTAATTGACTTTTCTAATCACTAAAATATACTCCTTCAACTTACATAAAGTAACAGATATCTTTATGGGATGTTTATTTAGATACATCTGAACTTTAAAATTTTCTTATTTTTAATTAAATTTGGCTAGTATTAAGAGTGTATACTTTCAGTAAGTTTAATAACTGTTACTTTTTCTGAAACATCAAAATGTTTCTCTTGAACTGTGATCATTTGTATTGACAGCTAGCATCTGTTTCTAATCGAAAAAACAACAGATTAAACCATCAATGCCAGTGACCAACTACACTTTAACAGATTTCTACATCTTCAGTGATCAGCAAAACAACTTTCTAAACAAATATCATCAAATTAATGATGAATGGAGCTGCTTTTTTAAGTACAGTAGAACTCACAATAACAAATCTGAGATTATCCTTGAATGGGCTTTAGTGTTTATTTTTGTCTCTGTAATGCAAAGTTGTGCTAAATAAAATGGATGCAGGGGGTAAAACTTGTAAAGCAGTAATGGAGGATAGCATTGATAATGATATGATCTTTATGGTATTATTATATATGCATATTTTAAAGTATTATCATGTCAGCAGAGTGTGTGTGTGTGTGTGTGCTTGCATGCATGCTATATTCTAAAAGTGATGGGTTCCTCCCATGATAGTTAAACATACTGATTGAACATTTAAGTTGATTTTGTTTTGTATTTTCAATGTGCCAAAAATTTGGCATCTTGGTAATTTAATCTCCTCCTCCAGGAAAAAATGTCCTTGATGAATGAAAAAATAATTTGTTGGCAGAAAACACTAATCTGGTGATTAAGTAGTTGGATCATTAAGAAATGATAAAATATAATAAATGCAGTATAAAAAGTACATATCAATCAATTCACATTACAAAAGCAAAAATAATAAATTGTCATCATATTTAAAATATAACTAACAATAGTGACAAATAATTTAAGTCTCATCCTTTATTCATCAGAAAAATAAATAATTAAAAATTTATGTCTACCAAGATAATGAGATATCAAATAAGTTTAATTTATTCCTATTAAAGATTGTAAAACAATATATATATATATATATATACATACACACACACACATAAGAACAGCTTTTAAATTTTATTATTTTCACTATCAATTATTATATAAACAGATTATAAACAGATTTTAATAATTAAGTTTTAGGATGTTTACATATATTCTTTTCTTCTGTACTACAGATCTTCTGGTGATGCAGATGATACATCATCAAAAGTAGCAACCCTGATATCAGCAATGATCTTTTTAGTTCAGCTATGAGTCAGCTCAGTATGAGAATCAGTTAATGATATTTCTAACTCAGATAGACATTTCAGCAGTAAATTTAAATTACAAACTCCATGTTACTGAGGTAACAATCATAAAATTATTGAAAGTCACAAGTGTGGCTAGAAAGAGATTGGTTGTTTAATTATTCATACAAAAGCGGTCTGCACACTGACTTTATACATGACTGGCCAAATCCTAGAAGTCTATTTCTTATCCTAAGAAAAGTAACTTTCCTTTTCTTCCCAAAGAAATGATGAAATCATTTGACCATGATTATCATAACTATTTAGATTTTAAACAACCAGATATGACCTCTTCAAGACAAGATGCAGACCATAGATATATGTCTCTTGGAAACTGGAATAAAAAAACTAGTAGACAGAGAGGACAAGGTCTTGCTGTGCATGATACTGAACATTATCCACTGGCATCAAACTCTCAAAGCAATAGTTGGAACAATGAGAAATGGAAACAGGCAAGTTCAAGAGAAGAAAATACAAACAATAAATGGAACAGATTTACTCGTCAATTTAGGAACAGCCATTTCCTTCGTGGAGAGAGTGAAAAAGTTGATAGTTATGGCCAGGAAATAGTCCATGAGTATTGTAATAGTAGTGGTAGTGTAGAAGACACCCAAGCAGAAAATATGGGCTTTGCAGACTTGGGTGGTTTATCAGGACGAAAACGACCACACTCTGTTGAAGGAGAACGATCTTTGTCTAAATCTTTAAGGGCTGAAAATTTTAGAGCAAATCACAATTCATCAGGACCTTTCTTGGATAGAAATTCATCAAATGCAAAATTTGATACACCAAAAAATATAATCAAACAACAAACAGCTGACTTGATAAACAAACAGCGGATGTCTCATATTGATTCAACTGTTTTGTCTGAGCATATTGCATTTAACACAGTGCCAGGCTCCATATCCAGGTCAGCAAATGTTAAAGCAGCAAAATCACAAGTAGAAATGAGACAAAGTGGAATAAAAAACCAGGCTAACAGATCTTTTGAGAGTAGTGTGCAAGAAGATGAAGGAGTGCTTGCAAGAGCAGAAAAATTGTGTAAAGAACTGAGAGAAAAACGTCAGAAAGTATCACAGGTTGGTATATCCCAGAATGACCAGAAACAGACAAATTTGCAGAAATCTTTAGATGATTCTGACCCTCCTCTAAATTCTGCAAATAGTTCTTGTATAAAAGACTATCTGTCTGATAGCAGTTTGACTACCTCTAATCAAATTCAAATTACTTCTGGACTTTCTTCTTCATTTTCAAGCAAAGCTAAACATTTTGTTTCCAGATTTTCTTCTGAATCCATTCCCACTCTTTCAACTAAAAAAGATGATGGTCTTCTGCCTTCTAATGATGACTCTCAAAAAAGCATACCTGCTGCTGTTTCTGCTTCATCTTCCAATTCCAATGATATTGCAAGAATACGCCTCTCTATTGAAAGCAGTGTAGTGGCTGAGGGTAAGGCATTGAAAGTTGCATCATGTTCTAAAAATCAACCCTCATCAGGACTATCCTCTCCAGCCTCATCCATGATTAATTTAGCCACATCACCTAATTCTGCTGCTACAGCTCCGGGGAAGCTGCAGTTGCAAAAAGAGACACTTTCAAAAGCTGCTTTAGCAAAAATGGTCAATGCACCAAGATCACGTACAGAGCGTGTTCAACTTGCTCGCATGCTTCATCTACATACAAACACCATGACTCGTCCAAGGCCTGCTCGTCTTGGTGTTCAGCTGGAAGGATTGTACAGTGGTATAGACTGTGGAGACAGTATGAATGAAATGCTGAAAAATTTAGGTGGCTTGGAGGAGTTACATGATTTAAAGGAATTGAGGAACATTAGACTCGATGACCTGTCAGAATGTGAGAAATTCAATATTGCTCAGTTGTTCAAGGGAGTCACAGAAGATGAAGATTTAGATTTTTGCGAAAAGGACATTTCAAGCATAAATGAAAAGTTGGATTACCCTACCAGTCAGGCAGCTTTCTGCAAGGATACTTTTCAATGTATGGAACAAACCAAATCTGCAAACAGCACAGTTGGACCTAAATCTGATTGGTCATCTATATTTGTTCAGAATCCGAAAAATCAAGATCAAAATTCAGCTTTTTCTCTACACCCTGATTATGTATCATCTTCACCTAGTCAAGTGAAACATTCTCCTCACTCTAGCACATCTACGTTGTTGGATGTTCAGGCTAAACAAGAAGAGCTTTCTGGTCCAAATAGACCTCTGTTTATGAAGGATTTGGACTCTAAAAAGACTACCATGGGGGATATATCAGGTCAGAAAATTGAAGTTACAGAATTGTGCCCACTTTCAAAACAACAGAAGATTGATATACAAGTCCAGAGCATTTCAGTACAAATGAATCCATCCTCAGAAATAACTGAAAGTGTTAAAGAAGTAGAAGTTCATCAGAACCACATTGATAGTGTATATGAGGGTGCAAGTCCAGAAACATTTAATACTCAATTTCCTTTTGATGAAACAGTTGCTGCTACTACAAATACATTTAATCCACTGCAAGAAAAATCTTCCAGCAGGCCTTGTAAAGCTGATGGTAATATATTTTTATTATAATTTAATAAATGTAGTTACTTCTTATTTGAACTACTTCATATTTAAAATCATTAAACTACCAGTTTGTTTCGCAATCCATACTTTACAGTTGGTTCAGCATGTGATCATATCATTTTTCGAAATCTTCATAATGGAATAAGGTTCATTGTACATTAAAGTGTGTATAGGGATGACACTATAGGAAAATATTTCCCCCAATGCAATTTAATCTAGCTGTAACCCAGGGATTATTGATAATATCATTATTATAATTAATCTCTATTTAATAAATTCCTACATGCCAGAGAGTTCTGCAAGACTAGCACATCAGTAGAGGGTTACATGCATATAAATTATAATAATTTTTAATATACATATTTTGTCTAAATTCTTATATTAAATTTGGTAATAATATTTCTCTAAAATAGTGCAAAATTGGTAGACATTGGACATTGTCTTTTAGTCCTTATGTCATTTAGTGATTTACTAGCTGATAATAAAAATTATATTGACATTGTTTATTATATATAATATTTTACCTCATTTTTTTATCATCACAATCCATACAAAAATGCTCTTTTTTTATTAATTTTTTAAATTATGTATTATGATGGAATGCCCTGCTGGTTATGATTATTATTATATTCTAATTAATAATTCATACCTTAATACAAATGGCTGGAATCATAATTCATGTATTAAATAATAAATCCCAATAGATGCCGCGGATCATATGTCGCTGCAGAACTCTACCCCTTACTCACATCATTTAGAGAGACATTCTACTAACATAATTTCTTTCCCGCAAGAGGAACTTCTTACTTAAGTCACTTGGCATAAACTTTTGATTTGGAATTGGCATAAACTTTAAGTAAAAATCAGTCACTTGTAAAAGTAGTATGCAAACATCATTTGGCTGTTGAAATGATATAGGTATTTTGGTATGAACAGTATATTTGCTTTCTTCATAATTTTTGTGATTTCAGACTGAATTGAATAATAGCTGGATGTAAACACATACATTTTTTCACATTTTTTCAAAAAATATAATATTAATAATAATAAAAATGAGAAATATAAATTGATATAATTATCGTTAGTTTCTATAACAGTTTTATAGCATACATTTTACAGTGATCCTGTAAAATTATAAATAAAATCATACATGTATTACTTTTAGATTATTAGATTTTACTTATTATCATTAAGTAACTATATTATTCAAATGACAATTTAATACTGGTGCATATTTTGTTACTTGTGTCTGTAAATAGGCCAAGCATCTGGAATACTAAGCCAAGTGCAGGAAGTATGTCAAAAGCAGGATCTTGTATTTGCAGAGATGCGTGATATCGATGTGCATTTGTCTCAACTTTACAAGGCACTTATTGAAATTGTGGCACATATGAGCAGCTTACAAAGAAAAAGGGTTCAGGTTACAAACTATGAGTTTTTGTTTGTTTGTTTGTTTTTTTACACTAAATTTTATTAGAAGCTTGTTCCTATTTTTATAATTTTAACTTTAAGTCATAAAGTTGCAAACTTAGAAAGTAAGATTTTACCCAAAAAAGATTTTAAAATAAGAAATATAATTATCTCATTACAAACTAATTTATTAACCTAAATTATTAACTTAATCTGGATATATTTTTATTTAAAATAGGGTGTAAAACTACAACTTCGCAACATGGAATTGGAAATCCTATTAATAAAATTATCAGCCATCATAAAAGAAGCTCTATTTTTCTCAACTAAACAGAACGGGCTAAGTTATTATGCTTCAAAGATAATATTAAGTAATAAACAAAGTGTCTAATTAAATATATATTTTTTAATATATATAATAAGCCTAATCATGATATTTCAATTCTTGAATGTAATTCACAGGTTTTTCTACCCTTATTAAGTTATTTGCTCAGGTTTAAAACATGCACAGTTATGTGAAACTTTAAATGAAAAAGAAACCATATGGATATATACATAAATATGTAAGCTATTTACGATGTTAATCAATTTAATATATCAAGATTATCAGAAATCTTAGCTGTTTTGAAATATAGATGATTCCAAAAATGTTCCCACCTCACTGTTGCAAATATGTCATCAGAATGGGAAACGAAAGTTTTCTTTGTTTGATATTTAAACTCATCATACGAAGACAAAATGATATGGAGAGTTATCTTTCTGGAATGTCACCTTTGAAAAATATAAGAAGTAGTTCGCGATATTATTGTCATTATTTTATATTTACAAATTTATTAGTTCTGCTGTAACATGATAAAGAGGAAATGAAATCCGTTTTCCCTAAAGCTGAATATTTCTGAATGTAACGAATAAATTTGAAAACCATTAGAGTATGAATACTTCCAGTAAAAAGAAAAATAATACATAATTAAATCCGCATGGCATGTTTATCTGACTTATTGCAGCTTGAAGGCAGATTCTTTGCAACGCTTAGTTTCTACATAAATCGGATCCAAAACTTTAATTCTTTCTTCACAAAATTGACCGTTTGCAGACAAAAAGAATATTGAATATTGCTTGAATGTATTATCACTTCTAAGAAAATCTTGATATGGTAAGTTTGTTGGATTATTTATAACAATGAAAATTATACAAAATGGTTATATGTATTCATGTAACAAAAAGAGGTGCCATTTTTCATTTCAAAACCACTTTGTATTACAAATAATTATAAAATAAATAAACATGTATTCACATAACTATCTTATGTATCTCTCACATAAATTCTGAATATAGAGAATATAAACACATGGTATTTCAATGCTTTATTTATTTTTTTTAAATTTCATATGGACCCGCCTTTTCTGGTATACTTCCCCAGAGAATGAGCCATATATTATTTACCTAAAACCAGTTTTTCACATAAAACAAATAAAAAGATAATTATGCCAAACTAAGTAATAAAAAAAAGTACATATTTCAAATAAAATTTCATCACTGCAAATAAAAAGCAGCTTGGTTGATTGAGTAATTGACAAAAATTAATTAATGCACATATGACATACACTTTTTTTTTTTAATTATACCCTGAATTATTACAGTTGAACTCGGATATGTTGACAGACTAGGGGTTTGCCAAAATGTGTTGAGATAACTGATGATCAAGATTACCAAAAACCAATATGGCAGCAATATATTACAGTACTATAACAAGCACTTGAAATTTCTTTATGTACATGATGTGCATTAATGAATGAGAATGTATATGCACGTGTTTGGTGATTTTTTACACAAGAGCGTTGCCGCGATTTATTTGATGACGCGATCGGCATGCTATAAAAATGTATGTACATCTACATGTACATTGTTTGCTAACAACAAAAGGCTTATGTGCACCAACTAACAAGCAGAGATTTACCAGTATATGTATACAATAAAATGTACAAACCTTTCATTATATTTTCCAACACAAAGATCGCTCACAAAATCACAAAAAACCTGCAGGGTACCCTATAGTTCGTTTTTACGAAAAAGCTACCCAATGTCAAAATTAAATTCATGAGTCATTTCGCTCTGACACAGTTCTGAAAAGTATCATATGCACGGTTACTTCAAAAGTGGGCTAATTAACATAAAAAGGTGTAAGCCAGTTGAAAGGCATCGATAACTAACATTTTCAAAAGCCGGCAATGATTAGTCATGGGGAACGAGATAACTGATGTTAAATGGTGATTTGGGCCCTCTTTTGTGCTCGAGATACAAGTACAGTACAAAGAGAGAAACAAATATTAATTCAATTTACTGACATAATCATAAATTAAAACTGTTTGCATTTGACGATGTTGCACCTGATTTCATATTTATAACCTTTTATTATTTCCCTCATTAAAATTATTATTACTAGGCTGGTTGTTTTGTCTGAGAATCTGTAGGTTGTTATTTGTAACTGCCATAATTGTCACACTGTTTGATCATGTTGTACTTGTTTATTTTTCTGCATCATTGTCTGTACTGCATGATGAAGTGGGGGCCCTTGAAAGAGGGAGGAGGTAATACACACCCTGAGATTAAAGTTGTGTAAACACCACTGAATAGTATTAAGATCATGTAGCTTGAAGGTATAAATAAGTATGGGTGTACTTTTTGATAACTCTTCGTGTGTATATACATACTCAGCAGTTATCCCATCCGACAATCTTGGAGTTTACCTAAAATATTTTTCTTTGTGAGCTTGCAATACCTCACAAAAAATTAACAAAGAATTAAATTTAAAATATATTTAATATAATTATGTTCTTGCATAAACCAGGGAATTTCTTGCCGAGTTTGAGACTTGAAGTTGAACAGTAATTTTTCCTGTGCTGCAGCTATCTTCAGTTAAAAAAGAAAAGAATTTTCAGTACCTCCTGTTTCCATATTTGGCTGTGTTGAAAAACTCTCTCCACCATCAGAATGAGTAATGGCAAATGCCATGTGTTAGGCGAGTTGTAGAGTGTTGATTTTGTTAAGATTCCAGCCTAACCAATCTGGTTGTGGTGGTTGACTGTGAAGGTGTCTTTGGTATTTTTTGGAATCCTGGTGTGCTGTTCTGTTGGTCTGTGCCTGCTTCTTTCTGTCGCAGATGAATTTTGGCAGTCTTCTCATCTTTTTTTCATTTGTGTCATTGCCTCTTGGTTTGGTGCTTCTTGCATTTTAAGGCTTACGTTTGTTGTGAGCTGTCTTCTGCCAGTGTAGCATTTGTTTTTCTTGTTATGGCAGTCCTGATGCTTGTTTCTGTTTATTGTTCCGCTGTGGTGATCACATGTGTTTGTTGTTTTTTGTTTTTCTTTTTGGTAGTAGTCATTTGCATTTCTGCCTGCTGTGTGTCATTATTCATTGTTAGCATCACACAGTTTTTATCTTCATCTTTCACGTTCGCATGTCATTGCATTTAGTCCCTGTTCCATCACTTTGCTTAGCTGAGGCTTCGTTTGGGAGGGGTGGGTCTATTTGCATCCATATAGTTTTTTGGTATGTTGTCGTTATTCTGTTTGCATGCTATCAGCTGTTGATTCAATGTCTTCATCTGATGGTTGTGAGTCTTCTTGCTCTGTATCTGTGGCATATTGGTTGTTGCAGTTTTCTCATTCTGTTTCTTGGAACACAAGTTGTGTCAGTTCATCATCCTGGTTGCCAAAGTGCAGGTAATTTTCTATAATTTCATTGTGGCTGCCTGGGTTTCAATTGTTGCATATTTATGGTTTAAGCAGTTGCCTTTGAGTGACTGAAGGATGTTTCTGAAACACTGATGAAGTTCTGCTGGTCGAATGAGTATGCAATAGTCCTCTCTTTCAGTGTTTGATTTAATTATCCTGCATATGTTGCATTTTTTGTTGTGTGCACTTGCAGAAGTGGTGAGTAGTAGTGGATGCCATTTTTCCTGGTGTGCATTTTATTGTCAGTTTTCAGTTTATTCCATTGCTCCGTGGTGAGCACACAAAGCTTGCAAGTTGGTAGTTGTGTAGATTGACAAACTTTCTGCTGTCTATCTTAGATAGGTAGCTGGTGAATAATTATCGTACATTTAAATAATTTAGTATTTACATACAGTATTTAAAAATTGCCCTACAATTATGAATGAAATTACATGTAATGTGAAAGTATTGGAATTAATTATTATTACTTCTCATTTACTATTACTAATAATAAATATTATTTTAGATGTAATTTCTGTTATGTTTCTAATAGTAATTTTACCCTGTTGCAAAATGAGTTAAATGAATGTAATAAAAACTAATATATGATAAGAATATGGATTATATTGTTATAATCCAGTTACAATTTGATAACTCTGTGAAAAGGTGTGTGCATTTTGTATTATGAATGTGCTGGAGAAATCTGCATAGTTTTTTAAACAAATATACAAATTAAAATGTTTTATGTTGTTTTTATAAATTAAAATTTAAATATATTTAACCACATTATTACTGGATAAGCTTTGAGGCAAACATAACTAACTGATTGTTTTGATGAAGCATTAAATTATCTTGGCATATAGATCTACATTTACTGGACAAAAACTATAAATTTATATCTAGATATAGCAACCTCATGACATCAACTTAACAGCAGCTATTACTTTGTTTTCTTTCAAAACAATATTGTACATTGCAAAGACTTCAGTCATTTTGGTAGTAGGCTCCAAATTTTACTTCAGAAAAGTCATTTATTTATTGATTGATGGAATACTGCCTTCCTTCAACCAAAGATTTATTAGAAATCTCATTTCTTGGGCAAGATAATTGTGAAAATACATATAGGTATCCATTTTTTTTTTTAAATTACTACTACAGAATGCAGAATTTGAGGTCATATACTGAAAGATTCCAATTTTAATTTTCTTTAAGGGTTATGTGGAAATGTATATAAATTAACACCTTTACACTTTACAGTATTTTTCACAGTTCACAGCACCACATTTCACAATTTTCTTGAAACTGATTAACATAACATTCTGAGAGATAAAAACCACTCTTAATCTATGAAAGCAAGGATTCACTTAAGAAAGCTTTGTTATCACCTCTTTGATATCATGATCATGATCAAAGCACAAGATCAGAGCTCTATATTTAGAATTTTTAAAAGATTACTTGATTCACATTTTTTTGAGCTGTCAAACGAAAAAGGCCAGAATAGCTAATTTCTGTAAAACTTTGGTTTATTCAACTGTTTTTAATTGGTTACTGGGTTTAATATAAAATGGATTTATAAGGTTTTAAGGAAATAGTACTTACATAATAATAGTTTTGCAATACTTGTTTTAGTTGAAAGGATATTGTAGTTGTGGTGATGAGTGTTCTAGCAGATGCCTACAGATACTTGTAGTTATATAGATTGGATAGCAAGATGTCCAAGTTAGAATAATGGCAGTGTTATGTCCATTCCTTGCAAATGGTGAGAAAGCCAGTCTTTTCATCTTCAACTGGTAACAGGTATTAGCAGACAGTGGTCAACTGTTGGTTGAATGTTATGCAGGTACAGTTGCATGTTGTAGATCTCTTTGTTATTCATCAAGATCCAGATGATGTATGGACTGTAACCACAAGCCGGATGAAAGATTAGTACTGTACATACTAAAGATGAATATAGTTAGAGTGCAAATGAGTGTGAAAAGTCTTATAAGACTACATGTCAGATGTTAGTGATAGTCTGCTGCAAGTCTTGTCATGTAATGGTTCCACAGAACCAGACTGGCCAAGTAGGGAGCTGCATTCCAAAGTTGACTGTCTTGTATAATGGTAAAATTACATCTAGCACCTTTCAGAACCAATGCCACAAAAGTTTTGAATTATTTTTTTTTAAATAGAACACCACTCAAAGATTATATAGAAGTATGAAGTTGTCACTCTTTGCACATGTGCAGAGATCTTGATTCACACTAGAATATAATTCTAATGAAGGAAAGATAATTTTTCTCAGATATGTTAGACTTTAGAGAAATTTTTAAGTAGTGATGAAGATAAATCCCGTGCATTATGTTGTTCTTGGCAAGACAATGTATGTACCATTTACTCAGTGAAAATGACAAATAATAGTGGTAAAATCTCACTCAGAAATTCATTACTCTGACAGTGACATAGATGACTTTGATAAGTTATCTGACTCTTTCTAATTCCTCATTTGATTAGTTTTTACCATTGTATTGAAAACAGTGATAACATTCTTAACAATTGGCAGAGCTGGAGAGTCCAGTTGCACATTGGCAGTAATTAATATTTAATGGCTTTAAATTGAAAGGGAAAAAGTTTTCTTCTTTGGATTGTTTGTTTGCACTTTTGCAGTTTATACAAGCCATTCTTCCATAGGCATGGTGTAGCATAATTTACCATATAATAACTTCATTTTTCTTTTTCCAATTAGACATATTATTTACTACATACAGTAACATAGTAATAAAGAAGGAAATACTTCAGACACTACTTAGTTTGAATTTGAAAATTTTAATTTAAAAAATAATATCAACTATGTTCAAATTAAATGGGTTGCACTTTTATCGTTGTTTATAAAATAAATATAATTTTTTTTAATTGTATATTTCGTTAATAAAAGTACCCTGTTTTTCGTATGATATTAATGAGTGTTTTCTTTTGCAGTTACAAGCAGAGGGAGAACAACTGAGTCAACAACGTAATGATTTGTTTTCAGGTGTGTTTTGTTTTGGACAGAGAACAGTACCAAAAGCTATCAGATTCAGTGTCGATCTTATAATTGTTGTTAAATTCATACGCATCACACCACCCTTCAGCCAGTTTATTTATATAGACTATTTCTTCAATCAGTTGTATTTCACCTGCCTAATCCTCCATATATTTATCAACTAGTGTAGGAATCTCAGAGCACATAAACCTAAAACTTAAAACTAAAGCTTAGGACCTTAATTAAGAATTAAACCTAAAATAAACCTTAAACTTAAATCTACGTTGAACAGTGAAAAATCATTTTAAGATTAATATAAGAAAATGCTGATGTGACTATCTTGAGAAGGACTTGCAAGTCGAATGACATTGTTTATTGTTGAATTATTGAATTTTGATATAAGAGCAGTGGCTCCAGAACTTTGAAATAGTGACAGTTATTTTATGTTAAATAATGCCTAACATATTTTAGAAATAGTACTGCATGAAGAATCTTGAATTTTGTATTTCTTTTATTTTATTTCATCATTCATCATTCTTTTTTCTTTCTCTCTTTTCTGCCCACCCCATGGGTGTGAGTTGTGCATGGTTGACTAACCAACATGTGAGAGGAAACCCATAGATCAATAAATTTGAATTTATACTTTGATGCTTAATTTATACGTTGATGCTTTTCCTGTCTATGGTTTTGAAAAGAGCAGTTGTGGTCGTTGTTACACGTTGTGTCATCTGTGCTGTCTACACTTCACCCTTACCCGTATGCAATAACACATGCAAACATGTCGGCAATACGTAACCTACACGCAGAATAAAATTCGAGCCAAATAACCATCATGGTATTCTGTGTGTGGATTTGTAATAATATTTATGCAAGTCCTACGTGGCGTCGACTAGCCACTACCCTTCTTTCTTTGGAGAGAAGGTGGGCGACGACAATGTAAATATATAAATTTACAGAGTCCTTTACATTTCTCTTTCCTTAATTCATTTTATATTGTTTTGCTTCTTAAGGCATAAGGAATATTTTTACACAATTTCTTCTTTGTAAAATAAGTAGGATGACATTATAAAGGACTGCTTTTTAATCATTAGTAATCATTTCAGAGTATCCTCACTTTCCCTTTAATTTATATTTCTCCTGATAACAACTTTCAAGTCTTTTTGTTTTAGGTTTCATAAGACACCTTTCATCTCATCTAGAGAAAGACTGTCAGGAATCTGCTCAAGAAAAGAATTCACACAAACCTGTTGTACCTCCAACTAAAATTGATGTCACTCCACTGAAGGACACAGCAACTGGATGTATGCATGATGCTCAAGATAGCAATCCCTTCTTACAATTTGGCTCATCCATCACCCTTCCCAGCTGGCTAGTAATGCCTCGGTCATCAAACTCATCTGCAAACAATGACTGTAGCACCCCAAAAGAAATTATCATTTCTTGCTCCAAAGAAACCCAAGGTTTGTGTTCCTCTGGAAGAGTAAACAGTTCTGTGGATAGTAACTCACTTTGTTTATCAGCTACTGCATCTTCTGATTGTGATATTTTACAAAGAGAAATAAAAGCTGATGGTCCTGATTGTGAAATTATGCAAAAAGAAATAATGGCTGAAAGTCCTGATTGTGAGATTGTACAAAGAGATAGTAAGACTGATGTTAGTAAAGAAAGGAATGGTATAAATGAATACCCAAAACACATCAATGCTTCATTTTCATCATTTCCTTCAACTGCTTCATCCTATAACTTGTTCTCACAGCCGTTAACATCATCTACCATTGATGTCAAAAGTACTGCATTTCCTGGTAGTCCTAGTGATAGTGCAGTAGGTAGTAGCATTGGAGTGTCAAGCATTACTTCCATCAGCACTGAGAAAGAGAAGTCTGCATCACTATCTTTTGATGTTTTCTCACAAACACAAGGTGAAAAACTTTTAGAGCAGTCTGGTGACAGTTTAAGTGGAATTCATAATTTAAAAACAACTTTCTGTCACAGTGATAAGGAACAGGAAACACTCTGCTCTGCTGCCCAATCAAATGACAGTACCACTGTCACTGAGGTAGTTTATTCCAATTGTATGCTTGGCAGCAAATTTGCACCATGTGATGTCAGTAATTCTGCTGATCTTTCAGAAGAGCAGTCTCTCAGTTTTCCCCTTTGCTTTACCTCAAGAAAAACTCAAGGCCAGGCTGACACTTGTCATTTGCCCAAGACTTCCAGTGTTAACATAGGTACTGTAGCCTATTTAGGCAGCATCAGCAGCAGTGGAGGATCAGGCCTGGTGCAGCAGATTGTTCACACTCTGCCACTCACCAGTCATGTCAGAGAGATAGGCAGCCCTCAAACAATGTCCATGTTTGTACTAAAACCTGTGAACTACTTAACTAGTGACAGCAGCCTTACAGAACCTCTTGAAACAGAAAAATCCTGTTATGCTGATGGCTCAGAGGTAAGATCAAAAGTAAGAAGCATTTCTTGTAAAAGAAGCACCACTGATCAAAGTGTTGATGATGAAATTCCACTGGAAAAGCAGTCAGAAAATCCATCCAATCTCACTCCAAAATTAAGCCATTATGTTCATTTAGTTAAGGACAAAACTGATTTGTCCAAAAGCAAATGTTCTCTTTCAGATACAGATGGCTGGTGTACCTCAAGTGGTGCATCACTTGGTGAGCAAACCAAAATCATGTCCTGCAAAAACAGTACTGCCATGACTTCAGGCTGTAGCACAAGTCAAAGCTCCACAAAATATGTAGGAAATACAAATAGCAAGACTATTCTTCACATGACACCCTGCTCATTCCAGCTTGAAAACATTAATTTAGACACAGTGTACCCAGATGTTCACAAAGAGCCAAGCCCAATAGACAGCAATCGAAAGAAGAGAAAGACAAAAAAGGATCGAGACCAAGCTTTCCAGCATCTGCGATCCTTTGTGATGGAATCCAGTTCAGATGTCAGTTCAAATGAAGATGATGCAGCATCTGATATACCTTGCATGCGACTTTTACCAAAGATGCAGAGCAGAGCCCTACCTTTGGCTAACTCAGTACAAGCTGAGAGTATGGAAGATCAAAAAGTTAGATCTAACACATTGTTTGAGGACACAAAACAAGATTTTATAATGAAGAAAGAGAAGCTGTCAACTGCAGAGGAAAGTAGCACAGTTGCCCACTGTGTCATCAGCCCAGATCTGTAAGCATGACTGTTGCCTTTTCTTTGTAATGAAATTTATTTGATGTATATAACTATTTGAATGAGATATTCATTGTCATGTATTATTTATCACTTTTTCTTGTACACCATGTGCAACATAATCTGTTTATTTCAAAGTGAATATTTTACTCTTATCATTGTTAACAAACACACCAGAACACACTGACACATGGTAAGATTGTAATTCAAATTCAAAGACTGTTATTCAAATCAATCCAGAAAATTGTCATTTTTAAAGTAAAGCCATGGTATTTATTGCCAAATTAACTATTTTTTACTCAGACTTGGTAAGTATCACACTTGTTAAATGTCAAATGAATTTATCTGTAATGTGTTTGAGGAATTTAAGAGAGCTATTTGAAACTTTAAGATTAGTGAATCCAAAGACACTATTAATAGCGCTCTAGCCTTAGGACTCATACTTGAGAAAATAAAAACTGACTGGCTTTCATTTTGAGCACTATGATATAAAGCAGTTAATAAGAAGTAGGTGTTTAAGTACAGGCTTCCTTTTGTTTTTAATGCTAACTTGCACAATGTCAAATAATGTAAATTAATACAAACCATTTAAAGTGTGTTGTCTTAAATATAAAGATTGAAATATCATGTGTTAATATTTTTTATATTCAGAATTAGTGTGAGAGATGCCTAAGATATTTGCATGAATTTGTGTTTATTTATTTTGTAATTATTTGTAATACAGATTTGTTTTGAACTGAAAATGGTGCCTCCTTTTGTGGCTAGAAGTAATACCAGTGGATGATTGGTTTTAGTATAGAGGATAAGACTATAATTTTATAATATGTAAGTTACAGCATTAATTCTTCATATTCAAAATGGTTTAAAATTTAGCACTGTGGCTGAAATCTAAACACATTGATATTTTTTTCATAATATAAATCATTTTAGTCATATTAATCAGGATTCCTATATAATTTTTCATTGTCATTAAGTAAAAACTTGTCTCTGATAATATTTGAGATATATTTAAATATTTTAAATTAAGAATTAAGTTTTGTTAATTTTTTTTCGTTTATGGACTACTCAGACTTCGACTTAAGCCAGAGAATCTGAAAGCATTCCGTGCAAATCTCCAGCGCAATTTTCATCCACTGGTTGATGCCAGAACCCATACCAGTTTTCTTTCATCACCTTGTACAGAATCCAAACATCAGGCAGAATGTGAACATGTTGAAAGTGAAAGGATCTGTGAAACATTTACCAAATTAAAGGAAGCAGAGGACAACGTAAATGTTCCTTATAAACCAAACTGGGAATATAAGAAAGTTGGAGATATGGAAATAAGTCCAAGTTTAAAGATTGCAGGGCCTTGTACATCAGTTGTGGGGCTACAGGTCTACAAGCATCTATTGTTTGTCTGCTTCCAGGGACATGGAGTTGCTAGTTACACCCTGGTGAGTGAATGTTTACTGGTGGGTTTATCAATTCTCATTTTTGTCTTTCATTATAGGTTGAATATTTACATGGTTTGTGTTCATCTTTAGTTGTAGAGATCAGCATATGTGCAGTTTATTTCCCTCAATCATAGTTATTAAGTTAATTTTGTTTTTGTGTCACTGTATACTCTAAATAATAAGTATGCTTTACTCATTGAGTCACTGAGATAAATATAATGTATATGCTTTTCTCATAGAGACAAGGGATTACTAGTGTTTCCCATTGTCATGAATGGCCAATTTATATTTTGTAAGCTATATTTTGTAAGTTATGCGGGCCCCCATAGGACTTTTGGATGTTACCATTATTACGAATGTAAAGGACATATTTCATTATTTGTGTTGTTTTTTTCTACTAAGCCATCTATATGGTGGCCATCCACTCACTATCAATTGGAAATTTGGCCCTCTGGCCTCAAACACCTGTGCATATATTAAATACAAATAAATAAGGCTCTTGTATGAACCAGCATTTAACTCTGAACTGTTA
Organism: Sinotaia quadrata; assembly: GCA_028829895.1. Classification (NCBI taxonomy): domain Eukaryota; kingdom Metazoa; phylum Mollusca; class Gastropoda; order Architaenioglossa; family Viviparidae; genus Sinotaia; species Sinotaia quadrata. Next base: position 34,412,430 of record CM054177.1, on the reverse strand, counting down.
ACATTTTAACTTTTGTATTAAGCCATATTGATAATGGATATTAAACTATCCTGATTTTTTTTTCACTTGTCAAGATACCAGAAAAAAAAATTGGGCCGCAATAAATTCCTATAATATCAGCAGTATTGTCATTTGTTTAAAGAGGTGTTAACTTTAGAAAGTGATATTATTGTCAGTATTTCATAAACTCTCTTTTGTCAGTTTATTACCACTCACAGCACTTAATTTGAGTGATTACTTATTATTGATATCAGTTAATTTGTCTGACTTCTCTTAATACCATTTCATCTGTCAGTCTCCTTATTCTTTGTATTATTTCATCCCCTCATTGTTAACTGTACAATTTCTTCTATCTATTACAGTTAATACCATTTATCCTACCTGATTACTGTTTATATCAATTCTTCCATCTGATTACTATTATTCCATTTATCTGAATGCTGTTTATATCATTTCATCTGTCTGATTACTGTTGATACCATTTCTCATCTGCTTGATTACTATTTATAGCATTTCATATAAACTGCTGTTTGTGCCATTCATCTGGTCTGACTTCTGTTTTTACTGTTCATCTGTCTGATTACTAGTATTTATACTATTTCATTTCTTGACAAATGTTTATACTATTTCATTTGCCTGATTACTGTTCATTTACTGTGTAATGCAGGAAAAGTTTATAAAAAAAAATAATAATAATAATGTCATATACTAAAATGGGATGTAAGAAAAAATGTAACATATTTTTTTTTATACATTATATCATATTGTGGGTGTAACTTTTTTGATTTTGTTTAAATATATGTAGGGATGTCAAAAATAAGTATATTTAAGGTGCAAAAAATATATATATAATTCTGTCGTTATATGGTGGTAAAATGTCCATTTGTTTTGCCTTACTTAGTTTACTATAATACTAAGATTAAGAAGAGGAAATGAGCATTTATTGTGTCTTACTAGGCTAGGAACATGTATGCTTGTTATCCTACTAGAATAAGAATATGTATGCATGTTGTCTTACTAGAATGTATGCTTGTTGTGTTATTATGATAGGACATGCATACTTGTTGTCTAACTTAGGAATATATAAGCTTGTTGTCTTATTAGAATAAGGAACATGTGTGCTTGTTGTCATACTAGGATAGGGATATATACGCTTGTCATACTAGGATAGGAATATGTATGCTTGTTGTCATGTTAGGATAGGAATGTTTATGTTTGTCTTATTAGGATAGGAACATATATGCTTGTTGTCATACTAGGAAAGGAATGTGTATGCTTATTAGGAACATGTGCTTGTTGTCTTACTAGGATAAGATTGTTGTCTTATTAGGAATAGGATAGAAATATGTATGCTTGTTTCATACTAGGATAGGAACATGTGTATGCTTGTTGACTTATTAGGATAGGAATGTGTATGCCTGTTGTCATACTAGTATAGTTCATGTATGCTTGTTTATAATACTAGGATAGGATCTGTATGTTTGTTGTTTTACTATGGTAGGAATATATATATATACTTGTTGTCTTACTAGGATAGGAACCTGTGTGCTTGTCTCACTAGGATAGGAAAGGGCATGTTTATTGTCTTTCTAGAAAACTGTTTTGTCTTACTAAGATAAAAAAAAAAAATGAACATTTATTGTGTCTTACTATGATGATAAATTGTGTTTTGTTTTACAAGGATCAGAAAATTGCAAATTTTTTTGTTATTGTTGTTTTACTATGATGATAAATTGTGTTTGTTTTGTTTTTACTAGGATCAGAAAATTGCATTTAGTTCTTACTGTGATGATAAATTTTATGTTGTCTTACCAGGATGGAAAGCAAGATGCAGAATATCCATTCTCTGGAGTTCTAAGTATGGCTGTTCTGTCATCAGACAGCATTAATCCACCAAATATGGCCTTGGGCAGTGAGAAAAGTCTGGTGTTCTTCTCAACATGTAATGGAGAGGAAGTGAAGAGTATTGAAACTGAGTGTAGAGTTATGTGTCTTTTAGCCACAGACAACTCTCTCTTCGCTGGTCTGGACTCTGGCTTCATACTGGTCATCAGTATTTCAGTCAGTGTTCTTTATGTTCAGGGAATATTCATGAGGAATATTTTTAGAGCAGATGGTCAGATCATTGTTTTTTTATTGCTTTAATTCTGAAGCCCTTCTGTTATTATATTTTTCTTTCTTTTTTTCTTATTGTTTATCTTACAGAAAGGTTGCTCAGTTATTTTTGAATGGAAGTGATTTGTAAATTGGGTTGGCACAATTGTAGAATATATTAAATATGCTTTGTATTTTTAGTGTGTCATCATCCTATGCATGTAAATACCATTGTCAACAAATAGTGTGCATAGAGACTTGAAAGATTGTATCCTTCATGAATGTTTGGTTGAAATGTTTGGATTTTCTGAGTCATCAGCCACTAAAATATCATTGACAACAAATAATGTGTGTACAAACTCTAAAGATTGTATCCTTTTCACATGTTAGGTTGAAATATTTGCACATAATACCTGGTAATTGTTAAGGTGACTGTTTCCCAAACAATATTATCTTTAGGGGTTAAAATCTTCTTTAGTTTAAGCTTCATTGTTTTCTGCCTGTTAATCATTATCTTCATTTATAATTTTGAAGTTATTGATAAAATAAAATTGAATAACTAAAACAAAAATTGCCAAAATAATTTTATAATTTTAACCATGGTTTATGAATAAATTCATATTACTATAATTTAATGTATCATGAGGTGATTTTTATTTTTCATATATTTTCTATGATAGACTCATTTTGTTTGTATTTATTTATTTGATATGATAATTATAGTGACTACATGTATATAAGTTTTGGTGTTGTCACAAACAGTTTTATGCAAAGTCTAGCTTGGTATGATAATTATGTTGAATATTAAGTTTTTATTTATGTCAGAAATTTGAAGAAAGAAGAAGATTCCAAGCTAGTGACAGACCTGTACACTCTCTGGCATGGACAAGAGAGGGAAGTACACGTCTGCTTTGTGCTTCTGCTCAAGATGCTGGTATACACATTATGGATGCTGCTAGTGGTCTTCCTCTTCGAATATTGACTGGTCACACAAAGACTGCTTTCTCCTTAGTGGTACGTTAATTTCTTCACTTTTATACTTGTGTATTTTTTTATTATACTATTGCCAACAGATTTTTTTTTAAAATAGTATTGTATAAATTTTTTAATTTAAAGTAGTCTTGGCTTTCTGCTTTCTGTGATGGACGTTGTTGGGCGATCTGCCCTACACGATGTACGGACGGAGTTAGGCGATCCGCCCGGTAAAGGGTTAAATGAGCATGCTGCATTTGGCTCATGACCCACCCATTATCAGTCTTCTCAGACCAAGCAAAACTTTAGCATGTGGGGACGCTGAGTTTTATTGGCCTAGTATGATGGGGGACATCATTCGTTACTGTCAGTCATGAGATTTCTGTCAGTGAGTGAACAGGAAAATGGAACATCCTGTTCCATTAAGGGAATTCCCAATTATCGACATTCCTCTTAGGCATGTAGCCATTGATCTTACTGGAGAATTCATACCCTCATTGGCTTGAGGTCATAGATGGATTCTCACCATCATTGATTATGCTATGTGATACCCTGAAGCAGTTGCCCTTAGTTCTATTAGTACCACATTGGTAGCAAATGCACTATTTACCATTTTCTCCTGGTTAGGATTTCCAGCAGAAATCTTGTCCGATAGAGGGACTCAATTCACAAGCAAGTTAATAAAAGAGATTAATCAACTTTTGAGGGTAAAGCAGTTTAGAACTACTCTTTACCTCCCAATGTGAAACAGTTTAGTCAAAAATCTGATCCACCACCCTTACCAAGTCATTAAAGAAATTGTGCTTAGAAAGACCATGTGAATGGGATGTATATTTGCCAGCACCATCATTCATGTTGTGCAAAGTACCACATGACTGAACACTTTTCTCACCTTTCGAACTTTGTATGGAAGAACCATTAGGGTACCCATATCTGTATTAAGAGAATATTGAACACAAAGCGAGCTAACGGAATCTGTGAAAATACCCACCAACATGTGATTGAACTTGCTAACCATATCACACTTTACATCAGATAAGTAGGGAGAAATAGCAAGTTTTGTATTAAACTTAATTTTTTATTTATATCTTTTGTCTTAATTTTTTTCTTGTAAACCTTTAAGTACTTTTTAATTAAAAACTCTTTGAAATGTTACAGGTTTTGTACATTTATTGAGTTTTTTGCTTTGACTGTTCTGTTTTTTTACCCCAGATATCGGCTGATTGTGTAATTAGCGGTTCAGGAGATAGAACAGTGATGGCTCATAATGTACATGTAAGTATTTTCATCATTAATAACTTTGTTATTATTGTCTGCTTTAAAACCAAAATGGTCATGCAATTTACTTATTCGGTTTATAATCTTTCATCTTAGAATGGCCATTTTGGCATTAAAAAAATAATAACAAATAAAAACTTCTGGTGCAGCTAAATATCAGCATTGCTTCAGTAAGTAAGCAAGAAAACTTGTTAAATAAGTCTTTGCCTCTGTGTTTTTTGTATGAGAGCGAGCACATATTGTTTATTCATTGTTCTGTCCTTTCACACATATTTCATTTCCATCTTACATTTGTATACACACGTCACCTGATTCATACCCTACATACAGAATAAAAATAGCATTCCAAATAAATATCTTGGTTCATTCTGTCGCATGAGTGAGCATCAAAACAACTACACGAAACTCAGTGCATTGGACGACTAGCTGCCATTCTTCACTTTCCACCCGGTGAGTGGAGTTTGGCGATGACAGGTGATAACCCTAAAGTTGTTTTTAACAGCCTTATTTATGTTCACAACCTAATTGATATTTTAGCAGGAAATTACTGCTACGTAAGAAGACTGTTTCCTATTTAATTTTTTCTTCATCATTCATTGTTTTTTCATGTTTATTTTCCTTTCACCCTCTTCCCTAGAGTGTAGTGTTAATGGCTCAGAATGAGTGATTGAACACCGTATGCGAGAGTATCCACATTTAATAAAAACAAGTTAAAATTCTTAAAAATAAATTATTTATCTGTGGTTTTAAGAGAGAGCAAGTGCAGTCATTGTTCTTTATGTCATATCGACCGTACCATCCACACCTTACGCACCCATATGCATTCGCACATACACACAATGTCAGCCTACTCAAAACCCTGCACACAGAATAAAAAGAAAACTCATCCAAACAAACCCCTTATATAGATAATGGTCACATTCAAGGGTAAATAACTGCAAACTTGCTGAATATCAATTTGCTCATTTATTTCTGCTTTGTCATTCCAGGATAGGGATATATATGCTTGTCATACTATGCTGATTTTTTCAAGCAGTTGAAATCATTTTTTTTTAAGAAATCTCTCAGAGAAAGTGTTAAATATTTTGATTTTTAAATTATCCATGCATTTTAAGTAAAACATTGCTTTTATATGACTTTTTTCCTGGGTTAATGTGATCTATAGATTATATTATCATTTAATATTGTCATTTTTATTTCATTTGTTTCATATTTTGTTCATATTTACTAGACTGGTGACCTGGCATGGAAGTTGACAGACCACAAGGGAATTGTGACAAGTGTTTGTGTGGACAGTGGATTGCTGTTTACTGCTGGTTATGACAAGATCATTCACTGCTATGACTTGAATGTAATAACCATCTCTTCATTATATTCATAATCAGTCATAATCAGTACAAGAAATAATAATTACACCTGTTAATTGCTAATTGCAAAATAATCATCAGTACAGTCGAACCCACTTATCTCGGCATCGGTTAACTTTCCATCCCTAGTAAGTTGACGTTTTTGAAGTGGAACCGCCAAATTCCCTCTTTGTCTTAGCATTTTCTCATCGTCGATTCTTTTATGTCGCCAAACCCTACTATCTCCGGCACAAAAGAGGACCAAAATCGCGACTTAAATCGGTTACCTCAACCCTTGTGACTACTTATCACTGGCTTTTGAAAATGTTAGTTACCGATGCCACTTCACCATCTCGACAATAAATGGTCAAGGCTTGTTAACAAACTGCAGTTTAAACTTAGAAGGGCATTGTTTCCTCATTGGGCACGATGTTTGCCACAGGCAAAATAGGCACACTGTTGCCCTTCAACTGGCTCACACCTCTTTTATGTTAGTTAGCCCACTTTTGAAGCAACCGCTTGTATGATACTTTCAGAGGCGGCTTTATCCCCACCCGTTGGAGAGCAGTTGAGGGTGTATGCCTAATAAGTGCAACCTGTTTCACCCCCTTCCTCCTGCCCTCCACCTTAGAAGCAAACCAAGACCGAGAACATCATGAAGATGAAAGGTCTATTGCGGCTTCTGGAGTGAGTGTGAGCGAAACACACACACACACACACACACAAAATGACTCGCGACTTTAATTTTGATACTTGGTTAGTTTTTTGTAAAAATGAACTACACATTCACCCCCCAGGTTTTTTTTTTGATTTTGTGAGCAATCTTTGTGTTTGCAATGTTGGAGAATACATGTACAGTACATATGTGTATAAAGAAAGGTTTGTAATGAGAATCGACGGTGGGCCAAATTCCCAATTGTCGTAGCATTTTCTCATCAGTTATTTCACTGAACACTAATACAATGTCTGTTTGTTTCTTTCTTTCTTTCTTTGTACTGTACATGTATCTCGAGCACAAAGAGGGACCAAATCACCACTTAACATCAGTTATCTCGATTCCCATGATTAATCATTGCTGGCTTTTGAAAATGTTAGTTATTGATGTCCTTCAACTGGCTCACACCTCTTTTATGTTAATTAGCTCACTTTTGAAGTAAGCACGCGTACATACTTTTCAGAGTTTGTCGGAGCGAAAAGACTCGTGAATTTAATTTTGACACTAGTTAGCTTTTTGTAAAAACAAACTACATTGTACACTCTGCAGGGTTTTTGTGATTTTGTGAGTGATCTTTGTATTTGCAGTGTTGGAGAATATAATGAAAGGTTTGTACATTTTTATTGTATACATGTACTGATAAATCTCTGCTGTTAGTTGGTGCACATAAGCCTTTTGTTGTTAGCAAACAATTTACAGTGTATGTACATTTTTATAGCCATGCCAATCGCATCATCAAACAAATCACCACAACGCTTTTGTGTAAAAAATCAAAAACCTGCATGTACATTTTTATTTATTAACGCACATCCATGTACATAAAGAAATTTCAAGCACGTTACATGTAATATTGAAGCATTTGTTTTCAAGTAGACTGTTAAAGGCAAAAAGCAACAAAGCATTTTAGACTTAGTAAAGAAACCATATTAACCGCGTTTACATAAACCTTTTGTTGTTAGCAAACATGTACACATATGTACATTTTTATAGCATGCTGATCGCGGCAACGCTGTTGTGTAAAAAAAATCACCAAAACCTGCATGTACATTCTCATTCATTAATGCACATCATGTACATAAAGAAATTTCAAGTGCATGTTATAGTACTGTAATATATTGCTGCTATATTGGTTTTTTGTAATCTCAATCATCAGTTAACTCGACACTTTTTGGCAAACCCCTATGCCGTCGACATATCCAGGTTCGACTGTAGTTAGAATTTGGGTTAATAAGCAACACTTCATTCAATTATAAGTGTGTTTGTGTATATTTTTTTATATTACTGATTCTAGTTTATTAAATATAGTTTAACACAGTGTGTTTGTGTATATTTTTTTATATTACTGATTCTAGTTTATTAAATATAGTTTAACACAATTTTATATAAATAATGCGTTATGCCTTAGTTATTATACTTCTTCAATAAATTTTTATCCAGTAATTTCATGCAGCCACACAATTTTTAAAATCTTGAGGTATCAGTTATGTGGTATCATTTAGTTTGGTATCCATTTAGAGATAATAATAGTATTAAGTTGAGAAATGCAATAATAAATAATCTTAAGTCAGAAATGCATTGCTAAACACTGTAAATTTTCCTGTTTATAATCCATCCATTCAAATTATTTGCGTAGAATGATGTGTAGTAACAATAACAAATTAATAAAATTAATAACCAAAGTAGATTTAAAGTATTTCACAAATTGATAATTAAAATGGCTTTATATCATTTCTTATTTACATTTACCTAGTCATAATTCCCATCATCTGATTCCTTTTCATTGTCAAAAAAAGACAAGTTTTAGTTTGTTCAGCTTGCTCCAGCATGGTCTTCTCTGTATATACTATCACAGTAAATCAGTATTTTCCAAACTTTTGGGACTGTGATCCTAAATACAGTTTTTCTCTCAGACTGGCCACCCATGGAATTGGTAATAAAATTTAAAAACAGTTAATTGAAATAAAGTTTTAATTAAATTAAATAGAAAATTTTATCATGCTTCATTTTTGGGGGTGAGCTTTGCTAAGATCAAGTCATTTTGTTATGCTTGAATAGTAGACAATACTCTTTTTATTCTGAGTTATTATTATCATGGCCATCTTCATAGACCAAGTACACTTCCCATGTAATTTATTCACCAAAATTCAAATTTTGAATAAAACCAACTTTTCTTGTAATTGTTGATTTTACTGTCCATTTTTACAAATATTCCATCCTCCACCCTCAAAATCATCCACACAACCCTGGGTTTAGGACCTATAGCAGTAAATGAAATATTGTGTTCAAGAATGAGTATTCTAGAATTACTATTTCTTTATCTCATTTATTGATATCTTGCATCAAGTGATATGTGGATGACATTTTTGGAGAATGGGGGGAGTATATTAGCTTATTACTACTGTCTTTTGTCTGTGATTTACAACCTAAAAAATGTACTCGGCACTGATTTATGTTTAGAGGATACATGATGTGTCCAACGATGGCTCATTCATATGTAGTATATGTATAATGTTGGAAAGAATAACACATTTTTATTCCCCACATTTTCCCTATATTTCACATTCATAGTTGTTGCTTTTAATTTTACAGTTTTAAGACGGTCATTATCATAGGAACACTATTGCTGTATGGTAGAGAGTAGGTACACAAAATAATCAATGATTGTTTCACTTATAATTCTTAAAATCAATGCCTATAAATTAATCAAGGATATATTTTTCTTGCTTCAGTTTAACTTCTCCTTGAATAGTTGAAAATTTAACTTAGAAATAAGAATTACTTTTGGTGATATCTGACCACATAAACACCTTATTGTGGTGATAACCAGTGTATTGCAAGCATGCTTTTTTGTAAACTTTTAAAACTGTTTTTAATAACAATACATAGTAATATAGACATCAAACTTTTGTGGTAATATCTGACCACATAAACACCATTTGCAGTGATATCTGACCACATAAACACCATTTGTGGTGATAACCAGTGTATTACAAGAATGCTTTTTTGCAATGTTTTAAAACTTCTTTTAATTAATAACAACATGTAATAATATAGAGTACAACATAAACATCAATTTTTAAAAAAATAATTCCAGTGAAATTATATTACATTATATCAGAAGTTTTTATTGTGCACAAAATTAAAATCCATCATGGAAGCCTATAAAAGAGTTGCTTGTGACAAAGTAAATGTGTCCATGACATTGCTTAATAAAGTTTTGTACATATACAATAAGGCCATCATTACATTTTTACAACAGTATTACATTTTTTGTCTCACTAAATATTAACAATTGTGGATATATTTTGTTCATTACTCTATTGCTTTAGTGCAACTCCATATGGGGTGAAAACAATTGGTGTTAATTAGGGATAGTGGATCCATTGATTTATAGATACTATCTTTGCTAAATGAACACATTAAATTAGTAAAATGAACTGAAAAGAATAAGTACTTGTGATAATTACTGCCTACTTACTTTGAAATCTTATGACTCTTATGTCAATCTGTTGTAAAATCCATGCCATCATACTGAATAAACTAGGTTGAAATAGAGTAATGCATCTTTTCTTTTCAAATGAACAGTGCAACATGTTTTTTTATACTACTATGAGAGGACCTCCTTAATTATGAGAAAATTGTCTCTTACATCTATGATAATTTGCACCGCTCAGCTTGCGGGTGATGGACTAGAGAAGAGCCTCTTGCACTCCCTCAAGTTCCTAGTAGTTCCTAGTATTTTTAATGAACACTACAGAATAACTCTGACCTGGCACATGTCCAAAACCAGAGTAGAGAATACCCTCTTAAAAGCTATCCACCCATCTTATTAATTATTAAGTCCACACACTACTCTAGCCTTTCAACCCAGTTATATTACAACTCATGTCGAGGATGTTGGTAAAGGATTTGATAAAGTAAGGATTTATTAACAAATAATTAAATGCACACTACATAGCAAAAATAACAGCAAATACAATTAAGAAAAAGGAATGTACAAACAAGAATATAATTAACTGTCCAAAGGTTAAGGCTCTCATAAATTCCTAATGGGAAAGTTCTGAATGTGTCTCTCTTCAGAGGCTTCAAAAGAACAGTTTTCTTAACACAGTAACAATATAAGGACATAAACGGAACACATCTCTGAGAGAATGAATGAGCAGTAGATTATGAAAAAAAAGTCACATGACCTTTTAGCCAACGCTCGTCTCTGGCTGTGCATATCGTTGGCAGCGAGGTATAGACTCGGCTCACGCTGAGCGAGATGAATAATGCAGATACTTTCAGAGTCAAACAAGGCTCAAGGTAAAAATTCCTAATAATAATAATAATTTTGCACACACACACATACGCTGTAACACAAAATAAAGTCAAATGTACTGCTAACAAATACAGTCTCTCTCTCTCACACACACAAACACACACTAACAAGTTGTTGTACACACTGCCTACACAAAATAAAGTTACACACTATGTGCAATGCTAACATAAAGTAAGGTGTCACACATATATGTGCTAATACAAAGTAAGTTTTTACACACTCTTAACCCTTTTGAACTTGGATTTGAAATCAGATTTCCCCAGTGGCCCGCAATAGCGATATAAACATATAAAATTATATCCCAATATACTACAACATCGATATATATTGACTTACCCTAGAAATGAACTCTTCCAAAGATTTTGTGTGTCTACGTCTTGGCGCGCAAGTTCAGTGTAATGTACAAGGCTAAAATCAGTGTAGTGTACAAGGCTAAATATGGTGATGTTCTGCTTGCAAAGACTACCTTTGAATTTGAATTAACAGCCGCTGTTGGTCGGATTATCATTCCAAGAAGGAATTTTGGCGATAAAGTGTTTCACACATTGAGTGGCTAACTTATTTTATTTTTAAAATTAACGTTTTTTGCTCAGGGAGCTCGGGTTAGTGTTTTTTTTACATACAGGGGCATGGAGTTCAAAAAATCTATCTATCTATCCCTTAGTCTTGTCCACCGTTGGGGTACCACTGATGACCTGATAACCAGTTTCCTTCATTCCAATCTGTTCTCTGCTAATCTTATTAAAATAAACAAAAAGTAAGGTATCACATATGCACTGCTAAAACAAAGTAAGGTTTCATCCACTGCTAAACACGAAGTAAGGTGTCACACATAGTGTTAACACAAAATAAGATGTCTCACCTACTAATAACACAAAGTAAGGTGTCACACATAGTGTTAATACAAAATAAATGTCTCACCTACTAATAACACAAAATAAGGTATCACACTACTAATATAAAATAAAGTGTTGCAGGTATTATACAAAACTTCATATAGAGAAAAATTATATCACAGCAACTGTTTATTTCAAGCAAATTAATAATTAATAAATAAATGTAGAAAATTGATTTTTAATGAATATAAATTTGGATTTTCCTGGAAATATCATTTTGTTGACCAAAATATTGGTAAAGAAGTTCATAATTTAATTATTATTTCTGAACATTGCAGAGTAGAAAGTTACTTCATTTGTTGTACGGAGCTGGGAAAAGTATTGTCATGAAAATGGCAGTACACAACAACAAGGTAAGCTTTCTCACAAAATGTCTTAGACGATATAAATTATTCATTTTATATATATGAATTGTGCAGTTCATGTATAAATAAACGATATTGACATTTTATTCTTGTAATGTATAGGTATGCTTTAGTATAAAGCAAATCCAACTAATGTAGTGTTATTTTATTATTATATCCAAAAGAAAAAGCAGCTCTTATATCTGTAATATGCAAAATCCTGACATAAAATAGCAATTACAGTACACAGTTCAATCACTAGCAATCTGAATGGGTAAAATTATTTCACCATCATCTACTGAAACTCTGATCACACTTGCTACAATCAGTTAACTTGTCAGTATAAAAAATCACTCACTGTCATTCTCAAAAGTTTTTCTGTCTCCATTTCACATACTATTGCTAGTTTAAGAAAGATTTTAAAATTTTCTATCACTGGTCCTAAAGTCACTGCAAAATCACTATTGTTTTGCAAATTTCATATCAGAAAAAATGTGATCAGTTTGTGCATGTGTTTAATATAAGTAAACAATGGTTGATATTGACAAACAGTCCATAAAGTTTGTCTAGGTTTTGATTGACTTCAAAAGAAGCCTCATCTTTGTTTTATGTGTAAAATTATCTGCTATTAGAATCAGATGCAACAAACATATTATGGTATTATATAGTGAAGTGCTAAACTGGCTTATACCAATGAGACTAGATAGAAACCAATCATACTTAGAGGTAAAAAAAAATACAAGGTGATCAATGTTCTTATATCAGGAAAGAATTTGAAAGAATTAAAACATTTAAATCTGAGGTTTAAAAAAAAATATGCAGAATAATGTGACTCTTTTGCTGGCTGCTACCATGAAACAAAACTTATCAAGTTGATTACAATGCTACTGTAACTTCCTCTTATCATATCATTCTTTTTAACATAGACATAAAGTTCAACACAATTAAATAAGCAGTTTAGTAGTAAATTTGAGAGCTGATAGTTCATCACAATTAAAATAAGCAGTTTAGTTGTAAATTTGGGAACTGATAAAGGAAGTGTGAATTGAATATGCATATAGTACTAGTAGTAGTAGTTGTTGCTATTACGTTTTTTTTAAATATGCAATTAATTCAAATTTTTAGATATTTTATATTAGAAATCTTCTAGTCTCAAATCTTTGAATTGAGAGAGTTCCATTCGATTATTTTGAAGATTTCTTCTAATGAGATACACATCTAACAAAAGCAGTCTTTTCTGTAGCTATATACTGGCAACAGGGATGGACAAGTGGAGGCTTTGGATATTCTAGACTTGGATGACTTTGCTTGTGGGGTAAGCCTTTTATAAACTGTATGGTCTTCATGCCTTCCTCAAAATCTCAAATACACAATTCTTGTAGCTACTTGTTGTAAGCACATCCTCTAGGTGAGATCAGGTATGCATATGGAATATTATATGACAAGCTTGTATTACTCATTTATGACTTGTTGCCTAAATAATGCATATCTTTTGTATATTAAAAAAGTTTTAGTAATAATAAGTTAAAAACTAAAAGACTTTATTTTCTGTAAGTTATAGTGTAGGAAAACTATTTTGGGCTGCCTGTTTTATTATATACTATACAATAAAAGCGTTTGAAATCTGTTTAATATCTGTAAAATTGAATATTGGATGATTGCAAAATTTTCCAACTTGGGTTGGTTTACAGAGTATTAATTTTCCTTATTCAAATAAATAGTATCAGTACTGAGACATTAAATTATGTGTGTTATTTTTGTTATTGATATTTCTTAAAAATGCACTGATTGCCAAACTAATACACCTGATACACCTGTTTGAAAATATATTCAAAAATAGTACTTGCCATACTATCCAAAGTTAACTTACAAAATGGTTTTATTGTTAGCATAAAAATGCAAATTGGATGATTAAATATTTAAATCATATTTTTAAAAATCTGCTAAATTCTAAATACAATGTAGATAAAATTATCATACCTTTTTTGACATCTTATTCAAATATAATTTATTCATGAATGCATAAAATATAATATTTTTAATTCAGTTGTTAGTCAGTGAGTCTGTAGTTCAGAGCCATCAACAAGTTCAGAAAGAAAAGTGTATAATATTCATAACCCCTCTCTAATGAGGTGATGCATAATATTGGTCATGATAGCATTATTTTATCTTGGTGTGTTGAAAGAAAATCACTGATGTAACTACTGAAGAAACTATTATTTATACTTCAGTAATTTTCTTATTGTGTATTCATGTAGCTCATTAGGTTATACTGGTATATCACAGTAGCAGTTATTGTGCATTCATGTAGCTCCTTAGGTTATAATGGTGTATCACAGTAGCAGAAATTGCTCATTGAAAAGAAACTATTTTACTCTTGTCTTGAATGATCATTTGGGTATATCAACAATAACAGCAGCAAATTTTAATAGTTTTGATGATGACAGATTTCTGATGTCCACAGAATTAGATCTAATTCCAACCCAGTCCACATTATTTTGACACCAGAACTGGATGTCAGTTAAACACATTTATGCATAAAATTATGATGCAGGAAGTATGCTGAGAAGATATGGCTTAGATGATTTTTACCTTACTAGGACTTTGAAACACAGCTACTGACTTGGTAGTATTCAGCAGACAACAAAATTAAGGTCCAATCTCTTGTCATCTTTTGGCACTTTAGAAAAAGATCAGTATCATTGGGTCATTTAATACTACATGTAATATCTCAGAATGATTTTATTAAACTAGCAGATTGGGCAGGGCAGGTATTCATTAATGACAGAGTGTGTAACTACATCATCACCAGTCTTTCACTGTGGACGATTTCAGATAAGTCATAGAGGAATAGCTCAGAACTGCTGTATACTGAATTTTGTTATAAACTGTATAGTGGGATTATTGTGAGGGTTACGGCACGTTTGCTTTAACTCACTGTAACTTGTAATTTTTATTTTGTTATTTTTATTGTTAAATCATTGTTATCTTCCTCCACATCTTAATTAATTCTTTGAACAACCATTAATTGGGATCGGCTGGAGCGAGCCATGGATGATTGAATGTCAGTTAATTAGGAGGAGATAATATTCACCAATCCCAAAGCAACATTGATCAGTCTGCTTGTCATTGTGTTAAGTTAAATAATTATTGCAACAAGAGTTAACATAGTGATAGGAAGAATAGGTTAGGCTGTGGGGCTGTTATTAGTGTTGATATTGAACTGCTAAATTAATAATTTTAATAATTAATACCTTAACAGGGTCGTATACAAACTCCACACATAGACATTCAGAAAAAGCGTCATATGTCACACAACCAGGAGTCTTATGCACATATGCTATAGGCTACGAGGCTTGTATATCTCTAACAGAAAAAATAGCTTATTGCAAGCAGAAAAATTTTCTGAATACATATATTATTGTCAGTATAGTCGTTTATTTGTTGTTAGTTATCCCAGCATTTTATCTTGTAGAAGTACTTCAGGCATTGAAAAATGCAATGCTCTTTTTTAGATAAAATTTTAACCATTTATAGTTATCTTCTGTTCTTTATCTGGTTGTGGTGAAAGATGATATGATGCCAAATAATAATCACTGCTGAATGGGATTAGAAGGTTATAGATCATTATACTGTGCAATTATGTTTGTAGACAGTAGAAAACTGAATCACTAGAGCTATACAATTGTATTTGTAGACAATAAAAAGTTAGGCCTTGGTGTAATTTAGACAAAAGTTATGAGTGCTCATTATGGATCCTCTATAATATATTGAGTATCTTGTAGATAGTTTTTTAACTTCATATGTTATTTAAAAGAAAATGATTTCTCCCTTTATTCAGTGGAAAAGCAATTGTAGCTATGGTGGCCATTGACTTTGTTAATGCGTTATACATACTACTAGTCTGTGGTAATGAAATTTAATTAAAACATTTGCATGCTATACTCATTATCAAAAGATCACACACTCCAAAAAATAAACAACTGATTATGTGTATTTTTATTTCACAATACATTAGTTTTGAGCTGTGATGTACAATCACACAGACTATTAACCACCACTGAAATCAATTTTAATATGTAAGCATCTTGCAGTTTCTAAGTTCAACCAGTGTCATTTAAAAGTTTTTAGACAATATATCTTGGAACACATTATTATCAATCGAAGCACACACACGCACACATACATATGAATGAATACACATAACACTTACACACAATGTCACTGACTAGTGTTTTGCTTGTAAAAAGTGAAAAACGACTTTTTTCAAAATCTACAGTAATATATACATATTTATAACACAAGTGTATTTCTTAATCTTAATTCTTATGTGCATTTGCAAAATATTCATTTTCTTCTGAACAGTGATTTTTGGGTTTTCATCCCAGAACTTTCTTATATGAACATTTGTCCTTATTAATTTTGTTGACATTTAATTGCCAGTGCATTTCAGACAATATTAAGTTACACAGTTGTTACCGCTTGCTGTGTATATCAGTATATTATTTACTTTTAATATTTTTTTTTTATTCATCACTTCATCACTCTGGTCCCCTATCCAATGAATGTGTGCATGAAAGACTTATTGGATGAGTGACTAACAACCGTCTGCTAGTGTGGCCCAGTACCGAAAGTAAATTCTCATTTATTATCTTTATCTACTGAGTCTGTCTCAGTTTGTGGAAGTGGGAATTAGTGCATTTGTTTGTTTGTTCATCCCATTCGTCCCTTATTTCACATTCACACCTGCATGCTCACATTCACACACCATTGGCTTTCACACTTTATCCTGCACACAGAATAAATTATATCCCACCAAACCATTGTGGTTGTCTGTGAGCGAGACTTTGTGTTTTACAGCTTGCAAGATCAGTGTGTCATCCAGCTTGACCACTGCTCTCACTAGAGCATACAAACATTTCATTGGAATGAACAATCATAAACATCCTAGTGTAATAAATGCATATTATAAACCATTAATTCTAGAACTTTGATGTTTTCAGTGCAAGTCTTGTTCTTTGGTGTTTGGACTGCATGATCACTTGTGGCATCATTTAGTAGCAGACCATTTGCTGCCTAATGCACATAGCATGCACTGCCCATGGCAAGGTTGTTCCACATTACTCAACACTGGTACTGCATTAATGGTATGTAATTCACAAGCAAAACTCAAGGTAAGTAATTCACAAATAAAACTCAAGGTAATTCACAAACAAAACTCAAGGTAAGTAATTCACAAACAAAACTCAAGGTAAGTAATTCACAAGAAAATTCATTTTAATTCACAAACTAAAAACATGGTACATAATTCACAAGCAGAACTCATGGTAAGTAATTCACAAGCAAAACTCAAGATAAGTAATTCACAAGCAAAATTTTGGAAATAGGTTTGATGCTGCAGGAGATCACATCATTAATATAACAAGGATAATGATGATTCATTTTTATTCTTAATAAATCTGTTCATAATTAGAATAATGTGTACTCTCTTCATAAAGCAGCTGATGGCAATAATGTGTTATTCAACAATTATTCTCTTTGATTATATTCCTTTTAAACAAATACATTCATCTTATATATGCATAACTAACCCTGTTTGCAGTATGCCATATTGACCACTGGTGCATGTTAAAACTCCAACTCCTATACATATTCACAGTATAGCTCATCAAGAGCCTGTGATCAAAGCTTCACCCAGCAGAGATGATAAATTGTGTGTGATCTGCTTAGATGGTGATTCGTTGCTTATATTATAGGATCCAAATCAACTAGCAGAAAATAAACCTTATTTAGTTTCTGACCTTGATAGTAGTCACTGAATGAAAAATTTACTCCAATCTGTCTAATTGATTTAGACATTTTTGTGTGCTATTTTCTCTACCATACAACAACACAGAGTGTAGGAATATATTATTACCATAACTCTCCAGGGTGTTTAACCTCTATGCAGCTGCCAAGATTTGGGAAACCCAAAAGTGGGCCTGAATTTTTAAAATTTTGTTTACGCTAATGTGGGAAAACAAATGAATACAGAGAAAGGAGGGGAGATAACAGGTTACCTTATGCACAAAATAACCTTGCACCAGTCTTGAAACTCTCAAACAAATATGATGCATAATCAACTTATATAAGCTATTAATTATCCAATTAATTTTACATTGGTTGCTTTTTAACATTTATATCCATGCTGCACAGTAGTAGGCCTCTATCTGAATAAAATCTCATTTCTGTTTCTCAGCTCTTCAGTCTCCTGTTCATTTCAGTTTGCATACCTTTGTATTGTAATTGTTTTGTTTTCTTAGAACTGTTATGTTTAAAACTGATGTTCAGTGTCTTAACTCTGTAAACATATAAGTATTATCCTAAATATTTATCTTAAAGTCAATCATATGTTAAGCACTAGAATAACTAACAAAAATATATTCCGCAATTTTGGTTTTGAACATGTTCATTATTCATCATTTTCACTATTGCCAGTTATGAAATTAAATCCTATTCATTTCTACATTTAAAGCAGTAAGGAGCTACAGATATGTCAATTTACAATATCGTCATGGTTGTAATTTTGTTTATATTTCAATGAGTCAGTGAAATAAGTATTAGAGAACAAACATTTTTAAACAGTTATTATTAGTTTTGTTGAATTTATGAGAATAAATACATCACCAACAGAAATAATCAAATATACTTAACTATATTTTTATATATTTAGCAGTTCTTTTAATTTTATTTTACCAATTATTTAATCTAACTTTAAGGATAATTTGAAATAAAATATTGTGTAAGCCACAATGACAAAAATATAAAAATGTTATTGTGACACTCATAGTAATTATAATATGCATGCATGCATGTGTGTGTGTATGTGCACACATATAAGTGTTGTCTCATTGACATATCTCTCTCTCAGTTTAGTCTTACCTTAGATACCTTTTTCTTGCAGAAAGCAGGAGAACATATGAGAAGCCATATAAAGAGCAGACAAGCTGTAAAGGAGGAAAGCAGCCATATTAAGACTTAGAGAACAAAGGAAGAAAATATCCATATTAGGACCTAGAGACAAAACAGAAAGGAAGAAAACAACCATTTTGTGACTTAGAAGACAGAAAGGCTGTGCACAGAAAGCAGCCTATTAGGACAGCCGACAGAAAGTCTTTACACAGAAAACAGCCATGATAGGACTTTCAGAAAGGCTGCATGCAGAAAGCAGCCATGTTAGGACTTTGCACAGAAAGCAGCCATAATAGGACTTTAAGAAAGGCTGTGAGAAAGCAGCCATATTAGGATGTAAAGAACAGGCAGAAAGGCTGTGTGCAGAAAGCAGCCATATTAGGAGGTAAAGAACAGGCAGAAAGGTTGTGCACAGAAAGCAGCCATAATAGGACTTTAAGAAAGGCTGTGAGAAAGCAGCCATATTAGGATGTAAAGAACAGACAGAAAGGCTGTATGCAGAAAGCAGCCATATTAGGATGTAAAGAACAGGCAGAAAGGCTGTGCACAGACAACAGCCTGTCAGGACAGCCAACAGCTGAAGTCGCCTACAGCTTATTTTATTTTTTAAAATATTTTGTTCACTCGTTTTATTTAGTGATAAAACTTAATCCAGCAATTATATTTTTGGGGTCTTGGCTTTACAAATAGTGAAATACTACATTTATATTAATTAATATTTGTTTGTTTAATAATTTACTTGTACATTTATATTAATTAGTATTTGTTTGTTTAATAATTTACTTGTACATTTATATTAATTAGTATTTGTTTGTTTAATAATTTACTTGTACATTTATATAATTAGTCTAGGTACATGGAATTTGCAACTGTTTTCTTAAACATTAAAAATTAATAGCTAAAAGTGTTTTTTTAAATTTATATTTTGGTTTTCAGATGACTTTTACTCTTCATTATACGTTTTTCCTTTACTGCAATTCTTAGAGATTATATTCTTCCTTCCTCACCCTTCAAAATTATATTTTACAATGATTCAATAAAGTAAATAGTGATTAACAGTTTGAGACTATTTTTTTAACCATTCTCTTTGTCTTTCTTGGTAATTAGCATTCTTTTTTTGAAAACCTGACACATTTAGATTATTTAAAAGTTGTATTTGAAGGCTTTGCTAGACAAGGGAAATGTGTTGTTGTTGTTGGGAGTGTGTGTGTGTGTGTAAGGGGGGGGGGGGATGTTCGAGGCTTATAGTACTAACATGGCAAATGTAATCTTCAATAAATAATTTGGTCACTAAAACATTTAAATGGAGGAAGAGTATTGATTATGATGATACTAAGTTTATTTTTCCTTAAATATAAAAATATTTGTATTGTTAATGGAAGTACAATACTGAATACTGATATAATTAGTTGTACAAACTTTCATAGATTTCTTGTGCATGCTATATTTCCTTAATTATAATATGTATATTCATAAACACACACAATACAGTTACATGTGTAAATGCTATAAGTATTGATTTATAAATTTTATATTTTATTCACAGCAAACTAAAAAATAGCTTTAAACTGTTTTCTAAATTATAGACATGTAATTGTATTAAAAAAAAGTAATCATACATACTTTTTAAATATTTAAATAATTTGGTAAAAACTATTATATAATAACAGTATGCAAAAAGCAAAATAGTAAGCATAATATGACTGTTTCATATAGGTTGTATACAATTCCTTTTAATATTTGAACCATATCTTTAAGACACATGGTTATAGAGATATGACATTTTACAATTTTTGTCTTAATGTATTGTCATCTTTAGTCCAGATGTGTTAAATTTGCTTGTTTGATAAAGTTTGAGACCTAATATAGCATTGGCTTTTAGATCATTGTTTCTTGAAACATTTGGGCTAAAATACCTTGGTACTTAATGTTTTAAATCCCAAAAGAATGCATTTTAAGCCACTTTGAATATTATGATGTCTTGAAAATGCACTTTATATTACAAGCATATTTACATAATGAAGAGCTATGTTTGTACATAGTTTGTAAAATAAAATATAATACATTCTCTGAAAAAAGCTGCTGCACTTTTATCATTGAGAATATATCCTTACATTATAATTTCAATATTGCCATTTCATAACTGAAGACTTAATTTTTACAGTGTTATCAACAATAAGCATTTATTTATCTCATAAATTGATGTCAAACTTGTATATTCAAATGATGATATTTCATAAACTATTTCAGGTTTTCTCTTTAAAGTTTGCATGCAACCTTATATCATCTGATACAATTATGTAAATACATTTGTTTTACCCTGATTTGAAAAACTGCTTGGAACTAACTAGCAATAGGCATAAATTTCTGTCATTGTGAATTCTAAATTGTATGCATTTTTTAGTTAAAAGCAAAAACATTTCTTTTATAAATTAAGAAATTTAAAAACAGTAATAAAATTAAAGTACATTTTTGGATTTTTATTATTTTTTTTAATTGAGGTTCAAAATAAATTAAAAGTATTTTTTTACATCTGTTGTCCAGGCATTTGTAAAATATTTAAAACAAGCATGATTTATTTCATTGTCACTTACATTATTTTCATTATTGAGAAATGCTTAAACATTGTGCTGTAAGTTCCGAATAATAAAGTAATCATATTTGGAAATAGTAGTAATCAAATGCTACCTCTCGTTTAAGATCACATTCACTTTTCAACTTTCTGTCACTTTCCTCTCTTTCATGCTTATCTTTCATTTCTATTTCTTTCACGTTCCTTTTTATTTCTAGTTCTTCTCTTTCTTTTACATAGTTTATAGCATAATTGATAGTTTTGTGTCCCGAAAGACACAAGTCTCTGGCTTCCTCCTTCTCCATCTCTATCCACATCTTTCTATTTCCTCTAGAATCTTCCATTTTAAATCACAAAATAACTCTTTCAGGTGAAAACTAGCTGTCTGGCAAGCTAACTGACTGATTTTACAAAAGTATCTCCACACACACTCAAGCAACTAGAAACTTTAAATCTAGTTACTTAACCTTTTGAACCCTGTTTGCCTATACGTAAAAACCAATAACTTTGGATCCCTGAGCAAAAAAACTTAAATTTTCTTAAATTATTTTTTATTAATGTATTAATTGAAATCAATTCATCACTCAATGTGTGAAACACAGCCAAAATTCCTTCTTGGAATGATAATCCAACCAACAGTGACTGTGAGTTTGAATGCACAGATACACTTTGCACACAGAACATAGAAATAATTGGATTTTATTTTCACGCCACAACACGTGTAAGGTCATTGATCAGATGAAGTTTTGGCATCACTAAATCACTATCTATAATCATTGCAAGGGCTTCTGCTGCAATATAACAATCTTTATAACCATATTTAGTCTTGTAATTTCTGCACCAAGACACACAGACACATCAAGGTCTTTGGAAGAGTTCATTTCTAGGGTAAGTGAGCATATATTGCTGTTGTGGTATCTCAGGATATAAGTTTATACCTATTGTGAGAAAACGGAGATTACAATTTTCCGGTAATCCCGCTTTAGCAGTATCACAGGCTCAAAGGGTTAAAATGCACAATGTAACCAATATAATCTCCACACATCAATAATGGAAACTATGGTAATACAAATATCAATACAATATGCAATCAATAATATAAATCAAAAGATTAGTCAAAAAATTTCAAAAGAGAAAAAAGGATAGACAAAGAAAGACAGTTCTAGATAGTGTTATAAAAGTAATGAGTGAGATAAGACTGCTTTCTAAATGTCAATTTCACTAGTTAACTATTTATTCTCTAGTTCTGTTTTAGTCTAGGATTTCCCATTAAGTTCTTTAGCTCAACAATTGTTTTCCACATTTACTAATTTCAACTAGTTAACAAAAAGTAAGTCATCCAACTAGGATTGAACAATTTCCAACATTTTTCCTCCTTCACCTTGTGATGAGATTATAATAATTTTTTAATTAAAATCAAAGACAATATATTCTTTTATCGAGTGGCAATTAATTTAATCAAATTTATAACTTTAATATATTGTGGAAACTGACTGTCTTCATGTTAAGTAATTTTGTCTCATGATATTACTATCTTTTTTCCTCTTTTATGGATGTAGGCTCTTCCTAATAAGCCAAAATTTTCTTCATTTACTGTGAAGCCATATAGATCTTTTACATGTTTGTGATAAGTTATAATTATTGTGATTGTCCATAAATGAATTTACTCTTAATTATGTGGAAGGTAAGACTGACTAACAGTCATTGTCCATAAATGAATTTACTCTTAATTATGTGGAAGGTGAGACTGACTAACAGTCATTGTTCATAGAAATTTTATTTCTTCTGAAACAGTGGTTCTCTCAATTTTCACTGAATTTTATCAAGAATAATTAATCAGAATCATCCCCTCTCTCCAAAAAGATATTTCAATATACTTCTTCTATATAATTATAATATTAACAATGTGTTTAATCTTGTGCTACTTTCCATTTAAAAATAAACAATAACAATGAAAGCAGTAAAATTACAATAGCAGTAAAAATTGTATTTTACAATGGGGTGCAATAGAAGCTCATTTTGAACATTAAAAAATCTTAAAATAATGTATTAGTTAAATTCTTTCAAAATGTAATTGCATGCAGTATGAGAACAAAGTCAAAATGTAAAATAAAGAATAAGATTTATAACATTTCTAAATATCTGTATATGAGTTTTTAATCAGAATATTCATATTTTCATGAAATTCTAAAATGTCAAAGAGCATGATGAAATCAAGTAGAAAATCAGATTAATAAAGAGGTCACCTAACAGATTACTCTTCAGAAATGTATTACATAAATTCAAAATGTTGCAGCTTTCCAGACTCATTCATTATTCATTAAATTTCCTTTCCAAAATATCTGCTGTATTATGAGATTAAGAACATTTCAATATAAGGCTAATTGCTACTTTATGAATATTTCAATGAAAGAATTTAGCATACACAAGAATATATTTCAAGAATTCAGTTATTGCATACGTATAATAATGTTTCCATTTCAGCTCTTTTAATTTTTATTGTCATTTTGAAAATCAACCTTTCCTAAAAACAAATCGCACAGAAGGGAGTGTAAACTTGGATCCATAGTTTCCGGCCCAAAACTGGGTATCTTTTCCACCCAATTTCACAGAAATGTACCTTGTGCCAGCTCCATAGCCAGTAAATGTATGATCCACCTAAAAATAAAACTTCATCTTTAACATCATTCTCAAGTGAAGAACAAGAAGAATTAATGTGTTATGATAGCAAGCAGGATATTTTAGCATTCATAATTCATATATTAGCATATCTTTATATCTTGAATACAAATGACATTCAAATCTCTCATACACACCCAACTTTTAAGTATATTTTGTATCTCTCATATGCAACTAATATTTAAGCAAAACTTTGAATCTTTCATTCAGAAATGGTATTAAAGTATATCTTTAAGTTCATCTCATATCTCTTATACACCACTGATACTTAAGTTCATCTCATATCTCTTATACACCATTAATATTTAAGTTCATCTTGTATCTCTTATACACCACTAATATTTAAGTTCATCTCATATTTCTTACACACCATTGATATTTAAGCTCATCTTGTATCACTGATAATTAATTCAACATAACCTGAATCTCAGTAAAATTACATCCAAATTAATATAAGTTACTGATTATTAAAAAATAAAGAAGGATGTATTTTTCTATTGACATAACAAAGACTTATTTTACAGATCTGCCACAAACAAAAATAATGTTATAAAAATAACCTCAAGAGCAGAAATAAATGTTATAACCAAACAGGAGAGAATTAGAAACTACAGATCCTAAAAATGAATTGTGCAGTTCATAGAGAGTATTTTGTCAGAGATTTGCACATTTCTAAGTAATGTCCTCTGATAACTAGATGTTTTACATAAATACTTTACTACAAGATTTTTGCAATTTCTTTAAACCAATACACACTTACTTTCTAGATAAAGATAACTCATTGTTATCAGGTAATATAGGGGATGATTTAAGCTGGTTAACTTATCTACCAGTTGCAAGAAAAATGCTCTCAGATAGTATATAATGCTCTTAGGTAGTATGTAACGCTATTTCTGTATATAAATTATAATGCTCTTAGATAAATAATATATAATACTCTTAAATAGTATATAATGCTCTTAGGTACTATAAAATGCTCTTAGTTAATATTATATAATGCTCTTACATAATACAAAATGTTCTTATTGCATAAGTATATAATGCAAAGACAAATTGAAGTAAACTGTAAGAATGGAGCTGGCTGAGCAGAAGATCTGGTGGATTAACAAATTAATGTATAGTATACTTGTTTCAAGAAACTTGTTTTTAATAAATATTCATATAGAAATCTAATATAAAAAATGTACAACATATCCAACAAATTCAATTAGTTTCTATTCCTAATGAGCATGTTTGACTATCCAGTCAGCCATAACAGCAATAGAATATAAATTTTCATAGTTTAAATACATGTAATAATTTGTCATAATGTTGATTCTAAACTAATATTCATCCAATCAAATCTGTTTTTACTATATATTTATTTCATACATATCAAATATTAACAGGTAATGTACATCATCCCCTTACTAAATATGAACTATGAAGTCAAATTATCTCTTACTAAATGCCACTTCTGTCGAAGATCTCTCTCTTGAAGGTCTTTTTCTACTGTAAACTCGTCCACTGTTTGCTTTTGATCATCCAATAAATATACAGTGAAAAAAAATTTGCTTCCACAGTCCCAGCGGGCAGCGCACCTATAAAATTTGAAGTCACATATGCTGAACTAAAAATAGTGGTTTATAAAAATCAATAATCATGCTTAAACACCTAAATCTAAACAACTTTTTAAAATATTTGTTTGGTTTTGTTTAAGTTTATACAGAAATATAATTATTATACATCTAATAATTCTCTTCATATCTTATAAATGCCTTCACATTATTTAAAAACACTATTTTTTTTTTATATGCCCAAAGTGTCTAATCACATTTGTAACTCATAACAGGCATCATTTTACTTTTAGAACACTGATATTCAAATGCTAAATCACATCACCTACACATGCACATGAACTAAACACATTGATATTCAAATGTCTTAATCCACCTGAATAATAAATACCCCTATTTATGTATTCACTCTACTGATTCTCATATTTTACCTCACACCTATTGACTTATCCTAGTGATAACCATATTTATTAACTCACCCCACTGATACAGTATTAACTCATTCCAATGAAACCACTATTTATTAAGTCACCATACTGATAATCACATGTTAACTCACTTCACCTATACCCACATCTATTAAAATTCTCAATGAAAATCACATGTATTTACTTACTCCACTGATATCCTCATTTATTAACTCACCCCAATGATATATCTGTTAATTCACCACACTAATACTCACATTTATAAATCACTCCAATTGTATCAATATATAATGTACTTATTTCTACTGATATACGCATCTATGAACTCACCATACTGATTCTCACATCTATGAACTCACCATACTGATACCCACATCTATGAACTCACCATACTGACACCCACATCTATGAACTCACCATACTGATTCTCACATCTATGAACTCACCATACTGATACCCACATCTATGAACTCGCCATACTGACACCCACATCTATGAACTCACCATACTGATACCCACATCTATGAACTCACCATACTAATACCCATATTTATTAACTCACCAAACTGATACCCATGTCTATGAACTCATCATACTATCTATTAACTCATCAAACTGATACCCATATCTATGAACTCACCAAACTAATATCCATATCTATTAACTCACCAAACTGATACATAAATGTCCGGCTTTATATGATCCAGAACTTCCTCAGTGCACCCTTCATGCAGCAAGTTTATAGTCTGACTCTGCATACCCATTCTGTAGGAAGTAACCCAATTTTTCACTGGACCTGAAATGTTTTCACTAACAATTATATTGAGGAGGTATTCCTAGTGATTATCTTCAAATGTTATTTTCAAAATTAAACAAATTTTAACCCAAACTGACAATCTAGCTATCTTCAGATTCATATATGAAAATTACAAAAATAAATAAATAAATAAAACATGGGTTTGAACTGGTATTTAGTACCTTGAATGAGGTGGCATATTTAGTATCTGTATTTCTTCCTGCAGAGCTTATTTTGTAAACAATGGAGATATTTTTAGAGTGATTAACAGTATGATGTACTCCCTGTAAATCTAATAAAGTTACATCAAAATGATACAGCATTAAGATATGTTTTCTACAGCAATTATGACAGTATATTTAGTGCTTATATTTCATGATATAGTGAAGTCATTCTGTATTTATCTATATAGATTAGAGAGATAAGATTTTGTGATAAATAACTTTGATCATATAAAATGATATAAAAATAATAAATGAGTAGTTAACAAATGAATGTCCTATTGTTGTGTTAACATCCTTAAAATGTGTTTACTAAAGAGAATATGATAATGTGTATAGTGAATGTACTTCCTCATGAAGAGCGATTTCATTATAATCACAAGGGTTATTAGCTTTTGTGCTTTTCAATTTTTAAAATACTAAAGTTATATCAAAATGAAGTATAACTAAAATATCAGAAAATGACAGTTTTCTCTTTCTCAGTTTCTGTGCAAATGTTATTAAAATGTGTTTATTACATAACTTTATTTAATATATCAGTTAAGCGTGAAATTATGATTATCTGCCCAGCCAACATCTCCCAATACAAAAAAAAGAAATAATGTACAACTTGCTTACTTGCTTATTTCCTTGGATTCCTTGTGGAACAAAGGGCCTCAATAATGTACAACACTAAGATAATATAGAATTAAGAATATATGATTCAAAGAACATTTCCTTAAAAGAATTAACTGATCCCAGATATATGTAAGATCATCAATTTAAAGCACAAAATGAAACATCTGGAAGAGATGTTGTTGTATTTTATATGGACAGTGCTTGATGATATTTACATTATTATCAGTTTCCAAATAATCACAAATGAATAAAGCAAGTTTACTGATAGACTAGCAGGCCCATACCACTGGAGTTAAGTTCACTTATGAAAAACATTTACAAATAATTTTTTTATTTAAATAAATAATATGCTGATTGCAATTCACTGCTGGAATAGCAGCTCATTACAATTGTAGTCAACTTCATAGAAGTGCCACATAGCATGAACATCACTATCAAAGTCCAAATTTTTGTTAACATCAAACTCATTATCACTTATTTAATGTATAAAAGAATTAATCTACTAAAATTTCTTCCTAAACTCCTTCAATTCTTAATTTTTTATCAGGTGGCATCACAGAAACTAGTGTATGTTAGAGCTACTATCCAAATAGTACAGTTGAACCCACTTATCTTGGCATCAGTTAACTTGCTGTAGCAGAGTCAAGACAAATTATACTTGACCTCTTAACCCGCTTTCGTTTAAATTCATCTTCTTGTTTGGATGCAGTTCTTTGTAAGAGTGACGTAATCGTCATGCTCTGATACACACGCCTTATTCATAGGGAGAGAGAGAACTCACTCCAGTTATGTAACATTTAAGACAATGGCCGATTGTAGGTCGAACCAAGCATTATCACGTGACTAATAATTCGCGCCATAAATTTGTATATTCCTTTAAATACTCTGATCGCGCTATAGACCCGCATTCACGAGGAAAAGTACAGACCGATGCGAGCGTCTAAGTCATCTCCATGAATCATGCGAGGGCCCGCTGCTGATCATACTGTTGTATAGAACAAGGTAACACATCGATTTCTTAAAATATTGTTGGTATTTCCATTTAAGTTATCGTTGTGCGAATTTACGCATTTTATTGTTACAGGAGTTGTATTATTGCAATTTTCTCCAAAACACGTGGCTTGATAAAAGTGTGGCTAAGTTGAAATGTTACATCCTTTAAATTAATTGTTAAATTGAGAAACAATAATTTGTAAACTAAAAATAACTGAATTGTATCACAGAACGTCTGTGCACGTTTTTGTAAATTTCTTGTTAACAATTTAAATTCATTTTGCATGTATTATATTGTTGTAATTGTAAAGCTCATTTGCGTGATTTTAAATTGTATTTTTGATTTTCTTCTTATTGAATTTCATTTGTAAAATGTAATGCTTCCTTTAAATTCATACTTCTCATGTGTACGTTAATGGTAAAAACGCACATGCGTGACCACATTGTATCTTTTATTATATATTTAAATATTGATGTAAAGATACTAAAATGGTCGAGGAATAAGCTATGCTATTGTCAACCACGTGTATTGGATTGCGAAACCGCAAGAACTATCGCTCATAGGAATTCATTTATTTCCAGAGCGGGTTTCTTGGTCTCTTGATCTTGGTCTTTGTCTGACGTATTCCGTCTGACGTCTTGGTCTTTATCATCTTCGTAGAATTCACCGCCCAGTGAACCGGCCTGTATATTGCTTCGATTGGTGTCTAGCAATTGGCTGAGTCTGAACTCCTAATGCGATTCAGAAGAGGGGTGTAATTAATGAAAGACTGTCGACCAAGTTGGTGATAACTAGGCCGTTGAGTCAGGTAATCCAACAGGAATTTTGTTGGGGACTACGTGCTTCATTTATCGTCGCTATTTGGATAACCAGCTAAGTGCAAGGACTGGTGTACTTGAACTAAATAAACTCTATCTGCAATCTATTCGAACACTTCGCGTGTTAGACAAATAGCATAGTATTAGGAGGCTTAATGTCGTCTGAATCTTGAATATCTTTGTTATTTGTTAAATTTTATTAAATTCATTTTTACTTTATTAATCTGCATACTCTTTTAGAACTGTTCTCTCAACTGGCCTCAAGTTCCAGTCAAAAGGTTAAATTATGCCATTTAGATTTCAAATATTATGGTCCTAGTTTATAACTAGGTCAAAAAAAAGGTCAAAATTAAAAATAAATGTTTTCTCTCCAATATTATTTTATTAGGTAAAGAGACAATTATAATTCTCCCTGAAGCCAAGTTTAGAATGCAGTTTGAAATCAAATAAACAGCTCATTTTTAAAAGAAAAAAGAAAATCAAATCTTTGTGCTTTTCTTCAGCAGATTTTCATTAATTTCAGTAATCTAGCATTCTGATTTCTTTGATGAAATTA
Source organism: Sinotaia quadrata (assembly GCA_028829895.1). Taxonomy (NCBI): domain Eukaryota; kingdom Metazoa; phylum Mollusca; class Gastropoda; order Architaenioglossa; family Viviparidae; genus Sinotaia; species Sinotaia quadrata. The sequence goes on along the minus strand of CM054177.1, from coordinate 34,382,275 downwards.
TCCAAAAACATTAAAAAATTATACTTACTTACCATCAACATCAACAAATTCTCTGACTGGTTTTGCACCATATGGTATATCCTCTACTTCAGGGTCTAAGACTGTCTCAAACCTTTCCCATTGTGAGGACCTTTCTGTCTCAGACCTTTCCCAGTGTGTGGACCTTTCTGGAAAAAAAAAATTTCATATATATGTAGGTATATATCCTCAAATGCCTATGTAGGTATATATCCTCTACTTCAGGGCCTAAGTTAATCCCAGACCTTTCTGGAAAAAAAAGAATTTCATATATATGTAGGTATATATCCTCAAATACTTATGTAGGAATATATGATATATCCTCAAATACCTATGAAGGTATATATCCTCTACTTCAGGGCCAAAGTACTCAACCTTCATGGAACAAATAAACTTTCTATAGACAAATTTCACTCACTCAATATATGATTCAGAGTCATGAACATCTGTAATTACCATAAAAATAACATAAAACATTAAAAATTGCATATGCATCTTAATAAGGTACTTCAATTTTTAATTTGTATGACTGTTGCAGTTGTTCTTATAAATTATTTAAGTAAGTGAAAAATTCTGGAAGGTTTGATTCCATTGAATTTAGGATCTATCTGAAGATCTCAGTATACAATGATTCTAAAAGTTAAAAGTAGGCAAACACTAAATAAAGATAATTAAGTTATTTACAGTTCTTATTTGTAAACATATTGATCAAATTTCATCAGAATATATCAGTTTGGTACAACTATATGTATTTTAATATAATAAAATGCATAAGCGAATATATGTGAATACTAAAGGCCATGCAAAATTGCCTATACTATGGTCCTTAAATAACATTATTTTCAAACTTTTATCTAACAATAATACAAATGCTAGGTTTCAGATATTAAATATTAGGGGGAGTATATATGCTATATGAAATATATACACTAGGTTTCAGCAATTAAATATTAGGGGGAAAGTATATGGTCAGTTTCAGCAATAATATATTACTGTTACTTCGCTAACCTCTGTCCTTAGTGCACAGTTACTTCACTGACCTCTGTCCTTAGTACATAGTTACTTCACTGACATCTGTTCTTAGTGCACAGTTACTTCACTGACGTCTGTTCTTAGTGTACAGTTACTTTACTGACGTCTGTTCTTAGTGTACAGTTACTTTACTGATGTCTGTTCTTAGTGTACAGTCACTTTATTGACGTCTGTTCTTAGTGTACAGTTACTTTACTGATGTCTGTTCTTAGTGTACAGTTACTTTACTGTTCTTTGTCCTTAGTGTACAGTTACTTCACTGACATGTGTTCTTAATGCACAGTTACTTCACTGACCTCTATCCTTAGTGCATAGTTACTTCACTGACCTTTGGGGGGGTCCTTAGTGCATAGTTACTTCACTGACCTTTGGGGGGGTCCTTAGTGCATAGTTAATTCACTGACCTTTGTCCTTAGTGCATAGTTAATTCACTGACCTCTGTCCTTAGTGCATAGTTACTTAACTGATGTCTGTCCTTAGTGCACAGTTACTTCACTGATGTCTGTTCTTAGTGTACAGTTACTTCACTGACGTGTGTTCTTAGTGCACAGTTACTTCACTGACCTCTGTCCTTAGTACATAGTTACTTCACTGACCTCTGTCCTTAGTGCACAGTTACTTCACTGACCTCTGTCCTTAGTGCATAGTTAATTCACTGACCATTGTCCTTAGTGCATAGTTAATTCACTGACATCTGTCCTTAGTGCATAGTTACTTCACTGACCTCTGTCCTTAGTGCATAGTTACCTCACTGTTCTCTGTCCTTAGTGCACAGTTACTTCACTGACGTCTGTCCTTAGTGCACAATTACTTCACTGTTTTCTGTCCTTAGCTCAGTGAAAGCTCTAGACTAGGGTACTCAAACAAAACTGGCCAGATTTTGGTTGAGGCATGCCCAGAAGGCCGGACCCATCACCCAGGGCAATCCCACACTGACTTTATGCCTATGGCCTATGTCACTATAGCATACTGACATATGCCATATCCTTAAGGCACTATAGGTCATTTTACTGTAAACTCGACATAAAATTAGGTTACAATTTTGCATATTAACATTTTTAAATATAATTATTTTCTTCTTAGAGTTATGCTAGGTTTGAATATTAACTTTAGTCCAGAAATTCAAGACTGTTTTAGTTCACTAACTTTATTAAAAGAAAAACCACCCCCTTTCTTCGGAGAGAAGGGTAGTGGTGACACATAGAAGGGAGAATTAATATTTTTAAAAACTTTGTTCACTCCCCAAAATGGAAACAATATATATTCAGTAGTACTTAAACATAAACATGTATGCCTATGCTTACATACACCACACAGACAGAGCTTCAATTATGATATTGCATTTTAATGCAAATTAAGACTAAAATGCAAATTAATACTTACCAAGTGCACGCACATTACGAAGCAGATTTCGAGTATATGGGCTCTTGAAATAAAATTTCATAAAATCTGAAGGTGGAAAGCCCATTATTCCTGGCACATACTTTCTCTCTCTTTCACATTTTAAGCGCCAAAGTGTAGAGCTCCTTGTAACGTCCATCCAACATTTGCAAACAGAGCTACATTGGTGGACCAAGTCTATGGCAGGAACCCAAGACAACACTAAAACAAGCAGTTCCTTGGGTAAAGAACTGATGCTAAATGTTTCATCATAACAATTCAGATAACTACTTTTGGATCCTTCAATATCAGTCATGTTTGAAATTTGATGCACTGGATTTGATTTTTTGCTCAATAGTATATGTTCAATAAATCTTGTGAATAAATGAATAAAGCAGCCTGCACAGGGGAGAAAAAATTATATATTTAGAAGTATGTATGCTGAATATATGTTAATAAGCACATTTTATAAAATCATAATAATATGGATATAGCCAACACTTAGCACTGAAATATTTGTAAACATTTTTTTAGTTAGTTAGAAAGTTTGGTTGTTTTTTTTTAAGAAAGTTAGTTATGTAATGAAGTGTTGAGAAGCTTCCATCCCATCACTACTCCTGTGTGCACTGATAATTACTGTGTGAGATGAACATCATCTATGAGGTCGGTGACCTCTTCAGTACTGTAGTGATAGCATTGTATGCTTGAACTTGATACATTACTTCTCTCTCAAAAGATCTGGCAGCATAAGCATGAGGAGACAGCCAGGTGAGCACAATTTGAATGGGTCAGCATAAGCATGAGGAGACAGCCAGGTGAGCACAATTTGAATGGGTCAGCATAAGCATGAGTTCCTATAGTATAATGAAGAGAACAGGCTTTTGATATGTTACAATTTACATGTCTTAGACCACATTTCAAATAGCTCTTACATGCCTTAACCTTATACAACAGAAGAATAATGTGAAAATGTAATCAATCAATGACGATTCTAAATTGAAAATTGTAAGGTGTTAGGAAGTTACTGCGACTGTTAACTTTCACAGCACAAAAATGTGGGCCTGACACACTTTTGCGAGCGACTTGGACAAACTGACTAATATAACTTATAAGTAGTAACACTGAACTTCAAAATTAGTTACACTGTAGGAGCCTACAGATATTTAAAAGGCATAATAATGAACAATGCAAGTAAATAAATGTTGTTACAGCTAAATTGGTAAACGAAAAGAATGTAATTCTTTACCCTCCTAAAGCGTCAGTGTGGAAGTGGTTGAGTGACTTTTCAAACAAGTGTATTTTGTAAAAGGAAAAAGGAAATGTATGTGTCGTTGATGTCATGCATTGTTTGCTGGTTCAGCTTAGCACTGCTTGAAAGGGGAGACACTCTTCAAAATAAGGAGCAGCAAATGTAGTCAGAGTTATCCATGTGTTTGCTTAATTTTAGGAAGCGCTTTTAGCCTCGACCGATTTCGCACATTCGTGGCTAAAGTGGTAGTTGTTGCTGTTGTTCCCGACATTGGGGTGGGAGGGGATGTCTTATAGAGCCATGTTGGTGGCACACCAGGTCAGTACCTAGTGTGTACGTGCGCCGGGATGTTCAACCCCCTGTTCTCCTCACTGGTGGTGTTGTTGTCATTGCTGTTGTCGACGCAGTACCCGGGGGGATACGTAAAGATGGGCGCTGGTGGCCAGTATGGTTTCTTCGGCATTGTTGTTGTGGCCGTTGGTGTGGCTGCTGTTGTTATTGCTTTCTAACATGTTGTGGTGTGCGCCGTCTTTTCTGTTCACCCTCTTTAGTTGTTGTTAGATGGATTGCTGGCGTTGTAGTTGTCATTTTAGCTGGTGTCTGTGGCAAGGATCGATTAATGCTTTTGTCCTTATTTAGCGTGGAAGCTAAAGAGGTAAAGGAAATGGGTTTGGAGAGGTTAATTAATCAATTTAATGACGTTGCTAAAAGACGTAAGCATTCTTAATGGGAGTCGATTTTAAATTTCAAACTATAATGTAAAAGTAGCGACTCAAGATATTTTGATTTTTTATACAAATCTTACAGCTAAAAACTACTGGACCTAATGTGTTATGTAGTAGCATAACTTCGAATGCAAAAAATCTAAAATGTCTCTACCCCTCCATTTCTATACGCACGCACACATTTTCTCTTCTCCACAAGAAAATCAGCTTGTCATGCGCCCTACGAAAACTTGATCATGTGTATATTTTTCAAATTTCAAGTACAATTTTGGGAGGAGGAAGGAATTAACGTTGGGTCCCTTCTGTTGAAAGACCCTCAAATACTGCGGGAGCTGCAAGGACAATAGTTACGCCACTTGTTAATAATTTTAGTAACAATTGCTTTTACTTCAGTATAACAATAAATAATGCATGTGGAAAATGGGAAGGTTTTTTTATTTAATTTTTTTTTTTTTTTTTGTAAGGTGGGGGCATTTGAAGTTACGTCACTGGCTTTCAACTATAATTTACGAGGCTGAAAACTTTTCTCTTGGGTTTGAAAGAAATAGGATGTACATGTCTTGAATTGTACTTATTATAGGGGGCATTTAGAAATAAATTGTAAACCTTGCGCACACAACAAACTTGTAAGTCTACAAATGAACAGTGTACAAAAATTCTGCTTTCAGACCCAATTACTACCTGTCCTATCTCACACATGTTTACTTCTCTAAGAAACTTGAAGTCATCACACATAAGCATTTGCATCATTCTGAAAACAAGTCTTGTCAATCATTGTCCTTCGTCTGCTTATAAGTTTTCTTTCTTTTTAAGAGCTATTGAACCCCTTATTTTATTCTAAGCTAAATAATTGACCATGACAAGCGTAGCACCCGTGAGTATAATGTATTAGTTTGTGCATGTTAACTGCGGCCTGCCAGCCCGCATAGCCCTGAAATCTGACTCTAGCAATGGCGACTAGATTTACAGTATGGGGTCGGGGAGTTCGCTTTTCAGGAGCATTGTGCCCTGTTAGCTGATGTACTGTGCGTAAATATATACTTTTATCAGTATATGCTGTTTGATATAATTGCTAATGGTTTTAACAGTTTATATATTTAGAAAGGAAATTGTTTACATTTGTAATTGATATATTTTTATATGGTGAATTTTGCTATGGTATTTGCACATTTTACAATTAATGTGAGAATGCTTTTTGTACAACCCATCAATACAAATTTTATTTTAGGTCTAATCTTCTGTTACAGTGGTTCTTAACCTTGTTGGAGGTACTGAACCCCACCAGTTTCATATGCACATTCACTGAACCCTTCTTTATTGAAAAATAAAATATGATTTTTTTCAAATTCAAGATATGTTTTACTGGTTCAGAAGATGAATAGTGCATTAACATCACTGTGTTCAAAGAACAAAACCAATACAATGCATGAACTCACAACAAATTACATACATACCTTTTCACAAAGACGTGACCTTTTTTAATACTACCACACTGAAATGGTTTTAATTTTTAACCTTATGTATTCCAATAATGAACTTATTGTATTTATGCTATTTATTATTTTTAACATTTTAACACACACCCATCACCTAATTTCCACCAGGCTACAATAATAGTGAATATTTACTGCAAATCTGCTGTTGCCTTAGAGAGACCAGTTCAGAAATGGTGGCTTCACCTTGGCAAGTGCCACTCTCATGTCATTTTCACAGCATAGTCTGTTCCTTTTCTTTGTTTTTATGTCCAGCATCCTCGAAAAGGATTGCTCGCAAAGATATGTTTTAACAAACGGTATAAAAATTTCCAGGGTTTTCCTAGCAATAACAGGATACGTTACCATTTGTCAACACCAAAATGTTGAGAGCGTTGTTGTTTTGAAGAGTTGCTGTTTTCATCAAGGTATTCATCATTGACATCTGCTGTCTCAACATCAAACGTGAACGGCTGTCTCACCCTTGCTGGATATGACTCTCTTGTAGAGACGTATCCGTCAAGAGACTTCGCAAGCTCATCTAAGTGCATGGCAATTGCTTGCTTCAGTTCCGTGGGTACAGAAATGTCTCCGATTCCAGTAACATCTTCGATCTTACACAGTCGTCCAGCAGGGGAAAGTTTGCGAAGTTATCATTCTCTGTTCGTCGTTTCCATAACGGTAGCTTTCTTTGAAAAGCCTTCAGATTTTCTTCCGCTTCAATGATGTTGACTTCACCACCCTGCATCTGCTGATTGAGATGATTGAGAGCTGCGAATATATCATCCATTTTGAAGCAATCTGCATGACGATGTTGGTGCTCTTGCAAAAACAGGGCTAATTCCACACGCATGGCAAAAGCACGATTCAGCACCTGTCCCCGAGATAACCACTGAACGTTAGAATGGTACAGAAGTACCTCGAATTCAGAGCCCATTTCTTTACACAGCTCACTGAAGATGCGGTGCCTCAGTGCACTATTTCGCACATAGTTCACACAAATCCACTACAACTTCTGTCATTTCTGGACACAAGGTTTGTTGTTGTCAACGCATGCCTGTGCAGAATACAATGTGTAACAATGATGTGTGGTGCATCAGCTTTCACTAGCGCACCAAAACTTTCTTCCCAACATGACTGGAGCTCCGTCCGTACAAACTGCAGAAACCATATCCCTCAAAAGATTGTTGTCTCTGAAAAAGTCATCCACAAGTTTCTTCACATCGGCTGCCTTAGTTGTTGTAAGAGGCTTACAAAATAAAAAATCTTCCTTTATCATGTTGTCTTTCACATAGCGCACAAATACAGCAAGCTGACTAGAAACATCTGTGGTCTTGTCAAGTCGGAAGCTGATTTTTTTTTGCCGGCCTTGAAATCAGATCTGCATCTACTTGAGCCAAGATGTCTTTGCTCATGTCCTCTATTCTGGCACTGATGGTGTCATTTGAAAGAGGAATTTGGGATAATTTAACTTCGGCCGCTTTTCCCATCATCAGATTTGCCATCTTCAACACAGCTGATCTTATGAGTGTTTCACCAAATGTGTGTGGTTTGCCATGCTTTGCGATCAGGTAAGCAACTTTGTACAATGCTGTGAGGATCGGTTTGTTGATGGGTACAAAGCCGAGAGCATGCAGAGTAGCCTTTTCATCAAATCTGGCTCTCTTCACCTTGAATTCAGCAAGCGTTGTATTCTTGTATTCCCCATCTCCATGCAGGTTAAGAAAGTGTTCCTTTAGTTTTGCTGGTACTAGACTAGAACTGCTTAACTTGGCATTGCAAATCATGCAGATAGGACGCTGACTCCCATCACGTTCTGTTATATATGTGAATCCATGTTGTACATATTCGTCCGATCACTTTCTTTTTTTGCTCGACATAGTTATATGGATTAAAATATTAAGAAAGAAATCACACGACATACCATCATGACAGTCACAAGTGCACCAAATTACCTGCAGCCAGTGATGGCCAAGCAGTGCATGTCATCATGAATCCTATGAGTCGGGTGCACGTCTTGACCTCCCTCCACCAAACCCCTGAGACTGACTAACCAAACCCCTAGGGTTCGATCGAACGCAGGTTAAGAACCACTGTTCTAGATTATATATTAGGAAAGAGTTATGTATTAAAGCAAGATCATGGTAGGTTCCTTATAAATTTGTATTTGATTTGTTATATAGCTCTTAGGCTTTTAGATATAATTGATAATTAAAAGCAAATGAGGAAACACATTTTTAGCGGTCTTTTAGTTTGGATTGCCCCTCCTGCCTTTATGGGTGTTTGTGGATGGCTGCTCTTTCAGAATAGGTGCTAGGGAAAAGAGGGGGTCACAAAAAGCAAATTCAAAAAGCATTTGAGTCACTGCATTTCAAGAGGCAGATCTGATTGCACGTCTTGTTTCTCTGCTCCACATCTTTCTACAGATGTTGAATCAAGGATGGATCATAGAAGTACTCAAACAATTACTAACTTGACCTTAACTCTAAGCCTTTACTGACCTCTGTCCTTAACTCTAAACCTTCAATAACCTCTGTCCTCAGCTCTAAACCATTCACTGACCTCTGTTCTTAACTCTAAACCCTTCACTGACCGCTGTCTTTATCTCTAAACCTTCCCTGAAATCTGTCCTTAGCTCTAAATCCCTCACTATTTTGAATGGCTTATCGAAATAAGGATGGACAGGTGACACACATGGAACAGCCATACTGCACCTAAGCCCTTATTAGGGCTGGTTATAGAGAAACCAGCCGTACTGTTGACACTAAGCCCTTGTCAGGGTGGGAAAAACAAATAAAAAAGTGAAAAACTAAAGAAGATGATTATGAAAATAAAGAATGTAATGTATACATACATCAGTGAAGGATTGTCACTTGCTAACTATAAGAGAACACACTGGTTTATGGGGAAAGACGGAGCAGGCCATTGGAAAGTCATGTCACCTGTTGACTTCCAGTTGAGTACTCCTGACAAGGACCTTAATGTTACTTCCAAAAGAATGCAATGGTTAATCTTTCAAACAATGAACCCCAACAAATGTACCAGCACTTGTTGACAGCATGATAGAAGTAAGGCAGACTCTCCTGGACCACTACAATAACTCACCAGACCTATACTGACATCGAAAACCAAAGAAACTCAAACCTCACCCACCCAAACAAGTGGTAAAGAGATCAACATTAACGTGATGTTGAAAATTCTGCTGAAGAATAAAACAACTCAGCACAGACATTCAGAGATGAGAAAAGACAGGCTTTCACAGAGACTATGACAAACAACATGGAAAGCAAAAAGATCCAGACTCCAGTCACCAGTACAGAAGAAAAAGAAATTCAAACAATGACAGATGACAACAAGCAAAGGAAAAACTTCAAAATAGCCAACGTGCAGACCAAGACAACAGAAAGGAAAGAAAAATTCACACAGTTGACTACTTAAAGGAGCAAGACCCTCCAACAGAGATTGAGGCCACAATTGATGAATTTGAAAGAGTGCTAGTGGTCCCTGCCCTCTCACTACTGCCAGAGTCACGTCCAAGGACTGTACCAACATTGACAACAACAATGACAACCACAACACCAAGAAAAAAACAGCAAAATGGGGTCACAAACTCAAAAGACAGTGCCCACCACAACATATAAAAAAACAACAGCAACAACAACAGAGCCAACAACCTTAATGATAATGCAACCACCACTGACTGCAACAATGACATCAATGGCAGCACAGTGAGCAGTAGTTCATGCAAGAGGGATATTTTAATCACCCATTGCAGACATGATTCAACTGCTGCTTGACCCCCTATACAGGCCGCCAGCACCTTGATCGGATTGAAGGCTGATAGAGTGTGATGGGAGGCCCAGATTTTAATATCTGTTAAATTATCTGTGTGGATCAGCCAGAAGGCTTGAGGAAAAATTGTGTATAATTACAATGTTACAGTTTTTTTGGAATCCTTGGTTTTTCGCCGAAAACAGAAGGTAAATTGGCTGCTTTTACATTACTTTCAAATTAATGTATAGAATGTCATTTGATAAATTGATATGTAAAACTAACTTATTCTATTTCAGGTTAGTGATATTGTACTCAGAGAAATGATTAGCTTTTAATTAGTGAATACAGGAAAATTAATGTTAGTAGTCTCTGAGCCCCTTTTATATTAAAAATTGCAGGATTATTTGGTTCTTCATATATGAAACTTGGTTGCTGTGTGATCAACCTGAAACTGAATCTCGGTTGCTGTGTGAATCAACCAGAGACTTATCTTTTGAGAAGAAAAATCAACCTGAGACTCCTCCAGCACAATTCAACTCCTTCCAGTTAAGTAACGAAGTACTTTGGCCAGGAGTGTGCAAACGATATATTAACTCTGTAGGGAAATCGCGAACTTGTTGGAACTTGGAAGTGAAACCTAGAGACAGGATCAGAGTTAGTTAGGGGGAAGCTAATTTCTCTAATATAGATTTTGAGCGTGGTGCTCAGTGTAATTGTAATTGCTTTATATTGTTATTTTCTTTTATTTATTTTTATTAAATATTTTATTAATGTTCATTGGCTTTGTGTCAATTCTTCTTTTCATTTCGTGTAGAATTCATTTATTGTAGCCCTCGCGTCTATCATCCTGTCTGTCTGTCCGTCGGTCTGTCTGTCCGTTGTCAGTGTGTTTGTTAGTCTGTCCCGTTCATCATTTAAATGTGAGGTTTGAACCTCTGGGGGCTGTACACGAGCCAACTGAGCGACGACTTCAAAAATTTTTGTGTATTTCGTGACGTCAAGTAGCGGGGTACCAACAAGGAGAACCCAAAATATGTTGCCTCAATGGTCGTTGGCTACGATCTGCCAGCTAATAGAGGTTCAAGTGGCACATTTGTCGCATGCTTTCAAGCCATGCTCTGAATGGTTCATTTGAAATAAATTCAACTAAGGGTCAATCATCCTAGAGAAGAGATGTACACTATTTTTAGCATAAGGTCATTATGTGACAAAGCATAGACACTCATGCCATAGGAGGTAGTGGTGAAAGTGTGACTACATAATGTCATTATGTGACAAAGCATAGACGCTCATGCCATAGGAAGTAGTGGTGAAAGTGCTGAATAATGTTACTCTGACACATAATTAGATGTATGCAGTCATTTGACTAATCAGTATTATGTTAGATTAATAGCTGAGGTGGAGTTTAATCTGGGTTTTTTAAAAACAGTTTATTAATGTAAAAACAGTTTGAAGTCCTGATCTGTGTAATAGGCAGTTAACATGAAAATATGTACAGTCTTGATTTGTATATCAGACTGATTTAAGATAATGAAGCCTTCAGGCTGTCTTGTTCCTTTGTCATGTGACACTAGTGAATTTTAATGAAAATATGATTAGATTTGTAAATATAATTAAGAATATTTGTTATGATTTATTATCTGCAATAATACACCTGGAGGTGTCTGGTATTTGACTGACAGTTTATATATTGTTGAACACTTGTCAGATTTTACAAGCAAAAGATTTGAGTGACTTCATTCTTGTAAGGCATAGAATGATAATTGAAAATATGCATTTGGTGATATGTGCTTAATTTTTATTATGTTTTTAAATTAAATTTATTATTAATAAGTTGCTCATCTGAAAATATGTAGATTGTTAATTTAATTGCTGTGATCATCATTGTTTTTCTTTCCACATCATTGCCTGTACCACTTGACGAAATGGGGGCCTGGATAGGGGTGGGGATAAAACGAGCTATTGTATAGGTGTATAGGTACCTCATTTATGTGAACAGTTTTGCAAGACCTCTAGAGTATATACAAAAGGGAGACACATTTTTCCACTCTAAAGGGTTGTTACGAGAAGTAAATTGGAATATATTATGATAATTCTTTATACCTATTTGTGACAATTTCAATTTGTTTGAAATAAGTGTCTGAACCAACAGTTACTCTAGAGATCTTGCAAAACTGTTCACATAAATGAGGAGAGAGAGAGAGAGAGAGAGAGAGAATGTATTTATATTACATGGTTATTCCACCTGACAACCCAAGTGCTCACAAATACTATAGTATCTATTTAACTTTAAAATATATAATATGATTTTAAATCTCAGAATATACCTTTCTCATTTAGTGATAAATAGATGTTTTATTTTTAGAAGTAATGATAAACATTGATATTTCTCAAATATATTAATTATCTGAAACAGAGTAAAATGAAATCTACACAAATATTGACAAGAAAAGAAATCTTTATTGTCACCATTAATATTTATATAATGGAAATAACCATATCAGTTACCAAACTGGTGGAGTAAACTTAAAATTCCATTTGCTCCTAAAGTACATGTATCACATTTAGTACATATACATGGAGTAAACTTAAAATTCCATTTGCTCCTAAAGTACATGTATCACATTTAGTACATATACATGGAGTAAACTTAAAATTCCATTTGCTCCTAAAGTACATGTATCACATTTAGTACATATACATGAACAAACTCAAGTATCTAATTTAAAACATCAAAACATCTGTTACAAAAACAGCACTGAAAAATTTAATAGTGTACATGTTATTTAAAAAAATATTTTCTAAAAACTTTTACAAATATTCCACAAGCACTTGTATATGAGAAAGTAAATAATAATAATAATAATAATAATAATAATAATAATATGCAAAGCTATTGTCTGAAATTATGTTTGTATTATTCATAATTATGTGATAAACAGCAGTTTAGTTGGTAGTGGTAGTGACAATTCTCTTGCAGTTGAAATTTTAATTCTATCAACAGTGTGCAAAGTCGTCTTGTATTTAGTCCTATTGATAAATGTCTGACAGTATGTAATGTTGTCTTTTATTTTAAATCTGCATCATTATGTGTATCAGGCAATGTCATCTTGTATTTAGTCCTATTGATAAATGTCTGACAGTATGTAATGTTGTCTTTTATTTTAAAGCTGCATCATTATGTGTATCAGGCAATGTCATCTTGTATTTAGTTCTATTGATAAATGTCTGACAGTATGTAATGTTGTCTTTTATTTTAAAGCTGCATCATTATGTGTATAGGGCAATGTAAGCAATCATTGCCTATGTTCTAGTTTAGAGAGCCGTCGTTATTTGTTTTAGAAAAAAAAAAAATTTCTCTTAAATAACATACTCTAAACAAATTTTTTAATAATGCTTTTAAAAAAATGGCCAAATCCCACAAGATCTATCTTTTCAGCATATCAACTTTGTCAATGCAAGTGTACCGATGCACTGTTATATTTTAGAGTTATACACACCATACTTTTTGGTTTCATTTTAGTTATAATTTTCATTATTAATCATGCCTGGATCAGTCACTTAAAACTATTCATTGAACTGAAATCAATACACTGCAGAATAGAATGTATTTTTCCATTTCACCAATGGTTATAAAGAAATAATAGTTACTAACTATTTTTTTCTAATTTGTGCTTTTGTTGTAAATTTACAACACCTGTTCACAATCACAAAATGTTAGATTTAATGCATTATGCAAAATAAAATTATTAGTTATTATATTATTAGCAATTATAATTATTTGTGCTTTTGTTGTAAACCTATAACTCCTGTTCATAAAGTTTTAGATTTTAGTACATTTTGAAAAAATAAATTATTAGTTATTATATTATGATTAAATTCATGGTAACATAGTGACTTTTTGTGAAATAAATTCATAGTTCTTTAGAGATATATATACATACCAATAGAATTTAACATATATATATTTTTCATTCTGCCATTTCTAGGTACCTGTATTTATTTTCATTAAGTGGAAATGACATTCTCTGCATGACCTGTGATCAAAGACCTTTAAATGACTTAATAATAAAGGATGCCATGGAAATAAGTCAAACACATGATTAATTAAGTAAAAAATGTTTAAGTGGCAGGAAGTAAAAGAGAATGTCTCATAAACAAAAAGTGTAAAGTTTTATTATATTAGTCTTCTATATTATTGCTTTATTGTAAGATTTAAAACAAATCATGGGAAACAAAAAGCTATGCATATAATGTGAAATTAAAATAAAGAAAGTATGCAACACAGTTAAGCATTTGACAACTAATTTATTCCTCCTGAGGAAAGACAAATGTTAACATCGCTAGTGATACATTTAATTTCAATAACTAAAACAGTAGTCATCTGAATCTAGGATGAGTTGATAAAAAATAAATGTAACACGATAAATATTATATTTTAAACTATTAAATAATTCAAAATTTGCTGATATTCACATAATTATCACAGTTCATTTAATTTTTTCTGAAATTCAGTTTGTAAAATGAGTAAATGAATCAAAGTTAACATAACAGAACATTATTCATAGAGATGAGTTGTAAACAGAAATAATGTACAGAGATGTTTTGATAGGATTTCTAAGGCTTTTCACATTCAGAACTGCCCAAAGTAAGTTTGCTCATGAAGTGAGAATCACTGATGTCCTGCAAACAAAAATATGAAACAACAAAATTAAACCGTATTTCATAATATAATTAGGCCAGGATTGTAATACATTCATTGTGCCTGTTAACAACTTTATACTGTTTGCAATTAAATTATTATAATTGCCTAGATACAAACAAATCTTAACTCACCACAAACTATGTAAAACTCAATACTTGCAATGAATGATATATATGTATATGAATATTTTTAATGCTTTACATATAAAATATAGTTAGGTTAGTTTTGTTTGTCTTTTCCTTTTAGTGAATGTCATAGCAAGCTTGCACTTGTTTACAATTTAAAATACAGCTCAGGTAAATGTTTATCTTGAGTTTTTAATACTTTCATTTTATGTCACAGCTATCAACTATATTTTTATGTTTAAAAATTAAAATACAGTAAGGTTAGTTTTATTGTTATAGGTTCAGTGAATGTCATACAGATCTACACATTATTTATGTTTAACAAATTTAAGCTAGCTTAGTTTGTATATGTTCAGTGAATGTGATAAAGACGTCCATATATTTTTTTATGTTTAATAAATTAAAATACAGTTAGTTTAGTTTTCGTTTTGTAGCATTAGTGATTTCAGCAAATCATATACCGGTAAATGTACACATTTTTAGTGTTAAAGACCAAGTGAAAAGGAATTTAGGTCAGCCTCAGATGATAAATCCATATGAAATGAATAATTCCCAATCTTAGAATCAAGACTGCAAAATTTGAACTTTCAGAGATTTGTAAAACTGCATTTATTTTGGTATTGAAAGTCAATATTTCTGAAAGAAATCAGAGCTCTCATTCATTTGTGAGACTGACTTCTCACCACAGCAACATAATATATGAGGTCACAAGCGGGAACTACAATTAGCTTGCACTGTCAGACATATTGTCTTGTGTTAAACATGTGATTTGAAAAATTAAAACATGGTTAATTACTGCAGTGCATATGGCTGCATAAACCAAAAATATTAATTTTTTTACATTTCCCAAAGATCACAAATTACAAAAGAAGTGGATTACAAAGATGAAACAAGAAAACTTTATCCAAAAGCACATATGGTACTATGCAGTGAGCATTTCCAATAAGAAGATGAAATGCAAAGCAGACGGTCTTTCCAGAGACTGAATTATAGATTAACAAATGCCTAAAAACAGTTATAATGAATCATTAAAACAGATGCTTTTTGCAGTTAAAACTTATTATATATTTATAACATGTTTATTAGTATGATTAATTGACATTTAATCAACTGTCAATGAATATCTGGTATAAATAGATTGTTGTATTTAATTACTTTGCAATATCTGATTTAATATTTAAAAATTCAACTGAATAAGGTGCTTCATATATAGATATAGATATTCATCAACCCCTTATCATCATCTTTTAATCTGAATTTGTATGAATGCATTTATTACATCAGCAGTTGTTTGTGTGTTAATTGCATCATAATATTTTACTTTTTACACTGTAGCATTACTTTTAACACTATTCATAATATAAATGTATATGACAAATTTTCTTGCATAGAGAATCATATTACTCTAGTCAATACCGGGATAAAAACTAGTCTTTATTTTCTGCTATTAACTTTAGTTGGTAAACCCATTAGAAAGCATTTGATACTTAGCATTATGCATCTCCCTTAACTACTTGTATACAAATGAATAGTTGAAATAACTTGTTCATAATTAAATATTTTACTTTACATTTTATGATTTCATAATACTGCAAAGTTATAGAATTTTATTGCACTAATTATACCACCATTACTAAGATGGCAAAACTGGGATTTTTTTCCCTATAATTCTAACCATTTTTTGTTGTTGTAACTGTATTAAATTGTTAGGTCAAATATACACAATAAACTAATAATTGTAATATTAATAAGAACAAATGCATATATTTAAGCTTAATAATACTATTCAACTATTAAATTAATATAACATTGGCCATTAATTGTTAATTTTAAAAGCTTTAGATTTACAATACTAAATAAATAAAATAGTACACAAAACAAAATATCAACACACACAACACTTATGCATACATTCAAGCATAAATATGCAAACATAATATATATGAAAAAGAAAGAACTCTACTAGTAAGTAAAGTAATTAAGAATTATATATACATGTGTATTTTATAATATGAATAATAATCACTCATTTAAAAACATGACTACTACTAATCCCTTTATTGTTCATCATTAGCAAGTTAAGTAGTTTTAAATTCTATACAGAATGATAATCACTTCTTTAAAACATAACTATCCTGCTATTCTTTAAATGTTAATATAGATCATTAATACTATCACTAATAGTAATAAATATCAGTAGTAAATGTAACATACATATAATGACAATTACAAAACTGTAGGTATACCTGTGACTAGTGAATGAGTTGAGGTTGAAACACTAATCTTCTGAATGTACCAGGACTGGTGAATGAGTTGAAACTAAATGTTGCTCTTTAAACTCTGCCTATAACTGGTGAATGAGTTGAGATTATTAAACACTGTACTTTAGGCTGTACCTTTTGACCAATGAGTGAGATTGAAACACTCTTCTTTAGACTATAGCTGTGACTGGTGAAAATACTGTCCTTTTGCTTGAATCATTGTCTGGTGAATGTTCAGGATAAAATTGTTCTTTCCACTATACCTCTACTAGTGGATAAGTTGATGTTAAACACTGTTCTTTTGACTACCAGTGACTGATGAATGAGTTGAGGTTAACACTGCTCTCTTAACTATACTTGTGATTGGTGAATGAGTTGAGCTTAACATTATTCTACTGACTTGACTAGTGAATGAGTAGAGCTTAACATTATTCTACTGACTTACCTTGACTAGTGAATGAGTTGAGGTTAACATTATTCTTTTGAATGTACCTGTGACTGGTGGATGAACTGGGGTTAACACTGTTCTTTGAATGATGTGAGGTTAATAGTTATTTTGATGTATCTGTGATTGGTGAATGAGTTCGGATCAACACTTTCAATGAATGGACTTTAAAATTGTTATTTTGATGTTATCTATGATTGGTGAATGACTGTTACCATGTTCTTTTGTCTTTACCTCTAAAAGTGTGAGTCTGGGGAGAAGCCAATAGAAGAACGTGTATTAGGCTGAGACTCTTCTCCCATCTCACAAATTTGTGGGATAGCACTGTGCAGATTTTCTGTACACTTTTTCTTTATAGCCATGACTGTAGCAGTTTCTTGGCTTTGGCCAAGCTGCTCCTTTTTTGATTCTGAATGTTTGTACAATACAGAAGTGGTTACAGTTCTTTTATAATTGAAAATATATTAAACATGAGACATTTTCAGCAAAAAATTTTAAAGTACATCACAAGATAATGAGTCACAAACAGACAAATGATTAGTGTAATTCATCAGCAAATAAATTAATAAAACTAATAATAATTTAGTAATTAATATGAAGCTGGTGATTGCCTAAGAGAGAATATGATATAATTTATGGAATGCAATGGAGGTGGCACATCTTGCCTCAAGACATGCTTAGAAATGACACTAAAGAATGTTGCTGTCAGGATGGATGAACATATCAGTCCTTCAAACAACCTACATGTAACTCCATAGTGAGTGAGAGAGTGTGAATGTTTGTTTCCCAAACACAGTCCTTCAAATAACCTACATGTAATGTCACAGAGAGAGTATGAATGTTTGTTTCCCAAACACAGTCCTTCAAATAACCTACATGTAATGTCACAGAGAGAGTATGAATGTTTGTTTCCCAAACACAGTCCTTCAAATAACCTACATGTAATGTCACAGAGAGAGTATGAATGTTTGTTTCCCAAACACAGTCCTTCAAATAACCTACATATAATGTCACAGAGAGAGTATGAATGTTTATTTTCCAAACACAGTCCTTCAAATAACCTACATAAATTTCCATATAGCCAAGTAAAAGCAATCAGTGACTGACAGTTTCAATGTCTTTATAAATATAGCCAAGTAAAGGCAATTAATGACTGACAGTTTCAATGTCTTTATAAATATAGCCAAGTAAAGGCAATTAGTGACTGACAGTTTCAACGTCTTTATAAATATAGCCAAGCAAAGGCAATTAGTGACTGACAGTTTCAACGTTTTTATAAATGTAGCCAAGCAAAGGCAATTAATGACTGACAGTTTCAACATCAACAAAAGAGGATGTTAGCTATAACTGTGGGCAGCACACTTCCATATCCCTCTCTTACTTTTACCTCCATCTATAATCACTCTTAGGCTTAGATCAAAAGCAGAGAGCATATGCTGACTGATATACATGTAATGTCAATGACAGTCTGAAGTTTTAGACTGACTATTATGATGCTATATAGATAGACAGATTTTGTGAATGAGAAATATACAGTTGAACTTCATTTTAATATTTATCAATAGCTAATTTTGTTATCAAAATGGACATGTTTTATGGGTAAACATTGACAAAATCAGTGTTGGGTGTCCTTGTCTAAGGAGTTCACACTTATTCACAATGCAAGTCATGATAGGAAATTGAGGTAACAATCAGGAATCGGGTCTGATACAGATTCAGTCTGCTGACATCATCACCAAATGAGATTAAAAGCTTAATCCACACAATCATCAGAGAGGAGTAAATAATATGACTAAGTCTCTGACATAACAGAAACAGTCATCCAAGAAAATAGCTCTGACAAATAAGAAGGAAAAAACTCAACATAAAATGCACCTAAACAGAATATACGATAAACAAAAGGATGACAGGACAATACAGAAATTGTGGATGGAAGCCAAGAGCCCAGGAAAATTACTGAAAGTTGTTTAGATTAGTGAGCTATGCATATTAAAAGTACTCAAGTAAGATTAGTGTTAGATTATATTAGTTTTACTGACAGCAGGAGCAGACCATTCTACTGTTTATTTTTCCATTCCATTGTTGCATAAAACCCTAAGCTCTAGTGAATGCTTGTTTGCTCTAAATTACATTATGCTCCAGTAGATAAGTACATTTGGATGTATGATGGGAGTAAAAATGAGAAAAATAAATAAAAGAATTTTAAAGTTGTCTATAAATTATTAAAGGAACTGTAGTAGCTGCAGTCATACATAATCATTTCTGCTTCAAAAGAAAACCTATTCTTTTATATACATTAAAGCCAAGCATTTCAGTTTTTCATAATAGTATTATAGTATATTATCATAGTAGTATAGTAAATTATAAAATATGATAAAGATATGGGTAAATATGCATTATAATAAATGACAAGATCATTTCTTAATACATGTACCTTTGGTCTGATGAGAGGTTATTTTGTTTAGATAGGTGGCAATGATTTTCAGTTCTTCTTCCAATTTTTTAGTCACTTTATCAATCTTTATTTCTCGCTCCTCTGCATTTATGAACAATTGTCCAAATGCTTCAGCTGTGGCTATATCCCTTGCTGCAAAAAACTAAAACACTTCCAGCCATTAAAAAAATAATATAATGTCTTACAGTATGAGGTCAAACAATAAAATCAAAAGTTAATACTGAATTGCTATTAGTGTTAAACAATAAAATAAGAGATAGTGCCCCAGGGCCTGATCAAATAACTTATAAGATGATTTTAAAAGGTACAAACTAGTCTGCAACAACAACTGTCAACTTATTTAACTACATGTACATACATTCAACAGGTGAATTTCCTAGGGAATGGAAAAGGGGACATGTTATTCCCCATGAAAAAGCTGAAGTGACCCTAACAGCTACAGGCCCATACAATCCACTTCACAGCTAGGTAAAAACTATAAGAGATTATCATTAAGATGTGCCTAGGCATTACTGTGATAGAGGGTTTCCCATTAGGTTATAGCTCAACTAATTTTTCAACAATCATTTTCCATATTTATTAATACACTGACAATTAGTTTATGATTATGATTAATGATAGGCAAATTTACTCTGTCATAATAACATTATTTTGTCCTTTTTAACATATTTAGGTAGCCAGTGGTTTCAGTCCACCCTTTGTTACATATAAATGCCACAGTTCATTCATCAGACTAATCTATTTATTCTATCAACTCTCTATAATTATCTTGGCATAAGTTCTATAATCATCTGACCATGACTGGGTGGGAGAATGTAACTATCAGTCTGGTTTGCAACCAATCAGGTCACTTTGTGCCTAAGCTGCACGTTACCAAAATAATAATAGTCAAATAGTCACATTCACCCATCCAGACATCAAAATAACTATGTACATTTATCTTAATATCTTCTATTTTCTTTTAAAAGAGACAGACAAAAATTGCTTAGGCTGTTATACACTACAGTACTTTACCTTTTGGAAAAACAATATGAGTGGGGACGCCAATTACCTCAGGCAAGATAGGTTCAAAGTTTAAATAATCTTAACAAAGCTCACCTTTTGCATTACCTTATCTTCCTCCCATCTCCCAAGTAGCTCTCCTAAAAGAAAAGCAAGGCATAAGTGAACTTGTTCAAATCCTGATATAACATTTTGGACAAATAACTGTTATGACAATCTAAGAAATGTGAATAAACCCTGTTAATATTAAACAGAGACAACTTTCTGAGAAACTCTTTGCAAATCCAAACTGTTACATTCTATTCTGTTATATAATATTCTATTGCTAAAAAAAACTCTACTGTGAAAATTATTCCTAGTGCAAAAACCTAATTGAAATTGTAATTCATACATAGCAATCTTCCACTTTAGTATTCCATGACTGGATTAGGTGAGAGCAGTTTGAGAGCAGTGGAATAGCCAAAGCAGTCTGACTGAATTATTCAAGACTGTATTAACCATCAGAATCAAACTGTGGATTACCCAAAACAGTCTTCATGTTACTGATGTTCATATATGCACTGAATGTCACAAGAGTTTATATCTCTCTATATAGAATGTATGTCAAATGAGTTTGTTATTGATTTCTACAAGTGGACTGACTGTCACATGATTCTGTTATTATATGACTGTCAAGTGAATCTGTGTGTTATTGATCTTGGATTGATTGTCACATAAGTCTGTCTTTTAGTGATCTCTACACATGGATTGACTGTCACATTGATCTGACTGTTATTGATCTCTACACATAGACTGCCTGCCTGTATTGATCTGTCTGTCGTTATTAAGTCTAAGTTGATCTCTACTCATGGATTGACTGTTGTTATTAAGTCTGTTGTTGATCAAATGACTGTCACACAAGTCTCAGTTTGTTACTAGATCTCTACACATGGATTGACTATCAAATGAGTTTCAGTCTGTTACTGATCTCTACACAAGGACTGACTATCACATGAGTCCGTCTGTTGTTAATTTCTGCACATGGATTGACTGTCACATGAGCCTCAGTCTTTTAATGAGGTCTACACATGGAATGACAGCCACATGTGTCTGTCTGTTATTGATCTTTACCTATGGATTGACTGTCACATAATATTTTATACTCAGCTTTTGGTGAGCATCACTACTAGTGACTATACTGCTGCCCTTCAAAATAGTATTGCTATTGTTGAAGTCTGGGGAGCATATTTAGCTGCTGCTAAATCTAGTGGCTAGTTGCTGCCCTTCAAAATAGTATAGCTATTGTTGAAGTCTGGGGAGCATATTTAGCTGCTGCTAAATCTAGTGGCTAGTTGCTGCACTTCAAAATAATATGGCAATTGCTGAAGTTTGGGGAGTATACTTAGCTATTGTAGTAATGTTGCTGTCCTTTAAAATATTCTGAAGTCTGATGGCACATCTTTACTTACCAGTGATTCTACTGCTGCCCTTCAAAATCGCAAGGCAAATTTTGAAGTTATATAAGTACCAAAGTCAATAACACTGATTAATGCTTGCCTGTGCAGCCTATGGCTTAATAAATGTTGAAGAAAGAAATAAGCAGCTACATGGAATTACTTTATTTTTCAACAATTAATCATGAATAATATATTGAAAAAAGTATTGGAAATGGAGAAATTCATGTACGTTTTTGACTGATCTAGAATAGATCACATCAAATTTTATATATGCAGTACTCTACCATTGTAAATATTAATATCAATAAAAAGAATCAATATGAAGATATTTAAATATATAGTTATAAAAATAGTTTCAGCCTTTACAAATGACTGAAAGAAAGCAACTTCTTATTTTATTTAGTAGAAAGGCTATTGTAGTCATTACATTCCATTGACATTGTTAATAAATTACAAGTAACCCTTGGTTTATGATGGTTTGTTTTGTGCCAATTCGCAATATTGAAGGCTATTACAAACATTTATTTAAAATGTTTTCTTGAATATAAAATGCATCATCATGAATCAGCTTTAACAGCATAAAATTATTTGTCAATAGCAGTATGTTCTCTAACCAAAACATTTTCAAAACATTCTTCACAAACATTTTCCACAATTATTTAACAATTTGGCAGTATAATAATAGAGTTACCAGCCTTATAATGGTCTAAAGAATTAATCACAAAAATAGTTTAATACACAATCCTTATAATAAAAGATACATTGATGAGGAATTATTTTATATTGTAGTTTAATTTGTGTCTTTCCCCACATCAAAACCACCCAAGTTCAAAAGACAACACACTATGGCATTAAAAATAAATAAATAAATAAAATTTGGAAAAACATATGCTACATCTTCTCTGAAAGGTTTAGCACACAATTCTCAAATAAAATCGGTCAATTGAACATGCTGAAATTTATCAATGTCACCCATTCATGTTATAATTATCCTAGACTAACGACAAAGTAATTTGATGTTATATGTAGGAGTCTCACCAACCACTGGACATTAATTGCTATTAGTAGTTATTTATTTACAACACAGTGAAGAAAGTCAAATATTAATTTTTCAAAGGTACAGTTGACAAGAAAACTCAATATATAAAAACTCAAATATAAACATTTCATAAATATATTTTTAATTAATTCTTAATTTCAATAAAAGAATAATTGTGCATGAGAAAGATGTGCTCATAAATAATACTATTTGCATTACTCCATGTGAATTTGCTTTGTACTCCATGGTCATTTATAACATTTACAAAATAGCAACTGCTTCTCTAGTGTGATTTGGATCAAATAAATCAGATTCAGTTATTTAAATAGTTTCTATACTCTGTTTTAAAATACAGACATGTGAATAGGATCACTTCTATACTGTTTTAAAATACAGACATGTGAATAGGATCACTTCTATACTGTTTTAAAATACAGACATGTGAATAGGATCACTTCTATACTGTTTTAAAATACAGACATGTGAATAGGATCACTTCTATACTGTTTTAAAATACAGACATGTGAATAGGATCACTTCTATACTGTTTTAAAATACAGACATGTGAATAGGATCACTTCTATACTCTGTTTTAAAATACAGACGTGAATAGGATCACTTCTATACTGTTTTAAAATACAGACATGTGAATAGGATCACTTCTATACTCTGTTTTAAAATACAGACGTGAATAGGATCACTTCTATACTCTGTTTTAAAATACAGACATTTGAATATGATCACTCAAATGATTAAGTACACATAATAAGCCCAAATATATTTTTTTCTAATTAACTAATATACCATTGTAATAAATCTATTTAAAAAAAGAAGTTTAATAAATGTTCAGTCAATGACATTATTTCTCCTTTGTTTTGAAATCTACTAATGTAATCAAGTTAAAAAATACAGATAAATTCAAACTAATATACCAGCCTCCCACCTCCACTCTACATAAATTCATACTGAAACAATAGCATACCATTTGTCAGAATTAAAACTTGTAGAGTCTTTAGTACGACCTAAAATTGAACTGAATGTAATTTGATATAATAGTTTAATTTATATATTGTAGTGAAATAAAAACACAAAATGTATAATAAAAAACTGCCCTCTATTTAGGAACAAGTGATTATTAATAACTTAACAAGAATAATTGCAAGAAATTTAACTGAAGACACAAAGGTGGTAAGAATATGTAAATAAACAAATTTATAATTATTAATCTACAATATGAAAGACTAAATAACAAATATACACCCCCCAGCCCCCATTTCTATATGACTGTTAGACACTTTCCTCAGTAAACAAACTGATAAATACCAATCCATGATATAAAAGATTATAAATAAACAAATATATCCCCCTTTTTCTATGACAGCTCAATACTTTCTTCAGTAAACAAAATTATTACCACAAACCCAAAATATAAAAAAGTCATTTATTTATATATATATATATCCCCCTTTTATATATGACTATTAAACTCTTCCCTCAGTAAACAATTCATAACCACCAACCCACAAGATAAAAAAAAATATTAATAAAGAAATATATTCCCCTTTTCTATATGATTGCTAAACACTTCTTTCACTAATTTCTTTTATAACTTCTCATTTTAATTTTGATTTAATATGCAAAACAGAACAAAGTCTGACAGGACTTGCTAAGAAAATTGTAAATATATTGGTGGGTATAATACTAAAATCACTACCCTATCTTTCTCCTCCCTCTTTTTTTAACATAAAATCAGAAATAACCTTAGGCACTTATCCCTAAAATCTATTAATTCCAAGTCAGTATATTAAGCTACACTTGAAAATAATTCCACAAATACATGTAACAAATCTTATCACTAAAACAGTGCTCAAAGCTCACTCAAATACCTGATGGCTCACAATGTGAAGGCAGCCACTCTATCTTATTACCATATTTGATAGTTTTTGTGATTTAAATACTGATATAATTACTGAGAGAAGATTAAGTGCACTAAAATACTGATATAATTACTGAGGGAAGATTAAGTGCACTAAAATACTGATATAATTACTGAGAGAAGATTAAGCACACTAAAATACTGATATAATTACAGAGAGAAGATTAAGCACACTAAAATACTGATATAATTACAGAGAGAAGATTAAGCACACTAAAATACTGATATAATTACTTAGAGAAGATTAAGTGCACTAAAATACTGATATAATTACCAAGAGAAGATTAAGTGCACTAAAATACTGATATAATTACCGAGAGAAGATTAAGTGCATTAAAATACTGATATAATTTCTGACAGAAGATTAAGTGCACTAAAATACTGATATAATTACTGAGAGAAGATTAAGTGCACTAAAATACTGATATAATTACTGAGAGAAGATTAAGTGCACTAAAATACTGATATAATTACCAAGAGAAGATTAAGTACACTATCACGGTTAGGCAAGGATGAAAACATAAATATTAAATAAATTGTGCAAATCTCTAAAACTTTTAGTAATTATTTAGAAATATTTTTTACTTAATTTTCCCAAAAATGTAGTCTAACTGAAAGAATAGTAAAAAGCTACATTAAATTAAATACCAACTTTTAATTAAACAACTGTATTTGAATTCTTAAAAACCTGAAAGAAATTTCAGTAAAACCATAATGTGCACAACAAAATGTCCACAACAAAAACAATGAGTGATCCTGAAAGAAAAATATAACAAATCATGTATGAGTTAAGAAATCTGCATTCTGAAAAAGATAATAAGAAGAGATCAGCTTTCTCCACTTTCAGATCGATAAATCAGTCAGAAACAAATAAAAATAATTGACAGGATAAGAGATCCAGGCTTGTATAAGAGACTAGATCACATATATAATTATTTTTACTGATTAAATGATTAAAAAATGGTGGGGAGGAGCTTGCCATGTGGAATATGTGTCTCAAGTTTGTGTTGGGAAAGTGTTTCATGCACTTTTATTAACAGTGCAGAACTTCTTTTACTTCCAATAACATGCCTGTACATAGATTAATGGATTTAACTAAAAAATACTAAAACTTAAACCATTAAAATCATAATTTAATGTTAAAAACTTAATTTGCAATAAAATTATTACTTACTTGTAGATTCTCTGTGAGATATTTCACGTTAAGTTTGAACCAATAATGTAAATGAGGAGAGAGAAAATATTTTACAAACAATAAAACAATTGCAATCTTTTCAAAATCTTGTTTACATTATTTTACTGATGATGGTTTTAAAGAACAGTATACAATGACAGTGTAATGGCAGCTTTATTTTAACAATAGTCTTGTGCTTCTTACCTTTGTCCTTTTCTATAATAGCAAGAAGGTGCTTCTTGACTTCCTCATTTTTCTCAGTCATTTTCGTTACTTCCAACAAATCTGCTTCCAACTTTTTGCAAGACTATAAAACAAAAGTTTACTAAAAGCACAAATAATATAAATGTAATAATACAATCCTCACAATCTGATTCTGTTTCAGAGATATATAACAATAGACAGTCATGGATGAATGGGGTCTATTAAAACAATATTTTCAAGGGAATGTAAAGGGTTATAACAATTTATTACCATGAATAGCTCTCATATCACAGATTCTAAGATGGTAAACATGGTTTCAAGATTAGACTAATATATTTATCTGCTAAAGAAAGATAGTTATTACAGAAATTTATACCATATCATCATGATCTGAAATAGTAATAGTCTGAAATAAAGTTGCATTATTTGAAACAAAATTATTTTGAGGTCTGCCTGAATTTTATATATAAATCAGTCAACTTACATCTTTAAATTTTTGGTTTTCTTCAATGACTACTCGGAGCTTGCATCCAGCAGTGAAGATCTGTTTTTCAATGTTTTGAATAGATTGGAAATTCTCCTGAATTTGTTTTATTAGCATGACACGTTTCTCCTTCAAATCTTTACGTGAAGACTCCTAAAACATTGACATAGAATGTTACCATACCTTTAAAGTGCTTTCACAAAAACACCAACTTCAAACAACATTAATACATATTGTATTTGAAAAATAAGGGTTTCATTGTGTTTATCAATTCATCACTAATGTGTTCATTAATTTTAAATAAATTAACATAAAAATGGCTTACAAATTAATCATGAAACTGGCAGTTCTATTTAAGGCTCACAAAATAGCCTTGTGACTCGCATTAAATGCTATAAAAAAAAACCCAACCATTTATTGTTTAAATTAGTCCTATTTTGGGCTTACAAGTGTTGAACCTTTAGCCTTGTGACTTGCAATAATTGATTTAAAAAATACTGTTTATAGTATCTCTTTAGTAGATGAGAAAAGCAAATAACAAATGTCGGTGTCATTTTTAACAAAATGAAATGGATTAGTAGTCACTTTATTTCCAAACACATTTAGACAAGAGATCATGTAACATATAGACTTACAAAAGATAAAGCACTGAATACAACCATTCAGATCTGAATAATTTTAAATTAGTATCTTTCATCTTTCACAACAGCTGAAAATGTTAAAGTCAGAGGAAACAAACTTTTGTCAATTTAACTTACAGAATGAATTATGATATTTCTGACTAAAGCTTATACTGATTTTTTTTGGCAAATGAAACTTCATGAATACAGTCACAAGATTAAATACAATTTATTTGCTTCTAAATGTTTATATATTTATATGTGTTTTTATATTTATTTTAAAGGATGAACATAGGTATTAGCTGATACTGAAAAAGTAATAAAATAACAATACAAAACATTTTGAAATTCCCAACAACAAAACAAATATTTATTTCCATTCCAAGATACATTATTTGAAGATAGCTGTTAGAATATTAAAATCTAAAACTGTAAAAAAAAAGTGTTTATTGCAATAATGATGTATTATTTGAAGACAGCTGTTAGAATATTAAAATCTAAAACTGTAAAAAAAAAAGTGTTTATTGCAATAATGATGCATTATTTGAAGATAGCTGTTAGAATATTAAAATCAAAAACTGTAAAAAAAAAAAGTGTTTATTGCAATAATGATGTATTATTTGAAGACAGCTGTTAGAATATTAAAATCTAAAACTGTAAAAAAAAAGTGTTTATTGCAATAATGATGTATTATTTGAAGACAGCTGTTAGAATATTAAAATCTAAAACTGTAAAAAAAAAAGTGTTTATTGCAATAATGATGTATTATTTGAAGACAGCTGTTAGAATATTAAAATCTAAAACTGTAAAAAAAAGTGTTTATTGCAATAATGATGCATTATTTGAAGACAGCTGTTAGAATATTAAAATCTAAAACTGTAAAAAAAAAAGTGTTTATTGCAATAATGATGTATGTGTATGAACTTTCAGGTGAAGGAAGAAAGCAGAATTCTAGCTCACACAAATGGCTCTTTGCAAGCTGTATTTTCCAGGTGAAAAAATTAACTTATCAATAACTAAACTTATATTTTATTAAATATCTTTACAGTTGTATGTAATACAATGCCAGAGTTAGTTTTCATACAATTAAATATAGTTTATTATAAATGAATAACTACTATCCACTCTTGATAGCTGTTGGCCCTACAATTTTGTATGTATTTTCTTTTTTCTGTATACAATTAAGTGGAATCCTCTTGAATTGCCTCACATCATATATATTATTTTTACATCATATTAGTAACTACTTCATATAAATTAGTTTTTATATTTTATATTACATTAGTAATTAAATCATATATATTAGTTTTATATTTTAAGTACTTATGTGTACTATAATAACTACTGGTTCTGCATTACTTTCCTAGTTAGGTGCTGAATTTCCTCCTAGATAAGGGTATGTGTTATATTGGGATGGTAGAGAAGCTCTGCTTTTGCAGAAAAAATGCAGTGCTGGACAATTTGTATAAAGTCTAAAAAATAGTGTTAGGTCCACTGTTTGGAGTAAATAAACCAATGTATATATTTTTTTAAATTATAGTATTATTCTAAATGTAGTTTGCTTTTCTTTACTACTGTTTCTTTATTCTGCTTTTGGTTAAAGTTCTCCCATGTTCTATTTTTCTCTATTTAGAATGTAGATGGTTTTCAAAAGTAGAACCCTTGTCTTGGCAAGGGGTGTGCATGTGCATGCACACATCCTACTGAGAAATTTAAAATTAGGAAGTATTTAAATAAGAAATAGCTACTTACCTGAGGTACCTTAGCACTGTCTTTTTCCTTTAAGATTTGGCTGATCTCAGTTTCCAGTGCACTTTTCTTTGACTTTAAAACTAATAACAAATTTTTAAAAATCTCTCTTATTATTGCTTTAATGATATTAATACATTTAAAAATACTTCTAATTTTACTACTATATTAATTATATTAACAATAATAATTACAATTTTAAAAAAACTGCCTGCAATACCACTGCTCTGAATGATATTAATAACAATAATAATAAAATTTTACAACTGTTTTAATTTGGTAGTAACAATACTAGGTAATGAATTGCACTATAAATGTGTATCAGTGATCATAAAATACAAATTTGCTGCAAGGTTTCAAATATGAGGGCTGATGAAAATGTTTCTTTGGAATGAGTATTCAAAATCATGTCACATAATGGAACTGTAGTTTATTTTCAGATACTTTTTAAACTGATAAATTTTGTTGGTTTATATTCTGAGTAGCAGAGATATTTGAAATATGTTGCTGCAAAAGCTGGACTGCAAATATCTTGTAGAAATTAGAAGAAATGTTCTAAATTCTATATATAAAACATTCTTATTCATGATAATTTATTAATAATATTGTAAAACAATTTGATGCAACTAACAATCTGAAAAGAAAATTGTACTCATGCTTTCTTTCCTATTTTCCTATAGTTGATGATATATAATTGTCCAAAGATACATACTTTTATAAATCTATATCAATTCAATATTGTTTTCAATCTGATATTAAATTATGCTTAATTTTATGAATTTGTGCTTATTTTTATTAATTTAATTCTTTTAACAGAGTATTAAAATCATTGTCTGCTATTATGGTGATTTTTTTAAAGCTCTGAAGAACTTCTTTATCATATGTCTACTTACCAACAACTTCATTTTTCATTTTTTCATAGTCCTGTGTACTTTGGATGAAAGTCTTCTCCAACTCTCGAAAGACAGGTGTTGCCTCTTCTGTAAGCCTTTTCTTTTCAGTTAAATCTTCTTCTAAACCAGTCGCAGTAGCCTTGGAGCAAGAATTAGGACAAAAAAATTAATCAAGCATTACAAATTAACTTTTTTCATATTTTGTTTAAGTGCAATTTAATCTGTGCCATCAAAATGACTGCATTAATATTCTATATGATAAGAGAGGGTCATATGTACATCTCAGATCTTTGCATTATAATTTTAGTCAATATTAACTATATGAACATTCCATATAACAAAATTTTATGATAATGACCACATGAATGTTTCATCATATCACATGAAAGAATGTAAAATCCTAATGTTATTTTGTTACAAATAAAATAAAATAAATAATAAGTACACGTACTTCTGGTCATTACAATATAAAGATTCAAGTTTACCATTTCACTGGCAAAACAAAAATAGTTTCTCACATTTTGGACAATTAAGCTACACCAAAAAAGTAACAATCATACATTAATAAACAATATGAACATGAGGTTAGTATACTTTAATTTGAAATGAAAAATGAAATGAGTGAAGATATTTGGCACAGTTTCCAATTAAAATAGCACTTTTAAATGCAGTTATAAACCAAAAAGGTGTGTGTGTGTGTGTGTGTGTGTGTGTGTGTGTGTATGTTCAAAACTTAAATATAGGCTTTTCCAAAACATCTTTATGAAAAAGAACTGTAAAGTTTGGGAGTTACATAATATCATATATTTAAAATGTTGTAAATGAATGAATGTTACAACATATTAATTTAAAATTTAATTAAGTTGTTGAGATAATTTATATATATTTATATATTCCAGTTAGATGTATGAAGAAGTTGGTCAATAATCAGTAGAATACATTCATCAGATACAGACTGGATAGACTGTTAACACAATTCAAACTATAATAACTGCAATAAATGCAAATATAATCATTGTAATACATAAAGAAGAATGCTTTGAACAAAAATACATTCCAACAAATCAAGATACCAGTGTCATCAGTGGCATTTCAAACTAAATATTGAGAATACATGTATTTTCAAAATAATTTACATTTATTATCTCTTTAATTTACTAGTGTTATTTCTTATTTCATTTTGCATCTATTAAAAATTTTACAAATCTCTGCACCCAGTTTTGTAATCATGTTTCTGGTATGACACTGATCTCTTTATTTAAATAAAAACAAGACACTAGTACAATGTGAATTTCTGGGAAATATTTTTATTCTTGTACACTTACAAGTCATTCTATCAAAAAACATCAGTTCAAAAATGGGTTTACACATATATTTTATGGATTGATGATTAATAAAGAATGCAAAACAAAAATCTTTTAAAACAAAACTTTAATGATTATTTTTTAAAGTGTGATTTTTTTTTTTTTTACTGATTGTAATGAATTACATATATTTTGGGGATAAACAATGATTGTAAATTATTTTTACTTGTGTGTGTGTGTGTGTGTGTGTGTGTGTGTGTGTGTGTGTGTGTGTGTGTGTGTGTGATTTTTTTTTTCTGGCTTAATGAATTATATACATTATTTGGGTAAATAATGTGTGGCAGAGTAAATTTCCTATCCCTATTTCTAGACTTAATTGTTATATAAATTGTCAAAGTGACCCAACCTTGGGCACTCCTTATGATGGTATTTTTGTAAGTGTCAGAGTTGGATTAAACAACTTGAATTAAGAATATGCTAGAAAATTGTTGATACAATCCAAACCAGTTCCAACTGGATGAGTAGTTTTTCTGACTAACAGTTTCATACTTCTTCATAACAAATCATCCAATGGGGATGGACCGGAAGTTTCTTTGTTGAAGAAGTACATGTACTCTAATCACTTTGAATTTGAACAGAACTCGAGTTTGGTCAGAAAGGCAATTGTTAACTTATGGTAAGAATTGACTGATTAAGAAAGAATGGACTTAGAATATTTTGAATCTGTTTGCTATTGATCTATGATTTGAATTTGAGAATGCTTATATAATTGAATCATTATTTCTATGTTGTTTAATTTGACTACATTTGTGAATTTTGATCAATGCTATAATTCTTATGCTGTGTGTGCATCAGGCTAATGAAATTGTTGCAGGATTTGTAAGTTGAGAATTTATGTAAGAGATAAAGGAGTTTAGAATGAAATATGCCTGAAATTTAGTGCTGCATTAATTTGACTTTTGCAGAGCAGAGAAAGCCTTTTTGTTTTACTTTTGTCACGTTGGACTATGGTGGCTAATGTGCTCTAATAGATTATGTTGGTGTGTGAATCTGGCATTGTCGTCAACTTATCAATAAAATGTGTTGCTGTAAGTTGATTCCTGTAAATTCCAATCGAGTACCAATGTGGCATAAACTATGATTTGAGTTTGGTCCTGAGAATTCACAAAGATTATTTTGAATGCTCCTTATGGTGTGTTGATTAAATATGCATGGAAAATCAAAAACATTCCTCCTGATGTGCTTGATAGTGCATGTGAAATTCAGGACAATTCTCTATGTGTGCTTGGAGAAGGCATCAAAGATTTTGGAACAGTTATGTAAAGTGCCTCTAGAAGGGACACTTGGGATATTGCCTAAGTAAAAGGCAGTGACTTGCTGCAAACGCATGCCTGTGAAACATGCTGGTGACAACCACCATCTCTGAACAGGTTATGTGCACTGACTTTAATTATTTCTCTGAAACTCTACTCTCATTTCCGTGATGATATCTATGAACTTGATTACGTATTTAGGTTTTTGACTGCTTATGTCTTTGCTAGGATAAACTGAATAATTGTCCATTGTTAAATGAACAGTGTTGTGAAGTGGTTATGTAAAAGTCTATGCTCTTTGATTATATTCATATGTTGTATATTTGATTGTTAATTTAATAAATTTATTGACCTTCGTATGCATATTGATAATCTTATATTGGAGAAGAAAGTAAATATAGATTAAGGAAGGATTTTTATCTTTTGCCTTTGGTAAGAAGTTTTCCCCCTTCAGAAATATTGTGTGATGGTAAATGTTTGTCTTTAGTGTTGTGGAAGAGAGAAAATGTTTACAACGCCTGTATATCTGTGAGAGAGATGAGTGATGTCTTCTGGAGAATTACTAATGCGTGAATTAAGATTCTCATCACTTGTAATTAGTTATGGGTGATTAAATAATAATGTTAATCATAACCATAAACTAGATGGCATTGGCATCACACAATGATTCTATATTTAGACTTAGATTATATTTTCTACAGAATCTACAAAACACAAGTATTGTTCTAATAAATATGATCTGAAAAAAATTGTTTCCAAAAGTATGAGAAGTTTGTGCCACTGCAAAGGAAACAAGTAACAAGTCAATATCATTGTATATACATATAAATGACCATCTTTCTTTTTCATGCATCAGTTAGTGTTTGTAGTTTATCAATTTTATCAATTTAAATAAAAGACTCTTTAAATTCAGTAAACTATTTGTATGAATCACTGTGATTAAAAATACACACACACAAACCCATCATACAAATCTAATGGTGCTGCAAACCTTATACAATATCAGTCAAGACATGAAGTTCTGGTCATATTTAATCAGTAAAAAAATTAAGTACTGGTAATATTTAATTAGTGAAGACAAGAAGTACAATCAAGTCATGAAGTGCTGGTAGTGTTAAATTTATAAGATCATGGAGTACTGATAGTATTTAATTCATAAAGACATGGAGTACTGATAGTATTTAATTCATAAGGACATGGAGTACTGATAGTATTTAATTCATAAGGACATGGAGTACTGATAGTATTTAATTCATAAGGACATGGAGTACTGATAGTATTTAATTCATAAGGACATGGAGTACTGATAGTATTTAATTCATAAGGACATGGAGTACTGATAGTATTTAATTCATAACAACATGGAGTACTGATAGTATTTAATTTGTAAAGACATAAGTACTGATAGTATTTCATTCATAAGGACATGAAGTACTGATAGTATTTAATTTGTAAGGACATGAAGTACTGATAGTATTTAGTCAGGACACAAAGTACTGCTAGTGTTCAGTCAGGACACCAAGTACTAGTTTACAGTAGTATTCGGTCAAGACACCAAGTACTAGTAGTATTCAGTCAAGACACCAAGTACTAGTAGTATTATATCAAGACACCAAGTACTAGTAGTATTATGTCAAGACACCAAGTACTAGTAGTATTATGTCAAGACACCAAGTACTACTAGTATTATGTCAAGACACCAAGTACTAGTAGTATTATGTCAAGACACCAAGTACTAGTAGTATTATGTCAAGACACCAAGTACTAGTAGTATTATGTCAAGACACCAAGTACTAGTAGTATTATGTCAAGACACCAAGTATTAGTAGTATTATGTCAAGACACAAAGTACTGGTACTTTGGTAGTATTCAGTCAAGACACAAAGTTCTTATGCCTTTGAAAAATAAGGAAGATAGTACATTGGTAATCTATATCAAAACCATATTTTACATCTTTACTAATTTTAAGTAAAATTTACATAAATTACAAAACATGCATATAGGGCATGAACAATATCACAGTAATGTTATGTAACCAAAGCACTTAAAGTAAAACAAGAGACTATTGCCACGGTTGACTATTGCCCTACCTGATCATTTTCAGTAATTCAGCTACATTGCAATAATGACAATTTACTAAATATTGTTGACTGTGGTTTTTGAGGGGTACTAATATATATTTTCATAAGTATATAAAATAACACACTTCATACTTATTAATACAACATATGTAGCAAGATATTAAACTGTCAATATGAAACCAATGCAAATACTTTATTTCAAAATGCTTTAAAGATATATAGATACAATAATGAAATCAATATACTTCAAAGGGTTCTGTTTATGGTCTAATCATTGACCTTATTAAGGTTCACAGCCTTCTGTGAAGCAAATTTTCTATTATTATTATTACTACTTTCAATTCACTAATTTATCAAATCATTTCAGAAATATCTTTTGGTGGCTCTATCACCAATTCTTTAAACTGGTCTTTCACAAATTACTTGTTCATCAAGGGGAAAAAAAATCACAAATAAATTACAAAGACTCAGAGCAGTGGAAACAGTTCCTTGCCAACTATCAAATATATCTGCAATAAACACCACCATGGTAAATGAGAAGCAAAGTATGTAATACAATAGTTTTATTAGATCAATAGTTAGATTAATTTCTATGTCCCATAAAATTATCCCAGAGGAGAGGTTTTTAAATATCTGGATTGGTGATTTAGGTCAACGTTCACATATCAAATCATGCTGATAATTGTAAGGATCTAATTTTAACTTTATACAAGAATACTTAGAATCAAGTATCTTGGGACAAAATCTGGAACAATATTAAAAAGTACTAAATAGGTTAAAAAAAAATATGATGAAAGAAGTTCCATCACTGGTACAAAGGACAAAAATATGTTTTAAAATGCTAGGGAAGTCAAGGTGACCATAACACTATTTTAAGCATAAAAACTTAAAAGCAATCAAAATCTTTTGGATTAAGACAGAGGGTCAAAAGTACAGAGGTCAAAATATGATTATTGGTAGATATCCTGATGTACTGTATAGGATATTATAAATAAATTAAGATGATGAAAAATTCATTACTCTGAAATTAATTGTGAAAAGTAATTCAAAATAAATTCATAAGAATATATACATCAGATAACAAATCTAGTCTATTCACAGAATTATAAAAAATCTCAACACAACACTTTAACTTTTAAGTAACATGTTGCATGCAACATACTTTCTGTTTTTTTGTCAGTGCCAAGTTTCGTAGTGCTTCTTCTGCACTTGGACTAATCCTGAATTCTTCAAGCAGTTGTGCCTACAATTTTATACAGCAAATTTTCCAAATTGCAAGACTTTATAGAGCAAAAGTTTCAATTCAGCAAAAACTTTAGATATTTCTATGAAATATATAGTAAATAGCAAATGTTTTGAAAGACAATCAACCCCGCAACTCATAATATTTACAGAAGTTAGCAGCAAACATAAGTGTACATTTGCATATATCAGTGCCAATTTTACTCTGGTACTCTAAGGAATCATTTATTTCATTCTGCTTAATTACTTTTAAACCGACACTTTTCAATCTATAAAGGATGCTTGCATAAGATCTTACAAGCTTAAGTCAAAATTTTAAAACTATAACACTAGTTGAGAAAGAATTAATAAGAAGATGAATGTAGTTCTTGTAAAGAAAGAATTAATTTTTAAAAAATATATGCATTTTGTGTCTTGGTGCCCACTGACTGTAGTTTTATTTAAACAAATTAATAAAAATATCTTTGTATTTTATGTCTTGGTGCCCGCTGACTGTTAGTTCTAATAAAAGAAAGAATTAATTTTAAAAAGTACATTCAGGTGCCCACTGATTGTAGTTATGGTAAAGAAAGATTTAATAAAGAATGTATATTCATGTAGTTCTAGTAAAGAAAGAATTAATAATGTTTGGATTTTAAGTTTTATCATACACTACTTAGGTGTTTATTAGCAACTGATGTATACATTGAAATTTTATGGTGAGGTACAAATTCTATTAATAATAAAATTACAACAAGAAAATATATAATTAAAGCAACCAATACACACAAAATATAATTTATTTCAAAGAAATAATTATGAAAATAATAAAATTTACAACAGTATAAAATTAATATAGTAAATTAAGCATTATGCATAACTCTAAATTACAAAAAGTATTGCAATATAATTATGCATAAATTTGTATATAAATTAAGGATTTTGCATAGAAACTTATCAAGTCATTTAAGAAGAAAAACTGACTGGCTTCATTTCTAATATGCTATCAGAAAATGCAAGTTACGCTCACATTTTTTCGTATAATCTCTCAAGATAATAAAAATTCATTTGACTTTTGTCTGATTTTAAAGTTCAACAGAAAGAATAAAATTAATATTCAAAACCAATATCTGTATTTTTATAAATATACCTACCACTATACATGTATTACTGACTTCTACAATTAGAAAATCTTTTTCAAACTTTCTATTCTGTAGAGTAGAAAATTTTAATATATTCTGTAAATCAGTGACAGTGCTTTTTACATATTATGGGTAAACTGAGTGAACTTTTTATTATTAGTAGTAAACTACTAGAAAAAAATTTTTAATTTCAATTTACACTTGAGGCATGTATAGATAGTTAGTCATATGATAAAACTATTATTAATATTATTATTATTAAATCTGAACAAATACTACTTAATTTGAACTGCTAATGAAACATACAAAGCAACTGCTTTGTTGATTAGAAACTGATCTTGTACAATTTTGTTGCTTGTTTTATCAACTTGCTTATTAGTTTTGTTTCTGATAATTTAAAAAATACATAAACAGAGATATATGTTTGGATTTTTAGTTTGGCCTTATAATTATGGCATTAGTATTTTAATATAATTTTAATATGCATACACTGAATATTTGTTATCATAAGTAGACATTCTTAGTGCTACAAATATAAAATATGAATAAAACATTACAGTACACAATTTTTCATTAATTAAATAAACACTTTGTAATTAATTCATTGTGAAAATGCATTAGAATTTACTAGTATATTATTAAACATTTTTAATATTTTAAATAAAAATACAGATAAAATATAATACACACCTTCTTAGTGATTAATCAACATCTTGCTGGTGATTTTTTTTTAGGTGAGCCATGAATATTAAACAAAGTTTCAAAAAATGAAATTTACAAATTAAATGTTTATACAATTTGAAGTGTTTCAGTTATATGACTAATATAGATTTTGATTATTAAAATTATTGTTACTGATCAGTTTAGTCAATATAGAGATCAATCCTTGACTGGCTTGACTAAAGGAAAATAAAACAATCTGATATAATATTTTTCTTAATGAGCTTGCGATAATCCAACTGAAAAAAATTTACACAAAATTTAAATAAAAATTTGATTGAGCAGATAATAAATGAAGTAACAAAAATAATGTGTAATACCAAAAAGAAAAGAAAAGAAAAGAAAATGTGATGACTAATCATACTGTATTCATTGTGTGTATGGAATTTACCAGTGCTTACCTCAGATGAGTTTTGGGTGAATAATTATCATATAAATAAATAATTTAGTATTCATGCAAAACATTTACAAACTGCCCTACATTTTAAAATGAAATTAATGTGAAAGTATTGGAATTAATTACTCTTTCTTTAGTATTACTAATAATATTTTGAGTACTGTGTATTTGATAGATCTGTTTCTATTAACAGTAATATTACCTGCTTGCAAAAAGTGAAATGAATGTAATAAAAACTAATATATGATAAAGATATGGATTATATGATTTTAATCAAGTTACAATTTGTCAACTATTATATAAAAGGACATTTTATCTTGTGTTTGTTTGTTAGTTTTTAAGTGTATTTAAGAAGTGAGACATGAACAATGAAGCAAAGATTCATTTAACTTTGCTATGCCTCTCATTTGACATTTGCACATAAGGTCAAAGCTCTAGAGTTAGAATTTCTCCAAAATCACATGATTCCTGCGCTTTTGAGCTATCACACACAAAAAATGGTCAGAATAGCTGGTTTCTTTCAATTTTTTAATAGGTACAGATATGTTTTAAGTGGAGTTTATTCAATTGTTTGTTTTTAAATGGTAACAGAAATATAAAATGGACTGATAAGGGTTTTATTAAAACAATACCTACACTTTAAAATCTGAAGTAGAATCTATTTTTCCAAAACTTATGGATCTAATAATGAAGTTGTAGTTGGAGCTTAGCAAGAATGTCACTGATACTTTCATACTACTAAAACAGTACTGATATTAAAAATGTCACTAAGACCCTAATACTACTAAAACAGTACTGCTGTCAAAAATGTCACTGAGACTCTAGTGCTACTAAAACAGTGCCTCTGTCAGTACTGTCACTGAGAACCTGCTGCTACTAAAACAGTACTGCTGACAAGAATGTCACTGAGAAGACTCTAATACTACTAAAACAGTACTACTGACAAGAATGTCACTGAGAAGACTCTAATACTACTAAAACAGTACTGCTGACAAGAATGTCACTGAGAAGACTCTAACACTACTAAAACAGTACTGCTGACAAGAATGTCACTGAGGCCCTAATGCTACTAACAAGAATCTCATTGAGAACCTATTGCTACTGAAACAGTAATGCTGTCAAGAAATGTAACATTTGCTAATTACATAGGTAGTGACTGAAAGAAATAAAGTGAGCAACTACATGAAGGTAGTAGATGAGAAATAAAAATATAAAGATTTTTTTAATCAGTTCAATTGGAACATTTAATTATTAAACAAAATTAAGTTCAGTCAATATTTCTTATTTTATTTTACTGACATACTGCACATTGATTTACAACAATCAAATCATGTCACTGTGACAATCAAAGCTTTGGCAAATCACATCCACTGACCAACTTATATGTTTTGAAAGATAAATTTATTATCATTATATGTACATTTATTTATTATTGTTATTTGTAAATTCACAAAGTTTACTTGTTATCATGCACAACACAAAGAACAATAGTATTGCTGCATTAATGAAAATGCTTAGTACTGACTTTTCTTTATATTTTTTTTAATATATGTCAACATATAATTAAATGTAATAGATATATTAACAAATCAATCATTTGCACAGTTTGGATAATGTAATAAAATTTTGTCAAAGAAAAACTATACCAATACAAATTCTTTTCCATATTTTTTCATTAGACCATATTTAATTTATATTCCTAGCATTACTGACCTACTCACAAATGCTAATGTCACTAGTCACATGTCTGCTATTTCAAATGTTCTTATTCTTTGTCTTTCAGGCTATTGCACAACATCCAGATGCTGAACAAGGGGGAATATTTTTTCCTAGAGAAAAGAATATAGTTTAGCCCTGTTTATTTTTTATTTGTAAGTCTGAAAGGTTATGTTCTATTATTTACATATTTCCTCCAGAGAGGTAATAACATTATTCTTTATCATGTCCTTATTTATATTCTCAACTACCTTCTACTTTGATCTAAAATGCTATAAATAGCATATTTTATATAATTTTATGTATTATTGCAACATCAAATAAACAAAAAGAACCAAGCAAAGAAAATTAGTTAATGACAATCATTTTGCAATTAATACTCTTATTTGTTTTGCCTAAGTTTTGCTGATATTCCACAAGTGGCATATAATATGGAAGGGAGTACAGGTAATGGTCAGTATGAGGAAGGTGATAGATTCATGTAAAAAAAAGGTATATGCATTGTATATGTTATGTAGTGAGACTTTGCCATCATCATTTCAGAGAGATAGGGCATTTGCTAACTATCAAGGTAAAAGCAGCAAACATTAGAACAAAACAAAATTGAGAAGCAGCAGAAGAAGCTTTCAAGAGATTCTAATATGATAAGAAAGGAAGAAAATATTAGTTTACTTTTAATTAGTTTAATTTCTTCCTGTTTTTGCTTTGTTTTCTTGTTTATACTATCCTAATGAATTGAGACAGAAATCACTAATCCTGTATGAAAAATTAAGGTTAACTTAAGGAAGCAATATAACAAAGCTCAGTTGCCATTAATTGAGAATGTATAAAACAAACAACTTATAAATAAATAAATAACAAAATAAGGAAAGAAGCAGCAAAATCCCAGTAAATAAATAATAAGTTAAAATTTGAAAAATAAGAATAATAAATTTAATTTCAATTGCATTTTCTTTTCAAGTTTAAAAACAAATTATGGCAAATTTTAAACTATTACACTTGATTTGACGGCCATGGTGATCATTATATCCATTCCATCGGAGCTGGAGCTTAAACTAAAGGAACTGTCCGAGTCCAACAACTGCTTGCGTTGATAGTCCAAGTCTTCAAACTCAAGGTCTTTATTTGTATATTTGTTTATATGCATTTTTAAAAATGGAGACTTCATGCAAACCAGTTTTTTAGAAAATTGCTGGAAAATAAAACATAATTAAAAAATATGAGGTCTGCATTTGTATATATTGCCTACAATTATTTTTAAATATGGAAATACATGAAAACCAGTAGTTTTCATTTAAGCAGTAGGTCTTGCTTTTTATTTTCTTTGTTGTTTAAAAAGGATTTGCAAAAGAATACAAATGCTAGAAATAGGATGTCTAATATTAAAAATTAGTATAAAACTGGAATGACAGTGACTAGATTTTAATATATATAGTTGATTTAAATTAGTTCACACTGAACTTAAATATCTGAAATAAAAGTATGTGTC
This sequence comes from Sinotaia quadrata, assembly GCA_028829895.1. NCBI lineage: Eukaryota > Metazoa > Mollusca > Gastropoda > Architaenioglossa > Viviparidae > Sinotaia > Sinotaia quadrata. The sequence goes on along the minus strand of CM054177.1, from coordinate 34,340,714 downwards.
TTAATTCTTATGGCATGATAAAAAGTTAATTCAAAATTCTGTTACAATCAATAACCTTTATCATATTTGCCAATTAATTATCTTCAACCTAAAACAATAAGTACAAAACATATCAAGTAACAAAATACAACAACAAACAACCTAAAACAATAAGTACAAAACATATCAAGTAACAAAATACAACAACAAACAACCTAAAACAATAAGTACAAAACATATCAAGTAACAAAATACAACAACAAACAACCTAAAACAATAAGTACAAAACATATCAAGTAACAAAATACAACAACAAACAACCTAAAACAATAAGTACAAAACATATCAAGTAACAAAATACAACAACAACAACAAAAAAGGGAAAAAAATGCAACTGGAATTTCTGAAATTATTAAATATTAAGGGAACATAAAATGATTGAATGTGCACATACAATTTTTTTTTTTAAAATAAGCAAGCAAACTATCATAAAATGATTCACAACTATAACAATAAGCAAAAATAGATGGAAATGTCTCTCATGGTAAATATTACAAATTAGGTTAAGATAATTTAATATTCTTTGTAATATTCCAGGAATGTGAAATGTAAGATGAAAAATCTTGCAAATTTAAAAAAGGTAAAATAATCTTTAACTGACAAAAACAAAATCAGGTTAACAAACACAATTCCCATGAAAAGTATGACTTTAAAAGCAAAAAATAAATATCCTATTTTTAGACATTTTATGATGTATAATTCTGTCATGTAAAGAGAAGGTAGCAAGTTACCAAAAGACTACAAAAATATCAGTTATAGAGACAAAATATATTTTTTTTTAAATGTTATTGTATCATCTTGTAAAAATGTGCATACCAAGTTTTTGTTTGGGAGGCCTTTGGGGCTCACCTAATAACATGACAACAATAATGTCTAAATAGAAATTCATGTACTAGATCATCTCTAAGTTTGTAAACTTATTATGAAAATATGTTTACCACATATTTTTTCTATAAGCTTTTACACAAATATGATATATATACAGATTTCAAATGCAAAATATTCACTTGTAAAGTGACAAAAAACAATGACAATCAATATGTTCAATACTAAAATAATGCAGCTACAGAATAGGTGATGGACATGGTGGTAGTTGGACACTTGATTGACTTGATGATAAGTCTGGCAATTTGTGATGGTAATTGGACACTAGATTAATGATAATCTGGGACATTTGTGTAGGTACCCGGACACTTGTTTTAGTGATAACTGAGAAATTTGTTGGTGGTAATTAGGCAATTGGCTAAGTGATAAATATGGGACATTTGTAGAGGTAATTAGACACCTGATAAGTATGGGACATTTGTAGAGGTAATTAGACACCTGATAAGTATGGGACATTTGTAGAGGTAATTAGACACCTGATAAGTATGGGACATTTGTAGAGGTAATTAGACACCTGATAAGTATGGGACATTTGTAGAGGTAATTAGACACCTGATAAGTATTTATGGTGGTAATTGACATTTGATTTAGTGAAAACTTTGAGACATTTGTGGTAGTAACTGGACATGTTTGACTTAGTGATTAAGTTTGGGTCATTTATAGCAGTAATTGAACACTTGATGGATGTATGATAAGCTGATAGATTTAGTGATCATTTGGGGAGATTTGTGGTGATAGTTGGACACCTGATTGACTTAGTGATTAAGTTTGGGTTATTTTTTAGCAGTAATTGAACACTTGATGGATGTATGATAAGCTGATAGATTTAGTGATAATTTGGGGAGATTTGTGGTGGTAGTTGGACACCTGATTGACTTAATGATTAAATTTGTAGTAGTAATTGGACACTTGATAGACTTAGTAATGAGTTTGGGAAATCTGTGGTGGTAATTGAACAATTGATTGACTTCATGATAAGTTGAAAGATTTAGTGATAAGTTTTAGAAATTTGTGGAGGCAATTTGATATTTATTGACTTAGTGACAAGTTTGGGACATTTTTGATGGTAATTGGACACTTGATAGACTTTGTGATAAGTTGAAAGATTTAGTGATAAATTTAGAAAATTTGTGATGGTAATTGGACACTTATTGATGATTTGATAGACTTAGTGATAAGTTAGAGAAATTTGTGTTGGTAATTGGACACTTGATAGGCTTAGTGACACGTTGATAAATTTAAGTTTGGGAAATTTGTGGTGGTAATTGGACTTAGTGATAAATTGATAGATTTAGTGATAAGTTTGGGAAATTTGTAATGGTAATTGGACACGATAGACTTATTGATAAAGTTCTTGAGATTTGTGGTTGTAATTGGACACTTGATTGACTTAGTGATAAGTTTGGGAAATTTGTGGTGGTAATTGGACACTTGATAGTAATAAGTTGAAATATTTAATGATGTTTGGGAAATTTGTGGTGGTAATTGGACACTTGATAGTAATAAGTTGAAATATTTAATGATGTTTGGGAAATTTGTGGTGGTATTTGGACATTTGATTTAGTGATAAGTTTAGGACACTTGTGGTGGTAAATGAACACTTGATAGTGATAAGTTTGGGACATTTGTGGTGATAACTGGACACTTTATATTGATAAGTTTGGGACATTTGTGGTGGTAAGTGGACACTTGATATTTATAAGTTTGGGACATTTGTGGTGGTAACTGGACACTTGATATTTATAAGTTTGGGACATTTGTGGTGATAACTGGACACTTTATATTGATAAGTTTGGGACATTTGTGGTGGTAACTGGACACTTGATATTTATAAGTTTGGGATATTTGTGGTGGTAACTGGACACTTGATATTGATAAGTTTGGGACATTTGTGGTGATAATTGGACACTTGATATTGAATATTTGCATATAACATTGTGCTACTATCATTTGTGTGGCAGGTGAACTGATACAATCTATCTTTGCATTTATAGTACAGCATGGTTTGTATGTACACTGAATGAAGTTGCTATAAGTTTTGGTACTTGTTATTTATGACACTGTTAACTGGATACATTCATCAGCAAACAAATGTTTTGAAGTAATGCATACATTTTAATCTGAACATAATCTTAATTAATTCATATGAAGGTTGCAGGACAAGTTCAAATTGATAAGACTGTTAAATGCATTTAATCTAATAAATATTTTGTTTCTTAAGTATTCTCCATTCATATTAGCATCAGATACAGAAAATAAAATTCTCGTGCAATACAAGGTTTGAAGTAATGTATTTTGATACTATTATCAGAAATGTGCTAAGTATCATCCATCATCTGGTTTCAACTAAAAGTAGATCTACCATCTTCATAATCTAAATTTACAACTTTATGATAAAAATAATTACCCTGAACTTGCTGCTTTCTTTTAAATAATCCAAACATTACAAACTAAGCAAATCTTTACATATTTAAACAATATAAACATCAAACTAAACAAATCCTTATATATTTAAACAATATAAACATCAAACTTAACAATTCTTTACATATTTAAACCATCAAAACATCAAACTAAACAATTCCTTATCTATTTAAGCGATCAAATGCTTCTTAAAGCCAAACAAATCCTAAAGTATCCAGACAACCAAACACCTCTCAAAAGTCCAACAATTCCATAACAGAAATTCTAACAGCAAAACAATTTCTTAATTATTAGACAATAAAAAAAAAATCACTCAAAACAAAACTAATCCTTAAGTATTCAAACAAACCAAATAAAAACTCAAAGCAAAACAATTCTTTTAAGTATTCAGACAAAAAAACCCTCAAATAAAAGAATGCCTTAGGCATTTGAACCAATAATATACCCTCAAAGCAAAACAATTCCTTAAGCATTCAGTCAACCAAAACAATAGGTATTTAAACATCACAAAAAGCACTCCAAACAAAATGGTTCTGTAATTATTAAAAACATCATGCAATATAACTCAGTTTTGTATTATTACCTTCAGTTGACCAATATATGCAGTTTTTGTTTCTATAGACTTCAGCATTAGTCTTATGGATGCCTGTATTGCATTTAAAAACTTTTATCTTAACATACCTTATATTATATTTATACAAGTATATAAATTCAGTCGCTTAAATATAAAATTTTATAGCAGTCATACTTTCTCTTCCAAAAGGAAAAGCATTTTTGTTGTTGTTAATGGTCTAACGTAGTCTAGCGGATTATTGGATTTTTACAAATAACACCTCATGTAAATCTCTGCTGTAAAAATGAATTTATTGTGTCATGGCAATAAAAAAAACAATAATAAGGCCCAGTGTTTGAATGAAAACACCCTCATCAGGGAAATACAGATATTGTGTCAGGGCAGTAAAAATACCCTCATCAGGGAAATACAGATATTGTGTCAGGGCAGTAAAAATACCCTCATCAGGGAAATACAGATATTGTGTCAGGGCAGTAAACATACCCTCATCAGGGAAATACAGATATTGTGCCATGGCAGTAAAAATACCCTCATCATGGAAATAAAATATTAATTATCAACAGTGACAAGAGCAATAAAATGTTTAAGTCTAATAATGCACATTAAAAAAAAATCTATCAAAATAGATGGCAGTACTCACTGTACATTGCATGCAACAAGAAAAAAAAAATTTTAGTTTTGAAAAAAATAAACATTTAGTATGGAATTTCCAAAACATACTAATTTAAAGCATTAACAGCTGTATTGTTCTGATGAAGATTACTTAGCTAAACTCTGTCTCTTGAAATTATTTTTGTATTTATTATCTAAAAAGCATTGAATTTTAATGTTGAATTGGTTTAAGATGTTTGATCAAAGCATTTTCTAAGTGTTTGATCAAGACATCCCCAAGAGTGTTTGATCAAAGTATGATCTATAGTGTTTGATCAAGACATGATCTAAAGTATTTGATGAAGGTATAATCTATATGCTTTGATCAAGACATGATCTATAATATATGATCAAAGTATGATCTACAGCATTTTATATCAAAATGTTATTATTTTTATGATCTACAGTGTTTAATCAAGGTATGGTCTACATGATCTGTCGTATTTGATCAAGGTATGATCGACGGTGGCTTCATCAAGACATAATCTAAAGTGGTTTGACCAAGGTATAATCGATACCGGTTTAAGAAGACACAACCCTTAGTGATTAGATCAAAGCATGATTTAAATAGATTAGATCAATATATGATCAACAAAACAATCTAAAGAAAACAATCTTAAATTTTTTTGTGAAAATATTATAACTCAACCTTTATTATTTTATGCATATAAGAATAAAGGAGCTTCAAATATTTCTCTTGCTGTAAATTATGTTGGTTTCTTAGCAATATAGAGTACTGAATGTACACACATACTCACCTACACAAACACACTCAAATATATGTGCACACATTTTATATATTATATATTATTAGCCAATATTCTCACTTAATCAGTTATAAATGAAAGTCAAATATGCACCAAACACCTAAAGATGTCCCTTAAGGTACAATTTATATATTCTTTATCTTGAAATATATTAAGATACATTTTCTTAGTAGACAGGTCAACCAAATGTTTTTATAAAGAAGAAATCACTAACAAGAACATCTGTGATTATAAAATGGGTAAATAATGTGTTAATGATGAAACACATTTTAAAAAATAAATAAAAACATACAATATGATTCAGATCAACATCTTATAGGTATATGCCTTAAGAGTGTATGTTGAAATTTAATCAATCTTTCTTTGCTAAGATATATTCCTTATGGCTATCGAATTTAATAGTGAGAACTATAAATAATGTATTATTCAATGGTGCATAACTTTGCCAAACTTTGTAAATATCAATTTGTTCTGTTATTACAATGAATTTCTATTGTTACTAGTAGATCTAAAAGTATTTACAACTTTTTTGAAAAAGAATAAGACATTTAAATAACCTGACACTGAAAGATGAGAGAAGGGAAGAAATATATATAAACATCACACCCATACTATTATACTATATTGATAATAAGTAAATAAAAAAATATTATTAATTAAAATAAAAATTCTTGTAAACTTAATTTCTAAATTACCAAAAGGAATTTTATTTTAACCATATCAATTAAGATTTTAAGTAAAGTATACATTGTTAAAAAGAGCAATAATATATTGAACTATGCCAAGTTTGATTAAAAATCAATGCTATGAAACATCAAGGTTAATTGTGATTAGAAATCACTTTCTAAAGACATCAGTGTCAAGTATTATTACAAACACTATCTAAAGATATCAATATCAAGTATTATTATAAACACTATCTAAAGATATCAATATCAAGTATTATTATAAACACTATCTACAGACAATGTCAATTATTATTACAAATACTATCTACAGACATCAATGTCAATGTTATTAAAAATACTAGAGACATCAATATAAAGTATTATTAAAAATAATATCTACAGACATCAGTGTCAAGTATTATTACAAATACTATCTAGAAATATCAGTGTCAAGTATTATTACAAATACTATCTAGAAATATCAGTGTCAAGTATTATTACAAATACTATCTAGAAATATCAGTGTCAAGTATTATTACAAATACTATCTAGAAATATCAGTGTCAAGAATTATTAGTATTACAAATACTATCTAGACATCAGTGTCAAGTATTATTATAAATCACTATTTACAAACATCAAAACCATGAATAAGTATAAATCAATATCTAGACAGTGCAATTTTCAATACTCCCCAGTAAAAGAGATCAGGATTGCTGGAAGAAAGAGGTAAAAGACTCATTATGAGTTAATTTTTGTTATTATTTAATTAAAATGATTGCATGACTTAATCAGTTTTTAAAATTTCACTCTAGAAAATGATGCTCTTACTGACCTCCAACGAGTCTTTACGATTCTGCATGTCCTCCAGCATTTTCTCATATTTCTGGCTAGTTGCCATATATTCCTGGTTCATACAGAAAAGCTGTTCTTCTTCGGTCTTCAGAAATTGCTGCAAGGTGCTACCCTGAAAAGTGAACATTTCAATTAAAAATGCACTAGTAAACTCTTTAATAAATGAAAACCCACTTCAAAACATACTACTACTACTACTATATATAACCCTACTTCCAATTTAGGTAGACAATGCTTTAAAAAACAGCATTCGGTGGACCTCAATGTATAAATACAACCTTCAAAACCACACTTGAATTCACAGGAAAACATATTGAAATATGAAATATATACATATATGTCTGCCTAATACTGTGGGTTGACATAAGGCTGGCTTTTAAGCATATGTGGTCTGCTTAGGTCTGTGGGTAGGGATTTATATATTGGTAACTGAAAATCCACTTTAAAACTTTAGGCTTAATGTAAAACAAACAAAAAGAACATTAAATTTGCACTTGAACATTTTCAAAGCTTTTTAATTTCAAATATTGATGTTCAAGCTGCATTACATTCAGATGAATTACTACTAATGTATAAAAGCAAACTACAGATTTGACAAACTAGACCACTTATGGTCTGTAGTTTAGAAGCTGCTTAATTAAAAGAATGATTTATATAATCTATAAGTCTTTGATGTACTTTAATATAATAATTAGATCTTCAAAATGAAAACCAACTTGAAAAGTTTCATTAACAAAACATAGTACAAGTAACAGACAAAAAGTTGTTTGGTTAATGTCAATAATTGCTGCCTAAGTTTATAAGCTTTTTTCCACTTGTAAGAGTATAATGTATAAGATAAAGTGCAAATTACAATAAAATATACATTAAGATCTCTCTCTGTCTGTCTTTAACTCTCTCATTAATGCATGTCTACACAACAATCAAGACATTCAAAACAGATAATTAAATGAACATTATAAACTTTACAAAAGGAGATCATTGTTATTCTTTTCAATGGTTTAGGACCAATTTCATTGTGAAAACACTTCAAGATATACAGTAAAAATTACCTCTAATTTATTAATGTGGACTTGAAAAACTTTACTTAAAAGTTCAAACACTGACATCAACACTTGTAACCTACCTGACATTGTAACCTCCCTGACATCAACACTTGCAACCTACCTGACATTGTAACCTCCCTGACATCAACACTTGCAACCTCCCTGACATCAAACACTTGTAACCTACCTGACATCAACACTTGCAACCTCCCTGACATCAACACTTGCAACCTCCCTGACATCAAACACGTGTAACCTACCTGACATTGTAACCTCTATTACATCAAACACTTGTAACCTCCCTGACATCAAACACTTGTAACCTCCCTGACATCAAACACTTGTAACCTCCATGACATCAAACACTTGTAACCTCCATGACATCAAACACTTGTAACCTCCATGACATCAAACACTTGTAACCTCTATGACAGAAAACACTTGCAACCTCCATGACATCAAACACTTGTAACCTCCCTGACATCAAACACTTGTAACCTCCCTGATATCAAACATTTGCAACCTCCAAGACATCAAACATTTGTAACCTCTATGACAGAAAACACTTGCAACCTCCATGACATCCAACACTTGCAACTTCCATAACAGGAAATACTTGCAACCAATGTTCCCTCTAATATTTTTCCTGTGCATGGAACTGGTGGTTGTTTGAGCTTACTACTAAAACTTGTGCATGGAATTTTGAAACTGCTGTAAAGCATTTTCTAATGAGCCTCATGGCCACACATCTTAGAGGAAACATTGCTTGCAACCTCTTTGACATCAAATACTAGCAGACCTCTATGACAGGAAACACTTGCAAATCTAACATTAAACACTAGTAGACCTCCATGGCAGGGGACATTTGCAAAAAAATATGATAAACATTTGCAGAACTCTCTGACATAAAATCTTTGCAGACACTATTGACATCTAATGCTTGTAACCTCCAAGACATCAAACACTGTGAGACTTCCATGAGGAAACACTTGCAAATCTGACTTCAAAGACTTGTAGAACTTTGGGACATAAAAACCTTGCAGACCTCCCTGACAAAAAAAAATGCTTGTAGATCTCTGACTTTAAAGCCTTGCAGACCTCCCTGACAAAAAAATGCTTGTAGATCTCTGACTTTAAAGCCTTGCAGATCTCCCTGACAAAAATTATGCTTGTAGATCTCTGACTTTAAAGCCTTGCAGATCTCCCTGACAAAAAATATGCTTGTAGATCTCTGACTTTAAAGCCTTGCAGACCTCCCTGACAAAAAAAATGCTTGTAGATCTCTGACTTTAAAGCCTTGCAGACCTCCCTGACAAAAAATATGCTTGCAGAATTCTCTGACTTTAAAAACTTGCAGGCTTCTGTCAACAAATTAAACCTTCTTAACTCTCTGACTTTAAAACCTTGGAGACCTCCCTTTTAACAAATGCTTGCAAAACTTACTTAAAAACCTGCAGACCTCCCCAGTTAACAAATGCTTGCAGAACATTTTGACTTTTAAAACCTTGCAAGAAATGCTTGCAGAACTCTCCCTGACTTGAAAATCCTTTTTAACTCTCTGACTTTAAAACCTCTTAGAATTCTGACTTTAAAACCTTGCAGATCTCCCTGACAACAAATGCTTGCAGAACCCTCTGTCTATAAAACTTTGCAGATCTCCCTGTTAACAAAATAATGCTTGCAGAATTCTCTGACTTTAAAACCTTGCAGACCTCCCTGACAAGAAATACTTGCAGAACTCTCTGACTTTAAAACCTTGCAAACACCACTGACATAAAATGTTTAGAGACTCCCTCAGTTTGAAAAAAACTTATTAAATCAAACTCTTGAAGTCATGCTCATCAGCTTCAAATTATTGCACACCTTACTGACAAAGATCTTGCATACCTCATTCGCATCAAATGCTTGAAGACTTCACCAAAATTAAAACTGTGCAGACCCTGTCTGACTTCAAAATTCTACAGATGTCTGTTATATCCAATGCTTAAAATGTCATTGACATAAAAAACTGGAAGAGCCAATGAAGATTTACAATCCTACATCTAAATCCTGCATTATTGGTAGGAGGTAGGGAGGTAATGACCCACAAAGCAGCACAATAACATGCAGACACACACTGAGGGAAAGGAGGTGGGTCATGTAAGGTTGTTGTGCTTTTTTTAGAAGGTCCAACAGATTATTTTATCTTAAGTATAAAACTACAAGACAATTGCTCTATTTCTTGTAACTAAATGGATCCTTCTTTTCTACCCAACTTTAAGAAATATAAATTAAAGTCATTTCAAAGTACAACTAATTATAAAATACAAATACAAATAAAAATCTGTGGTAGGCCAGAGTTAAGTTTTGAATAGAAACTTTGCTGCCTACCAGAGTCAAAATGCAAATATGCATGATACATGTATCTTTCAAGCCCAATCATTATTCTCATTCCATATGCAATATAACTCACTTCAAATGAAAACTTAAAAGTGCCTATAATCTTTTGAAAGAAACAACAAAATTGGTAAGGAAGGATGGAAAAATATTAAGTCACAATAAATTATTAAAATTATGAAATACAACCTCACTGGAAAGTGCCGCATGTTGTAGTTTGCACTTCTGGACAGTCTTAGTCATCTCAAGCATAAAGTTCTGAGACTGAATTCGCACTTCCTCCAGGTCTGTGGACACCTCATCCTTTTTGATCTGCACTTCCTTCCTGAAAACAAAAATACCTAATACCTGATATGATATTCTTCCTACAAATTACCAGTAAGTACTGACCTAAAATTCTTATATTTTATATGCTGGCTGCAGGTTATGAGAAAAATAAAATGCTACATACACCAAAATTCAGTCAGATTCCTCACCATCAAAATATCATAGTTAATTATTACTTCCAAAGGTAAGATTATGAACTTTATTTAATTTTATTACCTGTGCTCTCATGCATTTTAATGGTAATATGCATTTACATGTATCTCTTTTATGAGGTTAGTACTGCTCTGGAATTTGTTTCTCGAGAGATGTGTATCTACAATGAAGATCTACTGTAATATGCAATATATGTATTTTATAACTAAACTGTATGCAGTGACCAGTATATATTTATATAATATTCCCTTTTAACTGTAAGAGAATACATCTCTATTTATTCAGATTACATTGCTCTTCATTTATCCATATTAATGCCTGGTCCTATGTAATCCGAAAAGAAGGATCTTTTCCTCTCTGTCAATACAAATAATATATATCATGGTAATGAAGCAGTATGAGAATATTTTTTTAAAAGTACATTTTGCTTTACTAATGCATCTGAACCAATAGTAATACACTTACATATCTTTCTCCTGTGTTTGTGTAATGCTAATTAGTGATATTAATAGATAATGATTTAGTAAATTTAACCTTTCTTTTTTCTCCTTTAAAAGCTCCTCCTTATAGTCTTCAATCTGTTTGCTAAGCTGTGCTACCACTGCCCTGTGAAAAAGAAAAAAAAAATTTATAAATGCACAAACAAATGTATGCATGCTTATGTGTGCATGTGCGCAGATTTCTACTGAGCTCTGAATTATGGTTCCTGAAAAATGAACAACATGCTATATTGGGAGCCTTATACAATATTTGGGAAAGTATTTATACTGAAACATAATAAAATCCAATTTAAAACTGCAATAAAACATTATTAAATTTCATTCCTAACAACATACACAGTAATACTAAAAATAGAAAATACCTAAATTCTGCCTATTCTTGGAATGGATTAAAAGCACCAAGTTTTATCATTTCTAGATTCACACTCACTCACACACACACACACACACACACACACACAAACACACACACACACACACACACAAACACACACACACACACACACACACACACACACACACACACACACACACACACACACACTCACACACACTAATCTATCATAGTAAATATTTATTTCACACAATATTAAAACTATTATTTAGAATATAAATATTACCTTTTACCTAATTTAATATTAAAACTATTTATCAAGAATGCAGCTGTCACATGATTGAACAGAGGGGAAGTGTCAATAATGCATATTGCTATTGTCTACATCATGTCTCAACTCTCAGAACTTTATTCAATCCCTCAGTGATTTGTCAACTTGTTGGTTGTGCGTCATAGTGTCCGACATTCATACACCACGGATGTTTGTCTGGCTCTTTTATTATGCATGCACGGGTTACATATGCTGATGTATTTGTTTGTGAAATGCAAATAACATAAGTGATTATTATATTTTTTCTTAAATTTAATTAATTTCTAAATTGAATGTTCACTACTCTTGCTTGAAGACTTTCCCTGTGAAAGTGAGCACAAAATAACCATTAGAGTATTAAAAGGATGAACAGTCTAGTCTAACGGCATTTAGGTGATTGCGTGATCATATTGTTTAGCACATCGATCAGATGTGCATCTTAGTTGCACATGAGTAGACACAAATTACCTGCAGTCATCTCAGCTTTTGTAAATAGAAGTAAAACTCTTATAAATGACTTATTTTAGAACAGGGGCCAGTGCTGACCAACCTTGTTATGAGAACTCCTAAGATGGTTAATTTGAAAGATTATCCTTTTACAACAACAGATATCTCCTGACTTATGAATTTGACTTATGAATAGAAATATATCTCGAGGCACTTATGTCAGCCAATCAAGCCAATTAACTTGTCTTTCTTGTAAGCCCATATACAAACAGTCCAAAATTGTGAACAAGACACTTGTCTATAATAGATAAAGGTTTAAACCTTAAGTTCAATTACTATGTCCTACTTAGTTCTACTTACTAATAATTAACTTTATGTGCATTGAGATTTTTTTAAATAAAATGAATTTTAGATTACTTACAGAGTTTTTAGTACCATTCAAAAATTAAGTTGGGTGTACTTAAAACAAAGATGACACAATCAGCCATGTAAAAAAACAATGATAACCGGTTAGATGTGCACGTTATTGTGGACTGGATGTAGAGGATTCTCAAGCAGGAGAGTGAGACAATTGTTTAGATGTGTAGGTGTAGTGTCGTTGATTGGCTGTAGAAAAATTTGAAGAGGGTTACAATTCAAACAGATGATGTCAATGCTGGCTGCAGAAATCTCATGCAGAAAAAATTGAAGACAAAAAAAATAGTACTTTCCATATGTAGCTTACTTGCTCTTTCATGTCATCATTGTCTGTCTCGCTAGGGTTGCTCTGGCTTTCCCCTTCTGACACACTCCTGGTGTAAAATAATGGGATGATCTGCATGATCCAAAACATATTATTAAATTGACCCTCCATATGTAGGTCAGGTCCATACTTCCCTGTATATAGTCAAATAGTGCTGAGTGGCTCCTCAGACTCAAATTAAATAAATTGACAAGTTGGTGTTGCGCTCTGCCATCAGTGAAGTACTATCAAGCATGGTATTATCCTGTCATCGGTCCACCCTGAAATAGTATCTGGGTTCAACAAAGCCTCTGCTGTCCACAGGCAAAGTGTCATGGCTGACTGTTTGCTGATGCACCGTAATGGCTCATTAAATAATTAAAGACCAAGTGAAATGGAATCTAGGTCAAACATAGTTTATGAACGAGATTTGCCCCATTACTAAGACACACAATCCCAAGTCCCTGGGGTAAAAGCAAACAGAAGTGACATCATGAAAGGGGGTCAATGACCACCAATGTAATTTTCTCTGGTACACCATAAGACTTTTATCCAATTCTTGCTGATGACAGCAAAAGTTCATCTGACAATAGTTCGCATACCATTTCTAATGATGTTGGAGTTACCTAGCAAACAATGACTGTGTCTGATAAGTTATTTTTTTGTAATATATAGTAACCATACTATATACCAGATGTTTGTAGTCATCGTTAAACTCTGGGACATATTTCTAACTATTATTAAAATGAGTTATGTATGATTTTTATGAAAACTTTATGTACAGTATTGTAATTGTGATTATATATATATATTACATTTACTACCAATATTTATTACTATTAGTGATAGTATTAACAATGTGTACTAACATTTAGAGAATAGTAGTATAGTTATGTTTCAAATAAGTACAATATAGAGAATAGTAGTATAGTCTTGTTTTTAAATGAATGATTATTATTCATCTTATAAATATATAAATTTTAATTATTTTATCTATTAGTAGAGTAGTTTCTTTTATATTTCTCTATATATATTTGCATGTTTGTGCATGAAGGTATAAGTGCTATGTGCATTTATTTGTGTGTGTGTGTGTGTGTGTGTGTGTGTGTGTGTGTATGTGGGAGTGTGTGTGTGTGTGTGTGTGTGTGTGTGTGTGTGTGTGTGTGTGTGTGTGTGTGTGTGTGTGTGTGTGTGTATGTGTGTGTACTGTTTTATTTATTTAGTATTGCAAATCAAACACTTTTAAAATTAACAATTAATGGCCAAATGTTATATTAATTTAATAGTTGGATTGTTTTATAAAGCTTAAATATATGCATTTCTTCTTATTAATATTACAATTATTAGTATCTTGTGTAGACATGATCTAAAGTAACAATCAAATATAGTTACAAAAAATTGGCTAGAGTTGTAGGGGAAAAAATAACAGTTTTGCCAACTTACTAGTGGTGGTTTAATTAGTGTAACAAAATTTTATAAATGAGCTAATATGCAGTTTTATGAAACCATAAACTGTAAAGTAAAATATTTAATTATGATCAAGTTACTTCAATTATTCATTTGTACACAGGTAGTTTTGGCAAATGCATAATAATAATGATCAAATTCTTGGATTTACCAACTAAAGTTAACAGCATAAAATAAAGACTTCAGTTTTTGTCTTGGTACTGGCTGGAGTTATAAGGTTATCTATTCAAGAAAATTTGTCATATACATTTATGTTATGAATAGTGTTAAAAGTAATGCTACAGTATATAAAGTAAAATATTATAATGCAATTAACAAACAAGCAACAACTGATGTAATAAAATGCATTCAATGAATTCAGATAAAAAAGATGATGATAAACGTTTGATGAATATATATTTAATACATGAAGCATCTTCTGTAAAAAATATTAAATCAGATATTGCAAAGCAATTATACAACAGTTGATTAATTGATAATTAATTATACTAATAATCATGTTAACCACATATATCAAGCTGAAACTACAAGAGATATCTATTTTAATAATTCATTACAAGTACAATTGTTTTTAAGCACTTATGAATTAATATTCATTATTAATTTACCAAGAGTGTTTTTAATTATTGCATAGGTGCAAATGTGAAAAGTGAATTTAAATTAATTTCAGTAGGTGTACATAAATCAAAAATTAATTACATGTCTGCAATTAAGAAAAAATAAAACCCATCAGAAATCATACTAAAATTTTCAATAAATTTTCTGATTACTTATTAACTTCCCAGTACAAGAAGATTCACCGAATGAATGAATTTAAAACTTATTCAATGAACACCACACACTGCACATTTATGGTCGCAGTCTCTGTAATGAAATGATTGCATGTAAAATTACAAATAAATGTCGATCAAATGATAGAACAATAACTGTGTAGGTGTATAGGTGTAAGATTGATTTAAATATTTAAATTGGTTAATTCTAACTTTTGGCATCTCAATGCCTGGCATTGCTAAACTGTCCTGAAAAGATTGTCTGCTTTGCATTTCATTGTCTTCTTCTTCGAAGTGCTCGCTACACACTATCGTCTGTGCTGTCAGATGAAAGTTTTTTCAGCTTTATAATCTACTTTTTTGTGATCTTTGGGAAATGTTAAAAAATGAATATTTTTGGTTTGTCTGCTGTTTGTGCAGCCATATGCATCACAATATTTAATCATGTTTTAATTTTTCAAACCACATGTTTAATGCAAGACAATCTAAGTCTCAGGATATATTTTACTATAGGGCTACATATTGAAACAGAGGATGCATTTAAAGGAACTAAAAATTACTTATAACTTCCACTTTGTATTAAATAATGAAAATATAACTTTACCAGAATGCTAATTATAACTTCCACTTTGTATTAAATAATGAAAGTATAACTTTACCAGAATGCTAATTATAACTTCCACTTTGTATTAAATAATGAAAATATAACTTTACCAGAATGCTAATATCATATAAACTAATGAAGTAACATTTCTTATATGTGGGTATTCATCTGTCTGATTTCCACTCATGTCCCACAGTTATGGGCTATAAAATAATTGGGTGATTTACTTCCTATTCTTTCACTGGTCCAAGAGAAAGGTAACCCAATATCTCATAAGCCTGAATTGGTCAATTTTGAGTCATTTCTCTAATCAGTCACATAAAATAACATCTCAGTCTAGACTATAATAGTTTCAGCATCACTCTAACAATGTGTAATAGCATGTAACATTTCTAGGATGAAAATAGCAGACAAATCAATACTTTCTTATGTTGGCTTTCTTTTCCTCTTGACAAAGTAGTTTATTATTTGACTGAATCCTTTCTTAGTGTTCCCTTTATTCTCTTGAGATAGTAGTTAGTATTTCTTAGAGTTGGATTCTTTTTCTCTTGTTGCTGTTATTAAACTAATTATGTGAACACCAAAACCACAATCATTAATACTTTTATCTCTTGATAATTCTCATTTAAATATACCTGCTGTTACAAACCTCAAATTACATGCTTCATTATGCCTTAGAAGCAGTCTTTAATACCATTTAACTATTGATAATTTTCTCGAATACACTAGTAGGTGTTTTGTTTTAACTTTAGTACTTTGTCTAAAGAAAATGAAGTGCTATTTACTTGTGTGTCTCTTCCAGAACCACTATCTGCTCTTGTAAGTTAGTGTTTGAAGTCTGTAACAAGCCAATTTCCTCTGCTTTCTCACTCAGGGCCTGTTTGGCTTCTTGGAGCCTGTCAATTAGCCAACACAGAAAGAAATAAGTTACCAATTTCAAATACATTTGCCAAAGAATAAATCAATCAATTTCAAATGCTTATATGAAGAATAGGGGGCTATTCTACAGAAAAGCAAATCAATTCAGATGGTCATGCAATTGCTACACGTCTGCTAAGCAGTGTCATTAGTTGGTTTCATCCAGTCCAATTTTCATGAAACAAGCAATTTTCTATTCAGAATTAGCAGGCAGAAATGTGCTCACCTTGTCAGGTTAATTACTTTTATTATATAAAGTTTCCATGTGATTCATAAAACATTATAGGACTTTTATTATCTGTAAAACAATTTAGATACCATATAGGTGACAATGGACTGTGTAGAATAAATGCAGGTAATCACAATGATAGTATACAATGTCAGAATGCAAAATTAAGTGACAAAATTCCTACCTACAAATCTCTATAACAGATACAAAATCAAAACATTCAAAAAGTAAATAGATGTACCAGCCAGAAGCAATCACTGCAAATAATCAGGAACTTAATAAGAATATTGTTAATCCTATTTTATACAATTTATAATGCAAATAAATATCTCTGCAGTCAATACAAAATAAAAATAAATTAAGTAAATTATTTATTTACTTAATTTATTTTTACTCTTTCCTGTCTTTGGCATTTACCCATTCTTTGTAAACATTATTTCAGACTAATGAGGCCTCCATCCAGTTTAAAGCTTTGATTTCTCATCAGCTTTTCCAAATGACTCTCTATTAACAGTTTCTTAATTTGTTTTTGATTGAAGTTATTAAGCTGAAACTCCATTCATGGATGCTAGAAAAGTTCCCCAAAATGTTCATCAGCTTTGTAAGGTCACAAAACTGTTTGCTGTGAAGTGCAAATGTCAGCAAAATTTGTAACTGGTCTGCTTTTAATTTTTTTTAAATCAAAAGCAAAATTTAAAGTCATTGTAATACTGAACTATGAGAGTATTTCCAGCTAAAATGTCTGGGTATTTTGAGCATAAAGTATTAACTTCCTCAATGCCATTCTTGTAGTCATACAGTTATTGCTGAACAATCAAAGTACTTCATCTGCAGGAAACCTTTCTTCCCCCAAAATCGCAAAGCAAATGCATAAAAGTTAATAGAGGATTCGTATCCTCTGCAATGTTTTCTTTGCAGCTTTTGCTAAGCAAAGCCTCAACTTTGTCTCCAACATACTAGCTTCTTAACTTACTAACTTTGTCACTCCATGAAACATTATCACCTACTGGCTTCTTAACTTACTAACTTTGTCACTCCATGAAACATTATCACCTACTGGCTTCTTAACTTACTAACTTTGTCACTCCATGAAACATTATCACCTACTGGCTTCTTAACTTACTAACTTTGCCACTCCATGAAACATTATCACCTACTGGCTTCTTAACTTACTAACTTTGCCACTCCATGAAACATTATCACCTACTGGCTTCTTAACTTATTAACTTTGTCACTCCATGAAACATTATCACCTACTGGCTTCTTAACTTACTAACTTTGCCACTCCATGAAACATTATCACCTACTGGCTTCTTAACTTACTAACTTTGCCACTCCATGAAACATTATCACCTACTGGCTTCTTAACTTACTAACTTTGCCACTCCATGAAACATTATCACCTACTGGCTTCTTAACTTACTAACTTTGCCACTCCATGAAACATTATCACCTACTGGCTTCTTAACTTACTAACTCTGCCACTCCATGAAACATTATTCCAAGATAATGGCTTCTTAACTAACTTTGTCACTCCATAAAACATTATCAACAAGATAATGGTTTCTTAATTTGCTAACTTTGCCACTCCACAAAACATTATCACCAAGATTCTGGTTTCTTAACTTGCAAATTTTGAATGTGCAAAATGAAGTGCATCAAGTGGTGTCAGGCCACACCATTGCACTTACTTACACAATGAAGCTAGTTCTTCTCAAGCAGGCTGATCCAACTAGTGGCCAGAGGGCCACATGCAGCCCACTACACCAGGTTTTGCAGCCCATGGAGACAAAAATAATAAAGAAGAAACAAACTGAACCTTTGAATTAAGTGACTGTCCTCTATGGCTCAGAGACCTGGAGAGTCACCAACACCCTAACCAACAAGCTCCAAGTATTCAACAGCTGCCTTCACAACTTACTGAAGATCAGGTGGAGAGACAAACTAAAGAACACCGATTTGTGGCAGCAGACAAACCAAGATCCCATCAATCAACAGATTGCCAAGCGGAAATGGCGATGGATAGGACAACCCTGCAGAAACCCCCACAGGACATCACCCAGCAGTCTTTGCAGTGGAACCCCCAGGGAAAGAAATGGGTCGGTCACCCTAAGACCACCTGGAGATGATCCTGTGTAGAAGAAATGAAGAGCTGCGACCTGTCATGGGGTGTACTGAGAAAGCCTGTTCAGAATCAAGTGCAATGGAGAGCTGTTGTTGAGGCCCTTTGTTCCAAAAGGAGATAAGTAAGTAATTAGTATTTATTACAATGCTATATTAACAAAAGCACAAATCTTACAAATATTAATATTTTTGTTTTTATTGCATTTTAACTGCTTCTATTGTCACCATCATATTTTGTATTAAAAATTACTATAATCTTGGCATATTTGTAGTTTTATTTAATGCACCTTCTAGGGTAAGTCGATGATTCTAAGAAATATGTGTGCAGCCCTTGACTAGATTTATCTAGGAAAATCTGGCCTTCAGTGATTCTTGAATAGTTGGACCAGCCTATTCTAAAGCATCATTCAAAACTTCTAGGGCTATTTGGTATTCAATGCTTGTTAACTTCTTGTAGGAGCATTTCAAAATGGGATAATTTAATTTATCTTGCTCAAAGTACTGAATTAAGTGCTTCAAAATTTCTGATTATTGCTTGCAATGCAAAGTGCTTGCATAACCACTTGACACTGAGAGGACTGAAAGCAACTAATTCATATTCAAAAGCATTGATAATTTCTTTAAATTTGCACTGTTTTGATGTGGACTGAGAAAATAATGTATATATATAATTCACATTAGAGTTTCAATCTCACTTTAACTTTACCTCTTTCCATGCTTCACAAATATTGAAATCCTCATGGTGTGCACAAAAGTGTTCACTGGTGTTGAACTAAGAGTGATGTATCTTGCTTTGGTTGTGCTACTATACCATTAACTTTACCCAACATCACTGTGCACCATCTGATGTAAACATCACATTTTCTGCATTTTTAGATTGTGGTGCACAATAAAACTGCTTAATTACTAAAACAATAGCAGCAATACATCTGTGAGTGCACTATTCCACCAAAATAAGTTTTATACATGATAGAATTTTTGAAGAAGCTTAAATTTGAAGAACAGTATGAGGCATTTGTTAACAGACATATATCTGCACTTTCATCAACAGTTAATGTCTCAAAATCTGCTGAAGCTATTTTCTCAATTATTTTTAAAACAATGCTAATGATGATATTCAAAAATTCAAATGTGTAATTTTTATTTTGCCAACTTTCATGAATTTTAACATACTTTGCTGTATGTTGTTCATTAATGTCTTGAAGTGAAAACAAATGGATATTTTTTATGACTATAGTACACTATTGATAAACATTTTAATCTCCTCTGGGTTTGAATGTTTTAATTATTGTTCATCTAGACTTTCATGCAAAATATGCAGAAGCCCTATAGTTGGTAGTGAAGGATTTTTTGTCTGAGTTTTTGTACACCATTGATATGTAATCTGCTAGTAAGATTCTGCTTTAAAAGGTAGTTTCCAAGTAGCATCCCATCTATTTTTCTCATATTCTCCTGGAACTTTCACATTATGAAAATACAAACATAAAATGCCATTTTTAAAAAAATCAAACATAGATATTTCCTGCAACAGAACATATATCAAATTATTGAGTTTTCAGAGTGACAGTGTCTATAATTTTGTCAAGCCACCCCATTTTAAATGAACTTGCATGTTTTTTTTGCACTTAATCCCTTGACTTTTTTCAACTTAGAGAATCAATATTTTTTCAATAAAATAAGTTTTAAAGTGAGTAATGAAAATGTAAAAATAATTAGTCAACGATATTAATGTTCAATGATACAGAAAAGGAAAAGGCTGTTGTGAAACATATAGAGCCAAAAGAATCAGAATAGCAATTTAATGAGCCCGGTCATAGAGATTGAGTGTTGACTGTCAAGTAAGCATGAGCATATGGTCCAAAACAGGACCAATGAAAGTTTAAGGTTTACGAGACTATGGGAGTATAGATACTGATTATTGAGTGCAATAATAATACAAACAGCCAAGTTGGGCCTCTCAAAGCCAATCTTGTGGCCAAATTTGCAAAGAGGGAACAGTAATTATGTCATTCCCACAAAGACAAGAAAAAGTAAAAATACTCTTTGACTTCAAAATAAGAACACATCATGTCATTTCCACAAAGACTTTGGAATGTAAGAGCAGAAGTAATACCAGTAGTAAGAGAAGCACTGAAGAACATAACATAAGTTGGAAGGTTATCTGAATAAACTTTCTGGAAACCATAGACTGGTCTCACTGCTAAAACAGAATGCTGACTTATGTAAAACTTGGACCTCAAGAATCCTTGTAGGACTCTGAGAGCAATGTTAACAAGACAATTAATGAACATACAACAGAAGTCATGAGAAAAGTCTATAATTATAATAATAATAATTAGATTTTAATTAAAACATCTAATAACTGCAAAACTCTTAAGTTCTTGATAATACTAAATAAATTTGTAGGGTGCTCAAAGTACATATAACAAAGAACTCATTGCAAAATGGACCAAATATAGGACAAAGAAAAAAGAAAAGATCAAAAAAGTGAAGACTGGTTGTGAGGTGGATATTATATGCTTTAAGATATTTTTTTAATAATAGTACTACGTGTCTGGGTTTGTGATAAAGTATGGCTGTGTAGAATTTGTTCATTAGAAGGAATAGTTATAAAATTACAATAACAAAATCAAGATGGTTTCTGATTTTTAGAAAATATGGCAGCAGAACAGTAGGAAGAGTTACAATAATATAGTCAAGAACCAATAAACACACAACAGACTTTAATGAATACTTCAATAAAAGATTTAGAAAAGTAAAATTTCTTTCAACAATTTGGTAAAACTAAGAAGATAAGAATTTGTAATACATTTCTTTTTAGGTGTTCAAATAATCAATCAAATTTGGTTTCTGTTAGATGCTTAGGAGTGAAACAAGGTCATATTGTTGTTCTCTAGATACTAAGTAGAATGACAATTAGCTTGGTAAGTGTCATATCTTTATTATAAAAATATTATGCTTGAGTTTTCAGTGGCATTCAAAGGCATGTGGAATTGCAAATGGCTGAAACAGAGAATCTTGCAGAAATGCATACTTGAATTGCTTGAGTATGTGACATAACAAGCACTATAAGTAAAAGAACACCTAACACTACTGTTTGCGTTTATTTCTAAAATTAAAAAAGATATTCTCTTCACTTGGTCATACTTACTGGACATCAATTGCAACAGCTTTTCCATTATGTTCATTTTTCATGACCTCTTTAATTTTTAGTTCTGCACATACACAAACACAACTGATTATTGCACAGATCTAACTAACAGATTTATCAGAGTGTGATAATTGTTCTATTGTAGTTACTTTTAGGTTGATTTTGGATAAGTATGTATTATAACAAATGTTAGGTTGTTTTCAAAACTTTCAAAACTGGCATACAAGACAGGTATTTGATTTATTTCTAGCTACAATATAGATTCAATTCTAGCTACAATATAGATTATGACAAGAACAGATGAATACCTAACTTTACAGATCAATTTTAATTTTGCATATTAATCTGTACAAATGTGCAATTATGGTATTGTCTTTCTGGTTCTCTTACTGTGATCACCAATTTTTCTTGTATTATCTTTGCTTATCTCTAAATGTGATCATCATTTCTTGTATTTTCTCTTATTTCTCTAATTGTGATCACCATTTCTCTTAGGATGTCTTTCCTTTCTCTTACTCGAATTGTCTTTACTTTTCACTTAATTACGACTGTAATTATCATTTCTCTTATACTGACTTTGTTTTTTTTTTTACTGTATTTAAGATTGTGAGAGATTGACAAGACACACCAACAGTACACTAAACAAAATGAAATCCTCTTGCACATACTTAGTAAAAGCCAAAACATTCAATACCAATAGACCAGAGTGTTTGTTTATTTCTTTTAATAAGTATACTTAGTAAAAGCCACAACATTCAATACCAATAGACCAGATTGTTTGTTTATTTCTTTTAATAAAAGTATACATTACAAAGATGAAACATTTCTGCAAAGAGAGACATTTCATTATGCTATAAGGTGAACCTTAATTTACATTTTACAAAACAATTTCCCCAACACTAAAAAGATTAAAATGACAGAAATAACAAGCTTTCTCTGTACTCCACCCCATATGTACTCTGTGGCTTTTTATGAGAAACTTTTCAGGTTCACCCCAAATACATAAGACAACATTTTCATTAAGCAAATAAATAAAAAGATAGTGTACTTCTCATGTGATTGGTCAGCATTAAAAAATCTAATAAAGTCAGCATCCCTGCTATTAAAGTTACAAAGGATAATTTTAAAATGCATTAGTTTTTGGATTTTGATTATGTTTAATACTTCTAATCTTTTGCATGGTATTGTAACACATTTTGTCATTTTATAAAAGTACACTGAAATGAAGGGTGTACCATGTTAGATGACTGCAAAACAAGGCTTGACATCATTCAGATGCTTCACAGACTGGAGTAAGCATAACAACTTATGTGTATTTCTATATAATTTCAGTCTAGCATGACAACTTATGTGTATTTCTATATCATTTCAGACAAGCATGTCAACTTATGTGTGTTTCTATATCATTTCAGTCTAGCATGTCAACTTATGTGTGTTTCTATATCATTTCAGTCTAGCATGTCAACTTATGTGTGTTTCTATATCATTTCAGTCTAGCATGTCAACTTATGTGTGTTTCTATATCATTTCAGTCTAGCATGTCAACTTATGTGTGTTTCTATATCATTTCAGTCTAGCATGTCAACTTA
Organism: Sinotaia quadrata; assembly: GCA_028829895.1. NCBI lineage: Eukaryota > Metazoa > Mollusca > Gastropoda > Architaenioglossa > Viviparidae > Sinotaia > Sinotaia quadrata. Next base: position 34,316,785 of record CM054177.1, on the reverse strand, counting down.
TGTGTGTTTCTATATCATTTCAGTCTAGCATGTAAACTTATGTGTATTTCTATATCATTTCAGTTTCAGTTTCATTCTAGTCTAGTATAAAACTTATATAAGTTTCTATTTCATTCTAGTTCAGCAAATCAACTTATATAAATGTGTGTCTGTTTCATTCTAGTCCAATATAGTAACTTATAAAAGCTAATATTTCATTCTAATTCAGGACATCTACTTATGTGTTTCTATTTCTTTCTAGTCCAGAATTTCAACTTTTGTGTGTCTCTATTTAATTCTAGACCAGAATATTCACTTATGTGTTACTATTTCAACTTATGTCTGTTTTTATTTCATTCAAGACTAGCATATAGACTTATGTGTGCTTTATTTTTTTCTAGTCCAGCATATATATTTCATGTGTGTTTCTACTTACGTTCTAGCCCAGGGGTCGGGAACCTATGGCTCGCGAGCCAGATGTGGCTCTATTGATGGCTGCATCTGGCTCGCAGACAAATGTTCGATTATAAAAAAAATTTCTTTAGACTCATTTGATCTACATATTAATTGCATATCAATATTTCATTCTACAAATGAGCTAAAGTCTACTAAAGTCTCAATGCCTGCATGAAGCTTAACCTCACCACGTATCAACCAGACTACAAAGCCATCAGCAAAGCCATGCAGCACCAGAAGTCGCATTAATGGTAAGAAATACTCATTATTGATTAGCAACAACATATCAATGTTATTAAAAAGAATTCAGAGACATAATTATTGTACTTTTAGTGTTGAAATTACACAAAATGCACACATTTACTTGAATTTTTAGTTTTAAACATAATGTATGGCTCTCACAGAATTACTTTTCAAAATATGTGGTGTCCATGGCTCTTTCAGACAAAAAGGTTCCCGACCCCTGTTCTAGCCCAACATATCGACTTCTGTATTTCTATTGCATTCTAGTTAAGCACATCAACTTAATGTTGTTTCTATTTCATTCTAGTCAAGTTTATTGACTGATGTGTTTTGATATAATTCTATTAGCATACCGACTTAATATATTTCTACTTTTATTTCTTTCTAATCCAGCATATCAATTTATGTGTGCTTCTATTTCATTCTAGTACAGCAATTCAACTTACATGTTTCTAATGAATTCTAGTCAAAAACATCAACTTACACGTGTTTCTATCTCATTCTAGGAGAGTATATTGACTGATGTGCTTTTATTTCATTCTGGTCCATCACACTGAAACTGCTACAAGTTATGCCAATATTAGCTCTATACCACTGAAAAAAAACAACTGTTTTATTGTCTAAAACCAACAGAAACCCCAATTATTTCTCACAAATCATGTGCAAATCCATCCAAGAAACTATAGAAATATCTTAAGCTGAAAACAGTCAAAAATAATATGTACTAAAAAAGTCACAAATAAGAAGTACTGAGAACAATCACAAATAGGATGTACTGAGAACAATCACAAATAAGTACTGAGAGCAGTCACAAATAAGATGTACTGGAACAGACACAAATAAGATGTACTGAGAACAGTCACAAATAAGATGTACTGAGAACAGTCACAAATAAGATGTACTGGAACAGTCACAAATAAGATGTACTGAGAACAATCACAAATAAGTACTGAGAACAGTCACAAATAAGATGTACTGAGAACAGTCACAAATAAGATGCACTGAGAACAGTCACAAATAAGATGTACTGGAACAGTCACAAATAAGATGTACTGAGAACAGTCACAAATAAGATGTACTGGAACAGTCACAAATAAGATGTACTGAGAACAGTCACAAATAAGATGTACTGGAACAGTCACAAATAAAATGTACTGAGAACAATCACAAATAAGATATACTGAGAACAGTCACAAATAAGATGTACTGAGAACAATCACAAATAAGATGTACTGGAACAGTCACAAATAAGATGTACTAGAACAGTCACAAATAAGATGTACTGGAACAGTGACAAATATATAATTGTAAAAGTAAACAAACCTGCAGTGAGAACTTCATTCTGATTCTTTAATTCATCAGCTATTTTTTCCTCATTTTCAATCTCAATTTCACACTGTAAATATAAAGTTATCACAATAACAATTACATACAGTATAAACTATTCATTATAATCACATTTATTTTTCATATTTTGAATTAATTAAGCTTAAATTCTCATATACAAAAATTATTTTTCATATTTTGAATTAATTAAGCTTAAATTCTCATATACAAAAATTATAAGAAATAAACAATGCAAAGTGTCACTATTTTATATCTCTGTGCCCAGTACTACTTAGCTACACCCAAAATATTAAAAAAAAAATAGTATAAAATATCACTATTTTACATAGGTCTAACAATACTAAACAACATTCAAAATCCAAAATATGCAATGTAAAGTGTCACTATTTTACATCTGTCCTCTTGTACTAAGCTATACCCAAAATATATTATAAAGTGTCACAACTTTACATCTGTCCAGTAGTACAAAGCTGAACTAAACAATACTGTGTAAAGTGTCACTTCTTTTACATCTGTCCAGTAATACTACTAGCTTCAAACCAAACTGCAAAGTGACTAATTTGCATGTTTAATACACCCTAATACACCCTAAAAATACAGTGTAAAATGTCACTATTTTACATTTGTCAGCAGTGCTAAAAATATTGTATAAATTGTCACTATAGCTCAGAACTTGTAATATGTAGAGTTCTTTCAAGGGCACTGATCTAAAGGCATGTGACATTTTTCAGGGCATATGCAAATATAGTACATTTTATGTTATTACAGAACATGTACTTTTTCATGTACAGTACCTGTGTTATGTGACTTTTATTACAGAATGTGTAAATGTGCAGATACAGTACTTGTGCTATGTGACTTTTATTACTGAATGTATACATATATATGTAGAGCACATTTTTTATGTGACTTTTATCACTGAATGTATACATATACATGTAGAGCACATTTTTTATGTGACTTTTATTACTTCTTCTTTATGATCACTTCTTTTCCCCACAGGAATTGCGTGGAAACTTTTCATCTTCTTGATGTTCTCAGTTTCTGTAGATTTCCTGTGGGGCTTTCCTCCTTACTCTGTTCTAGGAGGGTAATAATGTTAAAAAAAAAAAAAAACCTAATGTATACATATACGTGTAGAGCACATTTTTTTATGTGACTTTTATTACAAAGCATGTTTTACAAACTCTGCAAAAATTAGAAATCTTTAAAGTGATTTTCAACTTAAGTTTTCAAGATCAGATTTTATTTCTTCTGAGTTAAAGAGATGAAATTAAAGAATAACTGCCCCAGGAAATGAAAATATATATAAGTTAATGAGAAATTAATTTACAGGATGATGACTATTTTTAAATGCCTTTGGTAAATGATCTGTATCATTTAGAACAATTTTATTAACACCAAATAAAACATTTTAAAAAATTACATTATCACTTTGCATTCTAAACTATGATTTGCACAAAGTTGCATTCTATGCCAAGAATATTTGCAACAAAATTGCATCCTATACCAGGGATATTTGTACCAAAATTGCATCCTATACCAGGGATATTTGAACCAAAATTGCATCCTATACCAGGGATATTTGTACCAAAATTGCATCCTATACCAGGGATATTTGTACCAAAATTGCATCCTATACCAGGGATATTTGCAACAAAATTGCATCCTATACCAGGGATATTTGCAACAAAATTGCATCCTATACCAGGGATATTTGTACCAAAATTGCATCCTATACCAAGGATATTTGTATAAAAATAGCACACCAGACTTCATATACATGCGCTGTTTCTCTGTCATAAGACACCTCTGTTTATATGCAGCATAAATGCCTCTCTTATATTAGGGATAAGGGAATCACTAACAAATAACAGTAGCCAATCTTGTTTGGGTTTTAGACACCATAATTATTAATATTTCTACAATGCTTCAATAAATATAGAAGTACCATATCTTTTTCCAATAATCCTGTATATATTCTTTTCTAAATATTTGTTAGCATTCATACACTAATTAATAGTTGCAATTTATAATTTTTTTTAAATCAATTTTAATTTCTTGTAAACAAAATTTTACAATTATTACACAATTAAACTAATAATAACTGTACATACCTGCTTTATTTTCTCCAGCAGCTCAGCATGTTTTCTTTGTGTTTCGAGTTCATCCTTTATCTTTTCATTCAATAATTCCACTCTACAATAAAAAATAGCAATGAGATTAAGTAATTGCAATTGTCTTTTATTTTTTAAAATGTTTCTGATATTTTGCTGAACTTGTTGCTATAGTTAGTAAATGACACTCAACTTTCAAGTTGTTCATAAGTAAACATTCTAAATGTTTTGATTATTTGATGGTATATGCAAAGAGGAAGTTGCTCTTCAGAGTTTTCAATTTACCTTTTTCCTTCCCTGAAATGATGAAGACCCTAAGTTGCTCAGTGGTGAGCTTGTATCAAGTAAGAATCATATTGCTTGCCAACATGAGGAGACAAAATCCACAAACATTTATTTAATATTAAAAAATATATTTATGTGGGGTAAAGAAGGGTCATGGCGTTATTTCTTGCATATGAATGACTGACCTGACCATCTAATGTGAAGTGCAGTTAATATGCAATTAGCATATCAAAGATCAAGGTACAAGCAGAAAATAATATTGCAAATCTAGTTTGTTTTGTTAGTGTGCCATGGAACAGAGTTTCTAAGATAATTATTTTAATCTCTCAGATTTGTCATTCCACAATGTTGCAGCTAGACCCAATGAAATCCAAATTTCATTGGCTGTAGCATGGGTAGTCAGTATTTTCTTATCTAATCAGTGGATCTCTAACACTAATTACAGGACTATGATCACACTATTTCAAGGTAAAAATAATTTTTGTGTCTTCTTTATTTATTTATTTTATTTTGCTTTCAGGAACAATGCTGCTAAACGCACAGAGCTAACATTTTATGCTAATACTTCAAATATCAAATGGTAGAACTATAATCATGTTAATATATATTTTAATGAAGGAGATGTTATGCTATCAATAGATTCTGACAAAAGTAGTTTAGAGTCAAATAGCAACAAGGACAAGAAATGCAAATGTATTAATACACTCTGAGAGATTAAGTCCTATATCATTACTGTTTACTGTCTATTAAAATACAATATTACTACAATGATCACACAAGTTATCTTTTTGTAAATCTGGCAATAAATTGTATTATTTCTGCATATTTTACTATTAATGCAGCTTATATCGCAGACAGTCAACCAGAACAAGTTGATCTATGTCTCTCACAAAATAATTACATTTATCAAAATGAACATTTCCTTCAATATCAATTAAAAAAATCTCAGCAATTATTTGGTAGGTCTGTCTTATTATATATACTTATTTTTATTTCTTAGCAATGTTTACAAAGTGTTGAAAGAATTTAACAAATAAATAAAGGCAATCAGTACTTTGAGTTTTTACAGAAGTTTTGAATTGTTTTCAGTTTCCTTTTGAAGAATTCAAAAGTAATATGTTTAAAGTAATATTAATCATATTTATATTAGTGTCTTAGTGTGCTTTAGACTAAATTAGTGAATTGTATTTTTCACCAATCTTCATAGAATATGTGCAACAAAAGCAAAATATCAGTATTTTGTAATTATTTTTTTATGATACTATTTCTAATATTTAAAGACAAAATTAAGAACTGTCATAAAGTATAAAAATCATTTCATAGAAGTTAACCCATTTAACAAGATGTCCTTATAAATCTCAGCCCAAATCAGCTCTGAGGTCATGTAAATGAGCAATGAAAATATCTACATAAACTACATTTCACTATGCTTGGCAATAATCTAATTACTAAATAAACTATATACATATTGAAGTAAACTATATAAACCACTGTATATCATTAAGTTATAAGATTTGAAATTAATGATGCACGCACCCTTTTACTCTTGCCTCATGATTTTCTTCAATCTTTTTAGATAACTTGGCTGTCAAGTTTCTCTCTTCACCCTCAAGTTTGGCACAGGATACCTCAAATTGTCTGATGGCCTAATATATAACATTTATTTCACAAAGATGTCTAACACTCACCAACATAGGACTCAGACATTAGTGTATGACATCATTTCTAACTGTTAATATTAATGGCTCAAGGCATTAAGACATTAGTCTATGTATTAGCCCTAATCTTTTACTAACAGTTATACTAAAAATCGATAAATCTCAAACTTTAACATATGACAACAATTTTATTTTGAATACTGCTAATAAATGTACTAAGAATCAATCATCTCAATTTTTAGTGTATGATATCATTTCTATCATTGAATACTACTAATAGATGTACTGACACTTAATACGTCTATAGCATTTTTTCACAATATCTGCAATACAACAGATAAAACAGTCATATCAAAATAAATAAATGATATAGGATGAAGAGACATATTACATTAATTCTTTATGAATCTATTATAAAGATTTACATTATTACATTCATTCTTTATGAATCTATTATAAAGATTTACATATAAATGTGACATGATAATCCTGCAACAGTTCATATACAATAATGTCATTACAAGTGTCTAATAAAAATCATGTTCAGTGACCTACCTTGCGAACGGTATTTAATATTTCTTCACTTTCCAACAGTCTTTCTGAGGCACTATCCAATTCTCTAGCAGGAGTGTGTAAAAAATTCATAATAAATAGCATAAACATTGAAAATAATAACAAAGCTATAAAAAAATAAATCACAGAAAAGAGAAATGGTGCTGCAATGGAGTAAATTTACCTATCCCTATTTCTAAGCTTAACTGTTTTATAAGTTCTTAAATATCAAAGTGGCCCGACCTTGAGCACTGTGTTGTTGTGCTGATATTTTTAATTGTCAAAGTTGGAAGTAAACAACTCAAGTAAAGAATGTGCTAGACTTGCTGGTGTAATCTAAACTAGTTTTAGGTAGATGAGTAGTTTTTATTATCCAATGGTTAAGATTTACAAGAATGAGACCAGCCAATGATCATAAAATTGACATGTATTTATTATGCTGTATGCACATATCAGGCTAATAAATACTGTTGCAGGGAAACTGTAATCTGAAACTTGAATGTAAGAAAGAATGGATTTAGAGATGAATAAACTGGAAACTTAGTGTTTGTTCTCTAATTTTATTTTACAGGGAATAAGCAGTCTTTTCTTGTTTTACCTGAATCTCCAGGTTTACTGATTTACAAACCACTACAACCATGGTAGATACAAGAAATACCTATCCCAAGTGTGTAAGTGTAAGGGTACACTGCACTCTTTGATATATGGTGGCAAAGTATGCTGACTACATTGTGGAATTTCTGATACAAAGAAGTTACTGGAAATTGCTACATAGTTGTTCTGCTTGAGGGAGCTAATACAGCAGAGTTTGCTCAGATTAGCCTTGAGAGAATAGCAGCTGATCAGTGTTTTACAACATTAAAGGGAAACACTGAAACTGTCAATTCCCTTGGGACAATAAGTTTGTGACTTTGTTATGAAAATGCGCAGACTACTGAAAGACTATTCTGACTTTGCCTAGACTACAAACTATTATTTGTATATACAAAGGTTATATACAAACCATTATTTGTATTACTCCATTTCTGTTCTCTGATAAGAAATTAACCTATGGTTTATACTGATACCCTTTTTGTTGAATAATGTGTTAGGAAATAAGATTGTATAAATTTTGAAACTATTTGAATGTGCTTCATGGAAATACTTATGTCAAATAATCTGTTCATTGTATTTGCTATATGTATATTTAATTGTTGATTTAATAAATTTATTGTTAAATTTACTGACCTTCTTATACATATTGATAACCTTATGTTGGAGAAGAAAGTGGGTGGATAAGGCTTGCTAAATATAAATTAAAAGATGGATTTATCTTCTCCTTTAGTAAGAAGTTTTCCACCTACAAAAATATACTAAATGTTTATTTTTAATGCTGTGGAAGAGAGAAAATGTTTACAGCATCTGCATATCCACCATGTTTGAATGAGAATGTGAATGGTGTCTTCTGGAGAATTATTAATAACATAAATTAGGATTCTCATCACTTATAATTGGTTATAATTAATAATAATAATCATGGCCCTTAACTAGGTGGCTTTAGCATCATAGGTGCATAGGCCAAGCATAATATATTATAGAAAGAAGGAATGGGAATTTCTTAACTTTCCATTTGGATATAAATTATAACCTCTGCCAATATATATAATCCCTTTTGAATTAAGAAAACCCTCTATCCAACTATTTAACAATGATAATCAATATCTTTTAAAAATGTTTTGATATAACACTGCCCCCCCCCCTTTTATTTTCTTTCTTTGGTAAACACAACGCTGCCCCCCCCCCCCCTTTTTTTTTTCTTTCTTTTTTAAACACACTTGGAAGAACCTTAGGAAACATCAACCCAGGATGGCCATAAACTATACTACTCTAGCAGAAATGATAAATATGAACATGGTGTTGGATTTCTTGTCCAGAAAGACATCATGAACACTGACATGAGTTGTCGGCCAGTCTCCAGAAGGCTTACCACCATACGCTTGAGGGCAACATAAAGCTGGCCATATGTTTGAAGGTCAAGGACACTTTAGTGTCACTCCAAAAAAACCTCTCATGTGCCTGAGGGTAAAACTGGTCATTTGAAAAACAAGCGCATGTGCTCAAAGGTCTAGGATGCCTTAGCATTATACACAGATTGAGCTGGTAAACTTATATATAAATTATCTAAGCTTGTAGATTTTACCCTGAGTAAAAACCCTTAGCATATCAATGAAAAGTTGGAAGTAAACTATAGATTGGGGCTTGGGAAGTCCCCAGCTTGGGAAGTGTTTCTATCTGTGAATGAAGGGGGATTAAAAACTTGTTAGTGTGGGTGACTCATGGGTCAAGGTGTGTCATAGACATTATGTGACAAAGGTGATAATGCAGATTAAAGAATGAATTTGAATAACTTTCTTTAGAGATACCCTATGCTGCATCAAGAAGGAAGATAGTCCAATTCACCAAAAATCATAAAAATGTGTGTGTATGTAGGAGTCATATTGACTGAGAAAAGAATGTACAATTCTCTATAATAGAATTCAGGAATTGTCAACACACTGTTTCTTTCACCCTTTGTTAAAAATAGACACTAAGGGTATGATATTTGCTTTAGTACTGTGTGTGAAAGTATAAAAACCTTTAAACCTTTTTTGTTTGTATGACTATTGTAAACTGTACTAATATTAGATAGAACAATATGTATATTTTAATGTACAATTCTTTTACAGTTAGTAAACTTTGTCACTGCCTCTGATACGTGTTCACAGTCAATTAACTGTTACAAAATATTTAATACTACATTGTTGATTGCAGGGTTTCGTTCATTTGTTTTTGTTATTCTTATCCTTGGTCATCATTGTTTTCCTCAGTTGGTTTTTAGACTCTGCTTTGGTCTTATGCATCATCCTTGATCCAGTCTCCAGATCTAAAGTTCCCTTTTGATTAGAACATGAGAGAAATCATGACATCACATGGCATGAAGGAAACATCGGATGAAGATGTAAAAGATAAGTGCTACCCTGAACCTTAGTGTAACAGAATGTGTGTTCTATTTACACTAGTGCTACCCTGAACCTTAGTGTAACAGAATGTGTGTTCTATTTACACTAGTGCTACCCTGAACCTTAGTGTAACAGAATGTGTGTTCTATTTACACTAGTGCTACCCTGAACCTTAGTGTAACAGAATGTGTGTTCTATTTACACTAGTGCTACCCTGAACCTTAGTGTAACAGAATGTGTGTTCTATTTACACTAGTGCTACCCTGAACCTTAGTGTAACAGAATGTGTGTTCTATTTACACTAGTGCTACCCTGAACCTTAGTGTAACAGAATGTGTGTTCTATTTACACTAGTGCTACCCTGAACCTTAGTGTAACAGAATGTGTGTTCTATTTACACTAGTGCTACCCTGAACCTTAGTGTAACAGAATGTGTGTTCTATTTACACTAGTGCTTCAAGAGAACTGTAGATGAATGATAGGGCAGGCTAGCTCCCTCTGAGATAGCTAGATTAATGATTTTAAAATGTAATTTATGTGCATTTTTTATTGACTTATTATCTATTTTCTTTTATAAATGTTCTTTTATTAATTTTTCACTCATTTTTGTGTCATTCCTTATCATCTTCGTTTTATGTAAAATTCATTTTGTAATGTATACCTTGTCTCTGTTCTGTTCTATATTTAGTGAGAGATACTCATTTGGGGGGCTCAATGAGTCACCAGGAGGTGTGTTACCTGAATGCCATGGTATCCTAGATTTTAATTTATGGGCTATCAACAGCATGCTCTTAAAAAAGCAAATTACTGCTTTTTGAAACTTATATTTCCTTTATTTATTTGTTCTTCAAACAAATATCATTATTATTGTGGTGTGTGTAATTTACTGTTAACTGTTAATAGGTGGTAATATTTTTGTTCAGTTGTGCAATCAGCATTTTTTCATACCCCATATGGAGTAGAGCTTAAAATATATATATAGTTAGCATCACCAAATTTGGCAGGTGAGGAAAGAGGTCATGAGAATCATGTTCTTGCATCACACTGCTTGCATAAAGTCCAAGTTGGCACCAGCTGTAAATGGCTTATCACCAAAAATACCATGAACAGAAAATTATTGAGAAGCATGCATGAGTACTGTTGAAGTTTAAATCATGAAAACATGTCAGTACATATAATTATTAAATTTATGAGAATGGGACAGAATGAAACTATTTAAGAATAAATAAAAGTTAGTGTTTAGCATTGATGACCCAGAGGTGATTAAAGAACTGGCAACATTTGACTTTACAATAATGTTTTATTAATTAGAATGTTCAGAGATTTGGGATTTAATTATTTGTATGTATGAATACTAATGTATATGTATGTTCTTTTACAGAGATGCTTTGCGTGGCATTATCAAGTAGCCTATCAGTAAATTTACACTGATGTAACTTGTACACACACACACACATTTTAGAGTGCCATTTTCTTCCTTTGCAAATTGTGAAAGTATAATTTTGAAAATAATGTATTTCTTTATTTATACATGAAAATGAATAGTAAAGTGGGGGACCATTACTGTAATGCATTGTAATTATAATTGTTGTCTTGTATGACAACTGATAATGTTAAGTGAAGTTGTAATCTATTATTATGGAGGATTCTTTTGACTATAAAGTTTAATAATATATAAATATTAATTTGGTGCAATAATGATACAGAATCTTTATTGAAATTATCATTGATTTTGGAGCAGTGATACTGTAAGAACCACACTATAGCTTTTGCTGTCGCCACAAAGCACTAATATCAGATGATAAAATTAGACTACAAGAATATTATTTTTCTGTATAGCTGGGATTTGGGTCTGGAATCCAGATACTTGGTTCAGGAGTACAATCATGACTATATATATATATATCCTGAAGCCAAAGGGGGACAACCCAAACCATCACATCAGAGGAATGCAGACTCAGAATCAACTCGGGGTATTATACTGTGGCTATGCCAATATCAGTTTTTAACCATCAATAATTTTAGATAAGTCAAAGAGAACAGGCTCAGGCCCATTGAAGTGAACTATGTTTACTAAACATGTAAAGTGTAAAGTAGAGTGGAGGTTATAGCACAGGTTCATTTTGAACTCACTGAAACTTGTAATTTTTATTTTGTCATTTTTACCATTAAATTATTGTTATCTTTCTTCATATCTTAATTAGTTCTCTGAATGTCCATTAACTGAGATCGACTGAAGAGAGCCATGTACTGGATGAATGAATGTCAGATAATTAAGAGGAGGAGATAATATTCACTGATCCTAGAAGGAACGTTAACTAGCATTGAATAAATTCCATGCTAGATTATTGCAACAAGAATTAACACAGTGATAGGAGGAATATGCAAGGTAATCGGGCTTTTATTATTATTGATATAGAAGTTCTAAATTAATAATCTTACTTATTAATATTTTAGCAGGGTATATAAACCTCACAAGTAACAAAGATGTAATATGATTTAATTAATATGTAGAAAAGTACAGTGATGGATGCATAAATTACATTTGTATTTGAACTTTAACTGAAGATATATTTTTTCAAAATACATATAATAAATATAAACTTTTCTTTAAAAAAAATTATTTCCTAAAATACATAAGTGTACAATACCTATAGTTTAACATAGTTATGATTAATGAGATCTCAAGTACAAAAGTATATTGTTCATCGAATTAAAGGGTGAGATTTTAAACATTTTTCTCAAGGCTTTATCTCACACACACACACACTGATGTAAGTTATAAACAAACACTTTTTCATTGCATTAGAAATAAATAAATTTTCTCACCTCTTCTTAATCAAATTTTGATCTTGTTGTTCTTTTTCTTTCAATGTTGTATCATCCTTAAGGAAAAATATATAATTCCCATTAACTTAATCTCTTTGACAAATTAAGTCATAATGAAATACAAATATAGTAATGTTTGTAGTGCTTTAGGCCTGAATTTGCAATATAAGACATAAATATATTTTAATCTTTAAATACGACCATTTTAAAGATGAAAACATACAATAAACAATACAGAATAAAAAATAAAACAGTAAACAAAATACTTTTTACTTCTCTTTGACAGACTCGTACAACTTTATTATTTATATGGATTGTGGTTTTCAAGGAAAATGGAAACATGAAATTAAAGACCAAATTCCCAAATAACTGTTACACAATCATACAATAATATCAGATTAGTATTATTGTGTTGACTTGTATGAAGAATGTATTTAAGAATGTATTTAGTTTGATACAAAATGCTGATGCATTTGACCACTGCTGATTGTTTATGAGGAGAAATTTTGACAGACTGACATTATGACGCAAAAGCGGCGGAAGCCAGAAGCGCCCCCTACATAAGGAACGACTGACATTATTTGTGAGGAACAATGTTTTCAACCACACAGACTGTAAGTAGCCAGTAAAAGATGCACCAATAGAAACAAAAAAATGTTAGTAAAGCTGTAGGAATAAATAAGAGAATGTTTATATTTCTACAAGAGGTCCATGAAGGAAAATTCCAGTGAGTTTCAGGTGGACTCTCTTGCTCTCACTTTCTCTCCTCGAGAAATATCTACTGCCTTTTTGTCTGGTCTCTCTCTCTATTTCTTTTTTTAAAAGTATAGTCTATCTATCTATCTGTCTATAAGAATATAACTAAAATGCTGTGATGCTCAAAGCTTTCTTTTTTCCCCCATATCCTATCATCACTACATCCTAGAGATAAAATCTTTTTTTTCGCTTGTTTAAATATAAAAATCAGTTTAATCTCATGAAAAGTCTCATTAAATTTTTTAAAGATTATGTTTTAATTTAGAAATCATATTTTTAACTTGTTTACCATCATCTTAAAACTTTAGTTTAATATAGTAGTTGCTGTTAGATAAAGTCATGTTGCCAAATCCCATAATAATGTACCCCTAGTTGATATGGTGGACATGTGTATATGAATGACTTTGAGGTGGAGTAAATTTACCTATTCATATTTCTAGACTTAATTGTTATATAAACTGTTAAATTGTTGAAGTGACCCAATGTTGGGCAATCCTTATGACGGTATTTTTGTAAGTGTCGAGTTGGAGTAAACAACTCGAGTTGAGAATAAGCTAGAAATTGCTGATGCAATCCAAACCAGTTCCAACTGGATGAGTAGTTTTTATCATCCAATGGTTAATATTTACAAGAATGAGACCAGCCAATGGGCTAAGTTCGAATGTTTACCTGCTGTAGACAATTCTATTCTAATCACTTGAATTTGGAGTGGCAAGAAGTACAGTTATGAAAGGCAGCCGTTTAATGGTGAGTTAACTGACTGAAGGAGAGAGAAATAGTTCAGGCATTTGTGCTATTGATATATTATATTTGCATTTTACATAGAGATGATTTATGTGAGTAGACTATTATTTCTACAAATTTTTTAAATAAGATGCTCGTATATAGTATGCTAAATACTTGACGTCATTTCTAGTGAAAGTGCTCATAAAGTTGATGTGCTATATTTATTATGCTGTGTACATCTATCGGGCTAATAAATACTGTTGCAGGAAAATGTAAGTTGAGACTTGAAAGTAAGAGAGAATGGACTTAAAGATGAATAAAATGGAAACTTAGCATTTGTTCCAAGCAGCCTTTCCTTGTTTTACCAGAATCTCCTGGTTTACTGATTATAAACCACTATGACTATGATAGATGCAAGAAGTATCTACTGCAATGTGTAAGTGTTAGGAATACTCCACACCCCATTGATGTATAGTGGCAAGAATGCTGACTACATTGAGCAATTTCTGGTATAAGGAAATTGCTACAATTGTTGTTCTGCTTGAGAGATCTAATACCATGGAGTGCCAGATGGTCTTGAGCAAATAGCAGCATATCAGTGTTCTACAATGTGAGAGGGAAACATGTGGAATTGACAGTAATAACATGAACAATAAACTTAAGACTTTGTTATGAAAAGTGAGTGAAAAGACTATTGCAGTTTTGCCTAGACAAGATTGCATATAAACTATTATTGTTTTATCTCTAACAACTCCATTTCTGTTCTCTAAGAACTATCCTGTGATTTGTATTGTATCTTTTTGAATTGTATTTTAGAATATAAGACTGTATAGGTATTAAAATTATTTAAACTTGGTTTTGTGGAAATACTGATGTCAAGTAATCTTTTAATTCTATTTGTTATTTGTACATTTGATTATTGATTTAATAAAAATTTATTGACCTTCTTACACATATTGTTGTGTTGGAAAGAAAGTGGGTGGATGAGGGCTTGCTAAATATAGAGTAAGATGGATTTGTCTTTTCCTTTTCCACCTACAGAAATATTGTGTGTATGTTTTTTTTAAAATTTACTGGAAAAGGTACAAAATTTCTGAAAATAACAAAGTTTGATTGACAGCAGTCTTGAAAGATGAATATGATGAAAGCAGTCTTTCAGGATCGACCTAGATCAGTTATTTGCACTTCATTTATCGAGAAGGAATGGATGTAAGGGAAGGGTGTTTCCCCATTACTAGTGATTCAAAAGTCTGACAAGCTACACTCCTCTAGAGTAAATGCATTTCTTTTAAAAGTTATTTGCATCTAGTTTTTGTAAACATTATAAACATCAAAAAGCAAGCTTGTAATCCCAAATCTCTAAGTCCTGAATGCAGTATCAACTGGGGCACTAAATTTAAGTCATTTAATGTTTTATAGCATTTCTCTGGTTAGAAGAAGTCTGGGCAAATTATGCCTTTTAATTAACTAAGGATCCTCTTATTCTTTTTTGATTAACTATTTTTATTAATACGGCATTCATTTGTTTTCCTTTTTCTTTGATAATGACCAATATACCGTTATTGGCCTTGAATTGTGGTCAATACTTGTTGTCGTGTACAAAGGATATAGGTCATTCAGCCGTTATGCATGAATAGTTGGAGGTAAAGGGTGGTGGGAGCCGCTCACCAAACTGGACGTTTGATGACAATGGCATAGGTTAAATATGCAGAAGTGGTGGGCATGTGAAATTCTATAAATAGGGGCTGGGGTGCATTACAGGGTTTATTCACAGGGAAACCGCACCTAATTTTCAAAGGTTGAATTAATTCTGTGGATGAAGATTTCAGCCCACCATTATTTCAGAGAAATGGTAAAACATATAAAATTCTCAAACTATTATTGTATTAAGAATGCTGTAGAATAATTATGTATTTTTCATTTGATTATGTATGAATTATCGCCATTTCCTCACAACATTCTCTGGCACTAGAATTAGTATGAAATCAGACTTAACACATGCTCTGTGCTATCTAACTATTTGATTTGTTGTAACACATACTGATAGTGGGATGCCATTTCATTTCTATTGATGTAAAACTAATTGTAATGACTGTAACCCACATGTGCATGGGCTGGGGCTTACCCCATTTTATGAAATATTAATTGTAAAATACAATCGAGGTTGAATTGTAAGGGACACCTATTTCTGTGCCACTCGAACAAACGTGATCAGCGAATTATGGGCTGTATGTTGATAGAAATCATATTGCATTTCAGCAGGCTTGAGGTGTGCTATTTACCTGCTACACACTGTGTTGTGTTGAGGCAATTTCAGAACAGTGTGACAAGTTCCACGATGGGCCAGTGATGCATTGGTCTGTCACATGTATGACTCTGTCAGTGTGGACATCTCTGATAACTGAAAGCCAGTTAAGTGGAACTGCCAAATGATACTAAACTAAGACTTGTGTTTACAATCTGTTATGAACTTTATGGACAGAATAGGTGTTCTCATTTTACTATTTGACTGATGCATTATTTTGTTATAAATTACTAAATTTTATTTTTGTTATCTTAATAATTGAACTTGGCTTGATTATTGGAAAGACCGTAAAGGTTGGTAATGGGTAGAGCCATATGTGGATATGAATGATTTTCTTTATGTGTAATCAGTCAAAATTAAGATAACTAGTCCAACCTATGCATTGTATGCAGATTTACCTGTCACTATATTGAATGCCAGAATTTGAAGGTAATTAAATTGTAGATGCTTACGGGTAAATCAGGCATCCAAGTCTGTTATCAATATAGGTGTGATATTAAAATTAATAACTTTAAAACCTCAAAACCTCGTGTTGAGACAGGGTCTCTAAATATTAACTGGAACATAACAATGGTAATAATTAATGCATGTTGGTTGTAAATAAAAGGTGTGAAAGAATGCAAAGCTAACTAACAGTTCTGAAATCAAAGAAGAAGAAATGAAACACAACGAACTAATCTGGCTAATAATGCTGAAACACACAGATGATGAATATGCAATTAACAAACAATTTTACATAAAAATATCAAACAAATTGGAGCAGCTGCCTCAAACTTGTTCAAACAACAACAAAAAAAGAATAAGTGACTTTGCTCCTAGCTTCTTAATTCTTAAAGTCAGACTTAGTATCTTTTGCAAATTTTGTAAATGATAAGCCACCTCTATTTATTTTGTTCAAATTGTTACATAAAAATAATACATACTGTAGCTTTTTTAAGTCTTTTTCTTTCTTGTCGTGCCTCAGTACGTTCTTGAATTAGTTCTTCTTTCAACTGTAAGATGCTATCTTCCATGTCAGCAATCTTTTTGGAATAATATAAAAAAATCAATATACTATTTTAAACAACATTTAAAATAATGGATGTTCTTTACAATGCAACTTAACATACAAAAAAACAAAATCCACTGTAGCAGTAACTACAATATGTTCAAAACCCAAATTCCTTTTTCACATAAGCATTAATCTGAATTCTACTTCTCAGACACATTTAAAAAAAAAATTAAAACACGCATATCTCTATAAATGTTCTATGACTGTAGTTGGACTTGCAAGATTCACACCAGTCTTCTGCACAATTATACATGGATGTTTATGAAAGCTATACATTAACTGATTTGCATGTCTTCTACACAATTATACATGGATGTTTATGAAAGCTATACATTAACTGATTTGCATGTCTTCTGCACAATGATATATGGATGTTCAAAAAAGATACACATTAACTGATTAAGTGATTTACACCAGTTTTGAATTCTTCTGCACAATTATACATGGAGCTTCATGAAAGATATTCTTCTCTAAACTGCTCTGAAAATCTGTAAATTAAGCTAGTTTAACCCCAACTTTCAGCATAAACTTGATAATAAATTGGAGGTGTAACTTGTTCTGATGCCATATTGTTTATACCCTTCATGCCTTATTCAGAACTATCATATCAATGACAGCCAGCAGTTTTGTAAGCAAAGTCCTAGAAAGTCCTGGTTGCTAATTAATAAATAAAAGTGCAGGTGAACCCTGAACCACCTTTGTATAATATCTCATTTTGAAAGCAAGATGACTTTCTCAATAATAATCAAAGTGACAAAAAAATTACTTAGGGAAACATCTTCATTCACTGTTCTAATCTCAACAATTAATTCAAAATTAGATAAACATTTTAAACGTAGTTACTGGCTGTCCAGAAAGCAAGATTTGTTTTTGTTTTATTTTATGTCCCATGAATTGCATGCATATTGATGGTATGACCCTCATTAATCAAATGTTTAGGCATCTCTGTTTCAGTCAAACAAATAAAAAGAATCAGGACTGAGTCTGGAAAATCAATAAGGGGATAGCAGTGATGAAGATGGTATTAAATATGCAGGTATTAAAAGTATTGCTGAGATAGTGAATGTAATAATGTATAAATATTGATACCTCTCAAGACTGAATGCAGCTATAACAATCAATATTCATTCTTGTTTACATTAAAGATAGTATTAAACAATAGCATGTTATTTATTCTTAATAATTAAAGATCAATCAATGATTCTTTTGCTTACAACAATTCTTAGGCGAATAAAGTTTTTTTATCTGCAATTGACAATATGTGATGTGATTTATATATAAATAGGGATGGGGGATGAGAAGGAATAAAAATTCCCCAAAGATTAGAAGATATTAATTATTGAACATTTTCTATTTTTAACAATCTTTTCATAAAATTAAAGATTGCCTAGATTAGACAAAAGAATGTGAACTTTACCTCTTGATTAGCTTGTCTCATTGTGTCCCTGGTTTCATTCAAAGCAATCTGCATGCTGTAAGTCAAGATATAGTAATTTTAGTATAAATTTAAATTCTTTACAATATTGTCAAATTATATACAAACAATCTGCATGCTGTAAGTCAAGATATAGTATAGTAAAGATATAGAACAAATTTAAAAATTCTTTACAATATTGTCAAATTATATACCAACAATCTGCATGCTGTAAGTCAAAATATAGTACAAATTTAAATTCTTTAAAATACTGTCAAATTATATGCCAACGATCTGCATGCTGTAAGTCAAGAAATAGTACAAATTTAAATTCTTTACAATACTGTCAAATTCATGCTGTAAGTCAAGAAATAGTACAAATTTAAATTCTTTACAATAATGTCAAATTATATACCAACAATCTTCATGCTGCAAGTCAAGATGTAATACAAAATTAAATATTTTTATAATGTTGTCAAATTATATACCAACAATCTGCATGCTGTATATAAAAATGTAATACAAATCTATATTCTGTACAATATTATCCAAAACATATAGATCAGACAGTAACAGCACACAACAGTTTCACCACAGCTCTCTAGACATACAGCATGGTACCTTCACACTGTATCACCAGCAGAGCCAAACTTACAAGCAGCACTGTACCTCACAATAGACAGGGAAAGGACAATCAATATTCCTCCTTGTTTTGGTCCCTCCAATAAAGGTGCACAAACACTAAAATGCAGTACTCACCAAGGCTACATTCCAAGCAACATCACACTGGCTGCGTACAGCAACACAGAAATAGACAAATCAAATTTCCAGCATCCACATAAATGCACTGAGGTATTTAGTTATGATGATGTTCCAAGTTGTGAAAATTATTACATTATAGTTTAAAACAATTCCAAATAATAATACATATATTCACATGCTGGGCATCACTGCATTTTACATTCAGTTTATAATAGCTTGAGATATGTATGTTGATATATGATTTAAAAAATTAGTTTTGTAGAAGAAGAAATGCATTCACACATAGATTGACATTAAACTGACTTTTAGTGAGGAAACACCCTAGGGCTGAAAGGGTTGGCACACTGATGAATATCAAAATGAAAGAAAATATCTTACATTGCTTTATCTGACATTCTCTGATTCAATTGAGAAATTATTTCTTCATGCTGCTGTTTTAACATCTCATACTCTGGGCTGAAAAATACACATAAGATGTCAAAATAAATAATTTCATGTAAATTCTTGTCTTTCTTTTTTAAACATCCTACTAAACAATCAATACTTCAATCATGCAGTAAACGTTATAGTGCTCAAGTCAAAAACTTCATTCTTTGTAATATCATCATCTTTCTTTTAATTCATTTATTAGATAATTAGAAATTATACACATTTTGAAACTCTCTCATTTCAGAACTTAGTGAAGAAATTTAAAATAATTACAATAGTATGAATTGTAATGTTCAATGCATATATAAATTATTGTAATTAGAACTGACTGTAAATGATTATTTTCTAGTTCCAGCTTCTGAGCATGGGTTTCTAAGGTTGCAATGGTACTGTTTACTTTCTCCAATTTCTGCTGTAAATCTTGAAGTACATTAGCATTGGAGGAACGAGCTGACATCACTGCCTCTGAAAACAACAATATTTTAAATATTCAACTCTTGAATGTAAATTTGTACTTAATAGAACTAATTAGTGTTCTCTGGTGTGGTGAAAGATTGAGACCTTGCCAAACATCTTTTGGATTCCATAAAATCTGATAAGGTATGTAACAGTTAGGGAATCAAATAAAAATTGATCTATATATTTTAAATCTAGCCAATTGTTGTTAAAGTTAAGTTTTATAAATAGTAGTCTAGTTTCTAAACATTTTAACTAAAACCTTGGGATTTTTTAGTATTATCTAAATACAAAGTATATTAATCATTTGTCTATGGATTGCTTAGGGATTGGTAGAAATAGTTATTGGATTTAAGAAAACTTTTAAAAAATCAGTAATTCAATCTCTGTCTTGGAATATATCCACAACCCAAATATGACAGAACATTTGCAAGCCATTTTTCAGTGCTGAACTGTAGAACACAAAACCACACTCCTCACTTTTATCTGATCATGTACATATATATAAGTCTGTCTTAAGATTCCCATAAAGCAAAACATTAGTTATATTAAAATTCCTTTAGCAATTTTAGGATTCCAGCATAATTTATTATGTCTGCCTGCATTTTTCACTCTTCTTGAGAGATCATAACTATATTTATCAATGCATTATTGTCATGGCTCTGACCCTGTTGTGAACTCACTACAAAAGTATTGTGTATGTAAGTAATTTTTTCTTTTTAATAATATTAAATACTACCAACTCTTCTTGCATTAAAAATGTTTGTCAAAAAGTTTGTTAAGCCCTGTACATTTTTTATTACCACATGAGTAATATTTGAGTGAAGCATTTAAAATTTTACTTCTTTTTGGATCAGGTGTTATTTGCCACAGTTGTATAACAATTTATACAAGGGGAACCAGAGCACATTTATAAGAAATAACTAGATGTATTATACAACACATGACCTGGCTTCAGCTGTGTCAAGATGCAAGTGTTTGTTGACTATGTGTGCCTAAAAAACAAACAAATTTGATATGCTACATTTAAATTTACTCAAGGGGTAAAAAACTCACTGGATACAGTTGTGTATCAATAATAATAACAACAACAACTTATAAGAGTGTAATAACATTTAAAAAAATTATGGCAATTTGATAACACAAAATAAACAGCAGACGAAGTAGCAAGTAACAAAATAAACATATAAAATATAAAAACATGTACACAATCATAAACACATACAATAACATAAAATAAACATATAAAATATACAAACATGTACACAATCATAAACATACAATAGCATAAAATAAATATATAAAAATATATACAGCACAACCATAAAAACATACAATAACACAAAATAAACATATACAGTAACAAATAATACACATAATATAAATATAAATCATACATATTACAAATAACAAATATGTGCAATGCCAGAATACAAAAATAAAAAATAAAAATAAAAATAAATAATCATAAGAGTAAATAATAAATGCATAACATGTGGCATGTTTTTCAGCAAGAAAAAGAGAAACAGAGTACTATTTATTTACAGAGTTATACCCATTATCTGGTCTCTTATTTGCCCTGGAAGAACCCTCACTTGGTAACGCAGTACACTTGACTTAATGCTTTCTGTTTCCAACATATCATGCATAGACTTCCTCACCCTTTCCTGAAAATGCATTTTTATATATTTGGATCCAAATATTGAATACATCAAACTTGATAATAAAGATGATTACTGTTATTTATCATTCTTTGTGATTTACAAGAACAAAAAAAAAATTTGCAGCATGTGTGTGTATGTGTGTGTGTGTGTGTGTGTGTTTGTGCATTTGTATGTGTGTGTGTGTGTGTGTGTGTGTGTGTGTGTGTGTGTGTGTGTGTGTGTGTGTGTGTGTGTGTGTGTGTGTGTGTGTGTGTGTGTGTGTGTGTGTGTGTGTGTGTGTGTGTGTGTGTGTGTGTGTGTGTGTGTGTGTGTGTACACATAAAATTGGATTTTCTATTTCTAGATACATCTCTATGCAAAAAAATTACATAAATAAACTGAATTTAGAATGGAAAAATTTACACCTAATGGTCAAATATCAAGCATTTTTTCTCACTGCAACAGGCTTTTCTATTTTCTTTTACATTTAAACTTTTAAGAAGGCTTTTGTTATATATTTTATTCTGTTCAACATATTTCCTTAAAAAGAAATATTTTATATGTTATTAATTTTTATCAGATATAGAGACAACATGCACATATAATTATATCATTTAAAAATCATATTTTTTGTTAGTAAAAGAGTAAAAGATGTACACGTGTGTCAGCTTACATACAAACACTAAGCCATTCACTTCTAATAATGACACTTAAAACAATAAAATGAATTTTTTTTTCTCATTGTGCCATAATCTTTGTGCAGTAAATGAAATATTTTTTTAACACATCTTCATACTGAAATGAAATATTTCAAAGATCACACATTATCATCCTTTTTATCAAGTTAAAAAATAAATAAAGATAAAATATTCCCTCTTTCATATCAAAGTAAAAGTTTTGTAGAACTGTGCATATGAACCTAAATTTATTTATAAAGTTGGAAATGATATGACCATTTGTGATGCTAATGTCATCTGGTTAATGGTTATGATTATTATTAATTAATTAATCATCCATGACTAATTACAATGATGAGAATCTTAATTTATGTTATTAATGAATTCCAGTAGACACCATTCATCTCTCTCACTTGGCAGATATGTGGGTGTTGTAAACGTTTTCTCTCTTCCATAACATTAAAATAGACATTTATCTATATTTAGCAAGTTCTCATCCACCCACTTTCTTCTCCAACATAAGGTTATCAAAATGTGTAAGAAGGTCAATAAATTTAACAATAAATTTATTAAATCAGCAACCAAATATACATATAACAAATACAATGAAAAAGATTACTTTACATCAATATTTCCACCTAACCATATTTGAATAATTTTAATATCTATACAGTCTTATGTCCTAAAACAATTCAACATATTAGTGTCAATACAAACCACAGGATAGTTCTTATCAGAGAACAGAAATGGAGTTATTAGAGATAAGCGATAATAATAGTTTCTACATAACCTAGTCTAGGTGAAGCTGCAATAGTCTTTCATAACAAAGTCACAAGTTTATGGTTCATTTTATTCATGTTCATGTTCATGTTACTGTCAATTATACATGTTTCCCATCTCAAGTTGTAGAAAACTGACTAGCCACTATTCTCTTGTAGCTATATGATATGGTTCTCCACCATATTAGCTCCCTCAGGCAGAATGACAATTGTAGCAATTTCCAGTAATTTTCTTGTATCAGAAATTGCTCAATGTAGTCAGCATACTTTGCCACCATACATAGAGTGCAGTGTATTTCTTACAAACTGTGATAGATATTCTCGCATCTACCACAGTCATAGTGGTTTATAATCAGTAAATCAGGAGATTCAAGTACAACATGGAAAGGCTGCTTTTTTCCTGTAAAATATGATCAGAGAACAAATGCTAAGTTTCCAGTTTATTCACCTCTAACTCCATTCTTTCTTACATTCAAGTCTCAACTTACAGTTTCCTGCAACAGTATTTATTAGCCCAATACACACAGACAGCATATTAGTTTTATGAGCAGGTTCACTAGAAAGAATGTCAAGTGTTTATTATACTACATATAAGCATCTTACTTCATAGTTCACTATCTGTAAAAATAATAGTCTACTCTACATCTCTATGTAAAATTCAAGTATAACATATCAATAGCATAAACAACAAAATATTTCTAAGTCCATTTTCTCTCAATCAGTCACTTAAATCACTATTAAGCTAACAGCTGCCTTTTATGACCAGATTTCTTGCCATTCCAAATTCAAAGTGTTAGACAATGTAATTCTCTACAGCAGGTAAACTTTTGATCTCAGCCCATTGGCTGGTTTCATTCTTGTAAATCTTAAACTTTGGATAATAAAAACTACTCATCCACCTAAAACTGGTTTAGATTACATCAGCAAATCTAGCACATTCTTTATCTGAGTTGTTTACTTCTAACTAAGATAATTAAAAATATCTGCACAAGCAGTGCCCAAGGTCAAGTCACTTTGACATTTAACAATTTATATAACAATCAAGCCTAGAAATAGGGATAGGCAAATTTACTCTGCCACACCATTCATTTACATATAATATTTAAGTAATCAAATAATTATAAAATATGAACATGCTATATGCATCTATCCATTGGGTTTACTTGAAGGCAGCTTGCTGTAGTGTTAGGTACTGATATATATAAATTTCTTAAAGCATATATATATATATATATATATATATATATATATATATGACCATAACACATACTTGAAGAAAATTTTCAAGATAAGATTATAAGTATCTGCTAAAAGTTTAGTAATCCTGAGAGAAACAAAATTCACTCACCAATTCATGAAGAGCATCAATGACTTGGTCAATGTGGTCCACATCATTGTTTCTGAATCCAAAGTCATCGCTCCTCATTCTATCAGCTGACAGCAAATGCAAATCATAAATCACTATTATTTGTTTTAAAGCTACTTATATTATGATTTAAATAGCTTAGACTTAAAAGTTAATAATGCCATGATTTAAACAGCTTAGAATTACTGGACCAATATTTATATTATATTTTATTCTTTATATTTATATTATATTTTAAGCTCAGGAAAGACAAGTACTAAGTAGCAAATGAATTACAAACATATTAATATGAGTTTAGATTAAATAAATCTATGTTTTATTTCATCTTTTGCTGATATCATTTTGTAAGTTGGAATGTGTATGATTGAGGATGTGCATGACCAAAGAAAAAGTAAAATTGATCAACTATAACCACATTATGCCTTTTTAGTTTTAGGGGATTTTCTTGTTCAATAATCAGCAGGTTATATTATCTGACTAAATGGCTTTAATTAAAAAGGAGTGGGATGCCTGAATAAAATAAGAATTTCACACTCCCTTTTTACATTTAGGTAAGTATCAGATTAAGGATATTAATGACCTTTCTTATAAACAGCAAATTGTACTCAGTTTGCCAGTTCAAAGGCATGTGTATGCTTTCATTTAATTATTGTAAATTCACATAAATCTGTTCAAAAGATATTCTTTCATTTAATACTGTAGCCTAATCAAGCATCAAATTAATAATTGTGATGCATTTTATTATCATCAACATTATTAGATTTGTGTTTTTTTTTTAAATTAATGTTAATGACTCCTTAAATATATGAAATGTTATATAAAACTAAAATCTGTTAAGGAAAAACTCAAATTAAATTTCCAATCTTTTTACATTTTAAAATATATGCCTTTTAGTATTGTATCCCTTCTGATGTCACCTTTAAATAAAACAAACGAATAAAAAAATTCAATGTGAAAATAGTATGTACTAATCAGTCATAAAATAAAGCTATTTCAGAAACTGAATATCTGCTGTTTTTCAGCTTAATAATAAATAAACTTTATTATTTATTAAATTTATTTAATTTTATTTAATTAACTTTATTTAATTTTTCGAGATATAGGCCAAAGGTTATTATTTTTTTTAATTGATTATATTTAGGCACTTCATGCTGCTCGATAAAATTCAGAGTAAACAGTAAACGTTACAGCAATGAAATGATATAAGTAATTATTTAAAAAATAATAATAAGTAAAAATTAATGAATATTTAGCCCTATAAATCTTACCCAATTCCTGCAATTTTTCAACAGCGTTATTAACGCCTGGAATGGCAGCTTTAGTGGACATGGTACAACAGAAATCTGTCATTCGGAGGAAGATAATAACTATTTTGACACTTCACACTGCAACATTTTTTCAAAGTTATTTCTTGCTGAAATACGATACAAATTACTTCGTTTCAAGAGGCGATCTTGAGGCCATCATGTTCGAAATTATGGTTGTCAACTTAAACTAAAGAAATAACTTATTTTACATAAGAAGAGTAGCGAGGGGAAGTAATTTATTTCAATTGTGTGCATTGTATATTTATTTGTCTGGGCCAGTCAAGTTCCTGTGGGGCAAAGAAATTAGCGAAAGAACATTTTAGGACAATATCACAGATGTGGGTAGAATGTGGTACAATATTTAGACCGTCCAACGCATCTACTGCATAATGTTGTATCTTATCACTTATAATAAATTTAACTAGATCCACATATGACCACGGAGTATGGTTTGTGACGATTGGGTAGGAGACAATTAATTTGACAATCTGACGTAACGAAAAATATTATTTTTAATTATAACTATCTCTATCTTAAAAGAAAAACACAGTACGTTTCCAGTTTCGCGTACCACAAAACCCTTTTGTGAGTGAAAGCAAGTTAGTAAACGTCAAGTGAAAAAGGGAACATTTTGTTCAAAACTGGGATGGAAACAACTAAGATTTGTTATCGAACATGCAAGCTAAAATGGCCTTTTCCGAAAAACGTCCATCAACAAAGATCTGTCTCTACCGATTACTACAAAGTAATGACAAACCAAGACTTATTATACCATTTCTTGATTGTGTTATTTTGCTAAACTAAATTCTGTGTATTGTGGCTTTTTGCAGACTTTAGAGTAGAAAAATAAATGGTAAAACTCCGATATAGCGTGGGTAATTAATAACATGAAAAGACACCCCAAAAAAGCTGTAGTTAACACAGTTTCAAGTTTATTTAAAACAACATTCAACTCAAAAATAAACTTAAAATAATTATTTGAAAAAAATTTATAGCATAATAAACTAAGGGGGTGGGGGAATAAACCTGCTCTAAGTATGTAATTACCGACGCTATATCGGAGTTTTACCAAATAAAAATAATATTTTTTTTTTTCACAGCTAAACAATAGATTTAAAGGCATGAAACTATTTTGAAGACATTCTCAACACTCCAGCCTAATATAACCTCTACCCTGTACAGTTGACGATGAAGAAATATTAAGAGCGGCTATGACTGGAAGATGAATGCCCCGATAATCGATGCATTTCCCTTAGAGCTGCTTCTTTCAGAGCAACAACCATTCAATAGGCCTACATCTTCGGGATTTTCTGACGACGTTACGGGCTCTATCTTCCAAACTTTCTAACATTGCCTGTTACAGTAGGAAATGCAGAACGATCTTTTTCAAAACTGAAAATAAAGATCTATCTTAGAAACAGCATTTGCTTGGTTTGATTTAGATGTTTTTTCGATGGGTACCTATATTTTGTCTACTGGGAAGTTTTAGTGCTTTGTGTATCTGTATTTAGTATTGTTTTGGTTGGTAGAATAGTGTTTGCTATTTTAAGTTTGGAGTGAATAGAAAGTGCTATAGTCATTTGTATTGTCTTTTCCGTACTGTATGCATGTTATGGTGTCAGAATTTAGTTTGAGGCGTAGTAGTAGAGTGTGACAGAGCCTGAATCTGTTTATAATTATTTATTTAATATGATTATTATCATAAGAGGTTGGAAATTTTTCGTTATAAGTCATTATGGCGTAGGAAAGTCGAGACAAAAAAAAAAAAAAAAAAAAACAACCCCAAAATATTTCATGTTGGGCTTGGATAACAAAAGTTGTCTTGGTGATCCTTTTCTACTCCTTTTCACCGAAAATAATTTTTTGACGTGAATCAATGACCACAAGAGTTTAAAACATTGACATTATTTTGAATCATTCAACAGGCATAATGTCATCATTTGTGGCCGAAGTTTTATCTTCAGCGGGTAAAGATTGGGAAGTTTGCAATTGATATAAATCTATTACAAATTATGTTTTATACAAACATTGCGTCTGGATGCCTTAAACTTATAGTTTTATGTGGATCACACGAACGTTTTTTTTGTGTGTGTGTGTGTGTGTGTGTGTGTGTGGTAAATTAGCCTACTTAATATAGCACTAAATAATATTTTTGTTGTGCAAGAAAGAAAATCGTTAATGAAGACTTTTAATATATGAAATTAAAAATACTTCTTTTTATTGTGTGTTGGTTTTTTTTTTAAATCAGCTTATTAAATTGTAATTTCAGTCTAAGGATGGTGCATGTAAGCTGTTGCGGTCTATTGCAATTGTACTTTGTAGAGAAAACATCCACATTCCTCCAGATCAATAGTCATTTATTAATTGCAAATGTTACTTGTTTCATTAAATTTGTTCTTATTTCACATCCTTGAGATAATGACTGTTTTGATAACAGGGTATCGATAGTTCTGTCTCTCGTTCAACCAGCTAAGATCTCATATTCTAGTCCAGCGTACCTGCCTTCACCCAAGTATAATACTGATTTCATCTCAGTATTGGTACTATCATTCTGACAGTTGTACCTTAGCGAGCATCATGAAGATGGAAACATAGTCAGCGTTCTTTCTTATACCAGGAACCTATCCTTTAAAGCTCTTAATGACACCATATCTTTAATACAAATATTAATAGAAACTTAAAACACATTTTTGTCACCTAAAGTGCAAGTATTTCATATCTGTTCCAAAGCTAAGCGTGCTGTATTTTAAATATGTCATTAATCACCTTGTTTGTTAATTTAATTTTGTTTGTATTGTATTACTGTATTTGTTTATCATCATGTGCTACTGTAAATACCTCTTGTTATGTTTATTTGGTATTGATCATTTGTAAATATCCATCTTTTATACTATATAAGTTTATTTTATGTATTGTTACTTAAATATTATGTGTTACTATATTTGTTTACTATTTTATTAAATTTTACTACTTCTCATTTTATATATTTATTTTATGTCTATGTTTAACAAGTATTTGTTAAATGTTAAGCATTTAGAGCTTTTATTTTTTAAATAATATTTTTAAAATAATAATTATAACTTAATATATGTCATGATCATTATTATTATTATTATTATTGACAGATAGTGTTTACACTACAGGCAGACCTAGAAAATCTATGAATAAAACATTAAATAAAATAAGAATTCACGCACTAGGCCTAATTGAAGGCATATAATAAATTGCATAATTTAGGAATAGGGCATCAAAGATGTATTTGTCGCTGTTACTTCATCTTCTCTTTCTAAATATGCAGCCTGTCATTGACTTCAATAATGACGAGACCCTTGATAAGCTTTTATCCTGTCAGCATTATACTTATAGTGGTGAAGGTGAAGCAGAAAGTGAAATGTCATTATGAAATAATTGAGCTAATTGTCATGTTTTATATTCATACAGTCATTCATTAGCAAACTATGTGACTAATTAAAGGGACATTTTAAATTATAAAAAGTTTGTTATATTGAAATCAAATCACTGACTCAGTATTAAAATATATGTGTATTCTTGATACTTTTAAACTGTTTTGAAAAGTTGATATGCACATTATGTCATTATGTCATATATTTTGCTAGTGATTGATGGCTTTCTTGCATTGGAAATGTAAATAATTTTGTGAAACAAAATGCAGATATCATTAACTTTTTATTTGCAAAAGTGTACTCATTAATATGTTGAGTTCTGGATTTAGGTAAGCCATTAGTATATGATTATGATTATAATTAGGTCATTTGCTGTTACAGAAAATAAATGATATATAAATTCCTTTGTTGTATATTTTTTAATAATCTCCCATATGCAAAAGTAAACTTTACAATTAATCATATTTGGAAAATGTTGATATTTATCACTAGCTCCCAATTCAGGTCTTGTAACTTGTAAGAGTCTTGAATTAGGTTTCTTTCCATCAGCAAGAATAGGGATATTAATATTTTGAATTAAAAAGATAATAAATATATTAATCATACTTGTTAAATAATATTTCATTTTAAACTACTTTCATGTCTGCATGCTGTAAAAGATTTTTCATTTTTAGGTCAAATGGAGCGTGAAGAAATCAATGAGAAGTTGAGTCTGCTTGTGAGACGTATGGAAGAACTCAAATTGGACATCCATGATGCAACCATAGCAACTTTCAACAACTTTGAGCTAAGCTTTGATGCCACAATCACTTTGACTGACAGGGTTAAGCTAATTTCTGAGGAAATGAAAGAGTTATCACACAAAATTGATTCAGAGGTATGCTTAATTTTTTATTAATGATCCCTATCACAGTCAGAGTGAGAATAGAAACTTGATATATTCTTACCCATGTAATTTGAAATTTAGCACATCTCTTTATGTCTTAATATTTCATTAGATATCAACAGAACTTGTAACTTAACATTTCTGTCTCAAAATATTCACATGATGCCTAAAATCATCCATCCTCGTGAAGTCCAAGCAACAAATTAAAAACAGTCAAGTATCATCTTAACAAAAATTCATCACATAATAAAGACACAAGCAACATGTCACTACTTAACAGTTAGCCTTCCAGACATTTTGCCATTTTTTAATGCTATGTATTTTTTTTATAGAGATGCTTTGTGTGGAATTAATGAGTAGCCTACCTTTGTACCAATAAATTTACAATGATGTAAGTTGTAAAGCACACACAGAGCGCTATTTCTTCTTTTGTAAATTGTGAAACTCTAATTTTGAGATTAAAAAAATAAGTTGTAAAACACACATTGTAGAGTGCTATTTCTTCTTTTGTAAATTGTGAAACTCTGATTTTGAGATTAATGTATTTCTTTATTCATAATCATACATGTAAATGAATAGTAAAGTGGAAGACATTACTGTGATTTGAAATGATGTATTGATTATTATTTGGAAGTTGGTATGATTATTGTCTTTGTATGACAACTGATGGTGTTGACTGATGACATACTAGTCTATGATAAAGGAGGATTCTTTGACTATAAAGTTGACTAATAATATGCTAAATACCTGTTTGATTTGATGCAACAATGATACAGAATCTAAATTGAAATTATCATTGATTTTGGAACAGTGATATTATGAGAACCACATATAGCTCTCTCTGTTGCCAAAAACATTTAAATGTATGATTAAAATGTTAGATACAAGGACACTTATTTATCCTTTGTTCGTCTAGCATGGTTTTTTGGTCTGGAACCCAGATTCTTAATTCAGGAGTATGGATGTTGACTATGTAGCCTGAAACTAAAGGGGAACAACCCAGAGGTTCAGAACTTGGGGTACGACACTGTGCAACTCCATAATTGCCATTCTGTTACTGCCAGTGATGTCAGATGAGTCAGAGAGAAAAGCTCAAAACCATTATATACTGAACTGTTATAAACTGTATAGTGGGAGTAGAGTGAGGGTTATGGTGCAAATTCATTGTAACTTGTAATTTTTACTGTTATTTTTGTCATTAAATCATTGTTTTCTTTCTCTATATCCAATATATTCTTTGAATGACCATTAATTAGGATTGGCTAGAGTAAGCCATGTATTGGATGATTGAATGTCAGTTAATTAAGACTAAGAGGAGATAATATTTGCCAATCATATAGGCATTGTTAACCAGACTGCTTGTCATTATGTTAAGATTATTGCCACAGGAGTTAACATAGTGATAGGAAGAATGGGCTGGTTTGTGGGACTGTTATTAGCATGCTATTAATAATTTTATTAATTAATATTATAACAAGATCATATACAAAATTCCACACTGAACACTTATCTAATGCAGAAACATGCTTTTGTCATTTCTAAACAAAAATAGTGCTTTTGTCACTTCTTACTAGACAAAATAGTGCTTTTGTCATTTCTTATTTAAATAGAAACATACATACTTTTTACTTTTCTTATCTAAACATAAACATGCTTTTGTCTTTTCTTATCTAATGCAGAAACATGCTTTGTCTTTTCTTAATTCGTATCTAATGCGGCAATATGATGTCATTTTTCAGCTAATTACAGAAATGTGCTTTTGTCTTTTCTTATTTAATGCAGAAATATGCTTTATAATTTTGTTCAATACACACTTTATAGTACACCTTTTGTTATGTACTTAGTACATATTATGTACTTGAACAAACCTAATGCGGAAACATACTTTTGCAATTTTTTTCCCAGTGCACACTCAGAGTACACCCTTGTGATGTATATGTACTTTAGTGGCACAAATCTAATGCAGCATCATGTTTTTGTCACATTTTATGTAATACAGCAACATGTTTTTTTCACATTTTATCTAATGCAGCATCGTGTTTTGTCACATCTTATCTAATGCACCATCATGTTTTTGTCACATTTTATCTAATTCAGCAACTATTTTTGTCACATTTTATCTAATTCAGCAACTATTTTTGTCACATTTTATCTAATGCAGCAATATGTTTTTGTCACATTTTATCTAATGCAGCAACTATTTTGTCACATTTTTATCTAATTCAGCAACTATTTTTGTCACATTTTATCTAAGGCAGCAACAGATTTTTGTCACATTTTATCTAAGGCAGAAACATTTTTTTGTAACATTTGTTTGGTGGTACTTTTTGTTTTTAGAATGTCTTCTGTTTAACTGGCATGTTAACAATATTTTACATTAATTTCCTACCTTTTAAAATTTTGCAGATCAAGGGTCAGTTGAATGTCTCCACAGTAGAGTTTCAGGCATTGTCTGAACAGCTTGAACAAATTACTGCAGTAATGACACTACTTGACAAGCTTGTTAATGCTCAGCAGTTAATAGAAGATATTGCAAATACTACTAAAGAAGGAAAATTCTCTCAAGCTGCTTCAACCCTTTTGCAGTTGGAGAAAGCATTATCACAACCATTGTGTCAAAGAGAAGAAGAGGTTAAACCATTTACATTATGACTTTTAAATTAGTAGAGAGCCTGCTTAAAAACCAAAGCTTAACTGGAGAAGTAAAATAAATAGGTAGTCCCACTCATTTTTTTCTACTTCATATAGTATAAATATTTTATGCTCAAAATATGTGTATGATGAAATAAGTTTGTGTACAAAAAATTGTGATGAAAGCTGCAATACTTTTTGAGATATCATTAATTTAGTGTCATTATTTGTGGTCAACTTTTTTAAGACATAATGAACGTGTGATTTTCCAAGTTTATTACAAGTAAAATATAAACCACACTAAAAAACAATCCAACAATTCTAATAAACATGGTCACATACAACAAGAAAAAACAGATATAATGCAAAATTTACTTTTCAGTTTATTATAAATTGCAAAAGAAAATGGGCTTTTCAGCAAATTTTAACAAAGAAAAAGCATTAACGAAGTTTAATACAGAAAACGTACACAAGCAAACTGCCATACCTCTGAAACTATACATCATACAGAGATGGTTTACATATCAAAATGATCAGCAATCTATACTCTATCTATATGTATAAAGATAATTTCTGTCTTATCACATATTAAGTTACATTTTTACATCTACTGTACAATTTTTATTTACAAAGAAAATTAAAACGGCTAAACGGTCACATCTCAGAAACTATACATAACGCAGTTATGGTTCACATATCAAAATGATCAGTAAACTATAGTCCTTCTACATGTATAAAGATAATTTCTGTTTAATCACATATTAAGTTATATTTTTCATTTTACTATACAATTTTTAATTACAAAGAAAATTAAAACAGATAAATGATCACATCTTAGAAACTATACATAGCACAGTTTTGGTTCACCTATCAAAATGATCAACAATGAGTTATCCATTTATCTAAAGACAGATCAGTTATCTATGTTTTATCTGAATTAATATTTTTACAATAAAAACTTTTTTATTTAAAAAATCTTTAAAATTGTATACTTGGTATTCTTTATGTATAATTCATAGATATAAAAACATGCTCAACACATACTATTATTAATTATAACAAAATAATAAGTAATACATATCTTTATGTTTTGAAAGTTTTGTGACAAGTAAATTAAAGCATTGTGTGACAAGTAAATTAAAGCATTGAAATATAATGAAAATATGTATGGATAACTTTATTCTATTTCTAAAACTCTATCCACGTTTACATGAAGTACACATTAGTGACATGATATTTAATATAATAATAAATATAATGTACACTATAAATATAATTTAATTATGTGCTTTTATTTCCAACAATGAATATGCATAACATAGATTCAAATATTAATCAAGTACATATTTTTATAAATAGAAAATCCTTCATGTAATGCATTAAAGTCAACACCTGTCCAGGTTCTTCTGTTTGTTGTCTCCATTGTTAATCCCTAAATACAAACTTGGCATCCACATCATCACAGTCCATGCTATCACCCCACTTAAAAATATTCTTATTTCTATACTTTTCCATAAATATTATCTTAGCAGTGTTTGTACTGTGAACTTCTAGTTGCTCACCAATGAAAAATCCTACTACAATTAATGGGCCTAATTAAATAATGTGAAAACTATAGGCTGTTCATCAACCAGTTTTTAATTTATTAAAAGAAAATATACAAGAAATATTGATGAATCTGCTGTCTTTAATAATTAAATAATGTAATATAAAAGTCCTCATGTTAATTTATTCTTCATTTCTGTACCACCAAAGAAATTAAAAGATTGTGAAACCAAAACAAAGGCAGAAGCTTGACAAATTTTAAAAATGAAGAGGAAAACATTATGTTCAAATTCAAAACAAAACAGGTTAAAATTATTTAAAATGTATGTATATAAAAGCATTTACTAAATAAAATATCTTAGTATTATTATAAATCCACTGCATGAAATAAACATTTCACAGTCCCAAGTGTTTCGGCTGTTTACTATTTTTGCATCAAGAGTTATCTTTTCTTTTTTAAATTATCGTTGTAAGAAACGATTTTTTCTAAATAATGAGATTACCATCATGACTAAAATTAATTAAGTAAATAAAATAATATATTTAAATACGATCAGCGAATTCAAAATATATATTGCAAGGAAATAGCAGTCAAACTTTCGTGATAGAGTGACGCACCGACTAACCTATTTTCAAACTACGGAAGCGATAGTGATGATAAGGACAAAATTAATAATTCCGCTTTAAAAATAGAGATATGTTTACAGATAAAATAATCACAGAGTACAGTAATCATTATTAAATGCTCACAGAAACATCTTACTACTAAGAGGTTTCAACTGTTCGTATAAAATGTCAGAAAAATCAGCGGTAGCGTCAACACGCGTTTTACACAAGGAAGTCATGACTGAAATGGGATGCGTACTACGGGTTTTTAATTTAGCGGATCTTGCAAGGGTCACTAATCAAGGACTACGGCATATCATTAGAAAGATGTTGAAATTCCGCAGAATATATTTTTTCATTATTTTGTGATAAATATTTCTTCCAAAAAGTATATCGTGAACTTTTTAGTTTGAAAATTTATTTGGTTATTCACATCAAACAAAAGTGAAAAGTATATGAGTGTAAAGAGTTATCTGTCCTCTATTTAAAGGACCAATCAGTTTTGTGGTTACAAAACCTTGCAGGCTTCGCTTTCTTCTTAAAACTTGGTACCCAAAAACGTGAATTTAACTTTTTTGGCCATGAGGTGACATTTGACCCATTTTTGTTGCAACCTTAAGGTACTTTTGTCAAAGTTTATGGATACTATAATAAAATTCAGAAAAAAACAACAAAACAGTTCAAAAGACAAAACATCGATCTTTATTTTCATATAAAAATGTTTAGTTGAGGTTTAATGTGAAGAAAACCGCTCTGGAGTAAAGTTTAGTAAATTTGTGTGCGTTTACGAGTTTTTGCCCATAAAGCGGCGGCAGTGGGACTACCTAAAATAAATATTTTAATTGGATTTATGTTGGTAGGTACTGATTGCGTTCCAGTAATTGATAACTTGAGATAGTGATAAAGGTTTCAGATTCTTTTTCTATATCTAAAAAAGAATGTAAATTAAAGATCTGGAAAATATATAAAATTTCTTAAAACCTAACTCTAGTATTAACTGACAACTTAAATTGTTCCGTCAAAATTTACACTCCTCATGTGCTACTTATTAATCTCCTTTGCAGTAAGACATTTAAATGGTTTATTAAATGAATGTCTGTAATTTCAGAATAATAGTGCACAGTTAAGGAATGGTATCAGAAATTTTATATAAGAAAGAATTTTTGTGATAGCTGTAGAGTTATTCAACTGATAACTAATATCTTAAGGTCAGCTTATTATAATATACAATAAAACATATTGCTTCTTTTCCATCAAAGTCAGCAGCTATATCATAATAGTTTAGTTAGTTGGTTCAAACAGTACATCAGTAATATACTTTACTAGTTGATCTCATAATTAGATTTAGTATTATATATATATGTATTATTTAATTAACTGTAATAATTTTAATTATATAATACAAAATAAGTGAACTAACAGTAATTACATTGAACCAATTGTCTCGATTTTAATGTTAGCAATTTACCTTCATTAATATTTCATAAACACTTTGCATTGACAGATTTGTTATCTTTAAAGTGTAAAATGTATATTATTTTAATAACAATATATGACATTGATAAATGGGTAAATCTTGTTAACTATGGATAAAACTGCTTTTATTCTGAATATGTGCTGACAGTCTTGTATTTTCATTTTTAATTTGACAAAATACGACAAATTTCAACAACTGCTAAGTTCTTTGTGTGCCTTACCTTCTCAAATGAGTATTAATTCTTACCCTGGAATATCTTAATAGGTTTATATCGGGTACATATAAAAATTGCTCTGTAATCACTGATTTACTACATGTGGATTAAGCTCAGTGTGGGTAAACAAAATTAGTAAAATTTAAATGCTATCTTCCCTCACTTGCCACCGATCTCTGTTACCATTGGCACACTGTAAAAGTATGTTCTACCCTTGTCATATAATGTCATTAGAGAGGCAATGCAGAATTCTTTTCTTTCTGAACTGCAGTTTTAATCTATAGTTACTCTTTCCTCTGGTGTAAAGTAAAATATGTTTTCTTAAGCAATTTTAACAATGTTTGAATAAATTTTATATGATTAGAAGTGAAAAAGACATGATTATCTAAAATACTTAACTCTCGATCTGATTATCTAAAAATCTTAACTTTTGATCACCATATCCACTTGGGAATAAAAAGACATGATTGGACGCTATCTTCAAATTTGCATATTAATTCTGACATAAAGACAGTTTTAAGTTAAATTTGGTTTACTGGTAAATCATTTATTTGAATATTTTCTTAGGTGTCCTATATTGGTTAGCATTGCACCCTTAAGAAATAGTTTACTTTAGGGGTAAAAATACTTTAGCATTTTCAATTTTTTACTTTATGAAGCATTCAGGAATTTTACACACTAATATGTATTTTACATTATTTGATTGGTAGATTAAAATTTTTATAGCGCTGCGCATTGAACAGAAAGTGTTAAAGCAGAATCTGATTCAGAACTTAAATGATGCATGGAAAGCAATGATCACTTGGACTCACATAGACAGTCTTCCACAAGTGGAAAATTTAATACATAGCAAGGGAGATGAGGCAAGAAAAAAAGAACATATGCACTTCTGTGAATTGAAATTGCCTAAGGGCACTGAAAATGAACAGAACTCACTGAGTGAGGTAAGAAAATTCTGGTTTGTTTTAAACTCTTAATCCCAATCCATGGATAGAGTCAGTTATTACTATTATCATATATCCAAGATACTTAGAAATAAACAGAGTGTAAAAGTATTCATGTTCATTAAAATTTTCTTTTAATAAAGCTCTTAAATAGAAATTTAAAAAAATTTCACATTTATTTTAAATCAAGCTACCATTATACATATATTTGTAGTCATTAGAAATGTTTTATGGTATTTGTATTATGACTCTGTTTATTTTATTTTTATTTTCTGAAGGTGTTGTCTTTATTCAAATATTAATCCAAATTATAAACCTTGAAACTGCATAAGAAAGTTGTTGTAAACAAGTTTTACAATCATCCAAAATATTACTCATTCACCAGTCTTAATGTTAAATGAAATATTTTTATAACATAGTTGTCACTTTTCATATTTATCATTAAAATTTACTTTCTCAGAAGTAAAAAACAATAATTCATGAATTTTTACATTTCTTAGAAATTACAATTGAAATTAAAAACGTTCTTTCAATAATAAATTCTAAATATTTTTAGAAGAACCTAAAATGTCTTTTATCTAAACATAAAAACTAATGTAATAATTGACTATAAATTATGAAAATATTTCAATGACCAAAGTCAAATGCAACAACTGATAAAATATTTCTAGTATTAACTGGCCAATTATCTAGAAGCATTTGTATACTAAAGTCTTTAAAACATCTATATAGATTTTTAAAATATACATACTATATTAAATATACTCTGGTATTTTGACACACTGTATTTATCATTTTATTTATTATGTTCACCAAATAAATAACTCTTTTATGATGATAATATTTAACTCTCCTCATCATTTTCCTGGGAAGTTTTATCCACCAGATAAATAACTCACTTTATTATGTCTTTCTCTTAAAACTCTTTTCATCCTTTTCATGTTATTTTGGTACACCAGAATAATATATTTTGCCTGAATAATATTTCTTGCTATGACTGTCTTATTTAACTCTCTTCACCCAAGGGGCTTCTGATATATACTTCTGCTGCTCACATTATCTCAGCAATTAAAACATTCACATCATTATCACTTTCAATTTCCATCACCTATAACACAACCAACAAAGTCCCCATCTTTACCATTGCTATCATCTTATCAGCTTCAGAAATTATCCCCATCCATTTTGTTTAAGTAGTTACAAAGTATATACTTTGAAAATTTTTCTCAAATAATTTAATATATTGCGAAACACCTTTATAAGCTCACAAAAATCATAGTTTACTTACATATGTATGTAATCTGTCATGCTAAAAAGTGTCCAAAAATTATTTTTACATCTTTTGTCCAATATAAAAAGTCAATCAGGCAGTGTAGAAATACTGGGGTTTTCCCATTTCCAGAATGACAAGTTTTGACAAGTTTTTTCATCTTCATATTTTTTCAGATTTTCATTCCTCCTTTAAGTCACAATGAATCCACAGGAGAAATCAAAGTGTTGAATGGTTTATTCAAACAAAATCTGATATACATACATGCCTTGAAGGTTTAGAACTTGTTATAACATTATTTTAAAAAAACTTTGGGATTTTCCCTGTCAAAATTTCCTTGAGTGCTAATTTTCTGCATATTAGTATTTCATTCAGTATCAGAATTGTAAAGATAATTTTGGGACACTTTGTATTGGACCATGTTTTTCATTGATCTTGTTTCTGGTGAAGCTTGCAAGCTAAAGATTAAGCACCCCACTGACACTTATTGAAAACATGCTTAATTTAAATGTAGGTCAGTAGTTCAAGATTTTACCCTTGTAAAACTAAAAGCAGTTTTACTTTAGGCATATGGCATATAATAAGCCAAAATAACCTTCATGAGTCTATTTCTAGAAAACATTGTCTAGTTTTGTTATTAAAAATTAAATTATGGTGCATCTTTAGGACATTTTGACCATTATAATTGTATTTCTTTTACATGTGAATTATGTCATAATATCGATAGCTTTCGCATCTTTGACATTTCTCATAAAATTTGTTACTTTATAAAATTGGTTTTAGTTATATTAATCAGATAGTTTCTTGTGAATGATGCAGGTGGTTGCAGCTTTGGATTCCCTAGGCCAGCTAGATAACAAGATTCAAACTTTTGGACACCAGTTATTGAAATATGTCTTTTATGACTTGATATTTCATTGGAAGAAGGTCTTGATTACTGAAACATCCTTAAATGAGGGCAAACAGTTAGTGATAAAAGCAGCTAGTGACCAAACACAACCTTGCTTTATGGAGGTATTTGTCAATGTGGGAAGCCTCTTGGATATCCTGTTGGAAAGCTTCCAGTACAAAGTGCCAAGGCAAGAACAGGCTAATGCTGGCGTGTCTTGTGAGAACAAAGTGTCACTCATAACACTGCTAGGTCATGAGATAGGAAATAAGGTTTGGATATCTCTCAACTCTTTTACAATGTTTATCAAAGATTTCTTTCAGTAAGGGGACTGATGACCACTAAGATACATAGCATTTTTCTTTTTAAAATATTAGCTATTTATCAACAAAATAAGAATAGCATTTTTCTTTTCAAATATTACCTATTTATCTACAGAATAAGATTAGCATTTTTCTTTTCAAATATTAGCTATTTATCTACAGAATAAGATTTTAACCCTTCCAGTCTTAGAACTATTTTGCAAAATATGATTTTTAAGCTGTATTTAACAATCTATAAGTATGTTTCAGGTCATGATATTGTATAAAGTCATGTATTTTTATAAAGCATATAGAAATGAAAATATTTTTTTAATCCCTTTTCAGTAAATTATGGGTAATTTGTATATCAGGGAGTCTATGTTTATTGATTTAGCATTCTGTAATATATGATTGTAATTATGAGAATAAAACTCACAATAATAGAAATCACATTAATGTTGATTTTTAGCCAAAGCCAATAACAATTGGTAAATGGAAAAGAGTAACAAAATAATGCACACTTTATAACCATTTGGAAGAAATGTTCTTTGATTAAATTTGAAAAAGCTGTTGGTAGTAACAAAGCACATTTACATACATCTGTCTATTCATTATCAGATTTCATATACTTGAAAAGGATTTGACTGCTTGACACACCCTTTGTTTCAGGTCCTTGAAGGAATTGTAAAAGAATGCTTATCTCATGCAATTCCAAACTCAAGTAAAGAACTAGAGACTTTTCATGAAGTAATTGCCATTACAGAGAAATTCCAGCAAAAGCTTGTCTCAATTGGTTTCATCGATGCTTCTTGTCACATTTTGCTGGATTATGTACAGAATGTTAATGTGTTATTTGCTAATAAGAAATGCCAAGATATTTTGGAGCGTGCACGCTGTCTTATGACCTCAGAAATTCATGATACAATTCAGGTAATTTTGTGTGTGTGAGAGGGAGAGAGATGGAAATGACTAGAATTTGTATGTTGAGGATAATTTTATGTCTGACAAATGTTTGTAGTTAGTCTATGCCTATCTCTTTAAATGTCTGAGACTACTCTCTATCTTTCTCTTTAAATGGCTGAGGCTACTCTCTGTCTTTCTCTTTAAATGACTGAGGCTATTCTCTCTCTTTAAATGGCTGAGGCTATTCTATATCTTTCTCTTTAAATGGCTCAGGCTACTCTCTATCTTTCTCTTTAAATGGCTGAGGTGAGTCTATACCCATCTCTTTAAATGTCTGAGGCTAATCTATAGCTATATTTTCAAATGGCTGTGACTAGTTTATACCTGTCTCCTGAAATGGTTATGGCTAGTTTATACTTATCTTTGCAAATGGTTGAGGTACGTGTCAATACCTCATTTGCTTAAATGGCTGAGGCTAGTCCATAACTAATTGTGTTAATGACTGAGGCTGCTTTATATCTATTTCTTTAAATGGTAAATGCTAGTCTACCATACATACTCATGTATATGTTCACCTGAGTGTAAGTCAAAACCTATATTTTAGAGCTCTATAATTATTGACCAAATATAAGCTGAAGTAAAAAAAAATAAAAAGAAATTTGTAAAACATTAAATGGAATACTACTAAGATGAAACTCAGTAACATTTAATGCTGAAGGATTATCAAAAAAAATCAGCAATGATTTAAAATATAATAGGGGAAAAAAGATGGTAAACATTTGTTATCTGATATATAGTAGGCAGTAATGCATACAAAATTACAATGAAAAGAAAGGAAATCTACAAGTAGTAGTGCTCAAACACTTTAATTATAACTGTACTCAAGTTTTAAATAAAGTTTGTACATGTTAACAGATATTTAGACTTAAAATGTTAATATTTTTATGTCATTAAATATGTACTATATTAATAATTTATTCAATCCTAATGCATTGATTGTTTTTCTTGTTTAGTATGCTTGTTTTTAATGAAGGCTAGTCAAGAAAAGTAATTGAAATATGATATACAAACCATACTACATTAGTGGTAAATGACTAAGTTTAGTCTTTATCTGTTCATTAGTGATTATTTCTAGTGAAGTATTTTATATTATTAATGAAGTATAGTTTAGATATTATGATACTGTAATAATCAAACCTCATGGTAATGTTTATGATGTGTGAAAATCAAGCCATATTCTAGTGTCAAGAGGTAAATGGCTAAGTCTAGTCTTAAATGTGCTGCTTTGCTTGTTTCTAATCAAGTTTACTCTTATTTAAGCCGTATGAAAGCTAATTTACCTGATTGTAATGAAGGCTTATTTATCAGATTTTAGGGAAGGTTTGTTTGCCTGATTTTAATGAAAGTTTGTATGCCAGATTTTAATGAAGTCTTTTTTACCAGATTTTAATAAAGGGTATTTTTTTTCAGTTTTAATAAGGACTTGTTTACCAGCTTTTAATAAAAGCTTGATTACCAGATTTTAATGAAGGCTTGTTTACATACTTTTCATGAATTGTTTGCTTATTTTTAATGAAGATTACTTTAACAGATTGAATTAAAAGCTAGTTTAGCAGTACTTAGTACTTCAAACTAACTTCATTTTGGAGTGAATATGTATTATATTACCCATATAATTTTGTCTTTAATATTCATTGGGAATCAATTTCAGGTTCGATTAGATTCATCAGCTGGTGAGTTGCCACCTTTAGATAAATCAGGAGGTCCACCCAAAGAAAAATCTCGTAAACTTGTGATAACAGAAGATTTACTTCTTAGTGCTGCTACCTTCAGAATGCCAACTTGTAAAATAAGGTGAGTAATGGTTGTTTTGTGTTTGTATACCTAGACTTGACAGCATTCAGTATGTTACATATGCACTTGTAAGTAGATTTTAAATTATTGTTTTAGCAGTGCACTGAATCATTTTGCAAACAGGATCCATTTCTTGATAAGTATTTGTTAATAAATTGAAATACTGTGTGTAACTGTTGATATTTGCTACACAGCAGACCATTGTGGCATTTTTACTCTTTCACTGTCTCAGCAAGCAGTCCCATTATGCTTTCATGAATGCATATTTGCTGAAAGTTATCAAACAGCAGTTTTATTTACAGTTAAA
Source organism: Sinotaia quadrata (assembly GCA_028829895.1). Classification (NCBI taxonomy): domain Eukaryota; kingdom Metazoa; phylum Mollusca; class Gastropoda; order Architaenioglossa; family Viviparidae; genus Sinotaia; species Sinotaia quadrata. Next base: position 34,273,438 of record CM054177.1, on the reverse strand, counting down.
CTAGGCTGTCCCAGTTAGCTGTTTTACAGGGGACAAATGCACTTTCACAAGCAAATTTACTAAACTTTATACCACAGCAGTTTTCTTCACATTTAACCTGAATTAACCATTTTAATATATCAACAAAAAAAGAGCTATGTTTTATCTTTTAAAATATATTGTTGTTTTTCTACTGAACTTTATTATTATATCTGTAAACTTTGACAAAAGTGCTTTAGGGTTATGTCAAAAATTTATTATCACAGCTCCTGATTTAAAAATCTTTTTAAATTTCAAATTTATATTTGGGGGTACCATTTTTAAAGAATTTAACAAAATGCTGCATGGACTTGTAACATAAATTCTGATCAGTCCATTAAAAGAGGAGAGATAAACCTTTTGCTACTCATATTTTTTTTACATTTGTGTTGAAGAATAACTGGGGAAAAATTTAAAGTAAAAAGTTGAAGACAAGTTTTGGGAATCAAATATTTATCATAAAATCATGAAGAAAAAAATTTTTATTCAACATTTCAGCACCTTTCCAAAGACATGAAATAATTTGATACTGTTAGTCCATGAAGTTCTTGCTATCAAGTATTGTGTTTATAATTCAAACATTGTTTTTTTCCTTCACTTTCAAAATTAAATCTTTTAACTTTTGCATTTTTGTTGTGCTTTCTAGTTTAATGATCTTGTATTTCTTTAGCATGAAAATAAATGTTCAAACAAAATGCTCCTATAATACAAAGAAGAAAATAGACAAAAAGGAAAGAAGAATTAGAAAAAAGAATTTACAATGTCTGCTTTGAATGATATTTTTCAAAGCAGGGGTTAAGACAGGGTAACATCACATGTTGAACACATGTGACGTGTCCTTTTCTCAACTTTGTGGTCTTTGGTGTTGGTTTACTTGGATCAATACGAGGAAAAAGTGTAATGTAATGTTTACCCATCAGTCTAGATGGTGGCAAACTGTCAGCAGAAGCATGATCACCTTTAGAAGCATTGACCTCAGGATATTTTTCTAGTATTTGCTTCAACACTGCATCTCTAAAATCTAGCAATGTCAATGATGTTTGCAACTACCATTTTTTTTCACTTCACTTGGATTTGAGCTTCACTAACTTTGACTGATGTGAGTTATCTACATCTAAAATTTTATAAATCATCTTCTTGGATAGGGGCGGACATTATTTTCTTCTTCATTTTTCGGTTCCTGGATTTTGGAAAAAAAATATTGTTTAACTGGAAATGTGCACAACTAGTATTTCTTCACTTCACTGGAACTTGTAAACTGTCATATAAATAAGGATGATATCTATTTTTCTACATTTGGAAGCTTTCATCAGACACATCTCGGGGCACTGTAGTCATTGAGTAAAAGTACTTGGTGGTTGCATGCTTGACGCTCTGTGTTTTAGGACTGACAGTGGGACTTCTGATGAAGCAACACCCTGGATTTAATTCCTAAATATTGTCGAAACATCCCCACAAAATTTGGACACTTTTATATTTTATATTTTTGTGGTGCGATGTAAAGTCCTCCATGAATACAACAACAATGATGAACATCACATGTTCAACAAAAAGGTAAGAAAACTTTTTATTATATACTTATTTTTGAATTTTGAAATAACTTTTAAGAAAGTTTAATAATTCTATAATATGTCTGTAATAGTTTAAACTTTGAATTTTGAAAATCCTTTCAAAATCACGCTCACTTTTCATTTTTTAATATGGCTACCTAGAAAATTGTTGCCAGGTGGCAAATGTGTGAGACACAGAGCTGCCAGTTCGCATTTTTCGTAGTGATGACGAACGGGTTAAAGTTTGTATTATAAAATATTAAAACACCTCTACAGATTTTTAATCTGAGACTGCTATGTGAGAAGTACCTTCAGCACCAACAAGACCTTTATTATGTCTTTTTAGATTTTAAGTTGTTCAACATGGTATGGCATGCAGCCCTTTGGTCCACCATGAAGCTGTACATCAATGCCAGCCTGATCAAATCATAGAAAGCCTTTAAAGCAAGGCCACCAGAGCAGTCTGCTTCAACGGCCAAATAGGAGATTGGTTCAGGACAGCAGTGGGAGTCAGACAAGGCTGCTTACTTTCGCCTATCTCTTCAACATCTTCCTTGAAAAAATCATGACAGATGCTCTGGAAGACCATGAAGGAACTGTCAGTATTGGAGGCAGAACAATAACAAACTTACACTTTGCTGATGACATCAATGGCCTTGCAGGAAATGAGCTAGCTCAGTTGGTGGAAAAACTGGACAGGACAGATACTGCTTTTTGTATGAAAATCAGTGCAGAGAAGATCAAATTGATGACAACACCAATGGCGTTGGAAATGATCATGATTGGTGATCAGAAATTGGAAATAGTTAATAAATTCAAGTACTTAGGAGCCATCGTGACAGATGAGGGATCAAAACCTGAAATATTGTCCAGGATTGCGCTGCCAATAACAGCAATGGCAAGGCTGAAGACAGTTTGGAAAAACAGAAACATCTCAGTCAGCTCAAAGATCAGACTGATGCACTCCTTAGTTGTATCTGTGTTTTTATATGCATGTGAGTCATGGACTCTCACACTGGATCTCGAAAGGAGGATACAAGCTACTGAAATGAGATGCTTTCAAAGGTTGCTTGGCATTTCATATAGAGATCACGTCTCGAATGAGGAAATGGGAAACAAAATTAGGCAAACCATTGGGTCCTATAAAGAGCTATTGGCCATTGTGAAAAATTGCAAAATGAAATGCTATGGGCATGTCACACGATCAACAGGGCTTGCCAAGACAATCATGCAAAGTACTGTGCAAGGAGGGTGAAGGAGAGGAAGACAGAGGAAAAGATGGAAGGATAACATCTCAGAGTGGAGAGGACTGGAACTGAGCAATGCAGTAAGATTAGCAGAGAACAGAATGGAATGGAAAAACCTGGTTGTCAGGTCATCAGCGGTGCCCCAATGGTCAACAAGACTAAGGGAGGGAGGGATGGCAACCTGCTGATCATTTTAATAGGTGAACCATAACTGTGTTATGTATAGTTTCAGAGATGTGACAATTTATCTGTTTTCATTTTCTTTGTAAATAGAAATTGTTTAATAAAATTAAAAATGTAAATTAAATAAATGATTAAACAAAGTTTACTGATCCTTTTGATATGTGAATCAACTCTCTATGTTGTATAGTTTTAGAGATATGACAATTTGGTTTTATTATATTTTCTGTATAACACTTGATTACTTTTTTTTGTTAAAATTTGTTCAAAAGGTCATTTTCAGCTTCAAATAATTTCCTCATTGTTGTTGCTATGCTTTGAAAAAATAGGCATTAACTACAGCAAATGATTTAATAATATGCATTCTGGATATACTTTGTTCATCATTTGCATATACATCATACTATGATGCCATGAATATTGCAGTTTGATGCATTTTGTAAGCAAATTTATGAAACAAAAACATGTTTTCCTTTGCTATTTACAGTATACTGAAATTTCAATTCATCATTATGTCTGTTTTTTTCTTGTTATCTGTGACTGTGATTATTAAAAAATGTTGGACTGTTGGTCAGTGTGGTTTACATTTTGCTTATACTGAACTTACAAATTTGCATTTTGTTTTATCTAAAAATCATTGCAAATTACAACACTAAATTAACGATATCTCAAAAAGTATTATAGCTATTATCATAATTTTATTATACACAACCTTGTTTTATCAGAACACACATTTTGAGCATAAAAGATTCATACAATATTAAGTAGGAAAAATAAGTGGGATAACACCTATTTAAATTGAATTAACTATTTTTTATGTGAAAATAAAGATGTGTTGTTGTTTTTTTCAGTGTGTTTGTTTCTTTTTTTTTTAAACTTCATACAAGAAGGTTACTACTCTTTTTTTTTTTTTGGGGGGGGGTATATTGTTCCTCTCTTACCCATATATCAACAAACTTATTGAATGAATACATTGTAGTAGGTGGAAAAGAGGTGAACATCATTTATTTTAAGAGATCCAGCATTTTTGATTTTTATAAATTATAATTTACATGTAGTTTAATCACATTTCCTTTTCCTGTGGACAGACAACAACTATTTATTTATCATTCCTTAGTCTCTAGTTGACTTGCAATTCCCCCCTACTCTATTAATTGTCAAACATTCCTACTCATTCTGTCCTGCGAGTCTTCAGGTCACGCCAATGTCTGTTCTTACCTTCCCTCCGTCTAATAACTGCTTAAGCCCCACCTATTGCTCAGCCAACACTTCAGTCATAGCTAAGATAAAACTCATAAAATAAAATTCTGTGTATGAAATTAACATGCAGATTTATAATAATTAATATTATTGATTTAAAATATTCTACTCCTGAAATAATTTATTTAATCTTTTATTTTGTATATTTCATGGCATAAAGATTGTTTAGCATTGTGTGAAAATGGTATTAAGTATTTAGGCATTTGCATGCTTTAATTAAATGACTGCTCCATATGGGTGTCAAGGGCTTTCTTTTATAGTTTTATAACTTGTTGCTTTTTTACAGTGACATATTTTAAAAATAAATTACCTTTATAGATATACTAGAAAAAGTCCAATTTTGTCCAAATACACACACACACACACACACACACACACACATATATATATATATGATTATTTAATAGAATAAACACATTAGAACCCTTTTTTTTTTTGTTTGTTTGTTTCAGCCTGTGTGTTCAAGAGTTGTTGGACCTTGTTTACACCACACTGAATGAGGCCTCCTCCAGCACTCCTCAATGCGCAGCACAGATGTTTTATGCTGTTCGCAATATATTCGAGCTCTTCTGTAGCGTATTTCCCACTTATCATGCACACAGCCTGGCCAACTTTCCGCAGCTCACTGGTAAGTCGTGAAGGTCATGTTTGAATTATTCATCTTGCAAAGACATTTTGGCATCCAAAAGTAGATGGAAAAGAGAAATTAGGGCAGTAAAATTGTTGATTTATGTTTTTAAATCTGTAAGGGAATACATTCCTGTCCATCTTGAAATTGGCACATTCATTTTACTGGCTTCCATTATAAGTATTGACACTAATATCCAGCTTCTCTTCCGTTTTTGTGCTAGAAAATATTTAGAACAGAAAAACTAATTTTGCATCATTAATCACTTTTTATTATTATTCCTAGCCTGAAAAGTGTATTATTCCAAAGTAGTTTTCAAAAAATATTCTCTGTGTGATGCTTGACAATAATCTTACTGAATTATGCTCTTTATTAGCTGGAAATTATTATGTATTCAGTATAAACTTACACATGATTTAGTTTATTTATCCTTGAATCAGAACTACAGTTATTTGTTTTTTGCTGATCTCATTGATATCTTGCAATGACAAGTTTATAAGGCATTGAGACTGATGACATCATGCTGTGTATGATACATGTGAACACTCAAATATTTTTTTGCACAAACTTTATCACTGAAAGGAAAAGAATTATATAATGTACTTTACTAGCCATTTCTGTATAATTTGACCTACCCATACTTGATGTTACTTTTTTCCCCATAATAAAACTAACTTTTACTTTGAGTTAATAATGAGAAACCTTCAAGACAGTTCAAGATGTTTAACCATTGCTTTACAATGCATGCTAGATAAACTTGACAAGTATTGGAAAGACAGCTGAAGAATTTCTTTATATATATATCAGTCATTTTGACTTGTAAACATGTTGTAATTGTGGAAGGCTGGGGTTTGTGTATAGGGTTTAATATTGCTGCCTGTCATTTTACAGTGCTTTGTTTCCACATACATACCTGTAGCAGCAAATTCTGTCAGCAATCACTGGTTCCTTGTTTAAACTATGCAGGAAATTTGTGTCATACTGTATATTATGTTGCACTAGTGTACATACTTTAATCATTGTTTAATGTTTTATGCATATTTATTAATAGTAGTAGACATTTATATATTTAGAGAGGAACTAGTTTGTAGTTTATAATTATGTATGATAATTTATATTATTTTCTTTGTGCAGTTATGATTTATTCTTGTGAGAATGATTTTTACATGGCACATGAACATAGTTATTTATTTTATTTTGTACCTTATAAATTATACATTAGGAAAGAGTTGTATTTATAAAGGGCATTTAATGAAGTTTCTTTTGACACTAAAATCATGACATAAGTAGTTTAGAAGTAATTCATATCTAAATGAAAGTAAGAAAATACAGATCATAGAAGTCCAGTTCTAGGATGACTGTTGTAGAATTATAAGGGGCTCCTTGGCAGTCCATGCTCAGAGTATATATTGCTTGGCCAGGGTGTTTGTGACAGAGATTGACAGGGAGTCAAATGCATACAGAGGAACATTGAACTATGTAACTCAAGAGAGTGAGAGTTCAGAGTCTTCGAGTGTCATTGTATGAGGAAGAGAGAGCTATTTAGCAAAGGGGAGAGAATGGGAAAAGGGTCTTTATGTGTCTGGAAGAGCAGTGCTCTACATGAGCCAAATATAGAAATGAAAATCTGCTAGTAGTGTTCCTGCGTTTCTGTCACTGTTGCTGCCTGTTGGTGCGAAAGATTTGATTTGAACCTATGCAAACTCTTTTCCTGAAGATTTTATTAAACTATATCAGTTTAAAACTGGTTGCTATTTTTCTAAATTTATGAATTATATAGCCATTTTTTGTAAAATTAAATCTTCTTGACTTGTTCAGTACACTTCTCAATGCCTGTTAATAGTTACCTTATCACTAGATGTATACTATCACATAACATTACAAACAACTTCCTGTTAATAGTTACCTTATCTCTAGATGTATACTATCACATAACATTACAAACAACTTCCTGTTAATAGTTACCTTATCACTAGATGTATACTATCACATAACATTACAAACAACTTCCTGTTAATAGTTACCTTATCTCTAGATGTATACTATCACATAACATTACAAACAACTTCCTGTTAATAGTTACCTTATCACTAGATGTATACTATCACATAACATTACAAACAACTTCCTGTTAATAGTTACCTTATCACTAGATGTATACTATCACATAACATTACAAACTTCCTGTTAATAGTTACCTTATCACTAGATGTATACTCTCACATAACATTACAAACAACTTTTGTTTCATCATTTGCCTTTTGCTTTAATTTAATTGTTCATTTTTCCATTCATGAAAAGTACTTGAAATAAACTTTGAAGTACAATTCAAAGAAAACTAAGTGATTGTTTTAATAATAACTGTTTTGCACAGTAGATACTCGTACCATATGGTTCTTATGGTCTTTGAAAAAATCCATAAATTCAGTTCATATTTTTATATTAATTATCCTAAGGTTAGTGTTGATGTCAAAACCTATATATGGGAAATTTGAAAGGATCAAAATTATAATACTACAAAATATGATGTAATACACTGCATTACTCATGCAAAAGAGACAAAATTAACAGTACTACATCATTAACTGATCTTTTGACATTGTATATTTATTTTTGTCATAGTGTGTGATGTAAAACTGTGAAGTACACTCTATATGGTATGTAAATCTAATTCACAGTGAATCACAACAGTAATAAGAAAATGTAGCTTATGAAAAATTGCAGGTCCTATCTTTGTGTATTCATGAGTGTTTACATTAAAATAAAGGGAAAGTACTTATTTTTCATTTTTAAAATATATAAATTAGTAGAGTTTATTATGTTAGTAGGTAGCAGTTTATGTTAGTAGTTCCTATTACCAGTTTGTTAGTAGTTAGCTGTTTAAGTTACTAGTTGCCAGTCTGTGTTAGTAGTTATCAGTTTATGTTAGTAGTTATTATTACTAGTTTGTTAGTAGTTTATGTTACTAGTTGCCTATGTTAGTAGTAAACAGTTTATTATGCTTCTAGTTTATTACCCATGTATGTAGGTATTGAAGAGTTTATTTTGTTACTAGCTGCTAGTAGTTAGCAATTTATTGTTATTAGCTCCCAGTTTATGTTAGTACTTTTAGTAGTTAGCACTTTATTATGCCCAAAGTTAACAGTTTATGTTATTAGTTACAATTTTATGTTAGTAGTTAGCAGTTTATTATGTTAGTAATTAGAAGTTTGTTAGTAGTTTACAGTTTGTGTTACTTGCTACCATTTTATATTAGTAGCTAGAAGTTTGTTATATTACTTTTATTAGTAGTGTACAGTTATGTTACTTGCTACCATTTTATTTTATAGTTGGCAGTTTATTATGTTATTAGCTATCAGTTTTTGTTAGTTGTTAGCAGTTTATGTTAGTAGTTTATTATTCTTAGTAAAGCAATGGAGCTGCAGTGGTATTAGTTATTAAATGTTTGACGTGCAGTTCCAAAATCAAACATGAGACTCACCATGTCTTTGTCAGTGACTATATTCCATCAACAAATTCGTTAATCTCAGTCATCAGAAAAGCAGGTAGGATTAAAGCATTGAATGATTGATAATCTGCCAGTGTTGAAACAGCACTCACGATTGCTGTCTAATGTACTTTTTGACCAGACCAGTGACTGTCTGTAGAGGGTGGCATCATAACTGCCTTTTTGATCCAGTCAGGTGCTTTTGGAAGATTACAGATTGGGCAATAGTTTTTCAAATCATTCAGATGAAGGGTTGTTTTACATTAGCTGTTTTAAATTGATGGGAAAATGCCATTTATAGTGTGTAGTATAGCATATGAGAACTCAGATAGTAGTAATTTTCACATGACTTTGGGACAGATTTCTTCAGGATTGTTATAGAAAATCTACATTTGTTGAAATGTGAAGTTGTTGAAACTCTATATTATGGCTATAGGGAGAGAGCAGGTTAAATAGCAGATTGCTAAGTTGATCTAATTTGATCTCTAATAGTTTTTACCTTATCACAAAAAAATTGCAAGCCCTGTGAATTTGTGAACATATAGTTCTGTCTATGACAAGCATTGTGAATTTGTGAACATATAGTTCTGTCTATGACAAGCATTGTGAATTTATAAAAAAACAAATATCTCTCTGTCATTGAATTCATAAAAAACAAATAGTTGTATGTTTGTTGACATAAAATGTTAAATCAATGACAATATATAGAAGTGTCATTCAATGACGTGAATTCATGGTTAACAAATAGCTGTATTGTTGTTGACATAACATGTAAATTCATGGGCAATGAATAGCTGTCATTGAAATGTAAATCAGTATGATCAGTCATTGAAATGCAAATCTTCACCCTACATCTCTGACTTCCTTAAAGAAAAATAAATCTTGAAATGATTTTAAAATTTTATAAAAGATTGAAATTGTTTGATAATGATCTTTGCTAACTATCTGCAACAGTTTAAAAATTATCATTTATGTTAGGGTAAGATATTTTCTTTGTTAATTGATCATGCTGTATTGCTGATTATTATGTGTTACATATTGTTTGTTTTATGTTAGTTTTTAATCATAAGTGTGTTTCCATGACATTTATTAGCTGTCAAAACTTTTATCCTCAGCACTACACCACAACAACTGTATGTATTTGGCTCATCATCTGCTTACACTTGGTCACCAGTTCCACAGTACTTTGCCTCCTGATGTTAGTGCTACATTTGTCGACCTCATTCCTGAAATTCGAGCTCTTGGCACAACAAGTTTTCTAGATCAGATGAATATGCAAAAAGCAATAATTGAAAAGTACCTTCAGGCTGCTGGAGGTAATTTTAATATTTTTTCCTTCAGAATCAATCATTTTATGATAAGGGTTATTGATACACTTGTGACATTGTAACTCAAATCATTTATGATGAGTTTACTGATACACTTGTATCATTGTAACTCAGAATAAGTCATTTTAGGAGGAGTATATAGATACTTGTATGTATAGATACACTCATTGCCACTTGGAATCAGTTATTTTCAGATCATACTGATAAAGTGTAAGTCAGAATCAGTCATTTATATAAGATCATACTGATACACTTGTAAGTCAGAATCAGTCATTTATATAAGATCATACTGATTCACTTATGTATTTGTGCCAGAGTTAAATAATATTATATATTAAATAATACATTTTCTGCTTTATTACTTATAAAATATTTATAAAATTATAAAATATTTTTAGTTTATATTTGATGATTTTAATTTATACAGCAGTAAAGATTTTACTGCTATAAACAAAAGCCAGTTTAGGAAATTCAGTTAAAAAGTATAAAAATATTACAGACTGAGCAAAAGAAGTGAGATCTAAAATGTATGACAACATTCAGTCCTTAAATGAGACTCGTCAATACCATTTAATGACTACCAACGTCAGTTTATACAGCCAGTCCTAGGGTCTATAGTGTACTCAATTGTAGACGTATGGTCCTTAAATAGGACTCATCAGTACCATTTAGCTAACTAGAATGATTTTGCAGAATTCAGTTATTGTTTAGTGTACTCAATTGTAGACTTTTGGTCCTTAAATAGGACTCAATAACACCAGTTAGCTAACTAGAGTGATTTTGGAAAATTCAGATATTGTAGACTTTTTATACTTAAATAGGACTCATCAACACCAATTAACTAACTAGAGTGATTTTGCAGATGTCATTTCATATCTACAGTATACTTTTTGTCCTCTCCCTCAAGTTAGAAAAATGTGTCAAGAAACAGCTACTGAATTGCTTCCTTCTCATTTAATTTTTAAAAATTCTTTGTTGATTATCTTCAACTTTAGAACATTTAAGTTTTGTTGGTTATTTTAATAATAAATTCTATGAAATTGATATATGTTATTTGAGAAGAAACTACTGAGATAAAATTCCTCATCACTTTTATCGACTGAGAATTTTACTCATTACTTGTCACCATACAGAAGAGAACACTTCTAAACAGCACCATGAGATCCTGGTAAATTACTGGCAAAGAATTTGGCATTCCTTTAAATTACTGGCAAGGAATATGATATTCTGATAAATACCGACAAGGAATAGCACTACACTATTGTCAATTACTCTAACCACTTATGTCCTCCCAGAATATTTGTAAACCTCTTACATGATAATGAAAACTATCTACTCAACCTTTTTCCATACCATTCTGATAAACTATTTTAAAATCCCATTTATATCATGATCCAATCATTTCATCATTGTTTTTTCTTAGGCAAGTCCTTAAGAAATGAGTAACATAAATCTTGATCCAATCACTGTTTCTCAACTACCTTGCTGTATACTATCTGCACTTATTGATGTTACTATCTGGGGTGGTGTTGCCCACAGTTTTAATAAAATGGTTAAATATCAACTCTGATAAACAAAGACAAACAGTCAAGACTTATTTTGTAAGAGTGCTGCATACACAGATAATAGAATTTGCTGAATGAAGACAAATTAATACAAAGAAACGCTAAAAATTCTAATAAAACTTAATACCTTAACAGAAGGTAAAACAATTCATAGAAACATTGAAATAAGAATTTTATGCATTATTAAAATATGTCAGAAAAGTAGGATTTAACAAATAATTTACAATAGAAAGGATTCAACAAATACTTTACAAAAAGTTAAAGATCACAACTCTGAAGAATAGTTTAAAAGTACAATAGTGAATGAATATAAAGTACTTGTTCTGTTCTCAATTTTCCTTAAAATAACTCAGCACAATTATGACTTGAGTGGTTAGATCTATCAATAAATTCTCTTGTACAATAGCAAAATCCATTCTATACAAGCCTGGTATATATAAAAACTGAAAAGTATCAGAACTGGATAGAATGAAAACTTATTTGTGCCAACACTACATGTAGTGTTGGAAGGCTATTTCACATCAGTCCACTGAAAGCTTGAATGTTAGGAACAGCAGTATGCTCTTTAACCTTTTACTGGGCACAGTGGCTGAAAGCGGCCAGTCGTCTGATGGGGCAAAATGTCCGAAAGCATCTGTATCAACCAGTGTTCCTTTCTCACTCATCGAGAAATCACAAGACTTCCAGTTGTCTACTTCCTGTGTAGTCGATTCTGAATTAATTGAAGTACATTTCAAAATATTTTCTCTTTGCTGCATTCATTTTTTTCATAAACTTTTTTTTTTTGCATTTGGTGTTTCAAATGGGTTTCTTTGAATCATCGAGTGATAGTGAGGAGTTTACAGGATTCAATTTGTCAGACATCGAGGTGAGAGAAGTTGATTTTGAATCAGATGGTGAGATCAGCAGTGACATTAGCATCAATAGCATACACACATCAAATCTTTCCAACTGAGAGGAGAGTGCATCAGATTCTGAGGATATTGAAGAAGAGGAGGGGGAGGGGATATCTAGAGACACTTTTGGAATAGTAGAACTTCAGCACTGAAGATATTAAAATTTGTAGCAGAAATGGGACCTAATTTGACTACTAATCATAGGCCTACTCAGCTGGCTTTCTTCTACCAGCTTTTCGAAGAAGAATCATTTGACAGCAGAACAAACAAACAAGTATGCACGTCACAAAATCGCAGATAAAGAACATGGCAATCCAGTTTGGAAGGAAACCAATGTCACTGAAATGAAGGCCTATTTTGGACTTTTGATTTTGATAGGGATTCACAACCTGCCGAGAGAAGAGATGTATTGGTCAACTGATGATAGGTTAGATGTTCCTGGCATCAACAAAGTCATGCCTCTGAAGAGATTCAGGAAGTTTGGACAATAATTTTTTGTGTGTAAATATGTGTTGATATATGGATTAAAATTTGTCACCTAATAGTAAGGAAAATAATAAAGCTGCTTTCATTTTGCATTTCATTTCAATGAATTTTATGCACTAATACCTAAGATATTATGTTTTTACTAACATAACCCTAAATCTCACTGAAATCCTGAAAATTCTTGCCTGCGCAGAGCTAAAAAAAACGAAAAACATGTGCGCAGTAAAGGGTTAAGGGGGTTTGTGAACTAACGTGTAGTGTTAAGACATAAAAGACCTAATCCAGTCCTACTGGTAAGCTTGAATGCTAAGAAGTAAAAAGAAAATGACAAGTAAGGTGGAAGTGCACATATATCAAAATGAGATGTTTATTGCATATGTAAAAATAGTAAGTTCTATTTTTAAAACAGCGAATATTTTGAAAGAAAGGCATTTTTTCTTCTTTTAAATCAGGTTTTGCTGCAGTAGATGAGGATGCAAACTACACTATTGCTGATAAAGCTGTGAAACAGGCCCTCCATCAGTTGTCGCATCTGCAAAAAATCTGGCAGGATGTCTTGCCATCTCCTGTTTATTTAAAAGCCATAGGTAAGTTGTTTTTCTAATGACCTTCTGTAAGTACCATTTAAAAACTATTACTATGATACTTGATCTAAATGATCCTTTGAAAGCACCATGCTATTTAAAAGTCATAGGTTAATTTTTTCCCCCTGACAAGTCTTTGAAAGTACCATAATGTTTATTGAAAAGCCACATGAACTTTTTTTAGTATGACCATATCAAATACCATACTGCTTATTTATAATGCATAGGTTAGGTATTTTTTTTCTAGATAACTCCTTGAAAGTGCCACACTGTTTATTTATTAGTCATAGGTTAGGTACTTTTTACTAGACGGCCCTTTGAAAGTACCATACTGTTTATTTAGAAATCATAGGTTGGGTACTTTTTACTAGAGGGCCCTTTGAAAGTACCATACTGTTTATTTAGAAGTCATAGGTTGGGTACTTTTTACTAGATAACCCTTTGAAAGTACCATACTTGTGTACTTCAAAGCCACCAGTTTTTTTGAAGTACCATATGGCTTATATAAAGGCAATATCTAGTATTTTTTTCTACATAACCCTTTACAGTAACATACAGCCATAGGTACAATGCTTGTTCTATGTGAGCCTTGGAAAGTGCCTTTACTGTTGAATATAAAAAATTAGAAAATAATTGTGCTTTACATTGTTTTTTGGAGACGGCCCCTTTGAAATTTTCACTGCTAATTGGTATAAAAGGAGAAAATAGTTTTGTGGAAAAACTGACCATTGTTAAATATTTTTGTCAAGAAGTGAACCTATGAATATAGAAATACTATATCAGTATTTAGTACAAAATTCGAAAAATAGTTGCTTTAACATTTTGAGGGGATTTTGGTGGGAAATAGTAATACTGCTTGGCATAAAAATAGAATAGCAGTAGTGGTGCTTAACAGTTTTGGGTTTTAGGAACTGACCTTTTTAAAGCAGATGGTTGGTTTTGGGGTTTTTTTCGCTGGCTCTCTCCAGAGGATGCAGGAAGCCTTTTATCTGGGATATTATCAGCTTTGGTGGTCCTCTGGAGAGTCATCCTCTCCTTACTTGTTTCTGGAGAGGGGTGAGGGTGGCTGCTTGGAGGTGGAATTGAACTTCATGCCTGTAGAGGTTGGGAGGCGGGTGCAGGAGCTTGGTGGTGGTAGACTCAGGTGTACTACTTGGCTTAAAATATAGGAAATGATTGTGCTTATAACAATTGTTTGTTTCCAGAGACTCCTGAAACTGCATTTAGCAATTCTTGCTGTAGTAAATAGGAGAAATAGAGAAAAACTTTGAGATTTACAAACTTAGCTCCTAATAAGCAGGGAAACAGAAAATTGTTAAGATCTATAAACTTTGCTATTAATAACGAGAAATTGAGAACTTGGCTACTACAACTCCAGCCCACGGATTACTGAGTTTGGAGTCTGCCTTTGCTGGCCAGATATGTTTTGCAACGGATGTATGCAGCAAGAAGGCACCTCCCCCCTCTCCCCCTCCTATTCATATACTTTTCTGATCGGTTATTGAGCTAAAGAAATCCTGAGAAAAAAGGGAGTGGCCTAGGTGAGTATATAGTCCAGAAAAATACAATAAGTTCTTATTGTTTTCCTAAGTGAGTACTTAGGTAAACACAAGAACTTTTTGTATTTTTCTGAACTATATACTTCACATAACAGATTCCAACAAATAAGAAGAGATTTGCAATAATGAGTAATAATGATAGAAGCACTAACCCATGTTTGTCTCTACCTTAATATAAAGAAGTGAAGAAAGGTAAATAAATGTATTAATTTTTTCCCCCTTAAACTACTGATCAATAGAAAACAAGCAATCTAATGTGGTAAATCCTACATCGAAAATATACTTTAGTATATATAATGCTTTTGGTAAATCCTGCATCGAAAATATACTTTAGTATATATAATGCTTTTGGTAAATCCTGCATCGAAAATATACTTTAGTATATATAATGCTTTTGGTAAATCCTGCATCGAAAAAAACTTTAGTATATATAATGCTTTTGGCATTAGATTGAAATCTTTTGAACTTTGACACATTTAAGTCTGGTGGTTTATTTTTAAAAGTTTTTTTTTTATTTAGACAATTTACTCTTAAGGGTGGTTGCCAGGTTACGTGCAGATCTCATGCAAGAGGATGGTGCACTATGTCCTTAGCTCTAGTTATTCTGTTATGGATATTAAGTAAAACTATAGAAATCTCAACTGATTTAAGTGGTAATAAAACCCCCTATATAATGTATTATTACATTTAGATGTATTTATTAAAATTTAGCAATGATTATGCATCGCTCTCTCTCTATATATATATTTACAATTATTTTTTGTTTGTTATAAATTATAAAATTAGAATGATATATTATTCTTTTGTCTTTATTATATTTTATTTCTTTGTAAAGTTAATAAGTGTATTATCTATTGTATGCATCATCTTTCTTTAAATATAAAATATATCAAGAAATACTTTTACAAAGGTAGTTTATCTAAAAATGTTGATTAAACCAAAGTACAAGGAAAAGATGCTTCTGATTGTCATTGCCACATAGATTCATAACATCAAGCCAGGCCAT
Organism: Sinotaia quadrata; assembly: GCA_028829895.1. Lineage (NCBI taxonomy): Eukaryota > Metazoa > Mollusca > Gastropoda > Architaenioglossa > Viviparidae > Sinotaia > Sinotaia quadrata. Next base: position 34,257,644 of record CM054177.1, on the reverse strand, counting down.
CTTCAAAACAAGAATTGTTAAATGAAATCTCACTATCAAGAGTTTCCCCTTATATAAAAAGCTGGCTGTATCTTCTAGGATGCATTAGATAAACATTATTATTATAATTCTAAATTGATGAAACAATGTGAAAATAGAATAGGTATATTCAGGACCTATACTACGTTGGAAGTTCATAGGGTTTTTTTTAATTCACTAGTAGTCTATTGCTTAAAGCATAAATAAAATAGAAAATGAGCATGGATTGTTAGTAAAAGTGTGATTTTGCACATTCTTCCCGAAATTGCTACCAAACCAAAATTTATGAGTGTGTGATTAATGATTTCTAAAAGCAGTTATGAGATACAACAATGATTTCTGCATTCTTAACAGTTTTATTTTTTTAAAATACAACTTTTCTTGTTAATGTAACTTACTATGTTAAATTATAAGGGATTTTGCATGAAATCATACACGTGAAAGGTTTATACAAATATTTCCTAGACAGTGAGACATCTGGCTGTTTTCAGATTAAAGGAACTGTAGAGTGTTGCTCTCATTGATGCTTTGACTTTTCTGTTCTTAGGTATTCTGCTCAATTCCCTCATCACTGATATGATAAACAGCCTAACTGCACTGGAAGATATATCTTTAGATGCTGCTTGCAAGCTGAATTTACTGACGACTCTTATTAAAGACAAAGGCGCTTCACTTTTCCTCCCAGTTACAGAAATTGACAATAAGCCTAACAATAATGCAAAAGCAGACTTGCATAGACATGTACCAAGTTGGACACGATTTAATGAGCTTTGTCTCATTCTTAATGGAAGCTTGCAAGAGATTGCTGACCGATGGGCAGATGGTATGGGACCATTGGCAACAGAGTTTACACCAAATGAAGTAAAGCAACTTATCAGGGCTCTTTTCCAAAATACAGAAAAAAGAGCAGCTACATTAGCTAAGATAAAATAGATCATTTGACTAATTTTACACTAGGCAAGCACTTCTCAAAACAGTGTTTTTTTTAAGGAACTTTATGAACCGAAAACATATCATATCTCAGCATATACTCTTAATAATAATAAACAGTCATCATTAAATCAAATTTAGCTCTTTGAAGAACTTGGTATCAGCTAAGATAAAATATTCAAACATCAGACAAGTATATTTATAATGTCATTTTAAGAAAAGCTGTCTGTATACATATACTTTTTTGGATAACAAAGCATTCATTAGGAAATTGTACTTTACCCCAAAATGCAAGTGGCAGATTTGACATGAATACATTAAGAAAAAGATTGTTTGCAATTGTTTTTATTTCTCAAAATGTTAATAACAGATATCTGCAATTGTTCATTGATAAGATTTTAATTGATGTAATGATATACAATTTATTATTTGAAAATACCTAAACCTCTTGGTTATATGGTATTGATGATATAAAAGTTAAATGACAAATGTTTTAATGGCTTTCTGAATATGTGCCCACATTATATAATGAATTGAGTTTCTGTATCAGTATTTTTACAAAGTGTACTGAGATATTTTTTATTTAAACAAATGATCAATATAACTGTGTCACATGCTAGAATAGGAGCCTAGCTCCATTTCTTACATTAACATAAACAATGGAAATAGTGACTATTTCTTGTTTGGACAAAATTATTCAGAAATGTGATTAAGCAAAATTATTTTGTTTCATAAAGTTTTTTCTTATAATGGAATCCTGATTTGTGCAGTAGAATCAATTGAGTAAGTTTTGCATTGCCGTTCAATTTTTGAGGTAGTATTTATTTCTGATTTGATACTTATAATCATAAAATTTATTCAAACAGACAAAGAAAACAATAATTAACATTTAGCATACACTTTTTTTTTTTTAAGAATTGTTGATGCAGATAGTTAAAGATTAAAAAAGATTTTTGAAAAGAAATTGAGGAAAGGGACTCATCTGGACACTGCACGCACTCAAGAATACCAAATACATTGTTTTAAAAGAACACACAAAGAAAATTTTATTATAATACTTTATTCAGTTATTTACAAAATATGTTTTGAGTGTTTAATGTATATTTATTTATATAAGTGTATTTGGTTGATTTCTAAAACTAAAAATGATTGATAAAGTGAGAGTAAACAATTTGACTGGTAACAATACTTAAAGGTGAAAGTCTAGGTTCAGTGAGTATCAACAAATGAGTTGATGATATGACTGGTAATGGTATGAAGCACTTCTAGATGAGAAGAAAATGTTTCTTGTAGTCTTTTAAATTAAGTGAAAGCCAGGCTGCACTGGCTTGCAATGAGCTGATAGATAAGCTGCGACTGGAGAAGGCTGGTACCGGTACAAACTTCTAGAGGAAACCCCTAGATTATCTAGGATGTACCATCTCACAATGATCTGACTAAGTATTTTGCCTGGAGAATGATGGTACAGGTATTAAGTACTTCTAGATGAGACCTCGACGTTTTTTATAGTCTTCTAGATTGAGTGAACGTCTCGGTCCACCATCTCGCAGTGAGTTGGCAGAGGAATTTGGTACTACCATACTGGAAGCTGAAGATAAAAGAAAAGGTAATAATGTAACATAAACCTGCAGGAAAAAATAATTTAAAGTGGAAACTTTAGGATCTTGAACTGTCACAAACCCTGCTTTTTATAGGTAGCCCCACTCATTTTTTTCTACTTGATGTTGTACAAATCTTTTATGCTCAAAATATGTTTTGATGAAATATGGTTGTATAAAAAAAAATATTATGATGATAGCTATAATACATTTTGAGATATTGTCAATTTAGTGTCGTAATTTGCGATCGTTTTTTAGACGTAACAAATGTGCAATTTGTCAAGTTCAGTACAAGTAAAATATAAACCACACTGATAAACAGTTCAAAATTTTTAAATAACACACTCAAAGACCCCCAACAAGAAAAAACATAATGCATAATTGAAATAACATTTTATTATAAACTGCAAAGGAAAAGGTACTTTTGTTTCATAAAATTACTTACAAAATGCAACAAACTGGAATGTTCATGGCATCATAGCATATACAAATGATGAAAAAAGTATATCCAGAATGCATATTATTAAATCATTTAACATGTAGCTAATGCCAGTTGTTTTTTTTCAAAAGCACATTAACAACATTGAGGAAATTATTTGAAGCTGAAAATGACCATTTCAACAAATTTTAACCAAGAAGGAGCAAGTAACCAAAACACAGTGCTCAAGTGTTACACAGAAAATGTAAAGAAACAAACTATTTAGAGTTGGTTCACATATCAAAATGATCAGTACTCTATCTAAAATATAAAGATAATTTATGTTTAATAATTTATTTAATTTACATTTTTATTTTATTGTATAATTTCTATTTACAAAGGAAATGAAAACATAAATTGTCACGTCTCTGAAACTATACATAACATAGTTATGGTTCGCCTATTAAAATAATCAGCAGGATGTTATACATGTAACTAAACAAAAGATTTGTGCAGCATTTGTTTTAATATTTTATAATACAAAATTTAATATTTTAAACCTTCAAACTGTATGATTGGTATAAAAGCACTCTATATACATATATACATCAACGATATATAAAGATGTTGAACACCCCATGCCATTATTAATTATATCCCCCCACCTCTTAAAAAAAACCGAAATATAGTTTTATTTTGAAGTTTTTGTGACCAAATTATTAAATCAGTGAAAATGTGCATGAAAACTTTATTGTTAAAACAGTGCTCTACCCACGTAATTGATTTATAGAAATATTGACATATTTATATAATTACAATCTAGGCTATGAATAAAAGATCATTTCATTCTGTTTTATTTATTTCAAATAATGAATATACACAATAACACACCATACAGTAAGCATCATGTAGTAACAACAATATATGTTTAAATTAATTTAAGTCTTGAACAGAGGTAATTTACTTAATCCCAGTAACTTCATAATATATATATATAATAATAATATTTGAGAAAAATCAGTAATATACTAGTCACAATACATATTTTTTATAAGAAATTCTTCTTGCAAAACTCTATAGTCAGCAGCTGTCCAGGTTCTTCTGTTGGTTGTTTCCATTGTTAAGCCCCATTTAAAAAAAACATGTCATCCATATCATCACAGTCCATACTATCACCCACTTCAAAATATTCTTATTTCTTTCTATATCACTCCATAAAAACATTAGCTTTGCACTGCTGGTACTGTCAACTTCGAATGTCTCACCAATGAAAAACCCAGTATCAACATGCTCACCTTGGCTTGTAAATCCATCTTGTTTCAGTCTCTTTGGTGATTGGCTACTTGGAAAGTTGCCTACATGTTGTTCTTGCCACTTCAGTTTCATCTAGGCTATACTACCTGCATTTACCAACAGCTCACCCTGGGCACTATCTTGAAAATATTTGCATAATTATCAACAAGGCTGTTGATATCTTTACCTTTTATTTTTAAATTCTGACTATTAACATACATATTATAATCAACCTATGAATACTATGGAGTACTACTAGTGCTAACATTATTTAAAGTCTGAAGCTCTGCTAAAACTTTTATCCAAAAACAAAACAAAATTCATTTGACCATCTAGTTTTAAAAGACAAGTAAGAACAGAGAAGTGCTTGCATAGTTTAGTGATTCTGTATTTAATGTTTTTACATGTTCTGAGAGATGGGTAAAACTGAACAAGCCACTCAATCAGACAGAGATCTTTCAAACTTAATTTCTTAGCAAAATTTTCAAGTTCTCAACACAGACCATTTGAAACTTCATAAATAGCTGTTAACAAATCACATGCATTCATTCAACAGCATCTCATGACTAATACCATACTTTTCACAAAATGGCCCAACACTAAGTTGTAATGCTTTGGAAAGAATAGTTTCCCAGTTTTTACAAGGGTTGTTTTTAAGTTCAGTCATAACTCTGCGAACACAAGATGACATGGAATGGAATGTCATCACCAGATTTAAAGGAAAGATATTTCTCTGCAAACACTGAGATTTCTTCAAAAGTCTTATTTCCATCAAAGTCACAGAAAATCCAAGTGCACCATAAGCTGGTTGGTATGTGGAATTTTTGAAACTGCTGAACGTCTACCTCTTCCTGTAGCAGTAAATGTGAAACTAAGAGAACTTTACTGCTCATCAGCTAAAAAGAATATTCCACAAATATTCAACCCATAAAACAGTATACAAACAAATATGCTTGTTCAAAATATTCAATAGGATAACTATCAGCTGCAAACTGTCAATAACCTGCTAATAATGTGGGGGAAAAGTGCACACTGCTTACCAGCTGAATGAGTAAAAGGACCAAAAAATATTTAACCGCTTTAAAATAAAGTAAAAAACATCAAGCAAAAAATATTAAATAAGCTGAACTGGTTTAGTAAGAACAAATGTATACATAACATGCTACCTTTATTATTAAAGAAGGAAAGAACACCCTTGTTAGCTAATTCTTCATTTACGTAGTACTAAAGAAATTGTTAAGATGGGGGGGACCCCTCACGAAAAAAAGAAAAAAGTAGTTGTTTTTTTTTACAATAAAAAAGATGTTCAAATAAGAAACAAAATGGGACAAAAAATATTTTTAAAAATATCCAAAAGTGAAACAATAAAATAAATAATATGTATTATAGTAAACAAAATGCCTGAAATAACTGTTTTTTCAAATGATGTTTACATTTTTAGCATCAAGATTTAGCTTTTCTTGTTTAAATTATTGATGTTTTACAACTTTTTTCTAAGTAATAAATTGTCATCCATAACTGAAATTAAATCAGTGAATGAAACGATATTTAAAAATATTATCTTCATCTTTAAAACTAAATATTTCAAGAAAATAGAATATTTCCAAATCTTCACGAAAGTCCCTCCAAAACTGGCTGATATCAGAAAGTGTTAACTCAGAAACTGTTGAAAATTCTACTTATAAAATAAAAATATGTAAAAAAAAATTAAGTAAATGAAAATAAACATTAATAAATGTTTACAAATCGATCTTACCAATAAGTGGTTTCAACTGTATAGGGCAGAATAATCAGCGTTTGTGTTGGTACAGCATGTTCTCCAAAAAATGTAAGCCATGAACTGAGAATGATGTATGGAGTTTTCAATTTAGCAGGAACTGCATGGACTAACCCCATACCATGTCATGTTTATAGAAAGATATTGAAATGCTGAACAAAATTATATATTTTTTTCATGATTTTGTTAAAAATATTTGACCACAAAAAATTTGTTGTTATTCTTAACATACAAATGTGAAGAAAAAAAATGAGTGTAGAGAGTTATCTCTCCTCTTTTTAAAGAATCAATCAATTTAGGTTACATATCCATGCAGGTCTTGCGAAATTCTTTTAAAATGGTACCCGAAAAGGCAAATTTAACTTTTTCGGATGGGACGCTTCCAATGAGAAATTTTCGATGTAACCCTAAGGTACTTTCATCAAAGTTTACAGAAGGAATAATAAAATTCAGAAGAAAAGCAACAGCGTACTTAAAACATAGCTCTTTGTTTTATATTAAAATGGTTAGTTCAGGTTTAATGTAAAGAAAACTGGTGAGATAAAGTTTAGTAAATTTGTGTGAGAAAGTGCATTTGTCCCCTATAAAACAACCATGTTGGGACTACCTACTTTTATCTACATACTTACTAATGGATTACTGAAACAAAATTCTCTCCAGGGTGTGCATGTTAATCCCAATTTAATTTATTTGCCTATTTACCCTTAATTTTATTTTCATTATAATTTAAATTCAATCTATAAAAATCTAATAAAGCTACTTAGATTAAGACCATGCCACTGCTTGAAGACAGAAACGTGAAGATATTACTGGGTTTGGCTCTCTGTACACAAGTGTATGGCATGGTGAGAATTGACAAATGCTGTATGATCGTAGTGACAAATTTACTGGGTTTGGCTCTCAGTTACATAAGTGTATGAAGAGATGAGAATTGACATATGCTGTATGATTGTGGTGTGATAAATTCAGCTTCCACCTATGAGGAAATAAAATAGGTCTAATGATACAGCTCTAAACAAATTTACAATTAGATTTTGATTTAAAGTGTGTTATTTTATAGCTCTTTACAAACAAGGTAAATGTATGTTATACTATCTAATTAAAGCAGCATAAGTAACATAACCCAAAATGGTCCACTGAATAAAGCTGGCAACATAACTTCTTTCTTCATGAAAAAAAAATGTATTCAACAGGCACCATAGATACCAACTATTTCAACCATTTGTTAAGGTATAGCACACTATCTGGATTTAAATATGGTTTTGAAGAGGTCAAAGTTTCTCAAATGACAGGCACTAAAAGCACTAATGAACCATCTGAACTGTTTATAATGTAGAGAAGATGATATATATTTCTGTTTTTAATGTCTTGATGACACAAAAAAGAACAAGCATGTTTTACATATTTTGGTTTGGGAAATACACATTTAAACATAGTTTGATTTGAAAAATAACTTTATTAACACTTTTAAAAAAAGAAAAAGAATACACATTTTCTGCCAAGAAAACAAATATATAAAAATCTTAAAATAAATTTATAAAAATTCTTGTGCCTTCATATTCATGAGCTTTAAGAATAGTTTTCGTGCCAAGCAAAGATAAATTACCTGAAGGAACATCCAAATCTATCTTGATGTCAAAGTCATGTACTGCAAATAAGTCTTCTGAAACAATGTGGTCTCCTCCATCAGGTTTGTCACTAGGCTGTTTGTAAAGAAATAAACCATCCTGAACACAAAAGTACTTGATAGATAGTCAGTGGGTGTAGAGAAATAAACCAGCCTGAACACAAAAGTACTCGATAGATAGTCAGTGGGTGTAGAGAAATAAACCAGTCTGAACACAAAAGTACTCAAGAGATAGTTAGTGGGCTGTGTTTTGAGAAATAAACCAGTCTGAACACAATAGTCCTTGATAGTCAGTGGGCTGTGTGTATAAAAAGTCCGAAACAAAAGTCCTCAATAGATAGTGGGCTGCATGTATAGAAATAAACCAGTCTGAACACAAAAGTACTCAATAGTGTATTGTGTGTATAGAAATAAGCCAGCCTAACACAAAAGTACTTGATAGTCAGTGTGCTGTGTGTATAGAAATAAACCAGCCTAACATAAAAGTACTTGATAGATAGTGTGCTGTGTGTATAGAAATAAACCATCCTGAACACAAAAGTACTCAAAAGATAGTCAATGAGCTATGAAATATGTATAGAAATAAAAATACAGCCTGAACATAAAAATACTTGTAGCAGAGTAAATTTGCCTATCTTTATTTTTAATACTTAATTGCTATTTAAATTGTCAGAGTAACCCAACCTTGTGACTCCTTATGATGGTAATTTTGTAAGTGTCAGAGTTGGAAGTAAACAACCCCTAGCTAAGAATATGCTAGAAATTACTGATGTAATGCAAACTAGTTCAACTGGGTGAGTAGTTTTATCATCCAATGGTTAAGATTTATTAGACCAAGGCCCAGCCAATGGACTGAGACCAAAAAAAATACCTGCATTAGAAAATTCTATTCTCTGATCGCTTGAATTTGAAGTAGCAGCAAAGTCTGGTCTCACCATCAAGCTGTTAGCTGAGACTGGAATGTAAGGAAGAATGGAGTTATAAAGCGATAGAGAGGTGAAGCAGCCTTTTCATTTTCTATATGTATGATTTGAACCTCCTGGTTTGCTTTTTCTAAAATGCTACAACCAACTGTGGTAGAGGGGGAAGCAGTGTGTATAAGTGTATAGGAATACACTATACTCCCTTGATGTATGGTGGCAATATATGCTGATTACATCAGGCAAGAAATTGCTAGAATTATTTTACTTTATGGAAATGACAGTGAAAGAGGGCGCTCAAGTTGACTTCAAGAGAATAACAACAGTGTTTTCAGAGTGTGCGGAGAGAGACACATGTTGACATGGACAATAGTCTTGTGACATTGCAAAAGTAGACAAAAGACAGCGCTTAATCCAGGTTATGTAAAAACTATTATCGCTTTCTCTAATAACTCCATTTCTGTTCTCTGATAAGAACTCTCCTGTGATTTATAATGACACTATAGTTGAATTGTATTTAGGATACAAGACTATTTAAACAGATAAATTATTCAAACAAGGTTTCATGGAAATATTGATGTCAAGTAAACATTTTCATTGTAATTGTCATATGTATATTTGATTGTTGATTTAATAAATTTATTGTTAAATTTATTGACCTTCTTACACATATTGATAAACTTATGTTGGAGAAGAAAGTGGGTGGATGGGGGCTTGATCAATATAGATTAAAGATGGATTTGTCTTCTCCTTTAGTAAGAAATTTTCTACCTACAGAATATTGAGTGATGGTAAATGTTTATCTTTATATTGTGGAAAGAGAAAATGTTTACAGCGCCCACATATCCACCATGTGAGAGAGTGGTGTCTGCTGGAGGATCATTAATAAAATAAATCAAGATTCTTATAACTTGTAATTAGTTTTGGATGATTAATTAATTAATAATAATCATATCCACTAAGTGGCGTTGGTGTCACAGTACTCAATAGATAATCAGTGGGCTGTGTGTATAGAAATAAACCAGCGTGAACACAAAAGTACTCAACAGATAGTTGGCTGCGCATAGAGAAATAAACCAGTCTGAACACAAATATACTCAAGAGATAATCAGTGGGCTCTGTGTATAGAAATAAACCAGCGTGAACACAAAAGTACTCAACAGATAGTCAATGGCTGAAATAAACCAGCTTGAATACCAAAAGTACTCAGCAGATATTCAGTGGGCTGTGTAGAGAAATAACCAAAAGTCATCAACAGATAGTCAGTATGTATAGAAATAAACCAGTCTGAACACGAAAGTCCTCAATAGATAATCAGTAGATTGTGTAGAGAAATAAACTGGTCTGAACACAAAAGTACCCAACAGCTAGTCAGTGGGCTGTAGATAGAGAAATAAACCAGTCATAAACACAAAAATACTCAACAGCTAGTCAGTGGGCTGTAGATAAAGAAATAAATCAGTCATGAACACAAATGTATTCAACAGATAATCAGTGGGCTGTAGATAAAGAAATAAATCAGTCATGAACACAAATGTATTCAACAGATAGTCAGTGGGCTGTAGATAAAGAAATAAATCAGTCATGAACACAAATATACTCAGCAGATAGTCAGTGGGCTGTATGTATAAAAATAAACTAAAAGTCTGAACAAAAAGGACTCAACAAATAATGGGCTAAAAGCATAGAAATAAAACAGGCATGAACACAAAGTACTCAACAGATCGTAGGTGGGCTGTATGTATAAAAATAAATTAGTCATGAACACAGAAGGATTCAACAGAGAGTGGGCTATATGGATGGAAATAAACAAATCATGAACACGAAATATTCCAAAGATAGTGAGCTGTTTATAAAAAAAATCAACAAGTCATTAATACAAAAGTACTCAATAGTCGGTGGGTGTTGGGTATGTATAGAAATAAGTCATAAACACAAAAATACTCAACAGTGGGGCATATATATATAAATGTAAACTAGTCATGAACCCAAAAATACTCAACAGTGAGGCATATATGTATTTGTAAACTAGTCACAAACACAAAAATACTCAACAAATAGTCAGTGTACACACACACTCTCTCTCTAAATATATATGTATACATAAACTGGTCATGAACACAAAAATACTCAACAAATAGCTAGTCAGTGGGCTCTCTCTATAAATATATATGTATACATAAACTAGTCATGAACACAAAAGTACTCAACAAATAGTCAGTGGGCACTCTCTCTAAACTAGTCATGAACACAAAAGTACTTGAAGATAAATCCCCATCCTTCCATTTTCACATATAATTTCAAAACACCTGCACCCAACTAAAAAATATCACCTTTTTATCTGTGGTTGTAACAGCAAGTTGTAATGGACCAACTGTGCCCTCTACTTTTGGTGCAGGAGACTGGGAACTGGTTGGAGCCTGTAAAATTCTAGCTCATTGTTTATTTATATCTTGCAAGTAACAAATCCAATCTAAAGAAATTAGAAAATTATTACTCTGACCTAATTTCAATTTTAAAATAAATAGTTCATGGCAAAATTAACTAAGTCAGTATATATAAGTACATGGATTTAATAAATCTCACCTCATTTTAATCTATGTAGATGAACCAATTAACTAATTTCAGTAAGTAAATGGCACCTGATAAATCTGATCTAATTTCAATCTAAATGATTTTAATAACTATGACAAATTCCAATCTATAAGCAGTACTGAGAGTAAAGTGGCCTATTTTCAATCCAGTTAATGTTTTTAGTAAATCTGACATCATGCAACATAAAAGGTTCTTACTAAGTTTATTTCAATGATATGATTGTTTAAATAAGTCTAAAACAAATATTTTATTTTCAATGGAATAATTGTAAATATAGCACCTGTTTTTGAATCTTTAGCATTTCATCAGCTTCTCTTGTCTGTGGAATGAAAACAATGACACATTAATGATGCATTAGGCAACTGTTAAAACTTTATTATTTAATACAGGTATATGATTGATATAAATAATGTATATCTAAATAACAATGTACATTTTTATCAATAAAAAACTGACAAACATTGGTGTAGCAACATCCATCCACACAAACTGTTTTGGAATAAATAAGAAAAAGTTGCAACATGCTTATGCAGTCTGATATTCCTGGCTACAAATCCTGACCCATAATAATAATATCCCAATGTTTTATTATATATACTTTATTTATTGCTGATTTATTTTGAGAAATAAGTTATCTAACTAGTGTAATCTAGTACTAAAATAAAGGACTAGCAATGTGTACGATGTAGCATACAGTACTACAGTTCGAATGTCAATTAAGAAAAATTTACCAGTAAAACCATGTCAGCTTTATGCATCATAACCAAAAACCACAGATTTCCTTTTTCATCAATATTATTACATACTTTCTGGCTAAAACAAATATAAAATGTAATTATCTAGGGATTTTCTACTGAATGTAAATAATTTCATAGACTTTATTACTTATATCATACTTGTCAACTAGTATGGGTTACCCATAACTGGGTCGGGAATTTTTCATTTTTCATCAATGTGTGGCTATATTATATACAACATTCTGTATGTGTGTTTCAAGTTTTTCAACAATTTTATTTTATCCCGAGTGTTCTGATGTACCTTTTCTTCCTTTAAAATAAGAAATTCAGCAGATTAGAGTGGCCTGAAATAACCAATCAAATCATACTCAAAAGTGGCACTTTTCAACTGTCTGGCTGATATAAGATATGAGAGTTTCATTTCACTGTTCAGCAACTCTGCAAGAAGATCACGTTATTTTTCTCTAAACTCTCACGTTCTCTCAACACTGATTAATTGCTTGTTTTCTTAGTTTATGCATTATTACAAGTGATTTTAGTTAACTATTTATACTTTTAAAAATTGGTTTCAAAGTTTATGCTTAATTAACAGCTTTTAATGTAAAACGTCGAATATCCTAACGCAAGTAAACAGTCAAATCTGAACTGTGTTTATGATCTCTAGCACTTTTCATTCTTATTACTCAAACATTGCTGGCTCTGTTATTTGTTTAAAATGATAACAACAGTGAGTGCTTTTATTTATTATAAAAATCAATTATTACAAGCCAGGGCGCACTCGGTCTGCACAGTTATTGTGCCATGTGTTTTACACTAACTATATAGGCCTAGTATATTTTTTGTTTTGGAGAGGATTTTATAATTATTTTGGAATGGTCCCAATTATACTTGTTAATGGGGATTAATTTTCAATACAAACTATTAAATATCATAAAATCATAGGTCTGCAGTATATATCTTACTCTTATAACAAGAGTAGGTCTACAGTATATATCTTACTCTTATAACAAGAGTAGGTCTGCAGTATATATTTTAACCCTTATAATAAGAATAGGTCTGCAGTATATGCTTAACCTTAAATGAGAATAGGTCTGTAGTTTATAACTTACCCTTGTAACAAGAGTAGGTCTGCAGTGCCGTCGAGTAAAGGGATCAGCCACTGCAGTCTTCATCTCACCAACTTCCACTTTTAAAGCATTTTCTGCATCAACTATACTGCGCATGCGATTCCTCTGGTTGATGTAGCTAAGGAAGATAAGGAATGAACACAAATGACAAAAGAGCTGATGATTTGTCTTCATAGAAACAAAAATATTGAATGCCTGTCTTAAATCAATGCAATGCTCTAACAACCAACTAAAAATTGTTTTATAAGTGAATATATTAATTTTATTTTAAATAGGAAATTAACGTAAGAAAATATATGTTTGTAATAAGTATACATCATTTACACCATTACTGATGTTCACCTTCTTTTTTTTTTTTTAAAGTGGAAAAGAGTGAAATATATTATGAAAACTGCCAATCTTCACAAGGTTCAAACCATACTGTTTATTGTGCAACTGTGATGATGTTTATGATGATATTAAACAGGCATCTCACAGTTTTGCTCATATATTTGAATCAGTGATATAAGATAAGTGATATAACACTTTTCCAGGGCATACTGTGATACTTGTCTGCTATGACACTAAATGTTTTTTGTTTGTTTTTTTTTGGGGGGGGGTTGGCTTGGTAAAGGAGGTAAATAAACCAGAGTTAAGAGATTATTTGTCTGTTGGTCAGTTGGTGTGGTTTGGAATTTTGCAGCTCTATTATTTTTTGTTATTTCTGAGGCTGTCCCTAGTAATTTCCATTGGGATTTTCCTGTATAATGGAGCAAGTGGTCAGTGGTCTAGTATGAGTTGTAACACATCCACAATGGGTTGGTTGAAGTATCTCCATTATCATTATTGCAGCTATCTGTTTTTCTGATAATAGTATTGATGTTTATGTTGATGTTAGTTTTCCTGATCTTTAGCTTATCCTTTTGGGGAATGCTAGTGTTGGCTCTTTGAGCTTTTCCGATGTGAGGAAGTGGTGTTTTTCTATTTTTCCTTGGCTTTGCACTTTCTTCTTTTTCCTTATTTGGTGTAGCCAACTAAATCTAATTTCTTCACTAAAGGTGCCATAGCGAGTCTCTAAAATTATTTTTTCTTGATCACTGTATTGTTATTTTCTGGTAATTCTTGTATAAATGAGACAGGTGAGGCATCAAGGCCCTTATATACTTGTCAATAGAGGCTTCCATTCTGATATTATGTAATTTGTCATTAGACTTACTTCTATTTCTTGAATGGTTTGGTGCTGCTTGTCTTTCATGATAGATCATGACACATTAGAAAAGTTTGATAGTTTGAGTATTGGCAATGCTAATTGTTTTCCTAATCATGGCTTCCCGAAAGAGATAATTTTTTTTTAATCTGTGAAAACATTTCTATTTCTATGACAGCTGTTTGGATGGAATTATTCTTTGCTTTTGAATTGCTTTCTCTGTTGACTGTGAGTCTTTTCAAATTGCATCTTCCTATTTGTTGATTTTTGATTTTTCCCCCCACGTTTACTGCCTTTAGTTAGTGATTTCTAATTTTTGCTTATTGTTGTATACAGTGACATGCTTCAAATTCTTCTTCTTGCCATGCTAGTTTTAAAATGTTGAAAGTGCTGTTAATTTTTTAGTTGATATTTTTTTTTAAGTTGATGATTGTTGCTTAATGGTGATAGGTTCATTAGTGAGTGGCTGGAATTTAGTAATCCTTTCTGAGATTGGTCAAAATAACCTCAAGTCTCTCAGTGCATGATTCAGAGTGAGTTAATGTTTCATCCTGGTCTGATGATTCTTCATTTTTGTGTGCTGCATGCTTTTTCCAAACTTGACCTAAAATGGTGGTTTTTGTGAATTTGCAAGTGTTTCTATTCTCTCTGCCAAGTCTTGCTTGGTTTTCTGTTAGGATAGATTGCTGGAGAAGCTATGTCTATCAGTTCTAAAGTTGCTGGCACAAATGGGCTTTGTTATGTTATGCTGCCTGCCCTAAAAATATATAAAGAATTCCCTTTGAACTGGTAATTTTTTCCACTGCTTTCTGATCTATTTTATTTATAATCTTCATTTACAAAAATATACCTTTAACTCAACACAATTAAAGTCTACTGCCCAGTTACTAAATAATGTCAAAAGTCTTCAAAAAAGTTGTTTTATAAACAAACTGAAAAAAACTTCTCATTTAAATTTATATATTTTCCCAGGAATTTTAACTGACTTTTGCTTTTGTCACAGCATAAAACTACCCTCTTAAAAGTTATTAATAACCTCTCTGCTTTGGGTGCTGAACATTTCAGTTTTTATACTTGTTATTCATTACCTTTGATGTTATAAACTATAATATTTTGCTTTACTATATGCAGCAAGTTTTTAACATCGTAGTGTTTTATTTTAGTTTAGCACATTTCAAAGTGAGAGAAAACAGTCAGTCCCAGTCCTGATAATCTTTGTTAAGGTGTCTTATAAAATTATTCTTATTCCATTTCTTTTTATTCTTGATACAAAGTCCTTATGAACTGCTAATGTTAAATCCTGGATACCTGGTTATAAACTAAATTAGTGATAGAAAAAGCATGCGTTGTTCTTGCTATCTCTTAAAGAACATCTCAAGCCTTAACTTTAACTGAATCAATATCAACGATCACACAACCACTAAATTTTGAAAATTACTAACAAATCAAGTGATTTTGATTGATCTCTTTCAAGCACAGCATATCTTGAATACCTGAAGCTAAGGTGAATCAGAATATTTGCATTCTTCTCACAGATGATACCTCTAAACTTTTGTAACCTGATTGGTGTTCTCTCATTTAAACTATTTTAATGATTCTTTCTGTTTTTTTCTCGATATTTTCTGAATAAATGTCACTGGATTTTAAACACTGCAGATAGAACTGATTATGTCACCTTACATTTCAATGTCTGGCTCTAGTCTGAAATACATAGGTGACTGCAGTGAGTAATGTCTGGCTCTAGCCTGAAATACATAGCAGACTGTAGTGAGTAATGACTGGCTCTAGTCTGAAATACATAGCTGATTGCAGTGAGTAATGAACTGATTATGTCACCTTACATTTCAATGTCTGGCTCTAGTCTGAAACACATAGCTGATTGCAGTGAGTAATGAACTGATTATGTCACCTTACATTTCAATGTCTGGCTCTAGTCTGAAATACATAGCTGACTGCAGTGAGTAATGTCTGGCTCTAGTCCGAAATATACAACTGCAGTGAATTCACACTTGTCCTAATTTATGGGGGGGGGGGGGGGGTTATAGTGCTTTTCTTCTGACACTTACACCCTTAGTGACTGTCATGAAAGCTAAAAAGTAATGCTAATGTTTTATCTCACAGAATGTGGAAAGAAATAACCTTCTGAAATTAGATATCATCACACCATTTTGCAACATGTCAAACTGATTCTCAGCTGGCTTTTTTCAAGACATTTCAAATGCAAAAATTGTTCACAATGATTTTTCTAATGTGTCAAACTATTTTAAACTAATTTTGGCAATATTCATAATACCACCAGCATTTCTTTATGAGAATTAATATTAATTAAAACAGCCATAAACATTTACGTGACAGCAATTTTTTGTGAAAAGGATAAGGAATTAAGAACTATGAATTCATCTTTGCCTTTATGTCCATACTCTGAATGAATTAGGAGTCAGTGAATGAGTAGAACACAAAGGTAAGTGACAAACTGAGTTTTCTATTTTACTTTTCTTGTTGACCAGTACTACCAGATTTTGTTGAGTAATTTTATAGATGATTTAAAGAGAAGTTATTCATTCATTTGCCTAAATAACATAAATGTCACCAAAAAAATGACACTATATGCTGGCATTTACACAAAAGATTTATTTTGGATATTTTATCTATCAACACAGATGATCTGTCTGGATCTGCGCCTGAGTTAATTAATTTTTTAGTAATGAAAGAAAAAGTGTGTACTTTGTTATTTCTATTAATATGGACCTTCTGTGCCGGAATGTCATTTATTTAATACCATAAATCACATAGATATTTTTGTGGCTCTAATGCCAACATCATTAACATCATCATCATTCAACTAACCTAATAGAATTGATGTTGCTAGTCCGTCTGCGATCTAGCTCTATGGCTCTTTCCTCAAGCTCTTCAAGCTCTTGATTGACTTTAGCTAGCTTTTCATGATCACCAGAAGTCTCTGCTTCCTCCTGCAACATAGATTATGTAGAAGATGATTTTCTCAGATAAGAACTTTAATTTCAATAAAATAATAATGGAATTGGCTTAATCTTATAAAATTATTTCAATAAAATAATTATAATTAAGAACAAGTTAAATTAAGAAATTAAAAAAAAATAATAAATAGGAAGATAATTGTTTGCTTAATAAAATATTTTATTTGTTGTGGTTTATGAAACCATTTTCTCTTCGTTGTGCTTAAGCAATCATGTTCTATTTGTTGTGCTTTTGAAACCATACTATTTATTGTGCTTATGAAACAATATTATATGTTGTGCTTATGAATCAATATTATATGTTGTGCTTATGAAACAATATTATATGTTGTGCTTATGAAACAATATGCTATTTGTCATGTTTATGGAACCATATTCTATTTGTTATGTTTATGGAACCATTATCAAAACATTCATGATTTCTAGTGTATTTTTGAGTATTTATTGCTGGTTGATTCTGCAAACAGATCTGTTTTCTCAGTTAGTGACCAATAAAAGTCTGAAAGTTTGTACTTCTAAGCAGTTTTTAATTTGTTTTCTTACTAAGTTGCTTTTTGACAGCTCAATTTTGCTCCAAATTTATAGAATTTTACAATGTTTATATTTGCTAAAATTCTAACAGTTGTTAACATAGTGTACAGTGTAATCTTTAATACAATCAGCCTTGATCTAACAGTTATTAAACTCTAACAGTACACTGCAAACAGTGTAATCCTTAATACATCCATTCTCTCACAGTTATTAACACTCTATCTAGCAATTATTAACACTGCATACAGTGTACTTCTTAATATAAACCATTCTCTCTCTAACTGTTGTCAATATTCTAACAGATGCCAAAACTATGTGCATTTAATTCTTAATGCAATCATACTCTATTTAATACCCTATCTAACAGCTGTTAACACTCTAACAGTTGTTAAAACAGTACACTGTAATTCTTCTCTAACATTAATACAGCTTGCAGTATAATTCTGAATGCAATCATTCTCTCTAACAGAAATTAACATTTTATGCAGTGTAATTCTAACATACAATCATTCTCTAACAGTTGTTAACAATGCATACAGTGTAATTCTAATACAATGATTCTCTTTCTAATAGTTGTTAACACTGTACACAGTATAATTCTAATACAATGATTCTCTTTCTAATAGTTGTTAACACTATACACAGTATAATTCTAATACAATGATTCTCTTTCTAATAGTTGTTAACACTGTACACAGTATAATTCTAATACAATGATTCTCTTTCTAATAGTTGTTAACACTGTACACAGTATAATTCTAATACAATGATTCTCTTTCTAATAGTTGTTAACACTGTACACAGTATAATTCTAATACAATGATTCTCTCTCTAACAAATGATAACAGTGATAGTTGTTAACACTATGTACTAACATAGACTAAAATCAAACTAAGGACCCGTGGACCCATAAATTAATGGATAAAGAATTATTCAAGAATGTTAAATCAATCATAATGCTGTAATGTGACAACTGGTTACAACTATATTTAATAAACATAACTAATCAAAAGATAATTATATGGGTAGTCACTTTCTTGCCTTGTGTTTAAGCAGCTGAGTTTTCTTCATGGCATAGTTGTGTGGATTTTTCTTGAATTTTTGCTTCTCTGCAACAATCTGAAAAAAGAAGAGAAAATTTAAAACACAAAAGGCAGAAAACACATTAAAGCACTGTATTCACATACAGTATTAATAAAATAATATCTCTGTTATTATGAAAATAAGAAACATTTTCTTGTTATCTATATTCATAAAAAAACAGAAACAAAGACATTAAAACATACTAATTACTCCTTAATACAATAGGGACTTAAGTTTGGCTCAAGGATAGTTTTGCAGGAAAATAAGAATACAGTGTAGAAATTAGAAGGAAACAAAGAGATGTATGAACTCATAGGAACAGCAAAAGAAAACACTGTTGCTTCATAATATGAGTGCATTATAAAAAGGTAGACATTTTATGCAATGTACCATTTAATTGTTTGCTGTCCTGGTCCTGTCAGTCCAGAGATGTTGTTTTATAAAAAATAAAATGATCATTATTACAAAGAACATGTGTGCTTCATTTTGTGAATTTGTATAAATGGCGCTGCATGCAGAAGACAAGAAGATAACATCCAACGACTCAGTCATCACATCTAGTTATCCACACACCCAGGACCCCGCCCTTGCTCCCTTTACATTTGGTGTCTGTTGAACAGGATAGTGATGACCAATGGCATTTCATCTTTACAATACTACCACCTACTTCCTTGACTGTTACACTTGTATCATATACACGAATACTACTATGCAAGATAATAACTATGTGACTGTTTATATCACACATATGAAAATAACTACTTGACTGTTTGTAGAAAAAATCTGCACTGTAAAGAAATCAGCTATGATAAGAGAAAGAGGGGCAGATAGAGAAAACATTAGGTATGTATGTTTTTATATTGCTTATTTCCAAATGCTGGTGAAGCTAATGAAAGCAAATATATCTTGGAACCATATAACTACCAGCATTTTGTAAACTTTTGGAGATTTTGAGACTACTGAATTTGTCACTTGATTGTAAGAGTAACATTTTCTCTTTATTTATTACTGAAGACATTATAACACTTCTGTCAATGAGAAAAAAAGGTGGCACCAAATGCAGACAAAAGTAGTCAATGTTGCAGATGTGTCATCAATGTTTAATACATGATAAGACATTATACTAGCTGAGATTTATTTTTTTATTTTTTTTTTTTTTGGGGGGGGGGCCACTTCATTTGAAAAGAATTACTATAGACAAGAGACCCATTATCTGAGATTCTTGCAATTTGCAAGTGATTTCTTAGACTTGTACTGTTTTCCATATCTATATGCAACACATAAAAATGAAGTGGTACGCTTTCAGCTTACTTCAATGAAAATAATATTACAAAAAATAAATGCATCTTTAATACTCTAACATTACAACAATCATAATGCTATTTTTCTGTGTGTTTAAAAAAAATTGCAGCAATAGGTGTATAAATGTTTAATTAAATAATATATACATGTCATTAAAATTACCAGCAATCAATTAATCAAATATTTTGTAGATATGTATATCTCACTGAAGTACTGTAAAAAATAATCAGGTGGCAGGAAATTATTCCAAAAGTTAATATGATGGTTAAAAGATACAATTTAAGTTACATAATAATCAATAATGAAACTACTAGAAATTATTCCCCAAGTTAATATGATGGTTTAAAGATACAATTTAAGTTACATAATAATCAATAATGAAAACTACTATCAAATAAGATTTTACAATGTGAAGTATTTTTGAATTTAATTTGCTTGTGATCAATCTTCTTTGAATCAAATCTCTTAAATTGAGGGTTGTCTGTACATATGATTTTGTCTCATACCTGTTCAATATCATTCTCATTAAATTTGTAGCTGTAAGTATTTTTGATGTCCTCAAGCTTTTTGTCCACCTCAGGAACAGTTGGAAGTTCCAGACCACCTAGCATCATAGTTTCCTTCCATTTGTGAAATTCTGCCTCTGTGAAGTCCTGATTCGACACGAATTCAAGACGGTAGACTCTCTCTGCTCCACCATGCCTGAAAACATGCACACAAAATTACTTGTACACATTTCAAAAAGTGCAAACAAAACAGTAAATAAACATTCTGAAAATATACACATAAAAATACATGTACACATTCTGAAAAATACTTACAAAATTACATGTACACATTCCGAAAAATACATACAAAATTACTTGTAAATATTCTGAAAAATAGATTCAAAATACAAAGTACATATTCTGAAACATACAAACAAAATTTCAAATAGTCTGAAAACATACACAAAATTACGAGCATACATCCTGAATACACACAAAATTACTTGTACACATTCTGAAAAATCATTCATCTTGATGACAGGAAGCTTTTAGACTTAGGAAGACTGAGCAGGGATTGTAGACTCTAAAATCCCCCCAAATAATGAATTTTTCACTCAAGAAGAATGCATTTCATTTCATGTGGTGGTAAACCATTATAAAAGCAGGCCTGGTCAACATAATGCATGAGGTATTGCATGGTATAGCTGGGCGATTGTTCAATGATAAAAGAACTCTGGCTACAGAACATGTTTATGGAGGTAAAGGGGAGAGGTGTTGATGATGAATGTGATCTTCTAATATTTTAGCAGTTTAGCATAATTAGTACTAAGGTTGGTTTACTTTGCAGACGATTGCCGGACATTTTGCATGTGGACTTTTGTAAATGACATTTTGGTAAATCAGTCACCTGGTACACTTTATACATTTATGACTTGCAAAAAATTTTCTCATCACAAGACATAATGGCTGATAGCCTAGTACAGAGCTATGTATGTACCAGAAAAACTCACTCTTTCCATCACATGAGCAATCTAATTACAGCTATCCAATGGTAGAATTGATACAGATTGTCTGCTAAGGGAAACATATATTTACTTCACATTGGTTAGCTCATTTTGATTGATTAACATTAGTAACAATAAGCGTGCGTGCACATTAACCATATTTGGCCCCTTGTCTTTCTAGCTATATTTAGATATAAGCATGGCTACAGCCCTCCACCATCGAAAAGGTTAACAGACCTATCAGCCATCATAAAAGAAGCGCTATTTTCTCAACTAAACATAAAATAGGCTAAGTTATTATGCTGTGAAGACAATATTGAGTAATAAACAAGTATCTATTTAAATATAATGTTTTTAATATATAATAAGCATAATTGCAATGTTTATAATCTTGAATGTAATTCACAGGTTTTTCTATCCTTACTAGTTCTATGAAACTTTAAATGCAAAATAAACCACATGGCTATGTACATAAATATGTAAGCTATTTACAATGTTAATCAATTTAATCAAAATATATCAGATTATCAGAAATCTGAGCTGTTTGAAATGCTGATGAATCTGACAATTTCTTCTGCCATTTCTGTTGTCACTTATGTGATCGTAATGGAAACAAACATTTTTCTTATTTGGTACTTAAACTAATTACACCAAGACAAAATGATATGACAGTTATCTTTAAGGAATATGGCGTCTTTGAAAAATCTAAATGGTTTGCGATATTATCGTCATTATTTTATATTTACAAATTTATTAATTTCTTGGTCACATGGCTAAAACAGAAAAGAAAGCAAATTAGTTATTTTAAAGCTGAATATTTACTAGTACAATGAATACATTTGAAAAACATTAGTGTATGAATTCTGTTACATAGATTGTTTAAATAGCACATGGTGTTTAAGTTTGACATTTTGATGTTCCATAAAAAAATAAAAGTTTTGGATCCAATTTATGAGGAAAGAAATCATGACAAAAAAATGTGCCTTTTAAAAATATTATTTCTTCATAATATTGACTGTTTTAATATAAAAGGGATATAGAAAGTTGCTTTAATGTATTATCACTTCTAAGAAAATCTTGATAGAGTAGTTTGTTGGATTATTTTTAACAATGAAAATAACTAAATGTAAGCCTGTCACAAAAAGAGGCACCATTTTTCAGTTCAAAGGAATGTGTATTACAAATAATTACATAATAAATAAACACAAATTCACGCAATAATATATATATGTGTGTGTTAGAAATTTATTTTACCAGAAGGAAAAAAAGGACATTTAAAATTAGGTTGATAAACTGGAAAATATATAATCATGTTTTCACATATCAAGTAGGTACTCCAAACATATTTTCCAAAATAATTAATAATAGTTTTTAAGTAAATAGACAGACAGAACATTTTCTGCTGATTTTAATGGTACTAAAATCAATTTTGTCATTCAAGAACAAAAGTTATGAGTTTTCAATATTTAATTTTTCTAAATATTTTACGCTCAAAAATGAAATTGCACAAATGCTCATGTTGAAGGTCCACAAAATGAAGAAATGATAAACAATATAGTTTAGACTCTTTACATAAATAGTATCCAACATACAAATATGGCTGAATTTTTTTAAGAGACTTTGCAATGTTATTTTCCAATATACTCTCACCCCAAATTAGCAATTTATTCATTTCTGGTTTGTAAAAAATTCTAACAGTTAACATAAAATAGACGAACCTGCTATAAATATTAAAACTGTAATAACTCTGCTTGTAATTGAGCTACAGAGATGGTTTTGGTACCATTGGATTCAGTTTGGAAAGATTATATTAAGAATGCACTCACCACAATAAAGAACTCTTCATATTTTGTACGTACACACTTAAACATTTGCCAATCGTTCATCTAATTTAACGCTTTTTCAGTTCAATGATTCTAGTCCACTCTAGTCTAGCTTGGTATCACAAGGAATGTTCTTATATCCCGTATGCACACAATTACGTGCTTTCCACAACTGCACGTTTCAAGCAACAGGAACCTAATTTAGAAAATTTAAATTTAACTTTATCACACTTTATTTTGAAATTATCACACATTATTTAATATGAAAATGAACCTTCTTCTCTCCCCTTCATGACACCAGTTATTATTTTTAGATTAATGTACCGCAAGCATACTGAAAAACCGAGAAAGAGTGCAGGTGTTAAGCCATTACTGCTGCCCACGAGTAATGTCTTCTGATAAGGTTACATTAATGGTGGCACCCATACATTTAATTCATTTTGCTATTTTAAAATCCTTTTCATGGTGAAAAAGCATGCTGAAAATCTGGGAAAGGGCAGTTCTAAAAGGCTAACAGTAAAACAAGTTGCTGAATTTGTGCTCAACAATTTGGAGGAGGGTGAATTAGAAGTAATTATTGTGAAAATGACATCAAAATGGAATCTTACAATTCTTTGAGTGAAGAAATGTGTATTGGATCATGATGATCAAGCTAGATCTAGTCATGTTGGTATGAGGGCTTGGAATGCCACTTAATGTATCAAGTAAATCTGATATAGGTTAGCCTCCCGCAAATATATTCAAACGTACATCTATACATCTATAGTAGACTCATCATTGGAATTATTAAACCAGAATAATTAAAACAGGGCTTGTGGGTTTTTTCACAGTACCTAGTTTTGTGCAATTTTTGCTCAGGAGCCCAGGGTAATGGGGTTAGAAGAGCTGGATGGCCAAGGATCAAAGGGTTATTCTTGGATTATAATGACTCTTTCAATGTCTCAGAGTGAAAGGAGAGTACTAGTCACAGATGGTTTCTCAAAATTGGAGTGATCTCAAGGTAAAAATAATTGTGAATAACTTGGTGTTCTCTCTCTCTCTCTCTTAAATACATGCATGCACATCCACACATGAATGCATGCACACCCTGAAAACTGTTATACCATTCAAAAAGAATTTTACATAATGGGTAAACTGTTTACTACTATAAATATTAAAAGAAATAAAGCTCTTACCTCAAGCGCAACCCTTTGTTTGTTCGAGTAGTACCTAACTGGTAAACTTTAGCTGTTTCTACAACACCAATGATTTCTGCAACCTAACAAGAGAATGTCATTTGTGAATGAAAACCCACAACACCAATGATTTCTATAACCTAATGAATGAAAGAAACACAATATCAATGATTTCTGCAACCTATCAAGAAAACTTTCATTTTGTGAATGGAACACTCATAACAACAATGATTTCTGCAGTCTAACAAGAGAGCATCTCATTTAAATTTTAATGATTGAAAGAATATGAAGAATTATCGTACATTCCAATCAGTCTTCCATTTTTTTGGATTCAGCTAATCAGCGTGAGGCTATATATGGCTTTTGATTTGTGTGTATTAAAATCTAATGTTTGATTATCAACATAATAATATTTTCCAGTGCTTATACTATGGAACATTCATATTCATGTCATGCCCATCAATCATGCAGCAATCTAGTCATGTAACAAGGGATGCTTCTTGGGCCAGGTTATCGGTTTTCTGTTGCATATGGACACTACATAATCATTGAGGGATACTGCATAGTCATTGATGGATACTCATCTTTACAAAATGGACACTGCATAGTCATTGAAGGATACTCATCTTTACAAAGTGGACACTAAATAGTCATTGAGGGATATTCATTTTTACAAAATGGTCACTGCCTACCATCTAGGGATGGTCATCTTTACAAAATGGACAATACATAGTCATTGAGGGATAGTCAACTTTACAAAATGGACATTACATTGTCGTTTAGGGATACTCATACAAAATAGACAATACATAGTCATTAAGGGATACTTTTCTTTACAAAATGGCCCAAGAAGCATCCAAGACTGGACTGCAGATCAACCTAGAGAAGACTGAATGGATATGAGAATAATGATAATAATATGGGAGAAAAGTAACACAGATGACAGTGAAACACAGAATAAGATGTACTTAATTAAAAGCTCACCCTGTATACTGCTCGACCTTCATGATTGCCAATACCAATGCGCACATAGCAACCTTCTACCACTTTGTTAAAGAATGGCATATGGCACCATCTTCAGACAACAAAAATACAGCATTAGTAATCTAGTATTAGAATCAGCAAGTCAACAAGCATTAGTCAGTAGATAGTTTATGACTAGTTATATTTTAAGAAGAAACTATATTCTCATACACAGAAACTTCTTGGCCTAGAGAAAAATACATCTGAGAGAATGAAAGTCCACAAAACACTTGTTGAAAGCCTGATTGTAGTCATAGGCACACACAGCAATACCTCTTCTATGTTAATAAAATGGATAAAATGTCACTAAGTAGCATTATTCTGTCTAGACACTTAATGCTCTAAAAAGTGGACACTTACAATTTCATTTGAAAGACAACTGAATACAAACACTTTTAAGCAGTATTACATAGATCAATAACCTGACAAAAATCTGTCAATTATGCATATCATAAACATCTGGTATATGCTTCGTCAATGAATCTTTACTTTCATATCTATATCGGAGTCATTACTAAATCTTGAAACAATAAGACACTTGTCCAAGATTCACTTCTCTCTTTAAAAAATTGTATCATGAAAGGCTGGTCTTCTAAAAAGAAATGCTAAGTTAGTAAGTACTAAGAAAAAAAAGAGAGAATGGATAATTTTAAATTGTTAATCAAAATCATTCACTTAACTCTCTTCCTACATGAGATTTTGGTGATTTGGCTCTTAGTTATACACTGAAAACATATTTCTGATTAGGTTCTGGTGTATATATACTTGTTATATGTCATTTTAAAGGAAATTCAATGGGCTTTAATACAAATACAGTTTTAAATGTATTGATAATATTTGTACATTTTAATAAAATTAAATTTGAGGTTTGGTTTAATTATGGGGGAGGACAAATATAACGATTTAACATTTTGACAAAGAAGGTATGATGGGTAATTGAAAAACAATTGTGTGACTCAATGCACCCTAGTTATTGGTTATGATTATGATTATTATTATTAATCAACCATAACTAATTACAAGTGATGAGAATCTTAATTTATGTTATTAATAATTCTCCAGAAGACACCACTAATCTTTCTCACTTGGTGGATATGCAGGTGCTGTAAACATTTTCTCTCTTCCACCACATTAAAGACAAACATTCTGTCAGACATTATTTCTATAGGTGGAAAATTTCTTACAAAAGGAGAAGATAAATCTCTCTTTAATCTACATTTAGCGAGCTGCCATCCACCAACTATCTCTCCAACATATGGTTATCACTATGTGTAAAAAGGTCAATAAATTTAACAATAAATTTATTAAATCAACAATCAAATATGTATATATATATATATATATATGACAAATACAATCAAATGACCATTAACACTTACATCACTTCTCAACAATGTTCAATTATGCGCTAGACAATCATTCAATTTTACCCTAGCATAGACATCAACAGTCAAATGATCATATATATATATAATCAAATTCATGGGCATAATTTATCATAGACATGAGAATGGAGTTTTAGAGAACTAATTACAGTCCATGTACATAACTTTTTCAAAGGTGGTCACTATCACTAGCAGTGTTAACAATCATGTGGTTTGCAACAAGTCACTGTCTTTCTTATTTCGATGATGGTCCCACATACCCCTTCTAGGCACATTAGAATGTTCCAGAATCTTTGATGTGCTCTCCAAGCACACCGTGGAGAATCATCCCGAATTTCCTTGCATTATCAAGCACATAAGTAGGAATGTTATCAAATGTATGCTACTCAGCACACCATGAGGAATGTTCAAAATAATCTTCGTGAATACATGAGACCAAACTCAAGGGTTCATTTTCGCTGTATTTGCTCTTGAACAGTGATTAGAATATAGAACTTTTTCAACAAAGTAACTTTCAGTCCATCCCCATTGTTATGAACAAGTGTAAGACAATTAAGAAAAACTACTTATCCAGTTCAAACTAGTTTGGATTGCATCAGAAAATTTCTAGCATGTCATCCACCTGAGTTGTTTACTTCCAACTCTGACACTTAAAAATATCAGCATAAGCAGTGTCCAAGGTCGGGTCACTTTGACATTTAACAATTTATATAACAATTAAGGTTAAAAATAGGGATAGGTAAATTTACTCCACCCCAAATTGCTATATTAATGAAATAGAACAATATCTGCAACAGAAAACCAATTATCAGGTGAATGTGACAGTAAATAATGAATTGAATACTACTTAAATACTACTACTAGTGACAGCAAATTTGTGAGTTTATTTAACTAAATAAGTAAGATATTTCAACTTTCAAATTCAAGTTGTTAAAGTATATAACAATAACATAGCAAACATTAAAATAGTCTTTAAAATATGCTTACAAACTGACTTAGAGATAAAAATTACAATTTAGATATATATTTATTGTATGATATACATATACTCAAATTTTCCTCAAACAAATTAATATGTCTAATCAAGATGTGCCATACAAACTTAACAAGGTGATTATGTTTATGAAAAATAGAAAGACAGATTTTGCTTTTCTGAAGGCATAAGAAAATGTCTCAATTTGCATAGTTTGATATCACAATAACAGTTTCAATCAACATCAGTAAACTCAGGATACATAGTATGTGAGAAATAACTGGTAGTTATGTAGCAACAGATATATTTTCATGCAAATCAATATTCCCCCAGCTCCCTAATTAATGCTTCTGTAAAGTCAGTTTGCCCATATCTAGTTGGTCTTTTTAGTTCTTCTCTGTCTTCATTTCCCCCCTCCAATCTCATATGAAACATAAACATTAACCCATGCAATATCTAAAAATGAAAAATTAATGTCTTCCAGTACTTATTTGTTTTTCTCAAAACATTAATTTATTAAATGCTCATTTTTATCCACCCCTCCAATACACTGATTATAGTCCTTAAAAAAACTGGTACTTTACATGTAGTTCTCTGAGATTTCCATTAATTTTAGTTTTTCTCTTAGCATAAATATGTCCACTCGCACTATGAATGGTTGGCATAAGTGATATAGTTTTGCTATCTCTCCATGTGTTCATCAATTGAAAGTTGGCTGAAGCATTTTTTTAATTTTAACATTTATTATAAGTATATAACATTCTCACTTTACAAATGTATCATGTGGGTCCTCAGTTTGTGAATAAGATACTTTTAAAAAAACTCACAATAACTTTGAGCATGTCCCTAAACATAAAGGCTCCAGCTGACACTCCATTATAAAGAGATTTTCTTGACCATCAACTACTGACTATCACAGAACTGGAGTAAGTCCTCCATGCAGCAATAACCCACAAAATCAATAAAATTCATCCACACTAAGGTCATACCACCATTTGAAAACAGTTGGTTTGTTTTTCACATTACAAATAGTACTTTTATAGGTATACTCACACAGATAGCCAACTAAATCTATTGTAAAATAAAGTTTTAAAAAGTCAAAGGGCCTCAAATACTGTTTGGTTCTTTCTTTAGTCTTAATCTCAGACAACTGCAACTCTAGTAAACTTTCAGGTAGAAAAGGGGTAGGGGTGTCCATATCCTTATCATTATAACCATACACTCTAAACTATAAATACTATAAAATCCTCTTAGATCTACAACCATCTCCTTAAAACAATTTACAGGAAAATGACAATTAAATGAACAGTCTAATATAACTCTAAGTCATGAAGAAAATATCTTTACACTATACAGCCGTACAAGTAAACAGGTAAACAAAAATGAAAGACCATCACTAGCTCCTTAGCAGCCATTGTTATGAAATGAAAAAATGAAATTTTGGCACACAATGTGAAAACTTTTTCAAAAACCTCTATTATTCTAATTTAAAATATGTAATTTTGCAACTGGAGGTATAAAAACTAACTGCAAGGAATAAAAACATCCGTAATATAAACTGACCTTTGACTGATGCTGTTGAAAATTTACATACAAAAAATGAACGAACCTTTGTCTATTTGGAGTATTCCCGATCAAATTTCGAGCAATAATGTCAACTCAAATGAGGTTTCCTCCATCACCACCATCTGAATGCAGCTCAGTATCAGGCTCATAATCAAAATCAGAATTCATTAGAAGGATTTTCATGAAGGAAGTGTAATACTGTAATTTAAGAAAAATTCAAGATGGAAGCCAAGGACGCATCCTTTGTTTAAAATTTTTAATGTGAGATTATGAGCATGAAATTATTAAAATATAACTTTTTAAATAGATTAGTTATATAAATTAACATCTAATTTTGATGTACAACTAGTTTTTAAAGTAAAATGGTTAAGAAATAATATTTGATAGATAAGTTTAGGCATCATTCAGAGGTGGACAATTTTTCTATGTTAATGTTCAGATATGTGAAAAGTTTTTTAGTAAAAGTTAAAAAGCTGTTTCCACAATAGTCTTTCATGTGGAAAAGTATTAAGGACAGCAAGTATTTTTGTGCATATGTGCACATCAATGCTATGTCTATCAGAAGTTCACTTTTCAAACAACAAATCAGTACAGTTCAATCCAACTATTTGATGAATACAGATCGACAACCGTTAACCTATTTTTTAACAGCTTGCATGTTAAGAAAAATAAATTGTACAACCTTTGACTGGAATAAAATACGGTTAAATCAAACTGGTCAACAGTTCCACCTCATGTAAAATCATTTAAGTACAATAGTGTATTTTTAACATTCTAGTTTATGTCTAGATAAATATAAAAAAATATGCTAACTCTAAATGGCTGACAGTTCAACCTCCTATCAAATCATCAGGTACAATAATATATATTTACCTTTCTAGTTTATGTCTAGATAAACGTATCTTTGATAATTCTTCTTTTGAAGAGACATACTGGACTCGCCTCTGATGAGACCTAGAACTAAAAGCAAAGCAAAAAAATCTTTCAGTGTAACATCTGTCGGTATGGTGAAAAACTGAAGAAAACATCTTTTAGTGTAAGAAAAATGGTCAGCCATAGAAAAGATAAAGATTTTCATATTAATTCAAAATAAAATTCAGTTACAAAATATCTAAATTTTAACAAGACAATAATACAATGTTGCATTTTAATGTGTAATTCAAATGACAAACAAGCTAATTTTAATAAAGATCCATAATCCATGCAAGTTGTAAAAACATTTCAAATATATAGCTCTGTTGTCTCAGAGTTAAAGGGCTGCTAACCTTCTATAAGGATCTGACAATGTATTCAATGTCATGTAGTAAACCAAAAGGCTATAAAATCTCATGGGTTTGACATTTTGACATCGACAGGGTATGACAATGTTATGGATGCTAAATTGTGTATCACAGGGCTACAAACTCTCATCAAGATTCTGACAATATGATAAATGTCAAAATGTAAATCTTGGGCTACCAATTCTCGCAAACGTCAAAATGTATATAATAAAAAATGTAAACCATAAGGCTACAAACTCTCAATGAAGGTTTGACAGAATGGATATCAAACTGATATCAAGTGGTTATAAACTCTC
This sequence comes from Sinotaia quadrata, assembly GCA_028829895.1. Taxonomy (NCBI): domain Eukaryota; kingdom Metazoa; phylum Mollusca; class Gastropoda; order Architaenioglossa; family Viviparidae; genus Sinotaia; species Sinotaia quadrata. The sequence goes on along the minus strand of CM054177.1, from coordinate 34,226,493 downwards.
ATCAAGATTTTCAAAATATGGTAGAAGTCAAAATGTAAATCATAGTTATACAAATAGCCATGTGTTCTTCTATGTGAAAACCCAGATAAAGTGAAAAAAATCAAAAGCAGCTTTTTTCTAATTTATTAAAATTCAGAATCTCCTGTTTATTTATTTTTTTAAATTTAATTTGTCAGATAGTTTTTTTACTATACATTTTCTAAAGTACATACCACCTGGATAATCAAAGGGGAGAAATCATACAAACAAAAATTATGATGTTTACGTGCTTTTTACATGAAAACTAAAATTTTATGTGGTAAATTGACTGGTGCTACTAACTTTAAAAAATGTTTGAATTATGTCCTCAACGAATGAAAAATTAGAAGAAAATTTTCAATTACCCACAAATACAGTTATACAGGGCATTTAGTGAGACCTTTCCCATTTGTATGTAAAATGACTATATATAACTTTACTATATCAATCTCTGTTTTAATCACATCTTGGTTTGTATTGTTGGAGAAACACACGCACGCACGCAGGCACGCACGCACACACACACACACACACACACACACACACACACACACACACACACACACTCACACACACACACACACACACATACACACACACAAATAGAATGTTTAAATAGTGAGACATTAAGCTATTAAGTAGGCCTACACTTACAATTAAACTTAAGGCTGTGTTGAACAATGAATATCATTTAATTTACCTTTGAAAAACAGATCTTGAGGTATAATAAATTTTATTAAAATTATGTAGGTTAACAACAACATGTGAATAATTAAAACTGATCAAATGACAGTTCTGGCTGAGCAGGCAATGTCAAGGTCAAGGGCATTGACATGTGTAGTTCTACTATATATGATAACAAATAAAACTGCACAAATCTGCTGCATCATCGGTTGCTTAAATATTTTCATTGTTGTCACTGCTGCTACATCAGAAATGTCATTATTATTGTCTAAAACACTTCTGTTCAGTAGTCTTGCTAATGCAGCAGACAATACACAAGTGGTACATGCCATTGAAGCTTACTTCTGGATGGTATCAACTTGATACCTAGTTTCTAAAACCAAGGTAGAAATTTTGCACAGTTATAACGTCATTTTGTAGACAGATTCTTCACTATCATAAATAAATCAAAACTGACCGCTAAAAAAATAAAGTTTCAATCCTAAAATTAATTTTTAAAACACATCTGGCCAAAGTTGGAACAAAGAAGGCAAAGCACCATAACAATAAATTTTAGGCAACTTTGTGTCCAATTCATGTGCAGCCACATGTCCCATGTATCATAAATAGAAACAAAGAGCCTTCTCACTCAAGGTGACACGTGTGCCCCTCTGATCACTAAAAATACCATGCAAACAGTCATGTGTTAATAGGGATGAAGTAGTCCAATGCTGGATCAAAGAGTTGACCACCACCCCCACCACTAGTAGTCATTTTATGCTTTAAAACACTATAGTCTTTCATTCAAACAGCAAAATACTCTTGGATTATTGAAAAATAATGATCAATAAAGTGATTTTAAAGTAATCCTCAAATTGATTTTTTTTTTAAAATTTACAACTACAAATGGCTGTAGTGCAAAATGTATTATAGTGAGGTTAGCCCAGTTTTCGTTGGCAATGACACATATGGTGGATATCACACTGTAGGTTAAGGGCTAAAACTCTCATTCAGACTTGTATAATGTAATGGATGTCAAATTGTATACAAAGGGCTACAAACTAATATGATAGATGTCAAAATGAAGATATATGACTAAAAGCTCTGAACAATGATTTGATAATGTAGTGGATGTCAGAAAGTAGATCATAGGGCCACAAATTCTCATCAAGGTTTTGACACTGTTGTGAATGTCAAAATTTAGATCATAATGCTGGTATCACATATTTCTGGCAATGTCCTTGACCATATTTATTTTTTAAAATTTATTTTTGTGCTTGTAGTTTTCACCTTGTCCATTCTCCTAGAGCAAGGGAGATTATCATTATCATTAATGTCTTGTACACTGTATTAAATTCTGACCATTATTTGTTGATTTAATGAATTAGTAATAATTATCTGACATGTTCAAGACTGTAACTGTTAGCAGAACATCAAATTACCAAGAAACTATAGATGGGAGCATGGCATCAAATTCCAAGAAGCTATAGATGGGAGCATGGCATCAAATTCCAAGAAGCTATAGATGGGAGCATGGCATCAAATTCCAAGAAGCTATAGATGGGAGCATGGCATCAAATTCCAAGAAGCTATACAGAGAAGACCAGAACATCAAATTACCAAGAAACTATAGATGGGAGCGTGGCATCAAATTCCAAGAAACTATAGATGGGAGCATGGCATCAAATTCCAAGAAGCTATAGATGGGAGCATGGCATCAAATTCCAAGAAGCTATAGATGGGAGCGTGGCATAAATTCCAAGAAGCTATACAGAGGAGACCAGAACATCAAATTACCAAGAAACTCTGGGTACCCTTCACTTGCTATGGTTATTATTTATTAATTAATAACACATAACTAATTACAAGTGATCGAGCATCTTAATTTATAGTTATTAATAATTCTCCCACAAGATCAAAATGTCTCTCACTTGGCGGATTATAAGGGTGTCATAAAACTCTACTCTTTATATAATAATAGGATAGATGTTTTACTGTCGCATAATGTTTCTGCAGGTGGAAATTTCTTACTAAAGGAGAAATAAAAATCCATCTTTTATTTACATTTAACGAGCCCCCATCCACCCGCTATTTATTCAACATATGGTTTAAATAGGTAGAACCAGCTTGTATATGATGATAGTGGACAACTACTAAATTCTGAAAATTTTACCCCTTTGTCACAAGTGCTGTGTTTGTGTTCCATATTTATAATGCTTTTGAAATAATTTGTTAAATAAAACGGTCTTCCAACTTTTCATTGATGTATTTTTTATTTGTGAGAGAGTGAATGGAAGCATGCAAGATTGCATCAAGTTTGCTACAGTTGGCGAGTTTCGATGGCAGTGGCCATTTTTTCAATCTCCATGTTTACCTCTATATTTTGGTATGCCTTGCAAACACTAACATGGGTTCTGCTAAGATTGTCCAATCAGAATGTATCTTACATCAAACTAAGGCAAAATGAATGTAGAATGCAATTATGTTAGTTATGAATCTCTATTTTTATTGTATCTAAGAATCGACTGAAAAAAGCCTATTTTGAATTATTATTTTTTGTACGGTTATTTTTGAAAATATAATTTTATAAGAATATCATTAGAAAGTAGAAATCATTTTTAAAATGGTATATAGCATGACAAAGTGGCATTTTTGTAGCAGAATCTGTAGAGAGGAAAAATGTGCACCCCAAGCATGCACAAAGTAAACATAGGTCTAATGATCGCCAACGAAACATGCCAACCATAGCAAACTGATAGGCAAATTTACTCCACCACATATGGCATTAAATTGGAGCAGAATGTCAAATTACAAAAAACTATAGAAAGGAGAGCATAACGTCAAATTACTAAGAAATATACAGAGGGGAGAATGATATCAAATTACCAAGAAATTATATGGAGAGGAGCATGACATCAAACTACCAATAAACTATACAGAGGGAGCATGACATCAAATTACCAAGAATTATACAGAGGGGATCATGACATCAAATTATCAACAAAAAAATATACAGAGGAGAACATGACATCAAATTATCAAATTATCAAGAAACTATACAGAGGGGATCATGACATTAAATTACCAAGAAATATACAGAGAGGATCATGACATCAAATTACCACGCAGGCAGGAGTAGAAAAGTGAAATTAGTACTGCATGTTGCCCCAAAATGGACTTGCAGTGTGAAGGAATAATGTTAAATTTGGAAATAATGTCAAATTTAAATGAAATTATATTATTTCAGAAAAATTCACCTTGTGTTCATAAAAAATCACTTTCCTATGCCCTGTCCTACAAGTGTTTATATTAAAAAAAGTTCTTTCTTACAAATTTTACTTATATTTTAATTTCACATTTCAGTAATTTTAAACAATTATTTTCCATCCATCTTATCATCCCTCCATTCATTCATCATCCAATTCATTCCACATAGTCTGTCTCCATAAACTGTCTGTGCATTAACACACAAACAATTACTTCCTTTGATCTGAAAGCAGGTAAGCAAAGGCTGCTGTATGATTGTGGCCTTAAATGCAAAGACTGATTATTTTGACTGTGGGTGGGTATGTGCTGTAGAGTTCTTAATCTGAAAGCAGGTAAGCAAAGGCTGCTGTATGATTGTGACCTTAAATGCAAAGACTGATTATTTTGACTGTGGGTGGTTATGTGCTGTAGGGTTCTTAATTTGAAAGTAGTTGAGTGAAGGCTGCTGAGTGATTGTGGCCTGACTGCATATGCATGCAAAAACTAATTATCTTGAATGATCTGAATGTGAGCAAGTATGGCAGATGTGCTGCAGTGCTTGCTGATGGAGACTGTTTAGCTCCCTTAATCAGAAAGTACAGAGTGAGCATCCATGCATTCAGAGACCAATCATTTTCCTTTCATTTGGTGAGCATGTGTTCATACACTAATTATTTCCTTTGGTTGGAAATCAAGCAGACTCATTATTTTTCTTGATTTCAAAGAATGCATATACATACACACATCTGAAGTGAAACTAAATAAAAAAAGTCATTAATAATATTTCCAAAACACTCACTCATCTTCCTCCTCTGATTCTGCATCAGAAGAAGATTGCTTGCTGGCTTCTGATTCTGCATCAGACTGATCAGATAAATTCTCCTTTTCTTCAGTTCTTTTTTCCTTTACACTCTTTCGATCATCATCACTATCATTCTCACCATCATCATCTTCATCATCATCACTATAGATGTCACTTGCTTTCAGCTTTTTCTGTTGTTGTTGTTGCTGCTGCTGTTTGATTTCTTCTGCTGTATAACATTCCAAACAGATGAGAATAGGAAAATAGCTTTATTGTTAAAGCATTTTTCCCTTTATACTATTAGATTCATACAATCATTTGAGTTACCCACAAACATTCAAACTTACCACTGACATTTAGGGACCCTGAAAGCCCCAAGAGAAGGCCATTGAAAGTTCCCTTTGCCACCACACATATCAATCCAACCAACAGCATGAGTACTTTTCCTTGCTAGAATTCTCAAACCTTTCTGGTTACAGCATTGGTTTCAAATCCACATTTTGATATTGACGCATGTTCCAACAACATCCTGTGACAACTGTTTTTTTGTTCTTCCCTATTGATGGTGGAGTTACAACATGGATGTTTTTGTTATTCTTAAGGCAAAGGTAAAGACTGACTCACACTCTATAACTGTATGAAACACTAGAAAGACAGAATGTATATGTATGTAGTAGTTTCCATGTACCTAACTTACACAAAATTGGCAGAAAGTGCTGTACCTGAAAGGACCTTTTCACAAACTAGTTTTTGAAATAGGAAAACTAGTTTGTGAAAAGGTCCTTTGGGCTGGTCAGATGTGGTCAAAAAATCAAAATCAAAGAAATGCAAACACAAACAGATATGAATACAATGAGAAGTACAAACTTGATGTCACTTGGAAATAAATTTTCAACAATGTGATGGTCAAGATAGCTTAAAATTTGTCCAGGTGAGATTCTCCTCTCAAACTGGCAGCAATATATGCTGGCAGTGGATAAAAAGCAATTACCTCTCTTCTTGACATTTTTTATTTTATGTGCAAGAAACCCCAACATGATATGCAGGAAAACAGTAGATAAGTCTACTGAAGAGTAGTAGACAATCTGAACTGGAAGGGGTTGGACTAAATTTAACTCTAAGTTCTTAAGACTGCAGGGGTAGGAGGGCGCCTGCAACCATTCTCTTAAAATTGTTAATAAAAGAGGTGATAGATTACAAATTCTCTGGGCATGTATTTGCAATCAATCTAAATTTAGCATATATGGAGTTTCACTTTCTGAGCAAATTACTTTAGCCTGTTTTTAGGAAAGGAATGTTTCAATTTGGGATTCTTCTATACAGCTTATCCATAAGGCCTAAACTATACCTGCATCACAGATGTCAACATTATCAACTATTTATAACTATCTAGTCTGCTATAGACAGAAGAAACCCAGACTCTTCTCTGTAAACTTGATTACTTATAGTGCTTAATCAAAGAAGATGTAGTTTTCACAAATTGGTTCTCTCTCAGTCACTGCATTATTTGAGATCAATTTTAACATAGCAGATGGGAAATTTTCAGAGTATTTACCAGATGTACAACAATATAAAAAAAGTCACAAATTCACACATAGATATTCAAGTTAAGGACAAAGAGCCCAAGCAAGCTCCCAGGGGAGATAATACACTAATAGTGCTTACCAAAATCTGTACATAGAATGCTACATATTCTGCTCTTGAAATTTTACTTTCCTGATAAAAGTTCAATAAGACATTCTATTTAATTACTTTTTTAAATCTGCTTTCGCTAACTAACAATATTATTTTCTATTTTCAGTATATAGTGCTGAGCTTTTCTGCTAGAGATACAGAGATAATAAATTCAAAATAATAGTCTTAAGTATCAGGCAGAAAAAAGCAAAAGAAAATAAATATGAAGTGAACTCTTCTGAACATGTATACAACCTTTTTTGATTTTCTCCTCTCGTTTAGCTTTCAAGTCCTGAAAAGCAGATGTCTTTTTGCTATCTTTACGATCTTCTATATTTTTCCGCCTTTCTTTGCTGCGCTCACTAATGGTGGGTACAGACAGGGATTCAGAAACTGATGGAGGTTTGGCTTTGCGTTGCTCCCGTTTGGCCTTCTTCAATTTTTTCTCAATTTCAAATCTGAATAAATGAAATTAAATTATTACATCTTATCAGACAAAAACTATGAGGAGTATCAATATTTTCAAAAATACAAATCAACATCAGATTAGTTAACTTAAATCATCAACTATTATAAATTTTCCTTAACAATATTATTATACTTATAAAAGTTATACAAGCAAAAAGTAACATATTAGTATAAAGGTACTAATGGGTCCTGCAAAGCTGATTTAATTAAAACAATTTACAAAACATCACCAGGGACATATGCAAACCCTTGTTTATTGAAAATTTCTGTAATGGCCAGGCCACTAAAATGTAACATCAAGCAATATACATGTATTTTTAACAGCCCAAAATATTTTGTGAAACCATTATACATGTATTTTTAACTGCCCCAAAAATTTTGTGAATCCAATATACATATATTTTTACCAGCCCAAAACATTTTTTGAAACCAATAGACATGTATTTTTACTAGCCCAGAATATTTTGTGACATTTCACAAAAACATTTCAATGCATACATTATAATTACTTATTGTCTTTAAAGTGCAATTTGTATTTGTTCATTATCACAATTCTCCATGAACAAATAAAAAATTAAAATTAGAAAATTATTTATATTACAATATTTATAATCAATATTTTTTAATTTCCAGTTATGTAAAGGGATCTGTAAGGTGAAATATTCTATATTATATCTAACCAAGAATAATACATTTCAGAAAGAAATATAAATTCATAGCATATGCCTAAACAGTTTCTGTTAAATGTTATTTGTTCTAAACAATAACAATAATTTTAAAATCTATTTAATGTTCATTTTTTAAAAAAGAAGTTTACTTGTGGATTCAATTTAAAATTCATACTTAAATTAATGATCCAATATATGGTAAAATTAGATAGACAAGTCTTCTAGTTCTACATAATAAATGATTAGAGAGACAAGTCTTCCACATACTTAAATAAATAATACAATATGTGGTAAAATTAGATAGACAAGTCTTCCAAATATTTAAATAAATGATCCAATATATGGTAAAATTAGACAGATAAGTCTTCTATATACAAGCATACCATTTACCTCACTTTAAGGTGCTTTAGAGAGCACTTTGCTAATATGACACTTTTCAATTATATTCATATTTATTATTTTAGGCACTTGCCATGCTCTTACAGGAGTTTTTAGTATTAGCTGACTCCAAGCTGTACTGAGTGAGATAACCAGTGCCATTTTGTTACCCATGCTCAGTCTGTTTACAGCATTTGTGTACTTCATGTATGTGTCATATTTTGGTAAATTTTAGAATTTTTCCTTGTTTTATTGTTATTGGTGTCATTATTAATTACAATACAATGATCTGAAATGTAGAGCTAGCAAAAAGAAGAGTCGCAAGCCTCTTACTTTAATCTAAAGTTAAAAGTGATTAAGCTTAGTGAGAAAGGCATGTCAAGTGCCAAGACAGACCAAAAGCTAGGTTTAGCATGCCAAGCACAGAACATAGTAGTGAACTCAAAAGTGACAAGAAAGCAAGACAGTCTTATTGCCAACTTGGAGAAAGTTTTAGTGATCTTGACAGAATATCTAATCACCCACAACATTCCTTTAAGCCAGAAGTCGGCAAACTTTTCATACTACTAGGCCATTTCAGGAGGTCAAGGCACACTAGGCCTGAAGAAACAAGGTGTCCAAGGAAAGGTTGCTTTATTCAAAAATACAGTACGATCAATGGGAAACATGATGTTGCATATTCTTAGAGACAGATACAATATCAGGTTCTAATGATGATTTCAGCAACAGAATGTCATTAAGGTGAATGTCAGTGAGCTGAGAGTGCATAATATAAAAATCTTTTTAAAATTAAAATATTTATGTGATTACTTATTCTCACACTGAACAAGAATCTGATATAAAGACCTTGTTTTCTTGAGCATAGTATTTTTGAAACATAGTTTCACTTTCTAAAAACATTTTCTTATTGCCATTATTTAACTACATAAAGAACCACTTTCTTACTGGCCAGTGCACAAGTAGTCTGGAAGTTTCATCTTTAAGTGCTTTTAAAGCTGGGAGTGATGCTAATTTAAATACAAATTCAAACACTGCATGGTTCAATTTTGCAGAGTTTATCTGTCTGTGCAAAAGCCATATAATTTCATAAACTTTAATATTCTAAGAAAATCAAGTTTTAAGATAAATTTTGTAAATAAAACATTCAGGGATTTTTCTTGTTTAATCTAAATAAATTCTGTAAATTTCAAGATACATTTTTCCTGACCAACATTAATAACTGCAGTAATCACCACAAACAAAAAAAGGTGAAAAAAACCCAGCATAAAACAACACACTTTTGTTAGAATGTGACAGAATAGTGAAATAACAAATGCTTCACAATAATAAAAATACATTCAGATGAACTGCTTTTCATTAGTTGATAAGGTGAAATGTTTCACAATAATAAAATCAGTCTGAAATTTCTGTCATTGGCTGATTTAGTCATAAATTTTAAATCATTCCCTGACATAAGCACATCTGCATACTCAGACATAAACACATTTGCACTCCCTTCTTTCTCACAGAAGGGAAGCACATTTGCATACCCTGCTCTCTCACAAATGCAAGTGTTTTTCAACGCAGCCATTTTCAATGGCTGACAGTTTTACACATAAAGCCAAACTGACGCTGATTTTGATACATCAAAACTTAGTTCATTTTCCTCCTACCCTGCAGCCAAACCATAAACAATAGAGAAAATGGCTGCATTTGATTCCTGCCTTATAAATTTAAGCACTTTATTAAGTCAAGTGAGAATGGATTCACTCCATCTAAAAAAGCCAAACTATTTTTAGAATTAAATCAATGAATGATTTTTCAATTAACTTTAGTAATAATTGTGCCTCTATTTTTATTGCAACAATTCTAACCTGTTTGCCATTGTGCATGCACCTGTGGCTAAAAATAGACACTAGCTACAGTCCACATATCATGACCTATGAAATTCCACTCATCCAAAGCCTCTAGGAATGTAATCCTAATATAAGCTGAAGAATGTATTTGGTATTTTTCCAAGCAATCTATATAAATATAGATTTATGGAGTTAAATATTTGAAATTGTAAAAAAAAAATAAAAACAACAATTAGATGCATTAATGAAATATTATTTAATGTTCACTCTCAATCTTTTAATAAAAGTGTTCCAATAATAAACTTTCACAAACATCTCTTCTAGTTTCAAGTATTTTATAAATAATTATTATTGTTACCTTGTCTTAAGGACAGCACGTCGCTCCATACGATTAAATAACTCTTGCTCACGTTCCTTTTCTGTCATCTGTTCTAATCGCTGCTTATCTTCTTCATCTCCAATTAAATTTTCATCATATCCATCATAAAAATTTTCATCATCTGACTCGCCACTTCCAGAATCTGAGACCTCACCTGTAAAGGTACTATGAAATTCTCAATATCCATTTCAATCAACTCTCAATAAAAAAAAATTCTAAATTTACAATTGTATTAAGCCAGTACAAAATATATTTAAAAGCAGTTCATCCTCTATGATAACCTAATTTTTTTTTTTTTTTTAATGAATGAAAAAAATTTAGAAGTGTCTTAGATGGCTAAATTATACATTTTTTTTTGTTTTTATTTAACTGTAATATAATAATGAGACAAGATGCAAATATGAAATTCATTAGATCTTTCGCACATGAAATACTGGGCAAACTTTTCAAAGATTAATAAAAGAAGATATATATATTTTCAGCATTTAAAAATTACGAATTTTTATATTAAAATACTTCCCACTTCTGGGTAATAAAAAAAGATGTATCATGAAAAAAAGTATGTTCTTATTTTAAAATACTTTTAATTTTTAGGGGATAGAAAAAGATGCATCATGAGAAAAAGTATGCAGTTCTTATTTAAAAATATTCTCACTCTTTGGTTCACAGTAAAACATTTTTTATTTAAAATGAATTGTCAAATGCTAGAATGACTATTATTTCATTAGTGTTTACTTTAAAATAGCCTCACCCTCTTCTGGTTCTGAAGCACTTTGATCATTTTTCTCACTGTCAGAGGAGGCCACAGTTGATCTTTTCCCTGTCTTCTTTTGTGCTTTTTTCTTCTTAACAGAACCTTTTTTCCCATTTGCAGTCCACTAGATTTAATCAGTATATAATTAACAGAATAAATTGACTGCATAGTAAAACTAAAAGTTCATACAAAACCCAGCAATTGTTCCAAATGCTGAATTTACACAAAACTATGTGAATTTTTAAAAGCATCTGGTTTTTTGACCATAGAACATCTTTATAGATTTATGCCATATTTATACAGTTTTTTTGTTATTGTACTGGACAGCATAGTTGTGAAAAACTTGTGTTTGTGTATGTGCATTTAAAAATGGAGACCTACTGATGACAAAGCTTTTAAATAAGTGATAAATTGCTGTTTTAACTGTCTGAATGTATTTATATTTAGATATTTCTATTGTTACCATTTGCAACACTTCTTTTTATAGTTTTCTCCTTTATATTCTTCTTTCAAAACTATTATTTATCAACCTGAGAAAAACAGTAAGAAATATAAGAAATGATTGTGATTGAATTACATGCACAAAAATATCTTACAGATAGAATAAGAGAAAGAAAGAACCATAGTCAATTAGTGATGTAATAATACATTTTTTGTATTATAAGTCTAGCGTAATTTATTAACTATGAAACAGTATAAATTGTCAATCATAGAAAACACTAGGATTTACTAGATTTGCTCTGTATTTCATTTTTTAATATTAATTAAACTTTACACACGCATGGCGCGCATGCACACACACACACACACACACAAGATTAAATTAGTAAAATGTTGGTGAAATATTTTTAAAGGGTTTTAAATCTGATGACAGAACACAAGAATAAGCTACATTTATGACTGTGAACATATATTTTTTAAACATGACAATTTAGTCAAATCTATATGATCATCAGATATGTATTGAATTTAAAAAAAATATCAATGTAACTTACATCATCATCACTGTTAGATGTCTCAGATTCTGAATCACTGGGAACAGTAGTTTGGATTTGAGTTTCAGATTGTGATTCAGATTTTGAATCGGAAGCTGAGCTAGTGCGACGTCGTTTTGCTAGTGCACGGAATCCCTGCACACAAAGATTGCTAATTAAGTAACACTCTTTCTTGTTTGAGCTGTTATCAGTAACTGTAAGATACTTTATTCTATCTCTATGTTTTTCAACTGGTGTGTCGAGTGAGTTTTTGAGAAAAGTTGAAAGAATGAATTAAAAATTAAATCTTTTAAAATCCACAATCATTATTTCTTAAAATAACACAATGATTAGAATTTCAACTATTGAACATTTAAATACAACCTTAATACTTGCTGAGTTTTTTAAATGTAAAGATATCTCCAAAAAACTGATGGTGTGTCTTGACAATTTTAGCACCTTTTGATTTTTTAAAATGTTGAAAATCACTGTTCTAACTCTCTGAATACAAAGATTGATAATTACCTTATATACCTGAAAATTGGTCGAGAAATGTGTTCACCTTTTGAAATAATACTGAACTTCAACTTACAGTTGAATTGGAAAATCTGCTAACAATAATTTAGGGTAAAATCGTAAAATCATAAAATCATCATTACCAGTAGGTTACAGCTCTTTGTCAACAAATTACCATTCACCTGTATTATTTTATAACGATGTTTCCTTACTAAATTTCTTATACAAACCAGAAGAAGAGAATGAAAGTTATCTGTTTTTATTCACGTGTTAATTGTTAACAAATGATTTTCAAATAGTTTAAATTTTATTTCAGTTTTTATTACAGGTACATAAAAGGTGATTTTATATCAAATTATTGATAAAGAATGGAACAATTTGTTGTCTTTTGCATACCCCATTTAATTGTTTGTCCCTTTGACTTTTAGTTATACTCAGATGCTGAATTTTGGACTAGGATTCAGTTGTTAATTTTAGGTTTTGACTTATACTCGACTTGACCAATATTTGAATATAAACAGTAAATAACTGTATGACACTTTTTTCATTTTCAAATTTGAACCAGTAACTAACTTATTCTTTTCTTTTGCAATCATTAACAAATGGCATCTAATAAATAAATTAGTTTATATTTTCATTCTTCTTTAAAATGACATCTTTTTGCAGTTCAACAGATAACTATTAAAAAAAAAAAGTTTATAATTAAATCTCTTCATCACTTGTGGCACATCTTTACATAATATACATCCTTGAGCAAAGCAGTGTGCTAACAGTCTTAATTATAGTATTATTGTTCTCATACTTAGAGAAAAAAAATCAGTTGCCATACATAAATTGTATTTGTATTCTTAACTTTCTCTTCTTTCTGAGAACTTCCTCTGAAACTATGTTCATATAATATTTTTGATAGTTTAATGTCAAGGAACTGATGTAAAATATATGGCATCCAGAAATCTTACATATATATGATATAATCAGATATTTCTGAGACAATGATTCTTACAGCAGCAGGACAGACACTGACAATTACTAAAAATTTACTTTTGTCTGTGACTCATTAAAGACAATTTGCTTTCAATACACAAGTGCAGTGAATGTTACAATATATAGAGCCTAACAGATGTAATACTCCCAAATTTGTGTGCAGGGTTATCTTAACGACTTAAGCCACAATCAAACAATGATGCAGGATAAAAATATAATGAATATAAATACTTAGAGGTAGAAGCTATTAAGTTTAATTTAATTAAGCATTTTAACTTATAATTCTTGTTTTCTTATGTTTGACAGTATAAAGGTGTAATGTGCAGAATTAAAAAATATATTTATTCATACAGACTTACAGATTTATACAGTAGTCTGAACACATTCTAAACATTTTGATAAACAATAAAAGAAAGGTCAATTATCTTCAATTCCTATTACAATAATCTGATTAACGGGACAGATGATATGATTATATAGTTGAATTACCTTATCAGTTTCTATACAATATAAAAAATTAGTCAGCATAAAGCTACTGTAAAATTATAACACTCTACATGTGCAAATGTGGAGGTTGTGTGTGTGTGTGTGTGCATTTAAAATTAAAAAATAAAATTGTTTATATAAAGTTTAAATATCAGATCAAAGAACTGCAAAGACTGAAAAGTTTGTTTTTAAGAACAGGTACAAGATTACTGTGCTATGCAACTGATTATGAAATTGTTGGTGTGTTTAATCAATGAATGTTTTTAGATCATTAATTTCAATTGTAAACATTAACATGGCAAAGATAGTTAATTAACAAGCCAGTTGGAGGTGGAAGAATGAATCAGTCAAAATCTTAGGACACACTCCAATCTCATTTGGGAGATTCAAATACATCGTTTATTAGGATCCATTAGTGAGATCTGTAATAGAACTTAGATTTATTGCTTTAGCATGTTATATGGAGCTTTGTGCAATTGTTGTGATCTCACATCTATATGTATAAACAAGTGACTAAAGACCTAAAAAAGCATCATAATGAAAATTGTCACTTTTGTTAGCATTTGTCTCAAATAATCTGTTTATTTTACATTACATGTATCTTAGAACCTATACAATGTGTATGAAATTTAGCTTGTATAATCGGATCACTTTTATCTTGAAAATTTATTATTAAAAGATTTGCAGCATCATGGCTGAGATATTGCACCAATTTAATATTAATATATTTTACCATGATTGATGCAAGTAAACTAATTTATGAAATTAAACTAATAACGATGTAACTATGAAATGTTTTATTATCTATTGCCAAAGTCTGATTTTTACAAACACTGAAACAGTGCTTTAAGGTCTAATCAAATTAGTTTAAAGTTATCTGAAGTTTTAGTTTAAGTGTTTTGCTTGCTTATAGTTTTTGCAGTTCATTTAAAGAATACATAAAGAGCACTGTTTAATAAGAGAGAGATCAAATTTTGAGAAAGAATCTAATGTTCTGAGGATCTATTATTATTGCTGGCTTGTACTTTTAAAAAACCAAACAACTTTTTTGTGTTTTGTGTTACGTCATTTTACTTTAATTTTTTGTCTTTTAAATTAACATCAAATGAAAATATTTGGATATGTTCATAAATTTAAAATATTTTATTATCTTAAGTATCAAAATAGAAGATTGTATTTATATCACACAGAACATGTGGGGTTCGAATATGATTAAAATGATTCTGTGCAGTTTCAACATAGTTACTACCTTTTAACTTTGTGAACTTTTAATCTGTTAAATGAAATATTTATTGCTCACGAATAGACACTGTTGAGGCACAGAAATATTTTTTTTGTAGTGCTGTCTTCAAATTAAATAAAAATATAAAGTTTAATAGTTTTATGAATTAGTTTATTGTCTCCTGCAAATTTAATATTTAAAATGTGTACTAATATAAGAGACTCATAAAACTTTAAATCTTCTGAATCACAAGATTTTTGAACTGTAACAAAGTTTTGCTGAGACTTGAAACTAGTGATATTCAGGCTGTTTGGCCAAAGGCGATTTTTATTGGATTCGATATATCAATAAAATCTCAACACGTACTTCATCTAAGTCTGCTCCACTATCACTTTCATCACTGTCTGAGTCAATCAGTGGCGCACTTTTCCTACGTTTGGACATTCTGAGATTAGATCGTTTTGTAATTAAGTTAATACGAAAATGAACATCAAACTATCCCATAGTGCCCTTTGAGAAGGCCGGTTACTCTTGCATAGGAAATGAGTTTTATTAAAAAGATATTTGGGAAAATTACTGGAAATTTAAATTTCACCTGCACGACTGAGTATATGGCCCCCTAAAGTTTTTTTATTTCTATTAATTAAGAATAATTTTTTAAAATATTATTTTCATAGCGTAAACAACGTAGGCTTGCTTTATAAACATGGTCAGATCAACAATACTGGTTGGGCTTATGAACAGATCACCCGTGCTTCCTTTGCACACTAAATTATTATTTATCGGTATGGTCAAGCTGCGCATATTCAAACTAAATCAGTATAGGCAAGGATTCTTGTTATTTGCACATTTTTGTTAATAGTAAGTTAGGTCATTGAACGAAGGGTATAGGTCTATGGTTAGGTTAAAGTTAACTATATTTAGCATTAGCTATTAAAGTTGTACCAGAAGCAGTAATATGACTGAATACATTTGATAAATTTTACTTGTCTAGCGAAAATAAACAACTCGAATTCGTCACTATAGTGATTGAAATTTACCAAACCGTATACCTTAGTCTGTGCCGACAACTGATTTGATAGGAAAATGCGCACGATACACACGTCTGTCTAGATAAATATATATTTATGAAGAACATTACAATGAAAGAGCACCAAAAAATATACAAAACGTAAACGATTTGTGTGCATATGTATAGAACTATCATTTGTTTATAATTGGATATTAAATAAAAGTTCTTTTATATAAAGAACAATAGGCATGCACTTTAAAAAATCTTACTAATTTATATTTAGATGCGTGGATGAGGCTTCGCAGCCTATTATGCCAATTCCAAATGTTTATTAACATTTTCTTTCGGGAAATATGCCGCTCGAAGTTTTTAGTATATTTATCATTACAGTATGACTCTGCGGGAACACCCGATCGAATGCTGTTTATATCCCCAAAAATGATTTTGAGAATTCACTTAAATGATGCGACAACAGACAAAAAGACGCCAGAGATGTAAGTCATCAAGGCGTTTTTGTGAGGAGAAATTTTGCTGTCCTTATGAGCATACGGAAGCTGTTTACTTTTGCGAAGATTGTAAATCAGCCCAGTGCGAAGATTGTGAGAGAAACATTCACTCAAGCAAAGCTCAGTTTGATCTACACGATAGACGGGTTTTCGATCCACCACAAGAAAGTCTGTTGTGTCACGCTAATATTGTTGGAACTGAATGTGTAAAAAGAAATTTTGCAGATATTTGGTGTGAAAACTGTTGTGTTGCTTTTTGTTTTGATTGCTATAATGACTATCATTCAGCATTTAAAAATCGAAAGTCGCACATCAACACCTCATTCACATATCACGCCAAACGAGAAAAGGAGAGTGAGGCATTTACAGTGGCGTCAATTAAACCGACATCACCACTTAGCGTGAGTGATGATAGTTTAACGTATTTATCATTTCCTCAAGAAGACCTGCCTGAAGAAATAGAAGAATCCGGCACGATGTCTTTTTCCAGTGCCCATTCAGACACTAGCAATCATAGTATGCCAGACATACTATGCCCAGACACAGAGCTCAAACAACTGTCCGGCGAATTTGGCAGATTTCATATGGAACAAAGCCTCTGTAATGAAGCCAAGACTAGTGGCCCTGGCCAGGTTCCCACTACTAAAGGCTTTCTGCTTATCAACAATGAGGAACAGATACAGGTTATAATTTGAACTGTTTATAACATAATATAATATATAGCCTATAACTTGTTTCTTTAATATTTATTAATATATCGTTATGTTTAAGAGCTCTCTCTCTCTCTCTCTCTCTCTCTCTCTCTCTCTCTCTCTCTCTCTCTCTCTCTCTCTCTCTCTCTCTCTCTCTCTCTCAAGTACTAAATAGAGGTTTTACAACCAAAAGAAAAAATAAAATAAGTTTGTTAGTAGTAGTACTGTATGTATTCATCCCCAGTATTTCACACTAACAAATTAACACTTGAATTAACTTTGAACAGAATAGAATCATCCACCATCATGACATTTTGGAGAAGTGAACATGGATATTTTATGTCACAATCACTCATCCCAAATCCCACAACTCTGGTAAAAGTGGAAGGTGCAAATTTCATAACTCAGGCAGATGTGTGCCCCCAATTCATTTATATCCGAATATAGAGAGGGGGGGGGGGGGAATTAACAAGACAAGTTACTTTATAGTTTATATAAAAGAAATTGAGATCACTTTCTGGAAGAACAAAGTTGCAAATAGACACAACATATTATTATTAGTGTAGCTACAGTTGTAAATACACTGTAGTTTATTTTTATTGTGAACATTGTAGTGAATTTAACAGGTATTTACGAACTCCTTAAGTATTTATATTGCTAATACTTTGTTGTTTAATAGTACTACCCCAGAGTGGAGTTTTCTAAACTGATGTAGTCTGAAGATAGCAGAGTTACTGGCTGAGGATAAGTTATGTCAGCTAGTAAAATGGAAAACTATATGCCATTTCTGATTACACAAATCCAATCTGTAGTTTATTAACATGGGTTGATAGAACCAATATATGCATTCTACTTAAACAAAAGAGATGTTGCAGATGTCAGCCAAAATAGGTTAAACTCTTATCAGTATCACTCAAATAATATTGCATTATGTGATAGTTAATGATGGAAGATTGCTTACTTTACAGTGTGCTGACATTTGGAGTAATTAAGTAAAATGGCATTTATTGGAACCAATTCCAATCAATCACAGTCTAGAGATAAAGATAGATATAACACAATAATCTAACTTAATAAATGTTTGGTTTATTTTACACTACGTAATAAAACTAATATTACAAAAGTATGAATGTTTTGAATTTTTGCTTATTTGAAGTTTTCCCTCACTATACCTGTGTATCTTTTGGCACTCACTTTGATACATTACTTCAAGGTGATTGGGTTTCTGTGTTTTTTGTTTGTTTTTTTTAACCTTTAGTTTAGGGTTATTTTCTTTTAATGTTAATCTTTTAAAACAATTTTTGACATTGGATTTGTATTTTTGTACTTTTCCCCCACAAATTTACTCCTACTTATATTTGTAATAATAATACTGTTTATACTAATTCATCAAAAGAGTTTTTAACAGTTACAGTTCCACCTTTCCCCATATGTCAGTGAATTTAGAAAATTGCAGTCTTTTAAAGTATATCAATTATCAGATGGAAATATGGTAAACATTATTTAAATATTAACACATGCAAACCCAAAGTGGTTTTAAATTTAAATAGTTTTCCTTTTTCCTCTAGACAGAAACATCTAATTCTAAACTAGATGTTCATTCAAACTTACTAAACAGGATCCACGGAAGATTAAACAAAATTATTTACTTTGTCTAAACTTTATTTCAGCCTATTATTTTGCTTGTAACTATAAGTTAATCACCACACTAAATATTTTAGTCTTCAGTCAAGATCATACCAAACAGAGCAGTACTATCTTTAAGTTTAACTACATGTACAATGATGTAGTACTAGAGACTTCATCACTTAACTAAGCTAAGCCACCTTAATTGTTATTTACATATCTTGGAATATAAATAAGTTATAACTATGTCTTCTTGTTCTCAAGAGATGTAAATCACACTATGAATACACTAGCTAACTTATGCACCTGCCTTTGCTTGCTTATTGAGGGGATATATATATAATATAAATGTACAAAAAGATTGTCAAGAACTGAAGAAGTCACTTGTCTGAACTTTATAATTGACCAAAGAGACCACCAGTTTAATAATTAAAACAGGACTGTTTGCAGAACATAATCTAATATTTATCAGTTAACAGTTATGATATTTCTCTTAAAAGATTAGATCTCTGGCATTAATACAAATTTTAATTTGCAACTCTATTAAACATATTTCAGATAATATATTTTTAATAACTAAGCACTACAATTTACATAAAAAGTATGAGTCACACAGCATAATAAATTGAATAAATGATTTATACTTTACCTCTGCAAGTTCTACTCATAAACTTGGGTCTAAAGAAATATTTCATCTTTTAAAACAGATTGAAAATAATGGAACAATTAAATTTTAATTAATTTCTATCTGTATAAACCAAGAATTCAGTCAGCAATTTTAAGTTTTGTAACTCTTCTTTACTCGTTTTGTTAACAAATCATTTACTCTTGACATTGATCATAATTACAACATCCAAAAGGCATTCATAATTTTCTATTTACAAAGAATAATAAAGATGATTAGACACAAATCATTTAAGATGGCTATTAGTATTAATATAGTATGTTACAGATTGTTTACTGTCAAAGGAGTAAACTATATAAGTGCAATGTACACATGTTCTTCACTTTTATTTGCAAGAATGAAAAAAATATACAAAAACTGAACAAAAAGTTTAATTGCAGTAAAATTTGTGATTCCTTACAAACAACCATAGCAGTTAAGTTCAACATTTGTGAGCTAGAGATTGTGTGAGGATTGATTGAGAGAAATTCTAGTGAATGAGGCTAGGGTTTTACTCACCTGCTTGTGAAGTTAGCACTTCTCAGCCACTGAGATCTCAGCATGTATAAAAGTACAATGAACAATAAATAAAACTATTATCTGATCAAAATTTACAGAACAATAATGCATATGTAAATGGGGCTGGTAGGATGGTCAGTTATTTTTAAATAAAATTGCTGGCTGCTGGAAACCATGTTGAAATCTTTCGATTGCTGGACCAAGGTTGTATGGCATCAGTAGCTACCTGTATTATTTGGCTAACTAATAAGTGATATTACACACTGGGACTGTCCAGTGAGGAAGGTTAGTGCACATTTAGCGCACTAAATTGACTAATGGAAAACTAAGATGAACCAATACTTATTTTATACAGATCATATAGATTTGTTTCATTCTGTATCTCAAAGTATCTGCTATAGTGATTTATAAATATGCAAATATGCCATTATTTTCAAATGATAGATGGAACAATGGACTTCTAATGAGCAGTATGATAGAAAATCAGATAAACAGAAATTTAGATATATATTGACAATTTTTTTTTTAAATGCAGCTTTGGTAGCAATAATAATTTATGAAATTGATATAAATTATTTTGGTGTATTGTCTCTTTTTTTAGTATGTATATTCATCCAAATTTTGCATTGCCACCAACAGAGGGGACAGGCTTCATGCTATAAATATAATTCATACATTGATATCTGAAATTATTACTTAATTTGGGGATCTGTCATTAGTGTCAAAATCATGTACTTTTGTTGTTGTTTGTTTTGTTGTTCATTTGTTGTTTTTTTATAACATCCAATTCATTCAAAACACATTACATATCTGGTAATTAAGAATCCTGTCATATTTATTTTTGTTAACTACACACCTACAAATTATAATCTGTCTTTTCTTTATTTTTACACATACACAGAGCCAATCAGGCATAATATTTTTTTTTCATTCTTACAGACAATCATGCTTTTTCTTTTTTCTTACACATGCAGATGATCAGACATTTATTTTTCTCTATTCTTACTAAATTTAGGTTAAATTGTTTAGATTGATTTATGTTGTAATCATTATCATTAGAATGATTTTTATTTTTAATTATATTGAATACTTCTTTACTGTTCTTACATTTAATAAATAAATAGGTAATAAGTATGCAGTGTTTACTTAGTGATAAATGATAAACAGATGAGACTTCTGGTATAATTTGAATTAAGCAGAAATTTGAATTAAGTAAGTTTTATTATAATTTATATCTGCAATCATGGCATTTTTGTGCAATATTTAATAATTTGTATTTCCTCCCATACCATTTTTTTATAGTAAATGTTTGATTACCTTAACAATTATAATTAGAAATATGCTAAGTTCCCATCACTTACACATACAGTTAAAAATAATAAATTCAGTTTTGTATGTTTGTATAGGCCTAAGTGATAAAAAAGAATTATCATTGTGTCAGGAAATTATAAATAACAACATTGTGATTCCTCAGCACTACATGTGTAGTTGAATATTTGCTTTTATGGTTTTACATTTTTATTTGTATGCAAAGTCATATTAGGTCAGTTTAGAGTTTATATAAGTTGGGAGTATTTTTTAAATATTATTATAATAAAATGGTGCCTGTCTTTTAAAATACTTTCATATTGCACTTAAAAGTAAATGTACATTTTAAGTGAAAAACATTTATACATTTATTTTTCAGGTTAAGACTGAAATGGAATTTGCAGAAAAATTAGGGTGCAGACTTGATATACAGGTCAAGGTTGTTTCTATTTTTGGCAATACAGGAGATGGGAAATCACATACATTGAATCACACTTTCTTTGGAGGACATGAGGTTTTCAAAACATCATCCTCACAAGACTCATGTACCATGGGGATATGGGCAGCTTTTGACAGTCAAAATCAAGTTATTGTAATTGATACAGAAGGACTTCTTGGAATGTGTTCTAATGAAAATAAAAGAATTCGATTGCTACTTAAAGTTCTTGCTATATCAGATGTGGTTGTATTTCGCACACGAGCAGAGAGATTACATGATGACATGTATGTGTTTTTAAGTAATGCTTCTAAAGCATTCAAAGAACACCTTTCAGAGGAGCTAAAGGCAGCATCAAACCGTTTCAACATTAAAGAGTCAAATTTGGGACCAATTCTTCTTGTTTTTCAGGAGACCAGTCACACTGAGCCTTTAATGGAATCTAGTAAATTTGTATTCATTATATTATTTCTTTCTAATCTTATTTTTGTCTCCATAATGAACGTACTGCTGGAACGAATTGTGTTTGTTATGCGAGGTACCACTGTAGTTTATTATTAATATATGACATAAAATTATCTACTTATATGGAGTTACATGTAGAGTATGGTAAATGTGTAAATAAATGAAGAAGCTATTATATTTCACTTTTAAACTATTTTTCAATCATATAATAGTATAATACAAAAAAAATGCTCAGAGTGTTTTTAATATGATTTTATTTATCTAAATTGAAGTGTTTCTTTAAAAAGTTTGCTTCTAATGGGCGCAGATTCATTGCCGCTCTCAAATCACATTTGACAATTCAGAGAGTCAGTGGTAAGGCTGTGACAGTCAAAGCAGTATCTTGACTAATCTTGGGGGTAGTAGGTCATTGCATTTTTAGAGTTCGGTCAGATTTCTCATAAAAATTTATTTTTATTTTAGTTAAGATGGAGTTTCTCTTTCTCCAAAAGTTTCCAAATTAAATGTTGACATTTGGGTCGATCCTGTATATCTAGATATTCTTTTTTCAAAATCTTCATAGTTGCTCTTGATGAGAAGGTGATTTGAATATTGCTGAATTTATTACAAATATGCAGTTGACAAAAGGGTGGGTATCAATGTGCTGAATATTCCTCCCACCTATGCATGGGCAAGCATTTATGATGTATAAGTACATTGTTATTCTATCTTCTTGGCAACACATCTAACATAAAACACTAGTAAAATTGACTGCCAGTAATTAAATTATTTTCTTAAAAGAAGATGGTGAAATTATATCGCCTTATGATAGATAGTCTATTTGGGATTTTCTGAGCTTGCAAATGACATATTTCCACTTGCAAATTACGAGCTTGCAAGTGGTATTTTCAAGAATTACTTTAAGCCCTGTTGCATTGGTGATCTTATGATTCGTAGATATCTGAGAAGACCATTGCAACTGCAAAGCAGACATGATCAACATTAATCATTCTTAAGTCATTTAGCACACTAAGCATAAAACATTTCAAAATTGGGAGAAACAGATGTTTAATTTTGCAGTGCAAACTCATCTGAACTTTCTTTGGCTTTATGTTCACTTTTAAATGTAGCAAAGTGATTTTTGCAGTTCTTTTCTTGTAAGAAATGCTGAATGTAAGGATTTGTAAAATTATATAAGTGATTGAATTTAATTTTGCCTCTTTCTCACAAGATATAGATGTTGATGATAACTGTGAACAGCAAACTAATGATTTTGATCATTAAGCAAGCAGTTAATGTTGGATATCAAAAATTTGTGATTTATTATATAGAATTTATACCAGATCTGTAACTAATCCATTATCCCAGTGCATAATTTTTACTTTTCATACCAAGTAGAGACATTAACTCATATTTTATTTCTTGCCTAAGTAAAGCATTCAATACATAAAGACTGTTGAAATATTTTGTTGGAAACTCTAATCCAGTATCACTTAAGTGTTTGGCCACAGTGCTGATAATAGCTGTATTTCTAATCAATATCACGTTTAGCTACAGTGCTGATATAGCTGTATTTCTAATCAATATCACATATAACCACTGTGCTGATATAGCTGTATTCCTGCCAGTTTGTCAATGGAACTAATGTCTAGCATTACTATCACGTTTCTTGTTGTTCACATACTCCTGTTTTTAATTGAGTTATGGCACAGTTATGAGAAATATTAAACCATTGCCAAATTGAACAAAAATATAATGAGAAGCATGTCATCAATGCCTAATTTCCAGTTTATGCAAATTCAGACATGGTCTTTAATTTAAATTGTATTTGATTTAATGTGGTACTCCTAGAATTTATCTGTATCTGTAATCACTTCTGGATCATTATTGAGCTTCAGTTTGTGACCAAGAATTTTTAAAATTGTCCTTTCTTCATTTTATCTTATAAATAAACTTTTTATAATATAAAAGTGTAAGCTTTTATGACTTTAAAAGTAAACTATTTAACCCACTAACTCTCAAAAATTTAAACATTCTATCCTAGCATTACTTATGTACTAATACTTTCCCTGCTTTTTAAGCTGGTGGATGAGGCAGCAAATTAAATGTGTGTTTTTTCCTCCATTGCAACTTTTTAGCCCCTTGAATGAGGCAGTTTATTAAATCTGTGTTTTTCCTCATCATGTGCCATTTTTTTAACCCCTTGAATGAGTTAGCAGATTAAATGTTTGTTGGTCAGCCGTTAATTAATAAATAATCTAGGACAACACAACTGAGGTCAAACTTCTGGCACTCAACGAGCCCCCCCCAAGTGATACCTTGCTACATACGTAACAGCAGTGTAGATGACAGAAACATTACAATTATGAATTGTACACAAAGTGAAGATGATAAGGAATGATAAAAAGATGGATGAAAAATTAACAAAGAATTTATATAGAATACATTTTTAAAAACAATAGAAAAATCCAATCTCAATTTGCAATTACAATTTCTAATTATTAACCTATCTATCTCAGATATTTAACCCTCCCTAAGGTTTGTCTTCCTATCTCATCATGATATTTTCCCCAAAGAAGTTCATATTTCTATTAGAGTTTTTCTCTTGGTCTCTTATTCTTCTTCACTTGACAGTTTCTTACAAGAGTTTCTGGTAATCAGAGTACACACTTGGATTACAAATGTCTATTGTGCACTTATCTTGTTTCACTGCCTGGCAACCTTTCTTTCCTTTTATGCTTCTGCACACACATGACGAGTGGCTTATGTCATTATGCGTTGTCTGCTCTTGGCCATGATTCATGTCATAAACCTATATCATGAGAAAGAAGAAGAAAATACTTAGACTCTAGGCCAAATCCAGCATCAGCAATTCCAGCCACATGGAATTTAACAGAACTACAACAAGAAAACCCTGCAGTAATAAGTATTTGCCACAATTAAACTGATAAAGTGTTTTTGTGTCAAGGTCACATCCCTATTTCACAATTCCACTAAACTGAAAAAAGAAGCATAATTTAATGTATACATCACATGATATTCTACTTAACATCCTACACAAAATCCTTAACTGTAATTTTGATACAATAACGATGACATACCTTTCATTTCTGTGAAAACTAAGAGAAAGAAACACTGTAGTATATTGAAGCTCCTGAACTTTCACAAAACTCATTTGCTCTTTTTTAATTGTCTTTTCAGATTCACAAATTTTGTGATCTTTACTTTAACCAAACTATGCTCCTGCACCCTGACCCTTGGGTCAAGGTATTCGCGGATGGAAACAAGCTATGCTAATTCTAACTGGGGTTAAGATCTTCCAATTAAAATACTTTCGTTTTTCCATTGATACTAAGGTTTGACCCACCACTATGTCAAGGCTGGATTTACAAATTGAATATATTTTAGTTAGCTTCCATTTGCCCAACACTGTATCTTAGCTGAAAAACAACTGGACTGTCTTTCTTGGATGAATTAGCTAAACATGCATGCATCACTTTTACCTTTTATGCCAATTCTCCTTACATATCTAGAATTAATACATTTTATTATTTTAATATTTATTGAAATGAGATCAGACAAAATATTATGCCCTCCTCTCAGGAGAGACTGACATCATTTTCTCTCAGTGTGCCACTTCTTAACCCTTTGAGTTTGAATGAGGCAGCATATTATTATTAAATATGTTTTTCCTCCTTTGCCATTTGTCTATAATTTAATATAATAGTCTGTTAGGAGTACATTATCAAGGCATTAACATTTGTGATGGCTTTTTTACACTTACTTGAATACTGCACTTTTATTGGAACTAAAATGGTGCCTAATTTTATACCAAATCGGACACATCATTCAAAAACAAGAAACATTTTGTTTTGATTTTATTATATTTAAGAAATATAAGTGCTGAATTTAATAATGTCAGCAGTATTGGCATATTTTACATTTCTCATATGATGTAAAATATTAAATGTGTGGCAATAAATTGCATTTTAAGACATAAGTCCTGCTGAAATATCAGTAAAGTTAGTAAATTTAGAAACGTTGAGCTTTGATAATGTATATTTCTAAAGATCTCCAGCTACCATGTTGTAGGGACATGCAGTTCATCCATGTTGTATGTAACTCTTCAAGTGGTAGGTTATTATTATTATGGTAGGTTGCAGACTTTTGATCATGCAACTCATGAGAGAGAAAGGAAGATGGCAAATCGTTATTTCTTGGAATGGTGAAAGAATATTTATGCTTTATATAGGAAATTTGCTTGATTATATTATTTCAGTCATTAAATAAGATACAGTGAGGGTAGATTTCTGTTGCAGTAGATTTTGATTAGTTAGGGCCGTGGGCTCAAAAATGAAAGCTTTAAAGTAAAGTTATATTAAAAATAGTACTTTATAACAAACAACATATGTATTGTATTGATGGTTTGTCAGCTTAAGAAATGTGATCATGTATGTAAATTTCATTGTCAGAAAACAATTTTGAAATACATGTACTTATAAAAAGGAAATATATTACTAAATTATTGCTGTTGATTTGTAGCCTTTTTAGACAATGAATTAAGACACTAGAACATAATTTTTCATTTTTATTCCTGCCTTCATTAGCACAGATTATTGAGAGCAGACTGCACCACATGTATTTCACATCAAATGTTCCTCCTAATTACTACAGATATTTTCTCTGTTTTCCTCTTGATTGGCACATATATTTCATGTTGTGTGTTTCTCCTGATTGGTGCTTCAGAGCAGATTGTATCCTAAAAAGCTGTATCTTTCATTCTTAGTGTTATTTTTTCTATTAACATTGATATTTATTAAATATGTGATTCATAGCATATAAATTTAGATTTTTTTTTAATATTATCAAATTATAGTTGGTCTTTATTTATTCCATTTGTTTTTTTATTGTTTTCAGATCGAAATGCAGGTGCAGTCTTGCGAGATAAGTTTGTCAATTCCAAATACCATATTGAAGCCTTCAGTGATATTTGCTACATTGGTACTAAAACCGTTGGCCCCAAAACTGACTTTAACAGATTTCGTAAGATGTTGTTGGCTAAACTGGATAATGACACCTATCGAGCCAAACGCAGTCCTGCTGTCACATTTCTGTCTTTATTGGCATGTATATTCTTGTTATTGACATAATTATTACTTTCAATACACTTTAGAACAGATAAATTCATTCTTCCCCATTGTGAATTATCTGGGTACAGTTTTATAATAATTTCAACTATTTATTCAGGTCGCTTTGATTTCTTACTTACTGACAATTGGTGTGACAGCACAAACCATTATTAAATTCCAATATGCAATGCTTTCAGATAACAGTTTGTTTTATACAATGCTTAATCTAAGTTCTGTAAATAAAGCAACCCAACAATGGTACCATCTTGTACAGAAGCAGGAATAATTGTTAGGGATGAACGTTTTAACATCATTTACAACTGTAATTATCAAGAACATAGTTTTATACTTATTATTGTAAAAATGAATTACTGTCATTGAAATCTTATATTGTTTATATGGTGGTGGGTTGGCCACATTAGTAGTTAATCAGAAGCAAATTAAATGCAAATTAAATCATTTATTTTAGGGATTTTAACTTTCATTGATACCCTTGAGTAATGAGCTATAAAGTTATTGACTGAACTTTAACCAGTATGATTTGAAGGATTTCTGTTTGATTTTTTATTTATTTATTTATTGTTTGTTTGTTTGTTTGTTTGTTTGTTTGCAAGAACAAATTATAATCTGACATCACAATGAATAAAATAGCAACAGCAATGATTTATGAAAAAATATATATCTCTATGTCTTTCTCAAAAACTACAGATTTGGGTCACTAATTGAGAGGTGTATTTAAAAGCATTTAACACACACACACACACACATATGACCAATTTTTAATAGATGGATTAAAATTGTCTACATGTATACAGAACGTTAATAATTTATTGTTACACAGATATCCTGATATTAATTAATTATATCTTTTAGTACATAGTATGTAATAATGTAGAGAAAAAATTGCCAGCTGATAAGTATGAGACATTTTTAGTTGTAGCATATTGTTCATAGCATTTGGAGTCATAGTTTTCATTGTAGATCAAGATTACATTTTAGAGACAGCATGATGTAGTGTATATTTCTGTTTAAATATTTGTATAGTTTGAAATCATTTAGGAGGTTCAATATACTTTGTTTTGAAAATCATTTATTTCAGTTATAATAAGTAATTTGGTGTGAACGTTCAGTGAAACCTCTCTATAACGTGATAATTGGGGACCATAAAATTGGGTTGCGTTAATAGTGGGGTCGCATTAATGCAGGATTTTGCAATATTTTACTATTTTCTGAGAACATATATGTGTATTCATGTCTAATGTAAAGAAATTGAGTTATTATCAGACGAATATTAAATGGAATGCATTAATAAGATATATTCACAAAAATGGACAGATAATATATTTATAGGTTATTATTTTGCGTTAAATAGTTTTACTAATTTTTATTTGTTTGTATGATAATACACATTGACTGATAATACCCCAACTAACATTATATCATTAATAGTGTATCAACACTGTATAGTGCTGTAGTGACATGCAGTTCATCCATAATGCATTTAATTCCATTGAAAAATCGCACACAGATTAAAAATAATAATTTTTAATTTCAATTTTCAATAATTTTGTCACATCATTGTGTCTGAATTCACCTTCTAATATATACATGTACTTAAAAAAATATTTTTTCCCCATTATGATAAAAATACACGTACATGAATTTAAATTTCAGGAATCACACCAAAATCATTTAATGAATTTAAATATTTTTTATACTCTTTTTCACATACTTTGAACAAAAATTTCATGTGCGAATGAATATACGAAATTTCAGGAGCCATGCCACGAATGCATTTTATCCAAATTTGCATTATTGTGGGGCTTGTTATCACATGGGTTCCATTATATTACATTCATCCATTTCAGATTAAAAATAATTATTTATAAAAAAATGAACATAGTTCTGGGGTTGGGGATTTTTTTTAAGAGGTTTGTTATTATAGCAAATCTAAATTCCTCTCATTTATTATCTGCTAATCTTATGCTGACCTGTAAAATAAATCCCTTTTTTCTATAGCCATTGAGCCAAAACCATTACAAATTTACATATTATCTGTTGTTGCTCAGACTGTTTAACAAGTAATACAGAAATTAAGTGCTGTAAATGAGCTCTGTTCTTAATGCCATTTTGTAAGTAAGTATAAACTCCTTGTATTTAATAACTGATTTAATTTTTATTGCGATAAAGTAAAAAAATGTATGCTTATTTTATAAAAATCAGTCCTCATGTTACCCAGGACTCACCCTCACTTTGTGGCAGATTACAACCCGGTCAGTAATCTGAGAATTAAAATATATATGTTCACTTTAGCTGTATAATACATTTAAAATTTCTTTATAAACAACACCAGAATGGTAAATTAATTCAGTTCCCTGTATTTTAAAAAGAAGGAAATTGTTGCAAAATGTGAGTAAAGTCCTGAATGACAATAACTTCAAATGTTTTTATCATCTTACATCATAAATATCTTACATCATATTTTATAATATTAGATTTTGCACTTTAATACATTCTGAAATTGATGACTATTAATTTAGTATGTATATAATAATTCTAAAATAGGGATTCTTATATATAATGTGTAATCTTTAAGAACACTCTCCCCCCCCCCCCCACCCTGGTAATGATGATATAGATAGATACATCTGTATAATCCAGAATCATTAAAAGTGTGTGTGTGTGTTTTCCCTTTACCAACATTTTTAGGGCATATTAAACATGGCAAATATAACATTTTGCTATTGCTATCTTGTTGGGGTTTAGAAGTCGTCAGTTTGAATAAAATTTTGTTTGGTTTATGTGGAAGTTCAAGTACTTGTTGCTATTGTAATTTTAAAACTATTTAGACTGTCCTGAAACATTTATTTATTAATATTATTTTTAATTATGGTTACTTGGCAATATTATTATTTCAGGCGCTTAATAAGAAATTCAGTGGAGAAATTGAGACAGTTCAATTAAATACATTTTCAGAAAAGTATTTTACCTGCACTGCTCGATGTCTTGCATGTGGGTAAGTAATAATTTATCACCTGCATTTTTAGCATCTTTATCTCTTTATGGAGGGAGGAAACTTTATTAGCAAATCTAAAATATATTAAAGATTTTGATAATTGTTTGGTGTGTACTTTCTTCCCTAAAATGGTCATATATGTATATGTATAGCTTCATATATGTAATAGCATACATAGCTACATATATGTAAAAGCAGATGGTAGTAGTTGTAAAGGTTAAGTCAATCTAATATTTATTTGAGGAAAGTTAATCTGGTTATTATTGACCCCACATCAGCTTACTGGGATCTGTTTATGAAAAAACCCATCTTCTGTCAACAGAATATCACTTAAGTGCACAGAATGCGAAATGAACATATTAAGGCGATGTGCGGGTCTGTAATATAGTGATTTTGGTAATTTTTGTGTGTTTTGACATTTTTACATATTTGGGCAATAAAAACTATCTTCTTTTCATTTCTAATGGTTATTTAGTTGAAAAATGTCTCTAATATGCTGTAAAAATTATTTAAAGTAAGTAACCCACATGCAGAAGTTTTCAATCGACTTCTAAAATGATGATTTTCAACACTTGACAACGCACATTTCTAGCAGACGACATGATTATTGTCGCATACCGTTGTGTTCAGCATTTCCTCGCCTCTCTAATAAAAGATTGTCCTTCGGGATTTCCCGTTTTATTTCGGTAACAAGACGTTCGGCCTGAACACTACACAAACACAGTGCCTTCCATGTATGGTAGTGTGACGTGAAGGCTGCGATACGATTCGCTTGACTAGGTCACGTGGTACTGTCATGGCGGCTGTTTACATGTGCAAAAGTGACGCTTAGCGAAGTACTTGTGAGTGAAAATGCCTCGTACAAAGCAGTCAACACGTAATTTAGTGCCTAAAAGTAAGCAGAATAGAAAGAAACAGTTGCAGAATCTATGGGGAGCAAGAAAGGAAGCAAAATTAGCCACAGTACAGCAACAAGTGACATCTAAGTGTGCACAAGTCGAACCGAACACTTCGTGTTACAAACCATCTACGGCAGACAGTTTACTTGGCACGAAAACAAGATCACAGTTCAAGAAAGACTCATACGAAAGTTTGGGTAGTTCTTGCAGTCACGTCAGAGTCAATGACAATGGGAAAGAGGCGAAATTCAAGATGCAAAGGGGCATTGTCGATTTCAGAGAAGTGGAGAGTCTTGTTGGCATCTCTGTTGCCCTCAGTGTAATGATGAATCTCTCTCTCGCTAGTGACTCCAAACCGATGCATGGTTTTGCTGTTTATGCTAAAGTCAAGTGCACTGTATGCCAAGAAACAATCTATGAAAATTATCTTGCCTCCAAGGATACACAGTCAAAAGTATTTCACAAAAACAGGCAAGCCGTTTATGTTTCAATAGTTTGTGGCATGGGTGCTAGTGCTCTGAGAAATTTTTGTGAAAATTTAGATTTGCCTGCAATGCACCACAAAACATTTCATCAGCATGCAAACAAAATGTTTAGTAAAGTGGAAGACTTTAGAAATCATGTCTTTGGAGAGACAGTAGCATTTGTTAGGGATATGCATTCTAAGCACAGTGGACTTTTGGTGTTTCTTCCAACAAGCAATTGCACGACATCAGCTCTCAAGCCCCCACCAGAGGTTCGTACATGCACCACCAAATGAAAACAAATTAGCTGAGCACCTTCTACCGATTTACAGCCATCTCACAGAAGAACATTTGCTCAGTAGGAGTTGCTCAGGAAAGACATAGAATGCAAATGAAAGTTTACATAGCTTGATTTGGTCCAAAGACAAATTTGCCTCAAGAAAGTGTGTGGAGTTTGCCGTCATAACGGCAGTTTAACTTTGGAGCTGCTGCTGCCCACAGTGCCAGGTTCTTTGGTTTTCAAACAGGACATCATATGGCTAGGATTTGTGAGTCAAGAATGAGGAAAAGACTTAAAAACAGCACAAAGTATGTTAAAAAAAAGGCCATAAAGCGGAGACAAAGTCAGGGCTGCAAGAACCCAAAGACAAGAAGAACTTAATCAGCTGGAGGGTGGCCCAGCCTATGGTGCTGGATTGTTCTAATGTGACACAATTTTCTTTCTGAAAACACTTTTTATCAATATCTTGTGTTTAATACAGTTGCCTGGTAAAAATGGTGGGTTAAAATTGTGTGTGAACACAAGTAATGAGGTTTTGAAATAAGTTTTCTCACTTTTCTTCGTTTTCCCGCTTTTGCATATTTTTACACTGGGGAATTGAATATTTTAAAATCTATTCAACTGATCTCTCTGAAACTTTACACAGTCAAACAACTCACTCCAATGCACATACTTACCATTGGATTTTAGTATATGTACAATACTTTTGAAAATATGACATTTCAAAGAAATAATTTACAATAAAAATATGTCGCTTTTACCAAAAAATTAATAAATAATTTTCTATCAAAAATATAGACTAAACGAATGGTAAGTATGTGGACATAGCAATACTGTAGCTATGTGCAAAATATTTAAAAGAAATATTTAATAGGAACTGAGAAAACTTGTTCCTAAAATTTCAATATGGCGGATGTTTACACATGGTTTCCATAGCAACCGCAAAGCCAACCATCAAGTTCACTCTATTTTCACATTCTATTTACCTCTAGTACTTAATGCAAAGCAATAAAATCAACTATGAAGTAATATTAAAAAAACTAGATTTTTGACCCTCACATCGCCTTAATGACATAAATACACACAGTAATTCTTCGCATAGATTATCTTTTAAATACAACTGTATCAAATCAGACAACAATTACAGTTAAGCAATAATGATAGTAAATTTGTATATAGTGAAAATTAATCTAAATAATGGATTTAGTGTTCAAGCCAAATGGAGTAATTTACTAATAGAGATTTTAGATAAAAATGCAATGTTATTTTTGCTATTATTTTAATGTTATCAAATATTGGTACTTTTATAATAAAAGTTAGATTTTAAAGACTAAGGGAAGAGGAATTTAAGTGAACTGTGCAGACAAGTTCAATTGAAGTTTTCTGATAAATTATATAAAATTTCAAAGTCATGGATGTTAGAATGTAAGAGATGAAAAGAGAATGTGTTACACAAATAGAGGATTTAAAAGCCACACTTCATACACACTTCACATTTCATACTTTGATAAAAGATGAGCTCTGCACAAATCCCACATTCTATTGCATGCCTTAACTGCATGTTGAAGAAAGAAACAGTCTTGACTGGACTCTAGCCCAAAGAATTGTATCACTGTATCACTTTGTATCATCATGTGACTATCTTATGTATGAACAAAAGCTTTTGTTTCTATTCACTTATATCCCTAATATTAGGTAGTCCCACGGCCACCGCTTTACAGGCAAAAACTCGCAAACGCACACAAATTTGCTAAACTTTACTCCAGAGCGGTTTTCTTCACATTAAACCTCAACTAACCATTTTTATATGAAAATAAAGATCGATGTTTTGTCTTTCGAACTGTTTTGTTGTTTTTTTTCTGAATTTTATTATAGTATCCATAAACTTTGACGAAAGTACCTTAGGGTTGCAAGAAAAATGGGTCAAAAGTCGCCTCACGGCCGAAAAAGTAAAATTCACGTTTTCGGGTACCAATTTTTAAAAAGATTGCAGAGCATCCAGCGTGTTGTAACCCTAAAACTGATTGGTCCTTTAAATAGAGGACATATAACTCTTTACAATCATATAATTTTCACTTTTGTTTGATGCGAATAACCAAATAAATTTTCAAACTAAAAAGTTCACGATAAAATTTTCGGAAGAAATATTTATCACAAAATAGTGAAAATTATATCATTTTCTGCGGAATTTCAATATCTCTCTAATGATATGCTGTAGCCCTTGATTAGTGACCCCTGGAAGAGCATCCACTAAATTGAAAACCCCGTAGTACGCATCCTGTTTCACTTTCAGTCATGGCTTCCACGTGCGAAACACGCGTTGACGCTACCGCTGATTCTTCTCACATTTTATGTGAACAATTGAAACCTCTTATCGGTAAGATCTTTTATAAGCATTTAATAATGATTACTTTACTCTGTGATTAGTTTATTTGTAAACATATCTCTATTTTTAAAGCAGAATTATTCATTTTGTCCTCACCATCACTACCAATTCCGTAGTTTGAAAATAGGTTAGTCGGTGCGTCACTCTATCGCGAAAGTTTGATTGCTATTTCCTTGCAATATATATTTTGAAGTCGCAGATCGTATTTAAATATATTATTTTATTTACTTAATTAATTTTAAGTCATGATGGTAATCTTATTATTTAGAAAAATCGTTTTCTTACGACGATAATTTAAAAAAGAAAAGATAACTCTTGATGCAAAAATAGTAAACAACCGAAACACTTGGGTCTGTGAAATGTTCTTTTCACAGTGGATTTACAATAATGCTAATAAGATATTTATTTAGTGAATGCTTTTATATCATATATTTTTAATAATTTTATCCTGTTTGTTTTGAATTTGAACATAATGTTATCCTCTTAATTTTAAAAAAATTGTATGGCTTATGCCTTTGTTTTGGTTTCACGATCTTTTAATTTTTTTGGTGGTACATAAATTAAGAATAAGTTAACATGAAGATTTTATATCACATTATTAAAATGTCGATTAAATATTTTATGGTATGTTCTATGAAGCTGATGAGCAGTATGCTCTTATGTTATCACATCTCTTGGCTACTGGAAGAGGCAGACGTCCAACTATTCCAGAAATCCCATTTACCAACAGACTGATAGCACAACTCAATCTTCTGCGACTTGAAGGGAAAAAGACTTATGAAGATATCGCAACATTTGCAGATAAGTATCTTTCCTTTAAATCTGGTGATGGCATTCCACTCCTGTCATCATGTATTCACAATGTTATGAAACAGCTCCAAAGTACCTCTTTTGACAACTGGGAAAATGTTCTTTCTACACCATTAGAATTTAAATATATTGGACCATTCTGTGATATGTATGACATTAATCGTGACTCACTATTGGATGCATGTGATTCATTAACACCTGTTGAAGTTTCTAATGGTCTTTGTTTAGAACTTCTAAGTTTTGCTAAAAAATTAAATTTGAAAGATCGCATTCTGCATGGTTGGCTTGTACAACTTTGCCCCTCGCTCAAAACATGCACAAATCTGAAATACAGAATAAGTACAATACACAAGCACTACAGTGCTCTTCGTTGTGTTTCAAGGTCAGATGGTAAAATGAACCTTGATTTATTTTTGAATGAAAGATTCTTGAAAGAGGATCAGCCTTTAAACAAAGGTAGTACTAGTAGAACTCTAGTTAAAGATAGTTGTCAAGATTGTGAAGTCTTAAAAAAACAGCTAGACTTAGCAAAACATGAGATTGCTGCATGTAAGAAAACAATAGCACATATGCAGAAATCTAAAACTAATACAAGTAAGATGGAGACAGTTGAAACTGAGTTGCAGATGCTGAAGGAAGCTAGTATTAAAAGTAAATTTGACTCAGAACAAAAGATTCATTTGCTGTCTGAAAAGATAGAAGAACTATCAGCAAACCTTTCATTTTGCCAATCAGAAAAAAATAGCTTAACAAACGAGCTAGCATGTGTAAGTGAGAAATTTAAAAAGAAAATAAGAGATAGTGCTGCTATCAGTCGACAGAAAAATAATCTAAAAAGATCAAAAGAAGCATTAAAATTCAAAGAAAAGCTTATAGAGCAAAAACTTAAAAATGAGAGCACTCAGCTGAAAAAGTTGAGAAAGGTTAAAAAAATCCTTCAGCAGACACAACAAAATCTAAGTAAAAGTATCAAAACAGTTGCTAATTTGAAATGTAAGCTTAGAGAATCACAAAAATACATCCAACCTACGATTGAATGCACTGAAAACTCTCCTGTAGATATTGTCACTAGAGATGAAAAGGGCCAGTTTACAGATTCTGTTGTGAAATGTATTGGTAGCTTAGTTGGGGAGGGAGAGGTGTCAGGAAAGAAAACTAAAAGCATTATTCAGACTGTAGCATCTCATTTACTGAACACTGAGATTGCAGATGCAAACCTTCCCAGTAAGAGCACAGTGTATCGCATAGCCAGTACATGCCATACACTTGCTAAAATGCAGGTGTGTGATGAAATGAGAAATAAAAGGTTTGATATTCACACTGATGGGACCAGCAGAGATCAGCGTAAGTATGTTGGTCACCAAGTTACATTAGAGGACAGTTCACAGCTCTCACTGGGTTTTCAGAGTATATATAGGGAAGATGCTAAAACACTCTTAGACACTACCATGCTATTATTGCATCAGATTGGTGAGGCAGGTAAGAAAGATGGTGAAAATGTAGATGATATTGTGAAGGAGATTTTTCAGAATTTGGTTGGTACCATGACAGATAGGGCTAGTACAATGAAAGTGTATGGTAAAGCTCTTGATGAGAAGCAAAAATGTATTTTGGAGACCAATTCTGGCTTGGAATTTTTATTTTGTAATGCTCATTTTCTTTTAGGTCTCAGTTCAGAAACGGAGAAGGTACTGACAAGTTTTGAAGAGACACTAGGATGGAGAAAGAAACTGGGACGTGACAAAAGCACTGCATTTCAACATTTCAAAAGTAGTGCTAATGAAGCTGCTGCTTGTAGACTCATCCGGACTACCTGTGATGTCTTAGGTCCTCGTGGCGATGAGAAGAATGGATGTCGTGAAGAATGGCTGGCTTTTTGTTGTATGAATGGATTGAAAAGTAAAATTGGAAGTTTTAGATCCAACAGATTTAATAATCTTTTTGAAGGAGCAGCAGCGATAGTCCACCATCATGATCATATTATCGCTTTCATCAACCACTACAAGCAAGATGGAAATTTGAAGATCCAGAGTGTATTGCAGGACCTGCAGAGCCAGGAGATAATGCTAATGGTAGTTGTTTTGGCCATGGTGTATGTTTGCATGGCAGGCCCCTTCTGGGAGTTGATAAATAGTCAACAACACTACCTTGACCTACATCAACATATAAATTGCCTGGAGCAGCGCTTGAAACATATATCCTCAGATCCGGATTTCAGCCAGTCTCTTGGTGATCTTTCTTCATGGATTGACACCTTTATGGCGAGAAAATCAGATGTCTCTTTGACTAGATCAGTTAACACAGCTATTGATAATCTGAAATGCAACATCCAGTTTAAGAATTTGCTTCAGTTGCTGTGTAAAGGGTACCTGATGGTCATTGAACGACAGCTAGGAGACTTTCTTGAAGGTGGCAAGTATAGTGAACCACCTACTGAGGAACAACGAAAGAAAATGGCCCATTGCCAAATGACCAACTTGATGGGAGAAGCCTGCTTTGGAGACCTAGATTTTAGCATGTTTAAGCGGCGTAATTGTTCATTGTTTCATCATACAACAGTCAACATGATGAAAAGGAATCGGCCTATAGAATGGTTGAGGAAGAAATCCACTGAAGAGCAGGCAGTTATCTTAAAGGATGCAAAGAAGAAAGCCAAGAACACACAATCAATCTATAATAGCCATGAACTTGAAAACAGGAAGCAACTGCAAGTCCATCTTCAAGAGAAGAAGAAGAGTAGAGAAGAAAAGGTTGCTCGTTTGGCTAAGACTAAGCTTGATGTCATCAAGAAAGTCCAGGAGGTTGGAGGACCTTGTATAGATAGAAGTGCCATTACAAATTTACTTCAGGCATGTCACACCACCACTGCTAAGAAAAATATGCTTCTGCTCCAGATAAGATACCATAGATTGATTATGGGTGCTAAAAGTAAATATTTTAAAATAAAAGGTAAAGATGTCAACACCCTAGCTGATAATTTGAGCACTTATTTACAAGAAAGTTTGCCAGTGTCTGATAGTGCGCATGTTGAGCTGTTAGTAGATGATAGTAGGCTTGATACATTAGAGGTGCTTAGAACAACTGATCTAGATAATGTTCCTAGTAGCCCACTTCCAAAGAGACTGAAACAAGATGCTGGATTTACAAACCAAGGGGAGCGTGTTGCTGTGTATTATGACACTGGCTTTTTCATTGGTGAGGTATTAGAAGTACACAGCACCAGCAGTGCTAAGATAATATTTATGGAACAGTATAGAAATAAGAATATTTTTAAGTGGGGTGATACCATGGACTGTGATGATGTGAATGCCAAGTTTGTTTTTAAATGGGGTTTATCAATGGAGACAACCAACGGAAGAACCTGGACAGCCGTTGACTATAGTGCATTACAGGAAGAATTTTCCATTTATAAAAATATGTACTGTGATTAATATTTGAATCTATGTTGTGCACATTCATTGTTGGAAATAAATATCACAGAATTGAATTATTATTATATTAAATATCATGTCACTAATGTACATGTTCACAGAGTTTAGCAATTCATTTTTCAGACATATTTTCAATACTTTAATACCTGTCACAAATCTTTCAAAACATAAACAAGATATGTTTATTAATCTATTACTTATTATTTTGTTATAATTAATAATATTATTGTCAAACATGTTTTTATATCTATGAATTATGCGTAAAGAATACCATGTATACAGTTTTAAAGATTTTTTAAATATGAAAGTTTCTATTGTAAAAAAAATACTAATTCAGATAAAAGGTTATAAATAAATTTTCTGTCTTTAGATAAATAGATAACTTCATGCTGATCATTTTAATAGGTGAACCAATGCTGTGTTATGTATAGTTTCTAAGATGAGACCATTTATCTGTTTTAATTTTCTTTGTAAATAAAAATTGCATGATAAAATGAAAAATGTAACTTAATATGTGATTAAACAGAAATTATCTTTATACATATTGATCAAGTATAGTTTACTGATCATTTTGATATATGAACCAACTCTGTATGATGTATACTTTCAGAGATGTGACGGTTTATCCGTTTTAATTTTATATGTAAATATAAATTGTACAGTCAAATGATAAATGTAACTTAATATGCGATTAAACAGAAATTATCTTTATAGATATAGGTAGAGTATAGTTTGCTGATCATTTTGATATGTGAACCAACTCTGTATGATGTATAGTTTCAGAGATATCACTGTTTGCTTGTTTACGTTTTCTGTAATAAACTTCGTTAATGCTTTTTTTTGGTTAAAATTTGCTGAAATGGTCATTTTCAGCCTCCAATAATTTCCACATTTTCTTTGCAATGCCTTTAGAAAAAAATAGGCATTAACTATATGGTACATGATTTAATAATATGCATTTTGGATGTACTTTGTGCATCAGTTGCATATGTTATGATGCCATGAATGTTCCTTTTTGTTGCGTTTTGCGAGCAATTTTATGAAACAAAAGCCCATTTTCTTTTGCAATTTATAATAAACTGAAAAGAAAATTTTGCATTATATCTGTTTTTTCTTGTTGTATGTAAATATGTTTATTAGAATTATTAGATTGTTTTTCAGTGAGGTTTATATCTTACTTGTAATAAACTTGTAAAATCACACATTCATTACGTCTAAAAAAAGTTGACCACAAATAACGACACTAAATTTGTGATATCTCATAAAGTATTATAGCTATCATCATAATTTTTTCTGTACAACCTTATTTCATCAGAACACACATTTTGAGCATAAAACATTTGTACAATATCAAGTAGAAAAAAATGAGTGGGACTACCTACTAATATACTTAGGGCATTATTGTAAAGCAAATATATAAATTTTACATATGTATATTGAGCATTTGGGAACAGATATAAGTCTATATGTATACATAAGAGCAGTAATCTTCAAGAGACATGTGTGTATATACATAAATAATTAATGCTTTTTAATACAACCTAACTATACAGGTTCAAGTGCGTCAAAACCATGAACCATAATACAGAAGAGGATTCCCATGATGCTGGCCGTGACACCAGTTGCAAGTATCTACACCAGTATGGAAATAAGGTTTATTTGTGTAAGGTCAGTTGGTTGCTTTCTTTATTTGGTTATTTTAAAATTCAGTCCAATTCACATCACTGGGTTGAGAAAAAAATGGGGTGGGGGTGGGATGCAATATTTAAAGAAAAATTTGCAGCAATTTATACTTCAGCAAATTTTTCCTTTGCTACTAAACTGTTTTTCTTTAAACATTTATTTTATTTTTTAAATTTTAGATAGTAATATTACAGTAATATTTTTAATGTAATTTTTAAACAATTGAACATTCCTGGAATATTTAGCATAAATGTTAAATATTTTTAATGACATTATAGATAGTCTTAAGAAAATTTTTCAACGATGTAATGGACTGCACCATTGAAAGATTGAAATTAAATGAATATGTAGAAGCATAACCCCCAGACACCACATTTGAAGGATTGCTTTTAACTAGACTCTAATTGTTTTTATTCTGCATAAATAAATGGTCATTTTGAGTAATTGCACAAGGCCTGTACTATATTAATCTGACAGTTTTTTTGTAAATGTACAAGCGGATAAAAAGATTGATGCATGTAAAATTAAAATTATAAGCAGAGACAAGAAACCTCACTCTAAAAATCTCACTCTAAACCAAAGACAAAAAAACCCTCTCAAACTCTAAAACCAAGCCCAATAAATTCACTTTAAAACAGAGACTCAAAAAACGCTGACTCTGAAACAGAGGGAAAAAAATCAGACTCTAAAACTAAGAACCAAAATCTCAAAACTCTAAAACAGACCAGAAAATCCTCTCCCCTCAGACTCTAAAATCAAGTCAAAAAAACCCAGTAAATCAGGGACAAACGAATCTCACTCTAAAACACACACACACACAAAACAGACTCTGAAACAAGACACAAAAATCTCAGACTCTAATACAGATATTAAAGAAGCTCCACCTCTAAAACAAAAATAAACTCGGACACCGAGAGTTGACTCACAGTTTTCCAAATGGTAAGACGCTTTTAATCTTTCCTCCAAGCAGATTACCAGGTTGAAAGATCATGGACAAAAGAAATACCAGAGCTTTAGCTCTTTTTTGTCACTCCTATGCCCTTGTCAGGGCAAGAAGAGTAAAAGAAAGAAAAAGATGATGAATACATTGGAGAAAGGTACTCACTTGCCAATTACAAGAGAGAACATTCACTAATGGCTGAAGACAGGACAGAAAAGATTGAAGAGTCATTTCACCTCTTGACTCTATAATGGAAACTGGCAATGAACAACTTGACAGTTTATTCGAAGATCTGCTCTGGATACTTTTCAAAACAACAGAAGAAACAGATGTAACTGAAACTGTAAACCTAAAGATACCAATAGGATGGTATCTCCTAAAACACCTCAAAAGTATCAGCAAGCCAACATTGACATTGAAAGAGACCCAAACTACATGCACCTGACCAAATGAGAAAGAAACAAATACCAACATCATCTAGAAAATACCACAAAAAACGAAAGTTAACTCCACCCAGACTCCAAAACAACAAAGCAAACAGGCCTTCTCGCAGACAATCAAGAGCTGTGATGGAAAAAAAGAAAATTCAAACTTCAGCCATGGGGGATAAAAGAAGAAAAGAATAAAACAGAAAATTTCCAAGAGTCAGATGAAAAACAGAATGAAAGAAAAATCATCCAGACTGAGCCAGACATCATAAAATAGATACAATGATCAAAATCTCACCCTTGCAGAGCCAATAACAGAACAACAGAGCCACCATCATATGAAAAATCAACTGACACAAGAACACTACTAAAGGAGAAAAAAAGAGAGAAACTGAGTCTCCACACATCAGGCAAGAAAAAAACCATGGAGGACGTGGAGCAGTAGCATCGGATAGACAAAGGAAAAATAACACTGCCACCACTGACAACAACAGGTGTACAGAGAGTATCAGAATCTGCAGTGAGGATTTTTTAATCATCCCATTGCAGACATGATACAACTAATGCTTGACCACCTGTACTGGCCAACACCCATCTACGCACATTTCAATGGACAACTCCAGGGACAGCAACAAAACAATGATGACAACAGCATCATAGGTCAGGTGGTTGAACATCTTGGGGATGCACTAGGGACAGATCTGGTGTGCTGCTAGCCTGACCTCTGTAAGATAACCCCCACCCTCTCCCCTCAAACATTGGGGACAATGGCAATGACATCAAAGACCACCAATCACCACAACATTAGTCCACAGACAACCGGATTAATGCATGCCATCATCATAAGTAAAGAAGAAGAAAGAACTTTTCTCTCAAACAGACTAACTAATAACTCAGACTCTATAAAACAGAGACAAAATAAAAAGATAGACTCTAAAACAGAGACAAAAATAGACTCTAAAACAGACCAAAAAAATCACTCAAACTAAAAAAGTAAGATGCTGCTTACCTAGGTACAGAAGAAAACAGATCTGCTATTGCTAGCCAGCAGCTCACGCAGCATTATTGCTTACTTGCTTATTTCTTTGGATTCCTCCTGGAACAGAGGACCTCGACAGCAGTCCTCCAATGCACTCGATTCTGGACATTTACCTCATGACAGGTTGCAGCTCTTCATTTCCTCCTCACAGGATCATCTCCAGGTGGTCTTAGGGTGACCAACCCGTCTCTTTCCCTGGGGTTTCCACTGCAAAGCCTGCTGGGTGATGTCCTGTGGGGGTTATGTCTCTAAACGCTCGTAGCTTGACTTTGATGGTTCTAATCACCAGATGGTGGTCTGAGGCTACATCTGCCCTTGATGGGATCTTGTGTCTTGCATTTCCTAGAGATAGTGATGTAGTCTATCTGGTTTTTGGTGTTGCCCTCTGGTTTCTTTGTGGTTGTCTTTATGCTGGAATACACTGCTGCCAATGACCAGGTCAAAAAGCGCAAAGGTCCGTGAAAAGCTCACCATTTTCACTCATTCTCCAAAAGCCTGGGTTCCCATAATCAAGTCTTTTCCAAGGTTATCTTTTCCTGTCATGGCATTCAGGTCACCCATCAGTATCTTGATGTCTCTCTTGGGTAACTCATTAGCTACTGTATGAAGAGAATTGTAGAAATTTTTGTTGCTTCTTCATCAGTATCGTTAGTAGGTAAGTAGCATTGGATGAATGTAACTTTTCTCCCTTGGAGTTGAATCTTGCTGTCATGATTCATTGGGAGACTGGTTGCCATTGTATAAGGGTTCTGGCTGCTGCTGGGGACATCATGATGGCAACTCCTATGTGGTCATGGTTCTTGTCTGCATGTCCCAAGTAAAGTATTTTCTCTCTGCTGGAAAGTGTTGTCATGCCAGACCCATTCCTTCTGCTCTCACAAATTCCTAGTACTTGGATGTTGTATCTTTTCATCTCACTTGCCACTTGAACTGCTTTTCCAGTTTTGTACATGGT
Organism: Sinotaia quadrata; assembly: GCA_028829895.1. Classification (NCBI taxonomy): domain Eukaryota; kingdom Metazoa; phylum Mollusca; class Gastropoda; order Architaenioglossa; family Viviparidae; genus Sinotaia; species Sinotaia quadrata. Next base: position 34,182,759 of record CM054177.1, on the reverse strand, counting down.
ACATTCCAAGTTCCGATCTTTGCTTTCATTGTCAGGAGATTTGTCAGCTGGTAGGCTTCCATGAGGTTTTCACCAATCTGCATCATCTGTCCTCCTGATTCAAGCACTCACTGGAATCTTCTGTTGCTTTGGTTTCTGTAGCATGTGGGTTTTTATGGGATGGGGTTGCTAGCCCCATGCCCAGCCCTCCTCCTTTCTCATCCAGGCTTTGGACCGGCCATGGTGGAGTTACACAGCATTATTATGACCATTCAATTTATCACCACCATATCTAGTACTCTGTACACCAAGTTACAGATATTAATTACTCATCACCACCATATCTATTCCCTGCACACCAAGCTACAGATACGAATTATTCATCTTATCACCACAATATATGTTGTCCTGCACACCAAGTTACTGATATTTATTGGCTTATTTTTAGTGGTGGTTATATCAGTATTATCACCACCATCCCTTTCAATTCCATGCACCATTTCAGTGGTCAGACATATAAGAGGTGAAGAAACACTATACAGCAGATGAAGAAAAGCAGACAACAATGATACCTGACTCACATCAATGATTAAAAGGAATGCAGTGGAACTACCAGTACTATCTGTTATCAGATCTCATCCTCTGTAGCATTTATTCCTTCTACATCTTATAGGTAGATTATCCTACTTATAATTAATCAACTCAGGTCAGATTATCCATCTCACTGCGTAGTAGTTTTATCCAGTTTATAGTTTGTCAACTTGTCAGATTATCCATCTCACTGCTTAGTAGTTTTATCCAGGCAGTAGTTTGTCAATTATATCACCACCTGTTTAATTTGAGGTCATTACATATATTGGATTTAGGGCTTATCAAATGAAAACTTGATTTGGCTTTCATGTACTCCTCCTTATGAACATAATGTGCATTGCTGTGATTTCAAGGTGTATTCAAACATGCACGCATGCACTTATGTATGCACACAAGCACACACACTTTTCATGAACCTTTGCCATATAGAATCTGGATTCCAGACCTCATTGGCTGACAGTTTTGCCGTTAGTGATTAATTCTACAAAATTAAATTGTGTTTGCTTCCTGTATCAAACCATATGCTATTTATTTGTCTCCATTTTTTCAGAGTTGTGCAATGCAAGGAAAAAAGAATGTTGTGGTTCCCAAAACCTCTGCATCCTCAGACAATAGTTGGCTTGGTCTAACAAAGTATTTATGGTCAGGGTAAGTTGCTTGAGAAATAATAAAATATATAATAGTCTTTATTCTTAGATGAACCTCTCTCTCTTTAAAATTAGTATTTTCAAACATCCAGCTATTTTTAACTAGTCTTTGGTTTACTGAATTCTATTAGTTTGTAGAATGTAAGTAGATATATTTGTAATACAGTAACCATCAGGATGGTACAAAATACCGTGTTGACATTCACATATCTGTCATTCATTTACCATACTAAAGAAGCAAAATATTCATACCAAAAAATATTTACAACTGTTCCAAATAAATATGTGTTACATCAAAGGAAACAATTCGATTCATCATTATTCCTTTAAAAGTTTCTGACTCAATAGCAATAATTTTTAAAATATGGTTAATATCTGAGATAATTTTTCACAATTTCCCTAACAGTAAAGTTTGCTGCATCATTTCCCTGCTCCCCAGTGCATGCATGCAAGTGTTATTAGTCTTTGTTTTTTGTTTGAGCTGAAGTGGACCTCCTAGTACAAAGGGTTGTCTTGTTCAAGTAGAAGCTGGGAAGTTCATTAAGTGACTGTCTTTAAGGTAATTAGGTTGAGGTGTTGCCAAGGGTGTACAGAAGTTGGTCAAGATCATATAACTTCATATGATTAGCAACAAACTGATTTGGTTTTTATGTATAACTTGGCACAGGTTGCTAATTGTAAATTGGACAGTTGTACTGGGTCTGTGTGTGTATGTGTCTGCATTGTTGTGGTGCTATCTGGCAGGGGTTTTGACTACATTAACAGAAATACACAGTTTCAGGTGATCTGTTACACTATCTGATGTTGTGCTGAAGTGGTAAAGGTTTTCATCAAATTCTTAGCATCGAGTTTCTGCCAAGTTTCAGCTTTGTCTAGATTTTTTAAAAATGAAAACATTGACGCATATCTAGTGATTTGTCTTACAGACATATCTACTACCTTAAAATTCAAAGCATCTGGGGTGAAGTGTCACTTTGAACAAGCCCGGCTTGACTTCTGCAAACTTGTAAGAGAAAATAATATATATTTTGATTTAATTTTTTTATTTGAAACCGGTTATTATTGATGAATAATAAAAATGCAAATCAGACAAACTTCTGCGAACCTAGAAAATAATATATTATCATAAGAATATATTCTTTTCAGAGCAACTGTTGCATTCTTACTTTCATATTAATAGTGATAGTGTTTTTCAAGATAATTTATTTTCTTATTTACACAGGGAACTTTTCTTTTTCTTTCAGGTATGTATTGGAATGTAATGAGTGTGGTATTATCTATCGAAGTCGTGAGCACTGGTTTGGCAATCAGGACCCCGAAGCAAAAACAAAGGTGCAAGTGGAAGTTCGACATATTTGGCCACAGGTAGTTCTGCATGTATTAATCCATCTGTAAAACCTAGAAAATACTCATTGTTTATTAGAAATGTTCTAAAATATTAAATTATCTAAATATGCTCTATTTTAGATCTAAAAATTATAAGAATATACATCAGACCTAAAACCCTCGGTGGGATTGGAACATTTATAATTTATAATATCCTTAATACTTCCTAGCAAGTCTTTGAAATAAAACGCCTTCCTCAGTTTCACAGATATTGACATGTTAAATAAATGTTTGTAATATTCTAACTAGGCAAATCAAATATTTTAAAGAAAATGAAAATCTTTATTGAGAGACATTAAATCTGTGAATTTTTATTCACAATAAACGGTTTATCAGGTAATTTAAATTATCTTGGTGTAAGACCATTTACAAGTGGCTGTGCATCTGAACTATAGAGTAACTTTTAATACCTAATGAAATAAAATGCTCCAGGGATAAACAACAGCAAAAATTATTATATATATATATATATTTCTTATCTGTTTCCAGCTTTTCATCAAAACACATAAAGTACTGTTGTAGTACAATAAAAATAAGATCTGGTCAATTAGTCCCATATGCTTAAAAGGAATAGATAGGTTTGGTATTAAATCTGATACATGAAAGATTGCTAACTAGAAGGTTTATATTCTTTCTTTTACAATAAGTTACACCAAAGATTGAGCTTAGTCTTCTGTTGACTTTTTGATGGCAAATTAACATAGTTTAGTGCCTTTAAATATAGTAAGTTATTAACATAGGTCAGTGTCTGTAAATATAGTAACTTATTAACATAGATCAGTCTCTTTAAATAATGTAACATACAGCGAAACCTCGCTATAATGCGATAAATGGGGTCCATAAAATTGGATCGCATTAATAGCAGGATCAAATTAATGCGGGATTTTACAATACATATATAAAGCCCGATAACTAAGTACAGTGGGCCTGCAATGGTCAAGAGTCAATTTTTAAAAATAAAATTAAGCTGAACACGTGTACAATTTCATACTCTTTCAATTTATAGCTAATAAAGCAGACATTATTTACTTTTACCTGATTGCATCCAACAATGCCTCCAAGCCCAGCCAACATGTTGGCAGCTTTAGTTCTTTGATGTTAGAATCATTTATCAACCACTGCTTTGTCTGTTGCTTGGCTTTGTATGCAGTTAAAGAAGAAACACATGTCGGCTATTGTTTGTGCAACGATTGTATACAGAATTAATTGAATATAATCACACAAACGACTTACTGGCTTTACTCATGGATCAGAAATAAGTAACATTTCCGAAAATGTTTATTTTGGCATAACACTTCAAGAACCTGGTGAAATTGTTAAATTTCGGGATCGTTTTATGCAAACTCTTCCCCAAAACGATAATAAACGTTTTTTACACACTATTTCTTGTACTTAGAAAAATATTTTTTCCCAGTACGAGAAAAATACACATACATGAATTTCAATTGTATTACATGTATATTCAGATTCATACACGATCTCATCCCCAAAATGAATTTATAAAGGCTAAGTGTTTTGGATAAATATCTTGGGTGCCGCTTCATCAGAGGTCTCACCCATTACACTTATCAAACTAGATCAAAAGTTTGAAACACAGAGTGTCAAGCAAGCAACCACTGGGTACTGTTATGTGTCTCCTAAAAGCTTCAAAATCTAAGGAAAAAAATCTCATCCTTTTTTTGGTTAGATACAAAAGTACTACAGTCGAACCCACTTAATTTGCCAACCCTAGTAAGTCGACGTTTTTGAATTGGAACTGCCAAATTCACTCTTTGTCTTAGCATTTTCTCATCAGTTACATCGATTCTTTTATTTCGCCGAACCCTCCTAACTCGGGCACAAAAGAGGGCCAAAATCGCAACTTAAATTGGTTACCTCGACCCATGTGATGGCTTTTGAAAATGTTAGTTACCGATGCCTCTTCGCCATCTTGCTAACAATACATGGTCAAGGCCTGTTAACAAACTGCAGCTTAAACTTAGAAGGGCATTGTTTCCTCATCGGCACGATGTTTGCCACGGGCAAAATAGGCACACTGTTGCCTTTCATGTTAGTTAGCCCAGTTATGAAGTAACCGCTTGTGCAGTACTTTCAGAGGCAGCTTCGCCCACCCCACCCCCTTTGGAGAGCATTTGAGGGTGTGCACCTAATAAGTGCGACCTGTTTCACCCCCTTCCTCCTGCCCTCCACCTTAGAAGCAAACCAAGACCGAGAACATCATGAAGATGAAAGGTCTATTGCAGCTTCTGGATTGAGTGTGAGTGAAACACACAGACACACACACAAAATGACTCGCGACTTTAATTTTGATACAGTGTACTTGGTTAGCTTTTTGTAAAAACGAACTACCCATACACCCCACAGATTTTTTGTGATTTTGTGAGCGATCTTTGTATTTGCAATGTTGGAGAATATAATGAAAGGTTTGTAAGTTTTTATTGTATACATGTTCTGGTAAATCTCTGCTGTTAGTTGGTACACATAAGCCTTTTGTTGTTAGCAAACAATGTACATGTATTTACATTTTATAACAAGCTGATCGCGTCATCAAACAAATCGCGGCAACGCTGTTGTGTAAAAAAATATCAAAATCATGTCCCTACATTCTCATTTATTAACGCACATCATGTACATAAAGAAATTTCAAGCACGTTATATGTAATATTGAAGCATTTGTTTTCAAGTAGAATGTTAAAGACAAAAAGTAACAAAGAAGTTTAGACTTTGTAAAGAAACCATATTAACCGCGTGTACATAAACCTTTTGTTGTTAGCAAACATGTACATATATGTACATTTTTATAGCATGCTGATCTCGTCATCAAACAAATCACGGCAATGCTGTTGTATAAAAAATTCACCAAACATGTGCATGTACATTCTCATTCATTAACATACATCATGTACATAAAGAAATTTCAAGCGCATGTTATAGTACTGTAATTATTGCCGCCATATTAGTTTTTGGTAATCTAGATCATCAGTTATCTCTACACTTTTTGGTAAGTCCCTAGGCCATTGAATTATCCAGGTTCGTCTGTAATTTTTTTCTGCATAATTTTTAGTCCTAATATTTTTCTAAATGAAAATTATTTCCTCAAGTTGAATATAGTCCAAATGTGTATATTTTACAGTTCTTGTGAAAAGTACTTAGCAGGCAAATAACAGTGGAGATGTGAGATGTGAAGATTTATAATTGTTTACAATAAACTATAATTAGCACAGGAGTCCACTGCACATTTTCTGTAAGAATTATAGTGAAAAAATCCATGTAGTTTGCATATCCAACTGAAGTAAAGAAACGCTGTTTTTACCATATATCCCAACACATGAGTCCAGTGCACATTTAAAAAAAATATGATGTTGCTGAATTATATGTGTTGTAAAGTATGAAAATAAATGTTCAAACAAATTCCTGCTGTAGTCATAGAAGAATATAGACAAAAGGAAAGAAGAATTATAACAGAAGGAAGAATTTACAATCTCACTTGTGAATGAAATATTCAAAAGCAAGGGGCTACACACAAAGCAACTTCGCATGTTGGAATCTATGGCCTGACATGACTTTAGCAAAAAAAAATTACGAACATAAATTTCATCATTAGAAAAATAATGATCAATAATAGGTTTCCGATCTATCCCAATCAAAATGAAAAGCCCTGCAAAGTGACAAATTTCACTTATATCAGTATCATGCCACTGACTCAGACTAGATATTTCAGTATTTTCTGCCAGACATATACTCAACAGTTTGTTGCACTATATTCTCAGGAAAAATGCTTGAAAAACATCGAATTCTGTAAAATCTGTTGTCACTGGGATTTGCACTCAACTGTTTCTACTAAAAGCATGTGGTATTGAGTTTACCAAACTTAGTATGGAACTATTTCTCTAACTTATGTAAGGTTTGTCAATTTTCTTCAATTATCTTTCATAAACACTTACTAAACTTATGGACTAAACAGTTTTTAGTAAGTTTCATTCTTGACCTAGCCCAAATAGGAGGTCACCATATGTCCATTTCTTGTTTATGTATACACTCTCATTAAAGCTGCACAATCTTCATGTGTTTCAACCGTACTGTTCATTTAATTTTCATTCTTTTATATTTTTTTAAATGAGGTAAATTACAGGTCTTTCTATAAAGAAATTAAGTTAATTTTGTAGGGAAGTACTTGAAATTCTTATCAAAATTGTTTATTTTTTTTAAGTTAAATAAAACTTTTTAAAAAAAAATTTTGCACATTATTTAAAGGTGTTATCATTACAGAAGGTTTTATTCTTTGTCAGTTTGTTATACAAATAAAACAAAAGCTATTTTTTTAAAATCTGTAATACTATTTAAGATCTAAACTAACATAATTAGAAGTTAATGTTCTGAAGGATTCAGAAAACAAATTTCTCACAGTATTCATTAAATCTTTGATATATTCTAGGCTACAGTGATAGGTTAAATCACAGTAACACATCACCTTTTCTGTTTCTTAAATATGTTGAGTATTTATTCACTTGTGTTCTATTTCATATCATTGGGATATTTAAGGGCAAACAGGCTTTGCAAGGAACCCACAATGCAGCCCGTAAGGTACTAGACAGTTTCCACTATGTAGCAGATACCATCAGCAACATAAGTGCAGGCCCTACCAAAATGCTTGCAGAATGGACTGCTGATCAGATTGCACCTGGTTATTGGGTTCCAAATTCACAGATAAAGGTATGTTTAATTATAATGACGATTTAATAATACATGTATAGATAATCTTAAACCTCTAAACATATTAGATGTTTTCATTATTATTAAGAACAAATTAGTAGATTATAAAAATTGACTATATGAACAAAAAATTATATGTAATAACAAAAAGTTTAAATTAACACTTTTATATTTAGAAACAAAGGAATGCAACAGTGGAGTCTTTGAAACACAGCTCTAAATAATAAAATTAAAAGAAACTTAGCTAGATGTTGCAATGCTATAAAAGATAACAGACACACAGGCACACCAAAATTAATAACAATTGAAAGAATCTCAAAAAGACATTAAAATGCTATAGAAGAGAACTGATACACCCGCACAGCTAAAATTTTAACAGTTGAAAGAAACTCAGAGAGACATTGAAATGCTTTAGAAGAGAACTGTTCCACATGGCAAAATATTTTTATAACAAAATGCAAACTCATCGCAATTCCTCTTAAAACTAATATCAATAATTATAATCTACTATAGAACTATTATACTAGTAAATTAATTAACTCTTGATACAGTGGATTGGTTGTTTATTTTACTGACACAAATTATTTTGGTGGGGTGAGCCCAGGACTGTGTATGATGTTTGCCACAGCCTTCTTCCCTTGTCTTTGTGGGTATTGCATCAGAAGGTGATTTTGTACAGGACACCATCACTTTTCAGATCAAGGATCATCATTCACTGGCTTTACCTCAAACAGCACTGTACAGTCTTGCTAGCTCTTATATCAGTGCTGTGTTAGTTTACCTGCTTTTATAGATAAATATTGCTTGATTAACTCTTTTATTGTAGTAAAGTTAGGTAGGGAAAAGATTATATTTTGTAAATTTGTCTTTTAATATGATAATTGATATTGCTGTATTTGCATATTTTATGATTTTCGTGTGTAAAAATGTTTTTTCTGTAGTACACCAATATAGTTTTTATTTTATATTGTGTCTGATCTATTTAATTGTAGATTAACTAATAGTTATATTTAAAGCTTAATTTACATACTTTTAATATTAAATCAAAAACAAAACTTAAAGGCATTTAATAGTAATTTGTGATTTAAGTAAAGTTAGAAACACAGTAAAAGCCAAATGTACCAGTTTTAATGGCTAGTGCCTGACTTTCAGGCTTAGGGCTTATGGAAGGCATATAAGACAATATCAGAGATATTTTAGACCAGAAAATAAAACAGAAATGAAGGAGACCAGAGAGAACGAATGGGGAAGGAAACAGTGTCTGGTGGCAACTGTACAGCCATGAAAGAATGTATTGAAATGTCAGCATGGTGTGTTTTCATCATCTCTTGCTGTGGCTTTTGTCATTATGTTGTAACCGTTGTTGTCATGTATCCTGTGGCCTATGTCATGTTGTAACCATTGTTGTCATCATGTATCCTGTGGCCTGTCATTATGTTGTAACCATTGTTGTCATCATGTATCCTCTGGCCCATGTCATGTTGTAACTGTTGTTGTCATCGTGTATCCTATGGCCTATGTCATTATGTTGTAACTGTTGTTGTCATCATGTATCCTGTGGCCTCTGCTATGACATAATTGATGAGATTCAGACTTAAGCTATTGTATTGAATATACAGTAAATTTATTGCTAATAGTAAATCATGTAAAACAAATAAACATCACATACTAAAATCTTTATAGGGTGGACAGAGTAAACTGTTCATAAAGTTTTTTATGTAGAAATTACTGAATTTAGCATATATATATCTACTTTTGCCAAAATGCTTGTTTTGTTATTTTGTGTTGATCACAATGAGTGACCACATTTAATATAAACATAAATGATTTAATGATAGGAAGTATTTACAATAAATTATAAAGCTGTAATTCATGACGGTAAGTAGTATGCTACTGGTAACATCTGGGCTTAAAATGAATCATTATATCAGCAACACAGCAAGTTCTTTCTTGTTCAGATATTTAGATTTTGATGATCTGGATATGGCATAATATGGACTACTGCATGTTCTTCTCATCCTGTACACCGTTCACTTGGTTTAAAAATTAAAAAATGACCATTTATGGAGTCTCAACAAAACGTTCAATTTTGTATATCTAAAATTTGTTTCAACATTGGCTTATAATAGAAAACATTACAATGAAATATATTAATTGAGCATTGCAGAATAAGTTATTATATTGTTAAACTATTTCTGACTGGTGTATCAATTACTAAGATTACAAATTAATTTGGCATAACTTAATAAACTGTATCCAACATTCAGCAAAAGAAAGACAAGATAAAGCAGATATACTTTGTGTCACTGTCAGACATGAACGTGCTAAGCCTTCTACATCGTTACTAAATCCATATTGCCCTTCCATGGAATATGGAATATTGATGGTTCACTGCATTTTGGTTTAGAAAGCTAAACTTTAAATTCTTCCAAATTTATTTATACTTTGGCCTTTTTTATTTTATTTAGAAATGTGGAGGTTGTGAGCTTGTATTCACTACGAATGAGCAAAAACATCACTGTCGTTCATGTGGACATGGTTTCTGCGATGATTGTTCCTCCAAAAAACGACCTGTTGTTGAACGTGGATGGGGGCCAGAGCCAGTCCGTGTTTGTAACACATGTTATGCAGGTAACAGTGCAGGTGAGAAGCCTGTTTCTCAACTGCATGTCAAATATCAGAAATATTTCTTTCTTCTTTCTTGCTCTGTGCAATAATCAGTTTTGGTGAAAATGGAATTGTATAAAACATTATAAACAGAAGTCCATGTTTGGTCTCATAAATTAGTGATGCATATCCTCATGGCACACAATGTCATTTGAAAAGAAGATGGATGGGTGGATGGATGGATGTATTTGTGCTAAAATACAGATGAGTGACAACATTTGCATATAGAATTAACAGAATATTATTACTGTTAGAGGTAATAATCAAGTTGAAGGTAAAGCAATCACTACTATAGTGCATTGATTTTAAAATAAAAGCACAAAGATGCTATTATTGTTCATAATAAAATTAAGAGAAAATAATTTTGTTAAACCTTGGTAAATAATATTCAAGATGATTATGTCACTCTCTTCACAGTGGTAAAACATTTGATAGATGTGCTAACTTTCGGCACTTTTCATTGCTTAATCATATTTGCAAATGATGTGTGTAATTACTTCTTTTATCATTATCTTGGAAGACATTTTATTCTATTAATGAAACATTAACTTTTGAAGTATGCTGGGAGTTAAGAATTGACAGAGGAAGTGTTTTATATGTTTTGCTTTCCACTCACTTAGCAATGGAGGAACACCCATCTGAAGAGCCTTTGACTGCAAGAAAAGTCAGTGAAGTGGTGAGTTCTACAATTGGTGTGCTAGCCTCTGCTCTGGATTACCCTTTTGGTGAGTAATTCCATGCATTTCTGAATTGTATATTAGAGAGTGTCTGCCATGTTTTGTACCATATTTTGTCCCTTTATCTGCTGTTTCATTTCCTGATATATTCTTGTTGGCTTGTAATATGGTTTTAATATTTTTATTTATTGTCGCCGGCCCACCTTCTCTCTGATGAGGGGAGGGTGGTGGCTTGTCGACGCCACATAGGACTTGCGTAAATATCATTACAAATCCACACACAGAATACCAAGATGGTTATTTGGCTCGAATTTTATTCTGCGTGTAGGTTACGTATTGCCGACATGTTTGCATGTGTGCTTGCATACGGGTAATGTGAAGTGTAGACGGCACAGACGACACAGCATATAACAACAACAACAACCACTCTTTCAAAACCATAGACAGGAGAAAGCCTCAATGTCAGAGTATAAATTCAAATTTATTGGTCTATGGGTTCCCTCTCACACGTTGGTTAGTCAGCCATCCATACTCACACCCAAGGGTAGGGGGAAAGAAAGAAAGAAAGAAAAAAGAAAGATGAATGACGGAATAAAATAAAAGAAATACCAAATTCAAGATTCTTCATGCAGTACTATTTCTAAATATGTTAAGCATTATTTAACATAGAAATAACCGTCACTGTTTCAAAGTTCTGGAGCCACTGCTCTTGTATCAAAATTCAATAGTTTAACAATAAACAACGTCATTTGACTTGCAAGTCCTCTTCAATCAGTTCCATCAATATTTTCTTATATTAATCTTAAAGCCATCCTATACTTATAAACGATGATTTAAACTAAAGGTTTAATTTTAGGTTCAATGCTTAATTAAGATTCCTAAGCTTTAGTTTTAGTTCTAGTTTTTGTGCTCTGAGATTTCTACACTCCTTAGAATTTTCTTTTACTCACATAGGTATTGTCACTTTCTCCTTGTGCTGGGGGGGTTTAAAGATGCACAAAATACTGTCGACGTCTCGACACTGGTCCGCTCCCTGGAACCCAAATACAGTTGCCTTCGCTGCCACTGTTTCACCTCCTGTTACGCTTCTCATTAGGCCTATTTCTCAACTCTCACTTTTTCACTACTTCGTTTCGTTTCTCTTCTCATTCCTTAACGGTCAACCTGGCCGTTTTCTGCAATATGTCACACATAATCGCAACTGCTTCCTTCTGCAACATCTCCTGTGCGCGACAACATTAGACGTCCATCAGAAATCCATCTCTGCATGGAAAATAATCTATTGTCCGCGGTCTTTGCACAGAGTCTTTGAAAACCCGAGGTGACTATCCTATTGATTGGTTCACCTTGATCTGTGGCAGCCTTGATGGCGCGCTTTCCATATACAGCCAGGTGACATCTGGCACTCTGTTGCAGTGTCCAAGAACTCTCTAGCTGCTTGCCTCCCAGCTTCGAAAGAATGTTCTTGGTACAAAAGCAGGGAGAAATTTTAGAGGGCCTTCTCACCCCCTACCAAACACTACATCCGTGATGTCTGTTCTCGTTTCTCGTTTGTTTCTGTCTCCATATCCCCTTTTTGTACACATAGTTCTTGTACATTTTCACTGAGCTGATTAGAACACACCCCCTCCAGCACACACGGTACCCCCATCCAGCACCGCACTGTACATGCTGACGAATATTCTGACCATTCTGACCATCCAATGTCTATTAGTGCCAAGTATTGAGTTCCCAGTTGGCACCTGTGATTTACATATCCATTTGCCCTACCTAGCTAACTCTCAGAGCACGCACTAAAATCTTAGAGCAACAGTCCTAATTTTATTTTAAAAAACTACAGTTACTATGGCGACTCATGGCCACCTGGCAAGCCGTACATTAATCACAGCAAGAAATGGTTGTACACACAAACCAACACATTTAACTGTAGTAATATAAATCTTAACTTTCCAATAATCTCAAAATTCTATTTCAACAAATAATATCAACTTAAACTACCAAACATTTTATAGTGGTGATTCTTAAAAATTGTTTACATTTCAAAACTCAAAGCCTGCCTTCTCACGGGGACAAAATTATAGCATCTCCCTGGCCGCCATGTACTCTATACTGACACTGATTTATGGGCATGGTGTCCTGACCACAGAGGGGCAGCCAGCGTTCTCCCTCAAGTTAATTATACTTTTTCCATTCTCCGGCATGAACTTAAGGCTAGTGTTTCCGACTTAGTTTTCGCGTTGAAAATGGTCATTTTCACCCCTGTCCCTGTTTTAATTAGCTGTTTCGTTAATAGTTTAGAGTATGAGGCCACTTGGAGAGAGAGAAAAAAAAATTTAATAATATTCCCTCATTATCGTGACATTTATCTAGTTTCTTAATAGTAGTTTCTTATTTTGTTTGTGTTCTAGAAATGATGTTTGTGTTGCATAATGTCTGTAATTGAAGATATTCAGTCAGTTAGTATTAGTATGTTTTTAGAGGGGTAAGGATGGATTTTTGTTCAGTTGTGAAAGTGCCTTTTGTATGGCTACCAGTTCAACTGTTAGTATTGAATTAGCAGGGTGTAATATGTAAGTGTATGTTCCTTGATAATAGTGAATGGCTGCTCCAGTTCCATCAGAATCACTTTCATTTCTCTTCCCCTAAGATCATATAAGTGAATGGCTGCTCCAGTTCCATCAGAATCACTTTCATTTCTCTTCCCCTAAGATCATATAGGCACTGGTTTGCTTGCACTAAAAACCTATATGACTTGTCATATATCATGCTTATTAAGTACATTATCATGGAAAAATTGATGTAAGTTTAAAATTCCTTTTTTCAGCTGTGACATTAGAATCTGTGACAATATTGTTTAACTGTTGTAACTCTCATCTCTTTTGCTCAGTCTCGTGGAGATACTTCCTAAGTTCAGTAGCAATTTAGGAAGTAGACTTATCAAACGCACCCCTCTTTTCATGTTCCAATGAAAAGATCTCTTTACATTTTATTGTTTTTCTCTGTTCAGCTTAAGATCATATAAATGGTTTAATTTATGTTTACTGAATTATATAAATGCAATTCATATAGCTTTGTATGTGCAATGTAAAACTATTGTAACACTATCATTGCTAACATATAATATATTTAAGAACTGGCATGCTTCATTTTGCCAGGTGTACTTAAAGATACTGCCCGCCCTGAATATTGGGTTCCTGACAATGACATCAAGATATGCTGCATTTGTGAGAAAGCGTTTGGTCCCAAATTGGCAATCCATCACTGCCGCTCTTGTGGCCAGGGTGTGTGTGATGAGTGCTCACCATGCAGACAGCCTGTACCTCTACGAGGGTGGGATTATCCAGTTCGAGTATGCGCTAAGTGCCAGAAAAAGAAAGATGAAATTTAATAATGTTGTGATGAGTGGTCACCTTGCAAAAACCCATACCTTTGTGAGGATGGGATTATTCAGTATGTGCTATGTGCTAGGAGACATGAAATTTAATAATGTTAGAATTCTATAACAATGCTTAACTTCATTTGATTTTAATTATTAATATTGAGTTTGAGGAATAAACTTTAAGAGAAAATGTACATAAAGTTCATCATAAATTTTGTTGGAAGGTAGTCTGGCTTAGTATCACTTAAGTATTTTCCATTGTTTGAAATTGACTGTTTATTAAAATTTATCTTGGATTGATGGAAGCATTGCATTTTTTTAATTTTAGAGACTCTCCATTTGCAGTATTAACTATTATGCTGTTCTTTACTAGATATCATTTTAATCCTTTTAGATGTTTAGATTTTTATTTATTAATCTTGGATGTGGTTTTCAATCATGAACAAAGGTCTTGGTTTTGGCAATATCTTTTAAAGGGAATACTTCAGATCATACTTAAGTGGATTTCTTGACGGTTTTATTGTTTTGTTGATAAATTGTCTGTTTAAACATTCCTCATTTAAGTACACATTTGTATTAATGATGCTTTATTCATGTGATCATAGAATAAATATAATCTTTGCTGTCTGTATTATTAATAATAAAGTATGTGATGTCTAGTAAGTAGCCAGTATTGACATGATTGTTTTTCTTCTGTTGTGTAAGAAAGTTCAAATGCTAGAATTTTATTTTAATTTTCACAGTGCAACTGGCTGACAAATCCACAAAACAATGTTACATCTAGTATCTTTGCTTGTTTCTGATATCAAATTGATTTATTGGATCAGTTTTGATTTTTGTTTAAAGTGCAACTAGCCAGATTTTCATAAGTGTAGATTTTGGTTTAAAATTTTCTTGTACTGTTCTTTGAATTAATATATACTTACATCTTTGGCATGGGTACGCAAAAAGAAAATCCATTGAATAATTGGCATCACTGAGAATAATCGAATAGGTTGATCTGGGCAAGTGTCAGAAGAAAAGAAACATCAAAATTATTTGTCTGTCTTGCAGAATTTCAGTAATGTTACCATCCATTATCACTAAATAAAGAAGAAAGTCCTTGACATTTTCATGCTAGCATTTTCTAGAAATCAAAGTAGTGGTTGATGAGTCTGGAGATGACGTAAATTCCAGAGATGTAAGTACATCAGTATTATTATTAAATGTTAATCCAGAGAGATGCCAAGTAGACTTTAAGCTGATAGTTTGTTATCTTTCTTGTGTTGGGAAGTTTTGGAAAAACTGCTGTGTATGCAAGAACTTGTAACTTATTTATTGATTATAATTTAATTATCTAGATGAACACATATTTATGTGTAATATATTTAGTAATTGTTTAGATGAGTTGTCAGGAATCAAAAATAAAGGCTATTGCTTATTAAATAGAAAATTTGAGATCCTAATGTTATACAGCATATCAGGTAACGAACATAAAGACTGCTGCTTAATAAATAGAGAATTCCATACCCTAATATTATGCAGCATATCAGATAACAAACTAAAAGGCTATTGCTTATTAAATAGAAAATTCCAGACCTTAATATTATAAAGCTAGTCTTTGCTGAACCTGGGGTTAGGAACATGAAGACTCATACTGAAAAGCTTTTTAATAGAGTATAACATTCTTCTCAGACTGGTTGTGTGTGCCTACACAAGATAATTTAGTAATTTTCATTTTGTTTCTTTAGCTTTAGAGTCAAAAATCTCTACATGTTGAAGTTAAAAGCAAACAGGAGAAAAATTGAGTTATTGAAAATAGAAAACTTCATAAATGTTGCATTAACACACAAGTACAAAGTTAAAATATGCCCAAACAAAAACAGTAAAATATTTGTCCTAGTATTCAGATATTTGAAATGTTATTTAGTGGAATTCAGCATTTACCATAAAGTAAAACTAGTTTGAATTGTCAAAAGAGATTAAAGTCATTTGGCTGTTGTCTCTGTTATGAGAAATGAGAGTTTCTGGACAAATTTTTTTTGCACAAGTTGTATTTTCTACAGTTTTCTCAACAACTGAATAATCTCGTTAATGATGATAGAAACATGAATGCTATCAGTCTTGTTTACACCCAAATGCAGTTTTGCAGATTTTTGCTTTGTTTCTTACCTAACAAAATTATCTTGTAAGCATTATGGCTTTATCAGGTAAACATCTGATAAACAAATCCATTTTCTCTACATTCACTTTTTTCTTTTCTAACTTGTTTTAGCAATAGTGTTCATATATGTTTACATCAATGAAAGTGCTTTCAAGTTTACAAAAGCTTATTGTCAATTTATGCCAGTTTTTTTAAACTTACCAAGCTTCCTGGCCACTACTTAGTCTAAAAATTGTAAAATCTAATTAGAAAGCACAATCTTTAGTTTTTCTCACAAGAAATTGTACCTTATGAACAGATTTGTCTCTGCAGTGCATAAGCCAAATCATCAAAACCACTGAAGTCTTCAAGCACTGAATACTCACAAGCCTCATTCTTTATCTTAGATTTGTTTTTGGTCTGTATCTTTCAGCACTGCTTCTGAAAGTGTACATTTATTTACATTGATTCCATGTTTACAATTTTTCAAAAATTATACTTAGGGAAAATTTTTCATTATCCACGATGCTACATGTAAAGATATCTACCATAAAAAGAATAAAGTGTGTGTGTGTGCATGCGTTCGTGAGTGCATTTATTTTGTGTCTGTGTAAAACTGTTGGTCATTATGACTCAACTCTGAAATTTCTTGCAGTAATAACATTAGATACAAATGTTTTTCATTAATGTTCACTCTCTGTAGCTGCAAAAATATCCTGACGGGCCTTTATACTCATAAATGTGACAGATTCTTCTTCCTCTGTGTTGTTAAGTTGTTGAGCTCATTCCTCTGGTTCTTCAGTTGACAGGCAGAACTTGACTCACAGCAGAGGTCACTGATACCATCAGTTTAACATTATCAAGCCTAGCCCTCTTATGCTACTATCTACTGAATTCATTTGTAACTATTTTCACTTGATTGAAACATTGGCTGTTATTGGTAATAATAAGGCCATTCAGTCTGTATACTTTAGTCATGTAATATATATGTTTGTGTGTGTGTGTGTTTATAATATATGAAATGTTCCAGTCTTCAGAGAGCTAATGACCTGTCATTTCAAGCTTCAGCTCTCACAACATAGGAAAAATCTTGCTATTGATTGTAAAATTACCTAGAGGCAGCCTAATAACTAGTCCTATAAGACTGCAGTACACAGTACAGAACCTCAGTATAAATGACATGATTTAGCAAAGCAGACAGTCGGATATAATTAATGTTATACAAAGAGATACAGTCACATAACTATATAATTGTACATCAAAAGTTATTTTTATATATAAGCAATTACTTGTGTGTGCTAAATATAGGAGCCATGCAAGACCGAGAACTTCAAAATGAGATGAAAATTCTAATGTGGCTCCTGTGAGGATAAAAGTCAACCCCCCAAAATGTGCTAAATAGAACTAAAATTACTTCTAGCAGTTATTTTCACAAATATTTAAACAAAAAGCAGTTGTGGCATACTAGATTCATAAATTGTTTCATATGTAAAACATGAGAAGAATAGGATTTAATAGAACACATACAGATATTTAGAAGAATGGATAAAACAATTAAATAATTTAAAATAAATGCTTTTACCTTAGTGGTGGGATAGCAGCAAAGTTTGACTGATAACAAATCTACATACATTCTTTATAAAGGATAGTTTGGCAGCCCAGATGTAAAGGGTGCTGGTCTTTATATAAGTACAGTATTTTGTAGAAAAAAGAGGCAAGGGAAGTAGAATATTTCACAAATAAAGAGATTTTTACTTGAAAAACGTATGCACTGGCAACTGTCAGTCTAGATCAGGAACCCCACTTTCTTATAGAGGGAGGATGGGTGCAGCCATTGCTGTGAGTGACTATAAAATTTATTAGCAAACTGTTTTCCCATTCCCCAATTTTTCCATCTTAAAAAAATAAAGTTTACATTCTGTGTTGTGTTTTAGGTCACATTCATCCATGCTAAGATGATTTATCCCATAAATTAGACCATGCAACAGCAACTAACGTCTCTGATAAATGTACAAGACATATCTGAGGAGTGTGACTGCCCCAAGAAAATGTTAACAGTATGTACATGCCCTAGTATAATTAAACTAAATTAAAATATAATCAAAGCTTATTGTGAACTTGGGACAAAAGTTGGAGCTTGTGGTCTCAAAACTGAGTGTTAAATACTAAATGTCAGTGTCAGACTCTTCTGGCATAGGATGATTACACAGAGAAGTCCAAAGTCCAACACCAATATTTTCAGCACCAGGAATGTCTATCTATCCCTTAGTCTTGCTGACCATTGGGGCATCACTGATTACCTGAAAATCGGCTTCCTCCATTCCATTCTGTTCTCTGCTAATCTTACTGTATTGCTCAGCTTCAGTCCTGTCCACTCTGAGATGTCATCCTCCAATCCTTTTCTGTCTTCCTCTCCTTCACCCTCCTGGCACAGTACCTTGCATGATTGTCTTGGCAAGCCCTGTTGATATGTGACATGCCCATACCATATCATTTCGTGTTTTTCACAATGCCAATAGCTCTTCATAGGGCCCAATGGCTTGTCTAATTCTGTTTCTCACTTCGTCATTCACGACATGATCTCTATACAAAATGCCAAGCAACCTTTGAAAGCATCTCATTTCAGTAGCTTGTATCCTCCTTTTGAGATTTGCTGTGAGGGTCCATGACTCATGCATATAATAACACAGATACAACCAAGGAGTGCATCAGTCTGATCTTTGAGCTGTTTCTGCCACTGCTGTTATTGTCAGTGCAATCCTGGACAGTATTTCTGGTTTTGATCCCTCGTCTGTCACGATATCTCCTAAATACTTCACTATTAACTGTTTCCAGTTTCTGATCACCAATCATGATGTCAGTGCCCATGCCACTGGTGTTGTTGATCATCAATTTGGACTTCTCTGCACTGATTTCCATACCAAAAGCAGTAGCTGTCCTGTCCAGTTTTGCTACCAAATGAGCGGGCTCCTCCATTTCCTGCAAGGCCCTCAATGTCATCAGCAAGCATAAGTTCATTATTGTTCTGTCTCCAATACTGATAGTTCCTTCATGGTCTTCCAAAGCATCTGTCTTGATTCTTTCAAGGAAGATGTTGAAGAAATAGGTGAAAGCAAGCAGCTTGTCTGACTCCCACTGTTGTCCTGAACCAATCTCCTATTTGGCTGTTGAAGCAGACTGCGCTGGTGGCCTTGCTATAAAGGCTTTGACTTTGATGAGGTTGGATTGATGTTGTACAGCTTCATGGCGGACCAAAGGGCTGCCCCACACCCTGTCAAACACCTTAAAATCTACAAAGATGATAAGAGATTTTGTTGTTGCTGGAATGTACTTGATGCTAAATGAGAATATCTATAGGATCAACAACTTCTGCATTAAATAATGAGTCATGATCATTGGCAGCCAAATAAGCAAGAAATTAAACAATTGGTTTAATTCTGACATAGCAGTAAGTCTGAAACTTGCCTCTGATAGGTTGCACGTGTGAGAGCAAATTATGCTCTTTGCTTTTTTTATTTTCAAGTTGTTTCTATTTTTCAAAAATCACTAATTAATATTGTGTAGCATATAAATTTTTATTGACCTTCAAGTGATTATTATGTGGTCATTTATGTAGTCAACCATAGTGACTGGTTCATGCCTCGTTGACAGAGGAATGTAGGTTAAGTAGCCTAAAGGGGACCATTATCCACATGTGGAATATAGAGGTTGGGGGGGGGGAGATGGGGGAAGTTAACCAGACACACTATAACCATATATGGGCATTTGAGTTCAGCTCATGACATACATGAAATTGTGGTCACACCCAGAATGGTACCCACCATTTAAAAACCTCACACACACACTGTACCACGCCATCCAAGAAAGGTCAATGAATGTGGTGAGCATATATATGTGTTGACTTCACAGTGATAATTGAAATGTTTATTAATTAGAATGTTGGGGATTTCTTCTTTAAGATTATTGTATGCATGAAGCTAACACATACTTCCTTTCAGAGAGGTATTGTGTGGCATTAGTGTTGGTTTAATTGTACACACAGGATGAAATTGTAATGCATGTGTTATGACACACCATTTTCTTTATTCATTGTAAAGCTATTTGAATTGAGTTAAACTAAAAAATAAGTCATGTATTTGTTAAATGTAATTGATTGGTTATGGAACACTAATTATTGAAGTCTAGGATGACAAATGTGAATGTGTAAATTCTAAAAATTATTATTGGCAGGCTTTATAAATGATCTATAATAGTAGAAATTCTTTTGAATTGTAAGTTAGTGTGTACACTAACTTTTTTTGTGATAAAAGTAGCCTACTGTAAGAGATATTTTGCTCAAAGTCAACATGTTATCTAGCAGGACAGTGAAAGATAGTAAATGTGCTCATTGGCATTTATTGTATCTCGAAATAATTTTTCTACGTTTATTGTTCTCATTATTAAATTTGAGCTATCTTATCTCACATCTTAACTAATTATTTGGAACAACTGTTAATGGGATTCAGCTGGGGGACGAGTTGTATTTGAATGACTGTTAATTAAGAGGGAGATATAATGTCACCAATTCCAGAAGACACTGACAACTAATTTGTTTGTCGCTATATTGTATGATTAATTGTCCCACAAATTAAATTGGAGGATTCAATATAGTAGTTGCAAGAGCAGTTTAGGTCATGGGGTTGTTATCAGCATTAAAACCAAATTCATAATTAATAATTCAGGTAATTAATGCTGGGACTGTTAAAATAACCCCAAATGTGTCACTGCCTAAGCAGTGTCTATACTACACAAGCCCCTTATTAGGAGACTGTACTTTCTAGATATTAATCTACCTGCTCAATATGTGTGCTACGCAAGCCCCTTTTTAGGAGACTGTACTTTCTAGATATTAAAATCTACCTGCCCAATATCTGGGCTCCACAAGACTGGACTTTCCAGTTATGCAAACCTCTTTGAAGGAACCTGGACTTTCTAGATATTAATCTACCTGCCCAACATCAATAATTTTTCAACAGATCTTCGAAAATCCCCAGATATATTGTGCACTAGTATGTGGATGCATGCTTATGGTGAGAAATGCATATATAGATATCTAATCTGAAGAGTGGGATATAATAGTTGGTACAAATTGTTTCTGTTGTGAATTTCATATTTCATGAATTCTTGTCTAAGTATGCACAGGTATATGAATAATGAAGATTCTGATAATCAAAACCATTTGATATTTTTCAGTATACTTTGCTAATTTTTCACAATTTATTTTCAGAGATCTATTGCAACCACATATTTCATCATATCATAAAAATATTATACTATTTGTAGAGACTGTTAAATTTACATTGGCAAGGTTGAAATCCAGAGTCACTGCTTGGAACTAAAACTATTGATAATTGGAAATCAGGTTTGCTGGGTTCAGTTACTTTTCAGATTAAGCCTTTTTTACAAATACACAATCTGAAATCAGAGATTTCCTTAACTCTTCAGTACATTCACAACAAACTACTGTCTTGGCTCCTCAGTGTTGTTTCTACCATCATAGTACATTTTACAATACTTTGCCCATCTTGTAAAAATGCCCATCCATTAAATGTAAGCATGGTTCACGTTTGTTCAAAACTGAAAATGCTTAAATGCATTGACAAAGGTGAAAGTGTGAGCAGAGTAGCCTTAAAAGTTTAAAGTCAGAAAAAGCTATCAGTGACTAAAAAAGGAACAATATTCAATCTGTATAGTTTTGTGTGCTACTACTTTTGCATTTGACATTTTGACAATAAAGCCTTTTCTTCTTATTATAATCCTGTTTATTGAATTTTGAACTAACAAGGTTAAGATTAGAGAGGATTTACTGTATATTAGTCAAAAGACATTTCATTTACTTAGATGATTAATATATGCTTTAGTCAGATGCCGTTAGTGTACAAGTGGATAATAATATATTTATTGTTGGTAGTTCATTAGTACTAATTTAGAATACCGATATTTTTAAGAAAGTATGATTAAATATTCTGAGTATTTGATATAAGGTCACACTGATTTACTTTTGATGCAAATAGTGTGTGATTACTCTACACTATGTTCAATGGTCACTTGCATGACAAGTATGTCCATTAGTTACTAGAATCTTGACCAGATGAGGAAGCTATGACTGGGTCACCCTAATTACCAGCTTGTTCAGTATTTTGTGAAGTCTGTTAAAGGCAGTTATTAATTGCTTCATTATTTAAAATGTAAACGAGTATGGCATTTGAACCAGATCGATAATTTATTGTTAATTGTTGGTTGATATATGTCGATCAAAAAATGCCAAAAGGAAGTGCTAAACTTGGTCTCAAATGTTTATTTGTGTGGTGAATTATCATTTTACAGGCACAATCTAGTCCATTTATACAAACAACAAAGGCATAATCAATCAGATTTTCTCCCTTTTGTTGCTCTGATAACTCGTTAGAAACAAAATAAAACTTGCACAAAAGTTATCATATTAATAAAATTTACAAAAGGATTGTGTGCAAAAGTATTTAACATAAATCCTGCAATACTTATCAGTCTAATACTACTGCAAAATAATTTACAAAATGCAGGTATAAAATGTTACAAGTGAATTGTATGAATAGACTTGACCAAGAACACAAACACGTTTCACTGGTTGAAAAATGTTTACTTTTTAACAATCATATTCATGATAAGATTAAAATAAATACGAAATTATATACACATAACCAACTTACAGCCATCACACTTACAATAACATGACAAGTATCAACAACATTATTTATAAATTTATCTACAAAAATACAAAAAAAAATCTATCACATTATCAGGCAAAATGCTTCCTGACTCTCTCTCTCAAATCATTATTAAATAATCATTTTAATTATAAAGATTTGAGGCATATATAGTCACCATATAGTATATGTTTTGGGAAAGAAAATAAGAAAGCCGAATTTTAGGAATTAAAAGTTTAGCAGTATATGTATACTGTTATTTATATAGAGTTACATATTATTTTACAAGTAGCTCATAATCATTGTTTTCAACAAATGAAGCAATAAAATTTTAACGATAATAAAAATTTTAAGAGCCTCTTAGGCAAATCTTAAGGGGTTGGTTTAATACTCTAATCATTTCTCTGTGAATGTGATCAGAAATTTCAATTTCAATCATTGTAGCACAGCTGTTAATGAAGAATCTCTCTTCTTTATCTTTCAGTAAATTTTAAATGCAATATTAATCAAAGTGACAAAAATATATTGATCTCACTTGTTTTCTATTCCTGTCAGAAAAATTAATGTAATTCATCCCTTGCAAATATGCTACATAAAAATATTACAATTGTGCAGGATTTTAATATTTAAATACTATCTTGTTTGCAAAGCATTTTACAGCAAAAATCTATGTATAGTGAAATCATCATCATAAAGATAATTACATAATGAAACCTATGTCATAATGGTGTTACCCATAACTCAAAATGATGTTCAGATATACCAATAACTCAAAATGATGTTCAGATTCAGGGTTTAATTTCTACAAACAAGAAATAATGTTCATCGAGGTTAAATTTTAAGTCACACCTGGAAGTAGTTTGTCTTGCATTTGTTTATAGTGGAATTATATATATTCAATTCTTTTAGGTTATCTTGATCAAAATAATAAAATATACAACAGTTAACAACTATCAACACACAACATATTATAATGTGCATATTCAGTATGATTTTTCATGTTAATGTGCATGTGTGATATATCTGCATATAATCTAAGATGGTCAAGAGAAAAACTTCCAGTAGGTCAATCCCCCAAGAATGGCTAGCTCCACCAAAATTATCATGGCCAGGATAAGTTTGTTGGTCATCACCCTAAAATAAAGCCAAGCATATGGTCAGAATAAGCTTATTTATCTCAAGCTCACTGAAAAATCAAATTAACAAAAATCATAAAAATAATTAAACATTAATATGCCAATAATAAGTCTGCTGGAGATCTTTTTTTTTTAAAAAGATTGATTTCACCTTGATTAATATGTCCAAAATGTTCTTTAAAAGCATTGAAATGTAAATCATTCTAATGTAAGTTTTAATATCGTACAATGGTATATTATTTTTTTAAAAACAGCTTAATAGTGAAACAGTTTTTTAAAATTGTTAGTTTATAATTGTGAGCAGAAATACTCTATTCAAATCTCATTCCATATGACTACTAAATACAAAAAAGTCACCTTCACTCAGCACAGTAACTAAATTAAATTCTAACATTCTTTTTTTGTTCACTGGAAGCAGCCTTGGGACCTAGGATGCACTCAGACAGGCAGCAAAACCTCTACAAAAAGACATTAGCTTACCACACAGCTTTAGGACCTAGAGTGCTTCACTCCTTTGTTCACTAGAGCAATTTTGGGTCCTAGGGTGCACATCTTTGTTCACTGAAGCAGCTTTGAGACCTAGGGTCTATTACATTTACTAGAAAGGACCATTTCAATTTTCAATTTAGCTACACTAAATACTTACTTTCTAGCCATGCTTTTTAAAATTTGCCGACTACGACCAAGATGGGCATCTGTTTCAGTCAGCTTTAAACATAAAAATAGAGGTAATGATTATTTTTAATGCAAGTTATGTCACTCTGCTTAATAATGCAGTGTTATTTACACAAACGTGTACACATATTATGAAATCCATCTGTTTAATCTGAATACATATATTGTGTAAATTTTATCAGCAAATTTATTTATAAATAGTTTCTAAGTCTATATTAACCGCTCAGAAAAAACTACATTTAAAACTAAATAATAAAAGAAATGTATAAGTCAATGGATAAACCTTTTCTTTTGTGCGCAACAGTGTTTCTCTCTGCTGTCCCAATTCATCAATTATCTCCACACCAATCTGATCAGTTTCTGCAGCTATCTGCTGTGAACGGGCAATGCTTTCTGATGTTCGTTGCAGTGACTGATGTCCTTGAAGTAATTTTGTGCGATTTGCTGCTTCCAACCGCTAACAGATGCAAAATGAACCAAAGAAAAAGATAGGAAATAACCTCAATAAACTGCACTTAGAAATAACATGGACTGTTCATGAACTCACTAATTCAGTTAATACTTAAGTTTCATTGCATATTACAGGCTTGTTCTACAAGTGAAGTGGAGTTACATCTTACATGCATTTAACTTACACAAATTCAACTATATGTGCCAAAAAAAGCAGAAAAAATACTATAGGCATTAATGACCTCCATCTGGTTATGCAATGAGAAAAAAAATATGAATCAGTTCTTCTATTAATCAGCCTCATTTCTTATATGTATCACCATCTCACTGAGGCTGAGATTCTAGCATTTAATGATTTATATGTAGTTTTTTGTACAATATGGCAATTAAGCATAAAGCAACTATATGTACCACCATCTCTCTTTGAAGGCTGAGATTCTAGTATTTAAAGATGCATATGTATTTTTTTGTACAATATGGGCCTTAAACATAAAGCAACATGTATTTCATGTGATGCTCAGCCAATCAAACAACATATTGTTCCAATGCTGAAGAAAAAATTTGCTGTACCAAAAGTAAGAGATGGTATGTCTCATTGATTATCATATAAGTATTATATTATTCATCATTGTAAATCTGACAAGATTTTTGCCCAACATGCTGACATCAGAAAACAATCTGCATGGAACAGAGTTCTGCTGTATATAAGCACTAAGTTAAATGTGGCTACTTATCTCTAAATGTATATGTACGAGTGTTACAAACCAGTATTTATTTAGAGATCCTGTCTCAGCACGAGGATTTAAAGATTATTAATTTCCAACATTCGCCTATGCTGACGACAGACTGGTTGCCAGACTCACCCTTCAGTCTCCCTAATTAATTCTCTTGGTTTAGATATTAATTATAGTGATAGGTAAACTTATATAATAATGCACGAACTAGGTACATTATCCAATCACAACTAATTATGCATTCAAACATTCACTTTCTAGCTCAGCCCCAACCCAGTTCTCTTTCGGTCTTCCCTTGCTAATAGTTAGTCAACTCTTGTTAATTGGATAACAAAATAAGAATTTAATAAATTCAACAAATTAACAAAATGGTAATTCCATATATCAAAATTCAAATACGAAGGTCATAGGACTACCTATTCTGTCTTTAGAGTTTGTACGGAATCATAACACACAGTTCTGATTTGAGAGGTTACCAGACGCCCACTTATCTGTTTATCTTCTTCATCAGTTATGACAGCTCACGCCCTAACAGTTCATCGTTGGTTGACTGGCAGAATGTCGCATAACACATCGCTTGAATAGTGTTGATTGGCCCCTCAATTCAATAGCTGTAGGATGCCCAGTGTTCAGTTGATCGTTAACTTTGCCTCTCACATAGCAAAGTCAAGTACAGTGCAAACGTCGAACACCACTCAGGATTCAAAACGTAGAACCCAAAACTCAAAATCAAAATCCAAAACTCAAAACCCTCTCTGAAATAATAATGTTCATTTACATGAACAACAATTCTATTTATTTGCCAACCCATACATGTGGCAATAGACAATAGGGTAGCCTATTTACAAATTGACCTTTGTATTTTTACAATGAAAGGTAAAATATGGAAAATGGAAAGATATAATTTAAAAATCACATACACGCATTACAATTATGATGAAACATATTACACACAAGTGGATTAAAATCATTACTTACAAAAATATTCCAATGCACACAGCATTTTACAATTGTCAATTGAGTTAGTTTTTCAAAGAAGATAAAATAACATTCCACAATATCTTTACACAATTCAGCAATTGTTAAGAGTTACAAATATATACATGATCTGATTACTCTATTCTCTGGCCACACGTCAGGAAAAATAGCAACAATACAATTCAATCACAATAAATTTGCAAAAATCACACAGCAATATTCTTGATAAAACACAGTTTACAATATTAAGAAATCAATGTGTTACCTTGTCTGAATGTTAACGGGTTTATTCCTTGATTCACGGAATATGGCAGCCTGTCTAGAAATATGTTTATGTATCTCTTAGGCACAGTTTCCTCATGAATGACCCTCTAATCAGACTCACGGTATATGAACATATCTAAGGATTGTTGCAGGAATTCTGTCGGTCGAGCATCAGGCTTAACAACCCCCTTCCCTGCTACTGTTCATCTATATAACATATGCAGATCCTCTTTTGATTATGTGTAAGCCGTTCACAGCATGATGTGTCACAAGCATGATGGTTACGTTAGTTACTGTTCGCGATGCCTGTGCGAAAGCATCGGTTATCAAAGGAACAAAGAAACTTCAAGACGCTTAACGTGACAAATACAAAATAATTCCTAGATAGGAGGTCAGGTATAATTTGTCCTTGACTTCTTTACAGAGTGCATGCACGAGTGAAATAAATATACAAGGGTGATGCAATCGTGATTTAGATCACAAATCTTCTAATCAGGCTTTGCCATGCTTGGTTCCTACTAAAACTGTGATTGCATTCAGTTCAGTAAAGTTGTGTAATTAGTTTTCTATATTTTTCCAGTTTTATAATTATTATTTACAGTAAATAGTATGTCAAACAAAAGAAAAGACATAAGTCTATGACATTAACAAAAATTAAAAATTTTGGATTAACTGTACTGAGATATTAAACTGTCACAAACACAGTATGAATGACATGACTATTCATACCAAAGGAAAAGAGTGAAGTAATAATAATAGGTAGTCCCAACGTTGCTGTTTTGCAGGAATAAGTAGCATTTAGTGCACAAATTTGGTGATTTTCTGTAGCGAAGTGTGATACTTTAATACTATTATTTGTTGATGCAACTTGGCTTAAATTAAAGATCTTTTTTTTCTAACATATTGTTGTATTTTATTTAATGTGACTTGAGTGTGACATGTTTGAAAGAAAAATAATTACACTCACTAAGGGTTGGATACATTTTTGCTAAAATGGGGCCTTTCAGCTGTCAATCAAACAAGATAAAAAAATTTGCTATGGTCCAAATTTCTTTTTGCATGCGACCACATATGACTTTTTCTTATATCAGTAAGAAAATTTCTCCTGATTCATTTTTATTAGCATAATTTTAAAACTCAAACTTTGGTAATTAATGAAAAACTTGGCTATTTTGCTAATAATTCTTTTCCCTTTTTATGCAAACTGCTGATAATACTTTTTGCCTTTAAGTGTGAAATGCTGATAATACTTTCTTCCTTTTTATGCAAACTGCTTTAAGTGCAAAATGCTGATAATACTTTCTCGATTTTTCTGCAAACTGCTGATAAAACATTTTATTTTCAGTGTGAACAGATGATAATGCTGTTTCCCTTTTCCCTTTTAATTTTTAATGCAAACTGCTGATAATACTTTTTCCCTTTACTGCAAATGACTTATAATGCTGTTTCCCTTTTTATGCAAACAGCTGATAATATGTTTTCCCTTTCAGTGCAAACTGATAATACTGTTTCCATTTTTGTGCAAACTGCTGATAGTACTCTTTCATAACATACTACATGTATGTGAAGCTAACCATTAAGATCATTTCAAATGCCAACAAGACTATTCTGTATAAAACAAAAATAAATAGTAAAGCCATTTTGTTTATACATGTACTTTAAAGAATATTCACATTAATCAGGTAATGTTTGTATATAACTTTTTTTATCTTTTTTTTTTTTTTTTTTTGAGGGGGGGATGTACAAATATTAATTCCTTTACCTTGTGTCTAGTAATCAAGATGAATGATTTCATTAGTACAATAAATAGAGTGTATCAGTTTTTAAACTCTGATTTTTCTTCTGATTAAAATACTATATTGGATCTTTGAAATTTAAACAATGTACATGAATGAATATTAAACTTAAAGCTAAGGAGCTTAATATATTCTGCTTGAATATCAACAAGTTTGACTGCAAAATAGCTCACTTGTGCATTATCTTTTGAGC
Organism: Sinotaia quadrata; assembly: GCA_028829895.1. Taxonomy (NCBI): domain Eukaryota; kingdom Metazoa; phylum Mollusca; class Gastropoda; order Architaenioglossa; family Viviparidae; genus Sinotaia; species Sinotaia quadrata. The sequence continues at coordinate 34,153,647 of CM054177.1, read as the reverse complement.
GATGCCATTTTTTTTTTGTTATAGTTATTATTACACAACATGTTTTATTACTTTTTACATTTCTCCTCTACTTTATAATACAAATCATTAGAAAAATCACAAACTGAAGTCCTTTTTTTAAAAAAAAAAATTTAAATGAAAGAATTCAATAGAAATAAATTATTTTTGTGTTAATTATTCAATATGTAGGAAATTTGTAAATTACTTTTATTCAATGATTGACCATGAAAATTCCTTCATGATACAATATTATAAAGTCTCTATATTTACAACACTAAAATACAAAAACTAAAAATAACTTTGATGATTTCATAGATATGTGATTAAATTCTGACTCCATAAGTTCTGATTTTAATTTAAATGATTTTATAAAAGAAATTTCTGGATATGATTCCCATTAAGAATTTTACGAACTAATAGAGTAAAATGGATGGAAGTGAATACTTCATATGAATAAAAAATAATTAGGACTTTAAAAAAATACTACTATGATATTACCAATATCCAACATTTCTGTATAAATGATTTTAATGTGTGAACAAGTAGGAAGGAAGAGCTTTCCTGGCTTGATAGAAAAGATTGTGAACATAATAATATATATATATATATATAAATAATCAAACAAGAAAAATAATAAGATTTTTTTTTGTTGTTCTCCCATTGGCTCATGTCATCTATGGCCCTAAAATTAATTTTCAAATATACATTTAGATTTAATAACAGTAATAATTTAGCAGTTCATGAATTAAATAATGATCATAAAGCTATAGATAGATAAGATCCAAAATACTCATCCCCAAACAATAAATAAAAGAATTAGTACAAAATAAAGTATTTAGTACTAATCACATTTCTTACATCTTCTCTGTCAAATCCAACATTTTCTATACCTCTTATACCAGATGCACCTTCTCGTTTCTGCAAATAAAAGTAATAAATATTACCATAAGTATGTTACAATATGTTGTACATAACAACAACTATAAACACACAAAATAACATATGAATAATGCCCTATGTAAAAAATATCCTATACTAGAATTATTTTTAAACATGTATTTTCATAACCAATAGATGTGTTATTCACTTCCTCCATTTTTAGTTCAATTAATTCTAAAAATACTTCACTTCAGTTGCTCAGATGGCACCTGAAACACCCTCACCCACCCTTTACCTCAATTTATCATAAATATTCTTCACTTCAACTGCTCATATGGCACTTGAAACAGCCACACACACACACACACACACACACGCGCGCTCACACACCACTGGAAAAGTGCTTCGCTTCAACTGCTCAAATGGCACCTGACTTTAGCCTCTGCTGGTTAAATGAAAATCCACTGCTTTATCAAATTCACTGTATATATATTTCAGGACTATTTGTACGGTCTGAAATTCCACCTAACTTAAATAAGTTAAGATAATTAAATATCTTGGCATGACTGTACTGCTACAGTTTATTATGTACAAGATGTGAGCCATGTGGAATGAATGAATAATCTGCTCATCTATCAGTATCACCAATATCTCTAAATGAACAAGATAATTTTTTAGCTATAATTAAAATAATCAATGCCCGTACATTCAAAGGAGCTAGGTAGATGTGAAGTCACTAGCTTCAAAGCCCATTCTGCAGTTTATGGAAGTTGAAGTTTTTCATACAATTTCCCCCTGCTCAAAAATGGTGAACTGCATCCAGAATATTAAGGCACTTCAAGATTTTAATTAATATGAAGTGCTAAATAAAAATAGACTTTTAAAAGCACATAATCTAAAATTTTATTGATTATCTGTATTCAATAAAGTCACTATCACTGCAATCATCCAAAGGGCATATAATACTAAAAGAGTGAATTTGTGAATGCTGACTTTTAAGTTTTAATATACAATTCTGGTGATTAAGAATAATTTCAAGTTATAACTGGACTGACTGACTAATGTTTTAATTAGATTTAAATAGACTAGGATATTTTGTCTTTAACTATTACCTTAAGCTGCATGAAAACTTTCCAAACCTTTTCCATGTCACATTGTGACAATTTGACTATGGGGCAAATTATGCTCCCTGTTTTTCTATTATTTTTATTCTTCTCAATAAACCATAAACATAGTGTACTGTTGTTGTGACCTTTGACAGGCTGATTATATAATCTGCTGTAGCCACCTATGTTACACACAGTAAAGGAATTAGGCCAAGTTCACTGACTCCTTGCATGAGAGTGGAGATGTATGGGGGGGGGGGGTGACAGTGGGAGTAGGGGGAAATTAACAGGATGCACCTTGACTATATATGGAGATATGGAGATTTGTGCCAGTGATGCTTGTAAATCTGTGATTTGGCCCAGAGTTGTTATTTGTTGCTAAACCCGCAAATTCCCAGGTACTGATCCTGCACCATTCACAAAGGGTTGAACTGTGGGGACACGACAAAGGTTTTGCACACTGTAAATATATATATCTTGACTTCTTGAACCTATTACATATTATTGTACAAAATATTAGTATCCTTTTACTGAAGATTTGTTCTGAAACTAAAGCATTTCACTTTCAGAGAAGGTTTTCTGGTGTTAGAGATAATTCATGCTGTATGTATAGATGATGAAATTGAGAAAAGCAATTGTTGTGCTTTTATTACCAGTGTAACAAGTAAAACCAATTTGTAGATAGATGTAATTCTTCAATGTGGATTTAATTAAACCATTCACTGGTCATGATTGTAGCTAATGAGACTAATGTAAGTGTGGAATTGGAATAGTATTGTGACGTTTGTAAATATCCCTTCATGATGAGAATTTGTAAATTATAAGTTAGCATATAGCCAACGTTTGATGATGTAAATTGTAAGAGTTGTCTACTCGCTGTTCTCCATATAGCCTTAACAGTGTTCAGCAATTATTAGCCGCTAAAAAAAATTACGATTCTTACAGCTCGTCTTTTTACTGTTGGGTGATTTCTGCCAAACTTGGGCCTTGAGTTCATTCTGAACCACACACTTTCCTACCATGAGCTGACAAGCATCATGTGATCTGGGATGCAGCCAACATAGGTGAAAGATTGTTGTATGACAGCAGCACAACAGAATCTCCACCCAATCTTCAGAGACGAGTTAAGTCACCTCAATACCACAAAATCGATAATCTGTCTAAACAAACACTGACTATGGGATAGTTTGGAGAATAGGGTCTCGGTCTGCGTTTGGAAATAGAATTTTGCTATTGTTCTCTTTTATTTATTATTATTAAATTATTTTTCCTTGTTATCTTAAACCACAGGTGTCAAACTCAAGGCCCGCAGGCCACATCCGGCCTGACATACAATTATACCCTGCCCGCTAGAGAATTTAGGCAAAAATACTTTTAATGGCCCGGCGATATGAAGTGCAAATCAAATTCCCAAATTGCTGAATGAAAGACTGCCTGAGAGATTGGAATAAGCGTTGTGGTTGTGTTGTTCCGCTCACACTCACCCCAGAATCCACAACAGACCTTTCATCTTTAGGATGTTCTCGGTCTTGGTCTGCTTCTGGGGGATCCCCGCAGCCTAGCCGTGCTTCTGAAGTGGAGGACAGGACGGCTGGTGGAAGGGATTGAAACAGGTCGCACCTATTTGGCATCTGCTTCTGGGGGATCCCCACAGCATAGTGGTGCCTCTGAAGTGGAGGACAGGACGGCTGGTGGAAGGGATTGAAACAGGAATCTAACATCACAGCAGACGTTTTTCACCAAAGCAAAATCACAAAGTGAAGCTGCTGTGAAAGCAAGTTTTATTGTGGCAGAGGAGATTGCCAGATCAGCCCGACTGTTTACTGAGGGAGAGTTTCTGAAGAGCTGCATGATGAAAATGTGTGACGTCTTGTGTTCAGACAAAAAACTGATGTTTGCTAATGTAAGCCTTAGTAGAAATATGGTTGCTGATAGAGTTTGTGAGATGGCCACCGATGTGAAATCACAGCTGATCAAAAAAGGCAGACTTTGTTGCTTACTCTCTTGCTGTCGATGAAAGTAATGACATGACTGACTCTGCACAGCTCGCCATCTCCAGTTTGAATGTTACAGAAGAAATATTGGACATGAAATCTATGCATGGGACAACAACAGGGAAAGATATTTTTGATGTATGTCAAAGTGTAACTGACATGAACCTGCCTTGGGACAAACTTGTTGGACTTACAACAGATGCAGCACCAGCGATGTATGGCGAAAAAAGTGGACTAGTTGGAAGTTGGAAGGATGCAGTTAAAGATGCAGAAGAACTGTACTGGTGAGTTGATAGCATATCACTGCATCATACACCAAGGCTCGCTGTGTGGTAAAAAGTCCTCAACACGGAAAATGTAATGAGCACTGTAACTCAAACCATTAACTTTATCAGAGCCAAAGGTTTAAATCACCACCAATTTCAGTCTTTTTTGCAGGAAATAGACTCAGAATTCAGTAACATACCGTATCATACAGAGGTGCGGTGGCTAAGTCGGGGAAAAGTTCTCAGTAGAGTTTTCCAGCTGATCGAAGAAATCCGTCAGTTTATGCACAGCAAAGGAAAAGACTCCACAGTTTTGTGGGATGAAAAGTGGAAATGTGAGTTGGCATTTCTGTCTGACATAACCACTCATCTCAACGTCTTGAACCTGCAGCTCCAGGGCCAGGGCCATTTGATCACTGATATGCATGATGCAGTGAAGGCATTTCAAGTGAAGCTGCCCTTAGGGAGACACAAATGCACCAATGCAACTTGTCTCATTTTCCTTGTTGCAAAACAATGTTGAACCAAGCCAGCACCATGGTGTTCCCAAATGCACAGTTTGCTGAAAAACTGTGGTCACTTCGCGCTGAATTCACTTGGCGCTTTAGTGACTTTGAAACACTTTTATAACTTTGAGCTGTTTTGCAACCCATTTGCCATCTACGTGGAAACTGCACCTGTACATTTGCAGATGGAGCTCATAGAGCTGCAGTGTAAAGGGGCACTAAAGACAAAGTACAACAGTCTGGGACCTGCACAGTTCACTCGTTTAATTCCTGAAGCGATGCCCCAGCTTCGTCTACAAGCGGCTCAAACCTTGCACATGTTTGGTAGCACATATCTGTGTGAGCAGCTGTTCTCTGTGATGAAGATTAACAAAACATCACACAGGAGTCACTGATGAACACCTGCAGTCCATCCTGAGAATCTCCGTAACACAGAACCTTACTCCAAACATAAACGAACTTGTTGCCAAGAAAAGATACCAAACATCTAGCTCTAACAAATTGGCATAGGAGCGAAAATCGGTATGCCTTGATTTGTTATTATTTTAACTTTTGTCTGCTTTAATTCATATTAGTGTTTAAAAAAGGTTTAGTTTTCCACTTATCAATGGGTGTTTATACAATTTGGCCCGCAACCTTAAGTGCGATTTGAGTTTTGGCCCCTTGTGCGATTGAGTTTGACACCCCTGTCTTAAACCCACATTTTGATTAATTTGTTGGAGTGACCAACTGGCTGGTGGTGAGCCAGGATATGTAATTGTTATAAATGTTATAATTAATCAAAGGAAAGATAACATTGCCAATACCAGGGCACATCAACTAATCTATGTTAGATATTTGGTTGTCACAAAAATTTAATGTGTGATCTAACATAAAGATTGAAGAGTAGGGGTGTCATCAACATTTATACAATATATATTTCATGATTAATAATTCTGAGTTTTAATATTGTGACACTATCATTAATTAAAACCCCTATATGTGACAAGTTGGTACTTGTCTGTGGGATGTACTTTACCGAACCAAAGGAAAAACATTTTTTATAACTGATTTATTTTAAATTTTAAAATGTGTATCAATTATTACCCTAGACAAATAACACATATAATTTGTAAGAATGCTGGACAGATTATCGAATAGAGTGGTGGAGAGCTTTTCCCTTTCTATGTTTGAATTAATTTTGATTGTACTGTTGTGCATGTATTCTTTTGCAGGGTGCTTGATATATGTACTGTTGTGTTAGCATCTTGTGTATTGCAGCCAAGTTGTAGATTGAGTGCTGTTGCATGTCTAACAGTTGGATTGTATAATATACATGTAGTAGTGTAGCTATTATATGGATGATTTATTAGTTATGTGCGATTAACTAAATAAATCATTGTGAAGGGAAGTCAAACATATTGTACTGCCACTAGGATAATTGTGCGAGTTAAGTGAAGTAGCAATAGACTTAAACAGAGTAGTGTATTTAGACAATTTTCTAAATACAGAGATTTGTAATACTGTAGGTTTCTTGACCTAGTACTGCATAAACTATGTTATCACCAAGTGGGTTTTGTTTGTATGTATAGCACTAGAGAGATATTTCTAAGTGATTTATTTTAGAACAGAGTTTATAAATAATGGAAAAAAGGAATAAGGAAGAGATTATTGATGACTTACGGGAAGATGGTGTTCTGCTAGGATATAAAGATGAAGAACTAGAGAATTATATCAGAATAGAGTTTAAGGAAAGTTTGGAAGAGAGAAGGCCGAAAAAGAAGAATAGAAAGGGAGGAACAGGCGGAAGTTTGTGAATTGGAAAGAAGTGGAAAAAGAACTTAATGCAAAGAAATTAGAACAGGAATTTATTCTAGAAATGAGACACTAAGAAACTGAACTTCAGAGATTGAAGTGGGTGCAGAAAAAGAGAGAGAAAGACAATGAGCACAGTGGAGAGAAAAGGAGAGTGGAGATTGCCGTGAGAGAAAACAATCTAACTTAGAAGAGAGACATATTCGTAAACAACATAGCATGCTACAATTGTGTTATTGTCATGCTATTGTGTTAAAGTTATGCCCTTAGGAATTTTTTACCTCATCAGGACGAACACCACAGCAGTAGAAGTGACTGAAAAAAGGTTAGTGTTTTCACTTACAGACTTAGTACTAGTAGAGGTTGCTAATGATAGCAGGGATAAGATGATACAGCAGGTTCGTTAAATAAAACCCCAACATGTGACACACCCACTGGCAAATTAAAATACTCCACTGACAAATATAATCAATCTGAAGTTTCCATGCAAAAAACTAACTTTTAGTATAAAGTCTTACCAGATTTCGAGAAATCTGCTCAATATCAGTATGGTAATGACGAATCTTGCTAATCATCTGAGTTCTATAATTGACAGGTGCAACCTTAGCTTCACTCTCCATTTCCTGCAGCTGTTGACCCAAATATTGCACATTATACATTTTCAAAATTAAAATTAAAAGACCATAATGTTACATTTTAATTTTTTGTTGTTGAATATTTTTACATTTTAAGTAAACTTAAAAATAAAAATATACAAGCGAGTTACAGGTTATATGGTCTTAAGCTACAACAACCCATGAGTCCAAACAAATGAGTCCAAACTGATATACAACATCCATTCTGTACTTATGAACCAAAACAACTTTTGAACAGATGAACCATAGATGTAATTGTAAGGCACTCAGCATCAATAAGGTGTAGAAAATGGGAGCAATTTAAGCTATCTTGTGCTCTCATTCACAATCAGTCTAACAAACAGACCATCTATGTGCAATTCAGACTCAAGTACAATATCAAATTAGAGATATCCTTAATAATGGAACCTGTTCATGACCTGGAACTTGCCTGTACATTTACCACATTTCTGTGAATATAAGTAGAAAAATGTCTTGAATGATTTTTGTTCAGAAGAATGTAGTGTTAATGTCAAACAATGTACAAACTAGTGTTCAATTTCAATGTTTCAAGTATACATCAGACATTAATTTATAAAATATTAAATACATTATTCTCTTGTATTATAAAAAGAGACAAAATGAAGCCATTTCTAGTTTGTGATATGCCTAATCTGACTTAATGCAAGGCTGGAGAGGTGGGTGGGTGTGTTAGGATTATCGAAATGCTTGGATTACTGAATCTTAATGCTACAATTAAAAAAATATGCATTTATTTTAATGTTTTTACAGAAATGCTGCTGTAATATTATACACATAATCTAAATCTTATTAAATATTATGCATTAATAAACTTTTTTAACTTTATTAAAATATTATAGCAACATATTCTTATGTGAATGTTAAATATTGGAATTTTATTTAAAATTTATTTCTAAGAAATTTGTAAACTACTCTTGCAATATTCCATTTTTAGTACTGCCAAACACATTGTTATTAAGATTATTTTTTAATAAGATTATGAAAAACATAAATCTATCTCTAAGCTGAAAAATGTATTCTGGAAAGTGATAAATATGGTGTTACACAAGCACCTAATACTTCTAACCATGTATTCTATGATGTTGCATAGACAAAATAGTGCCTAAGGCTTCACAATCAAGTATTAAATGATATTACTAATACAAAACACTGCCTAAGGCTTCATAACCATGCATTAAATGATTAAGAAACAACTGAAATATCTCTTGCAAGAATATCCATGTGGTCAATTACAGTACCATATCAAACATCAACTGCAACAGTCTAATTTTCAAAATGCTTGTAATATGAACATAAAAGTGTCTATTCAAAATTGATTCTGATTTTAAAATAGAATGAACTAAATTCTAAATAAAATGTCTCTTTTTAACATTCAAAGTGCATAATATTTCTCAAGATAGTGTCACTATTATTATTATTAGTGTTAGATTGTAAGTGAACAAAATGTGAATTGGATTATATTAGTATTACAATGTACAACAAATTATCATACAATAAGAGTAGCTTCTTCCAGTTTCCTCTCTGCTTGTCGAATTGCACTCTTTTTTTCCTCTGAAATATTCAGACAAAATATAAAATAAATATTTAAATAAATTTTCAGTGCTCATCTACTTGTACAATTTCACTAGAGTTCATACTATTGGCAATTTAACTTTTTATTAATAAGATTTCACTTACAATTAAATTTTTTAATTTAAAAATTTAATTTTAATTTAAATAATTGCACTCATAAATTAAGAAAAATACATTATCACTTTTTAAAAAATGAATTAAATAAGTAAAAATTCTAATAACAGATGTTCTTTTGCAATGAATGAATAAAAACCACAAAGCCTAAAACTGCTGCGAAAATTATCTTGGCTGACTTTTAACTAGGCACAACTCCTATGAATTTATATTTAACAGGGTCAATTTCCCCAATATGTTACCAATCACAATGAAAGATTTTCTAGAAGTTAACAAATCATCATTAGAAAGGGAGGTGGTATAAATAGTTTTAACCAAAAACAAAAATAACAATATTCTGCCCTTCCCTTTTTTCTTCAAATTTTACAGTAACTTCTCTTTTAAAATAAAATAAAAATTGAAACAGAATACCTGAATAATCAGCACAATAGTGTTTAGCATTTACAGGAAGTGGTTATTGATTCTAAAAATAGGTGAAGCTTTAAAACTATAGAATTTCATATCTCTATCTTGTAAGTTGTCACCTGGTCTTCACTCAAAGAGTATATAGCTGTCTTCACTCAAAGAGTATATAGTTATTTCAAGAGATGCTAGGCATATTATTATTTGTACTAATGTTTAGGCAATATTGTGCTCAGCATACCAAGCAAAAAATATGGGATTATCTTTCTTTTTATAAATTAGCTTTTGAATAAAATGGATGACATAGTAAATAGCTTGATATTTTCTGAGTTAATGAATTATCCATTATACTGCTATCAATATAGGTAGAAGAATTTTTTATAATTAGCGTGAAGTGCAAACTATGTATTAATTGCAGTTTCATATCATAACCTAACTTAATTATTTATAATACTCTATGCAGTATAAACCAAATCAGTGTTGATACATATCAGATGCTTATAAGAGGGAATAAAGTATTCCCTCTTATTAATAAGAGGGAATAAAGTCAGACTTTACATCCCTTCTCCTTTAAAAAAGATGGGGTTGATATTTGTTTGTTGCCTATTTTTTAAATTGCTGTCACTTTATCATCAGAAGTGCTGAATTATATAACTGAGTAGTGAGCTATTCTGGTGCTAGATTTTAGAGACTGCATAGAAAGATCCTTTATAATTGGTTATGCAGTTTTCATACAGGGATATGTAAGTGGGGTTATCTTGTAGTTGTAAGTAGACCTGCATCTATGTGCTTTAGTATTTGTTAAAATTTAAATATTAATGTAAACTAGTACACTTAAAGATTAAAGAAACCTAAGTTGTATTAAAAAAAACTATTATTTTTGACACCTGTAAATGTTATTCTATTATTACATGTTACAATATTTATGCTCTGATTTATGCTAACATGGATACATATTTATTACAATCAATAACATACACATAGTTTAAACAGAATTTCAGAAAAAAAATTTTAAAAAAAATTAAACCTTTAAATTCCACTATATTATAACCTTGGTGGATTCTGTTGTAAATCAATAATCTACACATTAAATGGTTTGCACATAGTTTTAATCCAGTTAACACAAGTTCTTTGGCAAACAAGATCACTCTTTCCAATTTGTTAATTTGTTAATTTGAAAGTTTGTAAGATGCACAAAATATTTATGTACTTTATCTTAAGTTTCATTCTGTTTTTCCAATACAAATATGTTCACCTCTTTCTACATTCCATTGTATATATGATGAGTCATATTTATTCAGCAAAGTCAAGCCATAGCATTTTTTCATGGTGAAAGAAGAATAAACAAAGAGGAAAAACACAAATTGAAACATATGATATCAGATTCCATTCCTATACAGTATACACAATAAGAAAGTTCTCTCAATGCTGGTAAATCTGCTATAACTGTCTTTATGAAAGAAGAGAATTGTGACATGGATGCTTCATTGTACAGCAAGGGAGCATTTGACCTATAAGACATGTGATCCAGATAATAAAATTAATAGAACAAGATAATAAAATAAAAGTCAATGGTTGTAAATTGTTAATGTGACAAACTCACAAAGGCAAAAACCACTAACAAAATGGCTGAATAAGTACCATGTTTGTAAAAAAATAATTCTGAGATGTATAATGATATTGATCCATCATCACATGACATTAATTTGCAAAAAAAGAAGTGTCAGTTTAAGCAAGTAAAAGAAAAATAAAGAAAATGTAATTTCTACATTTTTCAAATTTTGAAGGCCTACTTCTGTAGTTAATGTCAGTATACGGTCAATAGCTAACACAATTGTCAAGGCTATAGATATGGGATTCTAACTTTTTCAAAACAAGCAGAAAAATATTTCTGCCTGTGTCTTTCACTAATGCAGAAGTACACTTTTAGCTCAATTGAGATAATTACATTATTGAAATGTAAAGTTATCCTCTCAATTGGAAAGTCTGTGTTATATAAATATACTCTATTTTAAAATGTATTCCTAATTCATGTAAAACTAAAACATACAATACAGTGACAAAGGCAGTTAAAATAAAGCTGTAAATTGTAGTCCAAAATATGTCAGTCCTTTATTAACTTCAGGTAGGAGTAAGGCATTATTACCATCACAACATATAAACAAAGTGTTTCTTGACTAGGATATGAATTATGATGCAGCTACAAGAAATTCCTTAACCATGGCAAAAAGTTTTAATATATAACAATTAACAGAGATATTGTGATCATATGTCTAGACTATTTAACTAGGGATGCAGTACTCATAAGACTGGGATTTGTTTTAAATTTAATACCATATTCCTAGATCTTATTAGTCTGTATAAACTATAATACCTGTAGTACTAGTAAATACCTACTTAAACTTTAATCTAACATTATTTAATTTCTTTATGTTTTCATTTGTATTCCAATAATAGTATTGTACATATTTTAACAAATATGAAGTCTATACTTTTTTTTCAAATGCTATAAGATAGATTGGCTTCTACTAGTACAACTACAAGTAGTAGTCATAGGCCTACTCATATCCATATATTCCTAATACTATAAATAAGTTATATAAAATTGTGTTACATATTACAGAACACATAAAAACACGCTACGTTTTATTTTTATGTTTCAAAAATATGTAATTTGTTAATTATTACTATTAATGTTCATTTACAACAAAAATATTAACTATTCCTTCAAATTGAAATCTGTTTTGGCTTCAACTTGAAGTTCAAGTTTACCAATTTTCTTTTATCATTTACGTGTGATGGTATTTATGTAAAATTAAACAACTAATAAAGTGATGCTGGTTTTAAAATTAATAATAAATTCAATGTTGTATGAATTTTCACTGGTACATACATTTTGGTTTATAAAATTTACCAAAATGTTTTTAAAGCTTTATTACTTAAATCCTGTTTTTACCTACATTTCTTTTGTAATATTACAATTCTATAAGTAAATAAAATATGGAAATAAAAGCCAGACACCTCCATTGTAAGACGGTATTCGTCTTTCTTTAGATCTAATGTCTTCTAAAACTACGGTGAGATCGTCTTCGAGGGACTCAAACTTTTCAGACGACATTTTGTTCCATTCAATCGATCATGTGATAGTTTAGACAGGTTGTGAAATTAGCACTATAAAATTATTTTTTTAAACTTTTATTAATGCTATAGTTTAATTAAGTTTTAATAATTATACCTAAAATTAATTATTTAAGATTTATTTATATTATTTAATTTTTTACAAAACTTTCGGATTTTTTTTTTCAGTATTTTTTTTACCCTCAAGCTTCCTACTTCCCATTTCGAAATACAGTCCAATGATGAGGTAGAGTGTAAAACGATGTCATCATCAGTTGTTTGTATTTTAATCTAACTTTTTCGAATAGCCACCTACGTTTTATTATTTTTTTTAAAGTGTATTCTGATTCATAAAATTATTTGAGGGAAAATATTCAGGGAATGATAGTTTTAATGAGTCCTTTAACTGAGTACATACTCAGTATGATACTGTTTAGCAGGTAATTCTTTCACCTGATCGGCTGATGCACATCCTAAATTGAGATTTTGGGAACCATTTAGTAGGGTCTTTATAAATGAAGGGTTTTAATAAGGATTGATTAAGATGATTAATTCTGATCATTATTGTTGTATTTTTGTGCGTCATAATCACACATATAAATATATACGTTTCCAGTTAAAGTGCACATGAGCAATAGCTAAGATCGGATAAAAAGACATCAACTGAGATAAACTACAAATATACCTGTGACATGAATGAGACAGCAAATTATGCGTACCCTCATCCAGCCTCGGCGGTTTGTTCAACTTTACTTAGTTCTAGTCACCTGTGCTGTCGTACTTCTCATCACAGATTATGGTATACTGCTCCATTAAAAAAAAATCTTCAGTTAAATATGCATTTATTATTTTATTATTATTAATTTATATGTAGTCACATTCTTTAAATTCAGTATTTATGAAAATCAAATCTTTCTTAACAGTTGAAATTTAAATTACTAATTAATTTTGTGGTTTGAAAGTAATCAGAACCATTATGAATATGATGTTTTCAACAAATTAATTCTTTGTAAAATAATTTTTAAAATTAAATTGCATAAATTAACCCTGCTTAAAATATGATCAAATAATTACCTCAGATGAGTTGAAGTTTTATCTAAAAATGAATGATTAGTTTTGTTTATTGGGAGGTGGGATTCAAGAAGATAATTAAGAAGAAAATAATTTTGTATATGGGTAAATGCTAGCTCATTGATGATATACCACTACCAGCGACACATGGACTATGTATAGAGTTTTTATATGAACATAGATGTATATTTTTAGTGATAAGATTTGTGGGATATATTTATGGATTGCCTTATTTCTAAGCAAGCTATAATCTGTTATTAGCCTACAAAAACTAAAAAAAATATAACTATATTTATGAGTATGACAGAAAAATATATGTTATTTTAGAAAGTACCATCTTAATACAAACTTTATGAGTACTATAAACATTAATTATAATAAATGTTTCCTTTTATTTAAATTTAATCAGAAATTATTTTTACAGTCTACCATAGTTCTTATTGATTTTACATTATCAGATTATATATTAAAAATAAAATTATTATATTATATCATCATTGATGCAAAATGTCATATAAAGCTGAATGACATAATCATTTTTGGCTTTTCTGTCTTCTTTGCTTGAGTAGTGAAACATGAAATATAAAAACATCCTTGTAAATTAATTTTCATTTATTATCTGATTTTGTCTTACACAGTATTTAGTCATTGATATTCCTTTTCAATATAAAATAAAATTCCTAGTTATTCACTATACTTATAGTTATACATCACCAATAAAATACTGACGGAGAACATTTCATCAGGAAAATACAGTTATAACATCAGCATATTAACAATGAAATGAGTCTGATATGAACTTATTTGAATAAATTGTAGTCTAACATTAAAAAACCTTGAGATCTTCTTGGTAAGACTTATATAACTAGTGGTGATTTCAAAACAAACCTAAGGTTTTTCTAATATTGTTTTTAAATTTTAATGTTTTATTGGTTTCTTATCCCATTAGGCTTAGCTTGCTAAAAGTATTACAATTTGATTCTATAATGTTATTTCGATAGTTTTAATAAATTCACTCAAGATCATTATATATTTATTAATCACTGAATTTCTTAGTTTTATATATTATATTTCTGCACCCATTATTAAAGGAGATAATATGGTTGGGGTTTTTTTTGGGGGAAATGAGTCAAAAGAAAACAAAACTCAGGTAAAAATACTTGTGATGAAAGCAGAAAAAAAATGTGAAGTAATGCTTCAGTTCATGAAGTACCATAATAATTTTTGCCATGCCAAGCTGCATTGCTTCTCTCATAATTTTTTTCATTTTAAAGCAAAACTACACATACAAGCAAGACATTTGCAAATTGTAGTTAAGATAAAAAGTTTTGTCATATCTATTAAAGTAAATCAACAGAAATCTTTGCCTCTGCAATTTTTCACCTTTAAATGTAATATAATTATTCCATTTGATCAATCACCTTTAAATGTAATATAACTATTCCATTTGATAAGTTTGTATTCACATTTTGTTTGTATTATATGCATTTATATACAATAGTATATCAAATTTGTGTGCAGCTGCTTGGTGTTCTGATGATGAGGTTCAGGCACAGCGAGATCTACTAGAGGTATACAGACAAAGACTGCAAGTTGCAGATAACATAATCAATGACCTGAATATAAAGATTTCAGCTCGTTTTAATCGCTCCAATTTGCAAATGCCAAGAAGTGGTAATGTTTCATTTTGTAATTATGTCTTTGAGTATCAAATTGTTTTCATAGCAAGGCTTTCTACAGTTATTTTATGCATAATATTCACTGTCTTGGTTAACTAATTTGTCTCATAAACTTACTAACTGGATTTTTAAATGCTAGTATCAGTTAACTATTTTAACAAAGAAGAAACAAGTATTGTAAAAAAAACTTATAATCTTGTATTTTAAGTTAACATTTGTTAGTTTTTATTTTAACCATTTTCATTCTTTTTTATTTTTTTTATTTTTTAGTAATGGAAAATATTAATGAAAACTATTTTGAAAGCAGTGATCATTTAGATTATTAATTTTAATTATAAAAATTGGAATTATTTGAACCTTATATACCAAAGATTAGATGGTTTTCTGACTTCTTAGCTGCCTCATTTATATATTGCTATTGGCTAAGATGTGAATAAGGTGCTTGTGTAGAATGAATGTTTAGAAAAATAATTATATTGATTTCTCTGGAGGTGTTTGATATTGCTCATTCAGAACTATTCCTATCTTTTAGAATACATTCCTGGACTACCTGTTATTTATCTGATAACTCCTACATACACCCGATCTGAGCAAAAAGCTGAGCTTGTGCGATTGAGTCATACATTACTTCATGTTCCTAATGTACACTGGCTTGTTATTGAAGACTCAGAGTTCAAAACATCGCTGGTTTCCAACTTTCTCAGGACATGTGGCTTGAACTACACACACTTGAATGCAGTGACTCCTCCAGAGGTAATATATATATATAAAACATCAGCAGTTCTCTTAAAGTATTAATGCTGGTAAGACTTAATGGTTTGAGAAAATAATTTACAATATGTTGTAATGTTTGAGAACCATTATGTTGGCTTATGTTAAGAGATTAAACTGGGACAAGAACATTAATTTATTTAATTTCCAAAATAAAGATGAACAGCATGTTTATTACTGTGATTCACTGTCTTTCTCTCTCTCATTTCTCTCTGTGCATTTTTAAATCAGCAAATGTTTTGACTAAAAGGCACAGTAGTATTCTGACAGTTTTAAAACATTAAATTTACTGACTTTGAATTAGCATTGCTTAGAATTCAGTATTGAAGTGATATATTATTTATTAAACAAAGAAATTATTAAATTTTGCAAAATAATATTTAAATTTTTTTTACACTCTTTGATGATAGTTTAAGTCATTCCTTTAGGCCTGTTCATGTATAAACTTACATAAGAAAAGTGCTTAATTTTTTTAACTTTTAATAGACCCCACCCCCGATATAGAGGCTGCACAGTAGTCTATTTAAAAAAAATAATATTAAAAAAATTATATCAATATTTAAATCTTTGAACCCTGGCCACCCAGCCCTTAAAACCCCATTTCCCTGGACTCCTGAGCAAAAAGGACACATAACGGACACAAGCAAAAATAGTTAATGTGAAAACCATTAGTTCAGTTTTAGTTATTCTATCTCAGATTGACTGACCTGATCATTTCCAATATTCTTGCTTACTGTGGCAGTCCTCCCAGCTTGTAGAACCTCCCTTTAGGCACGTATAACTTTTACATTCACCAAACTTTAGTCTTCACTTTTTTTATGTCAAGACTCAAATGATTGTCAGATTCCATTTCAGTGTCACTTTTACAGTAATCTTGTTCTAAATCTAATTCATCATCTTCTGAATCATTAAGCACAAGTTCTACATTCTGCTGTTTAGAACTGCCATTTTTTGGATTTTCAACATGCCTTCTCGTCATGAAAAAGATTTTACAATTTTAAATATTGAATTATGGGCACCACCATTAAAGTAACCTACCACAGGATAGGTAATTTGTTGTGAAATCAGTATTTTTCATGCATTTTCATTCTGGCCTGCCGATCTAAGGTTAGGTGTAAGACCTAAATATCAGTCACTTGGGAAAAGACCGAAAAAGCAGAATCTGTGGTTCAAGGGGTTATATCATCTACATGTTTATGATGTGGCTATTGAACTTAACCCAATGACACATTTATTTGATGGGTGGATAAAGGAAGTCCACACATTCAAAGAGTACCAGACATGATAATCTGATAAGTCACTAATTGTAGAAGTGTTAATTTGGACCAAAATGTTTTTTAAATATAAAATAGTTTTGAAATTATTATATTTGTTTATTGGAAGTTCAGTTTATAATTGATTAGTAATTGTATCATACACATTAAGTTTTATTTTAATTTTTGTTAAACTGTATATATCAACAATCCATGCAAAAATTCAAAATTGGAACCAATAACCATTTTGAGTCTTGACACAACAAAATCAAGTTATAGCTAAGAGTTTAATCATAATAAAGTATGTAACATGATGATTTTACTTTGGTTTGGCCTAAATAGGTCTGTAATAAAATCTTTTTATTATATACAAATTATATTTACAAAGTTGAATATTTACCTGTAATTTAGTAGAATTTTTTCTTACTTTTACATGCTAATTAAAGCACTGACATTTATTGCCATGGTATTTAAACTTTCACATATTTTTTAAAGTCATAAATTCTTAATAAATGTGTCTTTTCTATACTTGTAAACTTGTTTTTTCTTTTGTAAATGATGAAAAGTGAACAACAAACACACAAATATTCTTGATTACCTTTCTCAGTAACTAGACAAGATAAATATTTTTTATTTACATTCTTAATTATTTTGTTGTATAGTAAAATGCTATATTGATGAAAAATAATTTATAAATAATTTTCTTGGCTGGTATTGTATGTGTTTGTGTGAGCGTAAGCATGCAAATATGTGTATAAGTGTACAAATAAGGATTTTATTTTTAGTTAGTGACAGTAGGTGCCAATATGTCACCTTTTTACATAGTGAATTTTGCTATTCAAAAGAGTGTGTACCTACACCCCATTATAAGCCATGGGAATTTATTACTTTGATTCCTGTGTTCATGTGCATAGTCACTTCAAGATTTTTTCCAACCATTTTTCTCTAATACCTATGAATAATCACACACAGAAGAAAAGAAAATGTGTAGAAACAAATGTATCACACACACACACATGCTTATATAGGCACCTAAAATTATACAATTTTTTATACTGCACTTTGTTATAATGCCAAGTTACCTGGTAGTGATAAATAGTCTTTATTATCCTTTTTATTTCTAAGGGGCTTTTATTACCCACTTTCTCTTGAGTGAAGGCATTGAATTGTAACTAGTTATATCACATCAGTTTCTTTTCACTTATGAATATTTTGCTTGTATAGGTGAAAATGAAGTCAAGTGATCCTAACTGGCTAAAACCACGGGGTGTAGTACAGAGGAACACGGGCCTTGATTGGCTAAGAACAATGGCAAGGAGAAGGCAGCTAGAGATGGGGGTGGTGTTCTTTGCTGATGATGATAACACCTACAGCCTTCAGCTGTTTGAAGAGGTTTCATTAATCTTTCTTCTTTATGCTAAGTAGTGTAGCAACACTATATAAATTATTTACTCTTACAGTTACTTTAGTCTTATAGTAGATTTTCACATTTTAAAAAAGTATTGTATATACTCATGTTTAAATCCAAATTTATTCCAATTTTTGGTCAGAAAAAGCATGCTCTGACATATTTGGGTTTTAAAAAGTGTTAAAATTTATAGGTGTGAAAGATGGCTTGCACCAGTTCCACCTCCTTTTCCTGATATTATAATCTTTCATATATGAAATGTTGCTTCATAATTGTAGTATATTGTTATAAGTTTTTATAAAACTTTTTTATTAGTTTTAAGTTAACTGTTTTCAGTCTTAATATATGAAAAAGTTGTACTGATAATGATTAAGCTGTTAATTATGGAAATATTAAAATTTTTAAAAATCATCTTGATAACTAATAATTTCAGATGATATAGTTTGCATATAATATACCCATCATGCTTTCATACTTTATTGAATGTAGCTGTCAAAAAAAAAAGTTCTACTCACTGGAGATTATAGCATTAAATATGATAGTTATTCATGTTTTTGAACTTTCTTTAATGTATAAATGTAACTTTATTATGTCATAAGGTATGGATACAACTATATTTGTGATTAGATTGTTAAATGTGAAATTAATAAAATAAAAGACATCTAACTGCAGATGATACAAACAAGAAGATATCAATCAAACTTCCTTTCATGAATGGGACTATCTTACCACCTATCATCTCAGAAGCATTAGTCAAATAAATAATAAAAAAATATTCTTAGGTTTTAAGGGACTAGCATTAAGCATCTATATGTTACCTTGAGAGGAAGTTGTCTTAAATCTATCTTTTAAGAATGTTTTCAGTGCTTTGCAATTTTCAAGCTGTTGTCTTTGTTCATACTGTAACTATTAGATACAAAAATAATTTTCTGATGTTTATGAACTTCATTAAAACTATTTTCAGTTTTTTATTGTTACTTTTATTATATAATGGTAGTGGCATTTCTTAATTAGAGAATGGGTCAAAATATTGATAATAGTCTTAATTTGCTTTAGGCAGTTTTTGTGATATAGTAATTCATCTTTGCCATTATATTCATATATTGAGTTAAATTATGATTAATACTTCAGAATTGTTGGATCAGGAAGCAAGGTAAGAGACAATATATGTTTTCTGTTTTATTCCTCTTTTCAGGACATTTTTGCAAATAAATTTTCAATCTGGTTAAATAATTTTATCAGTAATTTAAAGAGAAAATTTCTCATTCTTTTGCCTAAATAAATTAACTTTATATGCCACTTAAACTTATATGATTGCAAAAGATATATTTCAGACAACTAATTTCGGATGGCATTGCTTGATATACCTATACTTCAAATGAAAACCAAACAATTTATTTCTTCACAGATATGCCTGATATCATTTATAATAATACTTTACATTTATTTTTAACAGAATGCACTAATAATCCCATTTATTTATAATTATTTAAAATACATAAATTTATATATAAAATGAATTATTATTGATTGGTAATTAATAGACATTAAATATCAACCACTTTTGCCTAAAAAAGAAATTATTATAAAGAATATTCTTATTCTGTAGTGATAAGAAATGCTCATTTAGTTTCATTCAAAAATGTTCTAACCCCAAATAGTATAATTTAGTCTACCATTTTGATAAAATCCTTATTTGACATGAACTGATTTTGACATTGATTGGATATGAGACATTAATTAAGAGTTAAGTCACATATAAAAAAAAAATTCTACTATGGTGATTAAGTTGTTAAATATAGTAGTTATTAAAATAAAAATATAAATTCAATGTGCTGTTTGTACCGATGAATGTAAGTCATACTTTGATGGTGCTGTATTATCATGTTCATCTGATGAATTTTCAAGTTGAAGTGCCTGGGTTTGAATGTTTCTGAGTATTGAACTTTTTTCTTTTTGTCTGTCGTCTTAATGAAGATTGAAAATAAAGCAAATTTAATTAAAATGTAAGAACATAGGTTTTTAATTGATTTACATAATTTTTCACAACTTTTTTGAACAGATGTCAGGGTTTCACTTCAAATAATTCATTATTGGAGATTTAAATACTGAGGTACATGAGCACAACATTTGCCATAATGAACAAAGTAAAATGACAGGAAGGAATCACAAATCCTTTTTGTACAAGATGTGCCTTACCAAACAAAGATTCTTGACAACGAACATTCTTTTGTAAAGAATGTAGAACGGATTTTCTGGTTAATTTAATTTTTTCATCAGAATTTTAACA
Organism: Sinotaia quadrata; assembly: GCA_028829895.1. Classification (NCBI taxonomy): domain Eukaryota; kingdom Metazoa; phylum Mollusca; class Gastropoda; order Architaenioglossa; family Viviparidae; genus Sinotaia; species Sinotaia quadrata. The sequence goes on along the minus strand of CM054177.1, from coordinate 34,132,769 downwards.
CTAAATAATTTTAATAAAATTTACAAGTAATGAAAGTTATTAATGTACAGGAGATCTCCTACTTACAGCAGAGTTCTTTTCTGGGGTTTTTTTTTTGTCTTTTTTACTTAAGTCAATGTTCGCCATAAGTTGGATTTTCACCTCTACTGACATCTTTAGCGGCATATAGCAGCAGTCACGCTAATGTCTGTCATATATTTAACCATTCTATTCATAAAAAACATTATTCCCAATGTACAGACAAAAGTAGTTCTATGCTGAACCAAGTGCCGTAACTTGGACTTCCACAATGTAAAGTGATTTTAAATTATAAAGGGGGCTATGGACAGAGTGCCATAACTTTAAATCCACTGTAACTCGGGGACCACCTATGTAGTATAGTTTATTCTGAGGAGACTACTCTGTGCTATTTCTATTGACACAAATTTTAGGACACTTTCATTTTAGTTCAGATCTTTTAAAATTGAAACAACAGTTGAAGGAAATTATAAGGAATAATTACTAAGGTATAGGAACAAACTATCAGCTGAATAGTCTTTTTTCCCCCCATTTTATTTTTCTTGCTAAATCATAGTAATTGTTGGTGAAAAAGTTTGTATTAAAATGTTTCACTTTTCTTGATTAAATAGTTCTCTCATTAATTACTTACATAATTCTTTCACAAACAGTTTTACAACTTGCCACTTCTATGGTAAGTAAGTGTATAAAAGTAAAAAGTATAATATGCTTCAACCAAGCATTGATAACATATTTTAAAGAAAATCAAAGAAGCATTAAAAATAACATAATAATTGATTTAGCTTTTAATTCGACAATAAAATTTAGTTCATTGCTTAAAAGTTACAAATTAAAAATAAATTTAAGAAGAATGCAGAACTTCAATTTTACATAAACATGACTCTTACACAAAAGAATGGTAGTGTTTGACACTACTGCAGCCAGATTAAGTGCTGCGATATGTATATTTTAATAAATTTATAAATAAAATTACAATGCATGTTTTATACTTTATGTCCTTTATTATTAATGTGTAGATTGATATTGAAAATGTGAATTAGAAATTCTCTCTTCACCTGGATTTGTCAACTTATTCTCATAGTTTCAATTCCACTGCTGCTTTGGCTGTGTGCTGGTGAATAGGAGACTAATAGTAAAGTCTGTATAATTTTTTTTAACAAAATAAAAGAGTGAAGTTGCAATTAGATATTCTGCAGTGATTATATTGCATACATACATGATTCATTAGTTAATCAGAAAATCACTGCAGTCTGAAAATTTAATTATTATATACAGTATATGCATATTTAAAGTAAGCATGAATGTCTACCAAACATGTTCTATATATTTGGTCAAAGAATAATTCTTTTTTTAGACATTGTGCTATATTTATTTTAATTCATGATAGAGCAAAGAATTAAGTTCATGACAGAGCAAAGACCAAAAAATCAGAAATGGTCAACATCATATAAGCAGTTTGTTATTATGCATGCTTCTATGCATACATACACGCATACATTTATAATATATATTAAACTAACAAGTATCTTTAGTTAGACACAGTTGTTAAATATTGTAGCTTTTACTGAAGAAAAACCAGTACCACTCAGCTATTTTTAAGGCCAAAATAATTATAAATCATGCTTTTGTTAATTTATCCCAATTTTATATTTTTGCAGTAATGCAAAGGAACCCAGTCTGAATACATATATACCATTCCTGCAGTATATTCTAAAGAATCTGCTTACCGACTATTTTAAACTCTGAAAAACGGATAGATAGATAGGTAGGTAGACAGACACAGACAGACAGAACTTTGGATACAGTTGTTTCACTTGTAAACATTGTTTTTTTCCACAGTCTGAATACATATACACCAGCCCTGCAAAGAATCTGCTTACAAACTATTTTCAGCTCTGTGAAAAATAGATGGATGGATGGATGGATGGACGGATGGACAGACACACAGACAGAACTTCATATACAGTTTAGTTACTTGTAAAATTGTTATATCATGTATGTTTTTTTAATTCTCTAATGCAACATTGGTCTTATTGGTCTACCTACTTATTAAAGCCACATGTTTATTCACAATCCACTAGTTCATTTATAATAATTCTCTAATACAGACTGAGATCTCAATCTACCCTTTAGGTACTTATTAAAGCCACCAGATCATTGATCAGAATATCATTCTAAAAGTTGTCTGTAACCATCTGGGTTAGATTAAGTGTGACGTGTAGCCAAGCCACCTACCTCAGCTGTGGGTAGTGAGTGGAGTGATTGTTGCACATGACACCTACATCTATAGTCATATTCACCCATCTATATTTCTTAGAGATCATGCATTGTAAATCAGTACACTTTCAAGTAGGAGTTAGCAATTAATAGAGAAGATAAGTCCTGATTTTTTAATAGAGAAGACAAGTCCTGATTTTTTAATAGAGAAGACAAGTCCCGATCTCTTAATAGAGAAGACAAATCCTGATTTTTTTAATAGAGAAGACAAGTCCTGATTTTTTAATGTTTTCTGTAACTCTATTAAGCCTTGCACATTTTGTCACACAATTAGTCATTTATAAAATTATTTTATTAGAGGGAGCTTTCAGTGAAATATACTCTAAAACCAAAATATTTTTACTATTAATTGATATTTTTGTTTAGTAACTTTGTCTTTAGCACCACTCCCCCCCAAAAAAAAAGAAAAAAAAAGAAATGCATTAGAAGCATTAATGCTGGAACAAATCCCAAAATGATTCTCTTTTCGTTCTTTGCATTTTCACCATGTTCATGCTGGGTATTTTAAAGCTGGGTTATTTGGTGTTTACACTAGATTAGATTGATCCATCCAATAATCTGTATAAACTAATTATAAATTTTCAAATTATGACTTAGCATACCTGCCTACCTTCCGCTTTTAGCCGAAGAATCTCCCGCTCCTACCTTGAATCTCCCGCTCTTCCGCTTTCATTTTTATTTTCAATTTTTTTTCCCCAATCAGTTATGACAGAACGAAACACCTGCTTGTTTGTCATCTGCTAGGACTCTTCAACAAAAGAGTCTTTTTTAACACTTCCGGAATCTTATTCGTTGGCCGTTATTAATTTTAGTTGACAAAACACAATTTCGCTCGTGAAATAAACATTTTCTTTAAATATTTTTTATGTTTAGAAATCAGAGCTTGGTGGGATAAGCAAATTCGGTTCATAACGTTTCTACTGCCCGTTCGACCGATAGACAAAGTTCGCTTTTTCAAAATGGCGGCCAAGTAGGGATAGTACATGCACAACGTCATGCCATTTTTACATTTACGAAATATTTACTTTAATAAATAATATCCAGCTTACTTGTAAGACAATCTATGCAATATTCTTCAGAAATTATCCATCTGAAACGAGCTACTTTGACAAATTATATTGCAATGCTAGGAAAAAGATTGGCGTTTTCAATAAGTAGGCCTATGTTTGATAGACTGATACTGATAGAGGTTCAAATAATTTTTCTGGAATCCGTTGTAATTATTCTAATATAATATGTAAAGCTTCAAAATTTATTCTTTAAAAAAGTGACATAAGTTTAAAAACAAAAAGTCACCGGCGATAAAGAAATGATCCTGAGTCAAATTTGTTTGATTGTAATTTACGAATTGTGAACATTTAATCGAATTTTTAATTTTAATCATATCTGCTAAAAAAATATATATATATATATAGGCCTATATATATGTATTTGTAAATTAGCCGTTGATATTTTGCGATTTCACAGTACACTCATTATTATAATAGAATTTTAGAATGCATGATAATAAATACACATAAACGAAGACAAAGAAATGCATAAAACATTTTTTTAAAAATAATAATCATATCCAATTCTTAATTAACAAAGCATGCTTATTGAAGAATAATGTCTTTTTAATAACATTTTAAATTTTACTGGAAGACTTTCACTGTTTTTTCTCTAATCTAATGGACATGAAATTTAGAAAACTATAGTTGTTTTATATATTTAAATAATTTATAAAATAAAATCTGAACCAGATATTCTAAAATTAACAACTGATATTGCTTTTTCATAACAAAGACAACATATATTCCAAATTGTATTAATGTAGATTGATAAATATATGTGTATTTAAAAAATTTTCCTTGCAATATTATGGTTGTATAGAATTAGAAAATAAAAAGACTGTACAGTGAGGATGTAAAGAGTAGCATATTTAATTCTGTGTTGTTAAGAAAGCCAAATGACTAAGAGCAGTCCCATGTAGTATGGATAGGGTATATTTATAAAAAAAAATAAACAACTGAACAGTTTTCAAGTTCTGTAGTCTTTATTTTACTTTAAATGTGTTTTTCTCAAAATGACTTTTTTTCTCTGTTGAACTATATGCTAAGGCCCTTTTTGAATAGTTGTAATTATTCAATGTCCCTGAAATTTGGTATACTAGTTCCTCATACATACAATTAAAAGGTTGTGCATGGATGAAAGCCTATATGCTTTAGGTTTCTTTTGTTTTTTTTAAAGTAAATTTTTTTTTTAATTCTATGTTCTCCCCAAAATATGTTTTAGATGGGTACAATACAAAAATCATAACTTTTTCTTTAAAATTTTTTAACAGGCGTATGTTCCTTTTTGTGGCTTGTACAGTATATAATAAAAAATTAAATATATATTTTTAAAATTCATTTATGAAATATTTAATGAATTTCTGTAAAAGTGAAAATCATGATGCAGTGCTTCAATGGCTCATTCTGAAATGTGAAGATCCTTCTTCAAATGAAGTCTAAAGAAATATCTTGACCAATGCATTTCTAAATAAAACTCCCTAATACTTGGTGTGCTTGACAAAAATTCGTCTAAAATAAACAGTGGAATGGAGACTAGACAAAAAAGTAGACAAAGTGTTGTGCTTTGCATAAATCATTACAATATTAGTAAGTTTATTTACAAATATTAACATTATTTGTTTATATTTTGCATTTATTTTATATTATTGGTATTTCCTATTAAAATGCCAGACTCTGCATAAAATCTTCTGTTTTCCATTAAAAATCTTCTGGTTTTGGATCATTGATCTTCTGGTTTCCTGAGGTGGGTAGTAGGCAAGTAGGTAGTAGACTTATAGGAAATTTAATATTAAATAATTAAATAGTTTTAATATTAAATAATGAATTAATTAGCAAGCATTTATGTTTACACAAAAAACCAACCCCTAACTTACATCAATTAAAACCCTAGCTGTAAACACTAAATAGATTAAAGAAGCTTAAAGGGCTAGTGAAACACTAGGTTTGAGTAGCAAGTGTCACTTTTTAAAAATCATGGAGTGCACATATTTATCAAAGAGTGTGCATTGTGCCCAGCTTTCTGATAGTCTTTAAAGTACTATAATGCATATTATTTCTTTTAAATAATGCTATCATTGAATGATAAAAGCTAAGCTTAAGATAGTTTTGAAGATAATGAAATTTATGTTAGTTAATTTTGCAATTTCAGATGCGTTGGACTAAAAAGGTGTCAGTATGGCCAGTTGGACTTGTTGGAGCATTACGTTATGAGAGTCCCATAGTGATAAAGGGAAAAGTATGTACTAATTCAGTATCTGTTGTAAAACATCCTTCATTGCTCATATGTTGTCAGTAAAATGTGTGTTTCATCATTCATCATTGAAAATAGTAAATACTTAACCAGATGTGAACACAATAGAGGTTGTAACACACACCTTACTCCAAGTGCCCAGTACAGGTAAAATGCTTGATCCTTCTGTTTGGTGATACTGATAAACCATTTGAAGCTATGAAAGTGATACAACCTCTGATTTGCAGTGACATATTCCATTGCTATTCTCTTAAATAATACAATCCATTTCTGTCATATATGGGGGCAAGGAGTTTACTTGTACAAACATTGGAAACATTACATTATTCAGACACAATCACACCTGTATATATATCATGAGGATGCAGGTGGCAAAGAGAGCCTTGAATGCAACTCAGGCACTGACAACTAAAATTTGATACTTATTATCTTCTTTTGTGTGTTTTTTCTACTTTTATTTAAATATCAATTACTATCAAATTCCTACAGTTATGTGAAGATTAACTATCTAACAAAACTACAATAATTATATTTTAAAACATAACTCTTTACCAAGAAATTGTCATACACCTTTTGGGGAAACTCGTGTTCATGTGATTTAGATCAAATCTGTCCAGCCTGCACCCTAAATCCACCTACAAGTGCCATTGTTTACTTATTGATTGATTATGGGGCAACAGCCTAATATATTTTTGATCAGGTATATATTTATTTGACTGCCCAGCCCCCAGCAGACAACTGCGCTAAAGTGTATAACAGTAAACAACAATGACGCTAACGTTGCAAGAGTCTACAATTATCACGCGGATTATGTCAGGAGCTACATTAATCAATTAATTGTGAAACAATTAACAATAAAATTTAATTATAAAAAATCATAAATAAAATAAATAAAGGTGATAATACAGGATTTATGCTTAATCACTAATGAGTCTTTCTTTATTGATCGTGTTCCTTAGTTTCTCTATATTTCACTCAATTCATAAACAGAGTTTTAGGAATTGTTTCTAGGAAGATAGAGTCTACAATTCTTCTTTAAAATAACTCAACTTCTATCATGTTCTTGGCTTATTGTAGATCAGGCTTCACACACAGCGCATGTTAACTGACTTCCACACTGCTAGCCAGACTGCGCAAAAGGTCCTTGTGTACACCGAAAAAACCCTGAAAAATGTAATATCGACTGGCCTAAGTTCCTTCTTCCAACTTTTGACACATTACTGATCTCTGACTAAAATTCATCATTAAAATGCAATATAAAATACAATTTAAATTCTAATTGCATTTATTCAGTCTCTCATTTACCTCCATAAAGCACTGTACTGTGCACATTTAGTTTTTGTTTGAATACAATGCTATTGTAATAAAGAGAGCACTACTTGACCCCACTTGTCAAGATGCTCTGTGTAGATGAAACATGCCTGCTAACATAGCACTCACAGTGACAAGGGGGAAAGGCTGTACCAAAGTGGGCGGCAAGCATCCTGCATTCTGCCTGCCTCACTGGTGAGAGAGTCAATGGCTGTTAAGGTTTAATGTCTGACCTCTCACGTTCACTTTTGATATCTAATGTAGCAAGGACAATTCAGTTTTAAATGATTTCTGTTGTATACAATTAGTTATTTTCTTTTAGAAAATAAAAATAAAAGCCCTACCAAAGTCTACTATTATAGCTGTTGTAGAGTAACCTTTTCATAATTTGCTTAATTTCTGCTGTGCCTATCCTGGGAGAGGCAAACTTATTTCCTAGAATCAGTTTTGTACCTGACAGATGTCTAGGTTTCTGGTAAGTTTTTTTTAAAAATTGGTGATCATATGCCATGGCAAAGCTCAATTAACATCTGTAAATAGTGTTGGTGCTGCTGTGTTTATGGGGCATGAACAAGAAATATAATGTGTTATCACTTTGATGTGCAATTTTGTTTGTGTTAGCCCCTGTATGAATTTATGAATTAAACTCTTCAAAAATGGATTTGACAAAATAGCAAGGAGAGCAGACATGTTTGGTGTTCATTCAAGAATTATTTGTAAAGTTTAATGGTAATAAACTTATTACATGTATTAAAGCAAATGAAAGTGATACAAAACAATAAGTGCACATTCTATAATATAGAAAAAAATGCAATTGAGCATTTTGGGCACTCAATTCTTTCAGTCCTTTTGGAAACGTTTATGCTTGTTTGATTGAAAAATGTGAACACTTAACAAAATTTTAAATGAGACAAAAGTCATTTTAGGACTCAGTAAAAACTCAACAAAACATAAGATATTAGATCTCATATTGATTATTGCCAAACGGTATTTGTATTGGTGTAAAATACAAAGAGTAATTCCTAGCATAAGAGCATTAAAATTTAAAACTTTTTAACAGATAAAAGATAGAAGAATATAATAGTTGAATAATAATGATCAGTACTTCCTTTCTGAAGGACTGGAAGCATTACTTAACCATTAATAAACATAAAATAATGAATGCACCATATGCATACAATGATTGTGTACAGTCTATTCTAAATATTATAAGAATAAATTTTACACATAACTTAAAAGACAAAAGGATGACACAACCTGTTTTTTCACAGAGAGATAGCTATTGGAATGTCAGTGATGTGTCATTTTAAAAACATGTTGTTTAAGATGCACAGGTAGTTTTTCCTCTCAGTTCATAACCACATTTCTGTTATGTTATTTTTTTAAATCTTTCTTTTTGCCTTATCTTCTTTCCACTCTTCTGTTTCTTACACTTATACTTCTTTCTCATTAACAAGAAAAAAATAATATAAGCATTATAAAATACTAGGTCAAACCAACAGTCATATGAAATGTGCTCATTTTGTATTGTGCTAATCTGTTGAAATAAAAAGTTGTTTTTGTTTTTAAAGTACTCTTCAAAAATTATCCAAAATTGTTATTTACTACCAGAATTTTTAGAAATAAAGAAATATATAAAAATGTTATTCATTATCACATTTATATTTTTTCATTGAAGTGAGCTTAGCATTATGTCTGACAGTATTTTAGACATTTTTGTGACATCCAACTTATATATATTTTTAATTTTTATCTTTCTTTAGCTAAGATTATTTTCCTTCTATACAAATGAATCTTTATTATAATTGCTAATGATAATAACTATAATACAGGATAATCAAAATATGCATTGAATGTATTGAATATACTTAATGATTTGATTGCTACCTAGTTGGGAAATGAATTTCGCTTTTTGCATTATCTTATATATAAATATGACTTCAAATAGAATTGCTAATAAAAAAAAAGGATTAATACAAATATTATATATATGTGTACAGGTGATGCTCATTATACTCCAATTGAATTTATGCACTTTTACTTTAAAACCCATCTGGCTGTTGACATAATTGATCACCTTGGGTAAAAGTCACATGAAAATACTTTAACTGATCATGAAGAAAGATCTGGCCGTTGGTAATCAGAGACATTTACAAATCAGAATTTGGAAACGGACTGATGTTACTTTCTTTTTATATGGCCTATTGCACTAAGTTAGAGAAGGTTGATAGAGATGACAAAACCTTTGAAAGTTAAACTAATTTACACTTGTGTAATAAAACTCCAAAATATTTCTATAGCATGATTGAGTGTCAAATATTTTAGTTTAGTGCAATTTCACTTCTCTTCAGGTGACTGGGTGGTTGACATACTGGAAACCACAAAGACCATTTGCAATGGACATGGCTGGATTTGCAGTCAATCTACAGCTGATAATCACCCATCCAAGAGCTCAATTTACAAATGAAGTGCAACGTGGGTATCAAGAATCAACATTGCTTACAGCTTTAGGAGTACTGTTGTCTGACTTGGAACCTCGTGCAGATAACTGTACAAAGGTGATAATGCATTGAAGCTAAGTTTTGGAATACCTTTTCAATCTTTGGTTATTAATTTTTTATTTAAAAGAAGATTAAATTGCCTTATGATCAATATTTATATACATATAACTAATACTAGCTAAACACATCTTTTAAGAGAATATAGCATTATTAGCATATCTTTATAAAAATACATCATGTGGTTTAAATCTGTATATAAATATCAACTTGTGGTTCTTCACAAGTTTTTCTTTTTATGACTTTTATAACTGTGAGGAAAAGTGTACATACATGATTAAATAACGGTCCATTTCTTTGGCTAAGACTTGGTCACTTATACTAAATGTGGCACATCAATTAATATCTTTTATAATCAGAAAATGTTGAAAAGATAAAATGGTCAAAAGGGATCAAATCATGGAAAGGAGGGATAGGCAATTTATTTTTCAATATTTCTAAACAAGACATGTCAGCAAACAGCAACAGTACTTTTAACAGAAAGGACATGTTCAATTCACAGAGGTAAGATGCAGCTTATGTAGCCAAAAACTGATCAGGTTAGGGTTTTTTTGAAGCCAAGAAAAGATATTATTGCAGCATATTTATAACTAATTTTTACACTTTTTTTAAATTTAGAAACTCAGTTAATTTTATATCTTTTAGTAAGTACATTGTAGTTATTATAATATTCTTTTTAATGAATTCATTTTGTTTGACTGAAAGGGTTATGATATAATATTACATAGCTTTGTCATTCAAGAATCTGTTACAACTTATGCCCTATTCACAGAACATTGATTCCTGATTTTGTAGGAATTAGAAGTATCAGTAATTTTCAAGAAAATCATGTAAATTTAGTCATTGAGTTTATTATTTACAAGCTATTGGTTGTAAATATTTTTCAGGTGCTGGTGTGGCATACAAGAACTGAAAAGACCAAGCTGAAGAATGAAGAAAAAATGATGCAGATGGTTGGCCATGGAACTGATCTTAATATAGAAGTCTAGTAAAATGTTTTGTGAACATCTAATTTGTGATTTATGAGAACATTCATTTAATTACAGAAGTCTAATTGTACATTTTGTATATTAGACTATACAGCTATACTGATTTAATCAAATTTCTAGGATAATAATTTGCCTTTAAATACACAACGCATTTAAGTATGAAGACCATTTGCACTTTTCATAATTTTATGCTGTTTTTGTCAGTTATTTATAGACTTTTAAATAAACTACATTTTTATGTTGGTCAACATTTTTTATTAACTTGTCACTATAGATTTTTCATAAATGTTATCATTAATTCATGATTGTGTAAATATTTCTATGTTTGATTGTTTTACAATTTTAAATTAAACATGGACACAAGTTTTTTGTTTTTACTGAAAATAAATATTTTTCAAAGGTTGATAATGCTTGCTTTTTGCAATTTAATAAGATTTTGTTCATGCAACAAATGTTTGTAGAGAGTAAATAAATATACATTTGATTATTTGTGCATTGATAAAATTGTATTCTACAAAACCTTTTAGCAATGGCAATACAATATCACTTCCTTGCAAACTGGGAGAAGGTTGGCCAGGGATCTGCTGTTAAGTCATCTCTAATTAGTAGAGACATAATATAACCACAGCAGTAAGGTGGAGAGAGATGTCATATAACCACAGCAGTAAGGTGGAGAGAGATGTCACATTCCACAGCAGTATGGTGGAGAGAGATGTCACATACCACAGCAGTATGGTGGAGAGAGATGTCATATACCACAGCAGTAAGGTGGAGAGAGATGTCATATATGCACAGCAGTATGGTGGAGAGAGATGTTACATAACCACAGCAGTATGGTGGAGAGATGTCATATACCACAGCAGTATGGTGGAGAGAGATATCATATAAGCACAGCAGTATGGTGGAGAGAGATGTCACATATAAGTGATATGACTGCTCCAGTTTCAATCCTAACAATGAGAGAATAATAATATGACAGTGGAGCAAGTAAAATAAAACACCCCCAAAAACAAAAAGATATAGTCAAACATTTAACACCAATCACATCATTTGGATTTGTATGCCCAGGACAAACAAGTTTAACAGCAGATACAGAAGAATATGATACATTACTTGGCACCAGGAACATTTTTCAGTAACTCCAAGTATCAGTGGCACTCAAGGACCTTTATCTTAACTCCAATTATCAGTGGCATTCAGGAACATTTGTCAGTAACTCTGAGTTCCAGTAGACCCAGAGATATGGAAGCTTCAGTTTCCCTGCGCAAATGTACAGAAATGTGTGTTGGCTCTTCTACTGATTTCATTGTCAAGAATGATGTAGCTTTATGGACCCCATTGAGCATGTTGGCTCTTCTACTGATTTCATTGTCAAGAATGATGTAGGTTTATGGACCACATTGAGCAATGTAGAAATTTCATACTGGATCGAGAAAGGCCATTCTGAATGCCAACACTGAGATAAACCTTTTACAATTAAGAAGCGAATCTACAAAAAGCAAATTCGTTCATGCTCAAAAAGTTTATTTTTCTCCAATAAAAAAATGGAGAAACCTACCCTCAGAAATAGCTAGTATATTCTCCAGCTGAAGTTTTCTTCAAATGCAGTTCTAGCTTCTTCAAGATTTGATAACTGGTCTCATCCACAAATTATTAAGATCCATGAAAATTACAAAAGTCATATGGATTCTATGTTGACATATTTAACAAGAAAATGTGGTCAGACGCTCACAACAAAATTTAATGATCAAATCAAAACAAAACTTGATGATCAAATCAAAACAAAATGTGATGATCAAATCAAAACAGAACTTGATGATCAAATCAAAACAGAACTTAATGATCAAATCAAAACAAAAATTGATGATCAAATCAAAACAAAACTTGATGATCAAATCAAAACAAAACTTGATGATCAAATCAAAACAAAACTTGATCAAATCAAAACAGAACTTGATGATCAAATCAAAACAAAACTTGAAGATCAAATCAAAACAGAACGGGATGATCAAATCAAAACAAAACTTGATGATCAAATCAAAACAAAACTTGAAGATCAAATCAAAACAGAACGGGATGATCAAATTAAAACAAAACTTGAAGATCAAATCAAAACAGAACGGGAATATTGGATGCATGCGCTTCAACGAGTGATGGCAGTAATTTGTCTGTTGGCCGAACGTGGATTGGCTTTTAGAGGAGATGATGAAGCCTTTGGCTACCAAACAACGGAAACTTCCTCGGTTTGCTGGAATTGATTGCCAAATTTGATCCCTTCTTATGCACCCACATAAGCCAGTATGGAAATAAAGGATCTGGTCATCCATCTTACCTATCCAAAACCATTTGTGAAGTTATCCAGTTAATGGCTAAAAAACTTCTTATCGAAATAGTGAAAGAAATCAAAGAAGTTGGGTATTTTAGTGTATTGGTCGATTCAACACCTGATGTTTCCAACGTTGATCACGTGACTGTAGTTGTTAGATACGTTCCCCCCCTTGACGGAATACCAGTTGAACGATTTTTTACATTAAAATTTGATTGAACTGAAGAATCACACTGGTGCAAGAATAGCTGAATTGATACTGAAGTTCTTTGAAGAACTTGAAATTGATTTCAGTAAATGCAGGAGTCAATCATTGGACAATGCATCTAACATGGCTGGAAAATATAATGGCGTTCACCAACAAAAAAATTCTGTAAAAGAATAAATTTGCAAAATTTGTTACCTGTGCTGGTCATTTCTTAACTCTGGTTGGGAGTGCTGCAGTTGACTCTTGTCTAGATACAGTGAATTTCTTTGGCATGGTGAATGAATTTTATTTGCTTTTTCTCAGCTGGGTAGTGCTGAAAAACTTCTTGCCACCACATTCAAAAGTTCTGCAACATTTATCTGACACAAGATGGGAGGCCCATGCCAGAGCTACGACAGCCATCAGTGAAAGTTATGCTCACATTTTTGAAGCACTTAGTCATCCCTAATTATGATACTGAACGACAAGCTCAAAATCTATTGCAGAAGATGGGAGAATTTGAATTGTGTTCATGCTTCATCTATGGACAGGTTTGCTTGAGCAGTTTCACAAATTAAATAATGCCCTTCAAAGTACACATATTTCACTGAACACTGCTTGAGCAGTTTCACAAAGTAAATAATGCCCTTCAAAATGCACATATTTCACTGAGCAAATGTGCAAACCTATACAGTTCACTTATGCAGTTTGCTTCCAGCACACGAGAAAACTTTGATGAGATTGAGGAGCAAGCAAAAACGACTCTACCTGATGTAGGGTATAGAACTCTTCAAAGGCGTACAGTACGAAAACAACACAATGATGGCAGTACAATTGAAGCCATGGATGAAATTCCTCCAAGAGATAAGTTTAGGATACATTCATTTATCCCTGTAATTGATGCTCTTCACTCAAATTTAGACAGAAGAGCTATTGTGTATAGGTGTGTTGCTGACAATTTTTTGTTTTTAATTGATCTACAAACAACAAGAGAACAAATTCACCATGGTGTCAAGAAACTAGAACAAGACTATCCAAAAGATGTTATCTCAATCTTGTTGATGAAATCTTTACTTTCCATTTGTATGTCAAACAGGCTCATGCAGAAAAAGAAAGTTTTAGCCACCAAGACGTGCCAGTTAATAAAACAGGAGAGAATTCAGGTTGCTTTCCCAAATGTGGAAACAATTTTTAGATTGTTCCTGTGTTTGATGGTCACGAGCTGTTTTGGAGAGAGATCATTTTCTAAGCTGAAAGGATCAAAAGTGATCTTTGTTCAACAATGTCACAAGAGCGGCTCTCTGATCTGAGTATTCTCTGTATAGAGAATGATAAACTGCGACTGCGACTTTCGATGAAATCATTGATGAGTTTGTTGTAGGGAAAGCACGAAGGAATGTTCTAACATTAAATAACCACTGTTAAATGTATAAACAGGCCTTAACAGGGTAATACAAGAACAGGGCACTTTGATTATATATTAAACTGTTTTGTGTAAACAATAAACTTCTTTATCAATTAACATTAAAAAAGAATGATTGATCAGGTAACGTACTATTTTAACTACTCCTAAATTTCCTGAATATATATGCCTGACTGTCCGTGTAGACTAGAGTGTAGACCTACAGGATCTATCTCCATAAGGGGGCCTCATAACTAGCACAGGGCTTCATTTGTCCTAAATCCAGCACTGGAGGGGGGGGGGTAGAGAAAGGTTAGGGTTAGGAATACCTGCATGTATAAAAAAATGAAAATATATGTACACTGAGGTTGTTTTTATGTTTTTGTTTTTAGAGTTATCATTTCATTCATCATTTAGGGTTCTTTTGTGTTAATAACGCTTTGCACGTACTTATAAATTTTGCCCTTCGATATTACGTATACAGCATACCCTTGTCATTTTAAACACGGCAGCTGTTGGGTCTCCCGTATGTAGGCCCTACACAACCGTGTTGTATACGGAGTGCCTGCCGGTTGGTTATCCTGGACCACGCCCTCCTCCGCGTAGAATATGACGATATTGTCTATCTAGCAGAATTTAACAGTTTTGTCCGAGAACTTAGATGTGTGTGGTTTTCAGAGCTCCATCTTCTTGCGGCACTTCTCGAGAGAAGGCCCGTTTTTGTTTCCTCATCTGGCACTCCCTTATGAGCTGAATTAATCGTTTGCTCTAGCACCATCATTTTTTAAAAATTATTATTATTTTTTTTTATTATGGTTTCGTGCCACTGACAGTTTTAACTCGACTCATTGACAATAAGTTTAGATGTTTACTCAACTATCGCTTAAGCACAACCATTGCCATTGAAAATGCTAGTTATGAACATTAATTAGCATTGACAATCTTAGATGTTTACTCATTTATCTAGGGTCTATAGCAAACGCTAATTGCCGCTGACATTTTTAGATGAACACTCGACTATACTATCATTGACTGAATATCTCGGGTTTGAACAGCTACTTTATGGTATGTGACAAATTTACACCCCTTTCTAAAAATAGGGCACAATAGACTTCATTTTTATAATCGTAGTACGAGAGCTTTGCTATGTATGCACGTATTTCACTTAGCCTATTTTGCACTTGACATCTCATCAAGAAAATATATTTTTAACTTTGTGCTGTCAATAAACTGGCTGGGCCACAAAGAGTATGGTGACCTAGTTGCTTGATATTACAGCGAGCTCAGTACGCCATAACACAGCTGCTGCACGATAGAGTACAATCGTTGCCTCTGGAGGAGTGAGTGCCACTAATTAGTTGAATACCCTAAAAGATCCCGGGGCCAGACAACAAACATGGCATTTCCGTGTAAGTTCGTTTACATGAGAGTTGTATTATTAATTTAGTATAATAATTTAGTATCTTGAAATGGCAATAATCTCATAGCAAACGAAACGTAATGATTATATTAGCGAACAGAAATGATGCAAGCTCACTAAACTATAAATTAACTAATGTTAATTAAAGGCCCATCATGCTACGTGTGACACATACGCCACACTAGTTATTGGTTATGCTCCACGCACACTCAAACGACTAGTAAATTTTTAATCAAGTTACTTCAAATGCACAATCAATGTGAACAGTATAAACTCCACAAACTCAAGCAACTAAAAATCTTTAAATCTATTTACTTAAAATGCACAATCAATGTAAACAATATAATTTCCACGCATCAGTAATGGAAATATTATAATTCATGTATCACATACAATGTGCAATCAATAATATAAATCAAAATGTTAATCAAAAAATTTCAAAAGAAAAAAAAAGTATAGACAAAGCAAGACAGTTCTAGATTGTGTTATGAAACTAATAAGTGAGATAATACTGCTTCTTGAAATGTCTATTCTTAATCAATTGTATTTCTATTTAGGTATTTAATCTAGGGTTTCCCGTTAGATTCTAGCAGCTAGCTAAACAAAATTTCAACAATCGTTTTCCACATTTACTAAAATACAACACTGTGACAATTAGTTTACAATTTTTAACAAATTTGTGTTTATCAACAGAGAGAACCTACCCACTTTAGCCACACTAGTTATTGGTTATGATTATTATTATTAATTAATCATCCATAACTAATTACAATGATGACAATCTTAATTTAATTTATGTTATTCTTCAAAAGATACCACTCATCTCTCTTACTTGGCAGATTTGCAGGCGCTGTAAACATTTTCTCTCTTCCACAACATTAAAGATAAACATTTACCATCACAGAATATTTCCATAGGTGGTAAACTTCTTTCCAAATGAGAAGATGAATCCCTCTTTTAATCTGTATTCACCTATCAGGAACATTGGCAATACTATTAACCTTTATGCAATCACCTATCAGGAACATTGGCAATACTATTAACCTTTATGCAATCACCTATCAGGAACATTGGCAATACTATTAACCTTTATGCAATCACCTATCAGGAACATTGGCAATACTATTAACCTTTATGCAGCACCTATCAGGAACATTGGCAATACTATTAATCTTTATGCAGCCACCTATCAGGAACATTGGCAATACTATTAACCTTTGTGCAATCACCTATCAGGAACATTGGCAATACTATTAACCTTTGTGCAATCACCTATCAGGAACATTGGCAATACTATTAACCTTTGTGCAATCACCTATCAGGAACATTGGCAATACTATTAACCTTTATGCAATCACCTATCAGGAACATTGGCAATACTATTAACCTTTATGCAATCACCTATCTAAAACAACAACATAGATTTACTTTCATTCAGCTGTCTAGCTCCCGACCCCCCATCCACCCACTAACTACTTGTGCCAAGGCATGCTTAAGAAATGTATAACATAAAATAAAGATTTATTATAAAATAATATCTATCATAACAAATGCACAATAGTTTATAAAAACAATTCACATATTAAATGTCCGATATCTGATATTCAAATCTAGGTAGTCAAAATCCAGAAAGGTTGCCAATTCTATTATCTTTACATGATATTGATAAGGAAAGGAGTTAATAATGAGATATTTCGTGACCTGAGTTGTAGATGCAGCGTCGTAGATATGAAGATGAGTTATCAATAGCGAGTTGACTCTCTGTTCTGTGATACAGTTGAGCACACTGGGAGAACAATAATGGCCAAATGTCAATTCCTTTCACCACCCTGGATTTCCGTGGTGAATCATAGCTTGCAGATTACCGAGCATCTACACTTTGTTGGATTTCGCTGCTCAGCCAGTTAGGGAAATCACTTTACAGCTACATATACTGTAACTACAGATGACCGGACGAAGACTTGAAAATCTGGAGACTGGACTCTGAAGAATTGAACCAGTCCTCCAATTGAAGTCTTGGATTCGGTCCTTTTGGGCTTAGACGGTTCTCTTCCAAGACAGGACTCGAATGGATAATATAAAAAAAGGCACGCTTGCTGTAACACATGAGAGCGTAGCACTTAGAGACAATTCATAACTCTTTTATCTTCCTTTGTTCTCTCTTCTATTAATCTTTACTGCAGTCATCTATCATGAATTGTGTATTATACTGTTTGCCGTGTTTTGCAGCCTGCTTGACATGAACTATGTACTATACAGTGGTACCTCGCATAACGAACGCCTCGCAGAACGAACGATCCGCATAGCGAACGCCCGCGTGACTCGCAGAACGAACTTGTTTCACATAACGAACCGTACGTACGCCGCAAAAACATCGCATTTCCCGTGAAAAAATGGCCGAATCAGGCCACTCGTGTCTCGCGTGGCTCAGATGAAGGCAGAGCGTGTTTGTTCCCAGTTGATTGTCCTTTTTTCCTTGCTTTGATGAACGCCTAAAATCTTACCTCATCAACACATAACATCATACCCTGCTTTGGTGAGTGTCTTTACTAGCGTTTTCCCCCCTGAACACTGTCCTGTCTTCGTTTTCCTCTAATTTCTTTGATTTTTCGCGGCGATGTGGAACGGATTGCACGATTTCCTGTAGAAGTATGGGATATCGTGTTTCGCATAACGAACGTACTGCTGGAACGAATTGTGTTCGTTATGCGAGGTACCAGTATACTATTAACCTTTACTGCAGCCCCATATCAAGGGCCGTATAATATACTAATGTGTTGTAATAACTTCTCCAGTATCCACTATCATTAATCATTATGCACATGTACTGTGCTGTTTCATGAACTATGTACTATACTGTAATTATTTACTGTAGCTACCTATCATGAACTGTTATTGTAACTTCCTGTCATGAACTGTGTACTATACTGTAATTATTTACTGTAGCTACCTATCATGAACTGTTATTGTAACTTCCTGTCATGAACTGTGTACTATACTGTAATTATTTACTGTAGCTACCTATCATGAACTGTTATTGTAACTTCCTGTCATGAACTGTGTACTATACTATGAACCTTTACTGTAGCTACCTATCATGCACCAAGTCTGCGTGGGCCTCTTCTCGAAGATCTTCGTGCACTCTCAGCAGAACTAAAGTTCCAGTGTAATGAAGAGGAGTTGCAGAGCTTTTCCAGTGGGTGTTTCTTTAAGATTGTTTTTCACTAGTTTTAATATGGCAGTACACACATATTCAGTTGGTGTGGCCCTGATAAGGACATGCCATACTATTTTATATCTTTCATGCATTGATCATTTGGGATAACATTTTATCAAACCACCATCTGTGAGTATGATAAAGAGCACAAATTCCAAATTGGATTTATCATTCATATATATATATTGGATAAAAAGTCATGTCTGATGCTATTCATCTTTGGAAAGCCCTTAAAATAGTATATTTTAAGGACTAGATATAAAACTATATGACATATCTGTAATCGACAAGGACAGTTAAAATTAATTACCAATCTTTGAACCAGATGTTCTCAAAATAGCTTATGGCATGCTCATTGACTTGAAATGCATTGTAATTCCTCAATTTTAAAGATAAAAATGTGATAGTATTACCAAATTAAGCAGAAATGTCTGACAAATCCTGTGTCAAATTCCACCTTAGGATTCATTTTGTTACAGCTGGATACAAATTATTTTGTTTACAAAACTACACTTTTTAATAGTAAAAAATTTAATCAAGCAACTGTAG
This sequence comes from Sinotaia quadrata, assembly GCA_028829895.1. Classification (NCBI taxonomy): domain Eukaryota; kingdom Metazoa; phylum Mollusca; class Gastropoda; order Architaenioglossa; family Viviparidae; genus Sinotaia; species Sinotaia quadrata. The sequence continues at coordinate 34,113,212 of CM054177.1, read as the reverse complement.
TTTTAATTTTAATAATTGTGTCATTTATCTGTTTTGTGGACACAAGATGTTTGCTTTCTCACTATAGTCTTTTGTGATTTTATATTATTTGCATAGGTACACTTCGACTTATATCAGTTTAGTAACTATATTCTCTCTCATACATACTACAATACTAACTTGCCACTTAAATGTGCAGCATTGATGCAAGGGGTAACAGATTCCTTGGACAGAGTGATGAAAATTCCAGACACTTCATTTTTACAAGTGAAATATCCACGTTTACCTGGTTTTCGTCCTCTGCATGATGAAAACCATTTTAATGCTTGGTAGGTCTATGCTGATATTTAACATGGACACATAATGAAAATCAGTTTAATACAGGGCAGTCAACGTTGACATTTCACTTAAATAAATAATAAAAACCAGTTTAATATATGGTAGTCTGTAATGACATTTCACTTAAATTAATAATAAAAACCAGTTTAATATATGGTAGTCTATAATGACATTTCACTTAAATTAATATAAAATCCAGTTTAATATATGGTAGTCTATAATGACATTTCACTTAAACGCAATTTTTCACTCTTTGTATCAGTTTCAGTTTCTATACAACTAGAATTTCTGTGGTCCTCAAAAAAATCATTGACACTATATTGTTCCTGGACTATTTCTGTCATGCTGTTTTACTACTGTAGTGTGAATATCTGTTATCAGGGCATAGAAGTATGGCATTAAAGATGTTTTATGTGAAATAATGTTATCAGAGAATGGAAATGTGACATTAAAGGTGTGTTGTGTGAAACGGCATGTTATCAGAATGGAAATGTGACATTAAAGGTGTGTTATGTGTTATCAGGGCATGGAAATGTGACATTAAAGGTGCACCACAAGGAAAACTGTCAGGCAAGACAATAGTTATCAAGGACAATATTGCTGTAGCTGGTATACCAATGAGAAATGGCAGCAAAATCTTGGAAAACTATATTCCTGAGTTTGATGCCACTATCGTCTCTCGCATTTTAGATGCAGGTATAGTGGAGTATTAGTTGTTAATTTACAATTATTAGCAGCAGCATATAGAATGAGGATGAGAAGTTAACACAATAACATTCAACATTGTTAAGTAAATATTAATGCATCTTTTTAAAATGGTAATTTGCATATTTTCTGTTTACAGTTATTAAAAGTTGGTTCAAAGTTTTTTATGTGTATCACAACTACAGTTATCATATATTCTCATTGCTGTGCAAAGAGTGTAAAATATTATAAAGAATAATAATGTATTTTGTCATGCATGATTTCTTTAATAATTTGTATCCTTCTTTATGTATTGTTTTACTGAGGAAAGAAATCTATGCAGAAAATGCGTCATAAAATATTTTCATATACCTGAAAGGTTTAAGGATTGAATGAGACACAGAGTTTTGCTTTATTGGATATTTAGTCTCAGTCATGACTTTTAGTTGGATTGTTTTATGTTAAATCTAATATTCACATATCTATAGTTGTCATAATTGGTATTTTAAATTCTGGGCATATTTGAGAATGCACTATCACTTTGCTGGCATAGTTTGATGAATGTGGTATGTCTAAATGTATTTGTGTGTGTGTGTGTGTGTGTGTGTGTGTGTGTGTGCGTGTGCATGTGATTTATCATGAGCACACCCAATACAAATATTTGTCATTAACTCAATCATTCTCTTGTCTGAACGGTTTATAAGCATTTAATCGAGTCCAACGCACCACATTTAATCGCAGTCACGTAAACTCGAACCACTTAAACGGTATGACATATAATCGCGAAGACATTTAATCGCATAAACGTGTTTTGTCGCAAAAAAGTATATACAATCACGTACACAGGAACAAAATGATAAAAGTCTATAAAAAAAAGTTTATAAAAAAGAAAAAATAAGAGGTCTTTCATAACCTACAGTCGTACTATTATACTGTATCCAAGAAATTCGAAATAAGAAAAAACTTCTATGTACTGTCTGGAACTGGAAATTATGTTAAACATGCGAAAGATGAGCAATAGAACGTAAGTAAACAAGTATTTCCGATTGTCCAAATGTAGTGACAGCACGGACAACACGTTCATTCAAAATGCGGAATTTACGACTTGGTTGATGAACAACGCCGGCTGTCGCCTGGAGTAATGCAGCTTTCTGTTGCTGCATGTCCTTTTTAAGACCATGTAGGAACGTCCAAATCGTTGGATGATGACATGCAAACAACGATTGTAAAGCATGACGCCATCCTTCCACGGCATTCGTTGTCCTGGCAACCCCAACAGCACCTGCTTCATGTTGATTCCATAACACCCTCTGGAATAATGCTGGAGCATAATTCGAACCGCAACCACGTTGTCTACACCCGCGAACGTACGTGTGTTAGAAAAATGTTGTCAGTTCATCTAGACGATCGACACTTTCGGGCATAGAATCAAATATAGCTGATATACATGTAAACAAATGCTAGCCTATTGGACCTGTCGTCACTGTCATCTGTCAGCAGCGTGGAAGTGTCGTGCGATTAAAAGTACGTCCGTTTAGTTGTCGCGCGGTGAAATGTCTCTGCGGTTGTCTGTGCTTAACTGTCCGCTATTAAGCGACGCGCGATTAACTGTCTGCGCATACCAATGTATCTACACATTTGCATGCACCTTAAAGTGACAACTGCAAACATTATTTGAACTGTTTTTCCCAACAGGTGGTCACATTGTAGGAAAGTCTGCCGTAGAAGACTTGTGTTGCAGTGGTAGCAGTGTGACAAATGTGGATGGCCCAATTAGAAATCCACATGATGAAACTCGTATTGCTGGGGGTTCCAGTTCAGGCAGCGCAGCTCTGGTGTGTCGTACATTTATTTTCTTTCAATCCCTACTGCTTTATTGTGCAATTGTTATCAGATCTTTATGGCTTTTACTTTATAACAATAGATGATGGAAGAAATATGTTAATAGTAAATGATTACTTCATTGCATTTTATTACTAATGTAACACTCAAACAAGAAATATGTTAACAGTAAATGATTACTTCATTGCATTTTATTACTAATGTAACACTCAAACAAGAAATATGTTAATAGTAAATGATTACAACATTGTATAGTATAATTGATATATTGAAACACCAACAGAAGAAATATATTTATAGTAAATGCTAACTACTGTATTGCATATTATCACTAATATATTGCAATACCCAATCAAGAAATATGCTTATAGTAAATGATAACTACTTCATTACATATTATCACTAATATATATTGTAATATCCAAAACAATATTGTGTGTATGCATGTGTGTGTTACTTTAGCATAGCATTGCAATATAAAAAATAATCTTCTGAATTGGCAATTACTTCAGAACATGCTCATAGTCAGTCACATACAACCTTTAAACAAGTTTAAATAAAAATATAGTAAAAGAATTATGCTACTGTATCAGCAGCTTGCTAAAGTTAAAGCACAAGTAAACAAGAATTATTTTCAAAAAGCAATTAAGTAACTACAAATATAGAAAATAAGAATATAATATTAATAAAAGATATTAATTAATTAGCTTTAATTGAATGATGGAATTTTTATCTTTACAATACCCTTTCAATAACCTTGATCTAATTCAGCTCTAGAATTACACCACTGTATAGGTAAGACTGCTTATAGGTAAGACTTATAGCAATGTTTTTTAATACATTAATCAAAGTTTAATTTTCTTTGCCATGCCATGTTATATCTAAGTTTTCAACTATACGAGCAGATATATTTCTTGGTAATTATTTTTTAAATACTGACTGATGGTTGAATGGTACTTATTTATAAACTATTCTTTTTAAAAGATAGGTCATTTATTAAATCATAAACATCATCATTAACATTCCATACTGTTATTTTAATTAAGTAAATCTGCAAAGTTTATTGCAGATCTTTAATTATGTACATGTATTATCATAAATCTAAAATAATTCTTTTTAAAATATTAGAGTTATTACTAGTTAAATTTGAATACATTCTATTTCAAACATAGAAGTTGCATATATACCACACTTGTTTGCAAAATAAATAAACTGAAAGTAATGAAATATTAACATGTATACATGTAAAGATTTTGAAGAAAAAGTATTTGTAATTAGGTTGCAGGAGGCATTGTGGACTTAGCAGTTGGTGGAGATCAAGGTGGCTCTATTAGAATCCCTTCCAGTTTTACAGGCATTGTTGGACTGAAACCAACTTTTGGACTTGTGCCATATACTGGTGCAATGTCAATTGAATATACTGTGGACCATTTAGGTCCCATGGCAAAAACTGTGACAGATGTTGCTTTACTTTTAGAGGTAAAATTAATACATGTTAAAGAACTACTTAATTATTAAATGGTTTTGTTTGATGAACAGATGCAGGAAAACTAATCTTTTATTTATTATGAGTGTGTTATTACATTGTGTGGCAGAGTAAATTTGCTTGTCCCTATTTTTAAACTTAATTATTATATAGTTTGTTAAATGTCAATGTGACATGACCTTCAGAACATGTTTTTCATGTAAAGAATATGCTAGGACTTGCTAATGTAATCCAAACCAGTACAGAGTGGATGAGTAATTCTTGCTATTCAATAGTTTCAGGTTTACAAATGATGAACTAGCCAATGGGTAGAGAATGAAACTTTCTGTTGAAGAATGTTCTATATTCTAATCACTTTGATTTAGATGTAACTCAAGTCTAGTCATAAAAAAGCAATTGTTAGCTTAATGGTGAGTTAACTGATTGATTAAGAGAGAATGGACTTAGAAATATTTCATACACTTTACTATTGATATATTATATTGGTAATTTAATGTAAAGATTATTATGTGAAAAGGCTATTATTTCTACATGTATGAATTGAAACACGGTTGTAATTGATTATGTTGCACAGATGTATCGGGCTCATAAATACTGTTGCAGGAATTGTAAGATGAGAATGATTGTAAGAAAGAATGCAATATTCATGTTCTAACACATTGCTTTAGGTCCTGAAATAAACTAGCTTGCTAGCTTGTATGATCTGAAAATTATGATAACACCATAATATAATCTATGATAAAAACTAGTCTTTACATGCTATCTTAAATTTCATGACAAATTGTCATTTGTTTGTTCTCAGGTAATTGCTGGCTATGATGATGGGAGAGATGCAAGACAATTTCCAGCTATTCCTATTCCTGAGTACACAAAACAGGTCAGAAACAGTCAGGTTTTTCTAATCCTGAGTACACAAAACAGGTCAGAAAGAAACCGTAAGGTTTTCCTAATCCTGAGTACACAAAACAGGTCAGAAAGAAACCGTAAGGTTTTCCTAATCCTGAGTACACAAAACAGGTCAGAAAGAAACAGTCAGGTTTTCCTAATCCTGATTACACAAAACGGGTCAGAAAGAAACAGTCAGGTTTTCCTATTCCTGAGTACACAAAATGGGGCAGAAAGAAACAGTCAGGTTTTCCTAATCCTGAGTACACAAAACAGGTCAGAAACAGTCAGGTTTTATGGTGGGGAGGTTGCTGCTGTATTTTTAAACAAGTTACTAGTTTTCTGCTATGCTATTTTTTCCTGAAGAAAAACAGGTATGACCTGTTTTGTCTTTTTCACTTATTACAAATTGTTATATGAAAAATGCTAACTTCATCAAAAGATTTTGATCATTATATCAAGTCATGGTCATAAATAATGTCAAGTTTTAATTCTTCAAGATAAAGTATTTTGTCTTTATTAAATAAAAATTAATGTTCATGAAGTTTGCAATACCCACAGTAATATTTGCTGCAATTAAAATAACATTTTTAGCTCATTTGTGAATATTACTACGATAACAGCAGTAACTAATTATAACAGTAATAATAATACATGTATCAATAAATTAATAACAATGCTGATGATGATTGTAACCTATTTTTCAAATATTACTGAACAGTATTAGTGATTTTGCAAATATTGCAATACTACTACTACTTCTACTTGACTCTGTGAATATTATTGCAACAATAATAACACTTTACCAAACTATAATAATATTAATAAGGTGATCATCTATGAGAGTTGCTATTTAATTACTGCCTAGTCCTTTGCAAACTGCATTAAAAAAAAGTATTTTTTACTTACGCTGCCATTATGTAGTTATTTTTAATTATCTTTTCTATAATATGCCTTATCAGTTAAAAACAACAAAGAAAACCCTCAAAGTTAATGCACATAAAAATTAGATGTTACTTTTTTCTTCACTAATTATGATTAAAATAATATAACATACCTTGTTTTTAGAGTGCAATCATACAAATTATACATGCTGAGTTATTAAGTAGTTTCGAATAATAATGCGTAAAGTGAAGTATTGTGAAGTGAAAAATGCATTATAATTATAAATGATTATATTATTATTCATTACTGAATAATAATACATATTAATTATTTGTAGATTTCATTAATAATTTTACATTTTCTAGTTTTACATAATAATGTTTATTTACATGCACTTTTTATTTTTTCATAGTCATGAATAATATTTGCTAATTTCAACATTATGCATTTTTAATGCTTTTTGTTTCCTCTTACTTGCCTGTATGAACATTGATCTACCTGACAGTTGGAAGAACCAGTGAGATGGAAGAAGGTGGGTCTTGTTAAAGAAGGATTTGATGCTTGCTTGGAGGAAGATGTGAAACAAATTGTCTTGCAAGAAGCCAAGAGATTGTCTGCGGCTGGAATGACTGTTGAAGAAACATCAATTCCTCATCATAAAGATGGTATATAATTATGTGTGTGTGTGTGTGTGTGTGTGTGTGTGTGTGTGTGTGTATTTATTCCTGTCTCTCTAGATTGGTTAAATTCATAGTTCAGCAGCTTTGGAGCAATATAATTCTTTACAGTTTTTTTCCTGACCACTTCTAAATTTGTGATCACTGCTGCCTCCTGGTAATATCACCATTACATAGTTCTGTAAAATGACCATCAACTTGTAATGGGCAGATTATGTTAATGATTAGAAAAGAGATCTTCACCTTTTTCATACTGTCTGCCCATTATACAAAACAATAAGTGAATATTTAATAATGAGTAAACAACATTTTAAAAACTCCATATATTGTAAAATGCTGCTAATTTAAATCAAGTAATTTTATTTAAAGATCACTAAAAATAAAGTTTCTATTAAGTTGTGTAACTACTAATAAGATAAAAGCAAGTACAAAAATATTAAAATGATGGAGTTTCTGTTTTACTGGATTTTTCAAATAAGATAATATTTGTATTCCACCATAGCTGATTAGTACTAAAAGGAACTACTTGCATGAATACATAAATATACACTAAAAAATTTCAGTAATATTTTATTTAAGATGTACAATGAAGACAAGTTATAATAACTGATATAGTATGGTTTTAGGTCATGACATATGGATGGCAACTGGAGGTTATGGAATGTATCACTGTATGGTGAAAGGAAATGGTATGTATATATGTAATCTGCATGAACACAAATTTAATTTTGGTTGGTGTGATCACTCATAGAGCCACTAGACTCCATAATGTGTCTAACAGTAAAGTTGTGTATTATATGCAATCTATATTGAAATATACACAACACAAACTGAATTTCAGATGATAAAGAATCTAACTCATACAGATTTCTCAATTAAAAATTTTGTGATATGTGTATGTTTAGACCATAATTGAAATACTGACTGTGGCATTGCCTATCCTTATTTCTAAACTTAATTGTTATATAAATTGTTAAATATCAAAGTTGGAAGTAAACAACTCAGGTAAAGAATGTGCTAGACTTGCTGATGTAATCTAAACTGGTTTTAGGTAGATGGATGAGTAGTTTTTATTACCCAATGATTAAGATTTACAAGAATGAGATCAGTCAGTGGGCTGAGATCAAAAGTTTATCTGTTGTAAAGAATTCTATTGTCCTATCGCTTTGAATTTGGAGTGGCAAGAAGTCTGTTCATGAAAGGTGGCCATTAGCTTAATGGTGTTTAACCGTTAACTGACTGATTGAGAGAGAATAAATATTTTGTGCATTTTTGCTATTGATATGTTACACTTGCGTTTTACATAGAGATGCATTATATGACTAAGCGTACATTACACACTTCTCACTTTTAGCACAAAACAAATTACTATTAGTACACATAACATACTGTTTTTACTCTTAGCACATCACACATTGTCTTTTAGCACATCACAAATAATGTCTTTACCCCTTAGCATATCAAAATTATGTATTTATTTTTAGCACATACCAAGTTATGTATTTACTCTTAGCACATAACAAGTTATGTATTTACTCTTAGCACGTAACAAGTTATGTATTTACCCTTAGCACATAACAAGTTATGTATTTACTCTTAGCATGAAGTGCATGGAGTTGATATAAACTAGAAAGTGAACACTAACAACCATATTTTTAATAGAAAATTAAATAACTATTGGAATATGAACAAGATTTTAACATAAATAAAATATCAGAATAAATTAATGAAAAGAATGCAAACTCAGCTAATCAAATATATAAATTCATAAATGAGCACTTGAGTTAATTATGCAGAGGAATAATTAGAGAATGTTTACAATACAACTCTTAGAAAAAATGCATTTCCCTTGTCCCATGGATCTTTCTTGAAGATGCAGACAGCTTCTCCATGACAGTGTAGGCTTAACAAACAATGCCACAATTTATCATAGTTTTTTCATATAGGTCAACACTTATTCTGCTTTCTTTTCACCATACCAAAGTGTTAGTGTTAATTTGTGGTGTAGTTTGAACATAGTCTGACACTGTCACAAATTAATACAGCTTCATACCTAGTCTGACAGTCATAAATTAAAACAGCTTAATCACAACTAAAAGGCTGACATTTTGTTCAGTAATTCTTACTAACCATAGTTTGACAAAGCAATAGGTTGTTTGGGGCATATAATGGTAGATTGACATTGTCATGGCTTAGTACAGTTTTATACTATATATTTTTTCAGTGAATATATATTTTTAATGTAAATACTCCTAGATTAATGACAATTTCTAATCTCTTGTGCTTTAACTGAATTAGATCAATGATTGTGAGCAATTTTGTATGTCTCTTATCACATAACCATTTCCTTATTAAAGACTGAATCAGTGGGAATCCACATCATATTTATAAACACCAAATATTTCAGTAATTTTTATTTTTAAAAAATTCTGGCAAAGTATATAAAGCTAATAACTTGTATAAATGTAGTTATATTATTATATTATTATAAAATAAAAATAAAATTTGTCATTGGAGTATGATATTTCTGCAATGTGACGCTGACTGGGTCAAAAAGGTTTTTCTTCGATTATGTGCTGCTATTGCAAGAAACACTAAAATTTCAATATTCTCAACAATCACATGTCCAGGCACAGGATCTCTGTCAAGAGGTGTTTACCCAGTCTCCATGATGGAAACAGCTTTCCGTGGCTTCAACACTCACCCTAGAAATCTGCAACCTGTTGTGAAGTTCTACTCTTTGTTTGGAGAATATATCAATCGATACTATGGAAACATATTTTATGGAAAGGGACAAAACCTGGCTATTCAGCTTACAAAAGCATATGATGCAGCATTGGAGAAATATGATGTTCTTATTATGCCAACTTTGACCCATGTGGCAACAAAAATTCCACCAGCCAACTGCTCCACAGAAGGTAAGAAAAATAATCAATACAATAGGAAATGCATACATAGTAAATAACAAAATGATATGACTTAAACAGACTGTATGTCATAGTTTATACAGAACAAATAACTATATATCATGACTTATACAGACTAAATAACAACACATCATGGACTAAATAATAATTTATCATAACCAATACAAACTAAATAACTAAACATCATGATTTATACAAATTAAATAATAATACATCATGGCTTATACAGAATAAATAACAACACATCCATGATTTATAGAGACTAAGTAACAATGTTATGATTTAAACAGACTAAATAACAATATATGTATATCATGATTTACACAGACTAAATAACGATATATGTATATCATGATTTACACAGACTAAATAACAATACATGTATATGTACATGTATATCATTATTTACACATCTAAATAACAATATATCATGATTTACAAAGACTAAATAAAAATATACACTGTATCATGATTTACATGAACTAAATAACAATATATCATGATTTACACAGACTAAATAAAAATATACACTGTATCGTGATTTACATGGACTAAATAACAATATATCATGATTTACACAGACTAAATAACAATATATCATGATTTACACAGACAAAATAACACAGCATGTGGTTTATACAGATTAAATATAGTAAGACTTTGCGACATAGAAATGAGCTTGTGCTTCACTTCCTGTTATAAATGTGAAAGCATAGCTTAATTAAATGAAACAAACTTCTGATTATTATTTGTAATAGATATGACAGCATGGGTTAACTAGATCAGAGTATATTTGTATTTACACTTTTATTACAACTGTGACAGCAGTATTAACTACATTGAAATATTTTTGTAGCTGTACATTTTTGTTAAAACTGTGAACCACAAATTATACAAAACTCAGTATGTAACTACACATTTTGTTAACTATAGTGAAATTTAGCTACAATGCTGTCACCATTACAAAAATTAGAACTGAAATAAAGTTTTAGTAAAACTTTAATGACATCTCTGACAGCAAGATCTAACTACAGTGGAATGAACCATTAATTACCCTTTTTCATTTAACTATGACAGCTTAATTACATTAGAATACACATGTAACTGTACTTTTTGTCACACTTGTGAGTTAGCTACATTGGAATGAACTTCTAGCTACACATTTTTTTAGAAACTCTTATAGTATGAAATAATGAAATTGGGATGCTTCAGTTCTTGTTACATCTGTGACATGAGTTAATTATATTGAAATGAATTAGTAAATCAATAATACATTTTTACATTCACACATGATAATATGGTAAGTACTGGTCCACACCTGCCTGTCAGAAAACTCCATGTAATAAGATAACACAGGTCCATGCAAACCTGATGCTAACCTGACTTCCAAACTGAAGCACTCACACCAATTATTTTTTTGTGAAACTGAGCAGCACTCAGTATTTCAATAAGCTCAATTAAAAAAATTGTGGAATTGAGCAATTTATTTTCACCCAGCAGTTAAGCCAAGTTAACTTTTATGACACCGCTGAATTCTTATTGAAACCTTTTGGTATAGAATGCACTATCACTTTAATCTTCATGATTTGGAAGTTGTTGGAACTGATAGAAATAGGGTACTATTTCTATTGCAGCAAGGAGAAACATTTGCAGTCCCTTCATATTATCGTCATTTATTAAGAGAGACTTGATGACTCACCCTTCTTAATGTCAGTTCAACAGTCATACTCTTAGTTCTGACTATACAACATATCTACATATGAATGAAGTACAACATAATTTCATGGCAACTTAGAGAGTGACACATTTTATGATAAAAGTGACAGCAGTATCCTATTAAGCTATATTCACAAAAAAGAATTCCTTTAAAAGTGTGTGATTAAAGATTTCATAAATTATCTTAAAATTCTGCTGTTTTGTTTTTGACAGTATTGAAAATGAAAACATATTTCAAATTAATTAATGAATAATTAGTCCACAAATTTTGTTTCATTATTTTTCAGAGCTTTTCAAGCACTGTTTGTCTATGGTGTCCAACACAATTGTATTTAACAGTACGGGGCATCCTGCTCTCAGCATCAATGCTGGATTTTCTGAGACAAATGGTGCTAGATTACCAGTTGGAATGATGATCATTGGCAAAAAATATGATGAAGCTACTGTCCTGCAAGTTGCACGAGCATATGAGAAGCTTGCTCAGGAATTGTAGAGTTAAATAGCAAATATAAACTGATAATCATGTGGAATATATTTCATAACCATACTTGTCCCTTATTGTTGCTTTTATGATTTTGTTGTCCTATAAGATGCTTTAGCATATTAGGAATTGTTCAATTAAATACAAGTATTAAAAAATATTTATGAATTACATTTCATTATTATACTTGCATTTTATTTTGTATCCTTGATGCCTTTGACAAAGTGACACACATCAAAGGTGCTGTCATAACAGTATCTGATGATGAGAAGTACTTCTAAACTGAATGTTTTATCATTTTAAGATGGGATTATAGACAGACTCCATATCATACATAATTATAAAATTGGACAACAGATATATGAATAGAATTCATAATTTTAAAATTGGACAACAGACAGACTGCATACCATTCCTAATTTTAAAATGGAAAACGGACAGACTCTGTTTAATGACAATATCTGAATCAGACTTTGGTCCAATGTATATATGATCTGACACCTCAAATGAGTCGCTCATCATCTGAACTCAATTCCCACAAGCAGCTAAAACAGAGAGGGTTAATTTTGAGATTTCACTTGGTTTGGGAAGTTTAACACCTATTCTGTAAGAATTTGTAACATTTTGGTTATATCTGATCTCTAAATATTAAAATAAAAGCATTTGAAAGAAACAACCAATTGTTTTTTTCCTTTTGCAATGAGTGCCCTTCAGTTTTAACTCTTTGCCCTTTGTTCTGAATTGACTTGGTTTATATTTATAAATCAGTGAAAAATTTTGGCTATATCTAAAAATAAAAGCATTTGAAAGAAACAACCATATTGTTTTTTCCTCTTCAAGGAGTCAAAATGCCCTTTCGTTTTAACTCTGTTTCCCCTTTGATCTGAATTGACTTGGTTTATATTTATATATCAGTGAAAAATTGACCCTCTAGTCCAGAGGTCAGCAAACTTTTTGTACTACTAGACCATTTTAGGAGGTCAAAAAGGCACACTAGGCCAGAAATGGTCAAAAGTATACCATCACTAGGCTTGAATAAAAGTCTTTGCACTTTATTTTGTGCAATTTAATGTGTAATAAAGAGAAGACACTTCAAGGGGTAGGGATGGACAAAAATTTGAAAAAATTTGAAAAAAATGATCTATGTGGATTAGGGCAGGTTTTTCATTGTTGATTCAGCAATTAGCAAGACTAGCCACATGACATCCAATGCCAAGTTATGTTGGTGGATACAATGTCACAGAGGATTCTCACAGTAATGAAGATGGGATTATAATGGATATGTTTATGTCTTCTGTTGATTTAGATAGGAAAAATACTAAGAAAATCAATTCTACAGGTTATTCAATCATTTTTGTTATTGATTTAGTGTTAAGTAAATCTGATCATTGGTCAGTGCGCATTTTTTCTTTTATATTTTAAATCTTTAAATGCAAACAATAGTTTTCAATATTGCAGTAAAACTTTGAAATTTATTTTCTTGTGTTATGATATTTCAGACTGTCACGGGAAAAGGCATGGAGCCAAAATTATATTTTATTTCACAATCTAAAACCGCTCATGGACTAAAGGAAGTAATCTCACCCTGTCAAAATTCGCATTTTTGACAGCGGCCGTATATGTTGACACATGTATGTTATGTGACTTTTAAAATTGTTCACCTATAGATAGTTGTCATATCTCTGAAGTATATATGGCCTTATGACTAGTTTTGCTTGTCAGAGCAAATTCTGACTGGCCATGGTAAGTTAACTTGAAATTTGATGCAAGAGGTATTTAATCTTATTGCCATCTTTTGTCTTATCCCATCCCACTATTATCCACCTGGGGAAATGGGTTAGTGGGTTATAGTTCTATAGTTATAGAAACTATAGTACCAAAATGGGCATGCTAGTTTAGTTTTGGAGTCTCACAGATATGCATCCTCTAACCAATGTTTGGCCAGTGCTATATTTATCTTCCATGAGATTCCTCAGCCCAGTATGGGGTTTTCACCCTTTGAACTTCCATATGGGCAAAGGGTATAAGGATCCATGGAAGTTTTAAAGCACTTATGGACCAATAAGGAAGCAGCAAAAAGAAATTAGGTCAGTACTTCAATACTTGACTAAGCTTCACGGCAGACTGAAAAGAGTATAGAAATTGATTCAAAGATAATCTGATGGAGGCAAGTCAACATCAGGCCTGCCAATACAATTACCAGAAACAGGAAATACAATTTTCTGCTTCTTTTGACCCACATCAATGACTTGCAAGGACCTTTTCTAATCAAAGAAAAACTTTTCTCCATCTGGATATGGTTCTGTTGTGAAAGGTGAAAGTCTCTTTAATAAACAGTTTTATAACAGAAACTGCTGTACCTGAAGATACACAAGTCAGTATCTTGCCAACAAAATTTTGTTATTTCCACTGACATCTATAAAGATGTGAGTATCTCAGAGGAAGTGACACCCAGCCAATGGTCCCAATGAGCAAGTATACTTAATGATAATCTGACAGATCAACCTGGTTACTTTTACCAGTAAGAATTTCTTGTGGACTTGCAGGATGACAAACCAAACTGATGCAAACGATACCTAAAGTCCCCACTTTGTTAGATCATGATCAAAGAAATTTAGATATTGTTAGCCATTGGGATGGTTAAACTGTCAGATTTACATTTACCAGAACAAGGCTCAAGTTACTAGATTGCACTAACTAGACAATATATTGCTTACAAAACATTGTTTATATGTGACTCTAATCTGACAGCATGTTCATCCAAATGTTGCTATCAGTTTCAGATAGTATATTATTTTAGCTTCATGTTACATATGACTAGATGAGGAGAAATTTCCAGGCCTTTGTTCTTTTCTTGAGCTAGCCAGTTTCTATCAGCAATTTATCCAAACATCAATACAGTGGAGTTGCATTTTACATGGAAGTTGCTTTCTAAAGACAGCACAAAGTCTATCAACAGATATAGTCAGAATTACCCTTAATCTGCATGTATTTAAGATTGAAGCAGTTCCTGCAGAATTGAAAAGGATCAGTTTCTTTACTGAGATGAAATAGTTGGCTTACATTGGTGGTGGGGAGATGTAGTATGAAGAATACATAGAGTTTAAATCTAGAATTCAGAATGTTGAGATAAACTCATTATACTAGGGTGGGGAGGAATGTAGTATAAAATCTAGAATTCAGAATGGTGAGATAAACTCATTACAATGAGTGTGTGTGTGTGTGTGCATATGTAGTATCTAGATTTCATAGAATTGTGAGATAAACTCATTACAATATGGGGTGGCCATGTAGTATAAAAAAAATACCTAGATTTCAAATCTAGAATTCAGTATGGAAAAATGTATGAACTGGGCCATTGCCTAGATTTCAAAACTAGAATTTAGTATGGCAAAGTGTATGAACTGGGCCATTGCCTAGATTTCAAAACTAGAATTTAGTATGGCAAAGTGTATGAACTGGGCCATTGCCTAGATTTAAAAAACTAGAATTCTGTATAGTAAAATGTATGAACTGTGCCACTGCCTAGATTTAAAAACTAGAATTCAGTATGGCAAAATGTATGAACTGGGCCATTGCCTAGATTTCAAAACTAGAATTCAGTATGGCAAAATGTATGAACTGGGCCACTGCCTAGATTTCAAAACTAGAGCAAAATGAACTAATATAAGGAAGAGAAGTATCGGCATGTAGTACGATTAGGTAGATTTCAAATCTAAAATCATTCAGTGTGGCAAGATCGTAGACCTAGGTATCTATCTTTCAAGGTGAACTCATTACATTTTTTTTTTTTTGGGGGGGGGGGGGCATGTAGTATGAAGATTACCATCACATTCTGCATGGCAAGATGAACTCATTATAAGGGGCACACTAGTGTGCATGGTCAAATTAACTTTAAACTCTATACCCTAGTCAATTAAACTATATGTGAGCTGGAACATTTAGTAATAGCTTGTACACTTGAAAAAAATTTCACTTTTGTAAACGACCACTTAGTGCTTGCTTATTTCAGCAGGGCAAATTTTATGAATTGACTCATGCAGTGAATTATTAATCCTGCCAGTATAATTATTCAGGATCAAATACCATTCATGTGGCTGAACAAAACAAGCAGAAAACGTACCTAAGCTTGCCTCTATAAGACAGCAATAAAACAGTGTATTCTAGTTTGACAATTATAAACATTAATTTTATGGTTTTTTTGGTTGAATTTTCTAATACACTTCTACAGCTTGAGGTATCAATTTGCCCTTATGTTAAAGTCACCAGTTCATCCTGTCAATCTAGGCATGATGTGTGCGGCTGGTCAAGTCATCTAACTGTCTATCATGTCAGTTTGTCACTTGGTTCATAAGATTCAACCAAATGTAAACTCGATTTTATGTCTGTTCTTAAAAACAAAAATCATAAATTCATACTATTTTCAAATGGCGCTACTTTGAACGATTGAATTGTGCGTTCGTAACCCCAAGGAAGTAAGCGGCCCTGTTCATTCACGTCTTTCATTCGATCTATTGCGACTATGTTATGCAATCAATATAATTACATGTACCATGATTTGGACATAAACTGTTACCTTTTGATGCAATGTGAACTGAAACGATGGCAGCAGACTTTCACGGAAAGCGGAGAACAGTATGTCTAGAGTGTTTGATGTGTTTTAATCCTGTTAAGTGTTATTCTATAGCAGACGAGAACATTATTATTAGGCTATTATTATTAAAACAGATTTATTTTACACCCATATAGACCACCACGACAAGCAAAACTCTGTTTATACAATATATGTATAAGATTTTTTCTACTGTGTATAAATGGATCGAACTACGCCTACGGGCAACAGTTTTTATCATTGAGCGTTTGAAACAATCTTAAATAAATAAATAACAATTCTTCTTCCCTCTCTCTCTCTCTCTCTCTCTCTCTCTCTCTCTCTCTCTCTCTCTCTCTCTCTCTCTCTCTCGCACACACACTCCAAGTAAAATGATTAGGTTTCGATTTTGATTCCTTGAATGCAGCTTTATTTGAAGGGTTTTATGTCTTAAAAGCAGACTATTCAAATGTTCCATTACTGCCAGGGCATGTTTTCATACTGGATTTGTGGTAAGATTGTGTTCATAAGCACATTACATCTTTTGAATTTGACTTTGCCGGGAGCACGACTGTTACTTTTTAAGAGATATAAAATAAACAAATGAATCTGCACATTCAGAACATACTTGCCAATACAATATAAACAATTTAGAGGGGTAGGGTTGTTGTTTAAAAAGAAGGAAAAAGAAAAATGTATGCTGACACTTATTTTGGGCCTAAACTATAAATGTTTATATTTTTGTTGTTGTGTTAACTACTTACACTGCTGTAAGTGTAAATAAAATATATAATAATATGTAAATAAAATTATTATTATCTTGTGAATGTTAGTAAAACAAACAAACAAAACAAAACAACTTTACTTTGGGGGTTTGTAGGTTTGATTGATATTTGTTAGTGTACTAGCACTTTACAGTTTATTAGTGGTATAGGGCATGACATTCCTTGCATAAATTTATGTTACATTGAGCACAACCAAAAATTGTACCTTTGTGGACTTATTGCTTGAGATGATAATGTCAGCAGTTTCTCTTGGGCATCTTGATGTTGATGTGACCTCACATATTTTCATTTTTGCAAAACAAAGCTCTCACAACTTTAGAATGTCATCTTTTTCTGGCACTGAATCCTGCAGTGAGTTGTGTGGCAAGTTCATGGCAAAAATCAAGATGAGAAAAACATTTGCATCTGTGAATAGCAGCTGAAGTATGGTCATGAAGTATGAAAGCATTTTTGATGGCAGAATTTATTAGAAACCCAAAATGTATTTCCAGGATTTTCTGCAATTCTGCCTACAGAAAACTTTATTCTCTTCTGATCATGAGTGTCCACCCAATTCATGTGAAATTGTAGTCAAAGAGGGCTTGCAACTGCAGAACAGATTGGTGAACACCATTGAGTCCAATGCTTTGGTAAGCTTGTTGCATGGGGGTTGGGTTACTGAAGGTTGACCATCCTGACCACTTGTTTTTTATCCTGCCACTACCACTGCAGTCAGATTACTGTTTTCTTACTCAGAATTTTGCTTTCACCTTGTACAGCCATTTCAGCTCTTGTGGAAAACCTTTTCTCTGTTGTCTTACTGTTCCTCAGGCATACAGCCCTTTCATGAGCAAATCTTTCCTAAGTTTTAGAGATGTAAAAAAAAATTGTCAAAAGTTACTCTGTTTCTGAAGTCTAGTTATGCTGACAGGTTTGTGACAACATAATGACCAAGTCCAGCTGGTGGTCTTCATGGCCAAGTGAATTTTGAACCTGCACAAATACGGGGTGTCACTATTGCAGAGCATCCAAACTTTGATACCATGCTTGACTGGTTTTGATGGCATATACTGTAGATACACAAGATGCCCAGTAAAACAAATCATTGATCCATCTATAGCCAAATGACACTCAGATATAAATGTTCTTGTAGCAGCAAATGTAGTTACCAGAGTATCCATCACTACTTTCACTTCGTATACATGGCAAAAAGTTGGGTCTCCTCTGGCTGGCTCTGCCCATTCATCACTGACCTGAAGTTATGAAATCAGGCTGATAAAGCAATTTCTGGCAAAGACTTATGCCAGAATTGCTGATAACTGACCAGTTGTGGTAACTGAGACAGGCCCATCAAAATATTGTATGCAATATAAAGATGTAAAGACATTGCTTTCATCTCTGCTGGCATTGTCTGCGCAAAGTTGGCACATATATACTTATATAATCACCTTGCCAGTAGTGCTTCAGGGAATAACAAAGAAAAATAGCCTAATGCCATTGCAGTCATTATTTAAAATCCATCGGGAAACACAGCTCCTGTACCATCAGCATTAAAATCATTGACAAAATGACAATAAATGGTATATGAAGATGTACAGTCCATTTATTTTTTGTATGAATCATTGGGCTTGGATCTACTTCAGTATTGGAGTTATTGCTGTCCTGATTATAAACAATATCACTTTCAGTTGCACTATCATCTGCATTCATATCATGATCTGTCTGCATCTCAAACCCACAAAATGACTCTTCTTCATTGAATTAAAGAAAAATTTATGGGACTGAACAGTTAACAGTTAAAGTTGACTCAGAACTGCTATGTAATGTTGCTGCCATTTTGTGATTAACACATGGCACAAATGAGGCCAGCATGAGTAAAAAAATTTTCTTTAATTTTTAATATAAGCAATGCATGCTGATGTCATTAAATGATTTGAAAATGAACTAAGTTCCGATTGCCTTCATATAATTGGCTTCATTTTGGCATTGTGTAAAAAACCACCTGCTTTTGAAAACTGAGGCACTCTAAAATGCTTATGTCAGTACCAGAGGGTGGGTAGAAAGATGCGCTTATGTAAATTTGTATAAAATCAGACTGGAAACATGAGCTTACATCTATACAAAAAGCATTTATGATTTATGATCAAAATGGGAATTAGGATTGGTTTTCTGTTTTCATTTTCTATTTTCAGGAAATTTTTAATCCCAATATTGCAATTTATGATAAATTTAAATACATTTATTCTAAAACAACACATGTTTTTTATTTTGGAAAACTACCCATTTATAATTAAGCCTTTATATAATTCACACACACACACACACACACACACACACACATATATATTATATATATATATATATATATATATATATATATATATATATATTTATGTAAGAGCAATTGCAAGCAACGACTTACAAAGTTGTCTTCATGACTAGCTTTATTTCCAGTGTTTCTCTCAATGCACTTTCTTATTTCCCTATACATAATGTAATATTCAGAGTACAATTTCTTTTATGTATTTATGGGAAAAGTTTTATTCTTTGATGATTTGCAAACCTTAATATATTTAGTTTGAGTAATGTTTTAATTAAGTCTAAAATAGAAAGGGATTAGATTAGCATAATATAATATATTTGTTGAGTTGCAAATTAACAACTGTCACTTGAATTTGCTATGGTAAAGGATTCATCAGTCAGCTTGTCCAAAGCACTATCATGGTTACTGAGACATGGAGCAGGAAAAGAAGGCTTCACATTTTTACCAGGTCAGCTTAAATTGATAAACAATTTGGTATTTTAAAAAAAAATTAGCTCATCTGCTTTAGTGTGTGTATGTGTTTGTATTTATGTGTGTATATATATGTATGTCATATAAGGATATGCATGTATGGTGTATGTGTGCATGTGTGTACATTATTTTCTTTATTTACAACTTTACATTTTTTTTTTACTTTGTGATACAAATCTCTGTGCCTTAGGTTTGAAATCAAATGTATTCTTTTAGTTTTACTATAATAACTGTTTGCAAAGGGAAGTTTTATTGTATTTTTAATTTCTATTGACTCTGAGCCCCAAAATTTCTGATTTAAATAGGTTAAACCTGTCAAATTTATATGTGACACTTAAAAGTTGCCTTTTATTTTTATAGGAGGATATCTTTACGTGGATGAAATTCTCAGGTTGCCTAGGTTTCAGTGCTATTCATTGCAGGATGTGGAAAATGTGGTTGCTTTCAATGATAAGCAACGATTCCACCTGGAGCTTGATTCTATGACTAAAAGGCTAAAAATTAAAGCACATCATGGACACAGCATTCAGGTAATCAATGGCCTAGAAGCAAAGACAATAGAACTTTGAAAATTTAACCACAAGGATAATAATTAAAGCACATCATGGACATAGCATTCAGATAATCATTGGCTATAAGTGAAGGCAATAGAACTGTGAAAGCTTAATTTAAAAAAACTATTAATTAAAGCACATTACACACAGCTTTCATTAAGTTGTTTTAAAAGACAGCCTTTAACTTGTACTTGAAGACTGGCTTGTTAAGTATACATTAGTTGTAATAATGATAGTTGCTTGCAACTCGATGGTATGTTGTATAATCAGCCATGCTTGTCTCTGACAACAAATACTCTGATTTTAATGTGTCAGACAGTAAAAGTAAAAATAACTTCATGTTAGTATAGTATGCTAATCTGATGCTAATGTTATGTATGAAAAGCATTGGTCAAGTTGTCATGGCATTCATTTAATAGTAATAAATAATGATGATTATTTTATAAAAGCACTTAATTTTAATTTTTAACAAAATATTTAAGCACTTTACTCCATAAGCATCCTGTAATATGCAGTATAGAATTAGCACATTATAAAATGCATGGCAGCTTACAGTAATAAACATATACAACATAATATACATTTATAAATATTTTTGCACTTATATATCATGAACATATTCACACATATTTGTATATATTAATACATAATAATAATATATACAGTATACACAATGTACCTTGCACCACACAAAGTGTAATCACAGGTAGAGCTCAGGTGAGATGTGAACCAGGTATGAAATCCAAACAGAGGTCACAGAAGTAAAGATTGTGATCATAAATAATAAAGATGTAACCTCTTTAAAGAATAGCAACTTATCTAAATCAATACTGCAGTATTAAATTTAGTGTAAACTTACCGATTTCACTTCAGAATTTGCCTAGGGAAGCACACTCAATACACATTGGAAGCCTTTATTGTAAGAAGGAGTGATTTGGATAGCTTGCATTTGATTGGATTGCGTTTGTCCTATAGGTCATGAATACATTAATGGATTAACCTCATACCTCAGTCGAGAGGGTATGAAAAGACATTTCAGGCCCTTCTGTTTTATACAAACATCTGACATAAGTTCTAAAAATAAACATGGGCCACAGCTTGAGCTGCAACCAGCAGTAATGAAGGGGATCAAAAACCACGACAGTTCAATTAGATCAGATGCAATAATAAATAACTAGGGGAGCACTAGGCTGGAGTGGAATACTAGCTAGGCCGTATCTAGTCTAAAGGCCAGACTTTGCTGACCCTGATCTAGATGATCTGAGTAGTGATTGAACTGAGAATATTTTAAGCTCTGCTGGGAAGGAGGTGACGTGTTTTGCTAAAATTGCTGCAGCTATACCAGGTTTCAAAGACACTAAATGCAGCTAGACCAGGTTTCATAGTCACTAAATCAGCTAGACCAGACTTCAAAGACATCAAAAACAACTAGATCAGACTTCAAAGACATCAAACACAGCTAGACAGACTTCAAAGACATCAAACATATCTAGACCAGACTTCAAAGACATCAAAAACAACTAGACCAGACTTCAAAGATATCAAACACAGCTAGACCAGACTTCAAAGACATCAAACACAACTAGACCAGACTTCAAAAACATCAAACACAACTAGACCAGACTTCAAAGACATCAAACACAACTAGACAGACTTCAGAGACATCAAACACAACTAGACCAGACTTCAAAGACATCAAACACAACTAGACCAGACTTCAAAGACATCAAACACAAATAGACCAGACTTCAAAGACATCAAACACAAATAGACCAGACTTCAAAGACATCCAAAACAACTAGACCAAGACTTAAAGACACTAAATGCACAGCCAGAGGAGGAATTGGTGGGTGGGTGAATATTGAGTGACTAAAAAAATGAAAACTTATTTATGACATTCCTTTTCTTCATACTTCACACCTTTTAACAGAAAATTATATTGATTCTTCCACATAGTGAAACAGGATGAACAGTTTTAAATAAAAGGATGGTGTAAGATTCACAAATATACTTTATGTTCATACCAGTGGTTCCACAAGGAAATAAGCAAGTAAGCAAATAAGTGGTCAATATTGCATTGGTAGCAGACAATTAAAACCAATCTGTATAATTTATTCATGGTCTTCAGAACTGTAATGAACATAATAAAATATAATTGTCATACTTATTAAGAACGTTTTATATTTAAAAGATAAAAATTGCTGTCATTATTTTGTAATGAAAAATATGATTTACAAATTTTACTTATTCATTTAATAGCATAATGTACACTTTAAAAAGTCAAGAATTTGTGTTTACTCTTTACGTTTTATATATATTTAATAACATTTAATAATAGAAATAATGTTTTCTGTGTGTCACATTGTTATTATTTTCAGTTTTTAGCAACTGATTTTAGTAATTTGTTACATTTCTTCTGAACACTTACTTGCCAGTGCATTTAAAGACAGAAAGATAATATTACTCTTCTGAGCCACTTTCTGTATAAACACATTTCAGAGTTGGTTACTTTGGTATAGTGTGTATTTTTATTTCTTGTCTGCAGGTGCAAGATTTGGATTGTGAACCCATTACCAGTTCTGAACTATTTCCGATTGTTATTCATGGCACATATTACAAATTTTGGGATAACATACGTCTACAGGTAGAGTTAATAAGAACAATTTTAGGTTGTTATTCATGGCACATATTACAAATTTTGTTTTAGTTAATATTAATAAGAACAATTTTAATTGTTACTCATGCATGTATTACATATTTTGGGATAACATACCTCTACAGGTAGAGTTAATAAGAACAATTTTAGGTTGTTATTCATGGCACATATTACAAATTTTGTTCTAGTTAATATTAATAAGAACAATTTTAATTGTTACTCATGCATGTATTACACATTTTGGGATAACATATGGCTACAGTTATAGTTAATAAAAACAATTTTTGTTTTAAATTAACAATAACAAGACATTTATTAACACAAACTAACAGTTAATAAGGTTGCCAAAATATAAACTAACTCATTTGCACTGGGAAAAAACGTGACCTGAAAAGAAACTTACTTACAATATTAACTAAACACTTTTCACCCCAGGAAAATAATATCAGAGCACTAGCAGAAAAAAACAACCCAAGTACTATGTAACTTCACAAGACATCATTCTATTAATTAAAAAAGTAAATTTATTACTTAAAGTTTCTGTTCTTAAAATAAGCGTCAACTCTTATTTATGTATATATATATATAAATTACTTGGCCTAAATCTGCCTATGATAAATAATAAGAACGTGTATTTCATACCTCTGATATGTCTTCAGCATGATGTTCCTGCATGGTATCCAAAGAAGAATAGGTGTCCAAAAGAAATAGTGACACTCCCAACATTAAGTGTCATGGTGCACAAAAAAGTGTGAAATGTAGCAGATAATGCGATGATGTGTACAGTACTGATATGTAGCAAAGTCACAGCACAAAGAAAGTCATCTACACTTTGGCTCTGCAATCTCATGACAGGAAAGAAAATCATGAGTTCTTTTTAGGAAGACATTACTGTTTCCCCAAAATGGGATCATATTTTTCTTGGTTGATAAATATGTTTCAGGGGTCTTTATGACTCTTACAGTACTGTCTCAGGTGCAGCTAATGTTCCAGAGACTGATTAGAGGACTGTTTTCCTTTTTCCTCCTGAATGAATGTCAGGTCAATTATAAACTTGAAAAAAATCACTAGTATACTTAGAAAAAAATCTTGAATCTTAACTAACCTACCTTAAACATTGTTTACTACACCATCACTCACTAAAAATTAGACTATGACTAGTGTTAATATTATAACACATTGCTCTAAATCAAGGCAAAAATCTATCAGTTTAAGAACTTATCAAATAAAATCTAATAAATTAAATTATTTCCATAACCCAGCTGTCACATGAACAAAATTTATACATAAACACACATGAGATGTATTGTTTTTCATGATAGGTAGTGTTTGGGCAGGCTTTGCTGTCAGTCCCATGCGTGTTTCCCATGACGTTATTCTATTTTTATTTAAATATTTTGGCAGTGTCCCCTTTCCTGTTGATCTATACTAGTGGCAGCATGAACAGTTTCCAGCTGTGTTTTAGTATATAAAAGACATTTATGTCTTTGTTTTATTATGT
Source organism: Sinotaia quadrata (assembly GCA_028829895.1). Classification (NCBI taxonomy): domain Eukaryota; kingdom Metazoa; phylum Mollusca; class Gastropoda; order Architaenioglossa; family Viviparidae; genus Sinotaia; species Sinotaia quadrata. Next base: position 34,088,451 of record CM054177.1, on the reverse strand, counting down.
GTAATTCCTTTCTATTTCTGACTCTTTGAACTTGTTTGCTGATACCCACAGTTGACTGATGATTTGGTTCTCAAGCTCATTAAAAGTTCTAATTTAAAAAAAAATGTAGTGCCCTAATTTTGCCTCTCTTAACTAGCAAGATTGTATATTATATGATTGATATCACTTATGGGATTTTATTAGAAAAGTTAGTTTTATTGCTGAGTATGACCTGCACATATTTTGGGGACAGAGGTTGTACTTTTGCATTCCTAAAGATTTGAATTCTCAAACATTCTTTTAACTATAGAAAGTTTGTTTATGGTTATGTCATAACTTGCTGATAGTATATAAGAATTCACTTTATTAAATGAACAAGTTAATGAGAGTCAAATAGTTTACACTCTCCAAATAACTTGATATACACTGGAGAAGATACTTCTATACCCACTGTAGTCAAATAGAGGATGTCTTCCCAGACAGGATTACTGACTGAGGATGAGGTAGACTGGTAACCAAAAATAACCGCATGGACTGGGATACAGCAGGAGCCAAACTTTGTATATATTTTTGTAAGTACAATAGAAAGTTCTCCAGCTCAAAAACTGCTTAAACCATTTACAATCTCACATTAAGTGATATACACCTTTAATGCTATAATCAGTTGCTATATTGCAGATTCAGCAGAGTGCTATAAGGAATTACTTGGCATAGCAAGCTTGTTCACTGTATTACAGTGGCTGATGTAAAATTTTAGCACAACACTACTACATAGACATTCTTGAAGTAAATAATTCAGGTGTCCTGGTCAGTAACCAACAATTATCATTTCTACTAAGAATTACAATTATATAACAGAGTAGTTATATTGTGTACACAATTAACAGTAGAATTTATCTGCTAAAAATAAACAAATTCAATAAAGAAAATGCTAGAAAATTGTTTCTAATAATATCTAAACAAGAAGCAGCAGCAGTGGATAAAATAAGAAACATACTATAACAAAAGATGTGTACATTAAAATAAGGTAGGAGGAAATAGAATGATTAATAATTTTTATATCAAAGTTTAACAAAAGAAATCCTCTCTCACAGTTAGAAAATACGCTGTAGTTTAAAATTACAAGAATAAAATATAAAGTGTTTCATTTTACCTCATGATGCAGTAAATAATTTACTGCTCAGAAAATAGTTTAAAATTAGAAGAATAAAATAGTGTTTAATTTTACCTCATGATGCAATAAATCTACTGTTCATACAGCATGAAGCATTCACTCCTCTTTGAAATGGTGAAGGCCTGGCTACTCAAATTTGGCTATAAATGTACAATTTCAGATGGATATGCGTTACCAAAGTAAAAGAAAAAATAAATAAATGTGGTGATAAAATGCCAGGGACTGTTTTGTCTCTGTTTTGGGGAAAGTTGTACTTTGTCAGCTAAAATGACCTGTTAAATGTCACTACTGTCACAACTTTATTCCGTCCATTAGTGATGTGTCAACACCATGTTTGGATCTGTTGGTTGTTAGTCACAGCATCCAACATGCCATTCACCATAGATATTTTTGTAATAATGCATGCAGGGTTATGTATATTAGCATGTTTGCATGCAAGATTGCAAGATGAATGAATAATATAAACAAAACAGGACACTATTACATACACAACACAATCAAATCATCAGTCAACTTTGGATATCAGCAACCTTTCAAAAACAATTGTAGGCAATTTCCTTTTTTTCCAAATTATTAGGATTTTCTCTCATCCAGTAAAAAACCCTTGACTCCCGCACATCACAAATCACTCATTCATAAAATATGCACTCTGGGTATAAAGGACAACAGTTTCAGTGGATAATAAAAATGCAATTAACAAATTATATAATACAGTTTACACACAGTTGCGGTAATCACCACTATCAAGAAAATAAAAGAATTTATTTTAAGAATTTAAAATGAGTGGTAATTTTTAAGTACTCACTCATTGTTTATGAAAAGTCATGAAGTCATTGAAAGTTGAATGGTATTAAAGTTCCACAAATGAATTGGATATAAACACATAAAAAAATATTTTTTAAATTTTATTTTAAGCCCTAACATTATTTAACGTAATCCTGGCTACTCTTATTTTATCTATTTTATATGTTTTATATTCAATGAGGTTTAACTAATCTAACTATAGCACTCATGAATTTTAGGCACCCTCTCTCCCTCTGGTAAGTTTGAATGTCCTTAGGATGTAGAGTTAATAGCCAGTAGGTCAAGTGTGTGTGTGTGTAGCTCCCATATCACATATAAAAATTTGGTCTGTGTGTGTGTGTGAGTGTGTGTGTATGCATGCACACACAAGCCATATCAGCACATGCTCAGATGATCAATTACACTGAAACGTGTTGTCACCCCTGCCATATTGTCGTTTTTCCATTCTGAAAGTACTGTGAATAAGTCCCCTTCCAGCTTTTGACACCCTTGGCGTTGATCAGCTCCTGGCATTCTTCTAAACAATAGACTACCTGGAAATGGGTCAGTGCCCTGAAGATTGGATGGCTTTCCAAATTGCTTCCACATGCGACAGGTTGATGTCATGCTCTGCCATCAAATGAAGTGCCATCAGACCTGGAACTGCCCTTTAACAGAAACTGTATAAGTGCAGTCTGTCTAGTTGCATAGCAAAAGAATTTGAGGCAGGTATCTGGTTTGGATGAATTACTACAGTGGTTCATTAGTTCATTAATGGTCTTGCCAAGGCAGTAAGATTTTCTTGTGCTCAGTCAACTTTACCATGCTGAAATACCAAGTTTTATTTCCAGTTCAGAGGAAGGTATCAACTGGCATTATAAAAGAGAAAAATGTTGCCACACAAGCCCTATGGTATGTAATATTGTACAAATCTCCTGGCTTCTATGTTGTTTCCAGTTTGAATATAGTCAGTGTCAGTTCCCAGTAGTCCCCTGGCAGCTGTCGTGCAGATCTCTCATTGGTCTGTCTTGTGTATCTGTTTAGAATCAACAGCCATTGCCATGAACTGTGGTTTCACGCTTGTGTCTCAAGTGTTGTATTTGATATATGTTAGCACCTAAAACCTCAGCTTACATTTTACTTGAATATCCTATCTAAGTTTAGCTGCCCTATTTTATTCTAACTAGCTAAAATCTTAAATATTTCAATAGTTGTTAACAGTATGTTTGAGTCAACATATTCTAACTCACTATTTACATAATACACATAACATGTTTATGATATCACATGATAGTCTCCCTTGCCTAAGGAGAAAATATATACATACAAAATAAATTTTAAAAAATAAACATGATATAGGACTTTGCCTGAAATCTGTGACAGTATGCTATAACCTTCTTTCAAATTCCACCTTTCATTGTTAATTTAGTCAGTAACATGAAGTAAATAAAAGCATTCTTGCACCAACAGCAGCCAGCTGGTCATGATTACATTCTACATACAGTTCTTGAAAATCTAAGAATGGTTGAGGTTAGATGTATATTCCTATAGCCTAAATTAAGTACAATAAGTTCATGCCAGACACATTCCTCCTTGTTAACTGTGCATTTGAAAGAGGGAAGGGAGAAGAAGCTTCTCTTGATACTACACCAGTACTAAATCTAAATGCTTATTCAGAAGAACAAAATTTTTTAATTTTGGTGTCAAGTGTTGGTTATATCATAGTTACACACTCTGACACTTTGTGGTTATCATTGCATCAGTAATTATAATGACCTGTTTACTAAACAGTCAGAGATCTATGTGAATGGTTTAAACAATAGTTAAAACTAGGATAGTATATCAAATGCTTGAATAGCTCTCAAAGACAGCTTATTTAGTAATAAAAAATATTAAAAAATTAATGCAATAATAATTGTTAGTATTATCCACTATTTCAGAAATATCCCAGTTTACTTTTTCAAACTTAAATGTTTAGTCATACTTTAAAGAAGTCTGAGATATTAGGATTTTCAAGAAGTAAGAGATTTTAGGACTTCTAAGAAGTCTGGGATAATAGGATTTTCGAGAAATATATTTAATTTTAAAATTTATAAATACAGTAATGACAGTGATATAAATGTACTAATGTCCACCACTAAAATAGTCCAAAGCACTGATCATGTTTATTTTGTAAACTAAAACCATTAGCTCAGAGGTAGACTTAAAAATTGCAGGTAGATTCTGTTTTAACTTTTGTGAGTCATATGAGTTAATTGTTTTGTTTATTTAGTAATTAACTTAAAAATGATATGACGGGGACAAGATTTTCACTAAGTTAAAGTGCACTTGCAATCTCAAACAAAAGAGTGAAAATTCATAAGTTTTACTTTTTACCAGGGACTGAAGAGGATGAATAGGATCCATATCCATTTTGCACCAGGACTACCTGGAGAAAATGAAGTTAAAAGTGGTGAGAACATTCTTTGATCAAAGATACTTTTTATAATATGACTCAATTATTGTCAGTGTAAATAATAAACTTTTAATATGATTTGTTTCCATATGAATTGCATAGTTTTGCTGTTGATTTATTTCTTTCTAAAATGACATGGTTAATTAATTTGAAATGCCTATTCTCTCATCCGCTGTTTGACAAGAAAAAAATAAATGATCTTGGGCTGAAGTACCATGTGAGCCTAGTGTTTTATGTAAGTGTACTGCTATCTATCTATATTATGTCAACTCTCTATACAACTACCATTTTTCTTCATACTAGTCTTTATTAAAGATATAAACAACTTCATCTGTATGAAAATATATCAGTCTTAGGTTTCAGTCTCTTTCATGTGTTCCTTTGTAAACATTAATTTTGTAGATTGTTAAACTTCCTTGAATTTGTAAGTCTCAATGTGTTTGGTGAACTTTTTAATAGGGAAGTATCATTGCTTGATATCAATTTCCACTTGTAAAGTCTGTTGATATTGAAGATCATTTAACTACTTTATGAACACTAGGTTCAGCAAATGATTTTGATGGCAGTTTAATTCAGGGATCCCCAAACATTTCATTCTTGAAGGCATACTTGAGAATTTAGAAGAAAGTGATGGACCAACCACTTAATTTAATTTCATCTTATGCGGCCACAAGTGAGAGTTTAGAAGAGAAGTGAACAAATCAGTTAATATAATAAGCTATTTCCTTTTGAATGTTACCATAAAGAAACTAAAATAAAAGATGTTCATTGTTTTACAAGTAGAAAGTTATTAATTAAATCTTTGACAACTTAGTATGTTATTGGGCATTTCATATACAACATTTCAAAGTTGGGAGATATGGATGATTATTCTGCTTATAGTTATATGCATTCTTCAGTGAGTCGAGGTATATTTTTTTGTTGTATAGTGTTTTCATGGTTGAAAACAATGATTTACACATATAAGTTGAACAAAACTCAAACTCTTCCTCCTTAAAAGTCCCAAATCTATTATCATTCCAATCCAGTACTGAGTCTGAGTCACCATTGTGGTGCAGCATCTGATTCCAAATTTATTAACTCAAACAATATGTTAACTAATAAAAACATTGGGAAAATTTGGGAATTTTCCACTTGGGCATTGCTGGTTGACTAACTACAGTTTCATTCACTCTGGTGTCCTTTTTAAGGATCAGTTTCTACAAAAATAAAATGCTTCAGACTGAAATAAAACTTTAAATATGTTTGTGGGTTCCCTATATTTCACCATATACTCTTCATTTATTCTTTTAACCAGAATATAGATCAGAAAGAATGTGATAGTGTTTATCATAAAATCTTAGTTTGATTTGTTTTTTCTGTTTGTCAGGAATGCGGAAGTCATGTGATATTATTATATACCTTGACCTGGATAAAGCACTTAGAGGTATGCTACTGTATAAGTACTGTAATTGAAGATACCAATATGTGTATTTTTTGTTAATTATCATTTTATTATATATATATTATATTATTATTATTATTATTATTATTATTATTATTATTATAATATATATTATCTTTTCTTCATAGCAAATTTATTGCTTTTAGTAATTTAAAAAAATACTTTTAAAAATTTCCCTCTCTATGCATGTGCACATGATCCTTTCTTTAGTAACAAATTTTTAGTGATCTTATTTTCTCTTTTTATTTATTTGATTGTTTATTATTTATTTCAGTAAACTATATAAGTTTTTAATAACTACAGTGAACTTTCTATGGAAATTTGAGGAGGAATGTAGCACAGAAAATCCAAAAGCTCAGATAATGTCAGATAATACAGTAAATGTACTGTAGTCTATATATGAGATTTACAACATTATTTAGGACATAACAAAACTGACAGTTATAGTGTTATGACAAGCCAGAATAATTTAAAGCAACCTTTTACAATAGATAATGTCTGCACTGTTCAGAGATCTTATTATATCTTTTAAAAAAAGTACATCACAAGCATGGTTCCTGTTCAGTTTTATTCATTTTACATCATTTTGACCTGTAATCTGGTATTTCAAGCTATTCCAAAATGACAAGGAATTATCTTGCTGTTTTATTATTGTATTCAGAATTCAGCAATCTAATAGTGTCACCTGCATGAAAGCACTGTTGTTACCTCTAACATAGAGCATGCATACTTATTTATGAACTCTGCACTTTTTAGTCACTTAAGTTTGCATTTTAAAAAGTGCAATATTATGCAACATGTTTTTTTTTCATGGTTTTGATTATTTACTGGAATTTAGTCCCCATAATGTCATTAAATTGCTGTACACTTTGTTTTAAGTAAATATTTAATTCTGAATATTTACCTTCTATTCATGCTGTAGGAGGAATTATATACTTATGTCCTTGCAAGCTCACCAGAGATGATAGGGTTCCACATAGACCCTTTGAATGAGAAGAAAATAAAAATTTACTCAGAGTTATGCACTCCTTGACTGAAAGTTATGTACCTTATTATCCACTTGTAAGATTATCCTGAAAATAGGAGAATGTGAGTGTATTCATCTATGTAAATATTAAGAAATAACTTATTTTAAAAATACCTTTTTACAACTGTTTGTAAAAAATAACACATATATAAGAATCATGAATAGTAGGTGTGAATTTCTTATATGCATGCCAACAATTAAATTATGCTCAAAACCCTCTCAAGCAAGAAGAAAGTAAGGAGAAAACCATATATAAATTCCCAGATGTGGACTGACTCCTGTAGAACCCCAAAAGAGTCAGAAGCTAAAATAGGCACACCTGTAAAATTTTGAATCTAGAGAAGGTAGAATGCTTTTCCAACCCAATGTTGATATGATTTCTCTTAGGATGGCATTTTTATAAAATGTCAGACTAGAAGAAGTGGCTCAATTTCATAATCTGACAGTTTGGCCAGCATAGTCAAAATGTTTATAAGCATCTTAAATAACTTATTTAAACCAGGATGGTAATGCTTGACTCTGTGTGCACAATGAGGGAGAGCAGGGAATGGGCAGATATAGATTTATTTAATATATGGGGTCTGAATTTCTGTAGGTAAATTTTTAAAAGGCTATTATAACTTGATCCTTGAGGCTTTATCATCAGACACTATTTGCCCTGATAAGGAAGCCAGTTTTTAAAAATTAAAATTGATCAATTATTTGTTTGACTGCTTTATTACTAAGAAGCATTATATTACTAGAATCCTCTATCAAAACATAGAGTTCTATCTCTCTTAGAATCTCTTGAGATACATATTTTGACCTTTGACTAATCTGTTGGAACCTTACTTGGTACTAGTTGCAAGATTAAAGGTGAAAGGGTAGAAATAAATTAACCTGATTGGATTATTTGTAAAACCCATCTTTCATTTTTGTTTTGCATACTAGGATATGGTTTGATAGACATTTGATCTTAATGCTCCAAATAATTACAAATATAGGGACCAATGCTTCTCCTACCAGAGATTGCTTCTCAGCTTCCATCCTCTCTGACATATTATAAATTTATTTTTAATATTCTTCATTCTAAAATATATAATTTTTATCATTATATTTATATACCCTTTTTAATAATATTATTTTTTGTTCAACCTTACCAGCTGGCTTGCAGTTCTTTCATTCATCCAATAATGTCATACTGTGTCCTGGAAATGAAGATGGAGTCATAGATCCAGCATTTTTCAAAAAGGTTTTGGATAGAAAAACAGGTATAGAAATTACATAAGTGCATATAAAGTATATAATTGCTTTTAATCTTGGGTAATTATAGAACTAAAGTACTGGTAGATAACAAATGATTTAATTAATGCATAATTTGTTTTTAGTTGAGGGCTATTTGTAAAACTGGTTAAAAAAAAAGTTAGTTTATTATTTCCAGTCTTGTTCTTTTGGTATAAAATGACAGTTGATTATTTTCAGTCTAGTTTCGTCATTGTGTTTTCTATTTTCATGTTAGAAATAAACTTATTCGAATATTAGATGATTATTATTAGTAAGTAATTAAAATTAATTGTATTGCTCTAAATGGCAAGGTAATGTTTGCAGATGAATGAGTTGTTAATACTGATAAAACACTAAAGTATTAACAAAATGGGCAAATTCATCATTAATAAAACATGCAAATTAAAATGCTGATAAAATAAGAAAGGTTAACAAAACAGGTAAATTCAGAATTAATACAGGCAAATTCAGAGTTAATAAAACTTTCAAACAATAGTATTTCAGAAATGCCAAGTTAATAAACAGGCAAATTCAGAGTTACTAAAACTTTCAAACAGTAGTATTTCAGAAAGGCCAAGTTAATAAACAGGCAAATTCAGAGTTAATAAAACTTTCAAACAATAGTATTTCAGAAAGGCTAAGTTAATAAACAGGCAAATTCAGAGTTACTAAAACTTTCAAACAATAGTATTTCAGAAAGGCCAAGTTAATAAACAGGCAAATTCAGAGTTAATAAAACTTTCAAACAATAGTATTTCAGAAAGGCCAAGTTAATAAACAGGCAAATTCAGAGTTATTAAACGTGTATTATTTTTGTGTGTGTAGCTTAGAATAACTACAGTATTTGTCATTAAAATGCATGAAATTCCTTTATATGAGTTGTTCCACAACAATTGGTGATGAACCTCTTGAAGAATATATAATTTTTTAAAATGTAAAATAAGTTTTTCCTTTGGTAAGACTATTTACCATATATCTACAGCAATTTATTACCTGAAAAACACATTCTAGTCCATCCTCGTACATCCCTCTGAAGGGGAGACAAAAACCCAAAATAAAGAACTTCTGAGGCATTGTCCCACTCGTTTCTGGCCACGCTAACCAGCATTAGTATAATATCTTGATTTGCTACTCAAATCTGTAAAAAGTGCTGGGAGGAAGGAGGGATCTTTGTTGATTCTGCTAAGTATTCAGGAAAAACTTATTTTACATTTATTTTAAAATATAGTTTTCCATCATACCATCCATATATTGCCCACCACAATTGAAGAATTGTGAATAGGGAAAGGGAACCTTACACTGGGACCACTTGGATTTCATTTCTTAAATATATTATAAAATTAAATACTACTCATTATAGCAATGAAAATTGGAACAGGCAGTTACTGAGGCAAAGCAACAATTTGAACAAGTGCATCTTTGTTTCATTATGTTATTTGATGATAGATTTGATGGAATTCTTAAATAGAACTTTGCAGTTATAGATGGGAAATTCCATCTAAACTTCTTTCAAGATGACTGTAAAATGTTTTAAATTATCCCTTGATGGGCTAAGAGTGGAATTAAATGCATGCATGTGTGTTTGGGGAGAAACAGAATTTAACTTCACAAACACAATCAGGGATGTGTAGCTGGCTTGATAACATTTTTTAATGTATTTAATTTAATCATGAATATGGTAGTATTTTATTGTGTTGAATAATGAATTTAAGGCTGTTTTTGAATCATACACACACATACACAAATATACCAATACAGTTTACATAATAAATATGTTCACGTGGATTTTTTGTAAATGATAAACTACATAAATGAAAAGTAATAGCTGATAGGATTGTGGTATATTAAGAAAACTTGGTTAAATTGATTCACTGGGTGAAAATAGCTGGCTTAATTACTAAAGACTTTTGTCAGTTAGATAATTTTCAAATAAACCATACTAAGAAGGGCACAATTTCAGCGATTGGGAAAACTGATGGTATTAAAATGAATTTAATGGTGCAAATGAATCTTTATTCTTTTATTATAAATTGCATTATAATGAAAGCATGTAAATTCAATTGATTATAAATCAAGCAGTACCTGTGTGTGTGTGTGTGCGCATGTGTGCGTGAGAGAGAGAGAGAGAGTGATTGAGTGAATGCGTGCGTGTGTGTGTGTGTTCTATCACATTCCATCGGAGTAAATAATCTACAATAACGTTTGATTTCTTTTATTCATTCCATGAGCAATATTATGTATTTACAGTGTCTGAATCATTAACTTATCTGTAGAGATTGATTTCTTTCATTATATTTCATGGGAGTTGATATGTTTATATAGTATCTGAATCATTCACCTATCTGTAGAGATTGATATCTGTTATTACATTCCATGAGAAATAATATGTATATATAGTGTCTGAATCATATCTGTAGAGATTGATATATGTTAATACATTCCATGAGAATTAATATGTATATATATTGATGAATCATCAACTTTGGGGGGGGGGGGGGTAGAGATTGATTTCTTTTATTTTTCTATGGGAATTGGGACAGTTATGTATAAACATATTTGTTTTTATTATCTTTTTGATGTGAAGTTTCTAATACTGATAATTTTTTGTATCCCATAGAAGCTAATAGTTTATTTTTCTAATTGCAGGTAAGGAAATTCATTAAGTGAAAATTATTCACTCAGTGAAAATAGCTGGCCTCATTGCTATTGACTTCTAAGATAGCAGCAGCATGTGATCTACTAAGCTACTTTGAATATTATCTCCCAATTTGTAAATACTCTGTAGTCTTATATTCTTGTAATAGAATTTGTTGGATGCATGTGTATTTTAAAAAATAATTTAAGAAATACAAAAGATAAAAGGTAGCTGAAAAATGCAAAACTTAAAAAGAACATTTGATTTTTAAAAAATAATTAAAACATATTTTTAACTTATTAAAGTCATTGAAGGTTTAGTTTTGAAATGTAATATCTACAATTTATTGCATATCTATTCAAGGTTAGTTGTAGGTTATGTTTTTTTGTTTGTGCACTATTTTTTCTTGTATTTATACAGTGATACATATATTACATAAATATCACTGTCCATACTTATGCAAAGAATTTGTTTTACATTCATATTAATTTATTACATTTATATTTTTTTCACTTACACTGTATACATATAACATTTTTATTATTTTCATTGTAACTTGGCTGATAAACATAAGCTGACAAAAATAGATTTTTATCACTGAAATGTTTTTTACAGTAGAAAATTTATTTATTTAATTTATTTTCATTGTAACTTGGCTGATAAACATAAGCTGACAAAAATAGATTTTTATCACTGAAATGTTTTTTACAGTAGAAAACATTAAAATTTAATTTTTGAGAATTATGTAATATTTCTTTTTTTTATTGTCAGTGTAATTCATTTATTGTTCATTAAAGATTGTCATGAAGGCTAGTTGTATTTTTGTTTGTATAATTCATTAATTAATCTTTCAAGTCTATCCATGATGGCTTGTTATATTTATTGCTTTTCTTTGGAAGTTTTTAGGGGATTTTTGTACATGTTTAATTAATTAATCATTAAAGACTATTCATGATGGCATATTATATTTACTGTTTTCCTTTGGGTCTTTTAGTTGTTGTTTTTTTGTTGTATAATTCGTTAATTAATCATTAAAGTCATTCCATGATGGCATGTTATGTTTACTGTTTTCCTTTTATTGGGGGTGGGAGTAATTTCTTTTTGATAATTCATTAATTAGTTATTAAAGACTATCAATGATGGCTTGTTATATTTACTGTTTTCCTTTGTTTTGTTTTTTTATAAAACATTGGGGGGTTGGTTGGTATGATTTATTAATTGATTTTTAAAGAGTATTTGTATATTAATATTGTTATTTTGTTCTGTCTACTCATCACTGTCTAAACTTGTGCAAAATATTTATGTTATATATATTAAAAATAATATTGAATGAATAAAGAAATTTTAACCTAGATCTTAGTTTTCATGATGAAAGCACTATGGAAACCACAGAATAAGAACTCAAATACCAAGTACCGAAAAATTCGATGCAACTGCAAGAAAAATATTGTTCTCAGTAAGTGCAACCAACATAACTGTAACCAACCCACTACAGATCGGAGAGTAAATCAGGTTCTGTGTTACAGAATATGAAAGCCTAAGATCCTCTGTTAGCTCACCAGATGAAAACCAGAAAGGATATATTGCTGGTTAATGTATGGGCAAAATTGCAACAGAAAATCCTCCCAAGATTCATAGCCCATGTACCCATTATGAAATTATATTTCTGTCATTCTTTTCCCTATATTCTTCTGTGACACATCAAAACAATTGAACAACTGTAAAACTAAAACAGAAAAGCAAAGTAACTTCATACAATGGTAATTTGTCATTGGTTCAGAAGTAATACTAGCTGTGGTGGAGTAAATTTGCCTCTCCCTATTTCTAGACATTAATTGTTATATAAATTATCGAAGTGACACTACCTTGGGCACTCCTTATGATGGTGTTTTTGTAAGTGTCAGAATTGGAGTAAACAACTTGGGTTGAGAATATGCTAGAAATTGCTAATGCAATCCAAACCAGTTCCAATTGGATGAGTAGTTTTATTATCCAATGATTAATATTTATGAGAATGAGACCAGCCAATGGACTGAGATCAAAAGTTTACCTGCTGTAGAGAATTATATTGTCTAGTCACTTGAATTTGGAGTGGCAAGAAATCTGGTCATGAAAGGCAGATTTTAGCTTAATGATGAGTTAACTGACTGAGAGAGAGTGGACTTAAAAATATTTCGTGCATTTTTGCTATTGATATGTTATATATGCGTTTTATGTAGAGATGTATTATGATTGTGAACTATGATGCTTATATGTAGTATGCTAAACACTTGACATTGTTTCTAGTGAACCTGTTAGTAAAACTATTATCCTGTATGTGTGTATTGGGCTAATAAATACTATTGTAGGAAACTGTAAGTTGAGTCTTGAATGTAACAAAGAATGGAGTTAAAAAATAAATAAACTGGAAACTTAGCTTTTGTTCCCTGATTATATTTTATAGGGAAAAGCAATCTTTCCTTATTTTATCTGGATCTTCTGGTTTACTGATTATAAACTGCTATGACCATTGAGGTGTGAGCAGTGCATAAGTGGTAAGGAATACACTGCACTCTATTGATGTATGGTGGCAATGTAAGCTGACTACATCGAGCAATTTCTGGTACAAGGAAGTTAATGGAAATTGCTACAATTGTTCTGCTTTTGAAGGAACTAATACGGCGAAGGAGCGCCCATGTTAGCCTCAAGAGAATAGCAGCTAATCAGTGCTCTACACTGTGAGGGAAACCCATGGAATTGACAGTAATAATGTAAACTTTTTTTTATTACAAAAGCGCACAAAAGATTATTGAGACAGTGCCAAAACCATGTTATGTACAAACTATTATTGCTAATTTCTCATAACTCCATTTCTGTTCTCTGATAAAAACTATCCTGTAATTTGTATTGACACTGATCTGTTGAATTATGTATAAGGATATAAGACTGTTTAGTTATTAAAATTATTTGAACATTGTTATGTAGAAATATTGATGTCAAGCAAACTTTTTCATTATATTTTTTATATGTATATTTGATTGTTGATTTAATAAATTTATTGACCTTCTTACACATATTGATAACCTTATGTTGGAAAAAAAAGTGGGTAGATGGGGACTCACTAAATATAGATTAATAACGGACTTGTCTTTAGTAAGAAATTTTCCATCTACAGAAATATTGTTGTGATAGTAAATGTTTGTCTTTAATGTTGAAGAGAGAAAACATTTATAGCACCTGCATATCCACCAAGGGAGATGGATGTGGCGTCTGCTGAAAAAATTACTAATAACATAAATTAAGATTCTCATCACTTGTAATTAGTTTTGGACAATTAATAATAATAACCATTAACTAGGTGGCATTGGCATCACATAAAGTAGGTAGGCTCTGTCCTAGGATGAGTTCGTAGACATTTAGAAGGAGTCTTATCTCACATCATTTTTATAGCACTATCTAGAACTGTCTTGCTTTGTCTATTCTTTTTTTTCTCTTTAGAAATTTGTTGACTAACCTTTTGATTTTTAATTGTTGATTGCATATTGTATTGATATGTGTATTATAATTAATAGTTTCCATTGTTGTTGTGTGGAGATTACACTGTTTACATTGATTGTGCATTTTTAGTAACTAGATTTAAAGTTTATCAGTTACTTAAGTTTGTGTGAAGATACTTTTGTAAAATCAGTCAGATAACTCAACAGTCAGCTAGTTGCATGACTGTGGTAGAGTGTTTTGTGATTTTTGAAAAATGGAAGATTCTATGGAAGTTAGAAAGAGATGGATTCAGGCAGGAAAGGAAGACGCTAGAAACTTGGGTGTTTTGGGAAGCGAAGCTGTAGAACATACTATAAGCTATGCAGATAAAAGAGAAAAACTAGAAATAAAAAAGAAACATGAAAGAGAAGAACTAGAAATAAAAATGAATGAAAGTGACAAAAGATTGAAAATGGAATATGATCTTCAATGAGAGGTAGTGTTTGGCAAATTAGATGCTGAGGATAAAAGAAACAGGATGGCTTAAACCAACTTAAGATATTGGAAGATAGCTTTAAGATAAGTGAGAGGGCAGCTAAGGTTTAGGAAGCAAACATAAAATTTCATTTTCGTTCCTTCAATAGGAAAGAAAAATATTGAGGATTATGTGTACTAAGCTTTAAACAGTGCGCCATAAGATTAGACCTACCAGAAAAAACTATGGCTTAATTCAGGGGTCGGGAACCTTTTTGTCTGAGAGAGCCATGGACACAACATATTTTGAAAAGTAATTCTATGAGAGCCATACATTATGTTTAAAACTAAAAATTCAAGTAAATGTGTAATTTTGTGTAATTTTCACACTAAAAGTACAATAATTATGTCTCTAATTCTTTTTAATAACATTATTATGCTGTTGCTAATCAATAATGAGAATTTCTTCCCATTAATGCGACTTCTGGTGCTGCATGGCTTTGCTGATGGCTTTGTAGTCTGGTTGATACGTGGTGAGGTTAAGCTTCATGCAGGCGTTGAGACTTCCATCCGTTAAACGTGATCGCAGGTTGGTCTTAATGTTCTTTAGATGTGAGAAAGACTGCTCGCATGCATACGTAGAGCCAAACATTGTCAGTACAGCAATACTCACACGCTGCAGTGCATGGTATGTGACGGGAAGCGCGTTCCAAGTTTTGACAATCAGCTGGTCTGCGTGTTGAAGTTTTTTAATTTCTGCCCACTTGTGTTGGCTCGCCAACTCTGCTTGCTGTCGTGCAAGTCTTTCCAAATCTTCATTCAGTGACTTGAACTTATTCACCCACATGTCTGAGGCCTTCAGGTCAGCAGCTTGGAGCTCAAAATCTCTGACGGAGACACCGGGGATGCAACTCAGGTCAGTGCTGTCCACTGCACACTCGTGTGGATGGGTGATGAACTTAAAAAGACGGGTGTGCTCGCGAAATTCTCCAAAGCGCGCTTTAAATGACTGCAGGAGATTAGACATGAAGCCTGCTAGCTGCTGAAGATTAAGATGTTGAGCAGGGTCACTTGATGTGCACATATCTTTGAACTCTCCCAGTTTTTTAAAGTGTAGTAAACGACCATTTTCAATGTCGGTGATGAAGAGTTCTAGCTTGTTTTCAAATGCAAACACTGCTTGTTGCAGGGATAAGATTGTGTTTCCAACGCCTTGCATTTTCACATTGAGCTGATTTAGATGTTCAGTCATGTCTACGAGATAATAGAACTTCAGAAGCCACTCAGTGTCAGATAACTCGGGATGCTCGACATTCTTCATTTCAAGAAAAGTCCGGATTTTGCTCAGACAAGCCGCAAATCAGCTGAGCACCTTCCCCCTTGACAACCAACGCACGTTGCTGTGCAGAAGCAGACCAGGATAATTATTCCCAACCTCATCAAGCAGTGTTTTGAACTGGCGATCATTTAATGCTCGGGCAACAATAAAGTTGACTACCCGAACCACCAGTGACATCACCTCACCAAGCTGTTCGCCACACATCTGAGCACAAAGCGCCTCTTGATGGAGGATGCAATGAAAGCTTATGATGCGTCTGTTTTCATGCTCACAAAGAGCGACAAATCCTCTGCTTTTCCCAACCATGCACGGAGCACCATCAGTGCACACCGAAACAAGTTTATTCATCGGTAGATTTTTTTCTTTAGCGAACTCAGTGAAGGACTCGAACAAATCCTGCCCTCTTGTTGTGCCTTTCATAGACAACACAGCAAGACTTTCCTCATGTAGTGTATCACCGACAACATACCTTGCAACCACGCTGAACTGGGATAAATTACTGACGTCTGTTGACTCATCCAAAGCGAGAGAAAAAAACGGTGCCGCATTTATGTCCTTGACTTGCATTGCCTCAATTTGATTTGACATCATGATGCTACGATCGTGAACAGTTCTTGCCGACAGAGGCATGTCTTTTATCTGTTTAATTATTTTGTCCTTATCCGAAAAGTCATCAAAAAGTTCATTGGCAACATCAAGCATGAATGCTTTGGCATACTCCCCATCTGTGAATGGCTTTCCGTTTCTCACAATAGCTAAAGCGCCAGCAAAGCTAGCCGAATTCAAGTCACCTTGTTGGGTCCAAACACGGATTTGATGCTGACTAGCTTGCACTCTTGATAGCAGTTCTTGACATGCTTTCTTCCTGCTGTCTCCCGCAGGATATTTCGATGCAAATGTAGAATGGCGTGTCTCGAAGTGTCGCTTTACATTTGACCGTTTCATAGATGCAATTTTATCACTGCATATTAGACACACTGCAGAACCCGTTCTCTCCACAAAGGCAAATTCCTCTGTCCATTCCTGCTGAAAAGTACGATACTCATCGTTTTTCTTTCTTTTAGCCATCTTGTCAAAAGGGTTTCTAAAATTAGTTAGCTGACCACGCGATTTAAACGAAACTTTCTGATCCGACGACAATCTGTTGTGCGGACCCTTTTGCACATACACACATCGGCCGCTATTTTCGAAAGCTATATATGGCAGCCCCAGTTGAACAATGTCAGATATAGACACAATGACATGTATTTTTGTCACTTTTCCATAGAAATCCACGCTTTTAGTAAGGTTGGACTTCCACCAAGGAACAGCTAGCAGTTGAAGTCTGAGTTATAAAGTGAACTCAGGAAACGGCTGCAATGCATAGTTAATCATGTTTCAGACTCGTGTGACAATAATGATTTATATGGGCCTAATAACAGCAGTGTTAATCATTCTTTACAATTTCCACTAACTTACAATTTACATTATGTGAAAATCCAAACATCTAAAATTCTAAATCTTTACAATATATTTCTCCATTAATCCAAAGTTGCTAGTAATACGATTTAACTAATGAATACGTGGCGGGTTTTGACTCTCCCGTGATAACAATTAATCAACGGTAGTTCAATTACATACACGTGGTGTCCTCACCACTACTATAAATGTAATATCGCTGTGCCACTTAGCTTTGTAGAAAATATATTATCAATCAGCAATAAAATGCACAAGAAAATTCTACATACATTCACAATACAAAATATATAGAATTAATTCAACTCAACACAGAGAAATCAAGATATTACCACTATGTTGTGTTCTGATATTTCTCCATTAATCCAAAGTTGCTAGTTATACAATTTAACTAATGAATACGTGGCGGGTTTTGACTCTCCCGTAATAACAATTAATCAACGGTAGTTCAATTGCATACACATGGTGTCTTCACCACTACTACAAATGTAATATCACTGTTACATGCCAGCATTTATTTAAAGACCCTGCTCCAGAATTAAGATTTAGATTAATTAAATTTCAGGATTTAGATTAATTAAATCTCCTCGCTTATTCTGAAACAGGCTGGCTGCCCAGATTTATCCTTCAGTCTGACTAAATTTAACCTCGTAGTTAGGACACGAAATTCAGTGACAGATAAACCTGTGTGACTTCACATTCAATAGTTTGAATATAATAATGAAAATACAATCAACATCACGCTCATGCGTGTTACAATTAAAATGCGACATTGCTTACGCAAGAGAATTTAAATCATTCAAAGAAAACATTTAGATTTTAGATTTTAGAAAGTGAATATGAATTAAAATCACGCACATACGCGTTACAAGTATAAACGCGATTATACACATTGTTTACAAACTTTACATCAAGGACTCTTTACATAAAAATAATCATATGAACATGGCCCGTTCATTCAGGGGTCTATAATGAATGAAAGTAGAGGTCAATTCACAACTTAGCGCTACGTCACATTATCTGAAAACAAGTGACCGTACATGGATAGTTAGTATCCGACTTTTGATGCGACCTTCACCTCTGGTTTTAGCCTGTTTCTCTGAAGGAGTAAACAAGGTATTTCATCAGTCTCTAAGCCTAATCACTAACGGATGTCTCTTTATGGAGGCGTAAGACTGGGAAAACTCAGTTTTTTTTTTTATACGAACATTTGTCTGAGAGCCAGTTGCAGCCATCAATAGAGCCACATATGGCTCGCGAGCCATAGGTTCCCGACCCCTGGCTTAATTACTTAAAGGCAGGAATGAAAGGACAGGATAGTATGGTCTTTGATAGGCTCCCTGAGGAAGCTGTAACATATGGGACATATATGGCTGAACTATTAGCATACTTCAGAGTTTTTAAAAGACGGAAAAGAAAATCGACCAACAGCGGAAAATGATACACAAACATCACATGTCGACAGATGTGATAAAGAGTGCAATACACATAAAATGGATATTACCGCCATCACCAGAAACAAAATCCACAGAATGTGAAAGAGAAAACTAAATCAAAGAAGAAAAACAAAAACAGAACACAGCAAAAAGCCACCAATACGCAAGAAAAAGCAGAAGTTGATACCATTCTGGATGAAGCTTCAAGGAAACTTGAGGCTGTACCCCTCTCACCTTTACCAGCGACTCTGCCTCGACCACCAACAACGGTGACGACAACAACAACAGAATGCTAGCCCACACCACCAACAACAACACCAGAACAGGGGAAAAAAAAGAAAAGATGATGCCCACCACCACATATTCGGAGGCAACAACAGCACCCTCAACAACAACTGCAACAACACGGACATCAACGACAACAACAACAATGGCCATACTACGAACAACAGTACCCCTCTTGGTTTGTTTTTTTTAACCATCCAATGGCCGATATGATCCAACTGTTGCTCGACCATTCATACTGGTCACCAGCGCCCACCTGCAGACATCTCAACGGGCACTGGGGACAGCCACAACAACGACAATGCCACCAGTGAGGAGATCGGGAGGTTGAACAACCCGGGCGCATGTATAGCTGATTGTTGATTTAATCAATTTATTGTCAAATTTATTGAACTTATACACATATTAATAACCTTATGTTGGAGAAGAAAGTAGGTAGATGGGGCTTGCTAAATATAGATTAAAGACGGATTTGTCTGCTCCTTTAGTAAGAAGTTTTCCACCTGACAGTAAATGTTTGTTGTGGAAAAAAGAAAACGTTTACAGCACTCGCATATCAAGTGAGAGGGATGAGTGGTGTCTGCTGGAGAATTATTCATAACATAAAAGATTCTCATCACTTGTAATTAATTATGGACAATTAATGAATAATAATAATAATAACCGTTAAATAGGTGGCATTGGCGTCATACTAGCTTTTTGTTCTTTTAGTCCATTTTAACTTAAGAGTTTGTTGTTGACTGGCCAAATTTAGGGTTTACATTTGCATCCAACAATTGTTGACTTGGCAGACAGGTGCCTACATGCATCAGGAGAGAATTTCAGGTGAAAAATTATTCAAATTCATTATAGGCAGGTAATGAGGCTGTGTGGTTAGTGCTCGGTCATCAAACTGGTTCTCCATTATGATAATGCAGGAAGGAATGTGTGTTGAAGTGTTGGTGCTTCTCTGTGTTACTGATTATTTGTGTAAGGCTTATTGGTCAGCTGCTTGACTAGTGATTATGCTGATCTATTTTTGCAGGTTTTAGAGACAAGCTTGAGCTCAACTGCCATACCATCAGCACATATCTGCCTTGTGATTCCTGCGTAACAAAGCCCAGACAGACAAAATCAGATTAAAAAAAAATAAGAAGATGCAAACTACTCTCCACAAAGAAAAATTAAGATATGGAGCATTCCTTGGTCAGCACAAGCACTTATATACAGACAAAGAATCCAGTGACTGCTATCTCTGACTATGATTAAATACAAGCACTTAAATATAGACATAGAATTCACCTATTGCTGTCTCTCACTATGGTTAAACACATCTAGCTAAGAAACAGTCCTCATCCAACCCACACAAACACTTACATACAGACAAAATTCATCTTCATCTACTGAAATCTGTGATTGAAAAGCCCCCAGTCCTTGTTCAAACCACATAAACACAAAAAGATTAAGACTCAGGCCATGAAAAAGAATTTGTCTTCTGAAAGAGAAAGAAAATCTATTGTTCTTTCGACCCCCCAACTCCTTTCTACTAGATATGCATTTCACAAGAGAATTCCAACATCAGCAGCACACTGTGGGATTTAAGTAGATAAGGGGTTTTCTTTCCGATTGTCATTCTTTTATTCTAATGTTTGTGTTGTGTACTTTGTCTTATAATAGTTCTAGTATTAGAATATACTGTGTCTGAAGTTTTGATTTCTGTGTGTAATGTCAATTTATTTAATTTTTATGTGTGGGGGTTTAATAGTGTTGTGATTTTTGAGTTTGTACTAATTGTTTGAGTTTATATCTGTGGTAGTTGTGATGTCTGAAGTTTAGTAGGAAGTGTGGAACACTGTTTATATTTGCAAGTGTGCATTCAGCTTGGTGTCTTGGTTGTGTAGTATATTGGTGGTTCATTTTTAGACTATAAATTGTAATTAGGTTCTGTTTGGTTTTTGAGGGGATGTTTTTATTATTTATCATTGTTAATTGTGATAGTTTTGGAATATTGTATACTGATTTTTGCAGGATGAATTTGCAGTCACTGGAGTCTGTACTTTTATTACATCAGTCGGTGTTTGATAACTTATCGTTTATACTCATTATACTATGATGATATTCGAATACTCATATTTCGTGGGAAAAAAATACTATCTATGATGGAGTAAATTTGCCTATCTCTATTTCTAAACTTAATTGTTAAATGTCAAAGTGGCCTGACCTTGGGCACTACTTATGATGATATTTTTGTAAGTGCCAAATTGAAGTAAACAACTCAGCTGGAGAATGTGGTGGAAATTGCTGATGCAATCCAAACAGTTCCAAATGGATGAATAGTTTTTCTGACTAATAGTCTCACACTTGCTCATAACAAATTCATCCAATGGAGATGGACTAAAAGTTTGTTGCAGTTTCTCCATTCTAATGACTTTGATTTTTGATGAAACTTGAGTCCTGTGATCATTGAAAAGGTGATGTACATAGACTCTAATTATTTCTCTAAAACTCCACTCTCATTTCTGTGATGAATGATATCTATGAACTTGATTATATGTATATATGTAAATTTGACTGCAGATGTCTCTGCTAGGATAAACTGAATGATTGTCCAGAGTTAATCAAATATTGTTGTAAATGTCAATGCTCTTGTGATTATATTCATCTGTTGTATATTTGATTGTTGATTTAATAAATTTATTGACCTTCTTACACATATTGATAAATCATATGTTGGAGAGATAGTGGGTGGATGGGGACTTGCTAAATTTAGATTAAAGTTGGATTTATTTCCTCCTTTGGTAAGAAGTTTTCCACCTATGGAAATATTGTGTGATGGTAAATGTTTGTCTTTAATGTTGTGGAAGAGAGAAAACGTTTACAATGCCCGCATATCCGCCAAGTGAGAGAGACGAGTGGTGTCTTTATTAATTATTAATAACATAGATTAATATTCTCAATTGTAATTAATTTTGGATGATAATAATTATAACCAATAACTGGGGTGGTATTGTGTCACATGATCCGCTTATGTTTGATTTAAACCTTTTAGAAAATATAAATAAATGATTTTAAAATGTACGAGTGCCTACACAACATTTATCTTGCAGTTTTACCCCCATCTCACTTCCTCGCGTTATGGTCGATTTGAAAGACAGTTTCATCTCGACCAAATAGTTACAGTTAAACAGTCTACAGATTCTCAGACAAATTATTGAGAAAAAGGGTTATAAAATGTGAATCAAGTCACGTCCTCAAATGCAACAGTTTCAATTAATGAGTTCAACAGTGAATGAAACTTCAATCAAATGATGTATACCTCCCAATATACTATTATATACAATTGCAGGAAATTATAAGAAAGAATGGAGTTAGAGATGATAAACTGGAAAAAAAAAACTTAGCATTATTTCCTGATTATATTTTACAAGGAAGAAGCTGCTTTTCTGGAAGTTTTCAGAATTTATAAAATTTCCGTGATTGCTGGAATTTAAGATTTTCTTCCTGGTTCCTGGTTTAGATTCAAAGTCTCTACCCCAGCTTGTGAGTGTAAGGATGCACTGCACTCTGTTAATGTATGATAGAAGTATGCTCAACTATAGGGCTGTCAATTTTTTCTAAAATGCTGCCCAGGTACCCATCCAAATTTTGAATGGGTACCTGGGTACTCGCTTGAAATTTAGCATAATCACCATTGCAACTGGTGATCTCTACACAAAGCTACTTAACCATTAAGCATGTGCTCTGTTTCACACAGTAGCCAATGGTATGCATCTAGTGACTTACTATTAATTATCATCTTTATATGTACAACACAAACTTTAATTTTAATATGATCAATCATTACATAAACTAAACTAAAAGTAAATAAAATGTCAACAACAATAATGTATTTAAAAATAGGGATCAAGTTCAATTGCCACTTGCCAACAGAATTTCATTGCACAGGTTGCATTTCGCTGTGTCACTATTCCTATCACTTGGGCATGAAGACGATGTCTTACCCATATTAAAAATATTACAAAGTTATTATTTAATTTATTGACGTTAAAATACTGACAAGTTTGTTTACTGAAGTCTTATTAACATGCTACACATGTTAACGAGCACAGGAAACAGTGCGAGCTACAGTGATCCATGTCGTCCATAATTAGATCTAGGTACAGCTGCTGCCATGACTGGCACAGTTTAGCAGGCCACCAAATACGAACGGGATGAATATGACCGGAGGGGGAGTGTGCTAAATTGAGACAACCAGTGACAGTTCTCTCCTGATTGTCTTGCCTCTTGTCAGTTTCCCTTGCACCCACTCAACTACATTGTATAATTTCTGGTATAAGGAAGTTACTGGAAATTGCTACTTTATTCTGCTTGAAGGAACTAATAATGCAAAGGAGCCCCCAGATTGGTCTTGAGAGAACAGCGGCTCAAGGAACATTCTACAGCATGCTAGAGCATGTGAAGAATTGATAATTCTATTGTGAATAATAAACTTGTGACATTGTTACAAAAGCATGTGAAAGACTATTGCGGCATAGCCAATAACAAGGTTATGTACAAACTATTATCACTGTCTCTCTATAACTCAATTTCTGTTCTATGATAAGAATGATCCTGTGATTTATATTGACACTAATCATATTGCTTAAGTTTTAGGATATAAGACTGTATAAGCATTGAAATTATTCAAACGTGGTTTCATTGAAATATTTATGTCAAATAATTATTTTTAAATTTATTTACCTTCTTACTCATATTGATAACCATAATGTTGGAGAGATAGTGGGTGGATAGGGGTTTGCTAAATATAGATTAAAGATGGATTTATCTTCTCCTTTGGTAAGAAGTTTTCCACCTATGGAAACATTGTTTGACAGTGAGTGTTTAATATTGTGGAAGAGAAAAAACGTTTACAGCACCTACATATCCGCCAAATGAGAGAGACGAGCAGTGTCTTCTGGAGAATTATTAATAACATGAATTAAGTTTCTCATCACTTGTAATTTGTTTGAATAATAAAAAGGCTGACGTTGTGTCATTCTGTCAAATGATTAAAAATAAAATAACTTCAACATAATCAAAATGTGTCGCTCTTCGTAAACACAATTAAACAAGCCGTAATTGATATTAACATCATCAGTACAAATCGACCAGTATTGATCTATGACAATCAAGTGCTGCCGCAGGTAAAAAATAAATCAAAAGTCAACAATACTTTATTTCATTATAAATTTAAATGAAGCTCTGATCATATTTTTTCATGACCCGCAACAATAGCAGTAGAGCCACATCACAAGAATTAATTTCCTATAAGAATTTGAAAAGCTGGGGTCGCCTAAAAATCGACTTGTACGGTATAAATGGTGTAGATTATTAGAGAGGTCAATAATCTTGAGGAACAAATGACAGCTAAATGTGAGAACGTGATATTTCTTAATATTTTTCCGGAGTCTAAATTTAACTAAAGCTAAAGCTGATCATTTGTTATAAATTCTAAACATTGCAGTAGGCCTAATTTTCGACAACTCATAAACACCCATGAAAAATTTGTACTACATAAATGATTTAAAATTAGAAAGCAAAAACACAAATAATAACATAATTAACAAAACGGCACCTTTTCAAAATATACTATGCAATTAATGTTAAGTTCATTAAGTCGAGAGCGGCGTAGGACTATTGTTTGTAAAAGTTCTTTGGTAATCCTGTACATGATTTTAGATAGATAAGTAGGCACTAGTTATATGTGCAAAGTAGCATACACAGGTTATACATGTATACACCATTTTTATTTTTGTGAGCTTTTGCAAGAAACCTCACAAGTAATTTTTAAAAAGTGATATTACAGAATAAAATTAAGATATGAATATGTGCGTAATTTTAGAGTACGATATTTTTCTAAATTAACGATTTTAATATTACAAAATACCTTGACCTACTTAGATATAAGATTTTGAAAATAATAAAGCAGAGTAATTTTAGTTATTCCCCCTATAGAAAGCCTGTGGTTAGAGGGCGTATACGAATAATTATTAGAAAGTAAAGTTTGGACTTCGCAGTCAGGTAAAATTTTTTCTTCCCATTCAGTGTCTGGTGGTGACCTGGTTTAGATTAAAAGAGCTTTAATCGCGCTTTTTTTCAAACTATCTGTCCTCCAGATAACTTTTTGCAGCGGTGCCCTTGCCACTGCAGGCAATAATTTATAGGATGCTTACCATTAGTAAGCCAAAAAAAAATCCAATATTGTAATTTAGAGCACGTGACTTTTGTTGATTTATTTACTTTTTATGCTGACGAAAGCGTTTCTTTGGCTTTGCTGAAAAGAGACTCAGTGGTTAACATGCCTTAGTCCAGAATGCATATAGAAAGTATACGTTTTTCGTTTAGATTTTGGAGGATTGTTTGAAAGTGAGAACAGAACTAAGGGCAAGATTTAATCAATTCGTTGACTGACAGCTGAGACACGTTTCCCTCCAAGCTACCAATTCTTTACTTTTATTTTAACATAAGATTGCATAATTGCTTTTGGAAATGAAACAACTGACAGTTTAATCAAAATCATACATACTGTGACTTCAGTGTATATGTTAGCTTCAGTAGCCTCTATACATTTTCTCTATGCTAAAGTTTATATTTTTGGGTTTAATTGAGACAACCGACAAAATACCTGTCATTAAACTGACTGACCATGGCTGTAACATATGTGTATATTTGTTTGTTTGTTTTTTTAATCAGCAGAGCGTTGTTCAGACCATTTTTAATTTTTCTTTTTTTTAAAAAAAAAGGTTTTAGAAACTTATTAAATCAATGACTTAACCTTATAGATTTTGATGGTGACCATTGTCTAGATTTTTTTAATGAAAAACAAAAATGACGATGTGAAACCGAGTAATTTGAGTCAAAACATTGAAATAAAAGCTAATAGTGTCTGCACTACAGCTACTGAATTTGTAAAAGTAGTATGGTTAAACACTTAATAATACTGTATAAAACTACAGTTAATTCGTATTAAACTATTATCCTTTCTTATTCTGTAAGTACACCATTATGGTGGACTTGGCAATTTAATTTAGAAACAATTATTGTCTTGAATTTTTACTAATAGTAATATGTCTTATAAAGTCATTATTTAAATAAATAGAATGATAGATTTCTTATCTACAGTACACCATTATGGTGGACTTGGCAATTTAATTTAGAAACAATTATTGTCTTGAATTTTTACTAATAGTAATATTACTTATAAAGTCATTATTTAAATAAATAGAATGATAGATTTATTCAGTATATCACTATATGTACATATGATTCAGTGTTATTACTTGAGAATAATTGATTAGATAGTGAATACATGTGTGTGTATTGTGCATGCATATATATTGTATGAAAAATACTTATATCTATCATTTCCTTATTTTGATTGAAGTTTCTGAAATGGATCATACTTTTACCCCATTATGTGAAGAAGACCAGGCAGATACTACAGATATTGTTTTGCAGGAAGTACCTTTTCAGACCTACATCAAGTGTGAACCATCAGATGACAGATGTACTGAATCACAGGTGAAAACTGTATATGTTTCCTAAAGTTTGTTTAAACTTGCACAAAATTTTTATCTGCTTGCATTAACAGAAAGGATATATTCTGTAGACCCTCATTATTTGCAGGGTTACATTCCCCAAGACTAAAAATGAAAACCATGAATATGGAAACAAATACATTATGAGAAGATAGGACTAGGAGTTATAACTTGGTATTGGGCCAGTCTGCACAAGACTGATTTGCTTGTTAATAGTAATAAATTCTGAATTTGAAATTAATTGAACATTGTCTTTAAAATTATTTTCATAATCAATTACTGAATTAGATATTTTTTGGGAACATATTAAGTAAATAGAAATTATACACTAGCTACAGCAGTAATATAATTATGGCAGTTATGATTGAAAATTGAGATTATCATTGTTTTTAAAACAGTTTTTTTAGTTTTATGTGCTAATTTAGTGTTAAGTCAAAGAAATGCGTCCTTTAAATATTTTCTAAATAAAAGTAATACTCTTGTTACTGTTAAAATTACAACTAGTTGTTTTGAATGGCATTGATATAATGTAAGCAGAATTGAATTTATAATCAACATTGATTTGGTTTAGAATCAGATTTTTTTAAAAGTTGTTCCTTTTCTTAAAACATTGATATTTAAAATTTAAAAAATAACACAAATATTTTACTTTACCTATAAAATAATACTTTTAAAACAAGAATTAAAAAAATATTTTAAATTTGTCAACAGTCACCCTTGACATTGATCATAATTGCACAGTCAGATAGATTTGTTTAGTCTCAGCTAAAAAGAGAAACATCTGTTACAGTTAAGGCACAAAAGAGGCTAACAAAAAGATATCTTTTATTAGCTTCATAGTTGGGCTATTACTTCCTTCATACGATTAAATTATGTAAGTACTGCATGCACTGTACATGATGTCACATTTATCTTACAAAAATGAGAAATACCCATAATCTTGGCAGCTGCAAGTTCAGATATTTGCAACATAACCATAAAGTTTGAATGTTTCAGAAAGACAACTATCTTTAGAATTCATAATGTTCTACTAAGCTTTAATTATAAGAATTGGAATCATTTTGTAGAATACTGTGAACAATATTAGATTATTACATAATTGTGCCATAGCATCATGCACTAAGATGCCACTGGAACTTGATTCTCCAACTTATATACTCAGTTCCTTAAAAAATACCAACTATTCTCATAAATTAGTGAATTTCTGTATTGGTCAGAAGGGAAACTAGTACTCCCTACTCCATTCAGTTTTATCCTATTGACTTGACAATAGATAGGTCATCTATCAAGAACTGTTGCAGAAATTTTATCATCTTTCTCATGTTTAATTACAATGTAGTTACATTGTTATGATTGTCAGATGATCAAAGTATGTAATTACATATGTACTCTACAGGCTTCCACATTTATTCTTATTGGAATGAGAATACGCAGTAACAAAACAGTTTTAATGAGTAAAGTTGTGAGGTTCTTTACTTCTATATTTCATTATTTGACTCAAAGTGAATGTATCAAAAGTGCTAACAGGTGAGCATCTGATAACCTCAATATTCAGTTGCTATTTGCTAGCCTATAATTTTCATCTGAAAGGTATTCATTTCATACTCCACACTTAGTAGATCTTGCCCTTTATTTGTTTTTGTTATTAAAAAAAAAATCTTATTTGATTAATTTGCATTTCTATTTATCTTTAATAATGTATTATGCATTTTTACATATAAGAATTATAAAGTGTTTATCATCAGTTTTAACATATAATAATACAATTTTAATAACATGTGCTGTACATAATATAATAGATAAATACTATGCAAGTAATTTTCATGATTATATAACAATGATTATTTAATGAAGTAAACATACATTAACACGAAAAATATACTTAAAATCCACCTTTCACATGCATCTTTACGTATAAAAAATTAAGTTTTGTCTGATTTGCATTTTAAAAAAAAATGTTTTCTCTAGAACAAATATTTTAAAGTTTATCGTTAAGCATTCACATTTGAAGCATATCATCTTGGACTTGGAGGTTTTCTGCAAAGAGTGATGATAAGAGTTACTGTTAATGCATTTTATGATTTTTATTTTTTTCATTTTAGTCTTAAAGTTTCTAAAATTGAACTACATATATTACTTTAGTAGAGAAGTAAGCTCCAAGTTTAAATAAATCCCTTTCACAAAGTTTGGTGTACAACAAACAGCCAACAAATTCCTACTTTGCTGCTAATTAGGAGCAGTACATTTCCAAACAGAAAAGAAAATTATTGACATAAGTTATTGTAAGAAACCTAGGTTGTGATAAATAAATAATAAACCTGCAGCTCTACAGACTTTTCATTTTTGAAAAGCATATTTGTTGCCTTTGAATATATATCATACTTTTACAAAAGATGTCCAGATTTTTTTTTAATAAAGTAATGAAAAGTATGAAGCAGCTATGAAACTATATACTTTTTTCAGTCACTTCATTTGTTAGTATCATTATATTATTTATTATGGATTTGGAATTTGATAATATTAAATACATTTATTAGCATGCATTTCAATTTTTTAAAATATATTTTAGACATTGATAATGATATGTGAAGCTGTAAATATAATTGTTGTAGCTGTAGTGTGATATAATTTTAAAAGGAGGCAAGACAAATGGATGAGAAAGAGAAGTTGTAATATAAATTATAATGCAGTCGTTAATTAAAGGGTTGGTCACAGCATGAAGTCCAAATGAGTCCACACCCATACTTGGATGTATCTTTCTTGTCTCCTGATCATCGTCACAGAACATGCAGCTCACGAAAAGATAGAACCCCTAATACTCTGCGAGTCATGATGGAAAAACATAGACACAGCGAGCGGTAAGTTTATGTTTAAATTTAAAAATAATACTAATTGATATCAATCCTTGGCATAGATTGATAACTAATTACATTAAAACATTTCTTTTGTCTTGATCTATATCTCCACAAAACGTTTGAATTTTTTGTTGTATTTGAGCCATATACATCTGTTTTTTAATTTTGAAATTTGTAAGGAATTCTAGGCAATTTATGCCGAGTTATGAAACATTATTTTACTTTTATTAATTGTTTCATAACCATTGTTATCTAATTTATGAGAAGGTATTTCCGCTAGTCGACTTGCGCTTGGTGGTGCAATAGTTTGTTTACGAGTTAGGAGTATGTAGGTCGCTCTAGAGGTGGAGGAAAGGCCATTAACCAGATATGATCATATTTGGTCACTTGCGTTCTGTATCATGACGTAGTGTTAATCTGCCAGCTGACCTAGAGTTCATTCATATATACGTGTGAATGAACTGAAATCCCTCAGATGCACACGTTTTTCACAGTACCCGCACACAAGGGCAGATAATCGCGTCCATGTTGACCGCGCATGAATATTACATAGTGGTAAATATAGTTGACTGTCTCTAAATTATTGTGTTTCTTATTTGTAGAATGCTATGTAAAATATTTGTGATTGTTAAATGATTATGTGATTAATATATTTTTCTCACAGAAGCTAAGTGGTGTTAGCGATTGATACATTTTTGTAGAAATGATTAAGATAAAATAAGCACATGTATCACTATGTTCATGCTTGTTAAAATCGTTTGTAGCCAGTAAATGCTAACAGTGAAATAGACGATTGTTGATGAGCATCGCTGTGAACCACTTGCTAAATATATATTATGTTGAGAAACTATACAGTTGTAAAGTGAAATCATTTTATTCATTTAAGTATTTTTATTGACTGGAATTGTAAGTTAGCGTGTCGGCTAACTAGTAGAGATTTGTAAAGAGTAAATCTATCGCTGCCGCCATGAAGCCCATATGATTATCTGATGTTGGGAGTGACTGTTATGGGAGACAACTGCCACATGTAGTCAAGTAGACAACTGCAACTCTTTATCTCTTCGAGAGACTCCAATTAAGTGTACTCTAAACAAACAATGAACTGAACTGAACGGACCTTCGAATATACATAGAGCAATCAGGCTAAGTGGGATAGATAAAATATTAACCAATGTTCTTTTTATTATAAATTGTTAATTAAATTTTATTGTTATCTTACCCATTGTTGCATAATAGATGTAGCATGACTGTAAGCAATCTGGGGACTGAGCCGGACTAAAGGAATCATAATTCTTAATTAATAAATAAAGGGGAAGATAACTTGGGCAAGTCAACTGGTTTATCTGGCGGTGTGTCATTGCATAATAGCCTGAATCTCCTGCATACTCGTAGAAGATAGGTCAGGCCTTCTGGCTGTCACTATTAGAAGTTAATCAGTAACTAATATTGATATTCAGGGATCTGATATAGAACAGAGTCATTATACCTAACCGGACACATGACAAAATTAATTGATTGCATTTTTGATCAGCATAAATTTGGTTAAAGCCATTCAAAACTAGTGCAAATCCCAGACTTACTTAGTTTTATGCTAACTTTCCTTGATGGTGGATGGGTATGTAACTCATTCTCTGTGGAAGTGTTCCACAAAGAGTGGGTCCATTTGAAATGTGTTTTCTTAGTTTTATGCTAACTTTCCTTGATGGTGGATGGGTATGTGGCTCATTCTCTGGAGAAGTGTTCCCCAAAGGGTGGGTCCATTTGAAATGTGTTTTCTAAAAAATAAAGCATTGAAATATGTGTTTTATTTTCTATATATTCAGTATTGATGTGAGAGATACGTAAGATAGTTGTGTGAATATGTGTTTATTTATTCTGTAATTATTTGTAATACAAAATAATTTTGAACTGAAAATTGGCACCTCTTTTTGTGACATGCATATATAATAAACTTAGCCATTTTCTTTAATTTTCATTGTTATAATCTAACAAACTTACCTTATCAAGGTTTTCTTAGAAGCGATGATACATTAATGCAATATTCAATATTCTTTTTATCTATGGTCAGTTTTGTGAAGAGATAATACTTTAAAAAGGCAGATTCTTTGCAATGCTTAGTTTCCAGATAAATCAGATCCAAAACTTTTCTTCTTTTACCAAACCGTGATATGTCACAAACATGCCATGTGGATTTAATTAGGCTTTTAATTTTAATGGAAGTATTCATGCGGTAAAGTTTTAAAAAATTTATTCATTAAATTCAGAAATATTCAGCTTTAGGAAAACTAATTTGACTTTGTTTCCTCTTTATTATTTTTCAAAGGAACTAATAAATTTGTGAATGTAAAATAATGATGCAACAATGAAGGTGGGAAAATTTTCGGAATCATCAACACTTCAAAACAGCAAAGATTTCTGATAATCTCAATATATTTTGATTAAATTGATTAACATCACAAATAGCTTATATATTTATGTATATATCCCTGTGGTTTCTTTTGCATGTAAAGTTTCGTGTAGCATTGTGTATGTTCTAAATCTGAGCAGGTAAGGGTAGTAAAACCTGTGAGTTACATTCAAGAATAGAAATATCATGATTATTATCACGGCCACCATTGTTGTTGTTGTTGTCTGACTGTCGCTGACCTCTCTCTCCTTCTCGGTCAAAGGGGGGGTCAGGTCAGATACCCTGATTTGCCAGGATCACATTGAATGATCAGATGTTGATGACCATTCTCACACTCAGACACCACGAATAATCTTGTGGGGGATAAGATAACTTTATTCTGAGTGTGGGGTAAAATGTGAAAAGCTGGCGCGTGTGTGTGTGAGCAGGCGTGTGAATGTCGTGTGAGGGATGCACAGAATGAACAGAGAAACAACCGCACCAACACACACTTTCAAAACGAAGAAAGGAAGCCCAACTTTGAAAAAGAGTTTACAAAGTTTAATTTAAAAAGAAAAACGGGCTTAACTTTCACACGGTGTTAGTCATTCACTCTGAAACGTCTGCACCCAACATTCATGGGATCGGGAAAAAATGAGCGATGAAAAAAAATGAAAGAAAGATGATGATGATGAATAAACTAAAAATAAACAATAAAATAAAATAAAGTAATCAATGGTGATAAACGTCTCTACTACTGCCAAAATAGAGTGGCACAATACTTTGGGCATAGCCCAATACAACACACACTAGCGGTAATGAGCGCAAAAATTTATCTAACTTTAAAAAGAATTATCTTAAAAAATAGTGGGTGAAAAACCCAACGTCACTGAATGTTAATTTTAAACCACAAATATTCATCCAATCACTAATTATTTGTTAAAGTCAAAGTCAAATGTTTTTTTAAAAATAGTTCAATAATAATAATATTTTTATACTCTAACTATCCTACCTAGTAATGCACCTCTAAGAAAAGTTTTCCTACTTACTAGTTTTTGTAAAATACTGGACTGTTGATGCACTGGTGAACACAAAGTAAAGTTACAGTTACTGACATTTAAGGATGACACACTTGATGACGAAAGCACGGCTCTGGCGAGAATGAAGTGCGGACGTACTTTCAATACTTGTCCCACATTGAAAAACGCTGGAACACGGATACCTGTCTTCAGCGACGGTTCCAAGATGTAGCTCATGGAGGCCTGTCTACAGCGACAGTTCCAAATTGTAGCTCACGGAGGCCTGTCTACAGTGACATTTCCAAATTGTAGCTTATGGAGGTCTGTCTTCAGCGACAGTTCCTGAATAGTAGCTCATGGAGGCCTGTCTACAGCGACAGTTCCAAATTGTAGCTTACGGAGGCCTGTCTTCAGCGACAGTTCCGAATAGTAGCTCACGGAGGCCTGTCTTCAGCTCTGAAATATGAATAGCGTAGAATATTCTGTCCTGACTCAGTTTCGGCCCCTTAGTACTCCGCTGATGGTCAACAACTGCCCAGGTTTTGAATCCATGTAGAGTAATACAGTCAATGCTTTACAGGTTGCCTGGTGAATTGAGTGCGACAAAACACACGTCTAACTCTACATGGCGAATATTCACTTCTTTCCTCCCCGGTTATGACGAAGAGGGAAAGATTGTCCAGACTCAGTGTAGGCACTTAATCCAAGGCCACACCTCTCTGTAGTCCAGACTGACGCACACTGGTTTGAAATAGTTCTCCTCGATTCTTTTATACATACACAGTTTTCACAAGTAAGACTCGTACATGTATTCCTACACTACAAACGCTAAGAAAGGTGCATTACTCTAAGAGGTGCAAAACTTCCTAAAACATAGTCCCTAATGAAGTTGTAATAAAAATACTAATAAAAACTAGACACATTTTCCATATATTGTAAATATAGTTATCAAACCTCTAACATTAATAATTTATCAAATATATTTTTTATAAAATGTTGGAAACAAACTTAGCAAACTTGCTAGCACTGTACCTAGACAAAATAAGCAAGTGTCCTGACATTAATTGGAAAGCGAACTGCTTTCAGCACCTCTAATTTAACCTCTCACCCTACCTGCAGATGAACCCGAGCAGATGAACCCGAACCCGAGAACGTCCCGAACGTCCCCGTTGGGTCACGTATGGGGGCAAGGGGAGACAAGGGAGAAAAATAAATTTTCTGATTACCCCCTCACACCCCCTCCCTCCTTCCTTGACAATTATTAGTATATTAAAAAAAACATTATATATAAATAGATGCTTTATTTATTATTTAATATTATCTTTGCAGCATAGTAACTTAACCCATTTTATGTTTAGTTGAGAAAAATAGAGCTTTTATGATGGCTGATAATTTTGTTAATATGGTTTCCAAGATGCGAAGTTGTAGTTTTATACTCTATTTAAAATTTTAAAAAATGTATGCAGAATAATTTAAGAAAAAAATATTAGTTGTAATGAAATAAGTATATTTCTTATTTAAATTTTTTTCCCTTGTAAAAAAATCTTTTTTCTGGTAAAATCTTACTCTCTAAGTTTTCAACACAGAAACATGCTTTTTATGTATTTTAAATCCTACAACATCAACATTTTATAATTTTTATCTTTTCTTATGTTTTTTATGTGAGCATTAGGCCCTGTTGTACACTTTAACATGTAAAATAATTAGATTTAATCCACTTTATTTTTTACACTTCCTGTAACAAAATGGTATATTTCCCCAGAGAATGAGCTGTACGTACACACACACACACACACACACACACGTGTTTGTGTATACAAACATGCTTACATGTTTGAGAGAGAGAAAGAGGATAAAAAAGAGCACTCAGCTGTTTAGGTGCAACTTGTACACTAGACTGGCCTATCAATTAGGCAAATGTAGATGGTTGCCTAGAGCGCAAAGATCCATTCTAACATAGTGTAATTTTATTTTTTAGGTTTAAAATTAAAATAATATTTATTTGTAATTAAAGAAATAACATAGAAACCTATGTATTGTGCCATGTTTTTATCAAACCCAGTTGTGTTGGTTTAAATTTTGGAAAGTTAGGCAATGGATACAACTGGGGCATAAATTTTAAATATTGTCTAGGGCACATGAAACCCTTGTGCTGACCCTGCACACTATATCAAGCAAGCCAATGCTAAACATCTTACCCAGTCTTGATGTAAATGAATAAAATTTTGATTTTGATTTCATTTGGGTCTGGAATATCTGTCTTATTTGGAAATTGTTATGATGAATATATTTTCACTTTTATGAGATATTTCATAGTATTGGCAATTATTTATTTTTAATATTAGTTACCACATTTACAGAATACGGCACCATACCTTGAATGAGAGGCTAAAACTGATATGCAAACAAGTGCCAGGATCTGCAGAAGATGGCCGAGAGACCAAGGTATTCTTTACAGAATCACTTGTAAAATATTCTAGTTTGTTAGGTTAACTATAATAAAAATTTGATACGTCAAAATGAGAAATAATTTTTATTTTTTAAAAGAAATAATGTATTAGAAAAATATTAATTGATATATATAATGTTAGGTTGAGTTTGTATTTTTTTTGTCTGTTATTTAGAATAATGGTTCAGATAATCCAGAAATGCAATAATACCAAACATTTAAGAAAATATACTGAAATCTATAAATTAAGAACTACTGTGTTGTTTAAGACTTACAAAAAATAATCCAAAATGCAAAGTATAATATTTAATAATAATTAATGTGTTGATTTGCAACATGCCAGATTTGGAGATACACTTTTAAACATTTTATCCCAAAACTTCCCACATGCTCACTTAATACATTTACCAACTCCATTGATGATTATAGGACACTTTTATTATGTTTACTTCATGTTTCATTTTAAATTGTAATACTGTTTCCATGTCAATTATATAATGCTACTTTTACTTACATTTTATATATGCTCTTATTTCTTATGTTTAAAATATTTGTGTTAAGAGTATTAAAATGGTGATTAAAGATCTTCGAAATTGGCCCTTGAAAATTCTTTCCTTTGCTCCCTTAACTCTGAGCATGGTTGGCCAAACTGTCCAGAACTTGATAGTTGTCATGGAAGATGGGAATGGACTCATCTCGAAAATCTTTTTGGTTGTTTCTGTTTGCCGAATAATGTATGATTCTTCCCTTATTCATTTTTCAGCTATCCGATTACCACGAAATTTCATGTTAGTGTCGCATCACACAGATAAGTCTAAAAGCTTTGTAAATGTTAAGTTCAAAAGTGTAACTAGCAAAGTTGTACATGATTAACAAACACAGTTTATTTTTTCACAGCAGCTCATAATTTCAGTTTTAGGTCATAACAGTTATTAATATATCTATTTTTTGTTAAATATGCATATAAAACCCAAGGTTCAAATTGTCAGTTGGTGGGTGGGTGTGCAGTTTTGCCTGCATTGTTTTGCTATTGTGATATTTTTTTTTGAAACAATGTATTAATGAAGAGAGTTGTGACTTTTTGAAATGCTTTCTGAACGTGTAAATTGTGAAACACTTTTAAATCTTTGCATGGGTTCAGCGTGACAATGTTTCGGCTGAGAGTACTGATTATTTTGTGGCTGTATGCATTAGTTCCTAATTGGTATTGTGTACAGGTATGAGAGAATGAGAACAAAAAAAAAACACTTTTGAGAATTGCGTGCTCTGCATAGAAAGAGTTGTGTAGTGTGGCATTATTGCCAGCTTGCAGATATTTCTCACATGATCCTCTGACAAGTGAAAAGACTATGAACTTGAAGCAGGGATAGAAGTGAATATAGAAAGTGTTGATATTTTCCTTTGAGACATAACACAGTTCAGATTTTGTTTGAGAAAGAGACAGTTGAGAATTTGCAGCTACAATTCAGAAATTTTTGGAGAAACGAACAGTTGATATTTTATCTTTGAGACAGTAAACAGTTCAGAATTTGCTTTGAGAAAAGAAAGATAGTTGATATTTTTCCTTTGAGACAGTGCACAGTTCAGAATTTGTTGGAGAAACGAATAGTTGAGAATTTCCCCTTAAGAAAAACAGTTCAGAATTGGCTTTGAGAAAAGAAAGGCAGTTGAGAATTTACCCCTTTAAGAAAAACAGTTCAGAATTTGCTTTGAGAAAGAAACAGTCTGTGTAGTGAATTTATTCTTTGGGAGAATGTAGTTTGTTTTTCAACACCAGAGGAGACAGACAGTTGGAGAGACTAGAAGAAACAGAGAAGGGAGTAACCTGGATTTATTTCCTTGTGTGCCTTTTTTTGTGTTGCCTAATTGAGTGCCCCATGAAGTTATGATGGTAACTGGGACAATTCAATGCAGTGGATGTTTGCTGGGATTCAAACTCCCACCATTTTTGGCAAGCCATATGGCCCAACTATGGTGAGAGATGAACCAGTCGCAAGGACAGTTATCCAGGCATGCTTTAACCCAGACCTATACCACAGGTTTCGGTGACAATCCACATAGACGTATTGGTAGAGGTGTGGTGTCATAGTGCGAGGACACCTCACTGATGGCGAGGAGTGAAATCAACTTGTCGCAGATGGCGAAGGTTGAGAGCCTGCATGACTTGACCTATGGTCAGGCAGTCGACTTTTGGATCACACAGAGTGCTGATCATGTAATGCAGATTTGAGAATTTAATTATCAAAATAAGTAAATAAAAGTAAAATATTATAATGAACAAAAAATTATCTTTTTGTACCATATCTTTCATAAAACTGATTTATTTTAAGGATAAGCTTAAATTCTAATTCCTAGAACATATTTATTCTTTTTTGTTTTTGTTTTTTCTTGTTGTTTTAACTAGATTTTATCACATATTGACAGAATAGAATGAAATAGGAAAAGAGGAAAAAATAATACAAACAAAATGATAAAGTAACAGTACATTTGAATTATCTCTTCTTGAATATTTTGAATATCACCAATTGTATTTTGATGCATGTGAATGCTCATAGGGAATTGATTAAAAATAATTATTTTATGCATTTGGAATTTTGCTTAATTTCTTAATTGTAATTCCAGGTTGTGATGATGCAAAGGATCATCTCATACATTGCTTACCTAGAAAATACCATCCACTTCTTTTGCTCAAGGTTTAGCATTCTGCCTCATCCCAACTGGCTCTTACTAACTACCAACACACGTGAATATTTCCAGAGTTTTGGTAGGCAAACTAATGGTGATACTTTCACAAATGTTCCATTTGAATACATGTATTTAAGAGTAAAAGGGGGTGGGTGTTCGTTTGTTCCGTTAACTTCTTTGCCCCACAGGAATTGTGTGAAAACTTTTCATCTTTACGATGTTCTCAACCCCATGTTTCAAGCCTGCTCCACCCCCATGTTTCAAGTTTGCTCCATTTTGTAGTTTCACCAGTCATTCTCAGTACTATTTTTCTGGGGGATTATGCTGTAAGCATATTTGGATATGATCGTTGATTTATAAAATCATAAGAAGTGGTGTGTTTCCTCTCTTAATATAATCTAATTACATAGTATCTATGCCAATGCTATGTAAAATCAAAATATGTATCTATCACAATGAGATGTGGGTTAATTAAATCACCTAGTCATATTGGCAGAGGTGACATAATCAAAACATATTTACAATTCATTTTACAATTATGATAAGATAATTGATTTAACTAACTGTTAAACAGATATGTTCAACTCTAGATAAGAATTAACAATTTAAGTTTGAGAGATTTCTTAAACAAATTGGTTAGTATGTTATGATATATAACACTTTATAATTTCAGTATATCCTTATCTACTTTCTCACATCTCTAGTCTACAATGTCATCATAATATTCAGATATATTTATAAAAAGAACAACCATTTATTAGTTAATTAAAATGTCTGTTCTGCTTGTTCATTAATGAAATCTACTCTATTACATTTTCCTATCTGATGTCAACCACAGATCATATTTCTATATTAATATTAAAATAATTGTTCTGGAGTGAAGAATTGAAGTTTCTATTTATTGCTATGCCAGTTACCGTTCATGTAATGAAAGTCTCACATCAGTTATTCCATTGCATGCATTGCCACCAGCAACTAATATATCAAGAATTTTGACTTTGTCCGCAGTATGCAAAGCAAAATGCTATTCATTCTCTGACTCTTAAATGTCATTATCCGTTCCTCGTATATTTCTAGGAGGCACGAAAAATAACAACCCAACTAGTAAGTTTTAACTTAAGCATCAAATTTAAATTAATAGTTTAGTGTTGCAACACTTTATTAGCTGTGGCTTTGATTTTTGTTTTGTTTTAAGCATTGATATTTAGCTATATATATGATGATAATGCTAATTGCTAAATGATATTTAATTGGCATAAATTACTTATTTTAAAATGAACATCACTGTAATGCTAAATACTAACTGTAGGTTGATAAACTTAATATTGAATAGCTCTGCAACAAAAATGTTTTTTAGTTTATTTAATAAAGTAAATTAAGGAAAGTATTTCTACTAACCTTACTGGATAATAATTTTACCTTAGTAAGAATAATATAGTGATACATGGCCATAACAATGTTTCTATGATGTATTTCTTTTAATATATTATTTCATTTATAGTATTTATATTACTTTGTTATACTATATTTTATTTATTCTATTCAACTCCAGAATTTATAATGAAATATGTCAAATAAAGCAAACTTGGACTGAAACAATACAAATAAGTTTATTAACTCTTTATTTTACATGTATATTACCTTTCCTTAAATTATTCATGTATATTTTAAATTTTCTTTGTACATGCACATATTTCTTAACTTTGATGAACAATTAAATGGACACACTTGTTTATTTTTTTTCCAGATGTGGATAGTGATGAGGATTCTTTGATATTGCATCCAAATGAATGTACAAAGTCACTGGAAGATTTAGTGAGTTCTGAGTTCTTCATCTTTTCAATATGTGCATTTGAAATTAATTGTGAATTATACATTATTTACATAACAGTTATTATCAAATACAACTTGTTAGTCATGGCAAGCACTAGTATTACTTGTGTGATGTGTATATATATGTGTTTGTTGGTCTCTGTAAAATTGTCTGTCTCTAAATTAGTATAATGGCTTTCTTTTAGGCTAGGTTGACCTAAGGTGTGTTTGGTTGCTGCATGGGATTATCTGACAGATTGGTCACCTTTTAGTCATATGCCTTTAGATATAATGCAAAACAGTAGTACCTCAAAAGACCAGCATTGGGTTTGGTGACATTGCTTAATATATCATGATTTTTCACAGCATAATTTTGAACATTTATAGTTACGTATAGGTGTGAAGTAATTTGTAACATTGTGGAAATTTTTAGTAAAATCATCACCCCAACCCCCTTTAATTCCAGTCTTGCAGAATCTGGCAATGTGTTAGGTGATTTCTCATTTAGTTTATTGTTTTGATTGGTATCCAACCACATTGTTACTAGATAGTCCCAATGTCACTGTTTGCAGGAATAAGTTGCATTTAGTGCACAAATTTGGTGATTTTCCATAGTGCAGTTTGATACTTTAATACAATTATTTCTTGATGCAACTTGGCTAAAATTAAAGATAATTTCTTTATCTAAAATGATGATGTATTATTATTAATGTGACAAACCATGTTTGAAAGAAAAATAATTACACTTACTATTGTTAGATGTGATTTGCTTATGGGGCCTTGCATCTGTATGTATGTCAACATGATAAAAAAATTTGCTTTTGTCCAGATTTCTTTGTGTGCAACCACACATGACTTTTTCTTATATCAGTAAGAATAGAAAAAATACCACAAAGTTTTCTCCTAATACCATTTTTATTAGCAGAACTTTAAAACTCAAGCATTGGTAATAATTTAAAAACTTGGCTCATTTTGAAATCATTGTCATAACCACATTTGAATGACTATTTTCTCATTGAAAGTTGCACTGGGAAGAGCATTAATTCCTGTATGAAACTAGTATTTAACCTTTTTAGTTTTATCTGTGTTTAGTGCCAAGACTTTCTGTTTCAAATTCTAGCAATGGCTGCGTTGTGTGTTTTAGAAAATTTAGAGTTGTAGCAAACTTCAAGAACAATTAATTTTGACAGATGTTATGCTTACATCACTTAACATTGCTTTCAGTAAATATAACTCTTTATTTGTGTATGAATTTATTTAGTAATTGCAAGTTAATTTTAGCAGCTATATGATTATAGATCGATTGTCTTCTGATCCTCAGTTCTCAAGCTTTTAATTACTTCTTTGCAACAACCCTACTGTATTTCCTGCCAATTTTAAACTATATATGAAGTATGCTTTGGTAAAAATTTGAGACTGTGTTATTATTTGATTAACAATATATCTTTAAAGTTAAACTTTACTGAGATCAAGACTATATTATTTTTAAAACAATTTTCTATTTTTGGTTGAAGAGTTGAGCTAGAAAAAAATAGCGTTATGCTTACAACAAACTGTGATAATCAAGCTGAAGTCTCGTGCACTTGTTTTCATAAAAAATGTATTTTGTACATACATTTTATTTAGTGATAAAACTTAATCAAGCAATTATATTTTCAGGGTCATGGCTTTACAAATATTACACTTAATATATATTATAAATACTTAGCCAACGTTATAAGATGAACATATTCAAGGTTATCTCTAGGAACTATAATGATAATTTTGTATCAGATACTGTTTCTTTTTTGTTGGAGAGCAAACTAACATGCTTTACCAGATGACATCTTTACCTGTTTCATAGCAGTTTTTACATAGGAGCCTATTCATATACTAGAGTTCTTATCTTCACCTGAGTTTGGTTTTTGTGCATCACTCCTGTCGGCCCAAAGCCAATTACAAACCACCTCCACCAAGCATATGCTGTTAGATAGGCTAGCATTGTACTCATATTTTTACCTAATACCATAAAAAGGCTACCATTCTAGTTATTGCAAGACTACAGCTGTTTGTGTAGAAGCCTCTGTCAGGAAGAATTAATACTATGTAGTTTATTACAAGATACTAATAAAAGCTTAGAGAGCATAAAGTCATAGTCATAGTCAATATGACCATATCTCAGATATTATTTCAGATTTCCTCTCTGAAATAATTTTATGATTTAAACACATCTGGTTTAATTTGATTCATATTAAAAACATTGGGACTACATTTTATTAAACTTTAGTGTTTGTAAAATTTTGTTGCTCCTTGTTCCTTATGACTCTGAATTTATGTTTCGTTCATGTTCATGTGATACATTCATTTGGTCTAATTAACATTTTATTATTCATTCCTTGTCTTGTTGCATAATTAGAGGGGTGTGAGAGTTGGACCATATGTGATTAGTAGGAGGCATAGGAAGATCTTTCCCCCTCAAAGAGTGGCTAGTCTGTAAGTCAGGGACCACAGATATTTTTATTTAATGTAATACTTAATTTTATATTTTAAACATGTTTGAATTGGGGTGCCAGGTGGGGCTAGCGCTTCCTACCAGTTTAAGGCTTACAATTTGTTGTTGTTAGTTGTGTGTGTGTGTGTGTATATGTTCTTTGTTAACATTTTTGAGGCTCAAGACAGAAGAAGTGGAGTGCCAGTACATCATCTGAAGGTGTCATCCCCGACAGTAGACTCCACTACTGATTGTGTTGTACCAGTTTTGGAGCAACATGGTGCAGATGATGGAGTCAGCTTGTCACAGGATTCTGGAGTGCCTTCCTCTACCAATGCAGATGATGAACATCCTTTGCAAATATGGACGTTGCATGGTGACCAAGAGGTTGTTGACTCTGGTATGTTATGTTTGAGTCTTTGATTAAAGCAGACCTTTTAATCCTCATAAATATTTAGTGATTCACAACTTGCGGTAGAAAATTTGAACTTTCCTTCTCTATGTGGAAAAGCATTCACAAATTTTCAAAAACATTTTATTTGAAAGAGTGAGTGGGTGAATGAGCTCCATTTCTGTCTTTTGGGGGGATATTGGCCTCTTCCATGAGGATTTTCAGACAATTCAACAAGACCCAAGAGTCATTTTCTTGTAGACAGTCCTAGAATTTCAGCAATGCAAGCCAGTACATGATGTGACAACATGGGTGAAACCCTTCACCCCAGTGAATTAATAATTAATTTAATTAATAATATAGTTAATTCACTTGTCAACGTGGTCTTTATCCTTCGCAGTTAGGGAGAATAAGTCAAGCCCTAGAATTAACAATTGCACTAATTGTTCTCCGCTTCTAGGTGTTACTTGTCCAGAGTGAAATACTTTCCTGCAAGTTAATATTTATGCTAGGTATTACAGCATTCCCCCTCTCACCCCTCACACATTCCCTTTACTAGCTTGAGAGGCACTTCCCCCAAAGTATGGTGATTGACTAGTTAAAAGATTAATGTATTTGGCTGCCCCCCACCCCTCAAGCCTGCATGATTCCTTTAATTAATTTAGCCAAAGTGGGAAAGTGAAAATCAACAATTTTATTAACTATGCATAACTAAATGATTAATAACATTATTTACACGATATTTACAAAAGCAAATTACGAAATATAAACTCACATTAGGTTTTGGCAATTAATAATTTCAGATCTTCTATCAAAAAATGTCATTCAGATTCAAGTTCATAAAATCTCTAAATTGTTCATAGTCTTTTCCATAAGTTTTTGATAAAGATTCCTAATCAGCTAATTATTTACTAATACATTTAAGCTGACAGTTAATAAGAAATAAGAAAAAAGTAATTAAAGAAAAATGTTACAACATTGGTTTGAGAGCATACACGAATTCACCTGATTTCATGTGTTTGTCGGTGTGGGCTCGTCTCTGAAGCTGTCAGGGTGCATAGTGGTTACAGATGCAGATTGGCGGTTGATAGGTCATTATTGATGCACAGAATAACTTGAACACAGCACTGAATAGTTTGGTCCTTACTGTCCCAAATCTCAAATTCACTTGGATTAATTAAGGGTGGCAAGATAGATGACCGGTTACGTCAGAGGCGTCTTTTGCTCTGTTCTCCTTTTTGGACTTCAATAGTTTGGTTCCAAACCACTTAGGAGTGAACCTTGACTTGCGTTGACACTTGAGTTCGATACTGTATAACTTCAGACACGGGCACTCAATGAAGTGGAGTGAACAGAACTTATCTCATCCCAAACTGGCTAAATACCAACCTTTATTTTTTTTAAATTTAGTTTTACCTAGTTGTACTAAAGAGTCATCTTCCTTAAAATCCATTTTGTGGCAAAATACACTTTTGTGGTGATATGGGGGGGGGGGGGGAATTAGTTCACTTTGACCATTT
This sequence comes from Sinotaia quadrata, assembly GCA_028829895.1. Classification (NCBI taxonomy): domain Eukaryota; kingdom Metazoa; phylum Mollusca; class Gastropoda; order Architaenioglossa; family Viviparidae; genus Sinotaia; species Sinotaia quadrata. Next base: position 34,044,103 of record CM054177.1, on the reverse strand, counting down.
TGAATTTATTTTTTTCAATTTTGCCAGCCTTTATGTAGCAAATGAACAGTACATTCATTGAGATGAATTAGTTTTGTGACCATATTTATTTTATACTGGTGCCAAATGCACAAAAACTTGAAACAAGCTAAAACAGCATAGATCTGAAAGCTAAACATTTTGCTTTCTGTTGAAAGTGTATTATTTTTTACAAATAAAGATAATTACTACTTTTGTATCAAGAAATTTGAGATGGTTTGCTTGGCCATTTTTCTGCTGCCACGTTTAAAAATTATAAATCATTGTTTATGAAAATATGTACTTGTGAAAATGAATAAATGTATTTTGTTTAATTTATTGTCATTCTGTATATTTAAACTACTGACTTAGCATTTATTAATGTCTTCAGTCTTACATTTTATTTCCTTAAAAACCTTTGAGATGTCTTTGTTTAATAATTATTATTACTTTTGTTAGCTGTATGTAGATTACAGTATTGTGTCTTATTCTTAATACTCACTGTTGGAAAATTAAGGTGATTTTTTTTTTTTGGTATGATCATTAGTCTTACAGATTATAGATAGCTTTCACAGTTATAAAGCATAAAATTTAAATACAGTTTACTTGAAACACTATTTTTAAATATTAATAATAACACTAATTTGATATCAGTGGCTTATGACACAAGTATGGTTCATTGATGAGTTAAAGTTGTACCCAGTTAAATCTTTTAATTCTAGGTCATCTGGAAGAATTTTTCAGCTCTTCAGTGGATGATGGAATTTCTGCTATGTTTGAAATTCCCTCCAGCACAATTGAGGTAGATTTTTGTTTTCTTTAACGTATAAATAATAATAAAATACATTAACAAATTTAAACTATCAGTAGTTTACATATAACACATTTTTCTCAGGTCAGCACACGGAGATGTTCTGCAGAATAAATAACTTACTTTTATGCATTCATAAAATATATTATTTTTCTTGTATATGTAATGTTTCCCCGCTTCCCCTATTTGCCCACAGTGGAAATGAGATAAACATTATGTAAGATCTCCAACATCTAGATTGATAAGAAATACAAACACTTTATAGTTTGTAATTTGATCATCTTTTTCTCCTGACATACTTATCCCTGCCAGATGTTCATTTATATTTACAAAATGATATCAAGTAAGGATTAAGCAAAAGCAATTGTTGATTTAATCTAAACTATATTTAACATAATAACGTAATGCTTTTAATAATTTTTATTCGGGTATGATTATTATATATTATTATTTTATTTATTTTATTGGAAGAATCTGGTTGTGTAGTTATTTCAATTTTGAGGGATAGGAAATCAGTTTCTGATCTTCTTTTACTACAATTTGGAACACTTTTAGTTGTGAGACTAATCAGTAACCTCGCCTGTTTGTAAGAAAACATGGAAAAGAATGAGAAATGTTCTTCTAAAATAGTGTCAAGTCATTTTGCTTGAAACTAGTTAATGTTCTTGGTAGTATGTTAAGGCTGTCCTCAAGTCACAACAGGGTTAGGTTCTGACAAGATTGTCATAAGTTGAATCATCCTTTATTGACAATAATTATTATTTCCAAGTTTGTATGTCATTATATCATTTGTTTAAAAGTTATATACTCTACAGTAAATAAAAGGGTTGAAAATTATATAAAATTTTATGACATTACAATGTGTTCTCCTGTACAAAAAGCTTACAAAATATTGTAACGACAAAATCACATTTTTTTAAATCAACAAGTTAACGCCAACAAAATCGCGATAAACATCGCCAAGTGTGGCCTACTTATGTGTAGCCAAGTATTCTGGCATACTGTTTACACACTCAGTTGCAAAACAGACCTATTATAATTATTTTTAATTATATTTAATTATAATGCATGATTTTCTTCGTCTGACCGAATTTTAAGATCAGCTTGAGTGGTGAGAATGAGATGATAAGATTATTATTATTTACTAACTATTGTAAAGAATATCTTGCTAAGTTTGAATAACTGCATTCAACACGGTCCAGGAAGTATTATGTATGTTTGCTGGGGAGAACTCTATTATATGCTTCATTCTTTTCATTGCCTTTGTGTAAGGATTATTTGCATGCAGTATCTCATAATATTGATCTTTAAATAAAACTATTAAGATTTGATATATGCTTTCATTGCTTTGTAAGGATTATTTGCATGCCGTATCTCTTAATATTGATCTTTAAATAAAATTATTAAGATTTGATATATGCTTCATTCTTTTCATTTCCTTTGTGTGAGGATTATTTGCACGGAGTATTTCTTAACATTGCCTTTGTGTATCGTAATATTGATATCTATGTATGTTATTATTACATTTTTGTACGATTTAACATGTATCATCGCGATTTTATCGGTGCGATTTTGTCGTTGTGTATTTGTTCATCACGTTTTTGTCGGCGCACAGTTGTCGTTCGCGCATTTGTCAGTGAACCCATAGGCACACACAAATCAGTCCTTTTAACAAGATAGCTGGTCTTCCATCTTTGGTAAGCAGAGCCAGATGTGGAGGCAAAGGTAGATTATGTGGGAGATGCTAGGGTGGTGGCAGCAGGAGTTGTTTTCTTAAAGAAACTCAAGAGTACACTGCACTGTCTGTTTCTTTTTCTTTTTATATATCCCTCAATAATAATGAAGAGCTCTTGAAGTTATCTTTTGAACTTGGTGAATGATCACCATGTGACTATACTGTCAATCGCCTGTAGACCCTTATTAAAAATAATGAATGCTTCAACCAATCTTCTCACAGTAAACACCTGAGGTCTGTTCTCTTTTTTCTTTCCTCTCCTCTTTTCTTTGCTCTTCTTCTACCACTTGCTGCTGCTCCTCTAACTCAATTAAGTCTTCATTTTGTGATCATCATAAGTGTGAGCAAGTCATCATAAGTCACCTATGTTGTTAACTCAAGAACATATGTGATGGTAAACCTAGTGTCATTGGATAAATTTCCTTTAATATAAGCTGCAAAGGAGTTATTGACTTGCAAAGTTTTATATAGGGTCAGTTCTATGAGTTAAGTTTTTGTACATGTGCAAATGTTGACCATATACCTGAAGTGATGTATGATCTGCTTTGAATGAACAGATGTGCTACAAAAAGAATATTGTTTCACATGTAAGTAGAAATGCAATGGTTATCCCCTATGAGTTTACATATTCTAAAAAAAAAAATCTGCTTTGATGTAATTCTGTCATGTTGGTGGTGTCACTACTGGATAAAGTAACTGTGATAGGAATTTAACCATGCTTCGATATAGTTCATTGGTGCTGATAGTGCACCAATATAGTGCTTGATACAATAACTTGATAGCAATCCAAACTTGCTTTGATAAAATGTTATGTTATGGTGATGTTGGTGTCAGTGCTTGTGATAGGGATCCAAATATGCTCTAATATAGTATATTGGTGCTGATGGTTAACTAAACTCACGATCAACATTTCCACTAGTAACAATGTCATATGATCAACAATGCATTATACAAAATCTCTCCAAGTCTAATTACAAAACCATAAAATCAGTAGTTCTAAATACTTGAAAAATATTTCAAAATCTAATTTCCAGCACTCTCTCTATCAGTGAAATAATTCACCAATAGCTCACAAAGAACAACACCAGTACCATTTAATTATAATGTTACTCCAGGCTATCATCTTGTTATGGGTTTGGGAAAAGCATCTATGCTTTCACTACCTATTATCCTTAATGTGCAGTGCATGATGTCTACTTTCAAACTCTCACTACATAAATATTAGCAGCATAAATACAATAATTACCTTATAAACCCATGCTGGCAATTTTGCTCCATCACACATTACTACATAATTGATTGTATGTTCCAGAAATATGAAAATAAAGTGATAATCACAAAATAATATTTTTTTAACTAAAGGCTGTTAAATACATACTAGATAATGTATCAGATAAGAAAGATAATGTGTGGGAAAGGGGAAGTAGAAATGATAAAAAAAAATATTTACATCATTTAACTTTTTAAAAAATTCTTTTTATAAAAATAAAAGTATTTTCTCTATTTCAGATAGGCAGAATAACAGCAAAGCACTTAGCTTGACTGAAAATGTATCTGTGTATGTCTGAATACATTCTTTTCAAAGAATAATTTGATGCCAGAGGGGAAAGGTTTTGAATGGTTTATTGATAGGGAAAACTGACTGGAGAAAGATATGGAAATGGAATTTATTTCAGTATGTTTCAAGGGTTGATGCAATGTAGTTCAAAAATAGGAAGTTTTAAGTACAAAATAACAGATTGGTAGCTGTACAAGACTTGTACATGTCCTGAGAATCACTCATTTGATTAAAAGTCAGCTACCAGTATTTTCTGTGGGAGAGGGAAAGGAGGGATAGATGAAATGAGTGCTGGTGTAAAATGAAAACTTAAAACTTCATCCCCACTTTAAAAAAAAATACAAAGTTGTTTTTTATTTTGTTTTCTTCACCCATTGTAAATATTCATCCATTTAATGAATTAGAAAATGATGCATTTTCCAAACACATTAATATTTTTATTTAAGGACTTCTTGTAAAATTCTAATTTTGTTAAATAAATATATATACATATATTTTCCTTTTGTCCATATGTACTTGGATTTTTGGGACTAACTGCTGTATATAATGTGTATATATAATAATGTATATGAATATTTGTAACAGTCTATTTTTCTCATCAAAGCTCAAATCTAGCAAGACAGTGGCTAAGCATGACCTTCAAGACTTCTTGCTAAGTCCTGGACACCATTCATGCATACAAAATGCTTCTTCATTTATACAAGAAAATACTTTGGTGGGTATATATTCAGATTACACTTTTAGATTTCAGTATGAATTCTATGTTTTAAAATTTTACTCTCATCTTTTACTTAAGACTAAATGAAGTATCCAGTGGACTTAAGGTTTCATTGTTGAAAAAATCGCATACCTGTCAACCAGTACAGCAAATCCATAACTGGTGCAGTAATTTTAATTTTCATCAGTGTATATCTGTACAACATTCTGTATGGTTTTTCAAATTTGTTCAACATTTCTTTTCATCCTTAGTGCTTGCCAATGCCAGTTTATAAGGGTTTCTTGTAGAAAATATAACCCAAAGCTTTCTGCTCTATAAAAAAAATATTCATTGGGTGTCTTTTTGTACCACAACTTTATTATTATCTGGAACCAAAGGTCTTTTAACAGTGTTGCCATTTGATGACCAGATTATTTTTGTTGTTGTCACTGCTCACAATTTTTACTCACAAATGCAACTATTTGGGTTGCAATGTAAAAACAGCATTATTAAATACAACTTGGTAAATCTTTACCCACACCTTCCCCAGCAAACTTTTTTTAGTCTGTAAAAAGTTTTTAATTCCCCACCCTGCAAACAGAGCAGGAATGCTGTTACCAAATTATGAGCAATCATAATATCTTGACAAATATTCATTAATTCCAGAAACAAAATCAATGAAACTTGGACTTAAAAGTGGAGGAAATGTGTTATTCATAGTTTTCTAGAATAGATTATATTAATTTTAGTTATTACCACAATCCACCTTACATATTTATGTATTTTGTATTAGTTTTTTTTCAATCATTGTGGGAGGAAAAATAAAACAGCTAGTATTCAACAATTATTAAAAGTTATTCAAATGCAATTATAAAAAGTGAAAATGCATGTTTTAATTGATGGGGTGGGAGAGGATAAGTCAAAAAGATAATCTGAGTTACACGATGTAGAAGAATTTTAAAATGATTAATACAATTCTAAAGTAAAATAAATTTCTAAATGATGTCATATTAAAAAAATCAGAGAGGTTTTACAGCTTTGAATACATGCACAAATAGATTAATGCAGTTTATCATTTGGCTATCATTGGAAAGATTAAAAATGCTGAACAAAATATTTTTCTATAACTATGACTTAATTCTGGGCATGAAGGCTTGTATCAAACATTAATCTGTAGTGCTTTTACTTTTACTTAGTGTAAAATTTTACCAAAAAAAATCTATTACTCTGCATTTCCAGTTTGTAATGGGCCAAACAGATTGTCTATATCGTTTCTAACGAGAACATATGCTAAATTTTTATTATGAGACTGGGGGGAAAAAATCAAAATTTCAGCCATCACATTTATATCAATATATTTTTAAAACAACGAGACTCTTGAATAAAAGATTATGGACTCATTAAAAAAAACAGCTTTATTTTCATGCAATTATCATACACTCAAATCCAATTAGGGCATGGGAATTAAAGGAAACAGACTGAGAAAAAAACCCCTTTATTTTCAAGCAATTATTGTACACTCAAATCCAAATTGGGTGGGGTGGGGAATTGCAGTGTACAAAAATGTGTAATTTTAGATGTACATCAGTAACAATAAATATATGCAATACAAATAAAACTTGAAATAAATTATCAAAAATGTGTCCACTAGATTTTCGAGGAATTATATCAAACATTAACAGAAATCATTCCATTTCCATCCCCAATTTTGTTCCTATTGTAAGCATTTACATATCTACTAATAAAGGTTTGTTTGCAAACATTTCTATAAAGAAATTTATAAATAGATTCTTGAATTCCAAGCAGCCTAATATTTTCATGATTTAGATCAAGAGCTGCCATTTATATCTGAGTTATGTGATACAATATCACAGTAAAGTATTATATACCTTTAGTTGAAATAAGTAATATTTGAATGAAAAGAAGTTGATGGCATTATCACTTTATTATTATATTTATTTAGTTGCATTGTAAAACTTGTATATGAATGCCAACTGTACCAGATTATATCATTGTTATTGACTTGTTTAACATAAAATGCTCAGCCATTCTCATATGAAATTGTCTGAAAGTCCAGTGTTTTTGTTTTCTTGATAAACTGAAAGAAAATAAAGTTATGTGCAGTACATTTTATAAAATTATTCAGCACAATTTAACATAATTAACAGGCCAAAGAAAACCAACTAATAACTACACATCACATACTATTTTGAGAAAGAGAATATGCAGTACATATACTAAGGCAATGCAACTCTCAGTTTTGGCAAAACACTGGTACCATTCATCATTGTCATGGAGCTTGCATGGGGTCTAACATTATTATTTATTCAACTTCTTTAGCAAGAGTCACAAAATGTGTGTTTCTGATTCTTCTTGTTTCCAACATTAAAAGAGTTTAAATATTTCAACTATAGTAGAACCCCTGCTATCTGATCTGTTACATTCCATTTTATTGGATGTGATGAATGTTTTAGTGCAAACTGGAATTGGTTTAGGTATTTACAACAGTACTGTTTTAATAAATGTTATTGTTTGTGACAGTGTTTTCATTTTCAATATTCACAACAGCACTTGATTAGTAAATGATATTTCTTGTGACACAGTTTTCTTGCCTGCTGTTAGCAAAAGTACTTTATTTGTAAATGCTATTTCTTATTTTGTGTTTTAGTAGGCATTAGTGCTATACTAACTGACTAATTTACTAAATTAAGTGTGTGTATGTGTGTGTGTGTGTGTGTGCATGTGCGTGTGTCATATTACACACACATCAATAACCAGAGAATAAGAGGGTGCATGTACAGAATAGAATTTGTATCTGGTGTGTAGGGCATTACATGTCAAGTATTTGTACCCATCCTTTCTGTACCATTGCTTTTCATTATCTTTCCTTATTATCCATTTCAATTATGTGACTGCCCTTTGGACATTTTTTTAGGTTAGATAATCAAGGATTTGTAATACAGGATCTATAGTGTAGGCTTATTTTATACCAATAGATAAAGATTGTGTCTATGGTGCTTTTGTTAACAATTATTTTTTACAAGGTGGATTTTGTTTTAAATTAAACAATTTGTTTTAAATAGGGGTTGTTACTTTAAGATTTTTTCCCAGTAGATATCCTTTTTGTCACTATAGGTTTATAAAGAAGCAGAAAGTCATGCAGAAGAATTCTATGCAGCAGCAGTAGTCTCCCCAAACCAAGTACTTCCAAACCAGCAGGGGTGGACAATACAGTTTCAACATGGAGACACCAGATATGGAGATTCAGACATAAAATACATGATACCACCTTACTCACATAAAAATAAGCGGAAACAATACAGTCCAAAGCGATCACCTTTTAACCACCCATCAGCCTGGAGAGAAAGAGAGGAGTGCCAGGCATACTCAGATGGTGATAAAATATATATCACTGGTCAACAGAAAAATTCATGTGGAGTGACACAAATAACAAATCATGATTCCTGTGTAAAATCAGGTAAGTCGCAGTATTTCTGGAAATAAAGAATATTTTATTTTTAATTCTTTTATTGAAAACCAAAATATATTGATGTAACACCCATGAGTTCAATGTATTATTTTTTGTTTGTTCACTGCATTATTTTGTGTTTGTTCACTGCAGTCTACCGACATGTATAGCCCCTATTATTTAGTTTATGTTTTGTGTGCGCGTATCATAGTGCATGCTGATTCATCTGTGTTGTGTGTGCTCACACACGTGTGTATAGCGTATATTGTTTTTATAAATAGGACCATGGCTGGGCCTGCAAATTAGGTGACGACCACCCCCTTTGTTTTATGTATCTGGTTTAGGTATTGTTTTTGGATAAATGAAATGACACAATGATGGTGCAGGGAGTGTGAGTGACAGGTGTTGATTTGGTGTGGTTGCTCCAACAGCACACATCTGGGCTGGGAGATGATCCGCCATTCATTTTTATCTATGCACTTTCTAACATTTTCTCAGGCTGTATACCTTTAAATAGGGTGAAAGAACTCTGCAACGATACCTACCTACCTACCTACCACCCCCAGAAGGACAGACAGTACAGACAAGAGAGAAAGGACCGACCATGTAGACTGCAGAGAATCAGCAGAGACCCTTGGCCTTAGGTCATGGGCCACATTAGATTAGGGTTGAATCGGACTTAGATTTAGACAGAGAGTTCAAAGGCAGTTAGAAAGAAATAGAGAAATATGAAGTATTTTGAATAGATGTAAGAAGCATTAATATTGTGTTGGTGCTGGACTTACATACATTTTATTGGTGTGTACTTTGACATTGCTCTTTGTCATTTACCTGTTTGGCTGGTCTGGTTCCCATTAGTTCAGAAATGGGCATTTTATAAAAATAAAATGATCGTTAAATAAAAGAACCTGTGTGTCTCATTTGATTGATTTGTACAATTGGCGCTGTATGCAGAAGACAAGAAGAGAACATTGAACAAAAAGATAAAACCAAACAAAGACACACATCACATCGCATATCATCATCATCTTGCGACATCATTGTCCCGTTAACATTGAGATTATTCAAACAACTTAAAGGCTACATCTTAAAAACCACTTAAAAATGTTATTAAATTAAATACAGTAAGGTTAAGTGAATCTAGGTTAATGGTTATATACAAACAACACCAGAAGCAATTTTATTTTTAAAATGTGAAAGTCGATGAAAGGGAATGGAACGTGTTGGCAAGATTTTTAATTAAAAGTCAGTCATAGTATCATTGTGTTATGATGACTAAGTGGGTTTTTAAATCACTATTAACCTGGATTTACTTAATCCTTCTTTGTGTCAGAAGATTACATCAGTCCTGGAGTTTTAGATACAAGAGGCTCAAATATTCACTCATATGTGTGACATGTTTTTCATGTGATTGCATCTATCATCTTACTCAAATCTTCAAATACTGTCGTTATCAAGAAATGAATGTTTCCTGTACCGTAATGGTTGTCTCTTATATTCTTTTTCTGAAGATTTTTGATGAATACAAAATATTCTGATCAGACCAGTGTGCTGTCAACTAGTATCCAGTTCATAATGGCCACCAAGTGCATGTTTGCTCTGGTAGATTTTCTATCAGAGTCAGTGCATTGGTAGTCAACATTTTTAGTGCTGGTATAAAAAAGGTGATTGCCAATTAACTTTTCCCACAAGCTATTTCACCATTTTACAAGGTTACTGGCATATTCATTTAGCTTTTAGTACAAAATACACACAGAATAAGAGTCAAAATACTCTTATTTTGTCAACAAGAAATACTACAGTCAGCAGTTATGAAAAGATTGTTCAAAAAACAGCTAAAGTGTCAGTTAACAAAATATAAGGGAAATGCACCCTTACTTTAACGGGAGACAGAAATGGGCAGTAGGAATGAAAGAATTAAAGTTACCATGAGCACAGTGTGGAGAAGCTGATAGCTTAAAGAGAAGCATCATGGGACTTTGCTTATAGGGTAAGCAGTCATTTGTTTATCTCTCTCTCTCTTGTGGATCCTGAGCTCTTGCTGCCTGCGGTATGCTCATATGGTTTAAGTACAGACAGAATTTACTAAACTGAATGTGCACATTCAAAAAATATAAGGCAGTGTTTACTAAAATGAATATGTCAGCTACTACTGATACTTTGTGAACTAAATTTCATTCCTTCCATAAAAAGCAACTAAAAGACAAAAATTTACAACAGCAGCAAATGGATTATGATAAAGAAATATACACTAATAATAATAAAGGAATATTTTTTCTTCATATCTATTTTCATAATTAATTTTCAATATTTTACTTTTTTTTTAATAAACATGAAAATGATTCTTTTGCAGAATTAAAATTTTTGTAATTATATTTCTGCTACTAGTTATATAGATTTATAAACTTGTTTTAATTTCATTTTTCTTAATTACACTACTACTAATAGCTATACAGATTTTTTTTAAAGTTTTATTTTCATTTTCTTAATTATACTACTAGTAGTAGTTATACAGCCTTCTAAATATATTTTATTTTGATTTTCTTAATTTTATTACTACTAATAGTTAAACAGATTTCTAAACATGTTTTATTTTGATTTTTTTTAATTATACTACTATTAATAATTATTCTGACTTCTAAACATGTTTTATTTTGATTTTTTTTAAAGCAAAAGATGTAAAAATGTTTTATAAAACTTAATTTGTGCAATTTTTATATAATAATTTTAAATCAGAAAAACATATATCTGATCAACAGGTGCACTAGGCAAAACAGAATTACCTATTGATACAGCATTATAGCTGCCAAATCTCAATAATCTGTTACTTTTATAAGAAAAGAAACAGTTTTTGAAAGACATGTACATCTCTAGACACTTTTGAAAGACTGTTGAAATCTTGCAAAGCAATATATATAGCAATTTGCAAGCTACTGAAAATTTGAAAGATTTAAAAATGTTTTGCCCTCATTATTTTCCATTTATTATTTGGAAACAGGTATAAACCATGTTACACGAGTCTTACCATACAACATTCGCTGTAACCACCGTCAAGCAACAGAGCAGTGTGTGCGATTCACACGTGGTTCAGTGTTTCAGTGTCCACTTGTCAGCATTTCAAAGAAAGGGCCAGAACAAGTCAGGTTTGTTAAATGTAATGCTATCATTTAATGACTTTTGGGAGAGATTCATTACATGTAAAAGTTACTTACAATTAATTACAAGGAATCAGATTTTTAAGAAAGCATTAATTAAGTCTGAATCTAATGTTAGTTTTCTTCTTATCATTTTCTTTTAAAATAGTGTAAGTCACTTCAATATTTTTTTTAAAAAATTGATGGATTTAATTAATTCAGAATTTTCTACCAAACAAATTCCAATACTGCCCACCAAATTATTTCTTTCCTTGTTTACATTCCTTTGCATAATATTGTGATATCCTAGTGAGACCATTATGTGTATTTGTAGGACAAAATATTTGTTGAATTTTTTACTTTTTTGTAAACTTACTTTTGACTAATATTGTGATATCCTAGTGAGACCATTATGTGTATTTGCACCTGTGTAGGACAGGATATTTGTTGAATTTTTTATTTTTTGTAAATTGACTAGACTAATGTCCTCAATAGTGGTGAGACAGTGCTAGGTTATGATCTAAAATATGTTTTCTGGATATTAAGCAAATTCTCTTGTTTCTATAGAATATGCAGCTTCTGGGATAACAAATAGCTATATATTGTTAATGTGTCATGTAATATCCAGCAGAGAATAATTGCAATTATGAAAGTTTTGCGAGTTAGATCTGTCTTTTATAATAAAATGAAAGTTTAAAATGATTTTGGTCCTTAACTTAAGAATACAGTGTAGTTTCAGTCTACAATGTGCTAGATTTATAATATTTTGAATAATGCTCACTTTTCAAATTCCATATGGTCATGAGCTTCTTTTTAAGATGCTTCTTTTAACAGTGGTCATAGATTGCCACTTGTTTGAATTTTGACCAATTAGAGTGCTTCTAGGCAGACTTCAATGCATTATTTATGTTTATATTAAGCATTTTTTAATTTATTGACTATTTTTTAGTAAAATATTAATTTGGTGCTTAATAAATGAGAGATTAGAAAGTTAACAAACATAAGTTTCATATTATAAATTTAACACAAAATGCTTTAATTGATTCTGTTTTTTTTATAATCATTTGTCAAAATTTCATACAAAATTGCTTGCATAAACCTGAAATAATGGAGTTATAATAAATATAAAACTTAAAATGTGTCATTTAGATATAAGCAGAGAAAACATAGTTTTCCATACCTGATAATTAAATAACAAAGCAAAATGTGTTTCATTTGTTTTATTTAAAAGAGAATATAACTGACAAATTAAATATTTATCCTCTAAAGTAATGCAGAAGAAGAGAAACCTCTTGGGAAGGTGGATCTACGCAAGACCTCTTGGATGAATGGATTCATGATGTATAGCAGACTGAATCGTCGCAAATTTATTGAGTGAGCATTGGTCATTTATTGAAGAACAAAAGCATATTTTTTTTTTTGCAGCTTAAAATTACAGTTTTTCTTTATAGAATTTTCTTATTGGTTTATTTTTTGCAGCACATAGTTTATATATTCTTTTGTTGAACTGACTTCCTTTAAGCTTAAATAAATTTTAATTGTTTAAATGTAATAATTGAAAATAACATAAAAGGGCATATTGTATCAGTTGTGAATGTTAACAAATAGATTCTTTTTATTGACTTTGAAGAATATCTATAAAGAAAACAATAGCATTAATAATAAATAAAATTTAAAGAAAACAATAACATTAATAATAAATAAAATTTATTTAGCAATTTAATGTAATAAATGACTTAAAATATTACACATACTCATATGTCAATGCTTGTGGCTTGTTGACTGTTGATTATGAACCAAGTTTTTATGGAGGTTGTGGGCACTTCTGAGGAGAGCTACTTTGAGTAGTGGGGCAAGTTGTAGTTTCCAGGTAGTTTATTCAGATAGCCTTCCAACTCAGATGTTATGCTCCCCAAGACTCCTATCACTACAGGTCTCATTTCTTGCTTTTACATTCCAGTCTCTGGACTTCTGAGATCCTGGTATTTTTTTCTCTTTCTTTCATTGATGTCACTTAGAAAAGTGTATAGATTTCTTTATATGAATTTTGTCACTTCATTGTGGCTTTTGGTTTATTGTGTTTCAGCCAGAAACTGACAGCCATGTTCTGTTGTTTCATTCAAGGTTTTGAAGAGTCTGCATTTGGAATCATTTGATATTTTCATGATTTTTGATTTGCGTGATTTCCAGTTGAGTGCTTGATTTTGCACATATGTTATAAGTTCTGCTTTTAAACCTACCTCTTTCAGCCATCTGTATGTTGATTGTTTTGTTGATGTTTCATCAGCTCATCTCACATACTGCCATGGAGAGATTTTGGGTTCCAAATATTTGCTAATACCTGTTACACTGTTTTCTTCCACGTTTCTTTGTCTGTTGGGTGGGTATAATCCACTCATCTTTACTGCTTTTGTCAGTGGCTTATCTTTGTTGTTATCCCAGATGTAATCCACCAGGCCTATAACTTCTCCTTCAGTGACATCTTTGATTTTCTTGAGACCTCTGCCTCCTGTTTTCTGAGATTCATAGAGTCTGTCTACATATACTTTTGGGTGTAAGGCTTTAAATATTTTGAGTAGTTTTCTTGTTCTGTCAAGATCATTTATTTCCTTTGTTGTCTAATCTATGATACTTCCAGTTTAGCTGATTACAGGCATTGTGTAAGCATTAAGGGCTTGTATTTTGTTGGCCCCATTTAGCTTGGATTTCAGGACTCATTCTCTCAAGCTAACCCAGGTGCTCATTTGCTGTACCAGCTCACTCAAAGCAGAACAACAATTGTAGTAATTTCCAGTAACTTCCCTGTAGCAGAAATTGCTTGATGTGGTCAGCATACCTTGCCCTATACATTAACGGAGAGTATTGTAATCCTTACACTTATACACTGTGGTAGATGATTCCCTCATCTACCAGTCATAGTGGTTTGCAATGGGTAAACCAGGAGATTCAAACAACACAAGGAAAGGCTGCTTTGTCTCTGTAAAAATATAATCAAGAAACAATGCTAAATTTCAAGTTTATTCCTTTTTAAACTCCATTCTTTCTTACTTTCAAGTCTCAACTTACAGTTTCCTGCAACAGTATTTATTAGCCTGATACACACATACAGCATAATAAATACAGTCTAATAATTTTATGGGTGGATTCACTAGAAACAATGTCAAGTTCTTACTGTACAAACTATAAATACACACAAGTCCAATTTTTTTTCGTATAAAGAAACAATAATCTTTCTTCATACAACTAAACTTTGACTAATCTACAAATTCCTACCACTTCTCTGTTTCTCTTGTGGCTAATTTACTAACTTATATCCCATCTTTCTTTTCTACAAAGTGACAGTTTATTATGTTATCAACACCATCTATGATGGAACCAGGGCAGAAACAAGTAGGGAGAAACATGGGAATCCAAAATGCACAAAGTCCACACCGTTATATGATAAAAATACACACGAGTCCTAGTCTTTCTGTATAAAGTAACACAATAATCTTACAACTAAACTAGGACTAATCTACACATTCTCTGCTTCTCTTTTGTCTGACAACTTGCTAACATATCCCATCTCCTTACTTTTCTGTCTGTTTGTCCCTCTCTCATGTGTGTGTCATATATTTAAGACCACGTCTTGGGGGGGGGGGGGGGGTTCAGGGGAGAAGAAAAAAATGGTCATTGTGTGTGTGTTCCTGCTGTGGGTTCAAGGCCTATCTTGGGATCTGCATATCTCTGGTTGTAAATTGAAAACACTGGGTTGGAAGAGATTGACCAGCACTTAAGACCAGCCAGGGCTCAGCTATATAAATCTTGACCCAAACAATGCAACTGTTTACACAAGAGGTCATCATCAAGAGACACTGTGCTGGACACGTACAAAACAAAAAGCACTTAAATCCCTACATCTTAAGTATAGAGTAAACTTTAGTCTAAAGAATGGTGATAAAATGTTTTATGGGTCTGATTTTATTACATTTTGAGTATCTTACATGGGCCAGATGAAATAATTTGACAGTTTGTACCTGGCCTACAGGCTGCTGTTGCACATGGTTGATAATTTCTCTCATATTAATTTGCGTGTATTTTAGTTATAAAATTCAGAGTTTTATTCTTTGTTTCCTATTAAGCGGACAGTGTTAAAATATGAATTGTATTCCACAACTGCATCTAGTTTGTTTCAATTAGCGTATTTCATTCTCCTATTCTGATTCTATATATTAAAATTTATTCTTCCTATTACCATTATTTACTGTTAGTATTTCTTGCACATTTCTTTAATTTTGGTCTCTTCTATTTTTTGTGAACTGTTTTTGTCAAAATTTCCTTATTACCTGAATGATAGGAACCAAGGTCAAAGGTTCCTTGGTTGATGATGCAGTATCAGAGGATATCTATCTATCTATCCCTTAGTCTTGTTGACCATTGGGGCACACTGATGTCCTGACAACCAGTTTCCTCCCATTCCATTCCATTCTGTTCTCTGCTAATCTTACTGTATTGCTCAGTTTATCAGAAATCATATTAAAGGATATGTGTAGATCTATACAATTTTTTGCTAGTTTTTCATAATTTTCATTTCCCAGTATGTCTTGGAATCTACACATCAATTTGATCTCATTGTTTTCTTCTTTTATTTTTAAATTTATATTAAGTAACTGCTGCCTATTAGCACTAAATCTCTAATGTTAATATCGATAAGGAGTAATTTACCACTAACACTGTCTCAAAATATTTTCTGCTGATGTTGATTATTTTAAAATGTATTCAATTATAACAGAGCCCACCCTGGTGTACACACATCACATATCAGCAAGATAATGGGTCATACCTGGCGTAGCATGTCCCAAGAAGAGCAAGCTCCTTACAGGTAATTCTGTGAATCTTGCAATTGTTGCCTTTTCGATTTTGGTCTCATTCATATAGGTTTTACATATACATTTGGGAATTGTTTATCAAAACATATAAATAAAATTCTTACATGTTTTGTCTGTCTTGTCTGTTTGACTAAGGTTAACTCAAAAACCACCAGACATTTATTGTCGTTAATGCCTGAGAATCAAGATAGGCTATGTAATACCATGCTATCCCATAAGCTAGCTCACTAAAACTATAGACTAGTAGCCCCCAAACTACAAAAATAGTGAAGCACATGAGCATGAGGCAAGGCAAGCTATAAATAGCCCTATATCACTCTGACCTTCATGTGCTGCGGGCACTTACCTATTCGCTGCAATTTGACATTAGCATTCTGCATTTTACATTTTAGGCTGTAGTAAATATTGTATTTTGGTGCATTAAATTAGGTAGTTAGCTCTTATGAACCAGAATGAAGTCTTTCATTATTCATTTGACTTTCTTTACATCATAATGGTTTGCTGACCCTGTCAATAAAATATTACTAAAAATTGTTTCACCCAGTTTGCTGTTTTGTAAATAAACACTAGCAAATCACATGAAAAAAGTGAAACTTGTAAAATGTAGTGTTGTCACAACATGCAGACTCAATGTTCATATGAATTGTATGATGCCCGTCACTGCACAGCATTATTTTATTCGTAATAATTTTTCATTTTCTAAGGAATTAACATTTTTAAAATATTTTTAAATTTCCATTCACAAACTCATAATAGAATGTTCTAGTTATAGTAAAGATTGAAATAGTGATGGTATTTTAAAATTTCCATTCACAAATTCATAACAGACCAATGTTCTGGTTATAGTAAAGATTGAAATAGTGATGATATTTTTGAATTTCCATTCATGAATTCATAACAGACCAATGTTCTGGTTATAGTAAAGATTGAAATAGTGATGGTATTTTTGGACCATGCCATCATTCAGTTTATAGTCTGTATGATTAAATATTCAATACATTAATTACAAAAATGATTTTTGTGTGTGTATACAATTAAAGTTCATTTACTAAAAATAATGATAACGTTAAATATTTTTTTATTGTTGGGGGTGGGGGGGAAGAGATTGAAAGACAAATGTATGTACACATGGGAACAGGGTAAAAGAAAGTACTCCATGCAACAAGAGGGTGGAGGGTAGCCAAAATTCTTCCTTTTTGCATACAATTCTAAATAAATGGCCCTGTATAATTATAATATCAAATGTTTGTTATTTGATGGTCCCTCTTGCCACAGTCTCAAAAGACACTGCAAAAGTACCATATACTGAGTTCTTTTAAACATACTTACATTTCCAATTACAGCAAAGTTGCTTTTAATTCATGACAATCTGATGCTTAGCATATCTAATGAATGTATGATATTCATTGAGAGAAATTATTTAGGGTAGGAAAAATAATTTTATGTAAAGATGTTAAATAATCCTTAGTGGATATCACATTATAGTTATATTTACTAGTAATGCAATTTTTTTACAATATAATTTTGATTTCTCTTGCATCAGCTCATTCAAAAAAATAACTCTTTTCCTTATTTTTTTTATCTGAACAACTCAATCATTATGCAGGGAAAAGGCCAAATTGTGTTCTCAGGAGCTGTATCGAGCGTACACAAGTCTGCCTGATGTAACTTCATCTGCAGCTGCTTCCAGTTCCTCAGTTGTTACACCACCACTTGTGATTACATCATCACCCCCAGCTCTGAGTTTAGAATTATAGGATAAGTTACTTTAGCTCACATTTTTCTTCTTTTTGTAAAGACTTTTCAAATAGTAATAATAATTAATAAAGACTTGGAATGAAATTTATCATTTTTGTGTGGAATCAGGTTCTTTGTAATGATGTTTTTGTCATTATTTTGATTTTCCTCATCAGATTTTTTTTTCATAAGCATGCAGTGTACTCTACTAGACTTGCAGAGTTTAGCAAATTTGTTTGGAAAAAGTATCATTCATTGGACTAGTGTAGTTTGCAACACAACTGTTAGCTGTGATTAATATCATTCCTATTGTGCTTAAAACTGATTTGATGGTGAAAGCATGCATGTTAGTATTTTCAGTACTTTAGCGGGGAAAATTTTGTGTGGATGTAATAGTTGTAGTATATGGCATGAGGTTTGATTTTGTTCTGCAATATACAAATCTTATTTTTCTAATTTAAATGCTAACAAAATGATTGTATAATCAGTAAATAGATCAAATACATAATCTAGATGCTTTTTTCTTTTAATTAATACTTGTATCAGTGTGCAATTGCAAACATTGAAATAGTAATGTGTGCTTCAATATCAGTATAATTAACAGATTATATGATAATAACAGAATTGTGATAACATTCCCAATTGGTATAGACATTTTTTGCTGAGTCATTTATAATAAGTTGCATGTTACAATTTTATGATAAAATTATGCAAGCATTTTCAGTTCTTTTTTATTTTTTATTTGCAAGATGTAGCAGCATTAGTATCACTTGTTAGACAAGATGTAACAATACATATAATGCTGTTTCATCTTTAAAATAATACATATAGAAAAGATGTAGCAGTTTTAGCATTAGTCTGTTGTTAGCCAGGCTATAGCAGTGTAGGAAATGCTGTTTCAGCTTTAAAAGAAATGAAGACAAAGATAGAGCAGTGTTAACATTGCTCTATTCAACAGTGTTAAAAAAACATGAAGATAAGACATAGAAGTGTTAGCATTGTTCTTTTAGTTTTAATAAAAACATGAAGATAGATTGTTCTATTAGATAGCTGTAAAAGACATGAAAACAAGATAGAGCAATGCTCAATCAGACAGCTTTAAAAGACATGAAGACCAGATAGAGCAGTTTTAGCATTGTTCTATTAACTTTAAAAGACATGAAGACAATATAGAGCATGTGTCAAAATTGTTCTGTTACATTGTTTTAAGAAACATGAAGATAGAGCAGTGTTAGCATTGTTCTATTAGATAGCTGTATTTGTAATGCTGTTTCAGCAGTACAAGACATGAAAACAGGATAAACAGTTTTGAAGCATTACTTTATTTTAGTTGGACAGGATGTAAAAGGCTTCCAAACACGGTAAGACAACTGTCTTAATAAATTGTCTAGGAAAACACATCATATAAACTTTACACAGTAAAACAAGGTCACATAACACATCCAAGTCAAGGTACTTAGCCCTACCTTCATATCATTTATAGTAATGTCATGTGATACGATAATGCAAAATGGCTACTTCCATGGACGTTACAGAATTGAGTGAGAGCAGTATTGTAATAGAAGATACTGTTTTACCTGCATTGGCTGAAACCATAGACAACCCCAAATAAAGAAGAAAAAAGATCTTGCTGGATCAGAGGATGGATCTCACACATGAATCAATATGGTGCATATTTGCATCCTCTGTCTCTCATTCTTTATCACTTCTAAGTAAAATCTGCTTTTGCATATTATCACCCTCTTTTCATGCCTTCACAGTGGCCTCCCTTTCATTTGTTTATCGCCAGTACTTGCTAAGGTCAGGGTGCATGCTTGCATGCACTATTTTTATTTTTTAACTTTTAGGTCACATGATTTGATGAACATTTACTTTTGGCTATGACAGTTTGACATAAATACCACTGTCATTGAAAAATAGAAAAGTTTCTAAATCATATGACAGTCGCAAAAGAGGTCATATATAAAAGACAGGTCATAGGGATATTTTCATAAGACCTGTAACATCCATGGCAAGACATGTCTCATATAACAGCCTATTAAGACAAAAAAACTTACTGTTGCGAATGTCTTAAGGATATTTGAATGGTATTGCAATGGTAGAAGACATGATGGTGATCATATTCTAAAGTCCTAGTTAGAAGATTTGCAGAGACAATGTTAAAAATTTTATTGTTAAAAGTTTGAAAATTTTACTTTTATTTATTTTAAAAGAAACTAAAATTGTTAGATTTTTGGTGATAACTGCAACTTGTCCAGTTTCAGCTCTGTATTTCTTAAATCACTTTGCCTTTACAGTTTCTTTATTTACCCATCTAGTTTCAGCTTTATGTATTCATATAAATCACTTTGCCTATGCAGTTTCTTTACTCTTACCTACTTAATTGTCCAGTTTCAGCTCTGTGTAACACTTTACAATCATTTTATTTGATCTGCTGGAACTTGAACTTAGTCTCTTTCTGTGTATCTGTTGTTAATAAAAATAATTGTTGTTTTTATTGTTGTTTTCAGTTCATTAAAAAAAAAAAAAAAACTTTCAAGCCTCTTAAAATCTTTAATAATTTTTCCAGAACCACCATTTTCTGATCTTTCAGTGTTCTGATTGTGTCACATTTGAATATATTAAATATCTGTTCACATTTTTGAATATGTATATAATATTCTTGCACAAGTATTGAAAGTAATTAATTAAATATTAAATAACACATCTTTTTTCTGAGTTAATTAAGGTAGTAGTATTTTTCTACTGCTGCTATTTTAAAAGAATTTCTATTAATAAAATGCTACAAGACATGATAGGGTTGTAGTGTATTGATGTTAATGATGACAGCAAATTATGTGTTATTTATATATACAATAATGTTTTAATGCTGGAGTCTCCAACCATTTTAGGCCAGAGCGGCCCTAAACAGACCTATTTATGGCTGCATAAGCTTCATTTAGATAAATGAGCAAAAGGAAAAAGACTGTATAGCCAGACATAGGTAGGAGAGAAAGATTTTGCAGTTTCTTGTTGGATTTTTTTTATTGTAAAGTTATACATGAAAATAAAATTACTGAACAATATTTGGTGGAATGAAAGGAATTTATTGCTGTTTTTTTTTAGCTAGGATCTACATAACAAAGAAGTGTTTATATGGCAGCAGGCCACATAAATGTAGTCAGCTATTGTGAATATAGGCCGCACTATGTAGTCAACTACTGTGGATGTAGCTAGGGTCCACATAGTAAAGTGCCTACATGGCAATAGACCATGTGCATGTATTGTATGTACAAATATACAATGTATCCAACTACTGTGCATGTATAAGAGTTCGACACACACATTTTAAGACTTAAATATTTGTCTATGAGGACACATTCTAAGACAGAAAAATAAAATTGTTGTAGCTAAAATTTAAATGAAATCTTTTGTATTTGGAAATCTAACCAAGCTTTTTTCAGAGTACATTTAAGCACAGTAATCAATTTTGTAACAATAATACTTTATTAATGGTATTATAGACATTTTAACTATAAAATTAAATTATTATTTTTTGTTTGTTTAAAACTTGAGTTTTATTTGAATTATTTTATAAATTTAAATTTTAATCAATTTTAGGATTAGTTTTGGATTTTAGCAAGTGTATAAAACTGAGTACTTTATGTAATTTAAATGGACAGTTTGCATAATTTTGCCATCAGTATCTGCAAAATCAGTTTCTTCTATTTTTTATAACTTTAATTGGTATTTTTGCAGATGATGATTATTAAAAATATCTGTAAGAATGTTGGTTTGTTTTTTTTAAAACCAGTTTATGTAACTTTATCCATAATTGAAAGTATAATAAGAAAGGCACTATTTGTGTTGCTTGTGTAATGCTGTTTAATAAAGTTTAGTTTCATGTTCAAGTCTTCCTGGTGCTTATATATGTATTTAGAAAGGGTCATGTTGCTATTTGCATTTGTGGTAAGGTACACTTAGCAACTGAGAATCACAGTGTACATGTTGTTACTATGTTTATACATACTTGCACTTCAGAAACATTCTGCTGAATTGTTTAAGTTGACAGATAAGACCGTCACTGTTCAAAATACGAAAGATTGTAAACAAATCCACTAGGACAATAGTTAGTTATTAAATATTAAGTAGCACAAGTGTTACAGTTTAGGGAAATGGCATCTCTTTCATATTTCAGTGGTCGTTGTGTAGGGGGTGCTTCCAGCTTCTGCCGCTTTCGCGCTGGGTGAGGGGGTTGTGGGGGAAAGGGAGGGGGGTGGTTGAGCCCGCTGGCTATGTCATCCTAGTTTCTGTAGTTATTACCAAATGGTCAGCTCTCTGAAAATTTTTTGTTTACAATGGTTACCTCATGCCTGGCTGGTCAATTAGGCTTCTTTTTTCTTGTTCACTCCTAGCTCTTGTTGTTCGGTTTTTTTTTTTTAATTTTTATTTTTTTTAAATATATATTATATATTTTTTTTAATATATTAAAAAAAAACTAACACCCTTGTCTTTCCCTTTCTCCCTCTTTTTGTCTTTTATTGTCCTCCGTTTTCCATCTTTTATTTTTCCTTTCGCTTAATGCTTATTCTATATTATTTAATTATTTCTTTACTTTAGTTTTTTTATTTTACTTTTAAATTTGTCTGGTTCTTAATAAATTATTTCATTGTTATTGTTTATCCATTATTCTTTGTTTGTTGCTAAGTTGTTGCTTAATTTTTGTATTTTGTCGTTTATATATTTAGGTGGTCCTCCCAATCATTACTTTAGTCGACTAGTCCTAAAGTTTCCCTTGGACGTGGTGGGGTGGTAGGGGCATCAATGGGGGTGCAGACGGAATGTAAAAAAGGACAGACCTGGGTGCAATGGGGTTGGGATGAAATAATAATACATATTTACGTTACTACAAACATACTTCTTATTAATAGACCTCATACATTCCAAACTATACATCAACATCCAATAAACAAAACGGATGACAAAAAAAAAAAAAAATTCTTTAACATATAGTTCCATCTGGGGAAAAAACATTGGTTTATAATCTGACACTAGCTCCCAACTCATATCCAGTGGGTGGCTAAGTGGAGGCAGATTACCGGCACCAGTTTTGGGGGTTATAAGTCTTGGGAATAAATTAGAAATCAAGATTTGGGGGGTAAATTTCACACTGAAACCAAAGCTATGTTGCGAGCTGTGTCTGAGGTATCCAGTGTGAGATTGTAGGGACTATAATAAAGGTGGTTATATATCTCAGGCTATGTCTAAATTAGACATCTATTGCTTGAGAACCACCTCGTAATACCTCCTGTGGTTTGTACGAGACGGAAAGGTTATGTTGTGGTTGGGTTCGTGGCCTTTTGTGGTGGTGGGGAAAGGTGTGTGGGTGGGACCTGCCCATAGTATTTGCCACATTGGGTGGTGGTACTATGGGGCGCACCAGGTCCGTTATCTTGGGACGTTGTTTTGGGTCAGTTTTCTGCTGCCACCCAGCCCACCATAAGGGCTGGATTGGGGGGGGGGGGCGTCACCTCGTGTCAGTTTTCCCCCGATTTGTTGGTGGACAAAGCCAGCAATCGGCTATTGTAAAAAAAAAAAAAACAAAAAAAACCCCTCTAAATATTTGAAATTATCTATAAATTTACGGGCAATGGATGGGATACTGTTATGTACATAGAGAGAGAGTATAGTCATCCCAACAGTTAGCTTCCCACCGCTAGCCTCTATTTCATGTGGGCCGCATCGGACCACCTTAAGTGTATTTAGGGATTCTTAATTTTGGACAACTTCCCTCCTCTACTTTTCTGTTATAGTAGTCTGTGGAGGGGGTGTTTGGTGATAAGACTATTAAGTTTACTAAGACACCCCTGCCAGAGCTTTTTTGGGGGGTTAAGTACCCTTCTAGTGAGGTGTGAATGTCGTTTATTAAATATTCTGTAAAATCTCTCCTTTCATGGCCTAGTAATGGGCAATTTTTTAATATATGTTCAAATGTCAGGCGTTGACCACAACTACATTTAATGACTGTAAACTGTGATCTTTCACTACCTAAACGTAGTTTTGTTATTCTTGTCTGGTCCCTTCTTGTTGAGTTAAAATATGATGGGGTTGTCTTGTCTATCTTGGGTCTTCTACCTTTAGTTAGTAGGTCATATTTTTCTTGCCATATTTTATTGAGTTGTTCATTTAGTAGGTTGAAGTTTTCTTGGGGTGACATTAAAATTTTTAGTTCTTAAGCATTCAGCCCATGAATTGAAAAAGATTACACCTTAGAGGGTGCCAAGAACTTAACATACTTTAAATCCTTTGAACCCATAAGGCTTTTTTTCCAACCAGCACTGAAAAGTGAAATAACCCAAAAGACTGAAATACTGACCTCCTCATGGTTGTGATGGTAAACACTCATCATTACTAATAAAGGTCAATCAGCAACTGTTTTCCACAGTGATTCAAGGTCATCTACATTGATTTTCCATTAGAGGAGATTTTTCACATGCTGGCTGCAAGAAAATTGATCAAGAATGCCTTTTAAAAATGAACACAACAGTGCTGAAGTTGATCAATAGCGATGATGAGAAAGACCTAAGAGGTATTTTGTAATGATGTTGATTTTGAGAACAAAAATGATAGAGATAGGTAGACTTTCATCATAAACGTGTTGTGACAGAACAGCAGCACGAGTCAAAGTCACAGAAGAGGGAGGGGCACGGTCAAAGTCACAGAAGAGGGAGGGGCACGGTCAAGTATGAGTGCACGCTGCAGCAATAAACAAAGACATATAGGTAAATGAAAATGTTGGTTTTGAAAGAAAAAGAATCAAAATCAGATAAATTAATATGCCATATTTTAAATTTTATTTTTATACATCACAAGATAAGGACATTTTGAAGAAGAAAATCACTGTTGAGAACTGGACTGGAATGTTGTGTTAATGAATGGAGGTCTGCTATATTTATTGCCTTGTATTTACATTTAACAAATATAGCTGAAATATTATAAATTCTTACAGAATAGATGTTTAACTCTCCAAATCAAGTGAAATATCAAAATTGACCATAAAACTCCTTACATATTTCTGCCATGACTAGTGATTTTGTTGTGAATGGCCAAATTTGTTATCAAAATGTGAAAGAACAGGTAATGCACACATTGAATCACTGAGATTACTTGACTGTTTTATTACTTCCATTGTTTTGTTCTTTTCTTTTTCATTCACAAGAACAATTACAGATCCATTCCATAATAATTTCTAATATTACACAAATCTTCATATTTTAAGACCGGGTTCTTGCCCTAAATGCCTACCTAACCTCAGGTGTATATTCCTGCTAGAAGCTTGTGTTCATCACAAGACATTTTCAATTCTGAAGCATTGGTGTAAATTGTACAGTGTTAATGTGTCAAGGTCTATCTGCCTGGTCTGTGACAAAGAGATGACCAGGTTCATCTGCCTGGACTGTATGTCCTTTTGAGATGAAATGCAAAAGAGATGACCAAATCTATCTGCCTGGACTGTCTGGCTTTTTGACGTGAGATACAAAGAGGATCATGACTACAGTCCACTGTGAAGAAGATCCCAGACATTTATTCTTTACCAAGAATAGCACTTCTTTTTGTATGTCACTGTTTATTCAAAGTATATTTTTATAAAACCATTTTATTTATGTTTCTTTCTGTCAATATATATTATTTCACATTGCTGTCATTTTGTCTGGAATCACTAGTTGGTCTGTTTGTATTTTCTTTGCGTTTAAGAAAAGACCATGCATATTTTATGTGTAATTATTATAAAACATTTACAACAAAAAAATGCTCATGCATATAAAAATGCACACACAAAATTCAAAATTAAAATTTATTTAACCTCTCTGAAAAATAATTTTGATAAATGACAAATACTTAATGGCTACAATAAGTGAAAATGCATTCTGAAAGGAAAAACATTATTTTATTTCTTGTTCTCAATTGTCAGCAAATAATCTCTCATTCATTTATAAATAAATTTTTGTCTGAAAAATTATTCTGTTGATATTTACAAGCTCGGGCAAACTTACATGACAACTACTATCACTATCTGTACAAACATAAATGCAAAAGCACAAATTTCACTTCCATGACTTCTTGGATCTCCAATCAAGAAATTCACTGAGATCATCTTCATCAACTCCATGCTCATGTCTTTTGACTTTAGTAGGTCCTTCTCCTGTTACCTTGGTGATAATTTCCTTTTTAATGTGAAGATCTTCTACCTCCTTCCAGCATTGACTGCACAAAGATAAAAGTTCAGTGTTAATATTTACTGTGGGTTTTGTCTGGTGTGATTTCACTTCTCAATGTACAGTAATAAATATTGGTGTCTAGTATGATTTTACTTCCTAATGTACAATTACAAATATTAGTTTCTAGTATGATTTCACTTCTCAATGTACAGTAGCAAATATTGGTGTCTAGTATGATTTTACTTCCCAATGTACAGTAGCAAATATTGGTGTCTAGTATGATTTTACTTCCCAATGTACAATTACAAATATTAGTTTCTAGTATGATTTTACTTCCCTATGTACAGTAGCAAATATTGGTGTCTAGTATGATTTCACTTTTTAGCAAATATTGATGTCTATTATGATTTCACTTCTCAATGTACAGTAGCAAATATTGGTGTCCAGTGTGATTTCACTTCCCAATGTAGCAGTTATTGGTGTCTAGTGTGATTTTTTTCCCATGGTGTCAAATGCAATTTTACTTCCCAAAGTATAGTAAATATGTCAAATATAAGTGGGCAAATCAAATCACTATTTATTGAAAGTATTCTAATCAGTCTGTAAACAATCTTGCAAATATATACTATTTATTGTATTCTAATTTTACATTTCAAACAAATGTAAATTGAAAATAACACGGATATTAGTATTATGTACTTATAATTTTTAGAAACTTATCCAGCAGATGATTGATGAATAGATGAACAGAAACCACTTTTTTTAAATGAACAGGCTTACTCATTTTAATACTTAATACTCTTGTCGATATTTTTCTCTTGTATATCAACAAAGCACTTTGAATTTTTATGCGCCGCTAGTTTCTTTACAATCTCAGCAGTCTTGCTGTTTATTTT
Organism: Sinotaia quadrata; assembly: GCA_028829895.1. Classification (NCBI taxonomy): domain Eukaryota; kingdom Metazoa; phylum Mollusca; class Gastropoda; order Architaenioglossa; family Viviparidae; genus Sinotaia; species Sinotaia quadrata. Next base: position 34,017,003 of record CM054177.1, on the reverse strand, counting down.
GTTAATATTTTGATTGGTATTACTGATTTATTGCTAAGGAAACAGATGGAATGCTGCATGTTTTATTTTCTAATTTACACATGATCTTCCCAAGCAACTGAGATGAGTTTTATGAATCTGTGATTTTAAAAAAAAAACCTACATATCCAACACATGTATTAAACAGTGGACAAATATATGCTAAAGAACAGTGAAAACAAAAAAAAAGATCCCGAGTTTCAGAATCATAGTGTGACCAGTCCAACCTCGCAAAAATGCTCATTTGATTAAAATGCAAACTATAGGATGATATGTCCTATTTAAATGTTGAAATCATACTGTCAATATTCATTTGCTTACTAGACTCAAATCTACCAGGAATCTGATGCCTTTCCAACTGAAATGAAAGAGACCATCACCGTTTTCAACTAAGCACTCAAGACATCTTTTTCATCAACAAGAATAGCATTCTCTTCTGAGTTGTTTATTCAAACTGTACATGTGTAAATTCATTTTCTTTATTTTTCTCTATTATAAATAGTTATTTGTTATAATATATGCAAATTCATTTTGTTTTGTTATATTTAGGTTTTTTAATGTTTAAGTATTTGTAGAATGACCTTGTGTACTTAAATGTAATTATTTTACAGAATTAAAAATTTTCAAAAGATTGAGTGTTTTATTAAATCTTCTACAGTCGAACCCGGATAATTAGACAGCCTAGGAGTTTGCCAAACAGTGTCAAGATAACTGATGATCGAGATTACCAAAAACCAATATGGCAGCAATATAATACAGTACTATAGCATGCGCTTGAAATTTCTTTATGAACATGATGTGCGTTAATGAATGAGAATGTACATGCTCGTGTTTGGTGATTTTTTTTTACACAACAGCATTGCCGCGATTTGTTTGATGACGCGATCGGCATGCTATAAAAATGTACATACATGTACATGTTTGCTAACAACAAAAGGTTTATGTACACGCAGTTAATATGGTTTCTTTACAAAGTCTAAACTGCTTTGTTGCTTTTTGCCTTTAACATTCTACTTGAAAACAAATGCTTCAATATTACATATAATGCGCTTGAAATTTCTTTATGTACATGATGTGCGTTAATAAATGAGAATGTACATGGACATGTTTTTGATTTTTTTACACAACAGCGTTGCCATGATTTGTTTGATGACACGATCAGCTTGTTATAAAATGTACATACATGTACATTGTTTGCTAACAACAAAAGGCTTATGTGTACCAACTAACAGTTGAAATTTAATTTAATTTTATAATGAAAGGTTTGTAAGTTTTTATTGTATACATGTTCTGTAGAATCTGCAGGGTGTACGTGTAGTTTGTTTTTTTACACAACAGCGTTGCCATGATTTGTTTGATGACACGATCAGCTTGTTATAAAATGTACATACATGTACATTGTTTGCTAGCAACAAAAAAGCTTATGTGTACCAACTAACAGCAGAAATTTAATTTTATAATGAAAGGTTTGTAAGTTTTTATTGTATACATATTCTGTAGAATCTGCAGGGTGTACGTGTAGTTCATTTCTACACCCCGCATGATTTTTGTGATTTTGTGAGCAATCTTTCTGTTTGCAATGTTGGAGAATATAATGAAAGGTTTGTACATGTATCAAGAATCAATGGTGTTTTTTATTGTATACTGGTAAATCTCTGCTGTTAGTTCGTGCACGTAAGCCTTTTGTTGTTAGCAAACATGTAGGCCTACAGTGTATGTACATTTTCATAGTATGCTGATCATGTCATAAAACAAATCATGGCAACGATGTTGGGTAAAAAATCACCAAAAACATGTGCATGTACATTCTCATTTATTAACGCACATCATGTACATAAAGAAATTTCAAGCACGTTACATGTAATATTGAAACATTTGTTTTCAAGCAGATTGTTAAAGGTAAAAAGCAAAAACAAAGCATTTTAGACTTTGTAAAGAAACCATAGTAACCACATGTACATATGCCTTTTGTTGTTAACAAACGTACATTTTTATAGCATGCCGATCGTGTCATTAAACAAATCGCGGCAAAGCTGTTGTGTAAAAAAAAAAAATCACCAAATCACCAAAAATGTGCATGTACATTCTCATTTATTAACGCCCATCATGTACATAAAGAAATTTCAAGCATGTTACTGTAATATATTGCCACCATATTGGTTTTTGGTTATCTCGACGCTTTTTGGCAAACCCCTAGGCTGGCAAAATAACCGGGTTCGACTGTATAAGGATATAATATAAATAAATGCATATTAAGTACACGTAGATACTATCACCATAATTCAATATGCACACACAGACAAATTAATGGTGCCATATTTATGAATTTAATTTTTAAATATGAATTTAAAATTATTAATTTAATAATCAATATATACAGTTTTAGTTTAGTTCTCTATATGTAAAAAAAAAAAAAAATCACATGCACACACACTAAATGAGTGTTCTAGGCTTATTTCATTAATTCTGTTAATTCTGAAACATGTCTTTAAGTTTAATCACTTGTTTGCCTAAATATGTGTCAAATTCAGAAACCATGCCAATAAGTAATTGTCAAATGTAAAAAAGGTGTACTCACATCTGTTCATCAATCTGATCGAGGTCACGCTCTACATTAGTTTGTTCATCTTCTTCTTCTATTATGGCTTCAGACATCTTAAGAAAATTATATATATAATTAATAAACAAGTAGTACAGGTTTTACTCTCAAACACACACAAATGCATGCATATAAAATATCTCCTCCACTCAAGAAATTTGCCTTGAAAACTTTTTTTCTAATGTACACTGAAAGAATACACGTAGAGACAATGAAACAACAGGTCTAAACATTAACATTACACAATTCCTTAGTTGGGATGAATTATGGATGTAATACAAATGGCCTCACAAGCTCTGATGCAGAAGGGTCAATATATGTCAACAGCCTTTTGTTTGTAATTATTTAGGTATTGTGATGCACATGATAGTGCAATGCATATATCCATGGCCAAGAGACGTAATTATGTTAGATTTATGAGAGTATTGTATACATGACAATAAACACTTCCATCTTTTTGTGTACATGGGAAATATAATATTCAATGGGTCACTATATATATATACATTGATATCACTGTCTGAATATAGCTTGGGTGAAATTAACTTGATGCTTGCTCTAAACCATGTAATATTTTAGTTCTGCATATAGTTTCATGAGGTTGCAGGTGGTCATTAGTTCAGTTCTTTTCAGAACTACTGTAGTTTTAAGAACTCCACTTCAAAAATGAAAGTATATTTGGCTTCTATTAATTATCACTCTTTTCTCTAACTCTTTTCTCAATGATTAATTAGTTGAATGTTATATATCTATCTATATTTAAGTTTAGAGTGCCCTGGACTGTTAATTTTGCAAATCTGAAGGATAAGTATATATCCCTGAATTTTTTCCAAACATTATTATTAGGGGCCTTGATGTAAAGGGCTGACTGCTGCCTTAAAATGTTTGTGCTATTTTTATTTTGCTTATTTTAGTAGTGTGTTAATGAATTAAAGAAATGATATGAATGAACGAATCACAGATGTAACTTTTGACTTTTATGATTTGAAAATCATTAATTCTGTTTGTATTGGATAGTTGCCTTGTTTTGAATGCATGAAATATTTAATCATGATTACTGTTAAATAAATTGTTAATTATTTATCTTTCTAAGTCTTATATTGATGAGATATGTGTCACTATATTTTGGATGGGGATATTGAATAATGAGTATATTAATAGGACTGCAACACTAACAGAAGGATATCTCAAAATGTAGTAAGGCTAATCACAATCCCAGGGCATAGTGATTTTGATATGTGAACCATAACTGTGTTATGTATAGTTTCTGAGATGTGACCGTTTAGCCGTTTTAATTTTCTTTGTAAATAAAAATTGTACAGTAAAATAAAAAATGTAACTAAATATGTGATTAGATAGAAATTATCTTTATACATATAGATATAGTTTGCTGATCATTCTGATATGTAAACCAACTCTGTATAATGTATAGTTTCAAGATATGGCAGTTTGCTTGTGTACGTTTTCTGTGTTAAATTTCGTTAATGCCGTTTCTTTGTTAAAATTTGCTGAAAAGGTCATTTTCAGCATCAATAATTTCCACATTTTCTTTGCAATGCCTTTGGTGAAAAATAGGCATTAACTACATAGTAAATGATTTAATAATATGCATTTTGGTTGTACTTTGTTCATCATTTGCATATGTTGTGACGCCATGAATGTTCCTTTTTGCAAGCAATTTTATGAAACAAAAGCCCATTTTCTTTTGCAATTTATAATAAACTGAAAAGTAAATTTTGCATTATATCTGATTTTTCTTGTTGTATGTGACTATGTTTATTACAATTGTTGGATTGTTTTTAGTGTGGTTTATATTTTACTTGTAATAAACTTGGAAAATCACACATTCATTATCTAAAAAAAGTTGACCACAAATAATGACACTAAATTAATGATATCTCAAAAAGTATTGCAGCTATCATCACAATTTTTTGTACACAAACTTATTTCATCAGTACAAATATTTTCAACATAAAATATTTATACTATATGAAGTAGAAAAAAATGAGTGGCACTACCTACTCTCAGTGTGATATTCATAACAAACAAGCAATGAAATAGTTTCTAGCCTGGCTTGTTTCTTTTTCAGAGAACAGCAGTGGGGAACTGATAAATATTTAGATATTTTAAACAAATTACACTAACTTTTATCCCTGCATGAGTGATCATTGATGATGTTATAATTATCTATAAGTTTTATTAACTTTCTTAAAAATTATTTTTGCACTGATTAAGTTTGACAAAGCACAAGTACAGAACTTACATGTGTCTCTTCTTTCATGGATTTTTGAAAAAGTTCCCACTCTTCTTCCATCTTGTCTTTATATTCAACTTGTCGAACCTGTCAATTAAATAACATTCAACTTCTAATCTGATTCTTAAAACATGTATTTAAATTACTGTTAAGTAAAACAAATCTAAAACAATTAACTAAATCATATTTAAATCTTTATTATTAAAATAGGTTTAGCTTGGAATTTAATCGATGCGTATACTGAAATTATACCATGGTTTTATCTATCATTAGCAATAAAAAAATTTAATGCGACTGAAAAGAAATACTATCATCTATGATCTAATAATGCCAATTATCTATCACTATTACCAAAACTGCTGCTGATTATTAAAACCCTGTTCAGCATTCCCTCAACACTGGTGAGTAAGTAAATACAGCTCTGGGCACCCTTCACTCGTTATGATTATTATTTATTAATTAATAACACATAACTAATTACAAGTGATCGAGAATCTTAATTTATAGTTATTAATAATTCTCCCACAAGACCAATATGTCTCACACTTGGCAGATTATAAGGATATTGTATAACTCTACTCTTTACATAATAATAATAGATAGACGTTTTACTATCACATAATGTTTCTTCAGGTTTTTTCTTACTAAAGGAGTAATAAAAATCCAATTTTTAATTATATTTAATGAGCCCCCATCAACCCGCTATTACTCCAACACAAGGTTTTAATATATGTGCAAGAAGGTTCATAAATTTAACAATAAATTTATTAAATCTACAATCAAATATACAACATATGAATATAGATGTAATCAAAAGGGCATTGACATTTAAATCACTTCACAACAATGTTTGATTAAATCAGGGGTCTCCAAACTACGGCCCGCGAGGCCCTCCCATGCAGCTCGTAGAGACTATGGAAAAAAATTACGGAAATTTAGGTGTATCCTGCCAAGATCAGCCGCTGCTAAATTTTTCTCTCTAATCTCTGAGAGTTGAGAGGGAACAAACAACTCTGACCCAGATTCGGAATATAGGGAGCATTATTGATATGGGTCACTGATTGTTACGTAAGTCGGACATATTCTTAGTATCCAATCCACCCAGTCTATAGTAAACAAGCAGTCAACCGTGACTATTAGACAAAGCCATTGAGTTGCAAGCAAATGACCTCCTAAGGGACAAGTTCAAAGAAGGACTGGTGGGTTTTTACCAGTTTTTGCCCAAGGAAGACTTTCCTAAAGTCAAAACCTTTGCATCAAGGTACCTTTGAAACAATATACCTGTGTGAACAAACATTTTCAAGAATGAAAATATGTGAAGAACAATGTGAGAACAAACTTGTCCAATGATAATCTCAGGTCACTGTTGATGTTAGGGATATCAAATCTAAAGCCAGAAATGTCTGCTATTTTGGCATCCAGGAAACAATTTCACCATTCCCACTAATACAGGTGTTCATGTGTAGTGTATCAATGTGTTATTAAATAAAAGCAACATCCATGTTTTGATTCTTTTTTATTTGGACCTCGAGTGTGTAGTCGGCCCGAACTGCTGTTTGATAGTTAAAACGGTCCTCGGGCTGAAAAATTTGGAGATCCCTGGATTAAATGTTAGACACTCATTCAGTTTATCCTAGCATAGACATCTGCAGTCAAATTAACATATATATAATCAAGTTCAAGGATATAGTTTCATAACAGAAATGAGAGATAATTATAGCCAATGTACATGACCTTTTCTATTAGGGCAGCTGTCGTTGGCACATGTTCACAATCGCGCAGTTTGCAATAAGTCACTTTCTTATTAAATGACAGTCCAACGTACCCCTTCTAGGCAAATTGCACAGCTGTTCCAGAATATTCAATATGCTCACAAGCACACTGTGGTGAATCTTCTAGAACTTTGTATGCCCTATCAAAGCACATCACAAGGAATGCTTCAGAATCTTTGTATGCGCTACCCAAGCACCACCATGAGGAATGCTAAAAAATCTTCATGAATTTTCGAGACCAAACTCAAGCCTCAATTTCCATCGAATTGGCTCTTGAATGAAATTCACAGGAATCAACTTAACAGCAACACGTTTACTGATAAGTTCAACGACAATGTTGGATACACTCACCAACGTGATCCCAGTAGAGTACAGTAGTCACTGCAGTTTGAAGTAGGTACAAGGTTACAAAATACAAAAAGCATCTCGAATTCTTTTTTTTAGTGCTAGACTGGAATGAATAATCAACACATACTAATTTTAGAAATGATATTTTTAAAAAGATTATATAAATTCATAAAACGTTCCCACTTTTTAGATAAGTGGATATAAATATGAATACTTTTAACGATTATATAACTAAAATAAATGACTATTGAAAATAACCAAGAAAAAGATTTCTGCCAATCACTCTTAGTCTTATCATATGCATATAATTTTGAATTTTACACATTTGCAGTTATTGTAAGAGTATTTAAAAGTGCAGAATAATCATGTTTTAATAAATTAGTATTTCAATCATATACAAGTTAGAATCTGAAATACAATAAATGACAGATGATGTTAAGTGAGAACTATCGTTACTGTTATCCCATAATAATATGTCAAAACTGGCAAACCTTTGAACAATAACAAATTTTGTGAACTGCTACACAAATAAACATGAGATTCTAAACTTTAATAAATTATAAAAACCCACTTTTGAATTTTTTTTCACTTTAGGCTAGCACTACAGCCATTTGTAGTCATTTACTCCCCTTTGATAGTCCTGGGCGGTATGTACTTAAAATAAATATATAGTGGAAAAAATATCTGACATAAATTAAAATATGTATTTTAAAAAAAATAAACATGTGATTTTGAACTTTAATAAATAATAAAAAAAAACACTTTTGAATTTTTTTTACTTTAGCTGGGTTTTCCCAGACAGCATCACAAATGGACAAAGTAGAATAACAAGCCAATTTATATTTTTTGAAATTATCTAATACTTCAGTAATAAATCTATGAAAAATAAGATTATTAATGAAAATAATCACCCAGCTTCAACTATTGATAAGGACAGTTATAGTAGTGGAAGTGAAAAGAACCAGTATCAAAATATTTGAAGAGGAAAAGAACTGAAGTGATAGATTTACAGATCTATATGAACAGTGTATTATTGCATTCAAATATGGCTCCTACTGCTTCTTTATATGTGTCTGTACGTTGTCAGAACATCACCAGAGATAGGTATTATGTAAGATATTATGGGAGACATAAAATAATTATGAGGCATACCTTTGCATCCATTTTGGGGTCATCAAAAAATCCTTCTGGCAAAGCATCTGCCATGAGTAAAGGTTTACTGTCTGCTTCAGCTTTGTCTGACTTGACTCTGGGATCAAAAAAATCTGAAAAATGAAAAAACAAAAATAGAGTAATATCTGAAGCGGAATAGAAAAATGATTAATTCTGTTCTTTACTGGTGTAATATCTTGTAATCTAAGGAAACAAATTAGAGATACATCAATATAATCTTTTTAAAAAGAAGTTGCATGAAAACATACCATCAGGCAAAGGATCTAAAGTTCCAACTTTACTGGTGCTTGTTGCTGGAAGTAATATTTTTACTTTTTCTTCATTATCTGTATCTTCTGATGATGACTCAGATGATGAATATTCTAATAGGGCAGATACTTTGCCTGTTTCAGGAACTTTAAATTTGTCATCATGAAAATCTGCTGGAATTCTGTAATAAAATATAAATGACATGAAGAATGCTATATAACTATAAGTACTTGTCACTAAAAAGAATTACTTCCCAATCACTAACACTAAATAATAATAGAGGAAACTAATAACTAGTGTAACCTGTTACTGAAAAGAATTACTTCACAATCACTAGTGCTGAATAATGAAGACTAATAAATAGTTTAACTCGTCGGGAAAATAATTACTTCACAATCACTAGTGCTATATAAGAATAATGAAGATTAATAAATAATTTAACTCATTGGTGAAAATAATTACTTCCTAATCACTAATGCTATATAAGAATAATGAAGATTTAATAAACTCAAAAGTGAAAACAATTACTTCACAAACTCAAAAGTGAAAACAATTACTTCACAAACTCAAAAGTGAAAACAATTACTTCACAATCACTAGCGTTATATAAGAATAATGAAGATTAATAAATAGTTTAACTCAAAAGTGAAAACAATTACTTCAGAATCACTAACACTACAAAAGAATAGAGAAAAGTAATAATACGCAAGAGCACATACTTGTATATACAACCCAAACTTAACAGTATTAAATAGCAAATCCAGAAGTTCAAAGCACATACTAAATGTTATTAAACTACATTAAATGTTATTACTAAAGGAAACAATTCTACACTTGAAATCATGACTTTGCTTTTAATTCCTAATTCAAAATTGCATTTTTCTTAACTCCATTAACCTGCAGTATATTACTGAGAAGAAGAGACAGAAGAAACATATGACCTGCAGAATGTTTAAACTAAAGTTAAAGTTTAAGTTCACAGTTTAAAGACCAAGTGAAATAGAATCTAGGTCAGCCCCAAATAAAAATAAACTCGTATGAAAAGGGTAATTACAATTCTTAGAATCAAGATTGTAAAATTTAAACTTTCAGAGATTTGTATAAATGCATTTATTTTGGTATTGAAAGTCAATATTTCTTTTGTAGCATCTCTTTCTTGAAATGGTCATTTCCCATTATGAAATCAGACTTTCTTGCCAGTGTAGGGTTTCTTGTCATTTTATTGTTTGTCTCATCAAACATCAACCATGAGTATTCTCTTTTCCACTCTAGAAGGAACTTTTGCTGGCTCCCACTCACAGTTTTCGCTTGTTTACTTTTACTTGACTCTGATGACAGCTTACCAAATCGCTTCATTGTAATGATTGTTTTTATTTACTGAAGTTTCTATCACGTTGTATAACAGAAAGTGAAAGTTGAATGTTCAGGAATATCCTGATTTGGGACTGAAAAAGTAGAGACTGAAAAATGTGCGAACCCATCCAGCTATCATTTTAGCACATTTGCATTTAGCAAGTGGATTTATTTTTTACTCAACAATTTTTTCCCACTTGCCATGGTGAGTAAATTGCTGGCAACATTCGGGGCTGCTGTATATAATTTATAATATTTTGACAGTAAGAGTGCCTCTAACAGTCGAATGTTCTGAATGAAAAGAGAGACAAACTTACAGCATTAGTAGATTGTACACTAAAAAAAGATACTGAGAAAGTATCACTGAATAAGTGTTAAGAAAATTCAACTTTTTAATTATGACAGATACTTTTACCAAGGCTACTGGTTTCTTCACTATCAAGATGCTGATGGTGAACAGACCAGCCAATTTCCTTCTTTTTAGTCTTGGTTAGAGAACACCCTGTCAAGTTTGATATTAAAATGATCGAACACATACTAGAGCACTTAATGCCCTACTGATGAGATTTACTATGAAAGCAATCAGTACTTTGTTAAGACATTTATTAAAGCCAAAATCAAGCTGATGTTGACATAAGAAAGGGCTACTTCAACTTAGATAAAGAACAAATTGGTAACTATCCCAACTGATATGAACTGCTTGTCCTGTGATGTGGCATTAGTAACAAAGGAACTTCCTGTATGTGTCATCCTGCTGGATACTGTGATTAATGTCGTCGACGAAGAATCTGACAGTAACCCTCACCTCAGATAAGCACTGGTGACTGGTGGGCAGGTGGGATAGCTAGAAGCAGGACTGCTTTTATGTCTGTTCATTTAAACTGTGCTAGTCAGCGACAATGCTAACTAAAGCAAAGTAGGCTACAGAAGCCTTACTTTGCCTGTTCATTAAAACAATGTCAGTGTTCATTGGCAGTGACTGCCAAGCCCCTGGAAATCAGGCTAGTAAGCCATCTTGCTGAAACAAGGATTCATGATGAATGAATTCTCTGATCCAAAAAAGTGAAAGAGAAGAAAACTTTGCCTTTCATTTTCTACCAATGACTAGAAGCTAAATAATTCAATGTCACTAGCATTTAAGACTAGTGTCACCCACAACACAGAGGGTAACCAAGAAGTTAATTAATTGTTTACTCCATGTTTAGCAGTGGTGTTTTAACTGTGGCATGATCTAACCTGACTACTTGCAGTGACATCTTTTTTCACAGCAACAGATTCCACAAGAAAATCCTAAGAATGAGCAAATTGACAAACAAAATGGAAGGGCTTCTTAAATGGGCAGAGAGCTAAAAAAAAGTAACTGCTCTATAATAATTATGTAAAGGATCTCTAAGTGGTAGAGACCTGAGAAAATAACTGAACTATAATATTTATGCCGAGTATTTCTCAGTCAGAGATCTATGACAATAAATGGATATTAGTGTTTATGCAAAATTAAGTTTTTTGAACATACAGCTATACATTCTGACATTAGTGATATATATTTCTAACTGATGTTTGTTTTCCATTTGTTCTACTGTGTAAAATATCTTTATTTTAATTCATAACATTTAAAAAAATCATTTATTTTCAAACAAATTTAAAGTAAATAACTTCAAGTGAAAATTTAAAATCTGCTTATTTATATAAACAAATTGCTCTCATAACGGAAAGACATTTATTATCACAATGTTCAGAATTGCTCTCCAAATTATTTACTACCATTACCTAATAGCAAGATTAATATCTATTTAAAGAATGAGGAAAACATTTAACTATGATGAAAATATTGCCCATTAATATACTGAATTCTTTGTCAATTATTCTTTTTAATACTTACTCTGATGTTCCTCCAGTGAAACCATTCATTCCTAAAAGTGAAAGAAAACAAACAAAAGTTAATGATTGCATGTCATATTCAATAAATTACTAGGTACCAATATCCAAAGTACATTCACTGAACACTGAAAGGTATATGTCAAAGTTAGGTGCAAACACAAATTAATTTTTTTTAAAACAAGTTAAAAAAATAATGCAAATAAGATAATTTTTTGCTATTTCACAATATTTTTTACTTTTATTAAAACAATCATAGCTGGGCAAATCTGAAAAAAAATATAATGTAATTAATACTATATGATGATTTTTCAAGCTATTTTAAAAAAATTTCCTCTAAAATTTAATTTTGATTTAAAATGAAGTTAAATAAACAAAGTACCACCCATACTTTAAGAAAATGATGCCTTTTCAAGCTATTTTTAAAGAATTTTCTGAGAAGATTTAATTTTGATTTAAAAGCTAAGCTAAACCACATACACACAAAAATAGGGCTGATTGAACTTTGTGGGACATGTTTTATTAACTGGTTGATGGATTTAGTGTTTTGGGTTTTTCCCCATCAATGACAATGACAAATATCTCCAATCCCTCTAAAAATGTTTACGGCATGTTTATGTCATGCACAAAACTCCTTGAAACGTAAAATTAACTAACTAATAAACCTTATTTGAATTACCTTCAGGACTACACAAAGTATCCATGGGATATCAGTTTTATGACCTACTTTAGGTCAGCCTATTTTTCAAGCTTTATAGTTCGGAAGCTTGAAGAATTTTAATATTATTTCAATATCAAAAATAGTATTATTATTATGAAACTTAATACCTTTAGTTTTTTTCAAAGACTTCATTTCCACCTCTGCAAACTTTCTCTTCAGGATTAACATATTTTCAGGCTTTGCAGGTCCTTGAGTTTTGGATGCCATATATTTCTACAAAACATACATAAATGGGAAATACAAATGATCATTTGCCTAGGTCCTGTTATAATCATTAAAGAAAAGAATGAAATATGTCAGACTGTCTTCCCCCCAAAATAAATCTCTAATCATACATATACATGTATTTATTATGTATACCTGAAATGAATTAAAATGCATTGCTTGTTAAAATCTTACAGATTAAACTTTTCTGCAACATACTTTTTCTGACAAAGAGCAAATAAAAAAGAGCCTTTACTAACTACTCTGCTATTTAAAATGTTATATGACAGAATGCAAATACAAATATTTTGTAAATGGTTACTTAGCTCTGAAATTGTCACTTTCATTTACATCAGTCTCTCTCTCATTTTGTCATGGTTAGAAATATTCATTGCTCAACCCCTAACTCCTACAATTACCGAAAATTAGAGGGTTTTTTGTTTGTTTTCATTTGGGGTGTTCTTGTTCCACTGTCAAAACTAGGTAATCTTTTCTTGTTCTACTGTCGAAACTACATAATCTTTTCTTTTTCTACTGTTAAAACTAGGTAATCTGAATTTTTGTTCAGCTTTATCCTAGCCTTACATGTATCATTCCACAAAAGCACAACCAGCATATAATATCTCACTATGGAAGCATGAATATTTGCAAGAAGGATTTATCATGAACTTCAATCAGTCAAAAGGTTACCAAAACTTTACTCACTGCTGAAAATACCAACTACTGATAGAACAAAGTTACTGAAAATCAACTATCTTTGGGTCAAAGTTACTGAATGTCAACTATCTTAGTATCTATGGGATAAGGTTTTTGAATATCAACTATCTTTGGGACAAAGTTACTGAATATCACCAATCTATGGGATAAGGTTTCTGAATATCAACTATTAATAACCTGAGTTTTCTTCAGATTACTGCAAAAAAAATCCTAATTTGCACAAGTCCGACAGTTAAGAAAAAAATTGTTTAACTAATTTAATAATTGGGTCAGCAAAGTTGTTGTTTTATTTGTGTAGTATTCTGCACCCTGTGAATCATACCCATACAGATATATGGCCTTCATCACTCAGAAATGTTGGTATCCCTGGAATAAAGTCATTAAATTATACATCAAAAGAAATTGTGTGCTTTAATCTTGAACCTGAGATATGATTTTTGAAAAAGAGGTTATTTGTACTTTCTCAAAATCACAAGTTTTAAAGTCATGAATATTTGTGTTGCTTCCAGGAAACAGTTATAAAAACTAAAAAATTCTGCCACCAGTAAAAACATCTTCTACCATATTTAGCTCATTCCACTGAGAAGTGACTTCTAATCACAACAACAACAAAAATGAGTTGGAAAAATTTGTTTTGTAATCAGAACTAGTTTATATTTACTTTAGTTAATTTTGACTAAAGAAAACATTTCTACAAATCTTCATATATGAACAGAACTATTTTAATTGAACTGCATAATAGCACAGATTGAAACTTGATACAAGCTGCCTCCCTTGTAATTTGCATTATCTATTTGACTCCTTGATCACAAGAATCACTTCTTAAAATAACAATGTTAAGCACAAACTGAGGAAAAGGGATCAGTTGAGAAACTTATGCCAACAACTTTATTCTAGCTTCAAATATAGCAGTAAATGCACACTCATTGCCAGCATTCAAGCATGACTTCTGTCGTTCTGAAGCATAAACACACTAGAGCCCTCTAGTAAAGTCAATCAATACTACAGTCAAACTTCACTAACAGATAAGTCTTCTTTCATTTATCAATTAAAAATAAAAAGAATAATTGAAAGCAGTTATTATTAAAACATATATGGTGGTTTGCATTCATAAATAAAATTATGATATATAAATAGTAAAATACTTAACCTCTTTATGTTGTTTGCTCTGGATATGTGCCACCCATAAATTGTCACTCTTGATAATCATGTTGCATAAAGTACACACCAACTGATCAAGACTGTTATATCTGAAGCATACAATTTACACAAAGTGATAAGTTGTTCAGTTTATACAATAAACAATAACAATTGCATGTACATTTTTTACTATTTTAGTGAACATAATAAACAGGATTTAATTTTAATTACTAAAAACGTGTGTATCCCCAGAATATTAATTAACATACTGGTAGGGGGGGGGGGTGTTGATTTTTTAAAAAAAAGTATACATATAACTTCCAACGACTTGTGAAATTTTATACGGCTGAGAAATTATGACGCCTTACACAATAACAAAAAATTAAGCAAGTATGCGTACGCACACACAGCATACTTATATTTTTACTTTCTAATAAATTATACATTTAAAAGAAAGATGATTCTGACTTTCCCTGGAATAAATCTGAAGTGCAGTTTCTATTAAAATAATAATTTTCCACTCTCGCTATAACTTAAGTGCTGGTGTTGCTTTTGTTCTAAACTTAATGATCATTCAGGCAGTCTATACAGATATATTGTTGTTACCAATTAAATTAAACAATATGTTACTTTGCTAGAGGATGTTCGATTCTTTTTGTTATTGTCTTTGCAGAATATTGCTTTTCTCGCATTAAACGTCTCAACTGATCCTGAGACACAACTTTCTTCTGCTTATTCGACGCCATCTTGACGTTTTGAAACAAGCTAAAGTTTCGTAGAAAAAAAAATAACATTTTTCTCTTCACAGGCAATGTACTTTTAAAAGTAATTCATGCATTAACATTTTAATGAAAATAACTAGCTGATTGGTGTATCTTATCAAATCGCTGTTTTATAATCCAAGATTGGAAAACCAAGCTGACCGCTTTTATGCCAAGCATTCTTTCTGGTTTAATACGTATAACAAAAACAAAATTTTGCACCAATTAACACTTTGGTATAACAAATAAAATGTTATATATTTGCTTTTTTATTTACAATTCAAATTTGTTAATCCCACCCACCCAATCCTCATAATAAACTCACTGACATGACTTTATGTTCTACAATCGCTGGTCTGAGTACAACTATGATTTGACAAATCAGTTTAATAAAGACAAGGTGTCTGAACTAAAAAAGTTCAGAATATGTCTTCCCAGTCATAATCTTTGGTCAAAGCAAGCTATGTAGTAGCTGAAATCATTGCCCCCCGCCAACATATGTCCTGGGAAGAAAACTGCTAAAATAAGTTTATCGCAACAGACGATCGCCGCATTTAAGTTGGCTACCAGTGCAGATAATATATAGGTACTGAAATAAAAAGCTTCAAGTTTTGAGTAGTATTCACTGTTGCTTGATGGAAGTACAGACACAAGTGACACTGTCCAAGTAACTATATTTGTACATGGGGTGAAAAAGATTTTATTTTTGAAGAAATGGCCGTATTAATCCCACTTAAAGGCACCACAAAAGTTACTGATTTATTGGAGGGCATAATTGGAACCTTGAATCGACTCGATTTGAATTGACAAATTTGTTAGGTGGTCGGACCTCTGCAGTAGTAGGGAGTCGAGATGGGCTGGTCAAATTAATGCAAGAAGAGGTAACTAAAGTTGGAAATAATTCTTATAAAGTACCATGGTTTAATTCACCAAGAGATTTGTGCTAAACCCCTGAATGCTGACAGAGCATTATAACGGTTTTACTAAAGTTGTCAACTTCATCCATTCCAAAAGCCTGCATCACAGGGAATTTAAAGATTTATTAATAAATTCTTAAAGTACACAAGCATTCATGGACGGAAACTGGTAACCGAATTCAATGATGATAAATGGATATGTGAATTCGCCTTTCTTGTGAATATAACCCACTTGAACGAATGGACAAGGTCAGTTATTAACGCGCTGTGTTTGATCAAGTAAAGGCTTTTGAAATGAAATTATGTCTTTGGGGAAATCAAGAATTTTGTTCATTTTCAAACTCTGATGAAGTTGAGACTCAGTCCCTCATAGTTATATCGAAATTAATGGAAGAATTTGATACAAGGTTTCAAAAGAACCAGAACATCTGTAAATTGAATGTGTTAAACTATAGTGTCTGACTTGAAAGAAAAGTTCAACAATTTCTCTTTGTTGGATTTTCATAAAAATTATGCTTTGCAGGGAAAGTATAACGGCATTCGCAGACACGCAATTTTCATAACATTACTATTTGGCAGCACCTATTTATGTAAACAGGAGTTTTGGATGAAGCATGTGAAGTGTATGAAGAGATAGCGAGTATTTATGTAAACAGGAGTTTTGGATGAAGCATGTGAAGTGTATGAAGAGATAGCGAGTATTTATGTAAACAGGAGTTTTGGATGAAGCATGAGAAGTGTATGAAGAGATAGCGAGTATTTATGTAAACAGGAGTTTTGGATGAAGCATGAGAAGTGTATGAAGAGATAGCGAGTATTTATGTAAACAGGAGTTTTGGATGAAGCATGTGAAGTGTATGAAGAGATAGCGAGTATCGGACAGTTATCTGAGAGTTGCTACTTCATCCATCATAGGCCTACCTGATATTGGGGAACTTGTTTGAGACAGTGCCGAGTCTCACATTAACATTTTGTAGTTATAGGTAAAATAAAATGCATGTTTAAGACACATGACTTTAAATCAAAATAAATTTTTTTTAATCATTAAAACAGTTAAAGTTGCGTGTTAAAACTGATTATATGTATAAATTTACAACTTAAGCAATTAGGGTTAGAACCATTAGATGTATTACTTGCGGGGTTTGCCAAAAAAAGGTTGGATACCATTGGCTTACTTAATAGAGTGAACTTTCATATACTGTAATTAGTTATTATTTATAATTTGTCAACTGTAAAGATTTTGTCTCATCTTTAATACAGCCAGTGGTCTTAAATACACCCATTAAATACATATTAAAAGTCACCTGTCCATTTATATTATAGACTCTTCTGTTTACTCTGTCAACTGTCTAGGCAAAAGTGATATTTGGGGCAGGCCGTATATATATAAATGTGTCAGATGTGCAACCAGTTTCGCGAAAGCGCCCCCTACATTAGCAAGCAACCAGTCACACATTGGTTGTATTCATGCCAGAGCCGTAAGGTGCAACTGGCACATTCCACCATTATCTATAGTAAAGTTAACCCACCCGTACATAACACACTGTTTAGCAAAAAATATTACTGTTAATTTGCTGAACGATGAGTAATAAGTGTAATTCTTTCGCTGTTACAGCCTTAATCAGTTACTGTTGATTAACGATAATGTACAATTCTAGATGTTGAGCAATGCTTGCTGATTTCATTTGAGATGAGATGTTAATTATTGGAAGTGCTTCCAGCCTGGACCGCTGGGGAAGGGGATAAGTCGACTTTCGTTCGTTTTTTTTTTCTTTTGTTTGTCCGTGCATACTTGTTTGTTGTTATTTCTTTTTCCTTGGCAGTGCCCGGAAATTGTTATTGCTGTCGAGTGGGGGACTGTACCTAGTGGCCCCCTCCCCCCCCCGCTCATTTTCACTGGCCAACATCAAATTAGTTTTTTTGACGGATTTAGGACAGTTTTATTGTAATGGACCCAAAAATTACATCGGTGTTGTTCAATCAGGTAAACTTTTTTGATCTATTGCCACATGATAGTTTTTTTAAACTTTTTTATACGTAATGGAATCAATCGGCCAGAAGACATTGCAAAAATAAACCCGATGTATTTTGCTACATCTGCGACGAATACACCGTTGTTCTTAACAGGAAATCAGTAACAGGTTTTATAAAGCGCACTTACCATGCTTATTTTGGTATAAAACTTGGTGACCAGGATAAAGTTTGGGCGCCACACATGGTATGCAAGACATGCACCGAGTATCTGCATCGTAAGAAGAGTTGTCTGAAGTTTGGAATTCTTGTGGTTTGGAGGGAATCGACAAACCATGTCACTGACTGCTACTTCTGCGCTATTGATGTGTCTGGGATTAACAGAAAAAAACGGAGCAGCCATTAAGTTTCCCGATCTTGAATCAGCACGTCGTCCAGTAGATCATTGTGATGAAATTCCACTGCCTATCCCTGGAGAATTTAGTGAAGATTTCTCTAGTGTTGAGGAATATGAAGAAGAAGAATTAGTGGTTCTTGATAAATGATGCTCCAAATTCTTTTTCGCAGAACTGAGCTAAATGATCTAGTTTGCGATCTCAGCTTGTCAAAGTCATCTGCTGAACTGTTGGCATCCAGATTGAGGGAAAAAAGTCCTTTCTGAGTGTTCGCATCACCTTCTACCGCAACAGTCATCAAGAGTACTTAAAGTTTTTTCTCTACAGAGAAGGACCTGGTGTACTGTACAGATAGTGCGCAGCTTCTGCACAAGCTCGGAGTGCCAGAGTATACACCTGAAGATTGGAGATTGTTCTTTGACAGCAGCAAGCGAACACTGAAATGTGTTCTGCTTCACAATGGTAACCAGTTTGCCTCTGCACCTCTAGCTCATTCGACTACACTGAAGGAGAAGTATGAAGCGGTGAAGTACTGCTGGAGAAAATTCGTTATGATCAGCATGGATGGTTACTTTGTGTTGACCTGAAGATGGTAAACTTTTTGTTGGGACAATAGCTTTGGTTCACCAAGTACCCGTGATTTCTGTGCATGTGGGACAAAGCTCGGCATTACATGAAGCAGGACTGGCCTGTACGGGAGGAATTAGTACCTTGCAAAGCAAAGAACCTCATAAACAACCCTCTGGTGGACAGAGACAAGATACTTTTCTCACCGCTGCACATTAGGCTTGGCTTAATCAAACAGTTCACCAAAGCTCTGGACAAGGTTGGTGGCTGTTTCACTTACTTGTGCCATGCTTTTCCAGGGTTGACCAATGAGAAGTTGAAAGCTGGCATTTTTGATGGTTCACAACTCTATAAGCTAATCAGAGATCCAGAGTTTGAAAACTCAATGAATGAAGTGGAACTGAAGCGTGGAAAGCTTTTGTTTTGTTCTGGTCGTGAAAAACTTTCTTGGCAACAATAAGGCCAGGAACTACGCAGAGCTTGTCGCCAATATTCTGACTGCTTTCAGAAACCTTGGATGCAACATGAGCATCAAAATGCATTACTTATTCTCACATATGGATCGATTTCCTGAAAATCTGGGATCAATGAGCAACGAGGAAGGGGAGAGATTTCATCAGGATATGAAAGAGATGGAGACCAGATATCAGGGATGCAGTCACAATGACTGATTACTGTTGGAAAGACATCCCTACCGCTGAACATTCTACAAGTTCAAAGATATGGAAGTTCATGCCCTGAATTTATATGTATTACCTTTACCAATGTCTACTATTCAGTGAACACTAATCAACTTTTTTGTAACATTTAATAAATGAATTGTGTTAGAAAACGATTAAAAAAAAAAATTACAAACCTATTTGGGAAGAGAAATAAAAAACATTGACTAATAATGTTACAAAAATGTCATCGATTTAGTTATAAGATTGGATTTTTGATCTGCTAAAAAAAAATCGGATATCATTTTTCGAATTTAGCGGTGTAAAATTGTTCTAAATCAGTTGAAAAAACTTAAGACAACCTACAAAACTTTTTTGTGTGTGTGTGACTCGTTCTATTCCTCTCCCTATCTTTGTTATTCATATTGAATTCCTATCTCTGGTTAATTTTGTGGTCTTCTGTATCAGCTCTAAGCTCCAACATAAAAAATAACATGTCAGCGACTTAGTGGTTGTAGTACGCCTGATGATGTTGGTAGTAGTAATTGTTGTTCCACTGTTGTTGTCTGTAGCGCGTGCCATTACATGAGGATGGTAGTTTCAGTTTCCGCCTCTGTTGTGGTTGGTGACATTGCTGTGGCGGTTGTTGTTGTGGATTGCCGTTTTTTTTTTTTTTTAAACTAATACTGGAGGGCGCCGTCTTTTCTTTTCCTCCTGCTTGCTTGCTTCTGTATGAAGTGTTAATGATAAGCCCGCCTGCTTACTGCTGTATGAAGTGTTGATGATAAGCCCGCCTGCTTACTGCTGTATGAACTGTTGATGATAAGCCTGCCTGCTTACTGCTGTATGAACTGTTGATGATAAGCCCGCCTGCTTACTGCTGTATGAACTGTTGATAATAAGCCCGCCTGCTTACTGCTGTATGAACTGTTGATGATAAGCCCGCCTGCTTACTGCTGTATGAACTGTTGATGATAAGCCCGCCTGCTTACTGCTGTATGAACTGTTGATGATAAGCCCGCCTCAGACTGGGGAGAAAGGATGTTCGACACTATAGATGATGTTAAAAA
Organism: Sinotaia quadrata; assembly: GCA_028829895.1. Taxonomy (NCBI): domain Eukaryota; kingdom Metazoa; phylum Mollusca; class Gastropoda; order Architaenioglossa; family Viviparidae; genus Sinotaia; species Sinotaia quadrata. Next base: position 33,996,240 of record CM054177.1, on the reverse strand, counting down.
AAATTGCCCCCAAATTTGTCCATCCCCTCTGTTCCTTCCTCATTTGGGCATATTGTCTGCACCTCTGATTCTTTTAGGTTTTCCTTAGTGGTGGAATCGTAGCCGTTGAGTTCGGTTTGATTTGTTTTCTCCTTGATGGTTTGGGCGTTGTCGATTTGCACTTTTCTTCTTGTTTAGTTTTATTTAGTTTATTTAAGTTTTTCGTGGTGTATTTAGTTTTCGTGGCTCGAACTTCATTTTCCGCTGTTGTTATTGTTGGTGTCTGTGAAGCTTCTCTGGGTTTTGCTGTTTTCGACTGAGTGGAGGTGACTTTCGATGGTGTCTTTCAAATAATGCGTGTAATTTCTTTTTCATGTGCTGTCTCGGCAGTTGTTCTCTTGAGACGAGATGATAAGTGTATAAAATATTACCAGACCATGTAAGAAATACATGTGCTCTGATTTGGTTGATTAAAAGTTGATTAAAAAATAAGTTAATGTAATATGAAACACTTCCTAGATATACAGTATATAAACAAAACTAAGCTAATGTAGCATTACGTTTTAAACACTTTATAGCATACATTATAAAACACAACTAAACAAATACAACAAGAAATTAAAAAATCTTAGCCATCTATACATTTAATTTTGAACGTCTTGTTTTGTCCACTATAAAACCTAAGAATTCTCATTTTAAAATCCAACATATATATTAATAGATTCGTCTTGATGATAGGATGCTTTTAGATTTGTGCTCAGAAGCCTAAAGCTCTCAACTCACCCACCAAAAATAAGTAATTTTTTTCCACTCAAGAAAGTATTTGATTGTAGGCAGTGGTAGCCCCTTAGTATATAAAAGCAGATCCTGATGAGCTTTGTGTAGTATAGCCTGGGTGATTAAAGAGACAAAAGAGCTCTGGCCAAGGAACATGTTTATGGAGGTGATGGTTGGTGGATATTAATTTTAGTATAGCTAGAAACACATAGCTCTTAGATTGGGTTACAGGCAATTGCAGGGAGCACAGACTCATAGAAGTACTGCTCAACAGGAGCTAAAAACTGAATAATATATACCGTTAATTCTATAGACTAGGTGTATCACATTAACTATAATCTTTACATCAACTGTAAACATTGTTTTATCTGTAATTCTCTTACTGCACTAATCTCAATACATTCTTTTGTTATTTATTAAAGTCACCATTATATAAAGTTGGTGTGTGGTAGTCATATAGACTGAAAAAACCAAATGAATTATTCTCTGTAATGGAATTAAGAAATTGTTAATACATTGTTTCTTTCATCCTTCATTTTGGCAGAAACTAAAGGTACATTATTTGCTTAAGTATTGTGTGTGAGGGTATAATAATTTTAAAACCTTTGTTGTATGTATGATTGCAAATTTAAAAAATAGCTATAACATTATGTATATTTTAATCTATAATTCTCTTCCAATTTACTTATTTAGTGAACTATGTCACTCAGAGGTCTGCTCTGATACATGTTCACAGTCAATTAATTGTTTTGCAAAATATTTAATACTGCATCCGTTGGTTGCAGGGTTCTTCACCATTCTTTTCCTTAGTTTAATTTCTGGTTCTGGTTTAGCTCCAACACAGTATGAATAAAACACTCTTTGACACTAAAGGGTAACACTTATATATATACTGCTCAGCTGACACAGCTAGTCATGCGCTTGTTCACACATGGTCTATGTCTGCTTTCACGCCACAATTGCAACAATATACGTCACAGACTCTCTTACACAAGAAGGTACTTTAGACTGGAGACTGGATCTAGAATGCTATTACTTTAAGAGAACTTTTGCTCCTGAGAATAAACTATAGATGAATGATTACATTTTCACGAGAATTTGCAGACAGAAAAACGGACTTTTTAAGGCTAGCTAGTTCCCTCTGAGATAATTAGGTTAATGATTTCAATTGTAATTGATAAGTATTCTGATTGAATTGTTTTTTATTTTCTTTTACAAATCCTTTTATTAATATTTTACTCATTTTCATGTCATTTCTTATCATCTTCACTTATTAATTTTGTCTCATATTGTCTCTGTTTTGTTCTATAACTTGCATGGGGGCTTGTAGAGTCACCGTGAGGTGTGTCACTTGAATGTCGTATTGTCCTAAATTGTAATTAATTTCGGGTGACTGACAATATATTTGAACAAGTCTCTTCTGGCTGTCAATCTCAATGAATTTTGCTCATTCATCAGAAAAAATTTGGATAATGGACTTAACTTCTTAAAATATCAATTTTAGGATGTGGTGTATCTCTATTGTAGTAGGCATAAATAAATTCTCATATTTGTATGAAAGAGTAGCAGTTTTTGAATTGGATGGACACCCAATTACAATTACAAGAGTTTCTTGTATCTAGGACTATCAAGGGTTATCTTGGACTGATTTGAATCATCTTTGAATTTTAGTGAGTCCACAGACTTTCTGATTAAACAATACATTAATATTTGTCAGTGCAAATTAATGTGAATACATCTGAGGTTTGTCAGACAGTAATTTTGTTATTACCAGAACTGTACAAATACCCACTCACTAAATATTAGGCATATTGATGGTGGTGAGTAATACTGTTTATGATTATAGTACTGAACATCTTAGCAAACAAGCTTGGCAAACTGTTCCACATTTCCTATCTGACCATGTACCTGGTCCTAGTCCAGCAAGTATAGCATGCTGCCTTCCAGTAACCCTGATGATCAGGCATGAAGAGGGGTCCTTAAAGACCAACTGTACAAGAATGAGCATCAAACATTTTATAAAAACCAGATATTTCATTAATGTCAACATTTGTAAAATCAAGGCAAAGTTTAAGTAGTTAGCAACTTTTAGAAATGATATTATTTGAGTGTTAAAAGTGGAATGGAAGCCAAAGCCTTGTTCATGCACGAGACCATCACATGCACTATAGTCCAGTCAAGATGTTTTTCTTTGTTTTGTGTGTAAAGCCCATTTCCTTTTGTCAAGTATCATACAAAGTTTTTTTTTTAAATTCGCATCCTCTGTGTCATCAAGTTTTTTTGTGTATACTGATAACATGGAAAGTCTCACTGAAACACATTCTTTTGATCACTTATATTGTAATATCCATATATATATATATATAAAACCCTATTCCCAGACTTAAGCGGACCAAATAAGTTTAAAAACCAGACTTATGTCGACCTACAGCAATAGGCAGACCGCCTCTTGGTCTGCCTAAGTTTCAGATTGTTCATTCATATAAATAAAGCTTAATTTTGCCATTTTTCTCTCATAGTTTTTATCTTTGACATAAACCACTAAATTTCATATTTTAATAGTTTTTCCTGTGAGTTTTCATCGAAATTCGGGTGCGATTTTGAAGGTTGTATACTTCGAACATTATTGATATGCTTAAAATCCAGAGTTATGTAGACCGTTGAAAAAGTGGTTGTAACTATGTAGTTTGCGTGTATACTATATACTTCCTAAATGTCTTCGTTTAGAAAAGAATGTCTTTCATCGATATAACTGATTAATTTTACTAAATTCAGTTTATTTCTACATTTAATTAATCGTGAGGTTAGAGTACCCTGTTGACAACGATTTTATGGTCACACTACGTACCTAATTAAACACAATATAGAAGTGAAAAGAATGCTCTGGAAAGGTAAAACTGAAACTGGCTGATATAATGTGTATATTAAAGTCATAATAATCAAATTAGAATCTCCATACACTTTAAAATAATTTTAAAACATATTTTTTGTAACTCGACTCGAACACGTTAAATTGGATTGCTTCCCTTTTCCTGTATCACTGTTTATGAGACCAAAATGTATATTTTTATTTTTTACAAACTGGCTTAAATTAACGATTCTAGTGGCCTTTCTCTAGGTTAAGAAATTACTTTTACATCTATTATAAACAAATAGAATGCCGCTTTTATGGTTTAAAGATTAGAATATTGCTTAAACTCGCTCAATCGAAGAACTGATTTTTTTCAAAATGGCGGCTTACGATTGTCTAGTACTGTAAGTGTAAGTAGGTTGCACAAACTATAAACTAAATTAAAGGCTAAAGGCTTACTTAAATTTGATATTAATAATGATATTTAATTTCTCAAAGGAAAAAGCTACACAGTTTAAGAAGCATTATTTAAGTATTTTATTCTGAACTCGATCTCAATGTACAATGACAGCCTATATTAGTTATGCATGTAAACAACAAAGAGCAAATTAATTGTTTGGTTTAAATTTTAACAATTATTGTATTTTCAAAAACGAATAAACTGTTACATTAAAAAGTCTGCATAGAAATCAGTAGAGGATTATTTGCATAATTTTCAGAGTTTATTTTCTTGAAATCACCATTAGCTATATAGATTTTGCAAAATTATTGATTAAATAAGTTGTGGAAATAGATTTTATAAATCAACATCATATGAACAATAGAATTAAATGTAACATTAACTATTTATTTTTATTTTTTTATATGTTTATCTAATTAATACTCTTGTAATACAAGTTATTTCCAAGAATTGTGAAAGCACTAGAAGTAAAACTACTATTCAAAACAAAATTAAACCATGTGATACTTTGAAATATTTTTCAGATTTATACATAATACCTGTATATTAATATTAGTATAATTTTAACACTGCAGATTTCATTAAGTCAGACCCATTTGGTACTCTGAAATCTTGTTTACAGCAGTTGACATTTTTCCTAGTGGATATTACTTGCCTCTGAAATACACTCCCAACTGGTATTTATTTGGAAAAAATAATTAATTTCTATGCAACACTTTTATTAAATATTGACTTTTACAAGGAGGATAGTGAGAGACTTGAGTAATATTCAAAATTCCTTTCAAGATAATATGTTCTTACCAACAAGAATAGCTATCCCACTTCTTTGTAATTAATTCTAATTTATACATGCATGTTTGTAAATCAATTTCTGCATCATAATAATACATTCCACCATTCATTTAACTGTGTACTGATGGATTTGACTTGTTATACATTGTCATAAATTTATAAATATCATTCAGCTTGTAAAATGCACTACTCAGTTGTTAAGCTCTCTAATTTATACATGTATGTTGTAAATCCATTTCTGCACCATAATAATACATTCCATCATTCATTTTACTGTGAAATGATGGATTTGATTATTATTATAGATATATAAATATCATTCAGCTTGTAAGATGCACTACTCAGTTATTAAGCTCTAATATATTTCCAGGTCTTGAAAAAAACACACTCTGCTATGTTTATATTAGCAGGAGTGTGATTATTACTGCTATGTAAATAGTTTCTTGGGCTTCAGTATTATTACTACTATTAGAAATTATTATAATACTGAAGCCCAAGAAACTGAAGAAAGATATGTCAATAGAAAAACTGAATATTTACTGTTTCCATTTAACAAAACTGTTTGAATAGTGATAATGATAGTTAACATGTTCATAATGTATAACTGAAAGTTACAGGGCAATATTATATACAGTTAATACAGCTTATATAGCTACAAAATGATCATGGATTAGGAAAGTTGTTAAAAAATAATAGAACATACTACCAGACATATAATAGATAACCTGAAATAAGACAACTACCTTATATTCAGTTATTCAGTTAATAGTTAAATACACTAATAAAAAAATAAAACATAAATAATAAGATTTTTGCATTGTATGAAGCAAATAAAGTAGAACTAAAGTGACAAATCCATTATGTTTTCAGCTTGTGTTGTATACAACACTTTAGAATCTCACTCACTGATCCACTATTAAAAATCAGTAATGTTGTGAATACATATGAAATATTTTCTTAATAATAGAACTGACACTGATTGGATTATAAGACTATTAATAATATGTAATGTTGCAAATACATATGAAATATTTTCTTAATAGTAGAACTGACACATATTGGATTATGAGACTATTATTAGGCTAGTGACTTTAATGAGAGATGAGGTACAGATATAATGTATTTTAATGTAAAGGATATCCAGCAATATACAAATAAGTAATAATTTAATTTGGAATATATTTCAGTGTTCCATACTACAGTATTATGATTATAAGAAATTGGTAATAATAGAATATTACAAAATTTCACACTAAACAACAGAATTCACTAGCAAAATTGCCAAGTTCAGCATTTCAAATCTTACATATGCACATTGAATAAGCTAAAACTTAAAAGATACATGAGAGCTAGTAATAATATATGCCTACATGAGAAATTAAAACAATAATTATCATTTTAAAGTGGCTGTATCTCCACTGGTCACAAAGAAACTTTTTAAATCTTATATTTTTTAATTTGCTCTATGGATCACTAGGCTATAATTGATTTATACATTTATGAAAGCTAAACGTTTTCTTTAAATTAGCTGCAAAAACTAGTACTGTAGTAATATAACTTATGTACATGTATATACATATATATTTATTTCAAATGTAATTTAGAGTAAGGGTGTGCAGCAAGTATTATTTCATCCAAAAGTAAAAAGAAAACTTTCAATTCAGTTCAAGTTTAGGATGATTGGAAACACAACTTTGTGCAAAGATGCAATGAATATTTCTTTACTTCTTCAAATCCATTACAACTATGAACACTAACAGTATTAGTCTCAAGACTGTGTATTTACAGTACCTGATGCAATAGAGTAACTTATGTGGAAACATAAGATTTAATTTCACTACAAAAAGAAATGACAATGTGTGTTATTTTTTGCAGTCCATATGGTTATTCAAAAATATGTGGTAGTATTTAGGGTAATATTTATATTGTTAGTTTAAAAGTGAAATAGAAAAGATATAGAGCATTGTGAATGAAAAGAAAATTGATTTATTTTATAGAAAAATAAAATACTTCTCCTTGTGGGTTTTGACTCGCAAAAAATGAAAGAAAAATAAAATACTCCTTTCTATCTTTTTTCTCTTAGCCAAATTATTTGACTATCAACATTTAGCACTATCATAGATATAGGTGCTACGAACTTTCTTGTGTCAGTTTTGCACGAATAGTAATTAAAAGTTTTCATTCGAATTGCACTGCCCCTTTTGTCACGTGGAGAGGCTAATTTCCCCTCAACTCTGTCGTAGAGGAGATAATGGGCTTTCTTTTGTCAACTCAGAGACCATCCCTATTGTTCTCATCTTAACGGTTTATAGTGGGTTTCCAAACACCCCGGACCCCTGTCGTCTTCCTAACAGCCAGGCGGCTTATATCAAAAGTTAATCCTTCCTCCTCGCCTACACTCGTACACGTGAGAACAACAGTACCTATCTTTACTACTGACTGGCGATTGTTGTGCAAACATTTTTTTCTTCTTAGCAGTGTTAGTGAATCGCTACGCATTCTTTTGTACTTCCATCAAATCAACACTGCACACATTTATGTACACAAAGGTGTGTACGGTAGACCCAACAGCTCCAAACACAATTGTCGTGTTTAAAAAACAAGGGGGTCATTATACGTATATTGAAGGACAGAAGTCATATGACAAACATTTAGATGCAAAGTGTTACTCGATGCTATTTTTACAGCAATATTTAAGTTATTAAAACACAAAATTTAGCAGAAACAAAACCTAAATCAGGAATAAAAGTAAAAAAGTTTTAGAATATATTTACATTTGGTTTTTTTTATTTACAGCTAATCCTAACCGTAACATTTCTCTAAAAACAACAAAACAAAATCTATCTCTAAAATTCCCTCATATTTTTTCTCTAACCTAAAACAAGACAGTTGTGTATGGAGTCGCTTCTTATCAACGGTGAGCGGAAAAAATGTCACGGGAAAAAGTCACAGGAAGTCATAGGAAATATAGTCACAAGAAAAAAGTTACAGGAAATAAATTCACAATATAAAGTCATAAGTGTCAGAGTGTATATTTTATAATACTTATTAACAGTAAGTGAAGCAGGAAATGGCACGGAGATTAACTGCTCGCTCAATATGTGCGTGATTCAAGTGTATTTTATATACCGTATAAATGCTTTGTAATACATACATTTAGTTCTGTTTTAATTAATTTTAATTTTAAGTCGGTATGCATGCTTATTATTGAGTGAATAACAGTAAATGGAAGTAAGCGACGGCTTATTAGGATCGTGGTTCGATTCTCGCTCTGGGGTAAATGTGTGTGTGTGACTTGTATATCGTAACATATTATAATTCACGCATTTAATTATATGATTTTTTCATACTTAGTTATATTGTTATGCTTGAAGTCCATAAACAAGTAAATTATAGATAGAATAACAGTGAATGGAAATAAGTGATTGTGCAGAGACTAAAATCTCGCCCAAGAAGATCGTGGTGTGATTCTCTCTGTGAATTAAAGATGTTTTGTTTGTGTGTGTGTGTGTGTGTGAGAGAGAGAGAGAGAGAGAGAGAGAGAGAGAGAGAGAGAGAGAGAGAGAGAGAGAGAGTGATTGTAATTTAAAGAATCTGCCTCTAATCTCTCCGACACAACTCACACAGTAAATAAGATTTAAACTATAGCTCTATGTGTAACCCAATACTACAAGTGTAATTCCGAGAAACGCCAAAGAACTACGCTAAAACAAAATAAGACACCAATGCAATCATATGGTTATAGCATTCAATGCAATATAAACATGTTAGATAGTTGTATGGTAGGTGAGTTTTATTAATATTGCATGTCACCGTTCAAATTTATAGTTACTATAACTTACAGATATGCCAACTGCTTTGATCATACCCCCACCCCACTCTCAAGGTTTATGTAGTAAAGCCATAACTATAACCTGATCTGTAAGCATTGTCATAATTCTATTTTTCAAACCCCTGATCTGTTGTAGTGTCATAATTATAACTCTCAAGATCTGTAAGCATTGTCCTAATTCTATTTTTCAAAACCCTGATGTGTAATATAATTGACCTAATTTTAGCTATGAAAGATCTGACCTGTATACTAGTTTTGATCAATTAGTACTATATATTTCAACTTCGCCCATTAAGTACAAGAACAATAGAACACTATCAATAATGTGGCTAACACAGTTCAATTTTCTTTTATCTCGATTGAGAAATAATTTCCAGAAGTGAAAAGAAACTGACGTATTTTCATAAAATGAAACTAAATAAAAATTTATCAATGAAATTTTGTTTGTCCTATTTGATGAACTAGATACAAAGCCTAGAACCTTATCTGGGGATGGGGTAAGAATCACACTATCCATCCTGGCATGAATCGAACTCAGCCCCTGAATTAAGCAAGAATTGCTCTGCCCTTGCGGTTGTTCTTCAGTTCAATAATATTGCTTCAGACACTTTCTTATATATGCATAATGGTACTACTAGTTATAACTTTCAACCTTAATGTTGTGTAATATTGACCTAATTATAGCTGTGAAAGATCTGACCAGTACTACTTGTTATAACTTTCAACCTTAATGATGTGTAATATTGACCTAATTTTAGCTGTGAAAAATCTGATCTGTACTACTAGTTATAACTTTCAAATCTCTGATCTGTAATAATTGCAGCTTTCTAATCCCTAATCTGTAGCACTAGTTCCTCACTATAGCTTTCAACCACCTAACACAAAGCACTGTCAGAATTATAGCTGTCAAACCTCTGTTTGTAGCACCTAGAACTAGTTCCAATTTAAAATTGAAAACATTTTATGTAAATACTAGTTCTGTAAGTTTCCAACCAGCAATCTGTGTCACTAGTCCTCATAATACAGCTTTCATGCTACTTTAGCAATCATAAGCAGCTTTTTTTTTAGTTGTCTGCTTGTGTGTGAAATTAAGTTCACTAGACAAACAGCCAGTCAGCGCACACCACTTGCTAGTGGGGGTATGATGAAGACTAATGCTACAGGTTAGGGATTTGAAAACCAGAGGCTTTCTCTTAGTATATGTAGGGATTTGATACCATTTAAGAAAAATAGCATTGTTGATGCCTCAGCTGCAGATCATTAGTTTTAAAGCTATAGTAGTAAGGACTAATGTTATAGATCATGAGTTTTAAAGCTACAGTAATAAGGACTAATGTTATAGATCACGAGTTTTAAAGCTACAGTAGTAAGGACTAATGCTATAGATCATGAGTTTTAGATCAGTAGTAAGGACTAATGAGAACTAGTGCTACAGATCATGAGTTTCAAAGCTATAGTAGTAAGGACTAATGCTATAGATCATGAGTTTTAAAGCTACAGTAGTAAGGACTAATGAGAACTAGTGCTATATAGATCATAGGTTTAAATATACAACTTTGAAAATGCTACATATCAGGAATTTGAAAGCTATGGTAAATAGTAGTGCTAAAATTAAGGAATATGAAAGCTATAGAGAGAATTAGTCCAATAGTGCTATAGGGGGTTGTTAGCTACAGTAAGGACTATATAGTATATTTCATATAAGTTCATATTTGGAGCTTCAAAGCTATACGGATGCTATTTGTTTCTATTCAATTATCATCCAGTTCTTTCAGCAAATGTGCAGTTAATTTACACTGAGCATCTTGTTGCCAGATCAAAATTACAATATGAGAAGAAATGTAAAACATGAAGGTAATAAAATAGCATATTGGCTTTAGAATTAGACGGAGATGCTGTTAATGAGTTTTTTTAAAAGTCAATTCACTATTTTTATGGCAATTAATTGTATTGCAATTTTAATTATCTAATAAACGATAAATATTAAATAAAGGTAATTATAACTGCTATATTATTCTAATACAATGTATTATAAACAATTTGCTGTTACTATTTCAGTATTTGTTACACAGAGTAAGTATTCCACACCATATATAGTACACTATTAAAAATTAATAGTTATATCCACTGAATAAAAGAGATTTTAAATATACTGGTCTAACACAAACATAAGTAATTAACAATGATACAAAGCTGTTTTATTTTGTTAAATTATTTCTCTGAGGAAATGAAGTTACAAATAATAATCTCTTTTAGCTTCAAGTTACTATTTGTTTTCTTGTTATTGATCCAATTTATTATTTAGTAATATATTTACAAGTAACAATTTACAAAAAAAATAATATCAATAAGTAGTTTTACAAAGTGTTCATTACTGGTTGAGCATATGACAACTCTTCAACTGCTCCAAATTTACAATTTAAAATGAATATGTCTACCTTCGATAATTAGGTCAATTAATTGGTTCAAGCGATTAGTTTCTCAAACAAATATACATCTCTTTCACCTAGTGTTTTCCCTTGGAAATCAAAAGAATCGAATATTTTAACCTTTGCTAAAATGTTTAGCACAATAGTTTGTTACCACATTTAAAGTCTATTGCTGGACTGATTCTAAATGATAAAGCTTTCACTAAAGTTTGATTTCTATTGCTTACCACCGTATCAGACAATATGTACATGGTGTGTGGCATAGGAAAGTTACATGCCTATACCATAGGATTCTAATGTTGCTATAAATTATGGGCTTGAAAGCTTACAATTAGTAATGCTAACAGTGCTACAGATTATGAGCTTGAAAACTTACAATTAGTAATGCCTACAGTGCTAAAGATTATGGTTTGGAAAGCTATAATGATAATGATGTTTCAGATCAAGGGTTTCAAAGCTATGGTAAGGATTAGTTGTAATGGAGTTATCAGTTCTAATCATGGGTTTCTTTGAAATCTTAATCATAATGCTCAGCACGTTGCAACTTCAAAATTCACCTTTCCATTGTATTGTTCCTACTATTTTCTTTTCTCTTTATATTATATGAAAAATTACAAACACAAAATTAAATATATATATTTTTTTTGCATTGACAATTCATATAATCTTTCTCTCACAAAACAAATAAGAACAAAAAATGCTTTATATGAATGAAAATTGGTCGTGTGACATCAGTATTATTATAAGCATATAAACATTAAACATTTAATAAATATAACATCACATTCATTTTTTTAACATTTAAATATAAACTGTACCCAGCAGAAATAAATGCATGCATTTCCATCTTCCATGCTCACATCACCACTAATATTTAAATTTCATCACATACTGGTAGTGACCTACTCTTATCAGTGATACAGTAGCTGTACAACTGTTTTCCAGCATTTCATTTACCAGTTTGGGTAAGGGAAAGAAATGGCAACTTAACCGTTCTTTTGCTTGCAAGACACAAGCTATGTTCAAATATTTCCTTAAAGAGATTAATCAATAACAGTCTTCCTCCCACCCCACCCACCAATGTGTATTTTCACTAAGGTGTCCTCTGCTGTGAGCTATTATTATTTGTGCATTCACAAAACAAATTTTCTTTCTCATGCAAAAAACAAAAAAAACAACGTGTAATGTCATACGATTGAAATAAATTGTATAGCAATTACCTGAATACACCTTGTCAACATAACAGAATACCTCTTTTTAATCATTTAAACACTATAAAAAAATTTACCAAGCAAAATTAAATACACTTATACTATATTCCTCACTATTAATATTTAAATTTTACCATGAAGCATTTGTGATTGCTCTTAGTGCTGTACTTTCCTTTATTTTTTATTTTATATAAATATATTTTTCCAGACCTATCTGTGTATAATGCTAAAGCATCCTTGATCTTAAAGCTGGCCATGTGAGATAAAATGACCTCCCATGTGCTCTATGTTGCATTGTCATGTTCACAGGAATGAGAGGAAAAAAAGGAATCAGTGAAGCGATGGGGAAGGAAGGAGAGGGAGGGAGGGAAGGAAGGAAGTTTTAACATGGCCAGCTTTTATGTTGCATTGTCACATTCACAAAACTGAGACAACTTCAAAATAAGTACTCTCAAAACAACCAACAGTCAAGATGATTTGCTAAATTATTGCTCAAATTTTCACTTGCAATGTCACTTATAATCAAGCCTTCCAATAAAAAAATTCATTTATGTTCCTAGCAATGCATTCATTTTAATTTTCCACCCGTCATGTGATTGACATGTAATATACACATCATACTCTAGTTTTATATAATTCTGTTTGTTGGCATCAGGCTGCCAACTAACATTTTTATTTTCAGAGTTTCAAATTTATTTATCTGGATTCAAAATATATTTCTCGGAATTTAAGAATACATGTACCAGTGCATCTTTGAAGGGTATAAGGGATGGTGGATATAATGTACTAATAAATTTTTCATGCCAACTAAGAGTTAGTAAAAAAATAAAATTAGTATTTGTCATAAAATGTAACAAATAATTTTAATATAAATGCATAATGCATTGTCAATTATTAGTAACAAACATCAGTGACAAATACTGTCAGTTATTAGTAACAAACAGTTAAATTTAATATACTTAATTTTAGTTGGCAGGTAAAATTTATATCTTTACTTTCTGAGCAGATTCATAATAGAAAGTTTTTCATAGCATTGATAAATTTCTGTCACTTCAAAAACTAAATTAACATAGTACTTGTAAAACATTTTATATTGTTGACTTGTTTTTTGTCCTTATTTGTTAACTTGATACTTTAAACTGCTCAGAATTTTGTAAAGTGCAATATATGATCTAATTTAATTACTATGTCACTAATCTTATGTACAAAATCTTCCTATTATTTACAGACTATTATAACTATTTTATCGTCTTGCCAGTTTTATTTGTACAAGTTATAGGAATCAGTTAGTCATTCACATAAATATATAACAGTTCTATTAACATTTTCAAGTCCAAAAATTCCATGACTATATCTTCAGTATTTATGATTTAACTTTTATAAGATTTTTCTCTCATTAAATTAATTTTTGTGAAGGTTCCAAATATGTAATTTAGTTTTCAAAGTATACTGACAATGGGAAAGCCAAGCAGCAAATCCTGAGTTGTACATAAAAGTGACTCATGAGAATGAAGAATCTTAAGGCTGCTTCAAGATTAAAGTTTTGTATCTTTAAGAAAACTTTAACACCTTATCAGTTGGGACAATACAAAAAAAAAACTTTTCACTGAATCAGAATGTGAATATTTATATGTTGTGATAGCACACAATTTACAATGTACTATGATATACTCAAATTATCAGAGATCCTGACAAAATTGACAGAACTTGACAGAAGCACTTAATAAAATGTCAGAGAAAAGAGATGATTTGTTTGATTACATTAACACACATCCAGTGAATGCTGAAGACAATACTGGAGTGATATGATGACATGATCATGTAGCCAGTGAATGCTGAAGACATTGTAGTGATATAACCTATGATCATGTAGCCAGTGAATGGTGAAGACAACAATGGGTGATATGATGATGAGCTCTGGATGCTCTAAGAATGGTCCTTGCTGTAACAGTCCAGTCATTCTGAAGTTTCTGCAAAAGATAGAGATAAATTAAGAAGAATACTTCTAGTACATTACAAAGTCAAGACACTAAATGTGCTCAAGTGTTGTGTAGGTGTCAAGTGTGATAACCACTAGTAAGTCAAGATACTAAATAAATGCTCAAGTATTGTGTTGGTATCAAGTGAGAATGATGTGAACAGTCAAATGTAAGGTGTCCTACAGCTATTCAGAAGTTCTTAATATGAAGGAAATTTTGATGTGTTGATAAACAAGTTTAAGTGATCCCTTAAATATAATGGAAATAATACTTACAGTAGCTTATTCAGGCAAAGGATGGATGCAGAACACCCCAAAGTTACACTCCTACATATTACACAGAACATCCCAATTGCAATCATACATATTAAGTAGAACATCCTAGTTACACCTTAAATATTATGTAGAACTTCCCAGTTACACTCCATTATGTAGAATATACCAAAGTTACACTCATATATATATTAAATAGAACATACCAGTTACACCACTAATTATTAACCTTTGATATGAACCTCTGTTACACTCATACACATTGTGTAGAACATAGCAGTTACATCCCTATATATTAAGGAGAACATTTTACTTACACTCATATACATAGTGTAGAATATCCCAGTTACATTCCTATACACTGAGTAGAACATCATAGTTATACACACTGTGTAGAACATACCAGTCACACTAGTACACTGTGTAGAAACATCCCAGTTACACTCATCTACATTATGTTGCTTATCCCCAAGTTACACTCATATACAGCACACTCCAAAGTATGTATACCATATATCAAATTAGTTATTTTTAGGTTTTACTATCTGTTATTCATCTCAAACAAAAAAAGGTTTATATATATATATATGGAAATAACTGAAACTCACACTCAGGCTACATTTAAGAGATATACATAAAATATCTTGATTACAGTGTAACAATTTAGATGTGCAAACGAAATAAGTTGATGACTACTACAGTCCAGGTCAGCAAGTGAAATAAGTTGACGACAGTGCATTTTTGCATTAACAGTGTTGATGAATGTGTGGCATGAAGTAAAATCTATCATATTTTATATCTCCTCTTATACTTTAATCCAAATTACTCTTAGAATTATACTAAATATTTCCTGCAATGTTAGTGACAAGTTTATAATTTCTAAGTATGCAGAGAGAGAGAGAGCTAACGATCCAAATTCTCAAGAAGATAAAAGACATTTTAGTTTGTTCAGTCATGAGCAAGTTAGTTTGTTCATCATCAAATTTATTTTATAAATGCTCTAAGTGCTTTAATCATACACTAAATCATCCATTTGCAAACCATGTGTGAGTGTTTATACCTTTGTGTGTGCATGCATGTGTGTGAGTGAGTGTGTGTTATGTGTGTGAATGTATGTATGTATGAATATGAACAAATGAGAAGCATGAATAAAATGAATTTACAAATATACAGTTTTAACAAACAATTACAGAGACAGTGCTATTCTTGCTGATGAAAAATGTCATGAGAACCCTCTTGAAAATAACCGAACATCAAACATGCAAGGAAACAATTCTAGGCAGATGGACCCTGATAAGCAAAAAATTTTGAAACTATGACTTAATTTTACATTCATTATGTTGAAAAAGTGTCTGATGATGAGTGCAATCTTCTAACAGTTGTGTACAAATGTGTGTGAAGATAAGTGCAATCTTCTAACAGTTGTGTACAAATGAGTGTGAAGATAAGTGCAGTCTTCTAGCAGTTGTGTACAAATGTGTGTGAAGATAAGTGCAGGCTTCTAGCAGTTGTGTACAAATGTGTCTAAAGATGAGTGCAATTTTCTAAAGTTGGATATGCATACATGAGATCACATATGTACTTACAGCATATACCAAAAAGAAGACATCTCACTTCTACTGTGAAAAGGTGGTCAGTGAACAGTTCTTGAAATCCTAATACAAATAAAAATATGACTATATAGCAAGAAATTCAAGTACAAGAGTTTTGAAAAAAATGTAGTGTCTAACAGTTTCACTCTCTATTCTCTCTCATTTGGTCAAATATGCAAGTTATGGTCTTAAACCACACTCTCGACACAAGAATGTTGTTATGGTCTAAAAGTTAAACTAAATTCTGGATACAAGGAATGTTGTTATGGTCTAAAAGTTAAAGAACAATCTAGATACAAAGAATGATTTTGTGGTTGTGTAAAAGTTAACTACACTCTGGATACAAGAAATGTTGTTATGGTCCAAAACTACACTCTAGATACAAGGAATGCTGCTGTGATGATCTAAAAGTTAAAGTACAATCATGATACAAGGAATGTTGAGATGGTCTAAAAGTTAAACTAAACTTTTGATATAAAGGATGTTGTTGTTATGGTCAAAAAAGTTAAACTACAGTCTGGATACAAAGAATGTAATTGCAAATGTCCTGGGTGACATTGAACATACCTATATAAAGCCTCATGACAAATATTTGATCTCCCTCCTCTCCTCTTCCCACATTCAGGCTCTTGGAATTGAATTCTTTAAAGTAAAAATGGACTATGTATTCATTCAGTAAATTATTATTATTTATTCATGAGAAATTGACACTTAACAGTAAATTGGTAATATTTCTTAATCTTTTAGATCAGGAGCTAATATGACAATGTTTATTTGTTACAGCATTATAGGTTTGACATGTTTTGCAAATATTAAATCACTCAATTTCATATTTCTGATTTTAATCTGTTTTAAAGCAGTATAGGTTTCACATTTTTAGTATTATTAAACTCCATTTCATTCATCTGATTCTAATCTATTACAGCATTATAATTTTGACATATTTTGTATTATTAAATAACTCCATTTTGTATTAGTGATTAGAAGAATTTTAGATGAGTGAATAATGGAGAAAGAATCAACTCAGACAAAAATAGTTAAAATGAAAAAATAATTCAAATAAGGAATTTTTTGCCATTTCAGTGTGCCATTTATTGTGAAATTAACTTTTAATCAAATATTTACTTCAATATAAAATTTAAACATACAGATATATAACAGAATATAAAATTTTTAGATATAAACCTATATGATGTGATGGTTCTTGTAATTCTGGGTCTGAGTATCACTTCTCTCCGGCTCCAAAGCATGGTCAAATTAGATGGTAGGCAGTGTCACAGCTATGAAACCAAAATCATAGTACACCAAATGCATTATTTTTTTTTTACCAAACACAAGTCACATAATTATGGTGCTAAATCTAAATCACATTTTATGTAACACACTAATGAATAAATTTGTGTCTAGCTACTCTTCAATTAATTAATATTTTATCAGCAAACAGATAAGAACTGCAAGCTACCTTACCTCTTATATCTGTGTTTTCATTTACAGCAAACGACTTTGTTATTTAACGTGTGTATGTATGTCTATGCATGAGTGAATGTATGCATCCAAGTATATAAACAAATGAGAAAAGTGAATTTACAAAATATCTAGTTTTAACAATAACACAGAATGTCATGAATGACAATAACCATACATCCAACTTGCAAGAAAGCAAATTCCAGGCAAATGGACTCTGATGAACAAAAATTTTGACTGTATGACTTATAATTTGCTTTCAGAATGTTTAAAATGTATTTCTGATGAAAAGTGTAATCTTCCAGCAGTTGGGTAAACATGCATGAGATCAGATAAGTACTTAAGTTACAGCAAAAAGAAAAACAAAAAGAAGAGATCTTGATCCTGCCATTAACAGTTGGTCACTGATGACTGTGAAGAAGTGTGGTCACATGATCAGTTCTTGGAACTCTGAGAATAATTCAAATTATGACTACCAGTGTGAAGTTTTAAGTTCAAGCAAGTACAATAGTTGTGAAAAATTTTAGTGTTCTAACAGTTTCACTATCTATTCTCTCTCATCTAGCCAAAAATGCAAGTCACAGTCTGAAAGTTAAACTACACTCTTTCAGTGAATGAAAGAAAGAATGCTGTTGTGATGATCTGAAAGTTAAACTACACTCTGGATACAAGGAATGTTCTTATGATCTAAAAATTAAACTACACTCTAGATACAAGGAATGTTCTTATGATCTAAAAATTAAACTACACTCTAGATACAAGGAATGTACTTATGATCTAAAAGTTAAACTACACTCTGGATACAAGGAACTGTTGTTATGATCTTAAAGTTAAACTACAATCTGGATACAAGGAAAACTGTTGTTATGATCTTAAAGTTAAACTACAATCTGGATACAAGTAAAGCTGTTGTTATGATCTTAAAGTTAAACTACAATCTGGATACAAGCTGTTGTTATAATACAAGGAATGCTGCTGTGATGATCTAAAAGTTAAAGTACAATCATGATACAAGGAATGTTGTGATGGTCTAAAAGTTAAACTAAACTTTTGATATAAAGGATGTTGTTGTTATGGTCAAAAAGGTTAAACTACAGTCTGGATACAAAGAATGTAATTGCAAATGTCCTGGGTGACATTGAACATACCTATATAAAGCCACATGACAAATATTTGATCTCCCTCCTCTCCTCTTCCCACATTCAGGCTCTTGGAATTGAATTCTTTAAAGTAAAAATGGACTATGTATTCATTCAGTAAAATAATATTATTTATTCATGAGAAATTGACACTTAACAGTAAATTGGTAATATTTCTTAATCTTTTGGATCAGGAGCTAATATGACAATGTTTATTTGTTACAGCATTATAGGTTTGACATGTTTTGCAAATATTAAATCACTCAATTTCATATTTCTGATTTTAATCTGGTTAAAGCAGTATAGGTTTCACATTTTTAGTATTATTAAACTCCATTTCATTCATCTGATTTTAATCTATTACAGCATTATAATTTTGACATATTTTGTATTATTAAATAACTCCATTTTGTATTAGTGATTAGAAGAATTTTAGACGAGTGAATAATGGAGAAAGGATCAACTCAGACAAAAATAGTTAAAATGAAAAAATAATTCAAATAAGGATTTTTTTGCCATTTCAGTGTGCCATTTATTGTGAAATTAATTTTTAATCAAATATTTACTTCAATATAAAATTTAAACATACAGATATATAACAGAATATAAAATTTTTAGATATAAACCTATATGATGTGATGGTTCTTGTAATTCTGGGTCTGAGTATCACTTCTCTCCGGCTCCAATGCATGGTCAAATTAGATGGTAGGCAGTGTCACAGCTATGAAACCAAAATCATAGTAAACCAAATGCATTATTTTGTTTTTTTACCAAACACAAGTTGCATAATTATGGTGCTAAATCTAAATCACATTTTATGTAACACACTAATGAATAAATTTGTGTCTAGCTACTCTTCAATTCTAGCTACTTTTCAATTAATTAATGTTTTATCAGCAAACAGATAAGAACTGCAAGCTACCTTACCTCTTATATCTGTGTTTTCATTTACAGCAAACGACTTTGTTATTTAACGTGTGTATGTATGTCTATGCATGGGTGAATGTATGCATCCAAGTATATATACAAATGAGAAAAGTGAATTTACAAAATATCTAGTTTTAACAATAACACAGAATGTCATGAATGACAATAACCATACATCCAACTTGCAAGAAAGCAAATTCCAGGCAAATGGACTCTGATGAACAAAAATTTTGACTGTATGACTTATAATTTGCTTTCAGAATGTTTAAAATGTATTTCTGATGAAAAGTGTAATCTTCCAGCAGTTGGGTAAACATGCATGAGATCAGATAAGTACTTAAGTTACAGCAAAAAGAAAAACAAAAAGAAGAGATCTTGATCCTGCCATTAACAGTTGGTCACTGATGACTGTGAAGAAGTGTGGTCACATGATCAGTTCTTGGAACTCTGAGAATAATTCAAATTATGACTACCAGTGTGAAGTTTTAAGTTCAAGCAAGTACAATAGTTGTGAAAAATTTTAGTGTTCTAACAGTTTCACTATCTATTCTCTCTCATCTAGCCAAAAATGCAAGTCACAGTCTGAAAGTTAAACTACACTCTTTCAGTGAATGAAAGAAAGAATGCTGTTGTGATGATCTGAAAGTTAAACTACACTCTGGATACAAGGAATGTTCTTATGATCTAAAAATTAAACTACACTCTAGATACAAGGAATGTTCTTATGATCTAAAAATTAAACTACACTCTAGATACAAGGAATGTACTTATGATCTAAAAGTTAAACTACACTCTGGATACAAGGAACTGTTGTTATGATCTTAAAGTTAAACTACAATCTGGATACAAGGAAAACTGTTGTTATGATCTTAAAGTTAAACTACAATCTGGATACAAGTAAAGCTGTTGTTATGATCTTAAAGTTAAACTACAATCTGGATACAAGCTGTTGTTATAATACAAGGAATGCTGCTGTGATGATCTAAAAGTTAAAGTACAATCATGATACAAGGAATGTTGTGATGGTCTAAAAGTTAAACTAAACTTTTGATATAAAGGATGTTGTTGTTATGGTCAAAAAGGTTAAACTACAGTCTGGATACAAAGAATGTAATTGCAAATGTCCTGGGTGACATTGAACATACCTATATAAAGCCACATGACAAATATTTGATCTCCCTCCTCTCCTCTTCCCACATTCAGGCTCTTGGAATTGAATTCTTTAAAGTAAAAATGGACTATGTATTCATTCAGTAAAATAATATTATTTATTCATGAGAAATTGACACTTAACAGTAAATTGGTAATATTTCTTAATCTTTTGGATCAGGAGCTAATATGACAATGTTTATTTGTTACAGCATTATAGGTTTGACATGTTTTGCAAATATTAAATCACTCAATTTCATATTTCTGATTTTAATCTGGTTAAAGCAGTATAGGTTTCACATTTTTAGTATTATTAAACTCCATTTCATTCATCTGATTTTAATCTATTACAGCATTATAATTTTGACATATTTTGTATTATTAAATAACTCCATTTTGTATTAGTGATTAGAAGAATTTTAGACGAGTGAATAATGGAGAAAGGATCAACTCAGACAAAAATAGTTAAAATGAAAAAATAATTCAAATAAGGATTTTTTTGCCATTTCAGTGTGCCATTTATTGTGAAATTAATTTTTAATCAAATATTTACTTCAATATAAAATTTAAACATACAGATATATAACAGAATATAAAATTTTTAGATATAAACCTATATGATGTGATGGTTCTTGTAATTCTGGGTCTGAGTATCACTTCTCTCCGGCTCCAATGCATGGTCAAATTAGATGGTAGGCAGTGTCACAGCTATGAAACCAAAATCATAGTAAACCAAATGCATTATTTTGTTTTTTTACCAAACACAAGTTGCATAATTATGGTGCTAAATCTAAATCACATTTTATGTAACACACTAATGAATAAATTTGTGTCTAGCTACTCTTCAATTCTAGCTACTTTTCAATTAATTAATGTTTTATCAGCAAACAGATAAGAACTGCAAGCTACCTTACCTCTTATATCTGTGTTTTCATTTACAGCAAACGACTTTGTTATTTAACGTGTGTATGTATGTCTATGCATGGGTGAATGTATGCATCCAAGTATATATACAAATGAGAAAAGTGAATTTACAAAATATCTAGTTTTAACAATAACACAGAATGTCATGAATGACAATAACCATACATCCAACTTGCAAGAAAGCAAATTCCAGGCAAATGGACTCTGATGAACAAAAATTTTGACTGTATGACTTATAATTTGCTTTCAGAATGTTTAAAATGTATTTCTGATGAAAAGTGTAATCTTCCAGCAGTTGGGTAAACATGCATGAGATCAGATAAGTACTTAAGTTACAGCAAAAAGAAAAACAAAAAGAAGAGATCTTGATCCTGCCATTAACAGTTGGTCACTGATGACTGTGAAGAAGTGTGGTCACATGATCAGTTCTTGGAACTCTGAGAATAATTCAAATTATGACTACCAGTGTGAAGTTTTAAGTTCAAGCAAGTACAATAGTTGTGAAAAATTTTAGTGTTCTAACAGTTTCACTATCTATTCTCTCTCATCTAGCCAAAAATGCAAGTCACAGTCTGAAAGTTAAACTACACTCTTTCAGTGAATGAAAGAAAGAATGCTGTTGTGATGATCTGAAAGTTAAACTACACTCTGGATACAAGGAATGTTCTTATGATCTAAAAATTAAACTACACTCTAGATACAAGGAATGTTCTTATGATCTAAAAATTAAACTACACTCTAGATACAAGGAATGTACTTATGATCTAAAAGTTAAACTACACTCTGGATACAAGGAACTGTTGTTATGATCTTAAAGTTAAACTACAATCTGGATACAAGGAAAACTGTTGTTATGATCTTAAAGTTAAACTACAATCTGGATACAAGTAAAGCTGTTGTTATGATCTTAAAGTTAAACTACAATCTGGATACAAGCTGTTGTTATAATACAAGGAATGCTGCTGTGATGATCTAAAAGTTAAAGTACAATCATGATACAAGGAATGTTGTGATGGTCTAAAAGTTAAACTAAACTTTTGATATAAAGGATGTTGTTGTTATGGTCAAAAAGGTTAAACTACAGTCTGGATACAAAGAATGTAATTGCAAATGTCCTGGGTGACATTGAACATACCTATATAAAGCCACATGACAAATATTTGATCTCCCTCCTCTCCTCTTCCCACATTCAGGCTCTTGGAATTGAATTCTTTAAAGTAAAAATGGACTATGTATTCATTCAGTAAAATAATATTATTTATTCATGAGAAATTGACACTTAACAGTAAATTGGTAATATTTCTTAATCTTTTGGATCAGGAGCTAATATGACAATGTTTATTTGTTACAGCATTATAGGTTTGACATGTTTTGCAAATATTAAATCACTCAATTTCATATTTCTGATTTTAATCTGGTTAAAGCAGTATAGGTTTCACATTTTTAGTATTATTAAACTCCATTTCATTCATCTGATTTTAATCTATTACAGCATTATAATTTTGACATATTTTGTATTATTAAATAACTCCATTTTGTATTAGTGATTAGAAGAATTTTAGACGAGTGAATAATGGAGAAAGGATCAACTCAGACAAAAATAGTTAAAATGAAAAAATAATTCAAATAAGGATTTTTTTGCCATTTCAGTGTGCCATTTATTGTGAAATTAATTTTTAATCAAATATTTACTTCAATATAAAATTTAAACATACAGATATATAACAGAATATAAAATTTTTAGATATAAACCTATATGATGTGATGGTTCTTGTAATTCTGGGTCTGAGTATCACTTCTCTCCGGCTCCAATGCATGGTCAAATTAGATGGTAGGCAGTGTCACAGCTATGAAACCAAAATCATAGTAAACCAAATGCATTATTTTGTTTTTTTACCAAACACAAGTTGCATAATTATGGTGCTAAATCTAAATCACATTTTATGTAACACACTAATGAATAAATTTGTGTCTAGCTACTCTTCAATTCTAGCTACTTTTCAATTAATTAATGTTTTATCAGCAAACAGATAAGAACTGCAAGCTACCTTACCTCTTATATCTGTGTTTTCATTTACAGCAAACGACTTTGTTATTTAACGTGTGTATGTATGTCTATGCATGGGTGAATGTATGCATCCAAGTATATATACAAATGAGAAAAGTGAATTTACAAAATATCTAGTTTTAACAATAACACAGAATGTCATGAATGACAATAACCATACATCCAACTTGCAAGAAAGCAAATTCCAGGCAAATGGACTCTGATGAACAAAAATTTTGACTGTATGACTTATAATTTGCTTTCAGAATGTTTAAAATGTATTTCTGATGAAAAGTGTAATCTTCCAGCAGTTGGGTAAACATGCATGAGATCAGATAAGTACTTAAGTTACAGCAAAAAGAAAAACAAAAAGAAGAGATCTTGATCCTGCCATTAACAGTTGGTCACTGATGACTGTGAAGAAGTGTGGTCACATGATCAGTTCTTGGAACTCTGAGAATAATTCAAATTATGACTACCAGTGTGAAGTTTTAAGTTCAAGCAAGTACAATAGTTGTGAAAAATTTTAGTGTTCTAACAGTTTCACTATCTATTCTCTCTCATCTAGCCAAAAATGCAAGTCACAGTCTGAAAGTTAAACTACACTCTTTCAGTGAATGAAAGAAAGAATGCTGTTGTGATGATCTGAAAGTTAAACTACACTCTGGATACAAGGAATGTTCTTATGATCTAAAAATTAAACTACACTCTAGATACAAGGAATGTTCTTATGATCTAAAAATTAAACTACACTCTAGATACAAGGAATGTACTTATGATCTAAAAGTTAAACTACACTCTGGATACAAGGAACTGTTGTTATGATCTTAAAGTTAAACTACAATCTGGATACAAGGAAAACTGTTGTTATGATCTTAAAGTTAAACTACAATCTGGATACAAGTAAAGCTGTTGTTATGATCTTAAAGTTAAACTACAATCTGGATACAAGCTGTTGTTATAATACAAGGAATGCTGCTGTGATGATCTAAAAGTTAAAGTACAATCATGATACAAGGAATGTTGTGATGGTCTAAAAGTTAAACTAAACTTTTGATATAAAGGATGTTGTTGTTATGGTCAAAAAGGTTAAACTACAGTCTGGATACAAAGAATGTAATTGCAAATGTCCTGGGTGACATTGAACATACCTATATAAAGCCACATGACAAATATTTGATCTCCCTCCTCTCCTCTTCCCACATTCAGGCTCTTGGAATTGAATTCTTTAAAGTAAAAATGGACTATGTATTCATTCAGTAAAATAATATTATTTATTCATGAGAAATTGACACTTAACAGTAAATTGGTAATATTTCTTAATCTTTTGGATCAGGAGCTAATATGACAATGTTTATTTGTTACAGCATTATAGGTTTGACATGTTTTGCAAATATTAAATCACTCAATTTCATATTTCTGATTTTAATCTGGTTAAAGCAGTATAGGTTTCACATTTTTAGTATTATTAAACTCCATTTCATTCATCTGATTTTAATCTATTACAGCATTATAATTTTGACATATTTTGTATTATTAAATAACTCCATTTTGTATTAGTGATTAGAAGAATTTTAGACGAGTGAATAATGGAGAAAGGATCAACTCAGACAAAAATAGTTAAAATGAAAAAATAATTCAAATAAGGATTTTTTTGCCATTTCAGTGTGCCATTTATTGTGAAATTAATTTTTAATCAAATATTTACTTCAATATAAAATTTAAACATACAGATATATAACAGAATATAAAATTTTTAGATATAAACCTATATGATGTGATGGTTCTTGTAATTCTGGGTCTGAGTATCACTTCTCTCCGGCTCCAATGCATGGTCAAATTAGATGGTAGGCAGTGTCACAGCTATGAAACCAAAATCATAGTAAACCAAATGCATTATTTTGTTTTTTTACCAAACACAAGTTGCATAATTATGGTGCTAAATCTAAATCACATTTTATGTAACACACTAATGAATAAATTTGTGTCTAGCTACTCTTCAATTCTAGCTACTTTTCAATTAATTAATGTTTTATCAGCAAACAGATAAGAACTGCAAGCTACCTTACCTCTTATATCTGTGTTTTCATTTACAGCAAACGACTTTGTTATTTAACGTGTGTATGTATGTCTATGCATGGGTGAATGTATGCATCCAAGTATATATACAAATGAGAAAAGTGAATTTACAAAATATCTAGTTTTAACAATAACACAGAATGTCATGAATGACAATAACCATACATCCAACTTGCAAGAAAGCAAATTCCAGGCAAATGGACTCTGATGAACAAAAATTTTGACTGTATGACTTATAATTTGCTTTCAGAATGTTTAAAATGTATTTCTGATGAAAAGTGTAATCTTCCAGCAGTTGGGTAAACATGCATGAGATCAGATAAGTACTTAAGTTACAGCAAAAAGAAAAACAAAAAGAAGAGATCTTGATCCTGCCATTAACAGTTGGTCACTGATGACTGTGAAGAAGTGTGGTCACATGATCAGTTCTTGGAACTCTGAGAATAATTCAAATTATGACTACCAGTGTGAAGTTTTAAGTTCAAGCAAGTACAATAGTTGTGAAAAATTTTAGTGTTCTAACAGTTTCACTATCTATTCTCTCTCATCTAGCCAAAAATGCAAGTCACAGTCTGAAAGTTAAACTACACTCTTTCAGTGAATGAAAGAAAGAATGCTGTTGTGATGATCTGAAAGTTAAACTACACTCTGGATACAAGGAATGTTCTTATGATCTAAAAATTAAACTACACTCTAGATACAAGGAATGTTCTTATGATCTAAAAATTAAACTACACTCTAGATACAAGGAATGTACTTATGATCTAAAAGTTAAACTACACTCTGGATACAAGGAACTGTTGTTATGATCTTAAAGTTAAACTACAATCTGGATACAAGGAAAACTGTTGTTATGATCTTAAAGTTAAACTACAATCTGGATACAAGTAAAGCTGTTGTTATGATCTTAAAGTTAAACTACAATCTGGATACAAGCTGTTGTTATAATACAAGGAATGCTGCTGTGATGATCTAAAAGTTAAAGTACAATCATGATACAAGGAATGTTGTGATGGTCTAAAAGTTAAACTAAACTTTTGATATAAAGGATGTTGTTGTTATGGTCAAAAAGGTTAAACTACAGTCTGGATACAAAGAATGTAATTGCAAATGTCCTGGGTGACATTGAACATACCTATATAAAGCCACATGACAAATATTTGATCTCCCTCCTCTCCTCTTCCCACATTCAGGCTCTTGGAATTGAATTCTTTAAAGTAAAAATGGACTATGTATTCATTCAGTAAAATAATATTATTTATTCATGAGAAATTGACACTTAACAGTAAATTGGTAATATTTCTTAATCTTTTGGATCAGGAGCTAATATGACAATGTTTATTTGTTACAGCATTATAGGTTTGACATGTTTTGCAAATATTAAATCACTCAATTTCATATTTCTGATTTTAATCTGGTTAAAGCAGTATAGGTTTCACATTTTTAGTATTATTAAACTCCATTTCATTCATCTGATTTTAATCTATTACAGCATTATAATTTTGACATATTTTGTATTATTAAATAACTCCATTTTGTATTAGTGATTAGAAGAATTTTAGACGAGTGAATAATGGAGAAAGGATCAACTCAGACAAAAATAGTTAAAATGAAAAAATAATTCAAATAAGGATTTTTTTGCCATTTCAGTGTGCCATTTATTGTGAAATTAATTTTTAATCAAATATTTACTTCAATATAAAATTTAAACATACAGATATATAACAGAATATAAAATTTTTAGATATAAACCTATATGATGTGATGGTTCTTGTAATTCTGGGTCTGAGTATCACTTCTCTCCGGCTCCAATGCATGGTCAAATTAGATGGTAGGCAGTGTCACAGCTATGAAACCAAAATCATAGTAAACCAAATGCATTATTTTGTTTTTTTACCAAACACAAGTTGCATAATTATGGTGCTAAATCTAAATCACATTTTATGTAACACACTAATGAATAAATTTGTGTCTAGCTACTCTTCAATTCTAGCTACTTTTCAATTAATTAATGTTTTATCAGCAAACAGATAAGAACTGCAAGCTACCTTACCTCTTATATCTGTGTTTTCATTTACAGCAAACGACTTTGTTATTTAACGTGTGTATGTATGTCTATGCATGGGTGAATGTATGCATCCAAGTATATATACAAATGAGAAAAGTGAATTTACAAAATATCTAGTTTTAACAATAACACAGAATGTCATGAATGACAATAACCATACATCCAACTTGCAAGAAAGCAAATTCCAGGCAAATGGACTCTGATGAACAAAAATTTTGACTGTATGACTTATAATTTGCTTTCAGAATGTTTAAAATGTATTTCTGATGAAAAGTGTAATCTTCCAGCAGTTGGGTAAACATGCATGAGATCAGATAAGTACTTAAGTTACAGCAAAAAGAAAAACAAAAAGAAGAGATCTTGATCCTGCCATTAACAGTTGGTCACTGATGACTGTGAAGAAGTGTGGTCACATGATCAGTTCTTGGAACTCTGAGAATAATTCAAATTATGACTACCAGTGTGAAGTTTTAAGTTCAAGCAAGTACAATAGTTGTGAAAAATTTTAGTGTTCTAACAGTTTCACTATCTATTCTCTCTCATCTAGCCAAAAATGCAAGTCACAGTCTGAAAGTTAAACTACACTCTTTCAGTGAATGAAAGAAAGAATGCTGTTGTGATGATCTGAAAGTTAAACTACACTCTGGATACAAGGAATGTTCTTATGATCTAAAAATTAAACTACACTCTAGATACAAGGAATGTTCTTATGATCTAAAAATTAAACTACACTCTAGATACAAGGAATGTACTTATGATCTAAAAGTTAAACTACACTCTGGATACAAGGAACTGTTGTTATGATCTTAAAGTTAAACTACAATCTGGATACAAGGAAAACTGTTGTTATGATCTTAAAGTTAAACTACAATCTGGATACAAGTAAAGCTGTTGTTATGATCTTAAAGTTAAACTACAATCTGGATACAAGCTGTTGTTATAATACAAGGAATGCTGCTGTGATGATCTAAAAGTTAAAGTACAATCATGATACAAGGAATGTTGTGATGGTCTAAAAGTTAAACTAAACTTTTGATATAAAGGATGTTGTTGTTATGGTCAAAAAGGTTAAACTACAGTCTGGATACAAAGAATGTAATTGCAAATGTCCTGGGTGACATTGAACATACCTATATAAAGCCACATGACAAATATTTGATCTCCCTCCTCTCCTCTTCCCACATTCAGGCTCTTGGAATTGAATTCTTTAAAGTAAAAATGGACTATGTATTCATTCAGTAAAATAATATTATTTATTCATGAGAAATTGACACTTAACAGTAAATTGGTAATATTTCTTAATCTTTTGGATCAGGAGCTAATATGACAATGTTTATTTGTTACAGCATTATAGGTTTGACATGTTTTGCAAATATTAAATCACTCAATTTCATATTTCTGATTTTAATCTGGTTAAAGCAGTATAGGTTTCACATTTTTAGTATTATTAAACTCCATTTCATTCATCTGATTTTAATCTATTACAGCATTATAATTTTGACATATTTTGTATTATTAAATAACTCCATTTTGTATTAGTGATTAGAAGAATTTTAGACGAGTGAATAATGGAGAAAGGATCAACTCAGACAAAAATAGTTAAAATGAAAAAATAATTCAAATAAGGATTTTTTTGCCATTTCAGTGTGCCATTTATTGTGAAATTAATTTTTAATCAAATATTTACTTCAATATAAAATTTAAACATACAGATATATAACAGAATATAAAATTTTTAGATATAAACCTATATGATGTGATGGTTCTTGTAATTCTGGGTCTGAGTATCACTTCTCTCCGGCTCCAATGCATGGTCAAATTAGATGGTAGGCAGTGTCACAGCTATGAAACCAAAATCATAGTAAACCAAATGCATTATTTTGTTTTTTTACCAAACACAAGTTGCATAATTATGGTGCTAAATCTAAATCACATTTTATGTAACACACTAATGAATAAATTTGTGTCTAGCTACTCTTCAATTCTAGCTACTTTTCAATTAATTAATGTTTTATCAGCAAACAGATAAGAACTGCAAGCTACCTTACCTCTTATATCTGTGTTTTCATTTACAGCAAACGACTTTGTTATTTAACGTGTGTATGTATGTCTATGCATGGGTGAATGTATGCATCCAAGTATATATACAAATGAGAAAAGTGAATTTACAAAATATCTAGTTTTAACAATAACACAGAATGTCATGAATGACAATAACCATACATCCAACTTGCAAGAAAGCAAATTCCAGGCAAATGGACTCTGATGAACAAAAATTTTGACTGTATGACTTATAATTTGCTTTCAGAATGTTTAAAATGTATTTCTGATGAAAAGTGAAAAGTCTGCCATCATGATTGCTTGTCTGTATAATTATCAAGATGAAAAGGAAAATTACTTGAAATAAGCACCAAGTACAGACTCTCAGAAATCACTCCTTACAATAAAAATTTAAATATATGTAAAGAAATCAAATATTACTTTTCTGAATTTTTAAACATCTTTCTATTTTTTAAAGAACACATGAAATGACTAATTGCCCTGTACTTTTACACTAGATGTACACTACTTTTACAGTAGATATCAATAAGGTAAGATAATCTCTCATATTTACATGTATATAAATACTGATAACTATAAACATTTCTTTTAATAAAATGTATAACTGTAAGAAAGACTTTTATTTAAGAAAATGTTTATATCACTTTTTAAAGAGGTAATTGAAACTATATTTTAACACACATACTTGCATTAAATAAAGAAAGGATGAATTCTTACCAACCAATTCCATTTCCTCAAGTCCAGCAATCTTCAGCCATCATCAGTAAAGGATACATCTTTATTTACTTAAGGAAAATATTTTCAAATACCAACAAATATTGGTATACCAAAGTGTTAAATGTTCTTCCCTTAATTAAAAAATAATCACATCTTTACATTTTTATACAAAATATTTTATTGTCTTCTCTTTTACTAATACTCTTTTACTAATTTTAAAAATATGCTACAAATTAAAAAAAAACAACAAATATTTCTTTTCAAATGAGAAAAAATAATTATGCAAATAAAAATGCTTGTTTAAATAATCTAATAATTACAAACCAAAATGAAAAATAATTTCTTATTTGCATCTTTTTCAACAGCTGTATCCATAAGGATAGTGAGAACACAATTCTGGACACCATGGCAAAGTGGTACCATGAAAATATCAAGATGAAATTACTTTCAGTGAAATAAACCAACTATACAGATTAAAACATGAAAATGCAAACAAACCTTTCCCCACAGTAAATGAAACTACTTTACTGGCACAAAGCTAGTCTTGGTCTAGAGGGCAGAAAGCTAAGAACTATTTACTACCACATATACATAAATACTACTGATATAAAATGTGTACACACATGCACATATACACATACTACTGATACCAAACACATACACACATATTGCTACAGAGACACAAACTAATGATACAAAATACAAGCACATACATATACACAGTTGTCATCACAGAGACACACACACACAAATTATACACTTACTACCACATATACATATACTGCATGTTCCATATGCACTACACACACTCCTCAGTCACTCCATGCTCCACGTGCACTCCATGCTTGTCAAGCTTACTACTAAAAATTGTGCAGCATCATCCATCTGGGAAAATGCATAAATGCAACCATCATATGATGGCATACATTTTGCACAAGATTGAATCACTGCTTTGAGCTTAAATCTGCTCACCATATTTACAATTAAATGGCAGCATGTCCTATTTTCCTAGTTAGTATTTTTAGTACAATGTTAGTAGTGGGAATAAACAATGTTAGTGGCATGCTGATTAATACATTAACATTCTATTCTAGTTAGTATTTTTAGTACAAAGTTAGTAGTGGGAGTAAACAATGTTAGTGGCATGCTGATTAATACATTAACATTCTATTCTAGTTAGTATTTTAAGTACAAAGTTAGTAGTGGGAATAAACAATGTTAGTGGCATGCTGATTAATACATTAACATTCTATTCTAGTTAGTATTTTAAGTACAAAGTTAGTAGTGGGAATAAACAATGTTAGTGGCATGCTGATTAATACATTAACATTCTATTCTAGTTAGTATTTTTAGTACAAAGTTAGTAGTGGGAGTAAACAATGTTAGTGGCATGCTGATTAATACATTAACATTCTATTCTAGTTAGTATTTTTAGTACAAAGTTAGTAGTGGGAATAAACAATGTTAGTGGCATGCTGATTAATACATTAACATTCTATTCTAGTTAGTATTTTTAGTACAAAGTTAGTAGTGGGAGTAAACAATGTTAGTGGCATGCTGATTAATACATTAACATTCTATTCTAGTTAGTATTTTTAGTACAAAGTTAGTAGTGGGAGTAAACAATGTTAGTGGCATGCTGATTAATACATTAACATTCTATTCTAGTTAGTATTTTTAGTACAAAGTTAGTAGTGGGAATAAACAATGTTAGTGGGATGCTGATTAATATGTTAGCATACTATCCTATCATAGAATATCATACTGCTCCCTTCAGGGGGCCTTTCGTGCTGGGGCAGTATGTATTCCTTCTCGCTGCCGCTAGGTTCCAATCTGTGGGTGAGCCCACCATGACCTTGAGGATCATCTGGTGGAACTCCCAACATATCCCTGGTAGGGTCTTCCCCCTTTCTGTCTCCCAACTGAAATATATCACCCTAGGATAGGTGAAGAGATTCAGTAAAAAAAAAAAAAAAATACTGGGTTGCCGGCTCATTCACTAGAGCAGATTTCATCAGAATGCAATGTGTGCAGTATAACATACACAATCTTCAAGCAGAGGTGCTTGAAGATTATGTATGTTATATGTGTCTTTGCAACCATGAGAGAGAGACACACACACACAAGAAAAATTAAAAAAAAAATAATAGTTTATCTTAATTTTAAGGTATTATTGAGCTGTTAGATGTTGTACTCTAAATAAAATCTTTAAATAGCAGCAATATGCAAAACTGTAAATTTATTGTTTTAATAGGTCCATTCATATGATAATCTAGCTGAGTCCATAGATAGTAAAATGCAAGATAATTACTACTTCAAATTAAGAGTAATGTAATAGCATAAATCTGAAGATTTAAAAATAGGCAGAATTTTACTTAGTCAAGAATTATATAGAATTTATACAATTAATTTTGAATCAACATGAATAATCATTTTTGAGCCAATGTATTTGTTACATGATGCAAGGACTCTGTTATGAAAAAGCATGAATGCAAAGAAGAAATTTAGCTTTTAGTCAATGGTGCAAACATGTGTGTCCTTTAAAAAGTTGCATGGAAAATAAAATGATGTTTTAGATCAATCTCAATGCCTTCCAAAAATACATGAAGCAGTTCCTTTAATGCATTTTATAGAAGAAGAGCATGAGTCACAGATCTGTTTTGAGTAGTGGTGATGGCTGTTAAGGAGGTCAAGCTTAAATGCAATGTTCAATATAATTTTATAAAATTAAAATATCATTGATGATTAGCTGGACACAAACCAAATAGTGTTTAAAAAAAGAAAAGGAAATAGTGTGATGTCACAAAATTCAGAACTCTTTCTTCTCTTTACCATTTGTTCGCATTTCCCAATATCTTCCTCTGTTGTGTGACATGGCACACTTTATGGACAATAATAAAGAGAAAGTCATTGGTATTAAATGACACCAAAAATAAATCCTTTTGAAATTACTTTAGAAATGCAAATAATATTCCTAAGTAAAATCAATTTTAAAAACATGTATACTTATTACTTTTACAGTGAATCAGACTTCATTTCTGAATCTTCTTTGATTTTAAATTTGTTAATATGTTCTCAAAATGTGTCTGTTTATATACTTAATGAGGTGTTCACTTGCATAATTTTTTTTGCTTCTGACTTAAATATGCAAAAACAATTGGGATTTCACTGGAATACTATATAAGCTTTTAGTTCTAAATTTCTTCAATTGAACAAGGCTTTTTAAAAAACAATCATAAATATAATCATTAGTTGTTAGTTCTAAATTATTTTTAAAATGAATAAGCTCTTTGAAAAAAACCAATCATAAATATAATCATTAGCTTTTCGTTCTAAATTATTTTTCGAATGATGTGAAACCCTTTGGATACTAAGCAGACTTTTATTTTAACTTGATGAAGAATAGGTGAAGTATCAATGAAAAGAATCAACTTATTATTATTAAAGCCACTGATAAATGTCAGTAAATATTTCACAATACCTGACATACCTGACATAGAGTTTAATTAGGAACCATTGAAAACAAACATGAGAGATCTTGTCTTCAGAAATATTTATGGGATATATGTGCTGAGGAAATAGCAGATAAAGAGATCTAGAATATGTCAATGTTCTCCAAGTTTAAAATATAGCAGAAAAATTCTGTCTCTTGATAGAAGTTCAAAAAACATTAAGAAATCTAAAGCAGAACTGACAGACAGCTCCCGACAGTTGTTCACAAGGTAAAAAGAAAACAGAACTGATGGACAGTCCCTGACAGTTGTTCTCAAAGTATAAAGAAAGCAGAATTGATGGACAGCTCCTGACAGTTGTTCTCAAGGTATAAAGAAAGCAGAACTGATAGACTGCTCCAGACACTTGTTCACAAGATATAAAGAAAGCAGAAAACAGAACAGTAGAACTTGTTTCTAGACACTGAGAGTATACAAATAGAAAGTAGCAAATGAAGATGTAGATCTTGTTTCCAGAGTATATATAAATAGATACTGGTTTCTAGATGGTGAGAGTATACAAATAGAAAATAGCAAATGTTTCCAGAATATATATAAATAGATATTGTTTCCATAAGTACATGAAGCAGTAAGAAAAAGTCAAATGAAACAGATTATATTTTCTTCCTTAGTATCAAATGACAAATAAAGTCTTCAGATATACATGAAGTATTATGAAAAGCATCAAATGACAAATAAAGTCTTCAGATGTACATGAAGTATTATGAAAAGTATCAGTATCACTAAAAATAGACAGATAGTGTTTCCAGTTGTTTGTGGATTACATGTGCCGATACAGTAGTAATGTCTTAATACAAAGATAGTACGAAAGTCTAAAAGAATGTATAGTTGGGTATATTCATGAAATACTAAAGAATACCATACTGAACAGATAAATCATGTCATTAGATAGCTTGAGAAATATCACATTCTAAGAGAACAAATAGGTCTTGTCATGAATTATATAGGCATGTTTATAGAACACTGAGAAATATCAAAGAAATACATCTTGTCATGAATTATTATGGGCATGTTTATAGAACACTGAGAAATATCAAACCAAACAAATATATCTTGTCATGAATTATATGGGCATGTTTATAGAACACAAAAAAAAACAACAGAAAAATAGTTTGACATGTTCTTAGTATCCACAAAATCAAACTGTTGGAAATTTGTTCATAATGCTTTTCTGTAATTTATAGTTAAAATACCAGTAGATGCTGTACTGCTGCCATTTCACTGTTACACTTCATAAATGTACTCTTCACAAACTTACCAATTGTGAATTGTACATTTTAAAATGTAAATGCACTGTTCACAAACTTACCAATTGTGAACTGTACATTTTAAATGTAAACAGAACATTTTAAAATGTAAATGTACTGTTTACAAACTTACCAGTTCTTTTATAATTACATAAATTAACTTTATATTCAATAAATTATTTTGTTTAGCTGTTTACAAGTAAACCCCAACTACAAATGGTGAGGCTTCAAGCATACTACAACTTAGATCTATTTTCATTTTCTCACTTAGCAGGGTGCACAGTCTGCTTTACCAAATGAACTGTTGTAATTCATTGTAACCTAAGTTACACAAATATTATTTAGTACATGAGAATTTGCACATAAAGTAATTCAGATTTGTTGTCATATGGTCTAAACCGAAGTTACACAAATAATATTTAGTACATGAGAAAAATCTGAATTTGCACATAAAGTAATTCAGATTTGTTTTCATATGATCTAAACCGAAATTACACAAATATTATTTAGTACATGAGAATTTGCACATAAAGTAATTCAGATTTGTTGTCATATGGTCTAAACCGAAGTTACACAAATATTATTTAGTACATGAGAAAAATCTGAATTTGCACATAAAGTAATTCAGATTTGTTTTCATATGATCTAAACCGAAATTACACAAATATTATTTAGTACATGAGAATTTGCACATAAAGTAATTCAGATTTGTTGTGATATGGTCTAAACCAAAGTTACACAAATATTATTTAGTACATGAGAAAAATCTGAATTTGCACATAAAGTAATTCAGATTCGTTGTCATATGATCTAAACCTAAGTTACACAAATATTATTTAGTACATGAGAATTTGCACATAAAGTAATTCAGATTTGTTGTGATATGGTCTAAACTGAAGTTACACAAATATTATTTAGTACATGAGAAAAATCTGAATTTGCACATAAAGTAATTCAGATTTGTTGTGATATGGTCTAAACTGAAGTTACACAAATATTATTTAGTACATGAGAAAAATCTGAATTTGCACATAAAGTTATTCAGAGTTGTTGTCATATAGTCTGTTTTACCCTATTTTTCACAGTTTGAATTTTGTGGGAAAGTTTAATTATTTTAGGACTTGTATTGCATGATTTACTGTTAGTATTACTTTTATGAGAACATGGTAATATAATCCTAAAGCAAACAAAAATGAGAACGAAAGAGGAGGGAAGAAATAAAAAATTAAATGTTAAATGCAAACAAGCACAACACAAGATATGAAAGCTTGGTTTGTTTTTTTGATTAGTTTTTATATAGACATCAAGGAAGGAAAGCATTTCTTCATTTTATATAAAAAAAAATCTTATAGTGGCATAAAGATAATGAAAGTTTTACACTTTCTTTTTTCAGTTTCTTATATGTGCATAAAGGTATGAAAGCTTTTCCTTCTTTAACCTTTCATAAAGGTATAAAGATTTTCCTTTTATTAACCTTTCTGATACATAAAGGTATGAAAGATTTTGTTTAACCTTACTTACATACACATAAAGGTATGAAAAATTTTCCTTTTTTAAAAGAAACTTTTTCATACATGCATCAAGATATGAAAGCCAATTCTCCTCCTTAGCTCTCTTTAATAAGATTAAAGGCATGAAAGTATTTCCTCTTTCTTTTTCAAATTTTAATTTCTTATATATGCATAATGGTATTAAAACACTTCCTTTTCCTTATCCTAATTTGAGATGTTAACCATTTCTGGTTTTCACCAATTTTGTAGCCTGGTACAAGGGTTGATATTAAGGTACAGACAGAGCCCAGGCTATTACTACACCAAGTCTTTACCTGGTGAGTACACATGCCCAGGTTGTGGTACTGTTTCTGCTGAGTTCATGTCTCTTTCATTTCTTGAGGTGCCTTTAACTTTTATTTTGATCTGTGTTATTTGAATCGACACAGAGGCAGTAGTAGTGGTGAGAATGAAGACTTGGATAGAGGTGTCAGTTTAGATCATCTGACTCATCTTTGCCTTCTCATATTTGGTGGCTGGTGGAATTTTTCAATTTATGTAAGGGTTTTTTTTTGTGTGTGTGTAGTTCAAAGAAATCTTCTCAGGCAGGTCTTGTTCATCTGCTTGGAAGTACACATGGACATATGAGTCTCTTTGCAAGGTATAGTTGACCATTGAAAAGTTCAGTCAAAGAGTCTACAGCACTTTTCTTGTGGGAGACCACAGAGCTATCCATGTTTGAAGAATAAATGTGAGCATTTTACTGCTTCACACCTGACTCATTCTTTCTTGTGCTTCTGGCTTGAACAACATACGTGGCATGAGCTGGGCTGGTTGGCCCCCTCCCTCTCTTCGAACCATGGGTGCTGTTGATACTTGAAAGACAACAGGCAGGGGAAACGTGGGTTCCTGTTTTCACTCATGGTAATCCACTTGTTGGTCTGCCTGGTCCTAAAAAGGACAAAGGCTGGCTGATATTTCTTCCCCCTGACTGCCTGTCCATTTTCTTCTTGCATGGATGACCCAAGGGTAAGAGCAAGGATAAAAGGTGGCCTTTTAGTCAAAGGGCACACAATGAATCTGAATGAAAGTTTTTCTCATTCTTGTTTAACTTTCTTGTATATGTTTAATGGTACCAAAGCTTTCATTTTTTTTTTTAATTAACACTTTCTTATATAGGCATAAGGAATGAAAGTGTTTCCTTTAGCTTTTCTTTTTGGCATAAGGGTATGAGAGCTTTTCCTTCTGAATTTTTCTTTAGCTTTTATTAACTGGCATAGTAAAGGTAAACAAACTTCTTTTATTTAGCTTTCATATATTGGCATAGTAAAGGTATGCAAGCATTTCCTTTTGATTTTATTTTAGCTTTCAAACATAGGCATAATAAAAATATGAAGCTTTCATTTTCATTTATCTTTTAGGTTTCATATATAAACATAACAATTTCATTTCGATGTCTTTTCTGAAATGTCATACATATGCAAAATAAGGGTATGAAAGTGTTTCCATTTTTTAAAAAGCTTTCATACATAGGCACAATAATGGATGAAAAACTTTTCCTTTGTTTTGTTTATTAAGCTTTCAAACATAGACACAATAATGGATGAAAGCTTTTCGTCTGATTTTTTTTTTAAGCTTTCATAAATAGACACAATAATGGATGAAAGCTTTTCCTTTGTTTTGTTTTTTAAGCTTTCATACATTGACAAAATAAATAAATGAAGCTTTTCCTTCTAAATTCCCCCCCCCCCAAAAAAAAAAAAAAGTTTCTTACATAATTTAGAAGGAAAAGCTTCATTTATTTATTTTGCAACATCCCATAGTAAGATCAGATATAGCACCATAATATCTAAGCAACAGCTACATGCATTTAACATTCTGTTTCCAAGACTACTTCTAATGAGTATTTACTAGACTGTACACCTTGCCAAGCTGATTAAGCGATTACTTTTGATGACTAAAAACATTTTATTATTTCAAGTGAAAATTAGCTGTGTTCAATCATGGTATCAAATTAAGGTATGAGAGAGCATTTCTATTTTTATTAGCATACATGGGCATAAAAACCATATGGAAACTTTTCCACTTTTTTAGCTTTCATAAAAAGGAATAATAATGGTATGAAAGCTTTTCTGATTTTTTTAAACTTTCATAAACAGGAATATTAAAGTTATGAAAGCTTTTACATTTTTTTTAGCTTTCATACATAGGCATAACAAAAGTATGTTTCCTTTTTTTTTCTTAACTTTAAAACATAAGCATAATCAAGTGATTCTTTTGACTTTTTTCTTTAGTTTCAGACATAGGTATAATTAAGATATGAAAGCTTCTAAAATTTTAGCTTTTATATATAGTCATAATAAATTATGGCAGCTTTTCCTTTTGATTTTTATGAGTATTTACTAGACTGTACACCTTGCCAAGCTGATTAAGCAATTACTTTTGATGACTAAAAACAAGTGAAAATTAGCTGTGTTCAATCATGGTATCAAATGCAATTGAAACATATTTTTTCAAATTATGTAATTAGATTTATAAGTAACAGTGTTAAAGTAAAATAACAGTCAGTACAATGTAGAGTGAATGCCAATGGACATAGAAATATATTGAAGTAAAAACTAAGAAAAAGTATTTTAAGTACCAGGATACCAAAATATTCACAATTTAGTTAAATGCAATAATTACAATGTTTTCTTTGTATTGTGACAGCAGGGTACAAAATGGATATGCTTGGCATTATAAATTTATTTTTACTATTTAGATAAATATATATGCTTCAGTGAATGGTAGAAAATGCAAGGTTTTAAATGCTAGAAAAAAGAAACAAACAAAAGATGATGAAAATACTGAGCATGAAGTTCAAAGTTAGAAAGTAAAAGAGACCACAGGTAAAAGTAAACCAAAGTAAGGAAACAGAAAATACCACAGGTATACATACGACAAAGGTCAATTAGAAAAGACCAATGGTACTAGTATTCTTTGTGAAAAGACATGAAGGTCAATCAGGTTAACAGAAAAGACAATGGTATTAGTATTCTTTGTGAAAAGACATGAAGGTCAATTAACAGGGAAGACAATGGTAACATTATTATTCTTTGTGTAAAGGCCTGAAGTTCAGTGTTATAAAACAGAAAGATCACAAATTTCTGGTGTAAAGGCATGAAGTTAAATGGTGGAAAAAGAAATGACCATAAATTTCTTGGTGTAAAGGCATGAAGTTAAATGGTGGAAACAGAAAAGACCACAAATTTCTTGGTGTAAAGGCATGGAAACAGAAGAGAGCACAATTTTTTGTGGGGATGTGAGGCATGAAGTCCAATGATGGAAACAGAAAAAAAGACCACAAATTTCTTGGTGTAAAGGTATGAGGTCCACAGCTGGAAACAGAAAAAAAGACCACAATTTCTTGTTGTAAAGGCATGAAGTCCAAAGCTGGAAACAGAAAAGATCACAAATTTCTTGGTGTAAAGGCATGAAGTTCAATGCTGGAAACAGAAAAGACCACAAATAATCTTGGTGAAAAGGCATGGAAACAGAAAAGACCACAATTATTTTTTGCAGGGGATTTAAGACATGAAAAGACCACAATTTCTTTTTTGCAAGGTTTTAAGGCATGAAATTCAAATGATGGAAAGAGAAAAGAACACAAATTTCTTGGTGTAAAGGCATAAGTTCAATGCTGGAAACAAAAAAAAAAGACCACAATTTTTAAAATTTAATTTAATTTTTATTTTATTATTTTTTTTTGGGGGGAGGGAATTAAAGGCATGAAGTTCAATGCTGGATACAGAAAAGATCACAAGGGTTTTTGGGGGGGATTAAAGGCATGAAGTCCAATGCTGGAAACAGAATGAAAGTTTTTTGATGTAAAGTTCAGTTCCAAAAAAGATGAAACTTTTAACTCAAGGATCTATTAATGTTTTCAAACCAAACTTTCCAAATCATATAAACAATGGTTTATTTAAAATATTTCCATAAAAAAAATTTAAAAAAATCTCCCATAAGTAAATCACCATGTTTTTGAATTTTAAAAATTTTATTCTTTTTTTTTAATTTTTACACCTATATAATTGAAAGAAAAGACTCAAAAAACAGTAGAAATGATGGGTTTTATATTTATGCTAGTACATTACAGCTTAATAATAAAAAAAATCCCCCATAAGTAAATCACCCTGTTTTTGAATTTTAAAAATTTTATTCTCTTTTCTTTTAATTTTTGCACATAAATAATTGAAAGAAAAGACTAAAAAAAAAAGAGTAGAAATGTAATGCACTAGCATAAATATAAAAACCGATCTTAATAATAAAAAAAATCCCCCATAAGTAAATCACCCTGTTTTTGAATTTTAAAAATTGTATTTTTTTTTTTTAATTTTTGTACATATATAATTGAAAGAAAAGACTCAAAAAACCCAGTAGAAATGATGGGTTTTATATTTATGCTAGTACATTACATCTTAATAATAAAAAAAATCCCCCATAAGTAAATCACCCTGTTTTTGAATTTTAAAAATTTTATTCTCTTTTTTTTAATTTTTGTACATATATAATTGAAAGAAAAGACTGAAAAAAACAGTAGAAATGTAAGACACTAGCATAAATATAAAACCCATCTTAATAATAAAAAAAAATCTCCCAGAAGTAAATAACCATGTTTTTGAATTTTAAAAATTTTATTCTTTTTTTTTTTAATTTTTACACATTTATAATTGAAAGAAAAGACTCAAAAAACAGTAGAAATGATGGGTTTTATATTTATGCTAGTATATTACATCTTAATAATAAAAAAATCCCCGATAAGTAAATCACCCTGTTTTTGAATTTTAAAAATTTTATTCTCTTTTTTTTTTTAAATTTAATTTTTACACATATATAATTGAAAGAAAAGACTTAAAAAACAGTAGAAATGATGGTTTTTTATTTATGCTAGTACATTACATCTTAATAATAAAAAAAAAAACCCCATAAGTAAATCACCCTGTTTTTGAATTTTAAAAATTATATTCTTTTTTTTAATTTTTACACATATATAATTGAAAGAAAACACTCAAAAAAACCAGTAGAATTGATGGGTTTTATATTTATGCTAGTACATTACATCTTAATAATTAAAAAAATCCCCCATAAGTAAATCACCCTGTTTTTGAATTTTAAAAATATTATTCTCTCTTTTTTTTAAATTTTTGTACATATATAATTGAAAGAAAAGACTCAAAAAAACAGTAGAAATGTAAGACACTAGCATAAATATAAACCCATCTTAATAAAAAAATATCTCCCAGAAGTAAATCACCTGTTTTTGAATTTTAAAAATTTTATTCTCTTTTTTTAAAATTTTTACACATATATAATTAAAAGAAAAAACCAGTAGAATTGATGGGTTTTATATTTATGCTAGTACATTACATCTTAATAATAAAAAAAATCCACCATAAGTAAATCACCCTGTTTTTGAATTTTAAAAATATTATTCTCTCTTTTTTTTAATTTTTGCACATAAATAATTGAAAGAAAAGACTCAAAAAACAGCAGAAATGATGGGTTTTATATTTATGCTAGTACATTACATCTTAATAATAAAAAAAATCCCCCATAAGTAAATCACCCTGTTTATGAATTTTTAAGATTTTATTCTCTTTTTTTTTAATTTTTGCACATATATAATTGAAAGAAAAGACTCAAAAAAGAGTAGAAATGTAATGCACTAGCATAAATATAAAACCCATCTTAATAATAAAAAAAATCCCCCATATGTAAATCACCCTGTTTTTGAATTTTTAAAATTTTATTCTTTTTTTTTTTTTTAAATTTAATTTTTACACATATATAATTGAAAGAAAAGACTAAAAAAACAGTAGAAATGATGGTTTTTTATTTATGCTAGTACATTACATCTTAATAATAAAAAAAATCCCCCATAAGTAAATCACCCTGTCTTTGAATTTTAAAAATTTTATTCTCTTTATTTTTTTAATTTTTGCACATAAATAATTGAAAGAAAAGACTCAAAAAAGAGTAGAAATGTAATGCACTAGCATAAATATAAAACCCATCTTAATAATAAAAAAATCCCCCATAAGTAAATCACCCTGTTTTTGAATTTTAA
Organism: Sinotaia quadrata; assembly: GCA_028829895.1. Taxonomy (NCBI): domain Eukaryota; kingdom Metazoa; phylum Mollusca; class Gastropoda; order Architaenioglossa; family Viviparidae; genus Sinotaia; species Sinotaia quadrata. The sequence continues at coordinate 33,953,136 of CM054177.1, read as the reverse complement.
AAGTTTTATTCTCTATTTTTTTTAATTTTTACACATATATAATTGAAAGAAAAGACTCAAAAAAACAGTACAAATGATGGGTTTTATATTTATGCTAGTATATTACATCTTAATAATAAAAAAAAACCCCATAAATAAATCACCCTGTTTATGAATTTTTAAAATTTTATTATCTTTTTTTTTAATTTTTACACATAAATAATTGAAAGAAAAGACTCAAAAAAGAGTAGAAATGTAATGCACTAGCATAAATATAAAACCCATCTTAATAATAAAAAAAATCCCCCATATGTAAATCACCCTGTTTTTGAATTTTTAAAATTTTATTATCTTTTTTTTTAATTTTTACACATAAATAATTGAAAGAAAAGACTCAAAAAAGAGTAGAAATGTAATGCACTAGCATAAATATAAAACCCATCTTAATAATAAAAAAAATCCCCCATATGTAAATCAACCTGTTTTTGAATTTTTAAAATTTTATTCTCTCTTTTTTTTTTAAATTTAATTTTTACACATATATAATTGAAAGAAAAGACTAAAAAAAACAGTAGAAATGTTTGGTTTTTTATTTATGCTAGTACATTACATCTTAATAATAATAAAAATCCCCCATAAGTAAATCACCCTGTTTTTGAATTTTAAAAATTTTATTCTTTTTTTTAATTTTTACACATATATAATTGAAAGAAAACACTCAAAAAAACCAGTACAATTGATGGGTTTTATATTTATGCTAGTACATTACATCTTAATAATAAAAAAAATCCACCATAAGTAAATCACCCTGTTTTTGAATTTTAAAAATATTATTCTCTCTTTTTTTTAATTTTTGCACATAAATAATTGAAAGAAAAGACTCAAAAAACAGCAGAAATGATGGGTTTTATATTTATGCTAGTACATTACATCTTAATAATAAAAAAAATCCCCCATAAGTAAATCACCCTGTTTATGAATTTTTAAGATTTTATTCTCTTTTTTTTTAATTTTTACACATATATAATTGAAAGAAAAGACTCAAAAAAGAGTAGAAATGTAATGCACTAGCATAAATATAAAACCCATCTTAATAATAAAAAAAATCCCCCATATGTAAATCACCCTGTTTTTGAATTTTTAAAATTTTATTCTTTTTTTTTTTTTTAAATTTAATTTTTACACATATATAATTGAAAGAAAAGACTAAAAAAACAGTAGAAATGATGGTTTTTTATTTATGCTAGTACATTACATCTTAATAATAAAAAAAATCCCCCATAAGTAAATCACCCTGTCTTTGAATTTTAAAAATTTTATTCTCTTTATTTTTTTAATTTTTGCACATAAATAATTGAAAGAAAAGACTCAAAAAAGAGTAGAAATGTAATGCACTAGCATAAATATAAAACCCATCTTAATAATAAAAAAATCCCCCATAAGTAAATCACCCTGTTTTTGAATTTTAAAAGTTTTATTCTCTATTTTTTTTAATTTTTACACATATATAATTGAAAGAAAAGACTCAAAAAAACAGTACAAATGATGGGTTTTATATTTATGCTAGTATATTACATCTTAATAATAAAAAAAAACCCCATAAATAAATCACCCTGTTTATGAATTTTTAAAATTTTATTATCTTTTTTTTTAATTTTTACACATAAATAATTGAAAGAAAAGACTCAAAAAAGAGTAGAAATGTAATGCACTAGCATAAATATAAAACCCATCTTAATAATAAAAAAAATCCCCCATATGTAAATCACCCTGTTTTTGAATTTTTAAAATTTTATTATCTTTTTTTTTAATTTTTACACATAAATAATTGAAAGAAAAGACTCAAAAAAGAGTAGAAATGTAATGCACTAGCATAAATATAAAACCCATCTTAATAATAAAAAAAATCCCCCATATGTAAATCAACCTGTTTTTGAATTTTTAAAATTTTATTCTCTCTTTTTTTTTTAAATTTAATTTTTACACATATATAATTGAAAGAAAAGACTAAAAAAAACAGTAGAAATGTTTGGTTTTTTATTTATGCTAGTACATTACATCTTAATAATAAAAAAAATCCCCCATAAGTAAATCACCCTGTTTTTGAATTTTAAAAATTTTATTCTTTTTTTTAATTTTTACACATATATAATTGAAAGAAAACACTCAAAAAAACCAGTACAATTGATGGGTTTTATATTTATGCTAGTACATTACATCTTAATAATAAAAAAAATCCACCATAAGTAAATCACCCTGTTTTTGAATTTTAAAAATATTATTCTCTCTTTTTTTTAATTTTTGCACATAAATAATTGAAAGAAAAGACTCAAAAAACAGCAGAAATGATGGGTTTTATATTTATGCTAGTACATTACATCTTAATAATAAAAAAAATCCCCCATAAGTAAATCACCCTGTTTATGAATTTTTAAGATTTTATTCTCTTTTTTTTTAATTTTTACACATATATAATTGAAAGAAAAGACTCAAAAAAGAGTAGAAATGTAATGCACTAGCATAAATATAAAACCCATCTTAATAATAAAAAAAATCCCCCATATGTAAATCACCCTGTTTTTGAATTTTTAAAATTTTATTCTTTTTTTTTTTTTTAAATTTAATTTTTACACATATATAATTGAAAGAAAAGACTAAAAAAACAGTAGAAATGATGGTTTTTTATTTATGCTAGTACATTACATCTTAATAATAAAAAAAATCCCCCATAAGTAAATCACCCTGTCTTTGAATTTTAAAAATTTTATTCTCTTTATTTTTTTAATTTTTGCACATAAATAATTGAAAGAAAAGACTCAAAAAAGAGTAGAAATGTAATGCACTAGCATAAATATAAAACCCATCTTAATAATAAAAAAATCCCCCATAAGTAAATCACCCTGTTTTTGAATTTTAAAAGTTTTATTCTCTATTTTTTTTAATTTTTACACATATATAATTGAAAGAAAAGACTCAAAAAAACAGTACAAATGATGGGTTTTATATTTATGCTAGTATATTACATCTTAATAATAAAAAAAAACCCCATAAATAAATCACCCTGTTTATGAATTTTTAAAATTTTATTATCTTTTTTTTTAATTTTTACACATAAATAATTGAAAGAAAAGACTCAAAAAAGAGTAGAAATGTAATGCACTAGCATAAATATAAAACCCATCTTAATAATAAAAAAAATCCCCCATATGTAAATCACCCTGTTTTTGAATTTTTAAAATTTTATTATCTTTTTTTTTAATTTTTACACATAAATAATTGAAAGAAAAGACTCAAAAAAGAGTAGAAATGTAATGCACTAGCATAAATATAAAACCCATCTTAATAATAAAAAAAATCCCCCATATGTAAATCAACCTGTTTTTGAATTTTTAAAATTTTATTCTCTCTTTTTTTTTTAAATTTAATTTTTACACATATATAATTGAAAGAAAAGACTAAAAAAAACAGTAGAAATGTTTGGTTTTTTATTTATGCTAGTACATTACATCTTAATAATAAAAAAAATCCCCCATAAGTAAATCACCCTGTTTTTGAATTTTAAAAATTTTATTCTTTTTTTTAATTTTTACACATATATAATTGAAAGAAAACACTCAAAAAAACCAGTACAATTGATGGGTTTTATATTTATGCTAGTACATTACATCTTAATAATAAAAAAAATCCACCATAAGTAAATCACCCTGTTTATGAATTTTTAAGATTTTATTCTCTTTTTTTTTAATTTTTACACATATATAATTGAAAGAAAAGACTCACAAAAGAGTAGAAATGTAATGCACTAGCATAAATATAAAACCCATCTTAATAATAAAAAAAATCCCCCATATGTAAATCACCCTGTTTTTGAATTTTTAAAATTTTATTCTTTTTTTTTTTTAATTTAATTTTTACACATATATAATTGAAAGAAAAGACTAAAAACCAGTAGAAATGATGGTTTTTTATTTATGCTAGTACATTACATCTTAATAATAAAAAAAATCCCCCATAAGTAAATCACCCTGTTTTTGAATTTTAAAAATTTAATTCTCTTTATTTTTTTAATTTTTGCACATAAATAATTGAAAGAAAAGACTCAAAAAAGAGTAGAAATGTAATGCACTAGCATAAATATAAAACACATCTTAATAATAAAAAAATCCCCCATAAGTAAATCACCCTGTTTTTGAATTTTAAAAATTTTATTCTCTTTTTTTTTTTTTTAAATTTAATTTTTACACATATATAATTGAAAGAAAAGACTAAAAAAAACAGTAGAAATGTTTGGTTTTTTAATTTATGCTAGTACATTACATCTTAATAATAAAAAAAAAACCCCATAAGTAAATCACCCTGTTTTTGAATTTTAAAAATTTTATTCTTTTTTTTAATTTTTACACATATATAATTGAAAGAAAACACTGAAAAAAACCAGTAGAATTGATGGGTTTTATATTTATGCTAGTACATTACATCTTAATAATAAAAAAAATCCCCCATAAGTAAATCACCCTGTTTTTGAATTTTAAAAATATTATTCTCTCTTTTTTTTAATTTTTGCACATAAATAATTGAAAGAAAAGACTCAAAAAAACAGCAGAAATGATGGGTTTTATATTTATGCTAGTACATTACATCTTAATAATAAAAAAAATCCCCCATAAGTAAATCACCCTGTTTATGAATTTTTAAAATTTTATTATCTTTTTTTTTAATTTTTACACATATATAATTGAAAGAAAAGACTCACAAAAGAGTAGAAATGTAATGCACTAGCATAAATATAAAACCCATCTAAATAATAAAAAAAATCCCCCATAAGTAAATCACCCTGTTTTTGAATTTTTTAAATTTTATTCTCTCTTTTTTTTTTTTAAATTTAATTTTTACACATATATAATTGAAAGAAAAGACTCAAAAAACAGTAGAAAAGATGGGTTTTATATTTATGCTAGTAATTAAATCTTAATAATAAAAAAAAATCCCCCATAAGTAAATCACCCTGTTTTTGAATTTTAAAAATTTTATTCTCTCTTTTTTTTTAAATTTAATTTTTACACATATATAATTGAAAGAAAAGACTCAAAAAAACAGTAGAAATGTAATGCACTAGCATAAATATAAAACCCATCTTAATAATAAAAATAATCTCCCATAAGTAAATCACCCTGTTTTTGAATTTTAAAAATTTGTACTATAAGAAAGTGCATTCTGATGAAATCTGTTCTAATAAATGAGTGATCAAACACAGGACATTTATCAAATGCCCTGTCCAGCCAATAGGCTAAAAGCCGCTTGACTGGAAAGTCGACAACCCCCAACTGTCTAGTTACTGAATCTCCCCACCCAGTTGCGTGAGACATTTCAGAAAGGAGACAGAAAAAAGAAGACAAATAAGAAAATCTCCTACCAAGTATATGTTGGGTGATCCACTAGATGATCCTCAGGTCATGTGGGTTCACCAACAGATTGGCCCAGCTGGCAGTGAGAGGGAATACACCTGCCCTTCAGCCTGTCCAGGCACCTTAGGGTAGTTATAATTACAATTAATGCACAACTACCCCCATCCACATGCACATAATTTACCAGCATGCACATATTCACCCACATGCATGCACACATTCTCTTACATGCAGTCAATAAACATGACATTACACCATACTACACAATACAAACATGACATTACACCATACTACGCAATCCCACACAAAACAAACATGACATTACACCATACTATACAATCCCACCAAATACATAAATGACACTACAAAATACTACATGACACCACACCATGCTATAAAATACCACACCTCCCATATTAACCAAACATGACAGTGTATATTACAAAAGACATCACATTACAATGCATCACATGACATGCCAACATTAAGAGCTCTCTAGAATTTTATGTATCATTCTCATCTCATGACAATATGCAAAATAAATTGTATACTTTGGTAAACTATCACAAGATTTTGTTTGTGATACTGATAGAAATTTATTTATAAAATCAAACTAACAAGTTTCATTAAAAAAAAAAATGAAGTCACTATTAAAATAAAAAGTAATAACTTTAGACTCTTTCAATTAAGCTAACTTAAAATATATGCTATAACATGGCTGTATATTTGAAATTAATTAATACTACCAAATAATATAGTTTAATAATAAGACTGCATACAACTGTAAAGTATTTTGTTTAGTTAATTTTGACCTTGTTCTTCTTTTTGAATCTCCTTTCATGACCAGTCCATCAGCTCTGACATAAAGATTAAGTAGGCTGGATGTATTGTTTCATGTGGTCTCATGCAATGAAAAAAGTATGCACAAAGACATTATGAATAATTTTAAATACTAATTGCTCATGTCCTGATATATTGCTTTCTGCTTTCTACTACTTCTTCAACAACATGAAATGAGACAAACCATTTTTGCAAAAATAGCAGAGTTTCATTAGTACTGAAAGACTATTGTTTGCAATTTTTCAATCTAGTCTGTATAGTAGGAATCATAACTTTTCTACTGATGAAATTAATACTCAATCTGCTTGCCATGCTGTACAGAAATAAATTCTCTGTACCCTTAATGGCTTGGCTGAAGAATGGGATGGACACATTCTGTAAAAATACAGCCTTACAAATGCCTGAATGAACCTACACACTTCAATCAAACATCATTTACACTTCAATCAAACTATCATTCACATTTCACTCCATCATTCACACTTAATTCACTCCTGTGGACTGCCTGCCAAGCATGCTTCTATATCCAGTGCACAAAAAGCCAAAATGTTGTGCAATGTTATATAGTCCACATGTACATAACAATGCACACTTTCAGGGGACAGTCTAACACTCGTGATCAAATGCACACTTTATACAAGCCTGACAACTGACCTTTTTGAATCAAATGTGCATGAAAATGTAGGTCCCAGCTACATGCATATCATATTTTTGAATTTTTTAACAAACAGCACAATAGGTGTGCTGGGTCAGATTGTCCCATGTTCTCTTACCATGAGGCTTGGTGCACATTTGGGTGCATTTCTCTTACATGCACCTGCTAGTTTTAGAATCTAGTGTGCACGCAGGCATGAATGCCAGTTATTCTGACTTAACCCTAAACAATAGCATGTTTCTCTTACACATGCTTGCAATTTGAACTAGCCTACTTTAAATGCCAATGACTGAGATATTTTCTGCAATAAAAAGTTTCCATTAAACATGTTGCTATTCTCAATCTGGCATTAAAAAATAACTAACTCAATCAAGACAATCTGCAACCAGAGTTGCTAACTGTCTTGTGCATGCAAGGTAGGTTATTTGATTTTGAATTCAACATTCTTTTGATTTGTCCTACACAATGAAAAGTGTTTAGTTTAATTTGGTGAGGAATGGCTGCCCCCTCAATTACATACACATACCCAGCCAACAACTCTTCAGACACAGTGTGGATGCTTTGCCGGCTCTCCCTATCCACCAGGGCTACAGGACCTTTGCACCTAGCATTCATAGCCACCTAGCTAGGAGTCCTAGCGTGAATTGAGGGCCGGTCACTCGGACTAGTCCGCCCCTTTGTCAGTGATCTTCCAAGCTGAAGGCTTTATGTGGGTATGGTAGAAACGTCACAGGTTCAAGGATGACGAGAGCCTGAACATAATGAAGTTAAATTAAGATGCATTTTCATTTCTAACAAGAGCAAAATCGATAACAAATTAAAAATCAATCTACTTTTACAGTAACATTTCTCAGTATAACTAAAAAATGTATTTAATATTTTAAACTTCCTCAGAGCACCAAGAATATTGTTTATTAATTAGGAGAGAAAATCTACAGGTTACAATAACTGATTTTGCCAAAAAAATATGTTCTGAATCCACAACTACTCAAAAAAAATGTGATATCAATAGAATGTGCATTTAACTGAATAACTTTCAAATGTCATCATATTGAATGATAAATGTTTCTACTAGATTGAAGTCATATAGATGACAGAATTAGTTATTAATTCAAACCTTAGAAGACAAGATTCTTTGTTAACCTTTAGCACTGAATTGTTGCTTTTTTGTAATTCTACAATGAACAATCATATACCAACTTAAAAATGAAATAACTTAAAATAATATTCAAATCATTCATAAAAGTTTTAAGCTGATAACTAATATAAATATATAATTTTAATATTGGTGAAAATTACTTTGAAAATTTATAAAAATAAAATAAAATGTTGGAATACGAGTAATAATTAAGTGAATTTGTATGTATACAACATGCCCAAATAGGTTTACTGTGTGCATGTAATTTTGTACTTTATAAATGTGTTGTTATTGTGTTGTTACTGTGTAGTTATTGTGTTGTTAATGTGTTGTTATTGTGTTGTTATTGTGTAGAATTGTGCAGAATATGATTTAGTGAATTAGTAAATGCATTTGTATATGAGTTTAAATCTTGTGTACCTTAAAGTGGAATGGCCAACAGTATGAAACAATTATTATTACAGCCAGCCTATAATGAAAAAATCTGTGAATGCCAGAGAAGGGAGGAAATCCTCACAGGAGCGATACAAGACTGAGAACATCGAAAGAAAAGAAAATGTCTAATGTGGCTCCTACGAGGAAAGTAGTAAACAAGAACTAAAAACAAAAAGCTTTTGAACAAAGATCAATTATAATTTTGAGCTGCAACACAAACAGCAAATCCAATAACAAGTATTGTCAATAAAAGTCATTTAATGATTTATCTATTATAAATTGTTGAAAATTTAAGAATTTATAAAGACAAGATCTGCATACGATGCAAGGTGGAAAATCAGTGAATAAGTATAGTAACTCTTTCCTTTAGACTCTTCTACAATTTAAAAAATAAAATAATGTTCATTGTACATATTCCAATATTCTAAAATTCACTAAATCAATCTACTAATATGTTTTAACTCACCAGATACATTTTCAAAACTAAAAATGCTAATGCATGCATGTTGGATTTCTCATTTAATTGAGTGTGTACTTCATTATGATCAGAAATAATATATTAAAATATTATGATATATCTTGTGTTGAGATAATTTAAATGTGGTGCCCTCATCATTTTAAAAAAAGCAAACAAACAAGAAATATTTGAAAACTTTGGTTGTTTTTATATGATCTTTAGAGATCATAAACAGCCTAATATTTTCAGATTAATTCTGAATAGATCCAAAACTACCATTATCCAGACTTAATGAAATATATTCACCACCACATGGCTGTCTATTTCTCTAATTATTTACTTATAAATTCTTTAAGTCATCTTGTGCTACAGAATCTGAAAATACCTTCCATACCAGGTGAATAGCTATTTCTTCTGTATATGAGAGAACTAAAATATCTAGCTGTATAAAAAAATTCTTTCTGAACTGATCAAACAGCAAAATTCAAAATGGTTATGACCCATGAGAAAAAGACCCATTCTATTAAAAGAAAAGTAATATCTTAAAAATCCTTATAAACAATTTACTACAAACACTAAGCAAATAAATAACATTTTAAAAGTGGACACAAAATTATTATTGTAAAAGAACTTTGCATTGCAAATAAGTGCCTGTTTCTCTTGGTACTGAAATGCATTTTGACATTTATGTACTGTGTGACCACTCTCTTCACCACGAAACATCTGCTAGCACCTATTTTTTAAAAAAATGTATACACATTCCTAAGCATCATCCCTAATGCCTATCAAGCACATTGTTGCCAGGGTGCAGGTTTGTTTTCTACATTTTCTTCAAGAAAATGTATCTTGCAAAAATTAAGAATTTTGTCTTCCAGATTCTTTGCTTTTAATGGTGATTTCCATTTTGAATTAGTGAGTGGTTGAGATACAATATTTAGTTTTAGTAAATAAATGCTAGGCAGCAATATTGGATTTCAACTTGAATGTTTTGGTTGCTAAGGTAAGTAAAATTGAAAGACAAGAATAGTGGCAGTTCAAATGATGAAGCATATGACACAACACAATCACTCAGGGCCGGAAGCAAACTTGTATCTATTTATCTTAATCCTTCAGTGAAAATGTATGTGTATTATCTGTTTGTTGACTTGGACACATTTCATTAATTTCAATTATTCTTTTCTGAAAAAAATATTTGAAGATGTGTTAAAGAGAAATAAATTTAAAAGTCATTATATACAAGTCCATGGTCACATGTAAAGGTATCAAGAGTGTAAGTCAGAAGCAAAGCAGATGTTTGTATCCAAGAAAAAAAAATAATACAAAGAAAAATCACATTTAATCAGATATACACTATCACTCCTATTCACTGATAAACATGGTGTGTGTGTGTGTGTGTGCGTGTAATAAAAAATATGTAAAAGTTACTGCCTGCAATAACACTACTAAATAAATATGATAATGCATTTTCATAAGACTGGCAATACTTGTTTATATAAATATCCTAGATATGCAAATTACAATTTATTAACTTTTCACATTTTTTACATTTTTTCCTTAAATTATTGTAAGAGTGTGTACAATCATTTCTTTATTATATAATTTTTCCTTTTATTGTATTAGTGTGTGTTTAACCATTTGTTGATAATGTAAACAAACCAATTGGTCAAGTGGTGAGCTGTATTATTGCCGAACTGTTTAATACAAAACATAAGAAATATAACTTTATAATTAAGATGTTGCACAAACTCAAACATCACAATTCTACTAAAATTATTCCAGTCTGTCAAACAGCAATAAAGCAATACAAATGTATATTGTGATAGTCTGGTCAATAAGCAATCAAGTTATATTTCAGCGGGGTCAATAAGCAATCAAGTTATACAAATGTACATTATGACAGTGTGGTCAATAAGCAATCAAGTTATATTTCAGTGTGGTCAATAAGCAATTAAGATATACAAATGTCCATTATTTCAGTCTGATCAAAAATCAATCAAGTTATCAAATGTGCAATATAACAGTCTGGGTCAATAAGCAACCAAGCTTTATAAATTTCCATTATTTCAGTCTTGTCAAGAACTTGAATAAGCAATCAAGTTATAGAAATGTACATTGTGACAGTCTGGTCAATAAAAAGTCAAGCTATACACATGTACATTATTTCAGACAGGACAATAAGAATTCAAATAATAATAGTGTCCATTATTTCTCTCTGGTTAATAAACAATCAAGTTAGACAAATACACATTGTGACAGTCTGGTCAATAAGCAGTGAAGCTTTACAAGTGTACATTGCAACAGTTTGGTGAATAAGCAATCCAGTGTATTAATAAATATACATTATTTCTGTCTAGTTAATAACTCAATAAAACAATACAAATGTACATTGTGCCCTGTTCTTTCAGCCAGGTTAATTAGCAATCAAGTTAAATGTACATTCTGACAGTCTGGTCAATAAGCAATCAATCTATACAAATGTGCATTATTTCAATGTGGTCAATAAGCAATCAAGTTTTACAAATGTACATTTCATCTTGATCAATAAGCAATCTTGCTATTCAAATATACACTGTGATAGTCAAGCTATAGTAATGTACATTATTTATGCCTACTAAGTACTAAATAAGCATCAAGCTATACAAATGTATATTGTGATAGTCTGGTCAATAAGTAATCAAGCTACACAAATATCTATTATTTCAGTCAAGTCAATAAGTAATTGTGCTTATCAAATGAACACAAATGAACATTGTGACAATCTGGTCAATAAGCAATCAAGCTATACAAATGTACATTATTTCAGTTAGGTCAATAAGCAATCAATGAATACAAATGTACATTGTGACATTCAAGTTGTATATTATAACAATGAGCAAAAAAGACTTTTCTCTTATGCCAATGTTTAGAAAAAAAGAAAACATAGGTTTCAGTGGCATTTTGTCATTTTCAGTAAAACTTCAAACTATATTTTTAATATTATTTAGGGAGGAAATTTTTTGTTACATTGACAGTTTGACAGATTTAGTGTATTGTCAGTCAAAACTTAAATATTTTAGTGAGTTACAACTGTAATGTTTGCTGCATGGAACATAAAACATGACAATATACAGCTTAGAATTACATTAGTATACTGAAACAAGGCTGCAGTGTTCATACAATTTCAGTTCAGTGAGAATCATATTTATAATACTATGTATGGTATTTAAAATGATTTAGTTTCTTTACAGCTAAGTGAGAATCATATTTATACTACTATGAACAGTATTTAAAATGATTTAGTTTCTTTACAGCTAAGTGAGAATCATATTTATACTACTATGTACGGTATTTAAAATGATTTAGTTTCTTTACAGCTAAGTGAGAATCATATTTATACTATGTACGATATTTAAAATGGTTTAATTTATACTACTATGTACGGTATTTAAAATTATTTTGTTTACTATGTACAGTATTCATAGTAATTTAGTTTCTTTACAGCTAAGTGTGTATGATATTTATACTACAATGATTAGTATTTTTATTTATTTAGTTTCCTTACACTAGTTACAGATTCGGGGCTCGTTTTGTATCTAGCATTTTAGCAATACTAGTAACGGTAAACTATGTTTTTAGTGTCGGTTATTATTAGAATAGTTATTAATAATAGATAAAGAGTAGTTAGTAAAAGAAACATTTACAAAAAGTACATTTTATTCATGATTGTCAGCCAAAGTGATTATCAAGTTCTTGAAAATGTTATCTCAATGGAAATTACTCCAATATACGAACTCATGTAAATATGAAGTAAATAACCCAAGACTGGTGCCGAATTGTCTCCCGTGCTGTGCAGCACAGACAAATAATAACCGACACTAAATCCTATTTTACCGCGGTAACAATTTAGGGTGTTGATGGATATAGACTTTGAGCATAATACAACATAGAAATAACGAAATTAAACACTTAAATGTAAGACTTAAGGGTTATGCCGTTTTTATATATCAGTATTATTTGACTGAAAAATGTTCATATTCAGTTCAGTAGACGTTATCAATAATAATTATAAGAGATTTTCAATACAAAAAACTCACCATCCTCATGGGCAGCAAAAGACTTCCGGTCAAGATATGACTTATATAATAGGCTATTTTCTTGTATCTTTACCGAAACCGGTCATAATTCAGAAAACACTATTTCATACCACACGATCTTGATTGTGCGAAAATTTCAAAATGTTTAGAGTAAATAGTATATTGCCTTTATAAGCTTAACATTTATTTTTTAAATACTATTTTAAGTTAATTAAATTAGACTACTCTCTGAAAATGTATAAACAGAATACTTCCGTAAATGAAATCAGAGTAAGGCCAGCCCCCAGTCCACCAGCACCCTGTGCAAGATTTTTTGTTGCGCCCCAAGACTTTACTAACATGTTTTTAAAATATATTTTAAAAAATAATTTGGGTAGAATCAAATTTTACTACCCTGTTCAGCGTGTAAAACTCAGAATCACAAATTATATCATACAGTTAAAATTAAGAATGAAACAATACAAACATCTAATCAGTAAAAATTTTGATTGATATTTAATAAGTGAAGACTTTTTAGTAAATTTATACTTTTAAAAAGCATTAATTTTAAGTTTTTAAGAATGTAATGGTACAATTTATTAGAACACGTATTTTCACACTGACTTTAAAAAATAAAGCAGTCAATGTAAAATGAATAAATTAAAAAATATAATAATTTAAAATTCAAAATAAAGGATTCAGTTGAGAAAGTGGTCAGCCAGGAGACATTTGGGAGCACATTATTGGATGCAATATAGAAAGAGCCACCCCATATATTTTTTATCTATTAAAAGTGGATTAGCGCTTATAAAGTAACATTTTTTAGGGGTGTGGCATCTCTGGAAGTGTTGCAAAACAGAAAGTCTAGATGAGTAAATGATGAACAAGTATGCTGCAAAACAGAAGGTCTAGATGAGTAAATGAACAAGTACGCTGCAAAACAGAAAGTCTAGATGAGTAAATGATGAACAAATACGCTGAGGATATAAGGGCCAAATATTTGAGTGGGGATCTAAATGTGCAGCAGAACAGAAAATCCAAATGCATCAGTAAGGGGCCATATGCATAATTTCTGGTTAAAAGTTTAATTTGAGACTAACTAGCCAATCCTCTTCTGAGTCAGCATTAAAGTTGTAATATATTGTTTATTTCTTAATTTATTTTTCTGTATTAAATTTGAATCCTCCCGTATCTCTAGCAAATCTTTTCATGTAATTAATATGATAAACTGTACTTTGTTAACAATTCATTTCTTCATCTAGAAGTTAGGTTTGGACATTTCACACAATCGTTTCAGATTCTGTTTTAATTTGGACCTTACAAAGACAAATAAATGGTCAAACATGATGAAAAATGGAATGGCAGTAAAGTGTTCAAATGCAAAACACATCATCCAAATTATTTTGAATGTTAGGTTTCCCTTTAGAAGTTCCAAATGATTAAGTGAAGAATATGATTCATTGCAACGAGACCATTTTATTATGAACTGTGTCCGGTTTTGCCAAAGATGGTACGTTTACAAGAAGAGCTCAGACCAGTCAGGGTTCCTATTCTGAATTATGATCTCTCTGACTAACGATACACTGGGTGCAAGTCCTGTCACGCGGCTAAGTTTGACACGTCTTTTCAAAGAGCGCTCTTCACGTGCAACACGACCTCGAGCAGAGGTCGAAACAATGACAATGCGTCACTGAGCTCTGCCAGACAGCTAACTAGGTGTAAATTTTTTACTATAAAAATAAAATTAAATGTTTAAGGACTCGTGAACAGAAAAATACAGCGACCTGATGCTCATATTTTGTGTGGTAAATGTATCATTAACAAAGTTTTAGTCCATGAAAAATAGTACGCAATAAATGTACGCGATATTTCACACAGAATTTTTTTTTTAATGATTCCCTTGCACAACGAACATTTCGGCAGTTATATATTCTGAAGTTATATATTGCAAAGCATGCAACCAACAAGCAAATAATAATGTACTCGTAGTTTGACTCTCTCTCTCTCTCTCCCTCCTCTCTCTCTCTCTCTCTCTCTCTCTCTCTCTCTCTCTCTCTCTCTCTCTCTCCTTGGTTGCATCTGTGTTTTATATGCCTTTGAGTCATGGACCCTCACAGGACCTTTCGAAAGGAGGATACAAGCTACTGAAATGAGATGCTTTCAAAAGTTGCTTGGCATTTCGCATAGAGATCATGTCACGAATGAGGAAATGGGAAAAAAAATTAGACAAGCATTTGGGCCCTATGAAGAGCTATTGACCATTGTGAAAAAACGCAAAATGAAATGGTATGGGCATGTCACACGATCAACAGAGCTTGCCAAGACAATCATGCAAGGTACTGTGCAAGGAGGGCGAAGGAGAGGAAGACAGAGGAAAAGATGGGAGGATAACATCTCAGAGACACATAAATGACACAGAGACAAGGACTCCGAGAGCAACACAGATAGAAAATGACACAGACAGGGACTCCGAGAGCAACATAGACAGAAGAGAGAGACACACAAATGACACAGACTGAGACTCCGAGAGCAACACAGAGAGACACACAAAAGACACAGAGAGACTCCGAGAGCAACACAGACAGAAGAGAAGCAAAGGAACATCCATGTAGACAGAAAAGGATTACTCTGCGTCACGGACCCCTTTGAGAATCTGGTGAAATCTATGGGTACCCTCCCTAGAAGAACTCACATAAGCAAAATATAAAAATATAGTGAATATGTTACTTTCACGGACCCCTTGAAGCCCATTCATGGACCCCAGTTATGAACCCCAGGTCTAGGTCTTAGGGCCTATAGTTAAGGTGGATAGTTTAGGTTAGGTTGTAAATGGACTTGAGTTTTAGTTGAAGCATAGTTTTGCAGCAAAATAAAAATACAGTGTAGAGGTTAGAAGTATAGTTTTGGAGTAAAATAAAAATACAGTGTAGAGGTTAGAAGTATAGTTTTGGAGTAAAATAAAACTACAGTGTAGAAGTTGACTTTCTTTTTACAACTTCGACTGGTATGTTTGCGTATGAATTTGCATCAGATGCGTTTTAACTGCCTTTCTTTCACTATTACGATATAACTCTGGTACAGGATTGCCAATGGTAGGATTTTTAACTACATTTCTTTTATATTAGCCAAGATGTGTGTCTGGTACAGGATTGCCAATGGTAGGATTTTTAACTACATTTCTTTTATAGCCTTAGCCAAGATGTGTGTCTGGTACAGGATTGCCAATGGTAGGATTTTTAGCAACATTTCTTTTATAGCCTTAGCCAAGATGTGTGTCTGGTACAGGATTGCCAATGGTAGGATTTTTAACTACATTTCTTTTATATTAGCCAAGATGTGTGTCTGGTACAGGATTGCCAATGGTAGGATTTTTAACTACATTTCTTTTATAGCCTTAGCCAAGATGTGTGTCTGGTACAGGATTGCCAATGGTAGGATTTTTAGCTACATTTCTTTTATAGCCTTAGCCAAGATGTGTGTCTGGTACAGGATTGCCAATGGTAGGATTTTTAACTACATTTCTTTTATAGCCGTAGCCAAGATGTATCTCTGGTTTAGGGTTGTCAGCGTTAGGATACAAGTGTACTTAAACACTCCATGTCTGGTCAATAAGCAGTGAAGCTTTACAAGTGTACATTGCAACAGTTTGGTGAATAAGCAATCCAGTGTATTAATAAATATACATTATTTCTGTCTAGTTAATAACTCAATAAAACAATACAAATGTACATTGTGCCCTGTTCTTTCAGCCAGGTTAATTAGCAATCAAGTTAAATGTACATTCTGACAGTCTGGTCAATAAGCAATCAATCTATACAAATGTGCATTATTTCAATGTGGTCAATAAGCAATCAAGTTTTACAAATGTACATTTCATCTTGATCAATAATTTCTAATAGTAGTAATAATACTGAAGTCCAAGAAACTGAAGAAAGATATGTCAATTGAAAAACTGAATATTTACTGTTTCCATTTAACAAAACTGTTTGAATAGTGATAATAATAGTTAACATGTTCATAATGTATAACTGAAAGTTACAGGGCAGTATTATAAACAGTTAATACAGCTTATATAGCTACAAAATGAGCATGGATTAGGAAAGTTGTTAAAAAATAATAGAACATACTATCACTGAAATAAGACAACTACCTTATATTCAGTTATTCAGTAAATACAGTAGTTAAATACACTAATAAAAAATAAAACATAAATAATAAGATTTTTGCATTGTATTAAGCAAATAAAGTAGCACTAAAGTGACAAACCCATTATGTTTTCAGCTTGTGTTGTATACAACACTTTAGAATCTCACTCACTGATCCACTATTAAAAATCAGTAATGTTGTGAATACATATGAAATATTTTCTTAATAATAGAACTGACACTGATTGGATTATAAGACTATTAATAATATGTAATGTTGCAAATACATATGAAATATTTTCTTAATAGTAGAACTGACACATATTGGATTATGAGACTATTATTAGGCTAGTGACTTTAATGAGGGATGAGGTACAGATATAATGTATTTTAATGTAAAGGATATCCAGCAATATACAAATAAGTAATAATTTAATTTGGAATATATTTCAGTGTTCCATACTGTCAGTTCTAAGATATGAATTGATTATAAGAAATTGGTAATAATAGAATATTACAAAATTTCACACTAAACAACAAAATTCACTAGCAAAAATGCCAAGTTCAGCATTTCAAATCTTACATATGCACATTGGATAAACTAAAAGATACATGAGAGCTAATAATAATATATGCCTACATGAGAAATTAAAACAATAATTATCATTTTAAAGTGGCTGTATCTCCACTGGTCACAAAGAAACTTTTAAAATCTTATATTTTTTTAATTTGTTCTATGGATCACTAGGCTATAATTGATTTATACATTTATGAAAGCTAAACGTTTTCTTTAAATTAGCTGCAAAAACTAGTACTGTATTAATATAACTTATGTATATACATATATATTTATTTCAAATTAATTTAGAGTAAGGGTGTGCAGCAAGTATTATTTCATCCAAAAGTAAAAAGAAAACTTTCAATTCAGTTCATGTTTAGGATGATTGGAAACACAACTGTGTGCAAAGATGCAATGAATATTTCTTTACTTCTTCAAATCCATTACAACTATGAACAATAACCGTATTAGTCTCAAGACTGTGTATTTACAGTAGCTGATGCAATAGAGTAACTTATGTGGAAACTATAGTTAGATTTAATTTCACTAAAAGAAATGACAATGTGTGCTATTTTTTGCAGTCCATAACGTTATACAAAAATATGTGGTAGTATTTAGGGTAATATTTATATTGGTAGTTTAAAAGTGAAATAGAAAAGATATAGAGCATTGTGAATTAAAAGAAAATTGATTTATTTTATAGAAAAATAAAATACTTCTCCTTATGGGTTTTGACTCGCACAAAAATGAAAGAAAAATAAAATACTCCTTTCTATCTTTTTTCTCTTAGCCAAATTATTTGACTATCAACATTTAGCACTGTCATATAGGTGCTACGAACTTTCTTGTGTCAGTTTTGCACGAATAGTAATTAAAAGTTTTCATTCGAATTGCACTGCCCCTTTTGTCACGTGGAGAGGCTAATTTCACCTCACCTCTGTCGTAGAGGAGATAATGGGCTTTCTTTTGTCAACTCAAAGAGACACTCCCTATTGTTCGTATCTTAACGGTTTATAGTGGGTTTTCCAAACACCCCGGACCCCTGTCGTCTTCCTAACAGCCAGGCGGCTTATATCAAAAGTTAATCCTTCCTCCTCGCCTACACTCGTACACGTGAGAACAACAGTACCTATCTTTACTACTGACTGGCGATTGTTGTGCAAACATTTTTTTCTTCTTAGCAGTGTTAGTGAATGGCTACGCATTCTTTCGTACTTCCATCAAATCAACACTGCACACATTTATGTACACAAAGGTGTGTACGGTAGACCCAACAGCTCCATACACAATTGTCGTGTTTAAAAACAAGGGGGTCATTATACGTAATATCGAAGGAGAGAAGTTATATGACATATATCTAGATGCAAAGTGTTACTCGATGCTATTTTTACTGCAATATTTAAGTCATTAAAACACAAAATTTAGCAGAAACAAAATCTAAATAAGGAATAAAAGATATATAAATAAAACAGTTTTAGAATATATTTATATTCGTTTTTTTATTTACAGCTAATCCTAACCCTAAATTTCTCTTTAAAAAAAAGCACCAAAACTATCTCTAAAATTCCCTAACCATATTTTTTCTCTAACCTAAAACAAGAGAGTTGTGTATTGAGTCGCTTCTAATCAACGGTGAGCAATGAGCGGGAAAATATCAGGAAAAAAGTAACTGAAAAAAAGTCACAGGAAAAAAGTCATAGGAAATAAAATCACAAGAAAAAAGTTACAGGAAATAAATTCACAATATAAAGTCAAAAGTGTCAGAGTGTATATGTTATAATACTTATTAACAGTAAGTGAAGCAGAAAAAGGCAAGGAGGTTAACTGCTCGCTCAAAATGTGCGTGATTCTAGTGTATTTTATATACCGTATAAAAGCTTTGTAATACATACATTTAGTTAATTAATTTTCAGTGTAAGTCGGTATGCTTGCTTATTATTGAGTGAATAACAGTAAATGGAAGTAAGCGACGGCTCATTAGGATCCTCGTTCGATTCTCGCTCGTTGAGGGTAAATGTGTGTGTGTGTGTGTGTGCGTGCGTGTGTGTGTGTGTGTGTGTGTGTGTGTGTGTGTGTGCGTGTGTGTGTGTGTGTGTGACTTGTATATCGTAACATTGTAACATATTATAATTCACGCATTTAATTATGTTACCTGTCCAATTTTTATTTAAAGACCCTGCTTAGGAATTTTACAGAACTTTAATTTAATTAGATAAATTAATTTCTCCTCTTTCCTTAAACAGACTGGTTGCTCAAATTATCTTTCGTCTCATATGAAAATGCGCCTTTGTAGTACAGACAAACAGATTCACGAACAGACAACTTGTGTACAATAGCCGGCTTGGAAACCGTTAACACTCTCTTAAATCTTTATGCATTCAAAATGTTACATTTAGCTCAGTCGATCCCCCATCCAAACCATAATTAGGTCTATATATATATTATATTGTGTGTGTGTGTGTGTGTGTGTGTGTGTGTGTGTACGTACTTGCGATGTTTCAGGTCTGCGGTAAATTTATAAAGCAAGTTTGGCTCTGAAGACTGTAAAAGTTACTGGAGTCCTTTCAAGTCTTCTATAAATGTTTCAAACTTGTTCTACCAAAATTGATCAGAGGCTCCCACTTTATACAGTTTATCAGCTATTAATTATTCACTGTGTTAAATTTGTAACCAGAAAACATGTTAGTTTGCCTTCACTCGTGCTATAATCCAGCTAATCAAACGTAGGCATGACATTTTAAGGAGTGTGGCATCTTGGAAGAGCAAAGAACACTTACTTCGCGATCAATCTATTCACCGCACTCCCTGCAAAGGACTATGTGCTCTGTGTACATAGAAGCCTACATAACTTTTTCTTGTTTTCAGTGTTTCAAGCCGTAAGTAAGAAGGAAATACGCAATGTAATAACCAAACTGAAACTGAAACAAATAAGCAAACTGAAACTTACTTAAAATCATGTGTGAAATATTGAAACTCGATTTGACAGTTATTTCAAAACTTTAATTAAACTAGTTTATTTGATTTTAGGAAAAATATTAAAAGTTTAAACTAGTTTCATATATCATCAAATAATAAGAAAGCTTCAATTAATAAACATTTCTATATGTGCCTTTGTACTTAGTAAGAAGTGGCAGGAGAATGACCTGCTGTTTATTAGTCATATGCTTGAATCATGAATCTATTTTTATTAATGCTATCATCCTTTTAGTTCATTCATATGTAATGCTTGTCTGTAAATGAGGTCGTGTGGTTTGCGTGGAATGTGTACACTTTAATAAAACAAACAGATAGAGAGAAAGGAAAGAGAGTGAAATAGAGTAGTAATTTACTAGATTATATTGTAATAATTCAGTGAATACACAAATGCGTTCATTTTTAAAGACACAAATGTCATATTATCTTGCTAATCAGTATTGGCATACAGCTTATTTGTCGCCAAACATTTTTATCTATCTCTCTATTGATTTGATGTTAAATTGCTCGTAACATTGAGTAAGCAGATGCATTTCGATACGTGAAGAAAAAAATTTAAAAAATGTGTAGTTTGTTTGTTTCCATTCTATTGGTTATTTTTTCTTTTTTTTAAGGAAGATTAAATCAGCAAACATTTTTTTGTTTATAAAGTGAGTATGGAATTTCGTCTTTGTATTTAATAAAAAATGGCAAGAGAATGACCTTACAATAACTTTAGTATAATATTTTAACTTTATGCGCCCAATTATGAACAAAACTACATTGTCTTCTTCTGCTTTGGTTTACGGAGTGACCAATAATATTTTAAAGATATCAAACGTAATACTAATTTACACCATCTCTGTTTTAGAAAAATAAATATGGAAATACAGAATCTGAATACAGTGAAACACGACTAAAAAGAATAGAGTAAGCGATATCTTTTATTCAAATAAAAGTGATCATTCCTTAGAGAAACCTCTTAAAGGGTTCTAAAAGGAAATAAGCATTATTTAAACTTTTATTATGTTAATTAAGTAATTGATTTAATTAAAGAATATTAAGGCACTCTGACAGGTTAATTGTTTTCTTTTGTTGATTCTGATTCTGACAAATTGGAGCAATATTACAAATACCTCTTTGAACAAATAAACTGTTTCTGCGTGTGCTGAACCCGAATCTGAAGTTAGTTTTATTAAATTCCTCGTACTTTAAGAGATATGCACATAATTAAAAAAATAAAATTTTCACAAAAAATTCATAATTCGAGAAATATGAAATATTATCGTTTCAAAATAAGCCACGCGTATTTCTGCACCATCCTGCAAAGGCTGTCAAAATTTCAGCGACTTTAGTAGAAAACGCGATTTGGCGCCAAAATTTCATTGTCTCGAAAAATCGACTTTACTTACTAATGCAAGGCACTAGACTATTGAGAGAAGTGTTGACATTTTGACAAAAGGTGAATTTCTACAAAACTAATTGTCAGAAAAGGACTAAAATTGGTAGGCATGAAGCAAAATCATTTGTGACTCCGAATATAAAATAAAAAGTCGGATATTCGAAAAGACTCTAGAGAAAAACACGTTCATGCACCCCCTACTAAAAAAAATTGAGTTTTCTTGATTTTTCGAAGCGTTCGACTTTTTATCTGACGAACGCTTTACTCTACATGCATTGAATTCAGGTAACTAATGCACAACCACGGGTCCTATGACCTCTAATTATTGAGTATTTTTAGAGTAATCCATGTCGGAAATAATTAGGTTCAAACTGCTTAAATGCAGATGGAAGGTGTTTACTTACATACAAGTCTTCAAAAGTATAGCTAGACATACACACACACACACACACACACACACACACACACACACACACATATATATATACACACACACATACACACACACACACACACACACACACACACACACACACACACACACACACACACATACATTTAATCCCAAGGGAAAATCGAACCGCGATCTAACTGAGCCGCCGCTTACTTCCTTTTACTGTTATTCAGTAAATAATGTACATATATATCGACTTACAAATAAAATTAATCCAAACAGAACTAAATATATGATTTAGAATGCATTTATAGGGTATATAAAATACACGCTCGTGCACACCAAAGACAAAAGCGGACATACACGCATACATTATTAACGTTTTTACACCCGGAAGGGTATTTAATAACCACGCACATCTTCAGCGAGCTGTTAACCTCCGTGACATTTCGTGCTTCGCTTACACTAAGTTACAGTTAATAAACAGTATAACACATACACAGTGACTTACGACAAGAAGAACATCACGCCAACGTGAAAAACCAATAATCCCTAATCATACTCCCCCCAGGCATGCTTTTGCTTCACTTACAGTTAATAAACTGTATAACACATACACACTGACTTACGACTTAATATTATACATATATTGTGACTTTATTTCCGGTGACTTTTTTCCTTGTGACTTTATTTCCTAAGACTTCATTCTGTGACTCATTTTCTTGTGACTTTCAATGCAATAACACACTGGCCCTAGTTTTTTTCCTCTGTATAAAACTATCCTGTGAAAACGTGAATATGTTTCAAAATGGCAAGTTATGGGGTTATGGGGTGTGTGTGTGTGTGTGTGTGTGTGTGTGTGTGTATGTGTGTGTGTGTGTGTGTGTGTGTGTGTATGTGTGTGTGTGTGTGTGTGTGTGTGTGTGAGAGAGAGAGAGAGAGAGAGAGAGAGAGAGAGCGAACAAAAAGAAAGAGACAGAAAAGAAAGTAATAGAGACTCTAATCTTCCTTTGATCATCTAAGATATTGATGAACAATCAACATAAGGTCTGATTGATTGAGTGTAGGGGGCGCTTGCGGCTTCCGCCGCTTTCGCGCAAACATAAGGTATCAAGTCTCGCTGGCGGTACTTTGTATAACTTTGATGTACAGTTAGGCATCGCAGGCTTACAATAAAAATGTTAGACCAGAGCAGAAGGTAAGCCTTCTGTTCACGCTTCGCAGTTTGAAGAACAGCACGCCAACGCGAAAAACCAATAATCCCTAATCATACTCCCCCAGGCATGCTTTTGCTTCACTTACAGTTAATAAACAGTATAACACATACACACTGACTTACGTCTTAATATTATACATTTATTTCCTGTGACTTTTTTCATTGTGACTTTATTTCCTAAGACTTCATTCTGTGAAAAAGTGAATATGTTTCAAATGGGCAAGTTATGGTGTGTGTGTGTGTGTGTGTGTGTGTGTGTGTGTGTGTGTGTGTGTGTGAGAGAGAGAGAGAGAGAGAGAGAGAGAGAGAGAGAGAACAAAAAGACAGAGACAGAAAAGAAATTAACAGAGAAGAGAGAATCTAATCTCTTTGATTATCTAAGTTTCTATGTCAACAATCACCTAAGGTAGCAAGTCTAGCTGGCGGTACTGTGTATAACTTTGATGTAGAGTTAGGCACACTCAGGCCTACGCTCGCGAAAGCGGCGGAAGCCGGAAACGCCCCCTACACTCAATCAATCAATCAGTCCTACTCTCTGCTTTGTCCGAGTACCTTCTGTTCACGCTTCACAGCGTCTTGAACAGCACGCCAACGCGAAAGACCAATAATCTTAATCCCTAATCCCTAAAGGCATGCTTTACAGTTCACACCCTTATGCGTTCACTTGCTAACAGGAACTACGCGTCCGTTCATAAACAACACAGACAACTTAATATAACTAAGTCTATATTCGTATATATCTGCATTTTCAAGTTTCATCAGTCAAATAAAATTATAATTCATTCATATTTTTAATAGTATAATTCAATAAAAATAATAAACTGTTTCCTGAGTGGTACCACTCACGCTGATGATCCCTTGATAGTTAAAAATCGGAAAGAGAAAACGACATACCAGAGTTTGGGCTTAAACTCAACAATTAAAGTCCATGCTATTATTTCTCTTCCTTTCAAACAATACATCTTTCTGTTATCCAGTCCGCAGTACCAAGCAATACCTACCAATAAAATTCACGCGTTTTCAGTCCTGGTGATTTGACATTGATTGATTGATGGTTGAATGCACAGTGAACCTTTGTACCATCCAAACCACACCTTTCTTTTTAATTGTTACCACGATCTATCTGTTCTCTCTCTCAAAGTATATTATATATATCATCTGAGTCTGTGGGAAAGGGTGAGATAAAGGAGTTTAAATTAGTCATCATGTTTCGCTCTGAATAGGGAGGGCATTAAATGAATGTAAAAAAAGGGAAAGTGACTGAGTAGACCCAAACTTATCAGACTTTATTTCCAGTCTTTCGAAGATCAGCGGTTTTCATCATTCAGTTCTCACACTTTAAAAAAAAAAAAAAAGATAAAGGATCTGTGACTGTACTTATTTCCGAAACAGAAAGCATGTACACTGCAGATTGATGTTTTTCAGCTAATCTCTGCAGTACTCTCTACAAAATAACGTAAGAGATCATTTATTTTGATTACTTTATCATTTACATGTTAGCTTTCTTAATAGAGAGAAATATTCGGTGGCACTGATTCATGGCAAGAGCAAATACTTCTATTCTTTTCTTCATCTTTTACAAGGCGGAGGGGTATCAATTTTATGTGCAATTATGTCAGGCAGTGAGTAACCAACGGAGACATTCTTCGCTCTTTAATTGCCAGGCTTGCACGAGCTTTAGTAAACGTACTGTTTTAGTAAATTAACCATTTTGTTTGTCCTATTTGATGGACTAGATACAAAGCCTAGAACCTTATCTGGGAATGGGGTAAGAATCACACTATCCATCCTGGCATGAATCGAACTCAGCCCCTGAATTAAGCAAGAATTGCTGTGCCCTTGCGGTTGTTCTTCAGTTCAATAATATTGCTTCAGACACTAATTAAGTCCTTCAATTTATGACAGAGTATTTCTTAAATAGAAATTTTAATTCAAAATCCACTTCATTTTATGAGTTTTAACAGAATGGATCTTGAGGAGTGCATTCTACATTACTCAATTTTTATTTTAGACTTGCGACTTTACTGTTTTATGGTGCAAGAGCACTGAACAGTTTCTATCTATGGACAGTATAATTTACGTGTTCATTCGGTCTTCACCCATAAACAAGTGTCGCCCCAAGCCTTATCGTTCTAAATTATAATCGTACTTAAAGACAGCTCTTTATAGTTATAATTTAATTCATCACCGCTGTTACATAAAATAAATCTAAATACAGTGAAATATCGCTATAACGCGATAATTGGGGTCCATAAAATCGGATTGCATTAATAGTGGGTTTTTTTTACAATATTTGACTTTTTTTTGTGACGTCTATTCATGTCTAATGTAAAAGGTTGGGTTATAATGGGACGAATATTAAATGGAATGCATTATTAAGATATATTCAAAATAATGGACGGATATAATATCTATAGGTTTTTACTTTGCGTTAAATAGTTTTACTAATTTTTATTTGTTGTTTGATGTTTATTAAATTGTGAAAATATTTTATCAACCACCGTATTGTCTGCTGCTTGGTTGTGTATGCATTTAAGGAGAAGCATATATGGACTATTGTTTGTGCAACAATTGTATAATAATTAATTAAATATAATCACTAAACAACTTACTGGCGTTACTCATGGATCAGTAATTAACATATCCGATAATGTTTATTTTGGAATAACACTTCAAGAACCTGGTGAAATTCTTACATTTCGGATCGTTTTATATTAAACGTAATATGCGAACTCTTCCCCAAAATGATATTACACTTTTTACACACTATGTTTCTTTAGTTTATTGAAAATAATTTTAAATAAAGAAACATGTACATTATTTATAATGTATAAATATATGTATAATATATGCTTATGTGCATAGCACTGGTTTTAAACAAATATTGTCCACGTACCTCTAGTTGCATTAAACATTAATTTTCCAAACTCATCACTAAATTACATTTACTGATTTAGTGTCTCATATAACATGAATTTGAATCTAAATCTTGTATTAAATAATGATAAAATAAAGAAGCATTACTTTATTTATTTGAGTGACATGTATGCGGTCTGCATGTTGCTGGTTTTTAAGCACTTAATGTCCACCAAAAGATGGTTTTAAAGCATAAACCTTTTACTTTCCAATTTTAATACCAAATTAAATTTGGGACTTTTCAACATACTTTAAAATTTGAACAATATATTAAATAGTGATACAATAATGTTAAATAAAGAAACTTAGCTTTATTTATTAGAATGACATATACATGTCTGCGTATTGCTGGTTTTTAAGCAAATAATGTCTGCGTATTGCTGGTTTTTAAGCAAATAATGTCTACGTAAGGCTGCTTTTTAGGCATACACTTATTTTTCACAAATTCAACACTAAATAGAAACTGTGGTCCTTTAAAATGATTTTGCATTTGAATCCTGCATTAAATAGAAATAAATTTAAGAAACGTTGCTTTATTTATTACAATAATGTATAAGTTGCCTGCATATTGCTGCATTGCTGGTTTCAAAGTTTGCATTGTACACGTAAGGGTGTTTTATAAGCATAACACTTTTACTTTCCAACTTTAATACCAAATTAAATTTGGGGTCCTTAAACATGATTCTGAGTTTGAATCTTTTCTTAAATGGTGAGAAATTAATAGTAAATATAGAAAAATCAAGTTATTTCCAAGAGTCACTTACAGGTATGCTTACTTTTAAAATTTTTTAATAGCAAATTATGCTCACATAAGGTTGTTTTTAAAAGAAAAAAGCCTTTATTTTTGTAACTCAACACTATATTGATTTTGTGGTCCTTTAATTTAATTTTGACTTTAAACCCTGTATGAAATAGTGATAAATTAAGGAAACCTTGCATTCCTTTATTTATTTGAGTAACATATATATTGTCTGCATATTGCTGGTATGTAAGCATATAATGTCCACCTAAGGCTGTTTTTAAAGCATAAAACATTTTCTTTCCAATTTTAATACCAAATTAAATTTTGGACCTTTTAACATGCTTTTAAATTTGAACAATTTATTAAATAATGAGACAATGGCATTAAATAAAGAAATATAGTTTCATTTATTAGAATGACATATATGTCCACATATTGCTGGTTTTTAAGCAAATGATGTCTGCTTAAGGCTGGTTTTTAAGCAAATGATGTCTACTTAAGGCTGGTTTTTAAGCAAATGATGTCTACTTAAGGCTGGTTTTTAAGCAAATGATGTCTACTTAAGGCTGGTTTTTAAGCAAATGATGTCTACTTAAGGCTGGTTTTTAAGTATAAACATATATTTTTCCAAACTCAAGATTTAATTGAGTTTGGAGTCCTTTAACATGATTCTAAATGTATATCCTGATTTAAATAGTAATAAATCAATATAAAAACTCAACAATATATTTTTATTCATACCAAATAGTGGACTTTTAGATTATAAAATGAGGTACATCTATATAAATATCTCTTAAAGCAAATTTATTCTTCTACTTTTGATTTATATTTATAACCTATACATTTATTTATGCAGAGTCATGGTTTTTTAAAAGATTCATTTGTTTACAACGATAAAATTGACCATTTTAACTAAGTGTCCACATAATGCTGGTTTTTAAGTATGAGTCCCATAATGCTGGTTTTTAAGTGTATGTGTTTGTCTACATAATGCTGGTTTTAGGGTTATAGGAATTAGGCAGACCACAAAACATGTATATTTTTTGTTATTTGATATTTTTTCTTCAAATTAAGTAGGTTTGCTATTAGTGATGTCTAAAAGCAGAATGTGAAAAAAAAATTTAATTTTATTATTATTATGGGATATACACTGTGTCCACCTAATGCTGGTTTTTAAGCATGGTCTACCTAACGCTGGAAATAGGGTTATATATATATATATATATATATATATGTAATATATATTATCAGAAAACCTAAGCTATTGACTGAACTCATTTGCATGGTTTCACTGGGTCTTTAATTTACCCATCTTTATTATACGTTTCCCATAATTTATGGGATCTACTATTTTAGGAATGTGACCTGATAAATGCATGAAAGACAATTGCGTGCTGACAAAAATGTGATGGACAAATGCGCGACGACAAAATTGCGTCTATAAAATCACGATCGTCTAAATCGCAATGATACATGTTAAATCATACAAGGATGTAATAATAATATATAAGAGACACAATTTGTAAATAGCCGACCAAAGGGAATGAAAAGAATGAAGATGCAACTAAATGATACATCAAATCTGAATAATTTTATTGCGATGATACATGTTAAATTGCGATGATACATGTTAAATTGTACAAGAATGTAATAATAACATACATAGATATCAATATTACGAGACACAATTTGTAAATGGCCGTGCAGGTTCCCTCCCTCCGTCCTGCGATGCCTATGGTTACGTAATAAAGTTCTCCCCAGCGAGCTGTCTTACATAACACTTCCTGGACTGTGTCGAATGCAGTTATTCAAACTTTGCATGCCATTCTTTACAGTAGGTCCTTAGTAAATAATAATAATCTTAACATCTCATTCTTCTCACTCAAGTTGACCTTAAAATTCGGTCAGAAGAAGAAAATCATGCATTATAATTAAAAATAATTATAAATTTCAATGGTCATTTTGTGTATTTTTTTAATGTCTGGATTTTTGATTCACATCTCATTTAAATTTAGAAATCTGATGGATGCATATTTGTGCATCTTACTATGTGTCAAGATTTATTACAAATTCTTAATTTATTAATTTTAATTTGTTATATGGTATGTACCAAACATAATGCAATTTTCAGTGGCAACATCTAGTTTTGTCTTTATTTTGTTAAGACTATAAATTGAAAAGTCAGTGAAGAATTCCACAGTGCACACTAAACAAAATAAGCAAATATGCTGTTCTGCAACAAATGGAACTTACAAGAAATGAAGAAAACTTATCACCTTGTTCAAGATAATTGTGTATTGCTTTTCTGAAATATTTTAACACTTATCTTTATCTCTTATCTTTGTGGGTCACTAATTTTACATCCACAAAAATACATGATCAAGAAAGTCTGATTGATAACAGTGATGCTTGTGAGCTTAAATTATTCTGTTTATTGTTGTGGTTACTGAGAGGATTATATTTTGGTTAGATCATTTCTACTGTGGTCCACTTTAAACTATTTCTCTATTTACATTTATGGTTAATGAGAAGGATTGCAATATATTTTGGTTAGATCAGTTCTGTTTATCTACTTAATAAACTATTTCTCTATTTACATTTATGGTTAATGAGAAGGATTGCAATATATTTTGGTTAGATCAGTTCTGTTTATCTACTTAATAAACTATTTCTCTATTTACATTTATGGTTAATGAGGATTGCAATATATTTTGGTTAGATCAGTTCTGTTTATCTACTTGATCCATTGTAAACTATTTCTCTATTTACTGTTATGATTACTGAGAAGGATTACAATATATCTGGTTAGGTGAGTCCTGTTTTCCCACTTTATTCCACTGTAAAATATTTCTCTGTTTATTGTTATGTTTAATGATAGGGTTACAATATATTCTGGTAGGCAGTTCTGTTTTTCTACTTTGGTCCAATGTAAAATGACATTCTATTTATTGTTATGGCTATTTATAGGGTACAATATACTCTGGTTAGGTCAGTCCTGTTTTTTCAGCTTGGTCCATTGCAAACTAAAATCATACAGTTTTTTCTGTAGCTCTCTATCCAGGTGCTTTGTGTCCTGTTTCACCTCTTGACAATCCCTGTTTAAAGAGAAATAAGCTGTATAACTCAAGTGCCTACCCAAAATGTTACTTCTATGGCCCTGAGAAAAATGCTAAAAGGTGACTCAAAACAAACAATTCACAACTTTCCTGACCTTACTTAAAATATATATAAAGGTTGGAGAAATTTGTAAATCCTCAAGATTCTTGTGGTCAACCTCTGGTTTTGTGAATATGTTACTGAGAAAGAATATTTGCTGTGAGCTGTTTGTTAGAGGTAATTTTAGAATCTCGAAAATTATGGATTATTTGAAAATATGATGGGGGATAACAAAAAGGACATCTTAAGGAGACAGGTTAGTATTACCATGTCCATCAGCACTTGACTTTCTTTTTTTCCTAGTTTGACGGGTGTGCTTGTACATGCATTTGCAGCAGATGACACTGTCGCTGGATCAGCATTTGACATTTTTTAATTGCCTTTCTTTCAAAATCTAGATATAAATCAAGTATAGTGTTGTCAATGACAAGAAAAGAGCATACATAAACACTCTGTGGAGGATTTCTCAGTTGCAAACCACTTTTGGAGGTCTGGCACCGATGGCATCTGATATAAAGTGAAGGATGCATCAGACTGACAGTTATGTTTGATTGGAGAATGTTCAAAATAAGATTAATTTAATTAATTCCTCTTTCAATTTTCTCTAGTTGTATATACATCAATGCAGTGCATTCTACTGCTTCTATTTATAGTTTATGGCTTTGAAAACAATATTAAATGAGAGGGATTCACTCTAAGATTATAACATGAGCAATGAAAACCAGGAGCTGACCACAAAAATCTATTTTTATAACAGTTATGGCAGCGTGCTTGCTATTTGATCTATATGTTCAAGTCATAGATAAATGTTCTAAGAATCATATAAAGTGTGTGTATCTGTGCTTTCTTCAACAAATATATTATTAAATTAAAAAAAGAAATGAAGTGCTGTCTGTTTTTCTTTTTTTTTAAAGAAATTTTAATCATAGGTTTATCCAATATAGTGTTTTATTATATCTGTCAGGCTTGACCTTTTGAGAAAGAATATATTTAAATACTTTTAGATAGACTGCAAGACTACTGGACAATATTTAAAATAAAAAATAACTTTAATTATAATTTTATCCAATGTGTATTTTTAAAATTCATCAGGTCGCGCACGCACGCACACACACACACACACACAACTTTCAATCATTCCTGTCTACATCCCTTATAATTATTTTTTCTGAATACATTTTCATGTACAGTCACTGACTACATATATTTACTCTCAGCCTGTCTTTATTATTATTATTATTGTTATTATTCTGTTGGTGTTGTCTTTATTATTATTACTGTTATTATTCTGTTGGTGTTGTCTTTATTATTATTATTGTTATTCTGTTGGTGTTGTCTTTATTATTATTATTGTTATTATTTTGTTGGTGTTGTCATTATTATTATTTTTGTTATTATTCTGTTGGTGTTGTCTCTCTTATTATTATTGTTATTATTCTGTTGGTGTTGTCTTTATTATTATTGTTATTATTTTGTCGGTGTTTTATTTAGTATAAATGTTGACAATTACCAGATATATACAAGCAGAAAAACACATTTTTTAGAGTGGTTATTTATTAAGAAAAGGTTTATTGAAGTTATTTGAATTGTGAAAATTACAGCTACTTTGGATGTAAAATATATCTATCACCTCTAGCTACTTAGTTTAAAAAAGAAAATGGTTTATTGACAGAAAACAATTATATAGTCTGTGAACAATTTGTTATTGTTTGTTATTTTCTTATTTATTTATGTCTAGGGAAAACCTAAATAAGTATGATGAAGATAAATATAAAGTTTGACTATTAGAGTAACTTTACTTATGCAACAAAATATGTAGCATCTGAAAGTGCTGTAAGAATACACATATTCAATACATTACCCTGACTCAAGACATATTTATAATTCTTTCATTCCATAAAAACCATACCTTCAGCTCTGCCATTAGAATTTTTTTTGGTATAAATGCTGTAACATTATTGTAATATTTTTTAATTATCCAATGAAAACAGCCTTATAATACTTTTAAATTTTGCACAGAGAGCACACAATACTTTTTTAATGGCCCAATTAACACATACTTTTAAACTACACTTTTAATATATGCTTCTGAATTACATGTTTAACACATATTTATAAAACTTTTCAAGTACTCAATAAATATATAATGCTTTTTAACTTACAAATGAACACATACTTGTAATAATTTTCAATTACTCACTTAACACATACTTGCTGAGGTGGAGTAAATTTGTCTATCCCTATTTCTAAACATAATTGATATATACATAAATTGTTAAATGTCAAAGAGACCTGACCTTGGGCACTGCTTCTGCTGGCATTTTTAAGTGTCAAAGTTGGAAATAAACAACTCAAGTAAAGAATGTACTAGACTTGCTGATGTAATCTAAACCAGTTTTAGGCAGATGAGTAGTTTTTATTATTCAATGGCTAAGATTCGAAGAACAAGACCAGCCAATGCGTTGAGATCAAAAGTTTACCTGCTGTAAAGAATTCTATTGTCTGAATTAGGAGTGTCAAGAAATCCGGTCATGAATGGTGGCTGTTAGATTAATAGTGAGTTAACTGATTTATTGAGAGAGAATAGATTTAGAAATATTCCATGCATTTTGCTATTGATATATTTTACTTGTGTTTTATATAGAGATGTATTATGTGAGTAGATTATTATTTCTACAAATTGTGAATGATGCTTGTATGTAGTATGCTAAACACTTGACATTGTTTCTAGTGAATATGTTCATAAAATTGATATGTTGTATTTATTATGCTGTATGCGTGTATCAGGCTAATAAATACTGTTGCAGAAAACTGTAAGTTGAGACTTGAATGTAAGAAAGAATGGAATTAGAGATGATAAACTGTAAACCTAGCATTTGTTCCCTGATTATATTTTACAGGGAATAAGCAGCCTTTTCTTGTTTTATGTGAATCGCCTGGTTTACTGATTTATAAACTGCATAGACTGTGGTAGACATGATAGAATCATCTATCCCAGTGTGTAAGTGAAAGGGTACACTGTACTCTGTTGATGTATAGTGGCAATGTTTGCTGACTACATCGTGGTGTTTGTGTTACAAGGAATTTACTGGAACTAATATGGCGGAGTGCCCAGATTAGCCTTTAGAGAATAGCAGCTCACCAGTGCTGTACAGCGTGCAAGAGAAATGCATGAAACTGACAATTTCCATGGGACAATAAATGTGACTTTGTTATGAAATCGTGCAAAGACTATTGAAAGACTATTGCGGTTTCACCTAAGGTTATGTACAAAATATTATTGCTATTATCTCTGTAACTCGATTTCTGTTCTCTGAAAAGAAATTACCTGTGATTTATATTGACACTTATCTGTTGAATCATGTGTTAGAAAATAAGACTCCATGAACTCTGAAACTATTTGAATGTGGTTTGTGGAAATATTGATGTCAAATAATCTGTTCATTGTGTTTGCTAACCTTCTTACACACATTGATAATCTAATGTTGGAGAAGAAAGTGGGTGGATGGGGGCTCGCTAAATATAGATTAAAAGAAAGATTTATCCTCTCTTTGGTAAGAAGTTTTCCACATATGGAAATATTGTGTGACGGTAAATGTTTGTCTTTAATGTTGTCTAAGAGATAAAATGTTTACAGTTCCCACATATAATTTGTTAAATGTCAACATGACTGATAAAGAAAGAATGGACTTCGAAATATTTGTACATGTTGCTATTGATCTACCATTTGAATTGGAGAAATCTTTATATAATTGAATCATTATATCTATGTTCATTAATTTGATTATGTTGTACATTAAACTTGTGAATTTGATCAATGTTATATTTCTTATGCTGCGTGTGTATTGGACTAATGAATATTGTTGCAGGATTTCTAAGTTGAGAATGTGTGTAGGAGAGAAAGTAGTTTAGAGATGAAATATGCCTGAAACTTAGCACTGCCTTAATTTGACTTTTGCAGAAAGGAGCATGCCTTTTTTTTTTAGTGTTTTGTAACCTTGTATCCGCTTCAGACTACAGTGAGTACTGTACTCTACCAGATCATGTTGGTGTGTATCTGGCGTTGTTGTTGAACTTATCAGTAAATGTGTTGCTGTAAGTTGATTCCTGTGAATTCTGTTTGAGAGCCAATATGACAGAAATTGAGGTTTGAGTTTGGTCTCGAGAATTCATGAAGATTTTTGAACATTCCTCGTGGTGTGCTTGGGTTGTGCGCACGAAGATTCTGAAACATTCCTTGTGATGTGCTGTGATAATGCATATGAAGTTCAGATGATTCTCCACAGTTGTGAGTACATCGAAGATTTTAGAACAGTTGTGTCCAAAAAGAAGAAAGTGACTTGGTGCAAACCACGTTATTGTGTACATGTGCTAATGACAGCTACATTCATTGAAAAGGTTATGTATGTTGACTATAATTATCTTTCTAAAAACTCCACTCTCATTTCTATGATGAAACTATATCTATAAACTTTATATATGTTAATTTGACTGCTGATGTCTCTGCTAAAATAAACTGAATTAGTGTCAAACGTTTAATCAAACATGGTTGTCAGGTCATCAGTGGTGCCCCAACAGTCGGCTAGACTAAGGGATAGATAGATAGATATGTTGTATATTTGATTGTTGATTTAATAAATGCAATGTTAAATTTATTAACCTTCTTGCACATATATTAAAACCTTATGCTAGAGTAATAGCAGGTGGCTGGGCACTCATTAAATATAAATATATAACAAGTTTCCACCTGCAGAAGTACTGTCTGTCTTATTATTGTGGAAGGGAGAAGACTTTTACTACACCCTGGGACAATTATTAATAAACATAAATTAAGAAGTTTCCATTCCTTGTAATTAGTTATGGATAATTAATAATAATAATTGTCATAATCAATAACAAAGGGGGCATGTCACAAATAATTTGTAACTGTCCAATGAACACTTACTTGTAATACTTTCCAGAAACTCTTTCTAGTTCCTCAGCTGTGGCACAAAATATAGTAGTCTGGGCCCCGTCCACACTGGTTTTCATGAGGAACCAAACAAATGGAGCAAAGCTGATGCGTACAAAAGAGTTGGCCTTTAATGGCAAGTGTCGATGGGCTCGGCTATTCACTATACCAGGATTTACAGCATTAACTGTCACCTGTGTGTCTGAAGAAAATGAAACAAGAAAAAAATTAAATGTAACACTCTTAATCTTGTCTACCACTAACGTAAATAATTAGTGATTGCAGCTCACCAATCATTCTTCTGTAATAGTCACTGATAGCAATTTAAATTTATTTTGAATGTAAAATGAATACTTCTAGATATTTACTAACCAAATGTCTACAACTGTTAAGAGCTACTATTTAGTTTAGTTATTCTAGTCTGATGATGGTTCAGAGGGCTCCACATGCCAGTAAAGTGAAGAACTTTTTCAAGTTAAATGGCCTTGTCATGCCTTTTCCTTCCTTCATCAAAAACATGCCTTTAATTTCAGGCAAAAAAATAGTGTCCACTTTCCTGCATGCAAGCCAATAAGATATCTCTACATTTCAATGTACACTAGAAGGCTGAGTGTAGAAAGTAAGACAAAACCTGAGCCTTGATGCTTGAGTCTTGCTGACTTGACTGATAAGGCAAATTATATGATATATACTCAGAAACATCACTGAAGAAATAAACACATTAAAACCACGTTACTATGGATACCAAGCCACAAGAATATAACAGGAAATGAAACAACACATTAAGGGGCAAAATATGGTACAAAACAGGGCAGACAGTTACACCCCCCAATATACAATTAAGAAAATCATGCACAAATTAAACATATTTATAAAATGAAAAATATGCCAAGACCTCCAAATTTTCTCCAACATCTTACACAATAAAGCCATTTTTAGATTAAGACTAAATTCAACACCTATAACACACAAGATTTCAGGTCAAACAAAAATAAAATGCAATCACTGTAGAACAGAAAACATTATATAACACTTCCTAATGTGCTGTTCACTATACAATGAAGAAAGAAAAACAGTCAATGACACCACAAATCTGTTACAAGTCCCATTTTCCACACAATCACTACAGAAACAGAAAATTTATTCCCAAAAGCACCCACCAATTTCCTTACAGAAACAAACAATAAACCTATGAAAAATTTTAGGTAGTGACTTTAAAAATACACCAAACAAATAAACTAATAAAAACAAAAACACAGCAGTCACCTGCATTATTAGGAACTACCCTCTCTCCATTTCACTACAGCAAATAGAATGCCCTCTTCAGAATAAGCTGAGAAGAGAAAATCGTCACAGGAACTAACCAAGAAAGAACATGAAATTGCAGGGTTCCTGTGAGGAAAGAAGTTATTGAAGAAAACAAAAACTAATGAAATGCACCAGGAAGTACAGAAAATATTTTCTTTCCACTTTGCAGATGCAAAGTCAATAATGAGAAAATATTAATTTTGAAAAACCACAAAATGACAAACTTCACTCAAGCTAGTAATGAAAAAGGGCTACCAATTGTTGCACTAGGCAAAAAGAAGCTCATTGTCCTTTATGCTCCTTTTGAGCCTGAAAAAATTGATAATATGAATAAACAGATAATACACGAAGATTATAAAGAATGAAATTAAAATCTAAACTTACCTTGAAGTTTTTCTGAAAGGAATGATGAATAGAGTAGCACAGCAAATTTGCTCTGAGCATAAGCCATGCCTGGGGTATAGATTCCTTTCAAGTTAATATTATCAAAGTTTATTTCCCCAAGATTAGCAGCAGCTGCTGCTGTGTTAATTATGCGACTTGGTGCTGAGGCTTTTAGCTTGTCCAAGAGCAGTTCCGTCAATAAAAATGTTCCTGTTAGGTGCAAAATTTAGTTATTATATGTTTTTATGCTCACTCATGCACATGCATACCTCCATTTGCACAGACTGCTCTGAAAACAAGTTACAATTATAAAGAAAACAAATTTATTTAACCAGATTTAAGAAATATTACAAAATAGTTTAGTAGATTCCAAGAAATTACTTAATCCAGGATGTTTCAAAAGTGAGTAATGTTATGATATTCTTTCTAACAGTCGTATGAAAACACTTTACACAGTAAGAGAATCACTCAAACAATTTGTCTTGATGGTAAGGTCATTTTATGTTACTGTGTGTATCAATAATTCCTTAAGACTGGCAGTTTTGACTCTGCAGTATATATGTGAGCCACACCAAAACCAAAAACTGATATGTTATTTATTGTACTTTGAAAATTAAATACAATGGAGTTACAACTTATGTGCATTAGTTTATTCAAATTCAACTATATGTGCTTAGTGAAAGGCAAACAACAAGAAATAGTGTGGTATTCTACTTGTCATTCAGAGTGAGTAGTGAGATAAAAAATGTGAATCTGCTGTTCATCTTAGTTTCCACAGTGTCAAAATCTTACTGTGCTGAGTGCTGATTCTAGCATTTAAAGCCACAGACAGCATGAGCCAATGGGAGAAAAAAAAATTCTTATTTTTTTCACTTCTGACATTATTATATATTTGTATTGTTCAATGTCTTTTCTTTCAGGATTTTATATTTTCTGAACATAAGAAATACATATGTTAATAAAGATGTTTTTTTGAGAACCCACATAGCAAAATACACGAAATATTTCTAAGTCCATTCTCTCTCAATCAATCAGTTAACACACCATTAAGCTAACAGCCGCCTTTCATGTCACACGAAAGTTTTCTGTTGCTGTTTTACATTCATAAGGCCATCCAACAAAATTTGCAATAATTTAAAAAAAAGAACACTTCAAAGAAAATAGTAAAAAAAACAAACAAGCTTTCAAAGCATAGACCTTTAGTGAATAATGCACTTAACTAGACCTGGTTTATAATACAGATGTGGGTGGCTCCATTGCACTTAACATATAAAAAAACATTAATTGCAATTGGAGTGTATTACCTCTATCATAATGGCACCATTTCATAAAACAATTATATATTTTGAAGTATACAAAAATATTTTACAGAAATTTCTTCATAGACAACAAAGAAGATTACAGTTGGAAATTATACAGCAAAAACTTATGATAATAATTTTCTTTGCTGAATTCAGTCTGATATTTCAAATATGCTAGTAATATGACTTACAAAGTTGTTCTTGTAAAAACATATATAAAATTAATTTATGCAGATTTTACCCAAGCATTTTTCAACATAGGCAGGTTCAATCAATTTTAATATTTCAGTTTATTATCTCTTTTTAAATTCAATGTAAGTTATTACAGTGCTGAAATAATAATAAATACATTAAACAATCTTAATCATTTGAATTTTAACATATTAACATAATTTTATTTGAATATTTTACAGATGTTCATCAATTCAGATAGAATTTCTAACTAATTATTGTATATAATAATTTTAAAAATATATTACAGGATTTTCATTAATAATTTATTTACTTTATTTTTTTAATACCAAGCTTTCATGTTGATAAATATAATAAAGATATAAAAATTCTAAATGCAATCCTTTTTAAAAAAATAAAAAATGTCTAAAACTCAAAAACAAATATTACAAGTTAAAGAGTAAATGTAATTTTGATGGCAAACAATTATTAATCTAATCTTGGAAGTCCTTTATTGAACACATTCCAGCTCTTGAAACAGTGACAGTGAGATGTTTGTCAAACTTTAAAAAAACATTTGTGCTAGGTATGCAACTGATATTTTACAAGGCTCATTCAATATGTAGGACTCATTAAAAAAAATCTTAAATATTCAGAACTCTAAGAATGCTGGTGTCTCCATTTTATGACACCTAAGCAAAGTGGCATGTTGGATACAAAAGAAATATATATATATATATACAAATCTATTTATTCTGACAATGGGTTAATAGGCAGATATACTTTTCTGGTTCTGTTTCAGACAAGCATTGTGATGTAGCAAATACTAGTAACTGTAAGCACATACCTATAAGAGTAACTGTTATTTAATAAACAGCTTACCAAGGTAGTTAACAGCAAACTGTAGCTCAAAACCATCCTCAGATTTTTCTTCTGGGCACATCATGACACCAGCATTGTTAACAAGCAGATGAAGATTCTCTTCCTCTTGGTGAAAAAATAAAAAATATTTACCATTTGAAAACTGTAAGCTAACTTTATTTTCAATCCTACACATTATGTTTTCTTTCAAGAGGTCTCAAATATAAAATTCAACAATATTACAAAATATCAGTAATTTATTTTTCCTTTTCAGTCATCTTTTAGCCACCAATACCTCTTATATATACCACAAAACACTCCCAACCAAAATTTTTGAATTTTAAAGCAGGGAGAGAGTTACCTTTTATTGATACTTCTGTGAGGACAAAACAATTCTGCTTCACTGACTGAAGCACAGTATCATTATTCTCCATCATTTAGACATATTCCACAGTGTGGCAGAGTAAATATGCCTATCCCTATTTCTAGACTTAATTGTTATATATATATATATATATATATATATATAGAGGTCAGGATAGGAGACGATATTATTATTATGCTGGTGTTAATGATGAACTTGTTTACACTATAAAAGGAATGCATTCTATGTACAATTCACAACAGTCGCGACAACAGGCAGACGTAGAAAAAACAACACTCAAACACAGCAATGCAGAGCACCACCACCCTCCTTGAATACAAGTGAAAGGAGGAAGGTCCTACAGGAATCCTACAAAAACTGAAAACATCATAAAGATGAAAAGTTTTAACGCAATTCCTGTGGGGCAAAGAAGTTAACGGAAGAAGAAGAAGAAGATGTATAAGGCCATGGACTTGTACATTTGCTGTTTGACTTGGTACCATTTAATAATTTGCTGCCCTAGTCAGAGACATCATTTTATAAAAACATGATCACTATTACAAAGAACCTGTGTGCCTTGTTTTGTGAATTTGTACAAATGGCACTGCCTGCTGAGAAAAAGATAACACCGGACAATGACCCACATATCTCACCCCATCACCTTTGGCATCTGTTGAGCAGAAGAGCAGTGACCAATAGCCTTTCATATTTTCATTACCACCACCCTACACCCCAACACTATTTTATTTTAAATCAATGCTATTTTAAAGTAATCAAGGCTGTAGGCTGACATAAAACCTAGATATCACATTAAAAATCCAGACACTGTTAAAAAAGTGATTATATTTCTCATGCTGCTGATCTTTATTTGAAAGAAATTTAAATTATATATTTTTAAAAATAATAATAGAAATATATATTCAGTAATCAGAAGTGTTCTTACTCTCTTGGAACTTGTCAACAAAAGTATGTATAGATTTGAATGAGGCAAGATCAAGATGCATAAACAGCACATTGATATTGTTGGTATCTTTTTGAATCTCTTCTGCAGCTGCTCTGCCTTCTGTCTCATTTCGGCATGCAAGAATGACACGAGCTCCTTACAAAAATAAAAATGAAATAAAATATACCAATACCATGATATGGGTAAAATCAGTGGAGGAGGGTAATAATTAGAGAATCAGTAGAGTGCAATGTAAGTGATCCAATTTTAATATAAGAATAAGAATAATCACAATTAAACTATAAAACTGATGAATTTTTTAATAATGTTATATGCTTTTGTAATCAGTCATAAAGGCTTAAAAAAAATAATTACTTAGATGCCTAAAATTATTCAAAGAAAAGATGTTTTAAAAGAAGTGTAAAGTGTTATCTGTAGCTGTATCCTTGCAATCTTCAACTTATTATAAACTAGAACTAGTATGTAAAAAAATATTTGTAAAACAATTATTAATTTTATCAATATAGACTACAATTGCTTCAACAAATCTAATTTATAACTGACTAGTACCAATTACAAAATAATATTTGTATTACAGTAACATTTTATCTTGCATACAACATTTATTTCATTTGATTAAAAAGAAAATATAATATGCCTCTCTTAGCAAACTCTGTTGCTACAGCTTTGCCAATTCCTGAACTAGCCCCTGTGACAACTGCTGTCTTGCCATTTAGTTTAGCTCCTCCCACACACTGTGGACCTCTGAACCATGTTCTGAAAATGAATATCAGCATAAATTATAATTAATATAATAAATTTATAATGTACAAAATCTTAGAATATCTTATTTAATATATCTGTGAACTATTTATTTTTTACAAATTCAGATAAATGAGTAAATACAGAAGTTTAAGTTATTTTAACAAAGAAAATATCATTTCAGTGATAAACAGTCAAGCACAAACAAACATTTTCTTGATACATGAGATACAATGCACAAGAGGGACTAAATGTCAATTTTTTTTATGTAGCTTGTTATTAGTGGTAACTCTCCCTGATAAAAATTATAGTCAAGCATGGATCTATATACAGACACTTTATCAGAAGTTATTGCCATTTTTATTCCTATTAACTCATGTTCTTTAATTATACCAGTGTATACAACTAATAGATATATTTATTTATTTAATTAATTACGTGTTCCTAGAGCAAAATCATTACTTTTCCTTTGATGTCATATATATTCTATGATTTGTCTCTCTTGTAAAACCACAATAACATTTACCACAATTTCATCATAATAGAGTATCTAAGTGACCCTCTTATATACATGACATTTAACTTTATCATAATATTTGCCACAATTTCATTATAAAAGTGTATCCAAGCGACCCTATTGTATGCACTACCTTTCTATGTAAACAACAATAAAATAAAATATCTTGTATAAACAATTCATCAACAGCTGTTATTAAAAAACAAGAGTATGATGGGTGGAAAATTAAAATGAGTGCATTGCATGGAACATTAATAAATTTGTTTACTGGAAGGCTTGATTATAAGTCACATTGCAAGTGAAAATTTGAATATAATTTAGCAAATGACCTTGACTATCTTTTTTTTTTTTGATGAGTACTTTGATGTCTCTGTTTTGTGAATGTGACAATGCAAAATAAAGTTGGCCATGTGAAAATATCGGCTTGCTCAGTGAGTGACCTTGATTGTTGGTCTTTTTGATCAACTAGTTCCCCCAAACCCTAAATATGCTCGAAGGGTACACAGAATTGTAAATCTAGATTATTTATTTTCTTATTTCCAATAAATGCGACAATGCAACATAAAGCAAAAAAAAAAAAAAAAAAAAATCCCAAGTTTTTGATTATAAGTCAAATTGCAAAGTGAAAATTTGAGCAAATGACACTTGACCGTTGTTTTTTTTAATGAGTACTTTGATGTTGTCTCTGTTTTGTGAATGCGACAATGCCACATAAAGCTGGCCATATAAAAAAAACAAAAACCCTTCCATGTGCACAAAGGTCAAAGATGCTTTAGCATCAATGCAACATAAAACTTGCCATGTGAAAAAATCTCACACATGCTTGAAAGTCAAGCTTCAGTGTGACATCAAGCTGGCCATGTGGGGAAAAAAACCTCCCACATGGTTTAAAAGGTTAAGGACACTTTAGTGTCACTAAAAAAAAAAATCTCCCACATGTTTGAAGGTCAAGGACTCTTTAGTGGTTCGCACAAAACTGAAAACTATATATATATAGGGCTACAACTTTGAAATTTACTGTAGTAAGTATTTATTTTAAAGCAAACTCTACTAATTTAATTTATATTTTGGATTGACCTCGATTTCTCTTCATTTAGTCTTCAAAGTATGTCTCAACAGAAATTTTAAGTTATTAAAACTTAAAGAAACCATGTAAATGTGATGTCTTGAATTAAAAATACAATAATGGAAAATTTAAGATTTATGAAAACTAAATAAAATGGCATTGCCCAACAATGTGAAGGTTTCCATGAAGACAACATAACTGTTTTGGTGCATGATACTACTTGTGGTGTAAATAATCAGTAACAAAGCTTTCGTTGGAACATGCACGCACGCACATACATATACTCTCTCTTTCTGAAAATAGTTATTAATATAAATTATAATCATAATAGACTTATACTGTTATAATTAATGTGAATTATTCTAATATAATTATACGAAAAATTGAAAAACCCATTATTTTAATATTTAATTTATTTAAAAAATATTATATGCACGCTTATAAAACATTAGCAAAATTGCACACGTAATGCTAATGAGAATATTAATAATAAAAAAAATTCTATAATAATGGGCATGCAACTCTTGTTACTATTTAGTAGGATCACTCTCTAATTTCAAATATGCAGATTTGTACTTGTAAAAATCAGTCTTTAATATCTTTAAAGGTAATATATATCTCTGTCAAAACATTATTTCAAAAATATATTACTATAATAAAAAATAATAGCCTAAAGAGATTGCATTTTGTATAATCTG
The DNA here is from genome assembly GCA_028829895.1 of Sinotaia quadrata. NCBI lineage: Eukaryota > Metazoa > Mollusca > Gastropoda > Architaenioglossa > Viviparidae > Sinotaia > Sinotaia quadrata. Next base: position 33,909,367 of record CM054177.1, on the reverse strand, counting down.
GTATTCAAACAATAAAATTGTCATGAAAGAAAAATTATGACAAACTGCAATCTTCACGAAAGAATATAAATCGAGTCATATGTACCGTAGCGCATAAAAAATGCCAGCGGAAATAGCAATAATAAATGGCCACCAGGATTGAAACATAGCATCAGGATTTGGCATATTCTTCATAAATTCTTTCATGTGTTCATTGGCCATGATTGCAAGATTCCAGGGGCACCTAAGTTAGTGTTTGTTAAGCTAAATAAGCACTCGGACATTTTACGAAACTACTACTACTTGTAGTACTACTATTAATATTACTCATTTATTACTATTACTGCTACTATATAAAATTAAAATTGCTTGTTTTAAATATAGATAAAAACTCAGGCAATAATTCTATTTTCTTGACAGTTTTATTATTCGTGATTTGATAATTAACAAGATTGGACGCTCTTCAAACAAGAAATGAAAGAAATATGAATTCTCAAATAGGTCTATTCAGAAGTATGAAGCGCTTGAGTTCATGTATAATTATAACTATATATAAGAATACTTAAAATAAGAAAGAAATTCAACCACACCTATGAATATTATAATTCATATGATAAAAAATAAAATATGAAAAGCAAATGGAGGAAATTGTTATCCACAATATTCAAATATAAAATAGTGTACTTTCTACAAAAAATCAAATAATCACTAAAGTGTTTGCTTTACTGCTCTTAGTCTTAGGTCAAGCTAAATACCTGATACTTGCTACTGTATAGAAATACTGGGGGGGGGGGGGAGAGAGAGAGAGAGAGATAATTAAATGAATATAAGTACATTTGTATCCTTCGATTTTTGTTATCTTTATTAGAATATGTATTATTATTTATTATGTATTACTGTAATTAGACAAAGTTTCAAAATAATCAAAACCATTAAGTTAAATCTTAATATTACAATCAGAGGGTGGTAGTGAATGAAAGATTCTCTTGAAATCTACACAAAAAAGGCCCAATATATGTAGAATATGCTAACATAATTTTTTGAGACTGTCACATCATTTAATAGTTTAGACAAGTAACTATAGTTGACCTATGATGGATTGCAAGAAAGAAAAGAGTGCCATTCCATGAATGATTTGCTTGTATTCAGTAGAGCCTTTCTTTGTAACAGTGGTCTTAAGCATGTTCAAATTAACTTCACAATTTTCCCCCATTCATTAACCATGCTTTTTTTCAAGAAGAAACAAATTGGGACTTTTATTTAGTTTGAATTAAATGGAAATTCAAATTATTCACTACAGAATTAAAAGAGGACTCCACTGTACTTATAAAGTTATAGTATAGTTATACCATTAATGCATCAGATAACAAATATTTATTTAAATTTTTATTTTCAGTGCTCATTCACATAGTTTTGCAATTTTTTCTCATTTATTTTTTGCAAATAGCAAATCATTCATTCTACCTCTCCCACAGCCTGCTAAAGCACACAAGGTATATTATTGTTACAGTATCACAATTACTGAATTAATTTGTGTTTGTTACATGCATTTGTGACTTTTTTGATTTTAAGAAAAAGGAGGTACATTTAACCATTTCACTCTGTTTAATTAGCAAGTATGTGTATTGATGAAAACAAGAGAATCATTTGTCAAGAAGAGTTTGGATTTTGTCAAAGAGCCATTTGACAGGAAATTTCAGTTGTTATGGGGAAAAGTAGATCAAAACTTATTTGTCCTTGATTAAATGTATACAGTGAATTATCTAAAAGAAATAAATAAAAAAAAGTGTTGAGATTTGTATTGTGTGGAAAGTGAAAAATTAATTAAGACAGTGCAGTCATTTAAGAACCTGAGTTGACAGCAATCTATGGTTAGAACAGAAAAAAAGCCGATTGATATCATGGAGGTTATCACTAATTTTAAACTTAAAAGTCGTTGGTGCATGTCACTTCATCAACTTCATTTTTTCTATGCTTTTTTGCGATGGAACCTAAAAATAGATATTTACTTATTATTTATGTACAATTCAGAAAAGACCTATATGAGAACTCATACACTTCATACTTCTGAATAGACCTAGCTGAGAACTTATCCACTTCGTACTTCTGAATAAACTATATAAGGCAGTATTATTCAAAATGAAGTCAAAAATAGCTAGCATCTGACAATGAAAGGTAACTTTCCATGAAAAAAAAAATCTATTATAGTATTGTAATGTGTGATTTTATTTATTTGGTAAAAACCAATACAAACTTTGGTTTCATAAATTAAAAAAAATTTTTAAAAACATATTCTTGAGTGAGATTTCACAGAACAGTCTTGTTCTGCATTCTAATTATTGCAAACTGCAATATAATAATTCAGTGCTGATTTTAAGATTTTAAAATAAACTGACATTTCTGTCAATTCTTTTTGAGATACTGCCTCAACCATATTTCTTAAAGAAAATTAATTTAAATAGTTCACTTACACTATTTCTTACTTATCAGCAGCGCTGTAGTTATTTAACATTTCTCTGTGATGATATCCATGAACTTGATTATATATTTATGTTAATTGACTGCTTATTTCTATGTAGGACCTAAGATGATACTCCTTTAATCAAAGAAGGAAGCAAAAGCTAACAAATACAGATTACATGAATAGGAATTTTATTATCTAAAGTACAAGAAAGTGGGTTCTAAATTTTAAATAATTTTCCTTTGATTTATATAGGTTCTTAAGGTTTATGTAAACAGAATAACTGGTAGATCTACTAATAAACATATATATTTTTTTCAATTTCAGATTGAAGTCTGGTGAGTTGTATAAATTTAAATGAAGAAATAAGCAGCAGTACTTGACAAACAAAAGTGTACAAGCTTCAAGTAATAGCACAATCTAAGATTTGATGCCATTATAATAAATGGACATGTTATCTTCCTTTTCATGTCTACTTCCAGCTCAGGTTACAGAGTATAATATCATTCATGATGGTTACCTTACACTTGAGGTAAGTACATGGACTCAGTTTTAAATAATCTTACAGAGTATAATATCATGATGGTTACCTTACACTTGAGTACATGGACTCAGTTTTAAATAATCTTACAGAGTATAATATCATGATGGTTACCTTACACTTGAGGTAAGTACATGGACTCAGTTTTAAATAATCTTACAGAGTATATAATATCATTCATGATGTTACCTTGCACTTGACTCATTTTTAAATAGTCTTATACTTATAGAGCATATCATTTATGATGGTTTCCTTTGCTTGATGTAAGTTTTAGACAGCCTTAAAGAGCATAATTTCATTTATGATGGTTACTGTATATGGAATAAGTTTTATACAGTCTTACAGAGTATAATTTCATTATGGAATCAGTTTTATACAATCTTACACTATAGAGCTTAATTTCATTATCATGGTTACCTTATATGGAATAAGTTTTATGCATTCTTACAGAGCAAAATCTATCAAGCATTTGATTTCTGTTTTGGGAATATACTTTATGAACATAAAGTATAAAACTCAAAATGACTCATGACTAGCAGTTTTATTAAAATAATACAGAAATTCTCTAAAGTCATTATATTCTAAAAATGCATCATTATTGTAAACATTATCTGGACAACATTTTTAATAGGTTATATTTTGTGACTAGGGTTTATTTTCATGGAAGGAACAAAAATATGCAGTACATTTATAACAACCTCAAATATAAATTGTAAACATCTAGTACTAAAGTGCACTTTATCCATCTCCACATTCCATTTCACCAGTGACATTACTTAGCTTCTAGCCCTAAGTATCTGTTTTGATTTCACCCATGATGCACCCCAGACAGAAGTTTGTGCTCCTCATCTGATGTATGTATTTTCAAAAAAAAGCATAAATCATTTGATCAGTGTTGATTTACTTGTCAGAGACCCTCTACCTGGAGTTTGCTACCTTTCATAGAGATATATAGATACCAATGTTATTTTCAAGAAGACCATTGAAAATTTTTTATCGAAGAATAGCACTTAGTCTTCTGCATTATTGTTTCTTCAAACTGTGATTTGTAAATTAATTTTGGTTTTATTGTTTCTTTTTTGTTTTACATTATTTTTATTTTATTTTAATTGTGTATTTAAGAAGTTGGTATATAGATCTTGTGTATGTTATGTGCAAATATTGTTAAGCACTTAAAACTTTAAGAATATTAACTGCTTTATTATTTATTATTATTATTATTATTATTATTATTATTATTATTATTATTAACCATATATGCTGCTGTGCTTGTATTATGACAGTATGATGCAAGAAACAAGTAATTTCAATGTGTCATTGAAATATTTAATTTAAATGGAGTGCTCTAATACATTTCGGATGAAATTAAAAAATAAGTAAACTGTTTAATTACAGCCTTTACATATTTTCTCAGAAGCTTTTTTTTTATTGTGACATTCATTTATCTATCAGTATGTCAATCATTCAATCAGTAATACATTAGTTTTAGTACATCAATCTGGCTTGTCTGATTTTAATTTAAATGATGATATTAAAACAATTCACCTTCTTTTTATTGTTACTAGTTTTAAGATATACTTTGCAAGTGGAAATAATAACAAATCTTTGTGAAATCTTTTGCAGGCAGATGAATTTAGAATACGTATATGCAGCCCCCAAAATGAAAGTGTCACAGGTCTTATTCTAGAGTGTGACTGGCAAATGCACTGTCTTCTGACTGGGTACCAAGACATTTTGCAACAGGTAAGATAGGTGTTATCTTGCTGGGGCTACAATATGAATTTTTCCTTTTAAACTTACAAGAACTACTACTTACTGAAAAAGAGAGACACATGTATTTGAGTGATTGTCAGTAAGTTACTAGTGCAAATTTACATTCAAATGGTTAATGATTGGCATACTTTAATCATGAGTCTTAACCTATATTTTATCAGATTTTTATATGTTCATGACTCCCAGTATCAGATTTTCATTTGGTGCATTACAAGTTGCTGATACAATGTCATGTAATGTTTGTTTTTAAATAATTTAAAAGATTTAAATTTATAAGAATTAATTTGCACATTTCAAGTATACATAATTTAGCAATCAATGGTTAATAATAAAAAAAAAAAAAATAGAAAGCACACTCATAGCTGTATTGCATCCACAGATTAATATATGTAATTTATATCAAACAGGTGTTGTCACATAAAAATATGCACCCCTATCCCCAGTCCTCAAAATATATCTGGAAAGTTGTATGAGCCATGAATCAGCAAACATATTGAACATTAATACAGCTTTATTATTTCCTAAACATAATTTACAAATTACAGATAAAAAGATGCAATAAAAATATCTTACTGCCTAACTCCATATGCAGAATGAGTAAGAGCCATCCATTGTTAATCTCCTTGAGTTCTCTATTATATGCAATATGAAAATACGAAAAGATTTGTTTACCGACCTAGCATATGTATGTTACTTGTCCTGAAGTTGTGCTGAATTTGGCAGTTATGCCAGGAAGCTCTTCTGTAATATACCTATACAAAAGTTTCCTACACCTTCATCTACTAGATTATTAATTAGCTTACTTAGTATTCAATTTCTCAGTTAGTAGAAAGATGACTACTATAAATAGTGAACATAGTTGTTTCGTTGAATCCAGGTCAGTGTCTGACCTGGTGCGTCCTCAGACTTGACTGTTTGAGGGAAGCACTTGTTAAGATCAAAAGTGTAATTCAAACTAGTGCTCTGACTTTTCTGTTTCCTGTGCTTTCCTTAACAACAAAAAAATATTGCAGACCAGTTTGCAAGAGTTGGTTGCAGAATATGAGTACTTTTTTTAAATGTAAGTCTTACATCAACTCATACTGAACCCTATTGTTTTTTTATGCAACTATTTCTCTGATGAGATATAAACTGTAAAGATAAGTACTTCATCAGAAATCATAGTTGACATGCTTCCTGCATTGAGATGGGGATAGTTCACACAAATCCTAACCCTGATCCTTACTCATTGTGTTATAGACTTTCCAGATCTTGAAACTGATGTAATAGTTAATGCAGATCCCAAAGTGACTCTTACTCATAGTTTACATACAATCCAAATCCTAAAACTTATGTAATAGTTCACAAATCCCAACATTGCCACTTACTCATAGTTTACACACATTCCAAATCCTGACACTAATGTAGTAGTTCATACAAATTATGAGGCTAACATCATAAATTACACAACTGTTTTATATATACTTAACCATTAATCTTTGTATCTTATTAATATTCAGATGCTTCTTGATAGAAAAAATAAAAGATATCTTTAAAGTGGCCTCAAAATTAATATGATTTGTCATGTCTACTAATGCTTAAAAACTATTGTCTCATCACAACTGCTTATTTTTTACTTTCAAATGAAAAGTGTTGTTCTGTCATAAATAAGATGACATGAATAAAGCTGTTATACTTTATTACAAATTTTATACTGATTTTATAAATAATTGCATATGTTTTTCGGTATATAACTATATAAATTTCTTTATAATCTTATATCATATATTATGCTTTATTATTAACTGAACACTTTTTCATGCATTTTATCTATGCATTAACTTCATTGACAGAGGTTGCAACAAGCCAAGGACCTTCACTGTTTTTTGCAAGAGCTAAAATCAATAGTGGTGAGTTAAATATATAAAACTTGAAAGTAGCATTAAATTCATTTATTTAGTCACTGTTTTTCAAATTTTGTTTGACATGCAGGATAGGCTAACTATATAATCTTCTTGACTTTGTCAGTATTGGGGGATTATAGGTTGTATCCACAAATGTTAACTAATTAACCCACTCCTCCCATTCACTTGAGATTGATTAAACATGAATTTAAGTATATAAAGTATTCATTTTGGTTCAGTCACCATGTTCCATACTCTTATCTTTAAGTCTTAAACCAATAGACTATACATAAACATCACTATTACATAAGGAATTCATTCACCATTCTTTTCTATACGGGCCATATTTATTAAATAAAGATTTTAAATGACAAGAAATGATATATCATGCAATAATGATTTAAAAGACAAGTTAAAAGGGAATTTCATATAGAAACTTAGCTGCGCTGTAAAAGTAATCTTAAGTTATGTTTTGTCAGCAAACCAGGTAGGTTCTGAACTCATAGGATGTATGTATCCTTAGAGTGTAGTACTTGTCATGTTGTCAGTGCTTTGTCTTCAAACCGGGTAGGTTCTTAACTTACACAATGAGTGCCTCTAAAGAGCATAGTGCTGGTCCACATAGTGTTCAGTAACAATCTTCCTGTTGCTAGTGTATTATCAACAGACACTAATCCAGGATCACTCACAGCTCAGTGCTTCAGGTACACAGAGTTGGTAAATCTCATAATATAGAGCTAGGAAGATTAGACTAATAACAGGTTTACTCAGAGTTAAGATGCCAATTTCTGTAATAGAAAATATTGAATCTTTTTAGTGGTCTTTCTTTATAGGTCTACTGTCTGTTAGTGCAAAATAGTGCTGTACATTTTCATCAAAATTTGTTATTTTTAAGAATTTATATATTAAACTTTTAATATCATGCTTCATTTATCTGTTATTGTTTCAGCTTTTTATTCTTTTACAACCAATAAATTTTTATACATACAGTGTATTATGTGATTAGAAAACTTTCTCAAACTACTAAATACACTTTCAGATTTAAAATAATTAAGAGTTAATTGATTATTGTAGAAATGTGTATCATAATGTTTTAATTGTAAAAATCAAATTCAAAACATTTTTTTCTCTCCTCAGGAACAATTGATAAAACAAAAGCCCACTACAACTGGAACATTTGAACACAGTTGTAAAATTGTTGAGGAAATGGAAAAAATTGGTTGGGAAAAGTGAGCTGAAAAATCAATACAAATATCTTTGATGCTGTTACTTAGCTGGATAATATTTTAAATATTCTTTACCATATTGATTAATACTAGAAATAATTATACTTAAAATTTTAAAACATTAAATATATAAAGAGTTGATTGCTGTGATGTTAATTTTCTTTTCCCAAAGAATCTTTTGCAATTGCAAACTGATTGCACAAGTCCCTCTCATGTACAGACTGATGTGTACATGGGCTCACTAATCTCAGGCACAAGGTTGCCTTGGTACCTAAAAAAATTATGTTGGCAAGATTGTTTGGCATAAATTATTATATGTAAATATTACAAAATGACTGACTGAAATTATGAGAAGCACCGCTCACAAGCTGATTTTATACTATTTAACAAAATAATAAATTGAGTTTTGACCAGATTTAAAATATTTTGATGAAATTAAGATTTTTGACATGTAAGAGTAATTTATTAAATGAACAAAATTTTTGTTCGAAATTCTTTCATGCGTCCTCATGTTTGCGACACTAAAACCTATTGAATACTGATGTATCTAGTGACATTTATACATTAAATAAACAAATATTTATTCTTAGAGTCACTACTCTGTTTCAGCCCAGTTCTAAACTTCCCCCAGCCTGTGTTGTTTATTCAAATTTGTGAAGAAAGGCAAAACATAAACGTGTCAGTGGAGTAAATCAACAGCTCAGTAATACAGTTTGTAGAAAAAAAATGTTAATATATATTTTATATTAAAATCTCATAAAAATATGTACCGTGGTAGAGCATCTTATGTGGGTGGCTTCTGACATCAGCATAATACTTTGTGTGATATTGAGGTTTCATTCCATAGAGGAATCATAGGAAGTAAATCATTCAAGTGTTTCTTCATTGGTTGAGCATCAGATGAAGTACATTGGATTGCATATTGTTTGAAAAACATATATGAATCTTTAAATATAATATACTAGAATTACATTCATATGGCAAGATGCTGATATTATGACAGGCATGCAGGAACTGAGACAGAGAACAGCAATGATTCATGTTTTTCATCGCACAGCTCACTCTGACATTTTTCTACCCTTCTGAGTGCATGTAGTTGAATTTGCATAAGTAAATGTACATAAGATGTAATACCACTGTAAACTATTATAATAATATAGAATTCACTTATATTTTAGTAGTAAGTTTAAAAAACAAGAACTAAAAAAATAAAAAAATCTTTAGGTATATAAAAACGAAAATTTTTTTAAAAAATATAAAATTTATATAACTATGCATAGAATGAAATTCTTACATCAATTTGGCTGGGGCTGATTAAAAAATACCAGACTGACTTTGATTGGATTTTTACTGTTTTATACTTTGGTGCTCTAAAATTGCGATAGACTATATAGCATCATATATAACATCTATAGGGGAGTTAGCCCTACAACTACAAAGATAGTAAAATGCATGTATGCGGGGTTGTGACTTAAACACCACAGACTATAAATGACCCTGACCACTCAAACCTCTATGTACTTTGGATGCTTTGTGGACTCACTTTGACCTCCATGCACTGCAGACTCTTTGTGAACTCACATTGACCTCAGTGCACTGCGAACACTTCATTGGATTCACTTATATTGCATTTCTCAGTCTGAGTATTAGATAGTTCCCTAAATGAGATAAAACCTTATGCATACAGAAAGCAACTTGTGTGGCTCATGGCAAGAAGGCCAAAACTTACTATTAAAAAATTTTACTTTAAGCAACATATTCAGAAAACTAACATTTACATGAATCTATCTATCTGTCTGTCTGTCCATCAACCCATCTGTCTGTCCACAACTCACCAAAATTTGCACAACACTTGCAAACTATTGTGTGTGCCTGTGCATTTTTTAAATTGCTGTGCAGTTTGTTAGTGCTTTTTTCAGAATGTTTTTTGTTTATAGCATTTGCATGATGATAGTACTAGGTTTGGAAATGTGTTATCTCCCCCCTTTATGGAGACAAATACAGTTCTACAGTCTTTAAAAGATTAGATCCTAAAAATGTCACAAACAAAAAAAGAAGTACTTATTTTTGCTCTCTTTACCACATCACTCAGACTGGTATTTGTAGATCAATGTCATTAATACAATATTCTGTGTTACTGTGCAGACTTGTAAGTGTGGATTCCAGTTTTCAACAACTTACTCTGCAGTGTAAAGATGCTGCTCAAAGACAACACCTCCTGAAAGTATTTCTTAATACTCAGGTAATTACATTCAGTGTAAGCTTTCAAAAGAAATATAATACAATGAGTTTGTTATTTGTAGCTTTATTTTTATAACTTATTTTCCTGTTATTTTAACTATTGACAGAATTTTCTTTCAAATTTTATTTTGCTAGGGATTGTATCTGGAAGGTTTTAAAAATGTTCATGGCAATTTCCTATTCATATGGTAAGTAGTAGGCAAGAGAGTAGGTAAGAAATGTCATTGACAGTCCCAGCCTTAATATAATGAGGGAACAGGAAAAGGGAGAATGCTGTTGATGCTTTGCCTACATGCATTGTTTCATTCACGGCATTTCACTTTAGAGATTAAACAGGATTATGTCTCAATTCATAATCATCAGTGATGAAATGCAAATAGATAATGACAGCAAGACATCAACTGTTGTGGTTATGTAGATTATTAAAATCTTGCAGGAATGTATCTGCAGAGAATTCCACATTACAGATAGTTAAATAATGTTTCTTACATCTTCCAAAAGTGCATATGAAATTATCATGGATTTATCATCATGGTAAAGACTGCACAGTATTTTAAAAACAGTTAGTCTGTGTACAAATTCTTAAAGGCTACCAACAACATCAAAATAAAAAAAATATATATATACACTTTATTAGTTCACATATGTATATTTCATTGTAAGTTTAGAGTAAATTTAATGTAATAATTTAATAATTTGTAGTTATGGGAGAGAAAAGGCTGAATGTCACAAATTGTTTAATTTTGTCTCATATAACATTTAGTTGCACAGTCATCCATATAAATTATTGATACTAGCTTGAGATAGGGACTTATTACAGACTCATATGTATAAATTTCAGGATAATTCAATACTGGACAATGAAATAGAGCATTTGTAATAATTTATTTTTTATTTACAGGAGGCTGTCATGCCCAAATGTGTGACAAATTTTCCAGAAAAATTTGAATTTCACTGGTCATTTAAAGTAAGTAAATCACTTCAGATTTTTTAAACAACAGAAGTGAAGATTGATTGGCTGTTTTTATTACAATCTCTTTTTCTTAACCACTAAACAAATTATTTGAATTCCAATGGTCAATTAACCTTTAGTTCACAAATTCTTTTTGCAGTGCTAGATTGAGCAATACATACCAACTTTGAAATGAGATACATTTTTTAGATATTTAAATAAATGCATGAAACTTTTACAGTTTTTAGTTAAATTGGATAATTATTTAAGTGTATATATATAAATGTAAAAATTAAATTTAAGAGTTACATAAATAAAATAATATTGAATGTTGAAATGTGAAAATATTTATGGTGAATTTATGTGCCTACAACTTGTCCAGATACTAAATAGATGCATATGATTTTGTATTTTACAAGTGTGTGGTCATTGTAAGTAAGAATAGGCAAGTTATAAAGTTACAAGGTTTTGAATGAGTTTTGTTTTGAAGGATGTTTTCACTCTGTATTGTACTTAAGTCAGAATTTGTTAGTAAATGATTTGTATGTTGGCTTATTGAATGATAACACATGATGAAATAAAATGATGCTCGATTCCTGTGCCTCACTGAATGGCACACATCTATTAGAACTAGTTCACTTTGGTTTGTAAGTAAGGCAGTATTTGAAAAAAAAGAAAGGGCTGTATTGGCTTGTTTGACCTAGCAGATTGCCATATCTTGACAGTCATGACACATAAATCACCTGTTTATAAATATGTAGGATATGTAATTTTTTTTAGTAATTGCATTTATATATGAGTTTGAATCTTTTGTACAATATACTAGAATGGCCAGTGATGTAAAAGTCATCCACTGTTATTGTCAGCCTTTAATAAAATTGTTAATTTGCAAACTTTTGAGTGAAGAACATATTTTATATACTGCAATAAAAACAGTAAGTATTATTTATTAATTGCCTTAAAGAATTATTATTCAATTTTAATATATATATATATATATATATATAATACCCAGATAATTATTTATTACAAAATGGAAAGCCCTCCCCCAATCACACATGTAAATATATATTGTTTAATTGTCCCATTGTTGTTTATCACCAAGACACATTAGTTATAAGACCTTTGATTTAGTAGCATGACACATTAGTTATAAGTCCTTTGTTTTAATAGAGCTTCATGTAGATACCTTTACCAAGACATGATAGTTGTAAGACTTGTTTTAATAGAGCTTCATGTGTAGGTACTTTTATCAAGACTTGATATATAAAACCTTTTTTAATAGCGCTTAATGTAGATACTTTTAATACCAAAACATAATAGTTATAAGGACTGCTTTTATATAGTATTGTCCAGACATTTTAGTTATAATTCTTTGAATTTAATAAATTATCATCTAGACACTTTCTTATAAATATAAAATGGTGGAGTCATTTGAAAAAGAAAAAATACTGTTTCAGGAATTGCACCCTTCTTCTCCTGAAATTCTGAAGTATATTTGCAATTTCTAAAAAAATGTAAAGATTTACTATTATGCTTTTCATGATTATTTAATAACTTTCTTTTTATATGATCTCTACTACCAAGGGTCATTTGACTGAATTAATGCAGCAGTTTGAAGCAGCAGTTGCTAAATATCAGCCGTTGTGGGATGCTTTGGCAGATGTAGATATGCATACCTGGGTGTTGGAACCAGATGTTCCAACTTACTCTTCACTACATCGCCGCATAGTTATTGGTAAGAAATAGATTTTAAAAGAATGACTATTCATGTACACAATTTTTTTCCTAAGAATGTTTGTAAGAAAAGAATATACTAATTAAGGTGTAACTGAATACAATATTCAATTAAAATAACTGTCAGTTTCTTAATAATATTCATTTGCTACCAAAATTAATTCTTTAGCATATGGTGGGCTGGGTGACACTGGTGCTGAACCTGAAAGCTGAGTACTCTATATGGTTACTGCCTATTCTTTGTGTCCATCAGCAGGCAATTGCAGTTCACAGAGAATACCTTCCCCAGCTGAGTGAAATAGGGCTTGCTTGCTTTTTAAGTCTGTTGAGCATTTACATGTAAAGGCCCCACAGGAACTCTACAGAAACTGAGAACATCAAGAAGATGAAAAGTTTCCACGCAATTCCTGTGGGGAAAAGAAGCGATCGTAAAGAAGAAAGAAGAAATTTACATGTATTGCCAGCACTAAATCTGAGTCAAGTAGAGCTTGCCTGCTTTGTTTTAAACAGTGCTGTACATTTTACATGTATTCTTGCTAGCACTAAATTTGGGTCAAGTAGGGCTTGTTTGCTTTCTTTTATACAGTGCTATACATTTAAATGTATTCATGCTAGCACTAAATCTGGGTCAAGTAGAGCTTGTTTGCTTTGTTTTAAACAATGCTGTACATTTTACATGTATTCTTGCTAGCACTAAATGTGGGTCAAGTAGGGCTTGTTTATTTTGTTTTAAACAGTGCTGTACATTTTACATGTATTCTTGCTAGCACTAAATGTGAGTTGAGTAGTGCTCACTTGCTTTAAGGAGTGCTGTACATTTTACATGTATTCTTGCTAGCACTAAATGTGAGTTGAGTAGTGCTCACTTGCTTTAAGGAGTGCTGTACATTTTACATGTATTCTTGCTAGCACTAAATGTGAGTTGAGTAGTGCTCACTTGCTTTAAGGAGTGCTGTACATTTTACATGTATTCTTGCTAGCACTAAATGTGAGTTGAGTAGTGCTTGCTTGCTTTAAAGAGTGCTGTACATTTACATGTATTCTTGCTAGCACTAAATAGAATACTGTGCTTTTTATAGAAACTAAACTGTATCAAATCAAAAATTGATTGGATAGCCATTATGTCTTTCCAGAAAAACCACCCCTCTCTTTCTGCCTGTAAAAATAATTTTATGGAATAAAATTTGTTAGACTATATATTTTTTTCCTAAAGAATGGTTATCAGTAATCATTGCCTTAAAAAATCTTGCTGTTAACCTGTATTCAATCTCTCTGCTTTCATCACTATTTTTGTAGCTTTCACCAGAGCAGGATTTGTGTTTATTTATTTTTTATGAAACAATCATATCTTTCAACTCTCCCATATTTTTCAGAAGTCTTCTAACCTTGGGACATAACTCATAACTCCCTGTCCCTGCAAGAGGTCTTAAATTGATGTTAATTCTCTGGCAATAAGAGAAATAATTTTTCTCTACTCTAATCACTTTTGTTTACACTTGTTAGTCTACCATTTTTTTATGACAGTGCACAGTTTGATCATGTGGCAGTATTTTCATTTAGTACATTGTGCATTGCTAACCTTTACTTCTGTTCTGAAATTCTTACACTACTACTCTTTGTCAAAAGTACATGGCTGCAGAGAAACTCTCAAGAAATTGAGCAGTTATTTGCTCATTGTGTAGATTTTTCAAATGAATACGCTGGGATAATGATGTACAACACCACTTGAAATTGATGCACTGGACAAAAATTGCTAGTTCACAAAAAAAGGAGACCATTGTAAATGACTCTTTCATCAATACTGATGAAGAAGGTAAATTTATTTATGACTCTCCAAAACTGCAGTAACTAAGGAAAGATGCATTCAGGTACATAGTAACTGTGCTGGTAATCATTTCCATCTGAAGCATCCTTTTAAAAGATTAAAAATAAACTTTCTTATTTAGAATTGTTTTTAGAACTTTTTTAATTTCCTGGAAGGCTTCTTTATTTTTTAATATATCATATATTTACTTAAGCCAATGGGACTATTTTTGTTTTGTTTTGTTGTGTTTTCTTTCACACATTTTCTTGTTTTCAATAGTAGTTTTGTCTTGTTTTAACAATAAGATCTGTGAGAATGCACATTTTAAGTTCTTGTATTTATTCAAAACTGAGTGCTTAAACTTAAATTCCATAATTAAGTTAAACTTAAATTCCATAATTTTAACATTTTGTACTTTTAATTTTTTTTAGTTAGAATTACATAACTTGGCTAATTACTTTTTTCTTAATTAACTTTATTTTTATACATATTATATGTCATTTATGCATATTTCTAATACAATTCTTTATTTATATTATTTTTGTTTTAAAAAAATAGCCATGGTTCTATGAACACTTTTAATTTTCTTTATGCATTGTCATTGATTTCCAAGTTGTGTTTGTACATATTACAGATAGTATGATAAAAGCTGAAGTTCTCTTCTCTAATTTTATTATGGAACACAACTTTCCTTTACAGCTGCTGATCACTTCACACAACCGTGTAAAGTGCTATTTCCAGACAGTAGCTTTACCTGCCACTTTGGAAGTGGTCAAACATATACAACTATGATTGCCAAGAACTTAATTTCTCCATAGTTGCATTTTTAAAAAAAGTCTTTAATTTTTAACATTCATTTCTAATAATGCTTGGATTGCAATTAATGTGTTTTGTATTAAGAATGTTTATTGGAAAGTGCATATTTTAAAATAAAAATACTGTCACTAACAGTTGATATGCATGAACAATAAATGTAGGTTTTACCACAGTAGAATTTTATGGTATGAAACAATGTGCTTGGTTTTAATCAGAGCAGGATATGTTTTTTTTTTTCTGGTATGCAACAGTATACATAATTTTCATCAGAGCAGGTAGTTTCTTTCCTTGGCATGAAACAGTATATATAGTTTTCATCAAAGCAGGATTTTTCTTTTGGTTATGAAACAATGGTTGTATCTGTTAACATTGCAGAATTTGATGTAGGTTTTTTTTTTTTTATGAAAGAATAGTTGTAGCTGCTCTCAGAGCAGGGTCCATTTTTTTGTTCTGAAAGAATGATAATAGGTGTCATCAGAACAGGGATTTGTTTTTTGTTACCAAGCACTGTACATAACTTTTGTCAGAGCAGGGTTTGTTGTTTGGTATGAAACACTTTTATCAGTATAGGACTTGTTTTTTGGTATTAAAACAATGTACATAAAAATATTAAGCTTCAAATTACCTGCTATTCAGAATCAAATATGGTACCTGATACTTCATAATCAAAGATTTGCCAGCAAGGCAAATTAATTTATTACCAAAGAATTGCCAACCAAGCGTGTTAATTGATCATCAAAGGTTCAAATATGTAATTGATCACTAAATGTTTGCTAGCTAAGCATGGTAATCAATCCCAAATGTTTGTTAGTTAAACGTAGTAATCAATCACCAAATGATTGACAGTCTAACATGGTAACCAATCACCAAATGATTGACAGTCTAACATGGTAACCAATCACCAAATGATTGACAGTCTAACATGGTAACCAATCACCAAATGATTGACAGTCTAACATGGTAACCAATCACCAAATGATTGACAGTCTAACATGGTAACCAATCACCAAAAGTTCATCACTCAAGCTTGATAATTGATCACAGTCAGCCAAATACAGAATGCTCATTACTTCATCTTGGTATTTGCTTTTAAATTTCATCTGAGCCATCACAAATTCAGCATAAATAATACGTTACTTGCAAACTTTGAAAATGTACATTAAACATCTTTACAAATTGACTTATTATAAGTTAATTACTGACTTAGACCATATTTTAATTATCTTACAGGTTTAAGTGCATCTATTCAAATAACTTTGGACCCAAGACACCCTAGAGCAGTGCCAGAATGCAGGTTTTTGGGAGCAGATCAAGGTAAGGAAGTGTTCTTGTATCATAAAAAGTTTACATTTTGTCTATATTAGATCAAGGTAAGGAAGTGTTCTTGTATCATAAAAAGTTTACATTTTGTCTACATTAGATCAAGGTAAGGAAGTGTTCTTGTATCATAAAAGTTCTTTACATTTTGTCTATATTAGATAAGGTAAGGAAGTGTTCTTGTATCATAAAAGTTCTTTACATTTTGTCTATATTAGATCAAGGTAAGGAAGTGTTCTTGTATATAAAAGTTCTTTACATTTTGTCTACAACGGTAAGAAAGTATTCTTGTATCAAAAAAAAGTTCTTCACATTTTGTCCTTATTAGATTCAGATAAGGAGTAGCTTTGTATCAATGCTTTTGCTTGCATAAAATCAAGGTAGGGAATTGTTCTTGTTTAAGAGAGTTCTTCATATTTTGGCCTAGATGCAGTCAAATTATTACGGAATTATGTAATTTAAAGAAATCCTTCTATTTTGCCTACATGAAGTCTGGTTTGGAATTGTTCTATTCTATAAGCATTGCATTTTAGATATAGTCAAATAAATTACTTTTCACACAATCCAAATTTAATAGATTCATTGATTAAATGTTTCAGTCATATTCTTAAAATATTTTTTTCAGAACATAAGAGATATCAAGAGTTATATGTCTTAGGTTATCATGTATTTTTGTAAAATCATATTTAAATAAAATTATTCAGGAATGCTGAAGATATAATTTTTAAATTTAATTTTATTGTGAACCAGTAATAGCTACAGATCTAGACCGACATGAAAAAATGTATGTATAATGCATCTTTATAATAATGACAATGGTAAAACATATTTTTAGCCTGGATTGCTGGAAGAAAATTAATTTTCTTTGGATGATTGAAGAAAATTAATTTTCTTATATGTCAAGCACAGTTAATCAATCAATATACGTAAAGGTCATTATCACTAATACATCTAGCTGTCACTGTCTCAACTAGGTCATTTAGGGAATTTTAAAATGTTAAAGCTTTGAAAAGTGAAATTTGGCAAAAGGTTAATAATAAAATTAATTTTTTTTTCACATAATAATTAGGTTGATTGGCATTGTCCAAATTTGGGTCAGGGATCATCTCTGACTAAAGTGAATTCACTTAGAACCTTCTAAATATATACAGAATTAATAGGCATGTTTACTTATTATAAGTAAGTCCAGTTAGATCATTCTCAATATATACAGATTTTAATAAGCTTTTTTATTTACATCATGTAAACTTCGTAAGTCCTTTACAATCTTCTAATTTAATAACAAAGAGAAAAAAAGGGAAGGAATGAATTAAAACTGTTCTCTTCTCTCTGGCTGTTGTAGCAAAATCAAAGACTCTTCTTTACCACTCTCCCACATTGCTCACATTAAAAATATTCTTTCACTAAGAAGATCTGAAATTCTTGGTTTGATTTTCTGCAGTTCTTTAAATTACTGTAGGTAAACAGTTTTCTTTGTATGATTTCAATTGTTTATTCTTTCTTTGTCAGTAAATCTTCCTAAATGAAATTTCTTTTCTAAAAATTAATGTTTAATTATTTCAAATTTACAAAAATCATAATAATTTTAAAAAAATGTACTTAATGATTAATAAAAACAACATAAATAATTTAGTGTAAATATTACTTGTAGTGTAATTTAGTGTAAATACCACTCTCCCACATTAAAAATATTCTTTCACTAAGAAAATTTGAAATTCTTGTTTTGATTTTCTGCAGTTTTTTAAATTACTTTAATAAACAGTTTTCTTTGTATGATTTAAAATTGTTTATTCTTCTTCCTAAATGAAATTTCTTTTCTAAAAATTAATGTTTAATTGTTTCAGATTTACAATAATCATAATAATTAAAAAGATGTACTTAATGATTAATAAAAATAACAAATAATTTAGTGTAAATATTACTTATTATTAATTTTCTAAAGTATCTTCCTGAAGCATTTCCATTTAAAATAAATATAAAACTATTAAATACCTTGTTAAATATATCTAAATGTTATTGAAGATGTACCATTTTTTTCTGTTTTATAAAATTTGTTATCAGATCTTAGTACATATTTTAAAAGAATACATTTGAAAAGTGACAACTCTTAAAAAAAAAGCAGTATTTTAAAAAGAATGAGTTCCTTTGTCGATGTTTAAGAAAATTATACATTGTTTATTTATGTATATCACAAAATAAATTTTTGGTCCTGCATTTAATAACTGATTTATTTTTATATGATTTTCCAGAAATACATTTGTAGGTTTATTGAGAATTCTTTTAGTTTTATGAATGAATAGGTTTGACTATAAATTGTTTCATTATTATTTTTTCCCTAGCTATTAGTCCTCTGAAAGAAAAGCTTAACAACAATCTTCATTTGTGGTATGTAGCAAAGTGAATTTCACACACACACACACGCACGCTCTCCACCCAACCACCCACTCTCACTCACCCCCTCCCCTCACTCACTCACTCACTCACTCACTCACTCACTCACTCACTCACTCACTCACTCACTCACTCACTCACTCACTCACTCACTCACTCACTCACTCACTCACTCACTCACTCACTCACTCACTCACCCACCCACCCACTCACCCACCTGGTGTTTACTATTTTATAGTGTGTTTTTATTTTTTGTAATGACATCTGGATTCAGTGTCATCTTAAAACTATTAATCTGTTTTGTTAATTTAAGACATATCTTTTGCTGTAATGAGACTAGAGTTAGCTCTTGTATGTATGATTGCCATTTAATAGTGAATGATGCTCCACAAATAATATTGTTATTATAATATGCATGATTATTACAGTTACTGAATATATTTATTATATAATTTAGGGTGAAAACTAATATTTATATGTAATTTGAATGAAACAAACCAGGAAAACAATCTATATTGACAATTTAATGTAAATTGGATGTTGTTCTGCTTGAGGAAGCTATTATGGCAGAGCACCAGATTAGCCTCGAGAGAATAGCAGTGAATCAGTGTTCTACAACATGAGGAGGGAAACTAGTGGAATTAACATGAACAATAACTTGTAACTTTGGTACAAAAGTATGCGAGACTATTGAGACAGTGCCTAAACCAGATTACATAGAAGCTATTATAGCTTATTTCTAATAACTCCAGACATTTCTGTCCTCTGATAAGAACTAACCTGTGATTTGTATTGACACTAATCTATTGAATTGTGTGTTAAGATATAAGACTGTATAGATATTAAAATTATTTGAATGTGGTTTCATGGAAATATTGATGTCAAGTAATCATTTTTCATTGTATTTATTATATGTATATTTGATTATTGCTTTAATAAATTTATTGACCTTCTTAAACATATTGATAACCTTGTGTTGGAAAAGAAAATGGATGGATTGGGGTTCACTGAATATAGATTAAAGACGGATTTGTCTTCTCCTTTAGTAAGAAGTTTTCCATCTACAGAAATATTGTGTGATGGTAAATGCTTGTCTATAATGCTGTGGAAGAGAGAAAACGTTTACAGATCCCGCATATCCACCAAGTGAGAGAGACAAGTGATGTCTTCTGGAGAATTATTAATAACGTAAATTAAGATTCTCATCACTTATAATTAGTTATAGATGATCAGTTAATTAATAATAATCATAACCATTAACTAGGTGGCATTGGTGTCTATACAGTATAGACTAAAATATTTTGGGCTATGAGTAATGTTCCCATATAGGGAATCAGGCTTCTCATATGAGCACGTGGCAATGATAGTTTATTGAGTTGAGTAATTATTTGTAAATGTAATATATGCTAGAATCTGTTACCCATCCCTGCCTGCAGACCTCCAGTTCAGTGTCTTTCATAAGCACCACAGAAATGACCTATTATTCTTCAGGCAAGTATTAATGTGGTCATATCTGTGCTGACATTTCAGCATTACTGTTCTTAAAATAATTAAAACTGCCTCAGAAAACATCGTTTCAGAGAGCTGAAAAATATCAGCCATTTATTTTGAGGATATACATTTATGCAACACAGAAAAACTACAGTCATCAGCCTTGTGTATTTCAGACACTAAAAATGGCATTTTTTACTCAAAATGTCATCTATGAGATGATTTCAGATAGTAAAATAAAAGGGAATCAAATCACATGATATACTTACTCAACACATCATCCATGTGTAAATCAACTAAATGGGGATTGCTGTAGGCTGCATTTAACATGAACATATTATATATATCAATGGATTACCCTTGATGACAGATTTATCATTGGATTTGTACATATTTATACAGAACTATTTAAGCAAGTCTTTTTTCTTGTTCTACTGACAAATGCTATTCAAAGTTCAATTATGTTTTTTTTTGACTTTGGCATTGCTGGGTATATCTCCTACTCCTAGTATCCTATATAATGTGTCAATTTTCCATTATCAAAGAAATGTTTTGATTACTTTTGATTACTTTTTATGTATAGTAAACATGGCTGGTAAATCTTAATTGTAGACTACAGTGCATTTCTGTATTGCTGTATTATTATTATGTAGGTTTTAGATTAGATTATTTGTGCCAATCTTTCCCACTGTGATGGAGTAAATTTGCCTACCCCTTTTCTATACTTAATAATTATATCTTTGTTGCCAAGGTCAGTGGGGTTGACCTTGGGCACTGCTTACGATAGTATTTTTTTGTGTCAGAGTTGGAATAAACCACTCATGAAGAATGTGCAAAAGAATTTGCTGATGTAATCTAAACTGGTCGTATGTGGATGAGTAGTTTTTAATATCCAATGGTTAAGATTTACAAGAATGAGACCAGCTAATGGGCAGAGATCAAAGTTTACCTGCTGAAATAATTTTATTTTCTAATCACTTTGAATTTGGTGTGGCAGAAGTCCATTCATGAAAGGCAATCGTTAACTTAATGGTGAGTTAACTGATTGATTGAGAGTGAATGGACTTAGAAATATTTCATTCATTTTGCTATTGATGTATTATACTTGTGTTTTATGTAGAGGTATATTATGTGAGTAGACTATTACTTCTACAGTTGTGAATTATGATGCTTATTATATGTTACAGATATGACATTGTTTCTAGAGAACAAATTCATAAATTATTATGT
Source organism: Sinotaia quadrata (assembly GCA_028829895.1). Lineage (NCBI taxonomy): Eukaryota > Metazoa > Mollusca > Gastropoda > Architaenioglossa > Viviparidae > Sinotaia > Sinotaia quadrata. Next base: position 33,887,525 of record CM054177.1, on the reverse strand, counting down.
TATATTTATTATGCTCTATGCGGCGTTATCTTGACAAGGTTAAGTACAAACTATTACCACTTATCTCTCCGTAATTCCATTTCTGTTCTCTGATAAGAATGATCATGTGATTTATCTTGACACTGATCTGCTGAATTATGCGTTGGGATATAAGACTGTATAAGCATTGAAATTATTTAAATGTGGTTTTGTGGAAATATTGATGCCAAATAATCTTTTCAATGTATTTGTTATATGTATATTTGATTGTTGATTTAATAAATTTATTGACCTTTTTATACATATTGATAACCAAATGCTATAGAGATAGTAGGTGGATGAGTGCTTGCTAAATATAGAATATTTGTCTTTAATGTTGTGGAAGAGAGAAAACTTTTACAGCACTCGCATATCTGCCAATTGAGAGAGACATGTGTTGTCTTCTGGAGAATTATAATAACATAAGATTTTCATCACTTATAATTAGTTATGGATGATTATTAATAATAATAATGATCATAACCAGTAACTAGGGTGGCTTTGTGATACCCTAGAATGGCCTAGATAATTGAAAATTTGACTATATTAAAAAAGAAAGCAATTTATAGTCTGTTTCTGAATCAGACTTTCATGCATAATGATGCAGTTGGCAGATTATTTATAGCTAGATAAACTGATGTTGGAATGGATATAAGAGTGAATGGATACATGGTTTTGTCACATCAGTATATGCAATTTATTATTTTCATTAATGATGTACTATTCACTCTACTTCATTACAGTTTGCAGATATTTGTTTATATTTGTGGTTTGCTTTGCAGGGATGACAACCTTTCTTTAGTAACTAACTTGCAACAAGTGCTGGAGATATCTTTTCCTTCTCCAGCAAACTCCAAGAAAGAGGTCAGAACTAATAGAATCAATATTAGTCATCAGTTATTTTATGAATAGACATGAAATTTAATGAGTGTTTAGGTAAAACAAATTTTGCACTAATCCAGAGTACAGAAGGCTGGATTGATGGGGATGGGAATATTCCAGTATTGTCCATCTGAGCAGAGAAAGAAAGGGAGCATTTTAACTACAGATTTGACAGCTGGTTCATCCTTTAAACAATGGTGCTTGCACAGCCCAGTGACAATTTAGATCAGCAGCAGAGTTGGGAAGGTGGGTGGGTCAGTGTGTGGGTGCTACGATGTTATTAAGAAAATTTGACAAGCTGCTTTTCTCATTCTTTATTTCTTATTTTAAAAAATACCACTAGTGTTTGTCTTCTTTTTCTCATATAGTTTTAGTTCTGTGTATAACATTGCATCATTGACCTAGTAGGCATGTACATACAGTGTACCCTTAATTATCCAGGCTAATGGAGGGAAGGGAATGCAAAAAATGCATGAAAAACATGGATAATGTAAACTTTATAATGTATTGTGCTTTACAAATATATATGACAGCTTATTCTAACCGTAGTGGTTCTTACTGAATATTCATGCATATTATTTAATAATAATCAATATTATAAATAGTCATAATTTTATGAACCATATATATTTATATATTTATAGACATAATTTTATGAATTATATACTAGCTAACTGCACCCGGATAATAGAGAGTATACTGTAATAGGAATTCAGCATTGCTTAAATCATTTACCTAGTATTATTAGTAAGTACAGATATGTTAGAAATTTTATATTGCCCACTTCATTTACCTAGATGACACATTGCTTAAATCATTTACCTAGTATTATTAGTAGGTACAGATATGTTAGAAATTCAATATTGCCCACTTCATTTACCTAGATGACACATTGCCTAAATCATTTACCTATCTAGTTACAGATATGTTAGAAATTAAATATTGCCCACTTCATCACTTCATTTATCTAGATGACACATTGCCTAAATCATTTACCTAGTCTAGGTACAGATATGTTAGAAATTAAATATTGCCCACTTCATTTACCTAGATGTCACATATAATATGAATCAGCAATGTTTAAATCATTTACTTAATATTAGTAGCAAATGTGGACATAATAGGAATTAAACATTGCCTATATCATTTACCTAGTATTAGTAGCAGGTGTAGACATAATAGGAATTAAACATTGCCTATATCATTTACCTAGTATTAGTAGCAGGTGTAGACATAATAGGAATTAAACATTGCCTATATCATTTACATTAGAGCACATATATAGCAGGAGTTCAGCATTGCGTTGTCTTGTTGTAATAAAACAATGCATCACATAGTAATATATTGTTAATTTTCATAACTTTGGGTTTTATACTATCATTGTCAGGATTTTAGCCAAGAGTGTGGAATATGCTACAGTTATCGCCTGGAGAATGACATTCCTGACAAAGTATGTGATGATCCTCGCTGCGGGCAGCCATTCCATCAAATATGTCTTTATGAGGTTTGTGAGATGTAGGTAGCATAGTCAGATAAAAAAGACAAGGCAGATAAGATTTAACAAATTAAAATAGAGTGAAATGAAATTAAATATGTGGCATGAGCTTCATAGAGTGAGACTGACTGCATTGAAAAGGGTGTTACCTGAATTACAGACTGAGGGGAATCTGGATTGAAAAGGGTGTTATCTGAATTACAGACTGAGGGGAATCTGGTTGGATTGAAAAGGATGTTATCTGAATTACAGACTGAGGGGAATCTGGTTGGATTGAAAAGGGTGTTATCTGAACTACAGACTGAGGGGAATCTGGTTGGATTGAAAAGGGTGTTATCTGAACTACAGACTGAGGGGAATCTGGTTGGATTGAAAAGGGTGTTATCTGAACTACAGACTGAGGGGAATCTGGTTGGATTGAAAAGGGTGTTATCTGAACTACAGATGGAAGGGGTGGGGGGTGGGGAGTGGGAAGTCTGGTTGGTTTGAAAAAAATGTACTACCTGAGCTACAGACTTGGTGTCTGGTTGTTTAGAAAAAATGTACTACCTGAGCTACAGACTTGGTGTCTGGTTGTTTAGAAAAGGTGCTACTCTGGTTGTTTGAAAAAGTTATTGGTTGGTGAGTCTGGTTGTTTGAAAAAGTTATTATCTGAGCTACAGACTTGGTGAGTTTGTTGTTTAGAAAAGGTGCTATTGAAGTACAGACTTGGTCAGTCTGGTTGTTTGAAAAAGGGTATTATCTGAGCTACAGACTTGGTGAGCCTGGTTGTTTATAAAAGGTATTATCTGAGTTACAGACCTGGTCAGTTTGTTTGAAAAATGGTTACTGAGCTACCTACTTGGTGAGTCTGGTTCATTGGTTTTAAGCAGGTATGAACTATAAACCTGATGAGGATTTGAAAATAGGTATTAGATGTTTGATATGAGCTACAAACCTTCTAACTATGGTTTGAACGGCAACCATAAATTCAATAAAAGAAAGGTAAGTGGCATTTATAGATGACCATGATGAAAGACATTTCTTTTTGTTGTGCATACTCAACAGCAGAAAGGGGAAGCACTTTTTTTTTGCTTATAGCTTGCACTGAAAGTAAGAGAGAAAGCATTTTTTTAAGGTATTGTTCCTATCAAAAATATATATACAGTCACAAACAAATTACATTAACAAACCTTTTAGTTTGAATATGCACATCCAGTTCTTAACCTGCGTCATTTCTGCTCTAGCTAATTTGCTTCTTCATCTGTCTTTTGGAAAGCTTCTGCATAAATGGACTAGGAAGATGTATTTTTAGTGACAAGCTAAGTCTGCACAACCTCATTAGAGTAAAGAGGAAAAACAGTCTTAACAAATTAAAGGAATTGTCACAAAATTTGTGAATATTGCAGTGTTTAAGAAAGGAGTATACTTTTATAAAAATTATTGTGCGTATAATTTTGTATTATCTGTAAAGCCACTATTGAAAGTTTAAAATTGTTTGTCCTCCATGATGATGTATCTAGTACTGAATCATTCTGAGACATAGTAACATCTGTTTCAGTGTTAGGTGTCTACAAATTAATGCAGATTATGGTATGCAACTCTCAATCATGTTATCAGTGTAAGGTCTTAATATTCAGCCTGATGATGGATGATTCCCACTTGAATTTGGATGGTGTAATTTTATGTGAAAATTTAGACCACTCATTTGAGTGGTCTATATAAGTGAACATGTACCTTTAATTCACCCCATTCCATCAGGACAAAAGAGGAAAACCAGTATGTACTAGATTAAATCTTCACAACTTCTCTATGTCATGAAAACACTGCAACAGACAGACTAACCCCTTGACTGCATTCAGTCACCAGTCTCTCAAAAAGTGCCAGATAGTCAATCTCTGCTTCTCTTTCTATGAAGGGTGTTATTTTGAAAGGGCATCAAAATGAAGGTTCTGTGAATTACCTGGGTCAGATGTGGAGATACTACTAATCCTGGGGTTTAGTTCCTGATTTAATTGTGGTTCATGCTTTCTTTCTTTCTGTTTTCAGCCAGAATAAAAAATTCATGCACTCTCCTCTATTTCCTTCTCTCTGGCTCTCCTCTTCTCTTTTTCTCCTCTTCTGTCTTTCTCTCCTCTCTCTAGCACTCTCTCCTCCTCTCTCTCCACTCTTTCTTTTACAAATGCCAATAATTCTGGTCCCTCATATCCCAACTCTTTCCCCATACTAATAAAGGATTGGAATAAATCAGGTATCATGGTATTATGCATAAAGAATTATTTTTAAACAAAGAATATGTACTAAAATGCCTATTTGGGTTAGTTTTTTTTATATTACTGCCGAAGGGGTCAGTAGAGGTTTCCCTTTTACAATTAAGAGTTAAAAGATAAATAGAAAAAGAATGTGCACTATAAATTCTTTCATCAAAATATTGTCATTCACACACAAAATGTATTAAATACTAGTATCAGTAAATAGAACATAAATCAATATATAAAATAATGCAACAATGCAACAGTATAAAATGAAAATGAAAATAAGAAAATGTACAGGCAAATTTTTTCTGTGGACACTTCTTTCTGCTACAGTTTCTATAAAATATATGGTGCATAAGTCTGGGGAGGTTGTCCTGAAGTAATGAAAGGAATTTTAATTTGACAACATATAAAAATCCAGATATTAAAAGTAAAGAACATATTCAAATGAGCTCTCCATTTATGCGGCATGGCGGTTTTAGAAATGTATTAGAAAAGACTGCATCGATATTTAAACCCTATCTTGGCCAACCACGTCTCACCACAATCTCCAGTTTGATCATCAGACTCTTTTGTTCATTCTCTCAATTATCCAACAAGATCAACATTTATCTTCTCAGTAAATGTATATGATTAAAGCCTATATCTCTCTATTAATATATTTAGTATATGACCAATAATGTCGAATTGTGGTTGAATTTGTATCTTAAGTTTTGGAATGATGTACATTCACTCACTCACATTTGTACATTAGTTAATAGAACAATATCTTTTGTTATTATTGAGTGAATATGAGAAAACAATAATTAAGTTCAACCCATTAACATAGAATGTTTTTTGTTTGATGATTTATAAACAATACATTTTCTTTGTGTCAATGCCAACATTTAAATAATTCTTTTTTTTTAAGTGGATGCGATCTGTGCCATTTTGTCAGCAAAGCTTCAACACCATTTTTGGAGAATGTCCATTGTGCAGTAAGGTAAATAAAATATTTATTTGTAAAATTTTCTGAATTTCAATTTGTTTCTACTAAATCTTATGTTATACACATATTTTTGGCTTTTGTCATTAGTATTAGTTTTGACTACACACAGAAATTTAATTTGACTTTTACAGAAAGGAGCATGCCTTTTGTTGCTTTTGATGTTTTGTAACCTTGTATTCACTTCAGACTGCAGTGACTACTGTATGTTGGCATGTATCCAGCAATGTGGTTGAACTTATCAGTAAATGTGTTGCTGTAAGTTGATTTTTGTGAATTCCATTCAAGAGCCAATATGATGGAAATTGAGGTTTGAGTTTGTTCTTGAGAATTCACAAAGATTTTGAACATTCCTTGTGGTGTGCATGGGTAGTGCACAGAAAGATTCTGAAATATTCCTTGTCATGTACTTTGATAGCGCATATGAAGTTCTGGATGATTTTGCACAGTGTGCTTTGTAAGTGCATCGAAGATTCTGGGACAGTTGTGTAATGTGCCTAGAAAGGGCACATTGGACCGTTGTTTAATAAGAAAATGACTTGTTGCAAAGAACTGCGTGATTTGAACACATGCTAGTGACTGCCACCATCATTGAAAAGGTTATGTACATTGACTATAATTAACTTTCTAAAATTCTAAAACTCTGCTCTCATTTCCATGATGAAGCTATAATTATGAACTTGAATTTAATATATATATATATACACACACACACACACATATGTGTGTGTGTGTGTGTGTGTGTGTGTTAATTTGACTGCTGGTGTTTATGCTAAGATAAACTGAATAAATGTCAAAGGTTTAATCAAACATTGTTGTGTAGTGATGTAAATGTCAACACTCTTTTGATTATATTCATATGTTGTATATTTGATTGTTGACTTAATAAATTTATTATTCTTTTTGCACATATATTAATAAAAGTCAGATTTTTATTACTCCTCTAGTAAGAAGTTTCCACCTGCAGAAGCATTGCGGTGACAGGAAAACATTTATCTTATTACTGTATAAGAGAGAAGACTTTTACTACACCCGTATAATCTGCCAAGTGATTGATGAGTGGTGTCCCCTTTGGGAATTATTAATAAACATAAATTAAGATTTCTCCATCACTTGTAATTAGTTATGGATGATTAATAATAATAACCAGTAACAAAGGGGTACATGTCACACTATGTCTGACATTGCAAAGTTGCCTGCACATATTTATGAAATAATTATTGTATTTTTCCTGCAAATATTTCACATAGCAAGAGTGAAAACAAACTTTGTGCACCACATATTAAGATAATATGTAAGGAAGTCAGAGTTCTCCAGAACAATAGCTAAATGATAGCCTGAAGCAAAGTTACCACATCATCCTTTGCAGAATTTTTTATTGTTGAAGTTTCTTTAAGTGAGCAAACCAGGCTGAGTAATAAACAACTCACCCTTGATGCTAACCAATTCTAGGTGGCTGGCAAGTTAAAATCAACCAATGATCTGATACTGGCCAATAACAAATCTAACCTGTAAGAGTAAAAAAAAAGTGATCTGTTAGAAAAATCCTTTCTTCTTATCACTTTGATTTTGTCTATGGTCAAGTCTGGTCTTAAAGGCTGATTGTTAGCTGCTGAGTTATGTTTGACTGATAAAGAAAGAGTGGACTTAGAAATATTTTCTTGCATTTTGAACTATTGATTTATGGTTTGTCATTTGATGGAGAGATGATTTCATGTATTTGGAATGTTGACTTTTAGGAGTTTGCAATTAGATTTAGAAATGTTTTCATGTATTTGAACTGATGTTCTATTAGAGAGATTTTGTATATTGCATTGTTGAACATATGACATTGTCCCTTGTGGAAATGTTATTCTGAATTTGATTATATATTTTATGCTTGTGTGTGAATTGGGCTAATGAATTTATTTACAGGAATGTAAGTTTGAGAATGCTTGTGGAGAGATATAGTAGTTTAGAATTATATAGTACTTGTTAATTTTCATTTAAACAATTAAATTGCTATATAACTCATATTTAATCTATAATGAATGATTCATACTTTAGAACTCTTTCATAATAGCAAAACTTGTGCTGTACAGCCTTCAGGAAATCAGCTTTTACTTGTACATGTAATACCATTCTTATAAAAAGCATGACTTTTGAAATGTGAATTTCCAATATTACCATTTGTATGAGAGGCATCTTTGTATAGGAGAATGACTGGGATCATAAACATTAAAGTAGCATAAACTAACTTTACCAAATATTTCTTTAATTTCTATCCTACTAATCTTAGACATTTTTATATTTCAGAATGTACAAGTGTTTGAATGAGTGAAATGTTTATTTATTCATTTATACTACCCTCAGTTCTGATTTATTTCTTATTTGCATTTCAGCCACTTACTATCAAGATACCAGCTAAGCTAACGTGACTGCTGTTCAATCCCAATTAAGAACATTAAGAAATACCTCCACTAAATGCCTGCAGACAATGATTATGCAAGAATAAACTGTTCTGTTTTTTCACAGAGATTTTCAGTTTAAATATTTATTTATTTTGAAGAATAAATATACACACTGAATAATGGCACTTTTGAAACACTGAAATAAATGTTGTGTGTGCATTATCGGTGTATAATATTTTTCTTCAAGAAAACATTTCTATTCCTACCAATTGTCATACTTTGTCTACCACCACCTCTTAAAAGTCTAAATGATCTCACAGTAATGTGCATTATTTTTATACTATTTCCTGAACAAGTTGAGTTGAGACCCACACTCTATTAGATTTAGAATGTCATGGGTAAAATAAGTGATGGAATGATCCACATCAGGTTACAAATGAACCAACCCAGACAAGTTATAATAAACTGGGTCAATAGGGCTGAATGAATCAGACCACATTAGGATTAGAATGACTTGGGTCAAATTAGGGTTAGAATGACCAAGACCTAGTTAAGATTGGAATGAATCAAATTAAGTTAGGGTTGGAATTATCAAGATCAAGACCAGGTTAGGATTGGAATGAATCAAATTAAGTTAGGGTTGGAATTATCAAGACCAAGACCTAGTTAGGATTGGAATGAATCAAATTAAGTTAGGGTTGGAATGACCAAGACCAACTTAGAATTGGAAGGATCAAGATCAAGTTAGGATTGAAAAGATCTAGCTAGAAATGGAATGACCAGGCCAAGTTAGGATTGGAAAGATGTAGTTAAAATTGGAATGACCAAGATCAAGTTAGAATTGGAATGACCAAGGCCAAGTTAGGATTGGAAAGATCAAGTTAGAATTGGAATGACCAAGAACAAATTAGGGTTGGAAAGACCATATTAGGATTGAAATGACTTTAAGACCAAGTTAGATTAGAATGGCCTGGGATAGGGTTGGAATAACCAAGACCAAGTTAGATTGAAATGACTTGGGTCAAATTAGGGTGGGAATGACCAAGATCAAGTTAGAATTGGAATGATCTGGGTCAAATTAGTTTTGGAATGTCCAAGCCAAAGTAGATTTTGAATCACTAAGGCCAAGTTAAGATTTGAATGATCCAGATTATTGGACAGTTCAGTGCAGTTTGTTCAATGATCATCTATATTTGTCTCATCTTTGAGTTTTGTGGTAGGCATTCCCATTAATTTCTTAGAATTATTTTTCCTGCATAATCCAATTTCTTTCTTTATACTGACAGTTTATTATAATAAATGTACAGTTTTGTTTAAAAAAATAAAAATATTTTTGAATAAGCTGTATAATTTCTGAGTAATAAATTGGCTTTCTTTCATTGATCAGATGTATTAGTAAATAAATATATACATGTACTTAACTTACTGTATGAGCAATTAAAACTAAAAATGTTAAATTAGATTTTTTCTTACAGCTTCATATGTGATCAGAGAATAAAAAAAATAAAATTAAATAGTAGTTAATATACAATAGTTCTTTATTTCAATGTACAATATAGTTATACATTTTTATGTTCTATATAAGCCATTAGTTAAAGACTTATAATTTATATGTTCTGTAATGGTCATTAGTTAGAAAAACGTGATTTTTATGTTAGTTAGTTAACTGTTAGTTAAAAAGCATGTAATATTTATGTTCTATATAAGCCATTAGTTAAAAATATGTAATTTAGTATTGTTCTTCTATCTCATGTGCCCTCTTCTCAGTAGCATACATAATGAAACTCAGAAAACTTGTATTTAAATTTTTTAAAATTATTATTCTTCATTTAAAAAGATCATTTATAGTAACAATCCACTGAAACATACACATTTAAAAACATTTTTATAAAAGATGTTTTTTCACAGGCATGAAATTGTGATACTGGGTCATCACTGTACATTGCTTTTTAGTTTGGCGCCCAGACTGTAAACAAGCAAATAACCTAATATATAACATAGGAAAATAAAATATTAGAGTATTATTACAATTTTTTAAAAAGAATTAAATCTGACAACCATAAAATTAACAGCCAGCAAAATTTCTTTGTTATCATGATTTCCGTGATCTATATCATTAGATCATCATCACAATTCAAGCATGATAAGCAATTTTCAAGATTTACCAGAATATCAGTCATATAATATTATTTAAGTGGATTATATTTTATGCTGCAAAGATATATTATTTGCTAATGAAAGCACTTGTGTCTGACAAGAATTTATGTTGTAAAGATATATTATTTGCCAATATAAGCATTTGTGACTGACATAATTTATGTTGTAAAGACATATTATTTGCCAGTGTAAAGCATTTGTGACTTACAGAATTTATGCTGTAAAGATATAACATATTATTTGCCAGTGTAAAGCATTTGTGACCCCCAAAATGGTGGCACCAATACTCTCATCTCACACTTCTGAAAATAATTTTGTATTTGCCTTTTCTGAAATAAATGAAACCATATCCCACTTTATAGTTTATGTATATGTTTGGAAATAATAGAGTTATTTACATAAGCCAAACTTTTTGCGTCTTGTTCAGAAATTAAAACAAAATCGAGTAATTTACACAAACCAACATTTTGAGGTCATGCTGATAAATTAAATAAAAATGAAGTTATTTACAAAAACCAAACTTTTCTTCATCTTGTTCAGAAATTAAAAACAAATCAAATTATTTACACAAACCAAACTTTTCATGGTCATTTTGAGAAATTAAATACAAATCAAGTTATTTACACAAACCATACTTTTCATGGTTGAATTGAGAAATTAAATACAAATCATTTACACAAACCAAACTTTTCATGGTCATTTTGAGAAATTAAATACAAATCGAGTTATTTACACAAAACAAACTTTTCATGGTCACATTTTTATGGTAATATAAGAGAAATACAGGAATGGGAGAAACAGCAAAAAATAAAAAATAAAAACCATTTCAAGGGACTCATGGATGCTTGCATTTAAAATATGTTTCAATTTGTTTCTTTATTTTATTTTAACAATATTTATATGATATATATCATCTTTGGAATATTCACCTCAGGGTATCAAGGTGCTTTGAGTGCTTTTGTTGTCAACTTGGTAAATAATTGTGAGTTTGTGTGATTTATGAGTGAACTTTTTTAAGTAAATGAGTGTTAATATTTCAGTTAGAGCATTGGCTGGGCAGAATCAGAGGCAATTTTTAAAAGTTCTAGAAGTTTGCTGGTAATACATAAGTGGTAATCAAATAATTGCTTAATTTGTATGTTTCAAGAACAGTGGTGTATATGGTATCTATAATTTATAACAATGGTGCATGTGTTTGTCTATGTAAACTATGTAAGGGTGCATATAATTTACAGGATGTGATACTTGTAGGTGATGAGCAGGGTTAATAGATGGATAATTCCTCCCTATAATTCTACTTGCAAAGGACTTTATAAAATGTGGTGGAACCTCAGTGTGTCAACTTAATTTAGGAGTAATACTCACCTGTAGATTAAAATAACATTTGCTTACATTTAGTGTTACCAGATCACATTCCTTGTATCAGTTCACAGGCCTTTAAACTAAACTATTGCCCATATGAATTAAGTCTTTATATGTCTCATTTTTGGGGTGGGACACTTAAGATATGCTATTGTCCAACTTACAGCTAAATAAAGATTTGCTCCCACCTGCCAATTTGCATAACAGACTTTCCTTGTTAAAAAGCATATGTGTTAATAAAATATAAAGAATTTATTTAACAAAATAAAATAAACAAGTTGAAATTTAACATTTAAAGTAGTTTTTTTTTACACTTTACTTAAGCAGCTATAATTCTTATAAGTTTCTTTTACTTTTACCCTAGAGAAAAATAGAGAATGAAAACAAATATATATAAATGAGGTTACATGGAAAATTTAATTAAAAAATAATTACATCACTGTGGTTTCATATTGTTACACTATAATTTATATATCATGTGATTATATTGTTAAGAGAACAAATGATGGCTTAGTTAAAACTTCTTTCCACAATTTACAGTGTCATGAAATATATTGTTTTGTCCTATCTACACAACCATAAAACATTAACTCGTGAAATGTTGTATAAACATTGTTTTAGCTTTACATGCAATACATAATCACAAAATGTATTACTCATGAAATGTGTTATATTTGCACTGCAATACATGATCAGCAAACATACTAACTCAATTAACTTGTTATATGATACACTCTTCTACTTTATCTGTACATGGCAATACACAATCATAAAATATATTAACTCACTTCATATGTTTAAAATACTGTAGTAGTACTCTAGTTGAAGAAACTGTTGCTTGTTAAAATATTTTAACACTGGTTTAATTGATTATATGACATATGAAAGACTGAACAAAGAAGTTATTGTTATAAGAACACATAAATAATATATACTTGATAAGTTTAAGACTAGTTAAAAATAAATGTGTCAACAAATGCAAGTGACAAAGGTGATGTGTAGAAAATCTAATCTAGGGATTGATGAGATTGACCTTGAATCCTTTTCCCCTAGTCATTCTCCTGACCTAACATAAACCAAGAAACTTAAGAAAATAATCTTTCAAGGTAAAGACACCTGTATAAGAAATCAATAAACACTGGAAGTGGATGTTGAACAGAAATAAATAAAGGACAAACCATACCATTTTAAATGATGACACTTTGAAGGTGTGAAGGGCTCATACAAAGATGGTTGAGTCCAAGGCAACAGCAAACAATATAAATAATGCAGTCTAACATTCAGACCTTCAAGGAGGTTACCATCTGGTTGAAAGAGCACGGAAATTACACGCTAGGCTATCTTCTCGCTGCCTATCACTCGACATGGAAATTGACTGCATGAAACTTCCATACTGAAGGTTACTGTGGGGATTATTTTGCACAAAAAACGAATGTGGAATATGGGAAGCATTTGAAATACATCAGAAGTGGCACCTTTTTAAAAAAAATCCACCAACAGCTGCAAACGAAACCCAAACTACACCTGTCTACACTTGCGAAAAGAAGCCAATACTCACATAGTATGGAAAATACCGCCAGCAACGAAAATTAACTCCACACAGACTGTGAACGAAAAAATTAAAATCAAATGGCATTTTCTCATACACCAACACCAGAGACTGAGGAAAAGAAAACACAAACTCCAACTACTACAACGGAGGAAAAAAATTCAAACAGTGACAAAGAAGAAAAACATCAAAAAGCCGTCAATACGCAGACGAAAAACATCGAAATGAAAGAAAAAAATCCAAACAACAAACGTCTGCACCAGGGAACCAGAAAAAAAAGATTGACGTCACCATTCTGGATGAGGCTTCAAGGGAGCTTGAGGCCCCACCCCACTTACCTCTACCAGTAACACCACCACGAACATCAAATACGGCAACGACAACAACAGAAAGTCAGCCCACACCACCACCACCAACAGCACCAGAAGAGGGCCAAAGAAAGAAAAGATGGCGCCCACCACCACATATTCAGAAGCAACAACAACCGCAGCAGCAACGCAGTCACCAACATCAACGTTGGCAACAACAACAATAGCTGTACTACGAGCAACAGTACCCCTCTTGGGGATTTTTTAACCACCCAATGGCCGATATGATCCAGCTGTTGCTCAACCATTTGTACTGCCACCAGCACCCCCATTCAGACATCCCAATGGACACTGGGGACAGCCACAACAACAGCCAACAATGACAATGCCACCAGTGAGGAGGTCGGGAAGTTGAACAACCCGGGCGCACATACACACTGGGTATAGACCTGGTGCGTTACTAGCCTGGGCTCTGTAAGACACCAACCTCCTCACTATAACATTAGGAATGGCTACAACACCAACAACGCCACCGCCAGGAGCGACAACAACCACAACTCCAGCCCACAGATTACCGAGTTTGGAGTCCTCCTTTGCCGGACAGACATGTTTTGCAACAGACGCAAGCAGCAGAAAGGCACCTCCCCCCACTCCTTTTCCCCCTCCCCAAGCGCAAAAGCGGCAGAAGCCGGAAGTGCCCCCTACACTACTAACGAATCAAACCTTCAAAGGTATGGTTGAGACCTGCACACAAATGCAAAATCCAACAAACCAATATTGTTGAAACTCAGACCTTTAAAGAGATGTCTGAGACCTACACACAAATGCAAAATAACCAACAAACCAATATTTCAGATCAACCCAGATCAACAAAGAGCAAAACTATATGCATTACAAACATTGTTTTCAGTTCCGATAGACCAAGCAGACCAGCAAGCACAGGATAATAAAGACTTGAAAAAATTATGTAATCAACGCATTGCAAAGCCTTCCACAAACTGGAGACTAACGCAGCCAATCAAACAGAATCCAGATCTCTCCAATTACAAGAGATATTACCGGGAAAAGCAAAGGCTATCACCGAACACCTGGAATTACAGTTGGTGAAAATATACAGATGTTACCCATCAAAAGAGTGTAGAATGAAACAGTCTTATCCAATTAAAGAGTGACTTATGCAATTAAATAGTGACATTGGAACAATTCTTCCACTATTTAATGTGTGAACAATACAAACATGTATGAAATGAAGAGAATATTACCCGCAACATTTCTTAATCTATTTTCCATAGCCACACACCTCATGATTGACTCTGGATGTGTTGAATACCATGAAACAAAAATACAACTCTCATCATCCACAATGGAATTACTGATAGCCACTATCATCTCCAGAATTAAAGGAGATATCACTCCAGCAAGCAATCCAAGAAATGTGAACAGTAACATGTTAAAATGTTTGCCTGCTTGCTGTTGGACATTCAGAGACCACTGTGAGAAAACCACCTGTTTTTAGAAGATGAGCCCTCCTAACCCATCACAAGCTCTGGTTCAGTGATTGAGAAGACTAATTAAGTAGCCATTCGTTGTAATTAAAAAGAAACAACTGGTCGCTATAATTTGGGACCGGCATTCGGAGGAGTGCCCGCAATTGTGTACTGATCTTTTTCTCAAGTTGCTAGTGTCTCAATTAAATTTATAAACCATTATAACGTCTAACAGTGTCTAACTAGTTTTGCAGGTACTATACTGCAATTTACAACGTTCTTTATTTTAAACTTTGAAAAGTTTCGGTCAAAAAGCAAAGCCTCGTCCTAATAGAAACCAAATTTTAAAGCGGAGACAGCACAGTGAACGTCACGCAGCACTACGTAGAATATCCTGAGTGTACCGCAGCAGAATGAGTTTTACAATTCATCAGAATAATTTGCAGTTTAATGTTCCCATTTACTAATTTCAAATAATACTTTATTACAATAAATATTTGTAGTAAATATTTAAATTATTTAAAAAGAAAAAGTGGGGAAAGTACTCTTCTGATGCGAAAGTTAGATTTGCCTTAGCAACAGTTCCGTAGCAACCTCTATATCCAGCGAAATGGCGTCCTCACAGGATGAATCAAATAAACCTAGAAGCAAGAGGATTTTCATCAATCATCTAGATCAATATCAAGGAAAAAATATCGGCAAGGTAGGCACACATCCATATTTTTTGTGTGTATTTATTGATTTTTGTATTATACATGTACCAGTACAGATAATACCATAATTCTTTGAATATTACACTTTTATATAGTATTATTATGCTTAACGTCACTATATAATTGCTTAATTTAAACCCCAACTGCATAGTGAAAGTCTTCCTTTAAACTGTGCATTATTATAAGAGACAGTCGGAAGTTATTAAAAATTCCATTATTAATTATTTATTAGAGCGCGTGATTATTTGATAAGGAGACATTTCTGCTTATTGGAAATTACGTCTGAAGATATGCAAAGCGTAAAAAAAAAAATTACACTCTGTAGGAGTAGGAAAATATAGGGCATGAAATCTACCCCAGAAATGCCTGCTCTTGAGAGTCACAAAAGGAAAAACATTATAAATCAAAAGTGAAACATTCATAACCAACCATGAAGAGATCCAGTAGCTGCAACACTTTAATGATTTTATATATTAATATTTTCATTTAAAAAATTCTAACTTTGCTGATATTATTAATAGCATTGTTTGGCTACATGTTATAAATGTGTGTATGTGTGTGTATGTGTGCATGCTTTTGTTCTGTATGGTGTATAATTTGTTTTAGTTTACTTATCATTAGGGACTTTTAATTATTATTTTAATTGAAATAAATACTTTTTTTTTGCCATTTCATTATCAACAGTTTCTTTCTCAATGCGTGGTTGGTGCATCATTAGAAGAGGCAGAAGAGGAAAATGAAGATGCAGCATCAATTTCTTCTGTAATAGAAAAGCCAAAAGAAGGGTGCTATGAGATTGTGGGTACAATAAAAAACCAAGAGAAGCCCAAACCAGATTTTGCTAAAGAGATAATTTCTGTGAGTTCCTTTGTGACAGTTTTTACATTTATAGTAGCAGTTTTCATGATTTAGATCAATAATAAAGTTTGTTAGGGCAGTTAGTAAATTTCCTTTCTGTTATGTTTAAAGAGACAAATATATATATATATATCTGTCTTTATGATAGTGAATTAATAAATAATGTCTTCAGATACTTTTCAAGATATCACAACTTTTGATGCCTGAACTATTGTTGCAATAAAAAAATTCCATTGTCATTCTATTTATTTTTACAATAAAGCTTTTCCAGTAAATATCTAGTTTCATTTATAGGACTTGCTTCAGTAGATTTCATAATGAATGCATAAGGAATATTTAACTCTTGAGAAGCTTTACAAAATTCAGTAACAAATTTTGAATCTATTTTAAGCAAACAACCTAACATATATATGATTATTCTACAAATAGCATAAAACAGTACATTGATATATTAATAGAAATATAATGCATATGGAATTACAATACCACAGTGTGTTTACAATATTTTTATGAGCCAAAATTAAAACAAATACATGAGCGACAACTATTTTTTGGTTGTAAAATAATCTTGAAAAGAAACACTCTTTTTAGTCTTATAAGTAATATTCTAATCATTTCTTTTTATCTGCATAATTTTATCAATAATATACTACATTTTAACAAGATACTTTTGTTAAACAGTTCAAAATTTTTATAGTGTGAGACAAAAATAGATTTGGCCTTGTAATTTGAAAAATTAGGCATTGAAAAATTACAGCCAAGCATACACTATATAGATAGTTTTGTTTGAAAGTGTTCTAGATCTTTTTTGATGCAGCTCTACAGATTTAATTGATAATGTCATAAACTATAATATAACTTTGCAAAAAAATATTCTCTTTTAATACAGGTCTACATACAAGTATATCATAGACATTTGGCAGCCAATTTTTTTTGTGTGCTTTATAAATTTGTTGCAAATTTTTATTTCTGATTGTTTTGCTTCTGGTATTTTTGAATTACATCATTCTTTTATTAGTTTAAATCAAAGGAAATTTCTATTTTTGCAATGTGATAATGCTATTCAAATGCTTTTACATGACATTATTTAATTATGGTTATTTGTTTTATCTTTTGATCTGCCTCACTAAATTTATTTCATATAAATTACTGTTTTTATTTATTGTATTATTGTGTGTGATTGCAGTTTCAGAACAAGGATCAGCTGTATGAACATTTAGCTGAATGTGACATTATTGTTTATGACATCAATGAGGATCCAGATCAGATTGATGAAGCAGTATGGGCCGTGTCAGGTCAGTTTACATCAATCCATCAATAGATCTGACTGTTTCTCTTTTTCCATATGAAGTTTTTTTTTATGATGTCATTATGGCAAAACAAAAATGAGATGGCAGTATGGCTAGCCACATAGGCAAAAGAGTATGTGATAGTTAATCACCAGAGATTTCTTGAATCTATTCAAAAAGGCCTAGCTCTTTATCAGATGGTCTGATGAAATAGAAAGTGAAAGTGAAAGTGAAAACCACTATAAAGAAATGACACAAACAGTGTGAAAGGGTAGCTTTTTTTATCACCCTTCTGACATAGTGTATTAGAGGTTAGAGAATAATTATAAAGAAATCATGATTCACAGTTTTTGAACTGTTGAATAAAAATGGCTGGAAAGAATTTGTGTATGATTGATTACATCGATAACAGGCACTTGGTGGAGAAGTAGGATTAGGCAATTAATTTTGAGTACTTGAGAAATGATCCTAGCTGCAGTTTTGGACACTTTAAAGTTCTTGCAAAAAATAATGCAGCAAACAATGGTGGCTCGTCATATAAAGTCTGATAAGGATGTGTAAATGCAGTAATATTATTGGAGATGCAGACAAGTATAGGGTAGAAAATTACTGAAGTAAAATAGCCGAAGTATTGCTCAGTAATATAATATTAGGTTAAAACTCTATTTCATAAGCTAGAGTCAGTATTGGAGAGTGACTTTTAGTGACTTAATTTGCTGTATCATTTCAGAACTTCACTCTGACTTGGATAAGTTTGACAAGCCTAAAATGTTCATCCTTGTATCTCCTTGTATGACTTGGGCTAAAAGCAAGCCACTGGACCCAGTAAGTATGCATTTTAGCATGGCCACATAAAAAGCTCTAGTTACTATGGTAATTTCTGTAAAATCTACTTTCCAAATTCTTGGACAAAAGGGTGGAAAATAAAGTCAGTGGTGGATGGAGTAGATAGTATTATATTAAATGACTACTTTCTTTATCTCTGAAATCCTCAACTAAAATTCAGCATTCTGGGTTTTGTGTCAAAATAATAAAAAGAAAATTTTTTGTACTGAATTATACTTATTTTAAGTATATTTATATATTTAAAATAAGTATAATTCAGTACACAAAATTTTAATTCAAGCAGTCTACGTTTTTGTTTGACAGCAAAATAAGTCATTTGTTGCCTAGCACTTTCTGAGAAGAAATTTTGTGGGGAAAATCAAATCACTTCAAACCTTAAACACATCCATCATTAAATATTAGTTGGAAATATTTTTTGCCAAACCAGACAAAAGAACAATTTAAACTTATGCAGATCCTTATGTTGAAGTAATGTGAGAAAGAATGCTTCCTAAACATTTAAATTATACAATTTATATCTTTATTTAAATAAATACAAGATGAAACTGTCCACAGGAAAGATCACTTTTGTGTGATAACTATTTAGCTATCTGTATAACAATCTTCTGAATGCACTTAGTCTTGCTTGATTTTAGCAAATGGCCCAGTTCTGGATTGGCAAGCAGCCTTGCTTGAAATTCATATCAACAAAGTACAGTTTTTAAAGAAGACTATAGCCATTTAAGTTTAGAAATAGAATATATTTTCTTTATTCTTCAGATTAAAAATGAACAGTTTTATATAATCATTAAAATATGCATACTGCTTTTCTTTTTTTCTTGTATGTACATATTTTGACCTGAAAAACCACTGTAGTACTAGAACAAAGCAGAAATTTTGAACAGAAAAATGAATGTGAACTATTTATAGTTTTTGAACAAATGTATAAAACCACTCAGCACACTGCTTGATAATACAGTTTCTTCCCTAGTGTTAGCCACATCACTTTACTCCATAGTATTAGTTACATCACTTTACCCCCCCCCCCCCCAGTGTTACTTACTTTACCCCCTAGTGTTAGTTACTTCATCCTCTAGTATTAGTTACATCACTTTACTCCCTAGTATTAGTTACATCACTTTACTCCCTAGTATTAGTTACATCACTTTACTCCCTAGTATTAGTTACATCATATTACCCCCTAGTATTAGTTACATCATATTACCCCCTAGTATTAGTTACATCATATTACCCCCTAGTGTTAGTTGTATCACTTTACTCCCTAATGTTAGTTGTATCACTTTAATTCCTCATTTTAGTTACATCATTTAGTTACCTCCTAGTGTTAGTCACATCACTTTACCCCTAGTGTTAGTTTTATTACTTTTATTCCCTAGTATTAATTACATCACTTTACCCTCTAGTGCTGGTTTAATCACTTTACCCCCTAGTGTTAGTTGTATCACTTTAATTCCCTAATATTATTTACATCACTGCCCCCAACCCAATGTTAGATACATGTTTCCCTCTTAGCGTTAGTTGCATCACTTTACCACATAGTCTTAGTTACATTACTTTAACCCCCCCCCCCCAGTCTTAGTTATATCACTTTAACACTTCAGTAGGTGATGCACTAGAAAAAGGTGGCCTAGATAAATATTTGCAAGAACTCTTTCTTCATAGTTATTGGCAGTATAAATTAACTAAAGTTGGTAGTGGGTTTTGTTGTTCAAATTCAATTGTTTTTATCTTAATAAAAAGACACAACACAGTGGAACTTGGTGTTTAGTTTGAATTAACTATAAACTCCAAATGTTTTGACACTACAAATTCTACTGCCACAGTAGCTTTATGTCATGTCAGTATCAGATGACCACTTTTGACATTTCATCCAGCCTATAGATAAATATATTGTATTTGAATGCGCTTTCCCTTATTTAAATTTAGAAACATCACCAGTGGATATTCAGTGATTGTATATCTATATCTCTCTGCCCACATTCATGCTTGTTTGTTTTTTTGGCTGTGTTTTATTCTAGGATGACCCAGAGATTCCATTCACTGAGGACGACTATCGCCGTAGAAAACCTCATCCCAACTACAAAGAACATCTCAGTGCAGAGAAAACAATAATCAAACTTGGCAAAACAGTGAGCATAATAATTTTGTCTTGACACTCATGAATCAGATAGAAAGGTTTGCAAAATATTAGGATTAATATTTTCATGCTGTCATGAAAAAAACATGTAACAAAGAAAACTTTATACTTTGGACAGTAAACTTGTTTATCTTCAATAATACTTGCAGATTCTTTCAGTCTTAATCTTCTAAAAGCTGCCTTCTGAGAAAGTTGGGAAGCTATACTTTGGGTTCTCTGATTGTGAGACCAAGAAACTACACTGATCTGTCTGTCAGTCAGTCTGTCAATTGGTCCATAAATCATAGTTTGACACTATATGCAAAACAATGAGCATTTTCATTAAGTAGATGATATAGGATACTGTCAGTGAGTGCATTTCTGCAGCTGTGATCCTTACTAAAGCAAACTGATTCATAGAAATCATTATCATTAAGCAGGCATCATTCATCCTGAAATCTGCTCAAGCTAAGCAACATCATTTCAACTGCCATTTGTCCTTCATGCATATACTGGCTTTAGTCATGGGACAAGCTAGTGATCTAGAAGAATGATATCTTGATTTGGTACAGCATCGTCATCTCTACATACTGGATCTTCACTTGATTTCAATATTTCATTGACATACTGCTGTCCAGCAAAATGCACAGTCCCTGCCATTCTTATGTATATGTGTATATAAATGTAAACATATCACCATAATAGTGTTGCAGTTCGAACTGACTATCTCTTGTGTCTACGAATTTTTGGGCTACAGTTGATAGTAAGTGCTGTAACATCTCCACCATGGAGATGGTCAAATAGTGAATGAATTTTATGAATGAATGGAAAAACGTTGGAGCTCTGGTGCTCCTCATGCTACTTGGATTAAACCCACAAGAGGTCACTCAAGGTAGCCACAGCCAATACCATGCTGCTTGGTGAGGGTCATCTGAGAGACCCCATCTCGGGGGGGGGGGGGGGCGACTACCCCTTCCCAAGGATTTTGTGGTGGAACTGGGTTTGGTTTGGTTTGGTTTTCATAACTTTTTCACTCCTACTCACACTGGCATCATCAGTTGAGAGACTTTATGGTCTTGTCTCCCTCCCATGCTTTGCTGCCACTTTCTGATATCAGTGGACACCTTTTCCTCCCCATTTTTGGGCCTTTGAGGATAGTAATCATTTGAGCTACTGCCACCATTCAAGTGTGATCTGGATTGCCCATTCTTCCGTAGCAACCAAAACCTGCCACTGAACCACACCAGTAGGCAAATTTTCAGGCCAGAACTTTGCAAACTAGGATGGCTGTATGGATAGGGAAATGACTAAGGGGTTTCCTGTGGGAGTTCACCATGCCAGTGCAGCTGCCTGCACTGCTTCCTACTACTCCATCACAGTCAGACATGCTGTTCTGACCACCATCCTTTCCAGTGTCTAGAGATTGACTCCTTGTCTAAAAGTTTCATAAAATGATTAGGCATTTGGCTACCTTGAGGTCATAGTTACTCCTGCATATTGTTGTCACCCTTTACTGCTAATAACCATTAACAAATGTCATTTTATTGTAAGGTTTAATCAGTGTACATTACATACTACAAACAGCAACCTTTCTTTAGTTGCCTGTCAACTGGAATTGTTAAATTTAACTTTTAAATATAATATTTGTGACCTGTCACCACAAAAAGATACTTAAGTCGGATTTTGGGGGTATTGAGATATATATATCAATAGAAAGAAAATTGAAAGGGCTTTCTGTTGATATAAAAATAAAGAGTGTAGGACAAAATATGGAAAAGTTATGTTTGTTTGAAGTGCACTACTGTCCGGACGGCCATTTTGAGAAAATCGGCCTCAAAGATTGAACACATTTCTGAGAGGTTTTTCCTTAGCAACCATATATTAATCTGCTTCATTTGCAATCAGAGTTGAAGAAGACACAATAGCTAACACTGTAATAACTATAAAGAACAAATATATTGTTACATCATTTACAGACAACAGTCTTTTTAAGCCATAACGATTAGAATTTCTGTATGCGAGAATGATTATTGTGGCTCACAGAATATTCTAAAATTAAGGCATAATATTGAATTGATACCTCTTTCTAAATCTGATGCTAGCTCCACTAAATAAATCACAGATTAAAGCTGCATTACTTTCACATTCTTAAAAAAAATATCGTTTAAATAATCCAATAATTATAGCACACCTTTCACTTCAGTGTACAGTCAGTTATCGTCAGCTGTCGTCTGCTTCGTCTTTTTCATTGTTCGATCATGCGATTTGCTGTCCATGTCACTTTCAGATGAAAATCCATCAGCTACATCCTCATTAGCAAAATAATCAGATATCAAATCTTTAATCTGAATGCTTTCTTTTTCTAAAATGTTGCTTTCTTTACATGAATTCAACAAATTAGCGATTCGTTTCTCCATGTTTACATTACGCATTACAGGATGAAACTGTCTCCCTTGTGTGCGTTTCAACCAATCGCGACCGTCTTTTTATGAGAGCATGCTTGGTAACTTATAGCAAGCTTTGATAAACTGTCTGCGGATTGGCTGACGCTTTTCACTTTGTTTACGCCAAGCACAGCCTTATAAAACATTCTGATTAGACGTTATAAATAAATAAATAAATAACCAGTGTCGTCAGCATAAAAATAGGCTTTTTCCTGAGCATTCTGATATACAACATGATGAGGTTCAGCCAGGGATGCTACCGTCTACGATCGTCAGATTATAGCACTTTTGGGCCATATTTTTCCTTCGAAGTTAGACAGTAGGTCACAAAAAAATAATAATAAAGCTATTTCTAGTTCGAATTAAAGAAAAACACGCTAGTAATTTGTTGTTCGATGGTTTGGGAACACGCTAAAATGAAAATCTCAATTTCACCCATGTAGACCCCCACCTTCGTTTTTGCTGTTTTTCTCGGCTTAGCCTTGCGCGACTTAAGTATCTTTTTGTGGTGACAGGTCACATTTATTCTACTAGATCTTCAACATCTCAGTATTGGATAAATCCATTGTCATTTCCACAATTTTCTCATAAAATTTTGTTAATATTAATTCCTCTTGCTCTTGGGGGATGGGGTTGGGAGAAAGATTTTACTTTTATAGTTCTTTCATATTTATGTTTTAGAATAAAGCCAGACTTGTGACATTTGTGGTTTGTGCTGGTCTGACTTATGGTGTAGAGGAAAACATCTTTCATTATTTGTTCAAGGTGAGCTGACTTAGCTATTGGTGTTGTGGGGACTATTTTACTTTATGAGCATATTTTACATACATTAAATTGTTTCATAAGCACAGATTATTTATCTAGAAATAAATTTTGCTGTTATGTATTATTGATTTTAATGCTTTATCCAATCTTTTCTTCTGATTATTAAAAAATCTGAAACACATATTATATTTGCAATTATTTCTTACACTTTTGATGCTGCTATAAATATGACTAGAAGATAATAAAGATTAAGTAAAAATTCATAGGAAAATAAATATTACATTAAAATATTAACAGTTATGCTAGCTTCTCAAATTATATGTACTCTTGTGTTTTGCCATTTTCATTTAATAAAGAGATACTTTAAAAGTTAGTACTTTTTTCATAGAATATTAGCAATATGTAATAATATTTATTGCTTGTTTTAGAATAGCTTAAAACTTTGTTGTTTTAAATAAAGTTAATTAATTTTTGATCTGACTTACTGTATTATTGATAGTAAAAGTGTTTGTATTGTAATTATTAAGGAATTGCCTGATTTACTATTCTTAGTAAAGTTGTAGCTGTTAGGGTGTAATTTTGTTTGGAATTGGCTGACTTTATTTGTCTACTTGTATTCCAGTCTGCCTGGCACAATGCTCTTGAACTTCAGTGTTTTGGTAATGGTCAAAATGTTGTTCCCACAATACATATTCTTGATCTGGCTGCGTAAGTAGATGGTTTTTGTGAAGAATGAGCTTGAGCATATGATAAAATTATGGTTTAGTGTTAGAAGGACAAGGAAGTTTTAGCAAAAGATAAGAATTATTTATAATGACAGGAAACTTTACAAATTATACAAATTTATAGTGTTAGAGTGATAGGAAAATTTAGCAAATGGTAAGAATGTTTAAAGTATTAGAATGACACTATGTTTTAGCTTAATAGGACTGTTTATATTGTTAGAATAATAGGAAACTTTATCAATTTATCAGACTGTTTTTATAGTGTTAGAATGAAGGAAGTTTTAATAAATGGTAAGAATGTTTAAAGCGTTAGATGGACAGGAAGTTTTAGTATAATAAGAATATTTAAAGTGTTAGAGGGACAGAAGTTTTAGTATAATAAGTATATTTTTTTTAAAGTTAGAGGGACAGGAAGTTTTAGTATAATAAGAATATTTAAAGTGTTAGAGGGACAGGAAGTTTTAGCAAAAAAATAAGAATATTTAGAGCAGGGATCGGCAAAGTCTGCCTTGAGGCTAGATATGCAAGCTAGTATTCCAGTCCGGCCTAATGACCCCTAGTTATTTATTATTGGATCTGGCTGAATTATTGATGTTTTGTTCCCCTTCATTACTGCTGGTTGCAGCTCAAGCTGTGGCCCATGCTTATTTTTAGAACTTAGGCGCTTCTATGAAACAGAAGGGTCTATGAATGAAAGGTCTTTCCATATCCTTTCGACTGTGGTATGGGGTTAATCTGTTAATGTATTCATGACCTTTGGGACAAATGCAATCCAATCAGGTATGAGCTATCTAAATCACTCATTTTTACAACAAAGGTTTCCAACATGTATCAAGTGTACTTCACTAGGCAAATTCCGAAGTGAAATCAGTAAGTTTACACTAAATTTAATACTGCATTATTGATTTAGATAAGTATTTTAGTTGCTATTCTTTAAATGGGTTATAGTTTTATTATGTAGTTTAATATGATTAGCAGGTTGTTTCCATCGTTTTTTCGTAGTAGTGGGTCTGTTATCACATGCTTATGCTCTTGAACCAGGAATGAACAATCATGTCGCAATCAACATAAAATGTAGAAAATATACTAAGTTTTATGAAGATAAGACAGATGAATTACAGTCTTGGCAGTGTTATTATTTCACTTTAATTTTATAGATAGATGTTTAATGTGACTTCGTTTATTCATAAATCGATGGAAGATTATCAGTATTTACATAACATTGAAAAGATGCTACTTTCACTTAACCTTGATGTTCCACAATTTTACTTGTCTGTTTAAATAATTAAGCCATTTAACATTTCAACAATCTAAATGTAGTTTATTTTAAAACAGAAAGCTGAAAGAAAGCCGAAATTATTTTAATTGTACAAGCATTGGCTTAGTTATAGTTCAACATTAGTATTTCTTCTGGCCTAGTGTGCCTTCTTGACCTCCTGAAATGGCCTAGTGGTCCAAAATGTTTGCCGAACTTGGGTTTATAGTGTTTTGATAACAGGAAGTATTAGCAGATATTAAGGATGTTTATAGCATTATGGGACAGAAAGTTTTAGCAAATGATAAGGATGTTTATAGATATTAGAGTGACATGAAGTAATAGGAAGTTGTAGGAAATAAGATTGTGTTTAGTGTTGACAGGATAATAAGCATGCTTTAGGTATTACATTAATAGGCTTATTAATTTGATTAGTTTAGGAGAGCATTAAGCAGTTTCCATGGTTCAGTTCTTGACATGATAAATAAAAGGAATTAAGATGATTAAAATTATTATCTTCTGCTTGAGTTTTTAAGAGGCAGCTACATGAGAAAAAAAGTAATAATTTATAATAATTTATAATAATAATAAAATACCCATTCATTAAGTGGAATAATATGCAGCATTTGATACCATCTTTCACTTTAATGATATAGGGCTGATATGGCGAATCATGGTTGTTGTCTTATACATAAACCTGCATATGTATTTGAATAGAGGAAATAACTTTTATGATTGTTCAAGGTCAAATTTAGTTTGTGATAACAAAGATTATTCTCATCAAGTTAAGTTAAAATATGTTTGAAATTAATAACACAGGAAATGTGTTTGCAGACATATGAAATGTGAAGTGCTTCTTTATTTCTCATCTAAAAGAAAAATCTTAACATATCCCATCACAATGAATTAAATATATGTGATATATTTATTTGATTCAATTCCATTTGTAATCATTGATCATTGAGAATACTAGAGGGTCATCTCCAACCACCAGGATTAAGTGAAATAAATTGCCTATTTGTACAGTGGAAAATTATGTGCGCAAATGGATGTGTGTGTGTGTGTGTGTGTGTGTGTGTGTGTGTGTGTGTGTGTGTGTGTGTGTGTATGTATTTATGTGTGTATATATACACACATATATGATTAAAACTGAGATGCATATTTGTATAGTACATATATTTATATTATATGCCAAACATTTAATGTACACTGTGCTTGATATTTATAGTTTGTATTATCCTGCAATGACTGAAATATATATAGCAATATATAATCATCTGCTAATCAGCCAATATTGGAACTGGATGTTAAATACATGTACTTATCATCAGCAGCAGCAAAAAACTGGATGTTAAATACTTATCAGCAGCAGCAATGTGTGACATTTCTACTTTTGTTGTTAGGAGAGTATTTTCATATTTTGTTTAGAATCATCCAGAACATTGCTGACTCACGACCAAAAGTGCGATACATAATTGCAAAAGATGATGCACAAAATACATTGGAAGAAATTGTCAAGGTATGACTACTTTACTCAAGTATAACAGATACAGATGTATAATCATTTTCAACTAGAGATAAATTACTTTTTATTATTTTTAAATCACAAAAATATTTAATTTATACATAGATCATGTATATGAAAATTATAGTTTAGTAAAGACTCTTGATTGAACAAGTTTTAGTATGACTATGAACCTAGCTGTATACATATGTTTAACTAGGACCAGTTAAGAAAATTGTCTTAATTCAGTAAACATAGTTGTTTGAATATGTTTAACTAAGACCAGTTAACTCAAGAACATTTACTTCTTAGTTAAACAAAACTGTGTGAACATGCTGAAGTGTGGCTATTTAACTCAAGAATATAATTTTGTGTCTTAGTGAATAAACTTTATTACTGTATATTCATCTTCCTTTGATTTATAAGACCAGTAGTTTGTTTTGAAAAGTTTGCTTTGTAAGTGAAATCTTGTAAATAGAAAGGTAAATTCTCTCGTGTAAAGTGTAATTATTTCTTAGGGTCTAGAAAATCACAGATAAAAAACTATTTCATACCCCTACATAAGTATGATAGTAATAACATTGTTTACTCTTCTTGTAGTTAAATGATGTATTTATCCATTCAGGCTCTGCCCTAATATAGTATAAAAGTATGAAATTAATAACATTCCTGCCTCTTTCTGGTACTTATGAAATTATTTATTCATTCCAACTCTTACTGTTCACTCATGTATCTTCTCATCTTAGTGTTTCCAACATACAGATATCTATGATAAGGGACAGAACCCAGTAAATATTTAGAACTCATACTAGAACAGAACCCAGTAAATATTTATCTTTAAAAAGGACTGCTAATGTAATAATAACTCATCACTTATGCATATTGCTATAACATCTGTGGTATAAAGGCTTATTTGTTTGTTCTCAGGCTGTGAGCACAGGACTTGGAACAGGAAAGGTGAAGTATATCACCAAAGAGGAAGCATTACTTAATAAGGACATTGAGGTCAGTGATGAGTTGTCCTTGTGCATGATCTTTATTTTGTTTGCAGTATGTCATTATATCATACATCTTCAAGACAGTTAAAAAAATTCAGTCACAGATTTACTCTGTCATGATATCATACAGCTTCAAGATCAGATAATGATTCAGTCACATTTCCTTAATCTGTCTACAATATTTCATATTAGTTTAAGTTATATCATACACCTTCAATTAAAACCAGATAAAAATAATCCAGTCCAAGTTCTTTGTTCTGTCTACAGTATGTCATATTAGTTAAAATTAATGTCGTACAGCTTCTAACCAGATATATAATAATTCAGTCACAGTTCTTTATTCTGTCTACAATATACCATATTAGTTTAAATTTATATCATACATCTTCAACCAAATAATAATAATAATTCACTTCAGTCACAACTCTTTATTCTGCCTACAATATGTCATAATATCATACAGTTTCAAGCCAGATAATAATAATTCAGTCACAGTTCTTTATTCTTTCTACAATTTGTCATATTATTTCATATTATACAGCTTCAAACCAGGTAAATAATGATTCAGCCGCAGTTCTTTATTCTTTCTACAGTATGTCATAGTAGTTTAAATTTCTGTTATACAGCTTCAAACCAGGTAAATAATAATGAATTGACAGATGATGTATATACATCAAATGTTAACTTAATGCACTGGTACTTATGTAAAGATGAGATTGTTTGAAGATTCAAATATTTAATTAGGTATTTGCTGCACAAATTTGCTTTTTGTCATGCCCTCATATATACATGTACAGTAATTATTTTAAACACTATATAATATTTATTTATTTTCCCTCTTTCATATTATGCATACATTATCCATTTCCCATGGATATAAATACTTCTCAAACCACACTCACACATAAACAGTTCAGTTACAAAAGTGATGTTAATTTGATTTATAACAAACAAATAGTTCACTCTGTATTAAATCATAGATTAAAAGCATATATTATTAAAATAAAAGATTGAAATAAAATTTTCCTAATACATCTGCCCCATTGGTTGTATTAATAATTCTTTTATTATTTAATATTTAAATATTAATTATTTCTTTTGCATTTTTTTTTTATTTGCACACACAAACTCACATACATGTACATACATATCCACATGAACATGGGTGATAATTAACTTTAAATGGAATTATGGTATTTAATTATTTTAAAATATTTTAAACTTAATATATTTGTGTGCATTGTATTTGTTATTCTCACAGATCTTGATATTGTGCATTCATTTTCTTCTTTACACCTTTTCTTAAGAGCCGATTTTATTCAAACTACATTTCTTGCACATCATTGCATAAACAGTTCACAGATCTAAGTGTAGAACATTCACTTTCTTCTTTTATACTTTTTCTAAGAGTTTTTTTTATTCAAACTACATTTCTTACATATCATTTCATAATCACATTTAACAGTGATTGTCTTATCACATAAAGTTTATTAGTCTGTGACACCACATAATGCTTCATAGTTGGAGTGTTTCTGACTGTTTATTATTGGGAAAACAATAGATGTAAAATTAGAAATAAAAATATCTTTCCTTTTGTATTTTTTCATAAATCACCGTCTCAGAATATTAAAACAATTTGCAAATAATTATGGTTTTCTTTGACAGTAAAAATATTAACAGATTTGGCTTCAGATATATATTTTTATTATATATTTTTATTTAATTTGTCTAGATAACGTAAATTGATATAAGAAAACCAATTTTTAAAATTGTATTACATGTACAATGTACTTATCTTTTTAAATTTATAAAAAGACATAATAAGCAGCATTTCCAGGGAGCAGTCAATCCAAGATGTTGCATCTGCAGTGAGTTAACACAAACTGCATTTCTCAAGCATCAGTTCATAATACTAAACACAAACTGCATTCCCTAAGTACCAATTCATAACACTAAACTTAATTTCTTAAGCACTAGTGTATAACACTAAGCTTAACACAACATACATAATCTGTTCATAGTACTAACTTAATGCAGACTGCATTTCTTATATATGTTCATAACCATTTTAAAACTACATTTCTTACCCATTTGTTGATATTAACAGACTTAATACAAACTCCATTTCTTACCCATTTGTTGATATTAACAGACTTAATACAAACTCCATTTCTTACCCATTTGTTGATATTAACAGACTTAATACAAACTACATTTCTTACCCATTTGTTGATATTAACAGACTTAATACAAATTACATTACTTACCCATTTGTTGATATTAACAGACTTAATACAAACTACATTTCTTACCTATTTGTTGATATTAACAGACTTAATACAAATTACATTACTTATACATCTATGAATATCAGTTCAGTATTAAAAAATACACATATATTTCTTATTTTCTTTTTCAGCAAGCAGACTTTGATCAGCTGCTGGTAAATCTGAGGATGGATGCAGTGTTTGTGAAAGAGAATATGCACATGAAATGGGTGTCAGATACTGGTCTGGTGGAAAACATGTCTTCACTTATAAAGGAATTCAAAGTTGCACGTAACTTGCAGGTGAGATTTACTGGGGTCATGGAATCACTTACGACTGCCTTCAAAACAGAGTGAAGGGAACTCTAGATCAGTCTTGGAAATATGATCAGCATTTAATGTTAGATGTTCTGATTGAATAAAAAATTACAAGATATGTAAATATAGTTATAGTATGTGAAGTTTATTTGTGTTATGGAAAGGTAATCAAACTACTTTTTGAGCATATTTTAATGTAGTAAAGGATATTCAAACATTCTGTTATAACAAACTTCATTGTCATTAAAGTAATAAAGCATTAACTGTAACATAACTCAGTGTAATTAGAATGCTCAAATAGTAGTTGTAACAGACTTCAATACAATTTGTGTTCATATACTGTTTGGTACAGACTTCAAAATAGCAAAGTTGTTCAAACATTATTTATGAGTCTTTAGTGTAACTAAAGACATTAATCACTTTGTTGTGGTAGGCTTCATTGTTTCTAATGGTTTACACATATGTTTGTTGAAACTGACTTTAGTATAGTTAAAATTTTGCTAATACCCTGTTTTAACAAACTTCAGTGCAGTTATATATTATATATATATATATGTATGCTGAAACACTGTAATTAATTAGTTGAGAAGAAATATCAACAGAGAGAAGTAATATAATATAGCTTTAAAATGATCCAGCTTATTTTGATCCATTTTTTCTACTATTACAAATTGCACAATGATACCGGTCTATAGTTTCATTTGTCATTCTGGCCCAGAGGCAAGTTTAAAATCATGACACCTAATACATTTTGACAGTGAGTTATGTTTAAGTCATTAAAATGTGCGCACCACCATAATAGTCATTAGTAGCTACTGGTCTAGAGCTACAAAAAATAGAAAATAAAAGTTTTCGAAATTAACTTTTGTTGAAAAGTCAAGTAAGTGATTAATTTATTGTCATTGGTTTGATCAGCCTCTTTGTGCAGTTATTCTAGGACCTCCAGCTTCAGGCAAGACGACTGTTATTGAACAGCTGTGTCAGTTCTACAAACTACACCACATCAAAATTAAGGATGTTATTGAAGAGGGAATTGAAAATCTGGTATATACTATTTTGCACTTTTTCCCCTTAAAATAAAAAGAGAAAAAAAAGAAAAAAAATGTTATGTAAACTTTTAATTTCCTTAGGCATTCACCATAAAATTTATTACAGTGATGGAAAATGTTGACTTATTTTTGAACCACCAAAACTATTATTAATGAAAAATTGTTCAAATAGATCATTGATTTGCAGTTTAAATGAAATATTTTTCTTATGCACTCTTTCAAAAATAGTGCTTATATAAACAAAACATGAAATATAAAACAACACATAGTTTTAACAAACGGCAATCTAAGAAAGGTTATCAGAATCAGGAAGCAGTTCATCCATACAATACTAAACAGGACATTCATTTCTTAAATGGGTCCTCAATATAATGTAGATCAAAAAGCAGGACATTCATCTCTTACATGGATCATCAATACAATGTAGATCAGTAAACAGGATATTTATCTCTTAAATGTCCTCAATATAATGTAGGTCAATAAGCAGGTCCTCAATATAATGTAGATCAATAAACAGGACATTCATCTCTTACATGGATCATCAATACAATGTAGATCAATAAACAGGACATTCATCTGAAACTTGATCCAGCCAAATAAATGCTTGCACATCAAGATATGGGTGAGGACAACCAAGACATGGGTGTTGACAATCAAGATATGGATGTAGACAGTTAAGACATGGGTATAGACAATCAAAACATGGGTAGGGGCATTCAAGACGTAGGTGAGGGCAATCAGGATATGGATGTAGACAATCCAGTCATGGATGTAGACAATCAAGACAGAGGTGAGGGCAATCAAGAAATGGTAAGGATGATCAAGACACGGGTGAGTGCAATCAAGATATGGTCAAGAGCAATCAAGACATGGGCTAGGATAATCATGACATGTTATGGCAATCAAGACATGGATGAGGTCAATCAAGACATGGTCAAGGGCAACCAAGACATGGGCTAGGGCAATCAAGATGTGGGTGAGGGCAATCAAGACATGGGTGAGGACAATCAAGAAATGGTGAGGGCAGTCAAGACATGGGTGAAGACAAACAAGACATAGGTGAAGACAATCAAGACATGTATGAAGAGAGTACCAATAAAGTTATCAAGATTTTCTTAGACAACTTCACAGTTTTATCGTATTACAGCAATTGGAGGTGAACAACTTAATGAGATTTATCCAAGCTAGTCACTTTCTTCTGTGGTGTGCAGACAGGAACACAGTTCTTAAAGCAGACACCATTCCAGGATGATTGAATGTTACAGAAGACATGCACTTCAGAAAGAACAGTCCTTCTGTGGAGTGGATTTCTGTCCTCTTTAGTGGAACAGAGCTTTCATTCATCAATGGCTCATGCAAAATCTCATTGATTCAGATCACACATAGACATCTTTTTCACAAGATAGAATATGCAGTTGCCATGTTTGTACTACCTCTCCTCAGATTAGAGTACATTCATAGTAGACAGTTTGTGAATCAGCTGGAGTAGCATTTTTACCTCTGCCTTTACTGCAGCCAGTAACATCCCCAGGATCCTTGTGAAGATCAGACAGTCAATAGCTACCACACTGAATCTAATAAATCCATTCAAAAGGAGAAAAGCATGGATAAGCATATTACTAGAATATGCATTTGAAATTCCAAGGCAACTGCCAGTCAGAATGAACCTGGTGAAAAAGTTTCATGCTCAGGTCTTTCACTTGAAACCAGGACTTTCAGCTGTACTCTTTTGGAGCTTAAGATATCAGCATTGATGATCTCAAACAGGACTCTTACTATCAGACTGAGTGGAATATCTTCTATTTTTATTATAGAATTAATTGATTTGACCTCCTTAATATTTCAGCACCAGTGTCAGTTGAATTGTTTGTTTTGTTGTTTGGTGGTAATGATATTTTTCTAGGATACTTACTAGACTTGCTTATGCATAAGTACTCTGATTTCCTGATTTTGTCCAACCCATACTTTACTCTGGGGTACTAAAGGGCAACCACTATCATTAATGGAAAGTATCAAATGAGTTCTTTAATTGTTTTTTTATCCACTGGAGTTTAATGTGAGCCCCTTTATGTATGTGTAGAGAGCAATATGATGCTCTTAAGGTATGTGGAAATGTATCTGAAAAGTATTTTAAAAAAAAAACTTATTTAGAAAAATATTTATTTTAAAATTTCAAGTACCATATTAATGAATTATTTTCTATCCTAAACATTTCATGAAAATATCCATCCATCCATCCATCCATCCATCCATTTACAATTTTTCTTGCATTCCATACAAATTACACTTTAGATTGCCTTCTTGTCAAATAAAATAATTTTGTTGTGCACACTTATAACAAAGAGAAAGAAATAATGTCTGCGTAAGGAAACTGAAAATTTCATGTTGCTATGTCATGAATGAAAAAATAAAATGTTCCTTACAGCAAGCCAAGACGCGCCGTGCTGATGTGGAAGACCAGGAAGAGGAGGATGATGGCCAGGCTCAAGAGGCACAAGAACTGTTAGATCAAATCAATGAAAACAAGGAACAGAATGGAGGACATTTGGATGACCAGTATGTCATACAGTTTTTCCGTGAACGTCTTAAATCCATGCCATGTCAAAACCAAGGCTTCATTCTGGATGGTTTTCCTAAGACAGTGGAACAAGCTAAGGATCTATTTGCAGGTGAGTTTAGACATATTTCTTTGTTTCCAGTGTTCTTATTTTTCATTTTTCATTTCAGCTGACCTAATAACTATTTAAATGGTCGTACTCATATCTATGCTTAAAATGAAATGTTTTATTTTGCAGTGGATGAAGAGGCAGAAGAAGAAGAAGGCAAGGCTAGCTATGATAAAAGCATCATGCCTCAGTTTGTCATTTCTCTTGAAGCAACAGATGAGTTCCTTAAGAATCGAGTAATGAATCTACCAGAGTCTTTAGTGGCAGGAACTCACAACACTGAGAAAGAATTGCTCCGTCGTCTAGCAGACTACCGTGCCTTGAATACAGAGGATGAAACAGTCTTAAACTATTTTGATGAACTGGAGTTCCACCCAGAACATATTGGTAATTTAAAAGAAATTACTTTTAAGATTTTTCTTAGAAGTTTTATTATTAAATTTTGTTGTTTTTCAATGTAATAAGACAAAATTAATTTCCCAAATATATTTTAGAAAAATGGAGCGTTTGTATAAAGACTATATTATCTATCTTTTATATATAGGCTATATTATCTGTTACATAAAAATGACTATATTATCTTTATTATGAGGTGTTCAAAAAGAAACAACATATATATTATGTATGCACATGTTTTTGAAATTAAAATTATTATTATTTTATTGAAATATCAAATGAAACATTGAGGAATGTGATGGATAACATGATTCATTGAATGTATTTATGTACACCATATGATGGCTAACATATTGAACAATTTTTGTAATTTACTAATAAAAAATCCATTGTCTTTAGATTTTGTTTCTTTTTGAACACTTTTTATAAGGGCTCTCTTATCTTATATATTGTATAAAAGTTATAATTATCATATCCGTCAAAGCTGTAATTATTTATACAAGGTTATATCATCTTATCTGTGAAGCTTCAAAGATTTGAATAGGGCCACATTATCATATCAGTCAAGCTGCCAATATTTACTTTGATTTTATATTTTTGGACAGTTAGAAATATCTTTGTTGCATGCATTCTAATATTAAAATAACATAAACTGTTCCCTTTGAAAATATTACTTGTATACTTCAAATCATTTTATACTTCCTTATAATTAAAATAACATAAACTGTTCCCTTTGAAAATATTACTTGTATACTTCAAATCATTTTATACTTCCTTATAATTAAAATAACATAAAGTATTCCCTTTGAAAATATTACTTGTATACTTCAAATCATTTTATACTTCCTTATAATTAAAATAACATAAACTGTTCCCTTTAATGTACTGACTTTTAATCCCATGCTTGGATATGGTTTTACTTACAAGAATTTGCAAATTTGCAAAACTTCTTCAAAGAGAATCTTCTATAATAAAAGAATTACATGTATTTAAATTCAAACTGCAGATTAATTTACTTTTGATTTGTACTTACTTTACAGAAGAGCAGTAGCCTGTATAAATACTATACTTGTTAGTAATATTAATATACATAAATGTGTACATATAAATGTTGTTTTTAAAAAATTAATATTATATTTAGAAATAACACACACACACACACACACACACACACACACACACACACACACACACACACACACACACACACACACACACACACACACACACACACACACACACACACACACACACACACACACACAAATTGTAATCTATTATATCTGCCTGCCTGTCTTTATGTCAGTCTATTCCTTAAAGTTGTTTACAACTACAAATACTACAAATGCTCTTCATAAATAATATTATGTCTTTAGATAAAAAGATTACATTATCTAAGATTGCATAACTCAGTTAAAAATTATTTAGAAAGAATTATGATTTGCCAGGAAAGAATACTAAATTCTGAAAATACAGAAATATGTAAAAATGTAAATATTGATTAGTAATTTTTTTCAAACTAAGAAAATAGTATTGTTTATAGAATTATTAGTTTTACATGTAATTTGTAAAAACACCTATAAAACAACAGTAACTTTTCATCTCCTGGCAACTAAAAAGTGCAATTTCTTTTGTTTGCGATTACCTAATTTGAACTAAGGCATTAAAAGAATGAAAGTTTATTAAAGAGAAAATATCATTGAATAGTTTCAGTATTACATTGTGATAATTAAAAAATATTATAATTGTAATGAACTGTAATATATCTTGAAATACTACTAACAGGAAAAAACTTTAAAATTAAATGCCTTTGATTATTTGAATTTAGATTGAAAAGTTATGATGATGAGCATATCTGGCATTGTATCAATATTGATGAAAAGTATTAAAGCTCTATATTACTTTTTTAGAATCATTGTTAAACTATCATAAGAGATTTTGCTTTGGAACTCTAGACAACAGTATCCTGTAATGTTTGTTCCCCACCACCCCATCGCACACACAGTACAGCATTTTTATTCTAAGCCTCTTCATCTTAAAAACAAACAAACCATTCATTACTTTCATATTCAGAATTATGAAACATAAGCATACTTTGGTTTGGAAAATAAAGCTTTGCATTTTTGAGACTCAAATATATAGCAAACAGATTTTAAAATCTTGCAAACCAGTTGCTTGCACATATGAACAGTAGCACAGTAACATATGACAATAATAATTTTATACATATATTCTTAAAATGGGAGATAGATGACAGTGTGACTGGTATTCATTTGACTACTTTTAGGAGTAGAGCAGTATTGAAGAACTGTTTAGAAGTTTTGTTGTACTTACTTTTCTTTATTAATTTAAAAATTGATTGTTTCATTCTAAAACCTCTCTCAGTATATACAGTTAAAAAATTTATTTCTTTATATTTAAAGATGTAACAAAAGACACATCCCCTATGATGAAGGAAACAGTTGAAAAGATCAAGAAAATCATGAAAACACCCAGAAACTATGGTATGAATTTGAGATCTTTATTTTTACTTTTACTTTCAGTAGAAGTAGTTATTGTATAAGCATAACTTAAGAGTTATGAGAATATATTTAAAATGAAAGTTTACATCCAAAAACATGATCAGATATTTGATTGCTTGGGCATAATATTAAACTAGGTCAATGATTCCTTCAGAATTAGGTTTCAAGTAAATGAAATTATTCAAGTTAAATTGTTATCTTTAGTTTATGCATTGTCGAACTCAGTTTGATATAATAAAAATTCAGATAAACAGTTCCTTAATAGTGTAAAATTAATTTGTTTCAAAATATATGTGAAATGTTACTTTTGATCTTTATTGCAAATTTGATTGCCAGTAAGCTGTAAGAGGCCAATTTTTGATAAAGTGAATATTATATTAGAATTTGTGTACATTTTATTATAGCATGCATTGTCTTATAGTACTTTTGTAGATTTTACTATAATATAACCTGTGCATATTAGCATTTACAGTATTTTTGCTGCTAGTTTGATGACAAATAAATTAGATTTTTAAGAGAAACAAACATACACTTTGTGTAAATTATAGCAATTAGTTTTATTTTCACCCTGACCTTAAGTGAATGATCAATTTAATGCCAGTATTGATAATATTGTGTAGGTCCCACTCCAGAAGAAATTGAGGAAATGAAAAAGGCAGAGGAAGAGGCAAGAGTAAAGAAAGAAGCTGAGGAGAAAGCCGAGAAAGAGAAGCGTGAGGCTGAGGAGGCTGCGGAGCGTAAACAGCGACAAGAGGAATGGGTATATTTGAGGGAAAACTTACTCAGATTACATTACAACAGCTAGTCTAAATGAAAAATTTGACAAACTTAAATGCTTAAATGATGTAAAAGGTATGTTATACTTAATTTCAGGGCTATGCTTGACATAATATTAGGCTGAAGCATATTAAATTGTAAATGAAACAAATAATATACTTTTCTTATATCAGGTCTAAGGAAATACTTTGATAAATTAAATCTCTGAATTGTGCAAATGATACACTATACTTAATATCAATGTCTAAGAGAAAAGTTTGATGAAAAAATATCACTGCCGCAAAACATTTTAACCTGTAATGTCATTGTCTAAACCCAAAAGTTTTGGACATTATTTTAAATTTTAAGTAGTCTGAAATTGAAGGAATTCTCTGTTTTCATAGTCCCAGAGACTGAGTGAGGTGAAGCGAGAAGAGTATGAGTTACTGGAGGCCCAATCAGTGCCACTACGTAATTACTTAATGCAGCATGTAATGCCTACTCTTACACAGGCTCTCATTGATTGCTGTAAGACACGCCCAGAGGATCCCATTGACTACATTGTAAGTCTCACATTATCTGTATGCCTCAAGATACTGTATTATTGAAATATTTCTGTCATTTTGAATATAATAGACTAACTCCTTTATTTTCTAAATATGGGAACTTGGTTTAATGTAGAGATTTCATGCAGATATTGCTTTTTTCATCTGGAAACTTTGTGCAAACATTGCTTTTTTTATCTGGAAACTTTGTGCAAACATTGCTTTTTTCATCTGGAAACTTTGTGCAAACATTGCTTTTTTCATCTGGAAACTTTGTGCAAACATTGCTTTTTTCATCTGGAAACTTTGTGCAAACATTGCTTTTTTCATCTGGAAACTTTGTGCAAACATTGCTTTTTTCATCTGGAAACTTTGTGCAAACATTGCTTTTTTCAGCTGGAAACTTTGTGCAAACATTGCTTTTTTCAGCTGGAAACTTTGTGCAAACATTGCTTTTTTCATCTGGAAACTTTGTGCAAACATTGCTTTTTTCAGCTGGAAACTTTGTGCAAACATTGCTTTTTTTAGTTTAAAAAATGGAAGATTCATGTAAACATTGCTAAATTCAGCTTTGAAACATGAAAATTCATGCAAACCTATTTTTTAAATTCAACTTTAAAAATGGGAACTTCAAAACACGACTCATTCTAAGTTACTGCTTTAAATATAACCTGTTGAAAAGGTCTGACCACAACTGGGTTTAAATAATCAAGTTACTATTTCCAAGTCCCATGCTAAGAACACAGTAAATGGTCTAGGTCTTTGTCAATCAATACTAGCTAGTAAATCTGATATAGATCTTTGTCTCTCCATATAGTTAGTACATCTGACATTGTCCATAAGAGCTAATGGATCTGATATAGATCTTTGTCTGTTCATATAGTTAGTACATCGGACATGGGGTCTTTGTCCATAAGAGCTAATGGATCTGATGCAGGATCATTGTCTGTCCATTCAGTGAGATATGACATACCTGTCATCCAGTAAATCTTGGCATTTTTGGTGTCCAGACATATCAAGTGGGCAAGAGAACAGCATTCTCCCTCAGCATGTGACTGGCCTAATAATACAGACAGGATTGTCCTGTTTGAAGAGTTTGCTTTCACTATAAATAGTGTAGTCCACTTATGTTTGGCAGGGATTTTATTTAAATGAATGTAAAATTAAACAATGCTTGCTTGAAATCTCCACTTTTCAAAGTGAAATGAAGCAATATTTGCATAAAGTCTGCATATTCCAAGCTAAAATTAAGCAATGTACTACCATGGCAACTGATGCTCTTGCTGCTGTTCTGTTAGCTGTTCCATATACTCAATACCCTGAGGTCCCAAAGACTGCTTCCCCTGAAAGACTGACCCCTGCAAACTTTGTACCAATTTCATTGTTGACTCCTATCCAGCACCAGACCTGAACCAACCCTCTACAGAGTGCTGTTAAAGCCCTAACTAAATCCCTATACGAACTCAGTTTGGTTGTGAAGTTAAAGCACCTACAATGAAAGACTTTATTTACTCAAAATGAAATGGACATTAAATCCTCAATTTCAAATTTATCCAATCTATTTTTATGTGAACTATCTGTTTATCTTCTTTATACTTTGCTTGTTATTTTATATTAAACCTGATCATTTTTCACTTGATAAAAGGGGCATGTTAGTTATTACATTATTCATTTATGTTCTTGATATGACTATACACTCAAGATCAAATAACCCTTGTACAGTAATTCAAGGGTTATTTAAATTCTTCTTCCCTTTATCTTGAATAAAAGAAGCTACTTGGTTTACTCCAGTTTTAATGTCATATTGTCGTGTTCTTTTAATCAGAAATATAACAGTTCAGACATGTTCACTTTAATTTCTTACTCTTTATTAGTTCAGACCTGTCTACTTTAATTTCTTACTCTTTATTAGTTCAGACCTGTCTCCTTTCATTTCTTACTCTTTATTAGTTCAGACCTGTCTCCTTTAATTTCTTACTCTTTATTAGTTCAGACCTGTCTCCTTTAATTTCCTACTCTTTATTAGTTCAGACCTGTCTACTTTAATTTCTTACTCTTTATTAGTTCAGACCTGTCTACTTTCATTTCTTACTCTTTATTAGTTCAGACCTGTCTACTTTCATTTCTTACTCTCTATTAGCTCAAACATACCTGCTTTTATTTTTTTACTTAAAATTAGGATCTATCACTTTAGCTCAGTTTGCTCCTGGAGGTGATAATTCTAAACACTGACTGTTTATATATACATACTCTTTTCATATTAAAATTAGGATCTATCACTTTAGCTCAGTTTGCTCCTGGAGGTGATAATTCTAAACACTGACTGTTTATATATACATAATCTTTTCATATAAAAATAATTTAAATGGCAGAAAATTCCTTACCTACTTTTCATTATTCACCTTAGTTGTAAACATATTTTTTTATTTATTTATCTTTTAGGTAAAAGAAGCTTTTGCTTTAATACAACCATATGTCTACAACCTTATCACTCTTTCAAACTCACTGCTAATTTAAGATGTTTTCTTATAATGAGGGCTATTGAATTGAGTCTGTTCTGCTGAATCTTGAATTATAAAGTGCCCTGATAGCCTGTGAGCATTTGTTTGCCTTAACATTTGTAGACCCCTCTGTACTTAGAAATATGTGGAAAGTAGCCAGGAAAATCTTAACAATATCCCTTTCTCCTCTGTCTGGTGACTGGAGCAGTACTTTTCTTACTCTGTTTGTTACAAACAAAGTATTTTAAAATGTTGATTCATTGTTTGTTACATAAAAAGTATTTTTAAATGTTAATTCATTGTTTGTATATACAAAGTATTTTTAAATATTGATTCATTGTTTGTTACATACAAAGTATTTTTAAATGTTGATTCATTGTTTGTTATATACAGAATATTTTTAAATGTTGATTTCTTTGTTTGTACTTGTATATACAAAGTATTTTAAAAATTTTTAAATGTTGATTTGATGTTTGTTGCATACAAAGTATTTTTAAAATGTTGATTCATTGTCTGTTACATATAAAGTATTTTTCTTACTGATTTATTATTTGTTACAGGCAGTGTATCTATTAAAAAAAATTTTGATTCATTGTTTGTTACAAGTGGAACATCTTTTTAAAATTCTGAATCATTATTTGTTACAGGCAGAGTATCTTTTCCAGCATAATCCTCAAGTTGACTGATGGGTTAGTTTGTTCATTGCCATCCTCTTGCACCATGCTAGTTGACTGATAAGTTTGTTGCTATTAACCAATGCCCATCCGTCATAAAAAGTTCACTCATGGATTTATGTGAAGTTGCCAAACAGACACTGCAAGTGTTGATTGATAATCTATGTGTTAACTGTCAATCAGAGAAGGTGATTGAGGGACTTGTAATAATTGCCATATGCCTACACCATACAGTGACTTTGACAAGACAGGAACAGTTTCTCTATGAAATTATTGTAAAACATTTCAATATTTTTTTTTAGTTGTCTATAGTAATATACACACTCTGATTAAAAAATAATATTTTAACTTGCATGTATCCATCAAATATAAAAACATTTTATTTCAATATTTTTTGAAAGATATTATATAATTTAAAGTTTATTTCATATAAATAAGAAACCAAACTTTAAAAATACACTATTTGATGTTTTAAATGTAGTTATGTTATAATTTATAAAAAACATATTGTATTTCTTGACAAAATTGTCTCCTTCAGTGATTTATGAACTTTGTCTCTAATCTCACTTCCCTCCCTTGTACGTTGTCCCAACCTTCATCTGTCAGTATCTTATTTGAATTATAATTATGAAATGGATAAAGATTGGAAAAATAATGTTTACTTGTTCCTAGCTTGTTCAGGTCTTTATATTTATCACTCTCTCCCAACTAACTAGTCTGTCTATCTATCTCTCTCATTATCTTTCTCTTTCATTTGATTAGTCTGTCTATCTCTCTCAGTATCTTTTTTTCTCAGTTGATTAGTCTGTCTCTGTCTATCTCCCTCATTATCTTTCTCTCTCAGTTGATTAGTCTGTCTGTCTCTCTCATTATCTTTCTCTCTCAGTTGATTAGTCTGTCTGTCTCTCTCATTATCTTTCTCTCTCAATAATTAACAACTGCATCAATTGCTACATTCTCCATATAATTCTCTTCCCAAACAGAAATGTGATACTGAGTGAAAAATGCTTATGAAAGCTGTCCTCATATGATTATTTGAGTTAATTTTAAAATGTAATGTTAAATAATAGTTGCAGCAGGGACTAGATGATTAAAAAAATAATGCTGACTTCTTGAATCTTGAGATTTGTCAGAGTTTCTTACCAACAATATTATGTGCACAAAAGTAAGATAGAATATTACTTTGAAAGAACACAAGCAGCCAACAAAATGATAGTAAATTTGGCAATTATTTATCATAATATGATTTTCAAGGTGATATTTTGCTGTAAAGAATGCATTTATATATAACAGTATGTATTTATCACTGTAAATGCCCCATTTGTATGCAATCTATGAATCATGCAAGAAACAGCATAGGAAAAGCAAATTAATGATACTCTGAATAATGTTCTGGTGAATGCATATAACACACAATGGTATAAGCTTAGGAAGCTGCATATAATGTAACAAAACAGGCTACAAGATAGTTGTATGCAATGTAACAAACACAAGGGTTCAAGCTTAGATAGCTTCATGCAGTGTAACAAAATGGGGTACAAGATAGTTGCATGCAATATAAGAAAACCAAAGGTTCAAGATTAGATAGCTTCATGTAATGTAACAAAACAGGGTACAAGATAGTTGCACGTACTGTAACCAATACAAGGGTACAAACTTAAATAGCTGTATGTAATGTGACAACACAAGGTACAAGATAGTTGCATGTACTGTAACAAATACAGGGATACAAACTTAGATAGCTGCATGTAATGTGACATACACAGGGTACAAGATAGCTAGCTGCATGTACTGTAACCAATACAAGGGTACAAAATTAGCTGCATGTAATGTAAAAAAAAATCACAAGGATACAAGATAAGTGTAACAATACAAGGGTGCAACATTAGATAGCTACATATAATGTAGCAAACATATGGATAAAAGATAAGCATGGGTTCGAGATAGCTGCGTATAATATAGCAAACACAGGTACAAAACAGCTGCATTTTGTATATTAAACACAAGTTATAAGATAGCTATATATAAATGTAAGAAAATGTGTTCATTATTATATAACTGCATGTAATATATAGGGATACAGGATAAAGGCATACAAAAAAGATGCATGTTACGTATCTTGCTCTAAAGAAATAAGACCTCTATTTATACTGCAGTAAAGAAATAAGACCTCTATTTATACTGCAGTAAAGAAACAAGACCTCTATACTGCAGTAAAGATATAAAACCTCTATTGAGCAATTAATTTATACTGCTATCAAGAAAACTTAATTTATGAATTAATTTATACTGTTTTCAAGAAATGAAACATTCATTTAAGAATTAATATATGCTGCTCTAAAGAAAGAAAATGTCTAATGAACAATTCATTTATACTGTTGCTAAGAAATAAAATCTGA
The DNA here is from genome assembly GCA_028829895.1 of Sinotaia quadrata. Classification (NCBI taxonomy): domain Eukaryota; kingdom Metazoa; phylum Mollusca; class Gastropoda; order Architaenioglossa; family Viviparidae; genus Sinotaia; species Sinotaia quadrata. The sequence goes on along the minus strand of CM054177.1, from coordinate 33,843,053 downwards.
TTTAACAATTAATTGTTAATTTAGTTACAGGTAGAAAAACCCAAAATTGCTCTTCGGTGTGTGTGTATGTGTGTGTGTGTGTGTGTGTGTGTGTGTGTGTGTGTGTGTGTGTGTGTGTGTGTGTGTGTGTGTGTGTGTGTGTGTGTGTGTGTGTGTGTGTGTGTGCATGTGTGTGTGTGTATGAGAGAGAGAGAAAATCATATGGCCAATCATAGACATATTTAATTTTTTTCACAACTTAGGATGAGTCGCCTCATTACTTTAAATGGGTTAAAATTTAAGGGCTTTTAACAACTGTTGTATTGCAATTTATTTTCACTCAAAAATATATGTTACACCAATTTTTTAAAACGTTGATTTAGAGGGCTGCTGAACACCAAGCATTTTTAAGCATTACATATACTTGACACTAGAAATACTGAAGAACAGTGACTCATTCCAGAGTCTTAAAAATGTCATACATGTATTTATATGTATAAATACCATTACGCATACTTGATGCTAGAAATACTGAAGAACAAATGGTGACTCATTCCAGAGACATAAGATTGTCCTATTTATATGTATAAATACCATTATGCATTCTGGACCTTAGAACGACTTGTTGTCACATGTCCAGTTATATTTAATGACCCTGCCACTATATCAGACTCTAAAGTGTCAATATTAGATTATTATATAATCACACTTCACATCATGGGAATCAGTCAGTGCCTCATGTGGTAACCTTAGGCATTGTAATAGCATATAAACTAAGGCTAAGAACGTTCAACGTAATTTTAATAGATAGATATGCAAATGTTTAGTTAAAATGATGAAGGATAATAATACTATTTCATAAAAGTAATTAATAAAACATGTTCGGGAATTGCTCCATCTCTCATTCTCTCTCTCTCTCTCTCTCACACACACACACACACACACACACACATACATATGATTCCATTGCCATATCAAATATGATTCCATTGCCATAAAATAATCAAACATGTAACGACACTCTCTCTCTCTCTCTCTCTCTCTCTATATATATATATATGATTCTATTGCCATAAAACAACACAATCAAACATGTAACGACTAAATGTACAAATCAAATATGATTCCATTGCTGTAAAACAACATAGCCAAACATAATACATTGCTGTCGCACCACATACTATTCTGAAACTATTTAATAATCTGCACAAAACAATTAGTTTTTGCTACAAATTCTTAGGAGTAATTATAAAGTACTAAAATAGGCTGAAGAAGATTAGTGGATTTGAAAAGAAATTACAAATAACTTATAAGAAACTATAACTGTATTACTTTATATTATTAAAGATATTGAACATTAAAACATACACTGCATTATTTTTTGAAAGTATAAATATATTATAGATCATTGCATTACTGTATTTAACTAAAGATAAAGGTTATTGAAACATAAATTATTTTATTTTAATATAAATTTATTACAGGTGCATGAAAAAGAAAACTGTTGTTTTATTTTATGACTCTTTTTGTCTGTGTTTTCAGAATATATTGCTTAAATAAAATTATTTTATAGTGAGGTTCCCCCCTCCCAGGTAAGAACCATAATACCATAATAATGAAAAGAGGGAAGGGAGAATGAAAAAGTAAGAACCATAATGCCATAATAATGAAAAGAGGGAAGGGAGAATGAAAAAGTAAGAACCATAATACCATAATAATGAAAAGAGGGAAGGGAGAATGAAAAAGTAAGAACCATAATGCCATAAAAATAAATAGAGGGAAAGGAGAATGAAAAAGTAAGAACCATAATGCCATAAAAATAAATAGAGGGAAAGGAGAATGAAAAAGTTGACAGAGAGATGGAGGAGGGGGAAAAATAATGAATGAAAGAGGGAATGGAAGAAGTGATAGATTGATAATAAGGAAAAAGAGAGAATGATAGTGGGGAAGAGAGAAAGAGAGAACGTGATCAAGAGAAAGATGTCAAGAGAAAGAAATAAAAGAAGAAAGAGAGAGTATTATAGTAAGAAAATGTGGTTTGATCTCTTTCAGACACGTGCAAAAACAAGAGCTAACCACACTATCTAATGCAATCTACCAAAATCCCAAATCCAACATTTACTACAGCCTAAAATCTAATATCCAGAACAAGAAAAGCAATCTGAGTGAAACATGAATCATCTGCTGCGAGGACACAGGGATGTGCTTGCATGCACATTACTTTTAATAAGAAATTGTCGCAGTTTTAGGGCTAATGGTGAGCTTCCTTATGGGATAGCATGATATATATAGCCCATATTGATTCTATGGCACTAACATATACAACAATAAAGTCCAATGAAAGTCTGTCCAGTACTTTTTCACTTAAGCCCACACAAACCCACAACTATTTGTAGGCCTATAGACAATTGTAAGATAGATACAAGAAACAAAAATTGAATTTATTTTACTATAAAAATATTACACTTTGTCGAAGATAAATTATTTATTTCTTAAAATAATAAAGTGTGACAATGTTATATATTTTGTGATAATTACAAACGCTTTAAATTGCAATATATAATATCTACAAGATGTTTTCAAGGTGAATTTTATTCAATAGTATATACTTATGAGGTAATAATTGACTACAAATCAACAGAACCGCTTTTCTCCTGCACCATTTCCTAAGGTCTTGTATACTGTGTCGCTCTCTATTGATCTTAGCTGTGTGTATAATGTTGTCTCTTTAATCTTAACTGTGTGTTTAATGCTGTCTCCATTAATCTTAACTGTATGTATAATGCTGTCTCCATTAATCTTAACTGTAGGTATAATGCTGTCTCCATTAATCTTAACTGTGTGTATAATGCTGTCTCTTTATCTTAACTGTGTGTATAATGCTGTCTCTTTATCTTAACTGTGTGTATAATGCTGTCTCTTTAATCTTAGCTGTGTGTATAATGCTGTCTCTTTATCTTAACTGTGTGTATAATGCTGTCTCTATTTGCTGAGGTCTCGTATATTGTGTCGCTCTCTATTAATCTTAACTATGTGTATAATGTTGTCTCTATTTGTTGAACAACACATTACATATGCATACATGCTAATACAAAGTTTTAAAAAATACAATTTAAAGTGACATGAAAGTATACCCTTATATTTCTAACCCACACCATAAATTATCAATAAACACAAAATATATGCTGTTTATTTATAGGATCTATTTATATTTAGTAAATAACATAATTTTTGTGGTCAATAAATAATAAACTGTTAAAATGCACACAAAACAGTTTCTCCCTGCTCATTTTCAGATCAACAAAACGTGGCAGCAAGCATGAAACCCATATATATATATAATAATAAAATACCAGTGTAACACGTGTATAACACGGGCAATATAAATCCAAATACATATATAATAATAAAATACCAGTGTAACACGTGTATAACACGGGCAATATAAATCCAAATACATATATAATAATAAAATACCAGTGTAACACGTGTATAACACGGGCAATATAAATCCAAACACATATATAATAATAAAATACCAATGTGTAACAAGTGTATAACACTGGGCAATATAAACCCAAATATAGATATAATAATAAAATACCAGTGTAACACACGTGTATAACACTGGGCAATATAAACCCAAATATATATATAATAAAATACCAGTGTAACACACGTGTATAACACTGGGCAATATAAATCGCACGATTTTATATAGCAGCCTATAATGAATATGAATAATAATTTACGAAATAAAGTTATTGATTACTGCCTTTTATTGTTGTTCAGTTAGTGCTGTACTGAGCAATTTACGGTGTATTGCCTTCATTATAGTCACGTCACACAGTCCGCAGTGAGCAATTTACAGTGTATTGCCTTCATTATAGTCACGTCACACAGTCCGCAGTGAGCAATTTACAGTGTGTATTGCCTTCATTATAGTCACGTCACACAGTCCGTAGTGAGCAATTTACAGTGTATTGCAGTATTTCACAGGGGCGCCGAGGGGTATTTTAACTTTTCAAGGAAAACAGAACTGCCCCCCCCCCCTCCTTTAGAGCGCCGTTAAAATATCCTGATACACTAAAGGCGCCGTGACCTATTGCCTTTACTACAGTCACGTCATACAGCCCGTACTATGTCGCTCACAGTGTTTTGTCTTTCACTATAGTTACGTCATAAAGTCCGTACTATGTCACTCACAGTGTTTTGTCTTTCACTATAGTTACGTCATACAGTCCGTACTATGTCGCTCACAGTGTTTTGTCTTTCACTATAGTTACGTCATAAAGTCCGTACTATGTCACTCAGCGTATTGTCTTTCACTTTATTCACACCCTAAGCTAGTACTATTAGCTACAGTATATAGCTATGCCTTTTACTTCACTTCCTTCAATACATCTATACTAAAACATGTATTGCCGTTTACTTTGCGCAAATAAAACATCTATACTAAGCCCCGTATTGCGTTTTATTTTAGTCACAACAAAAAGTAGATAGTCACTTAAAATGTATTGCTTTTACTTCATTCACACTTCAATAACTATACTAAGCCTCGTACTATCTTTAATGTTATTTAATTTCCCGAATCAACAACATTTAAGTTACCACTTACTGGCTATTATTTTAATTTTACTTTAAGTTTCATCAAAGGACCAATGCTTTGCCAAGAGATCCATTTATTTTATAAACACATAATTGCTATTTAGTCTTCTCAAGCCGATCACCATAAACTCAAAAAGATCATTAACTTTCCTCGAGATGATCACTACGAACTCTCCTCAAGATAATCTTCATTAACTTCAGTCAAGACGATCACCATTAACTTTCCTCAAGACAATATCATTAACTCTCCTCAAGAAGATCACCATTAACTGTCCTCTAGTTCACCATAAACTCTCCTCAAGAAGATCACAATTAACTCTCCTCAATATGATCACCATTGACTCTCCTTGTCTCAACAGCGACTCTCCTTATGACGATCACTATGAACTTTCTTCAAGACGAACACCATTAACTCTTCCTAAGACGATCACCATTATCTTTCCTCAAGACGAACACATTAACTCTCACAAAGGTGATCGCCATTAAATCACCTCAGGGCGATCACCTTTAACTCTCACCAAAGTGATCACCATTAAACTCATTAAAACGACCACCTTTAACTCCTATGAAAACGACCCAGGCTAACTCTCATCAAATAGCCGCTCCTTTGTTAAAAAGTCTTTATTGTTAAATATATAAACAAATTATAAAAAGGAATCAATGTACGCAACTTATTCAGCAATAAATAAGTGAATTGTCTAAACTTTTCTCACAATTAGTGAAATGAATAGTCCTCATCATTGACCATTATATTTGTAAGTGAACAGTCATCACTCGCTAACTATTAGAAGTGAACACTAACCACCCACTGAGTGAACAATCGCCACTCAATGACAATTATATCTGTAAGTCTGCACTTGTTGACCATTATTTTTGTAAGTGAACAATCATTACTCACTAACCTATATATTTGTAAGTGAACAATCACCGTTCACTGACCCGCTATCTGTATGGCTGCACTCACTGACCATTGTAATTAGTAAAGGGAGCAGTCAGTACTTGATGACTGGAAATTATAAAATGACGAGTACACAAATTTAAATAGTGAAATAATTGTTTGCTTTGCTAAGCTTCCATTTAATCTCATTGTAACATACCGCATTATTGAGATTTTGTTTGAATTCCTATTAGATGCAGTAATTCTGTTAAAGTCTCGATTAGATTCTGTGACTTCAGTATAGACCCGATCAGACGTAATTTGACTACGTCCCGATTAGATTCTGTGACTTCACTATAGACCCGATCAGACGTAATTTGACTACGTCCCGATTATTGTGAACGAAATGTCCCATCATGCTGACATTTTGTTGGAATCCCGATTAGTTTCATTGTAACGCACCATTATGCTTTCATTGGCTGAACGAGCCATGCCAAAGTTTTGTCTCATGCAATATTTGGTTTGAAGCCCACCTATACACTTAGTATCATATCTGTAGGCGAAAGCAGAGGCTGTGCGCGTGTTGGGTACACGCCACTTTGTTTTGGACACACTTATACCCTCGCGCTCCATAGCAGACGTGACAGGATGCACATTTCGTGTGCGCCATAGCTTGTGCGCTGTTAAACGTGTCGAGCTTGGAGAGTGGAAATATTTGCTACCCAAAGTCTTGCTTGGAACACTCCCCCCTCCACTAAATGTGTTTTCTGGAACACTCGTCTTAGGAATCGGTATGTTCCATTCAATCCCTAAGCTGCTCTCCTGACTTTTTGCACGGCTGAAAGTCGGCTTTTGCCATGAAATGCGAGTTTTGCCACCGACAGATCGTGTCTGGTTTCCGGTCTGTACAGAAGAAACCATTTCTTCTTGATAAGAACTCTTATCAAGGTCATCAGATGTTCCAGTCCAGGAGACTTGGAGACCTTTCCTCTTGTGTGACCGGGAGAGGGACCACACAGTCACGTCATCCGACTCAGGGACATATCGGTCCGGAAGGGTGACAATTCCGTAGGTGACGGGGGCGTGTTTAGCGAAAGGAATATCGTCTCCATGCAGAGACTGGCGGCGTGTCGCGTACTTGTCCATTGGCTGAAAGACGCCAGCCAACTTAACAAATCTTGCTCGGTCCTTGGAGTCTGGGATCCTTGGTTCTCGAATTATTTCCCCATAAAAACACGTCAGTCCTGTACTAACCATGGAAGTCCGCTCTATTTCTCGTGACGGACGCATCAAGTGGCATGGCTTGCTGTGGTCATCGTTAAGCATGCTGGTCGATGTGCTGCCAGTCTCGTCAGCAATGTTGGTATCTTTGCTTTTCAGAATCGAGTGTCTTACGTCTGTGAGTAAATAATTTTGTAATACAGATTTCATTGAAGATTTTTCAGGAATGGTTTCACTGGCATTCGTGCGTCTGGCATCTTGGTCATTGGCGCTGCCTGGAGGTGATGCTGAGTGCAAGATCCGTTCCATTCCGAGATGTTCCGTTTTATACAGTCGAGATAAAAGGGTGTTGGCAAGGAGATTTATTTCAGCCACTTGCGAACAAACAACTCGTTTTTCTTTTGGTATACAGTTCGACGCACAATCGAGTGTGGTTTTGCTGTGATAATGGTGGCCAGGAGAAAGTGAGTTCTCTACGTCTGTTGCAGTTTCTTCTTCCTTCATTTTAGACATCTTTGACCATTGATTCCACTGAATACTATCATTGATTGATTGATTATTATGATTTTAGTGTCTGCTTCCAACGCTAGCTGATTTCACGAGCGTTTACCTCCAGTCTGTTCAAAACGAAGAAAAACAGAAACGAATAAGGAAATTATCTAGGAATAAATTCATTTGGAAATATTTACGATTTGTGTTAAGATTTTTAAAATGTATTTTATGAACAATAAAATTATTTTCTAACGAATCAGTCAGATATTATTTTAAATCCAGTTTTAAAAAGAAGAAATATAAAATTAATTCGACGGAAACAGTAACGCTAACAATGTTAAGGAAAACTTTCTGCACAGGGTGAGCATGTTCAAAACGTAACTTATTTAAATTTCTCAAAAATCTCTGTAACTAAAATAATTTCTTATTTTAACACTTGTACATCTGTTTGTATCCCAAACAGATGTCTGTGTGACGTCAATGAGATACTGCATTGCAAAGACCAGGAGACTCAACACGTGTCCGTGTGTGACGTCACTGAGATGCAAAGACCAGGAGACTCAACACGTGTCTGTGTGTGATGTCAATGAGATACTCCACTGCAAAAACCAATACTTTCAACACTTGTCTATGTGTGACGTCAGTGAGATGCAGTACTGCGAAGAGGAGTAGACTCTCAACACGTGTCTATGTGTGACGTCAATGAATTACTGCACTGCAAAGAGCAGTAGACTCTCAACACGTGTCTATGTGTGACGTCCCAGTGATACTGCACTGCGAAGGCCAGTAGACTCTCAACATGTGTGACTTCACTGAGACACCACGCTGCTAAGATTTTCAAGAATCAGTGTGACATGTCATGCCGACAATTTTACAGTTTCTGCTGGACTTCCGTTTGCAAATTTTTTTCTAGGTTGAAGCAAGATGTTTATGATTTTGAGATTAACAGTTTTGGGAAAAACTAACAGAGATTATGAAATCTATAAAAACATTAGAGTTACTAACAATACTAACATCACAGATAAAGATATCAGTACTAACATTAGAGATCAAGAGATCAGTACTAACATTAGAAATCAAGAGATCAATACCTACATTAGAAATCAAGAGATCAGTTCTTACATTAGAGATCAATACTTATTTTAGAGATTAAGGGATCAATACTTACATTAGAAATCAAGAGATCAGTACTTACATTAGAATTCATACAGAGCTATCGAGGACATCTATTTAAAATTAATGCATGTGAAAATAATATTTATTTCAGAATTCGTCATTTATCGAAGAAAAATAATAACAGTGAGCAACTATAATGTTATATTTTTTTTTTAGCATAAATATACAATGATATTGTTTCTTGATTTTGTTTGTTTGTTTTTTGTTTGTGTGTGTGAGAGAGAGAGAGAGAGAGAGAGAGAGAGAGAGAGAGAGAGAGAGAGAGAGAGAGAGAGAGAGAGAGAGAATTCCACAAATATTTTTTAAATTTTATTAAAGAGTATTTTTGTCTGACAAGCATTTTATTCAGAATGTCAAACCTTCCTTCTCACTTGATAGTTATGCTATCAAACCGTGCTTCACGCCATATAGTTACATATTTTGCCTTTCATATTTGATAGATGTGACTAATGTCAAAATTATTTTACAACCTATTATTTGCATTTAAGGATTTGGAAACAAAACTCAGTGATGCAACTGAAACTTGCAAAGTGCGGTCAAAATTTTCCATGAAGTTAAAAAGGGATGAACATCACGAATAAACAGTCGTTGACATATTCACTGACAGGTCACACTATCAAAATGCGACTTAAGTTACAAAATTACAAAAAGTTCTGCACACACACACACACACACACACACACACGCACACACGCACGCACGCACACACACACACACACACACACACACACACACACACACGCACGCACACGCACAACTACAAATAACATTTATAATTATGGCTTTTTCTAACCTCTTTACATATTTAAGCGTGTTAACAAATATAAAAATGAATGATGAGTGTGATATAAATGTTATACAGTATATTTGTCATCTTTGTTTGCCAGATGATTTGACGATATTAAGTGTGTTCAGTATTATGTGTGTGTATTACTATGGTGTAAACAGGAATTATTCAAGTTCAATATCTTCTTTCGTTATTTACATATATGTTTATTCAAAGTATGGCTAGACAAATAACACAAGCACACCACAGTTCATACAAAGTTTGGCTAGCCAAGTCACACACATATCACACACATATACACACACATATACACACACAGTTCATCCAAAGTATGGCTAGCCATGTCACATGCACACCAGAGTTCATTCAGTCAAAGTATGGCTAGCCAAGTCTCTCTCTCTCTCTTTCTCTCACACACATATACAGAGTTCATTCAAAGTAAAGCTAGCCAAGTCACACGCATCACAGTTCATTCAGTCAAAGAAGTCACACGCACGACACAGTTCAAACTTTCAAAGTATGGTTAGCCAAGTTTTATATACACACACACACACACACACACACACACACACACACACACACACACACACACACACACACACACACAAGGTTCATTCAAAGTATGGCTAGCCAAATAACACGCACACCACAGTTCATTCAGTTAAAGTATGACTAGAAAAGTCACATGGTCTACTCTTAAGGGTCTCCATGTCATTCAAAATGCACGTAGTCAGTTTCAGGCGCAAGAAGTCTCTTCCTTTTGTCTGTTGACACCTTTAACTAGAAGTTTGAACACACACGCACGTCAGCTCAGTAAACACACAAGCTATTAAACAATAAAAAATGTAATTAAAAGAAAAAGGCTTCAGTAGCCAGCTGATCACAATTTGCAGCTCTTACACTAGTTAATGAAAAAGGTCAATTTAATGGAATGAATGCAAGACAAATGCGATACAGTAAGTCGGTCAGTACATAGTGACTGAAGTCAAATGCATTCAAGTACTATGATTCAATGCGGTTCAGCCTGTATATTTATATTAAATGGTACAGTAAACTGAGTACAGTATAACTAGAAAAGAAAAGTAAGGACAGATCCAGAGAGTGCGGTGAGTGAAGTGAGACATATAACACCAGTCCAGTCAAATAAATCGACAACGAAAATTAGGCCATAGCATGTAACGCACCGTTATTGAAATATTTACCGTTATTGAAATATTTCCGAGCTGATCGTAGCTTGTGACCTGCTTAATAGTTCCTTTGTTGCTGGGAATTTTCTTGCAGTCTTTATGGCAGGAGTGACATTTATCAGGCAAGTTGCCTCTTGGTTACAAGACGATTCAGGGCGCCGCCATCTTGGTGTTATTGTAACCTTTGGCAACGACCTTGACAATGATAAAAAAATAACTCATTTTGTGGGACTTCGGAATGGACTTTCTAATTCAAGGAAGGGAATCTCGGTAATATTGTATTTATTAAAGACGTTAGAAGGGGACTTCTACAACGGACTGTCATAATTAAAGAAATTGGAAAGAAGTCCTGGCTTCGAACTGTTTTAATTAAATGGTTAGAATGGAATTTCGACAACAGACTTATTTAGTTATGGAACTTCGAAGATAATCAGGACAGATGTTAAATAAGTAAAATTCATTTTCATCATGTTGTATCATGTTCAAGCATTAACAAAAGTGACCGAAATTTTACGGTTTTACCATGTAGGCCTACTGATACTGTATCATTGTTTCTCTATGACCTTGTAAAACCGTTTTAAGCGATTAGAATCAGACAGGGTGATCAGAAATGAAAACGCAATCCTAAATTAGTGCACACAGAGTGAGTTCACTAAGCTAGAGATGAGAATCAACTAGTTTGGTATGCGGAACCTTGTGACGAATAAAAAACAGTAATGACTGTAATGACTATTATGCAAAACATGCTATATGTAGAGCAAACTGTAAAAGCTGTAGTGCAAATGGTAATGACTAAAGCAGATCGTAATGTCTGTACTACAGTTCACTGTATGACTGCCATAAAACTGTATTGTCTGTGCAAAACGAAATGACTCTTGTGCAAACTGAAATGACTGTAATGCAATTGTGATGACCGTAATGCAAACTGTTGTGTCTGAAGTGCAACGTGTAATGACTAGTGTACTCTGTAATTAGTGTAATGCAAATTGTTGTGTTTGAAGTGCAACAGTAATGATTAGTGAACACTGTAATGCGGACCATGAGGACTGTAGTTTAGATAGTTCTGATTTAATGCAAACGACAATGACAACAGTGCAAATTCTAATAACTGTCATTCAAGCTCTAATGACTATAGTGCAAAACGTTATGACTGTCATACAGATAGTAATGATCAGATTGCAGACTGTAACCATGATGTCTCTAGTGCAAATCGTCTTGACATTAGTGCATACTTCAATGACTGTATGCAAAGGGTAATGAATGTAGTGGAAAACTGTAATGACTGCGATACAGACCAGAGCGCAAACTCTCTGTCTATAATAATGCAGCCTAATGATAGTAATGCAAACTGTAATGACTGTTGATTGCATTCTAAGCACAATGTCATTAATTCAAATGTTTACGATTGTAATGCAAACCATAAGAAGTGAAAACTGTAATTCATACCTGTTAACTCCATGAAATGAAAACCTGTACATCAGACTAATTCAAACCTTACAAAAACAATAAAACCTTACAAAGACAATAAAATCTTACACAAAAAATAGTATTGATGTACTTTAAAGATAAGGTGTTTGAACTGTAATTACTCTAATATAAACTTTAATGATAATAATGTAAACTGTACTGACTGTAATGCAAACCGTAATGATTGTAGTGTAAACTGTACTGACTGTAGAACAAATTATAATGATTTTAATGCAAACGCTATGATTGTAATGCAGACTATAATGAATGTGGTGTAAGCCATAGTGATTATAAATCAAACTGTATTGGCAATTGTGCAAATTGTAATGATTGCAATGCAGACAATAATGTCTGTAGACAATCTATAATGTCTATATGTTTGGCTGTAATGCATCCGTAATAAATGTAATGTAAACATAATGAGTTTAATGCAAACCATAATGATTGTAATGCAGATATTAATGTCTGTAGATTGTGATTGTTATGCAAACTGTATTGACGGCTGTGTAGACAGTAATAAGCATAGTGCAAACTGTAATAAGGTTAATGCAAACTGCAGTGACTCTAGTGCAAACCATAATGACTGTAGTGCAAACTTGAATGACTTTATGGCCACCTGTAGAATCTGTGGTGGAGAGCATAATGTTGTTAATGCAAAACTCTCCTTGTCAAATTTACTGAAAAGACGGTAATAAATATTAATAAATAAATGGAAACATCAGAGATATCCGAAAATCAACTGGCGGTTTGTTCAAATAAGCAAGTGTTTTGTTGATATACACAAATGATTATGATTATTATTAGTTAATTAGTCATTCATAACTAATTACAAGTGATGAGAATCTTAATTCATATTATTAATAATTGACGTTTTCTTACGTCCATAACATCAAAGACGAATATTTACCGCCACACAATATTTCTGTAAGTGGAAAACTTCTTACTAAAGGAGAAGATAAATCCATCTTTTAATCTATATTTAAAGAGCCCTCCCCCCACTCTCTCCAACATATGGTCATCAAAATGTGTGTAAGATCAATAAATTTAACCATAAATTATTAAATCAACAATCAAATATAAAACATTTGAATATAATCAAAAGAGCATTGACATTTACATTACTTAATGACAATGTTTGATTAATGCTAGGTGATCATTCAGTTTCTCCTAGATTCAGCAGTCAGTTATCATAAATATAATCAAAAGAGCGTTGACATTTACATTACTTAATGACAATGTTTGATTAATGCTAGGTGATCATTCAGTTTCTCCTAGATTCAGCAGTCAGTTATCATAAATATAATCAAGTTCATGGATGTCATATCATTACAGAAATGAGAATGGGGTTTTCTAGAAATAATTAAAGTCAATGTACATTAACCTTTTCAAATATGGCGGCTTTCACTAGCACTTGTTCACAATCACACAGTTTGCAACAAAACAGTGTCTTTCTTATTTAGGTTATGGTCCCACATGCCCCTTCTAGGCACATCACACAATTGTTCCAGAAACTTTGATATGCTTCCCAAGCACACCCTGGAGAGCAATCCCCGAATTTCCCTTGCACTATCAAGCACATCAGGAGGAAAGTTTCAGAATTTTCGTAGGTAAACACACCATGAGAAATGTTTGTCACAGGAAATGAGGGACAGAAATTATATTTTATTTCATTTTAAAAAACCGCTAACAAAACTAGTTGAAGTAACCCGAGTTTTGTTATTTTTCATATGTAGCATGTAACTCCAGTAACGGTCACCTAAGATCTCTTTAGTAGACAGACGTTCGTGACGCAGTGTGTGCTATTGTATCATATTGAATATATATATTAGTTGTGAAAGATATGTATATTGAACAATTGGGACAATTGCGCATTACTGGTCACATGTTGTTTACGAGAGAAAAGGCCAGTGCGCATTAGAAATGACCACAGAAAAACGTGCAGCACGGACATCACTAAATATCCAAGGGAAAATCGAGTCATGAGACATGGCTTCTGGAAGTTTCTGGAAACCTTCAGTGAAGCTATATAAGAGGCAAAAGGAAGATTTTACTCTCAATGTTGAAAACGTCGATTCGTCTGAAGCCAGTCTAACTTCACGTATGAATTATCTCATGTACAGAGATTTCATAAAGGAAAGCTGCAAAAATCTCTTTCCATCCGTTTTCCATCCGTCTGATGCCATATATTGAGTAACGATGCAAAATTACTCAGTATAATTTTTGGCAAAGTGGAAAGTTCACTGTCAAGAAAAAACCGATGTATGCGACGCTGGTTGTATGCAGTTAACGACACGAGGGACCAATTTGTTCTCCCCCCCTGTCTGAGTTTGGTTTGACAGTCTATCCCGCAATTGAGAAGGCTAGCACCGAGATAATCTAACAGATATCCGGATTTCTACACTCAATAGAATGCGACGACACATCCCACTGGACGACTCCATCCGATAATGCTAAACGTCGTTGGGGTGTCCGTTTCCACGACAACCAAGAAACAGCGACAATTATCGAGGCTAACAACAGTCAGCTAAATTTCAGATTTCTCCCCAGTGATAATCTGAAAGTGGTGCCTAGATTCTGCAGAATCTTCACCTGTAATGCGACGCCGCAATTGCGTCGTGGTCTTCACTTTGAAGTGCCCCTTATAAGTGACGTGTGAGATTACGTCATCTCCTTGGAACTCTGACATTAATAGTGAGTAATAATTAGCACGGCTAACGCGCACATACTTAACTCTAGGACTCTTAGAAAATGAACACTATTATATCGTTTGTGAAATACGAACTTTAATGTTAAAATTAATGCTTATTTAATATGTGAACTATTGTTAAAGCGGCCCCATTTGCCGCATAAGAATTGTGTAATTAAACTTTATTTTATATTTTGAATTTCATCATTTTCATCTCCCCTTATTTCCCACAGAGTGTATGACATTGGAAAGTTGAATGAATGATTAATCACTGTGCGAAAGAGTAGTGCCCCTTTTAAATCGGGAAATAAATATCCTGATTTAACCATCTTTCAACTCTCTTGTTATTCATAGTTTTGAGAGGGACGAAAGAATTTGTACTAGTGTTGTGCACCGTTCGTCTGTTCGTCCATTTATTCACATTCATGATACTCACTCACAACACACACCGCCAATAAAACGTTCCTTGGCATGACATAAATAAACTGGGCCCCACCCAAACATCAATGGTGTATGTCATGTGTGTCTATGTAACAACCTGACACGACGTAGTACTGGCATACGTCACACGGGCTTTTCTTGGAGGTGCACCGGAGCAGGCCAAAAATAGACTTCACCCCTTGCATCTCTAACTTCAGCTCGGGTCGGCTTGTAACGAGCCTCCCAGTTTGTGACAATGTTCAAATTAACCTTCTTGAATTCTCCAGACCAAACTCAAGCCACAATTTCCGCCACATTGGCTCTCGAATGGAATTCACGTGAATCAACTTAACAGCAACAAGTTTTAGTAATAAGCTCAGGACAATGCTGGGTTCACACACCAACGTGACCAAGTAGGATACAGTAATTCCTGTTGCCTGAAGCAAAAGGCCTGCTTCTCATAAACTAACAATCACCTTTATGTTCAAATTCAAAGTGATCAGACTAGAGTACTTCATCAACAAAGAAACTTTCAGTCCATCCCCATTGGATGAATTAGTTATGAACAAGTGTGAGACTATTAGTCAGAAAAAAATACTCATCCAGTTCGAACTGGTTTGGATTGCATCAGCAATTTCTAGTCTATCCTCCACCTGGGTTTACTTTCAACTTTGACACTTAAAATTATCAGCATAAGCAGTGCCCAGGGTCGGGTCACTTTGACATTTAACAATGTATATAACAATTAAGTTAGAAATAGGGATATGCAAATTTACTCCAACACTGAGTTTATACGAAAATGTGGCCATTAGCTGATCATCTGTACTCATTTAGTAATTCATCGTGCAAGTGAAGTCATTGTGATGTGCTTTCAAAATATTTAGTATTGATTCTTTATTGGCACAAGGTCCCGGCTATCAATGCAATAATGTTTCATTTCACTCCCTGCTCTGAAATAATTTAGTCTGTCTCAATATGGTACTCTTCATATTATATTAAATCTTGCATTACTCAATTGTTTTTGCAGTTATAAACTAATTTGCTCGCTCTCTCTCTCTCTCTCTCACATGCAAACATACACACAAACACATGCACCCAGACATATACCACACACGCACACACAGCATTCTAGTGCATAGTGAATGTTAAGAAACAAGAGAGAGAGCGTATAAACAGACAGAACGAGAAAGAGACACAAGGAGAGATCATGTAAATAGACAGAAAATGTGTTTACTTACAAACAGTACACTCTCTGATACTTGATTTAGATTTTAAAAACAATTTATGTCTTTGACGTTTGATTAATGGATGTCACACACACTTGCATAGGCATACATATATACTGTCTCACACACACATTCTCAAACATATACTCAACTACACGCATAAGCACACCCATTCTCGCGCACACATGCACCTATTTAAATTCATATGGCAAACACACACTCACACAAACACACATACATAAATACACTCACACAGACAAACGCATGCCCTCCCCGCGCCCCCACCCTTGAATAATAAAAACACATACATGTACATACACTATTATTTTCACTGAGAAGTAGAATTTATATTTTCTCTAAATTGTAATTGTTCTCATTTAGGAGGTCATGCTCGGTGTCCATGACCTCTTAAGTGGGAACTATTGTACTTCAACAACAAATTCAACACTGAAATTGAAATGAGGATGGAAATAAAAATCACTTGAACAGAATACAACAAATTCAACACTGAAATTGAAATGAAGATGGAAATAAAAATCACTTGAACAGAATACAACAAATTCAACACTGAAATTGAAATGAAGATGGAAATAAAAAATCACTTGAACAGAATACAACAAACTAAGACTTTGTTAGAGCATTAACAATAGGGATTGCTATTTTTTTCATTCCGCCTTGCAATCTTTTATAATTTCTCAGATCACATAATTACAAACAAATACATCAATGACATTTTAACCTGATAATTATAATTCCCATAAATAATTTTAAAAATATATGCTTAACGTCTCCTTAGTATATGATAAGAAATGAATAACTCACACGACAAACTGCAATGGGCGTACATTCCTACTGCACCTTTTGGACTTTCGACGCGTCATCATCACCCGATTGTGGCATGCATAGCATTAGGTATTCTTGGTTAAAATTAAATCTGTTCGAAATTTAAAAAAAGGCATCTATAAATGGTATACATTCCAGCAAATTGGCCCTGTTTTCGTTCATTTATTTTATTCTGGAATCACAATTAATATCCAGTGTAATAAGACACCAACTTACATCTCAGCAGTTGTATGCTGATGACACTCAACTGTCCAAATCCAATTGTCCCAATGAAATCACTTCCACATTCCAAAGTATATAAAAAATGTGTTTCTGATGCTAAGTGTTGGAGGAGGAATATTAAGTTGTACTTGAATGATTATAAAACTGTAATCACATCTTTACTCCTAGAGTGGTTTCTAAATCAATACCTTTGTCAGTGTATATGACACTCCTATTACATTTAGTCTTAGAAATCTGGATGCCACTTTTGACAGCAGTTTCTTGTTTCAACAATACATTTTCAGTTTTTGAATATAGCTTATGCAATATATCTGGAGTTGAGATAAATCAACAGTACCTGCATGTTATTTCACTGGTGATGCTGCGAAAGTCTTTGGGTATTCAAGCTACTTTGTCGATTTGAATGTTACGTAACTCTCGTCTCTCATATCTCCCTTTTTTCATAACTATCTTCTCTCATATCTCCCTTCTTATGTAACTCTCTTCTTTCTTATCTCCCTTCTTAAGTAACTCGCTTCTCTAATTTCTCCCTTCTTATGTAACTCTCTTATTTCATATCTCCCTTCTTACGTAATTCCATTCTTCTCTTCTTAGATAAACTCTGTTCTCTCATATCTCCCTTCGTACGAAACTCTCTGCTCTCATATATCTATTCTTACTTAACTCTCTTACGTAACTCTCTTCTCTCATATACTATTCTTACTTAAATCTCTTACATAACTCTCTGCTCTCATATACAATTCTTACTTAAATCTCTTCTCTCATATCTCCATTCTTATGTAACTCTTTTCTCTCATATCTCTTTTGTTTCCAGTCTTCCTACATAATTTCTTTCTTTCATATTTCTCTCTCATATCTCTCTTCTCTCACAACTCTCTTTTCCCATTTTCGTTATAACTCTCTTGTAACTGTCTGTTGTCACAACTATCTTCTTTCATAATTCTCGTCACTCATATCTCTCTTTTTACTTACTCTCTCATAACTATTTTCTTCCATAAGTCTTGTCTCTGATATCTCTCTTCTCTCACATCTCTCTTCTTATATGGCTTTCTTCTCTTATATCTCTCTCATAGCTCTCTTCTTTCTAACTACAACTGTGTTCACTAGTACTTTCTCTACCTGATATTGTAACTCTCTTCTCTCTGGTCTACCACTGTATCTTGTGATAAACGGTTTAAAACACAACAGCTAGAATTATTCTCAGAGTTCCAAGATCTAAAATGACCACTGCACTTCTGAACAGTTTTCACTGGCTTCCTGATGACTGTAGATTTCTCCTTTTGCTGCACTAATTTTAGCTCACTTAGATAAAACTCGCTAATACATTATGCGTTATATTTAGCTCACTTAGATAACACTCGCTAATACATTATGCGTTATATTTAGCTCACTTAGATAAAACTCGCTAATACATTATGCGTTACATTTAGCTCACTTAGATAAAACTCGCTAATACATTATGCGCTGTTGCCTTCTAAAGGAAAGAAAAAGTGAGAGATAAAAGTAAAATGTACTGGTCTTTGAAATAAAGTGAGAGAAAGCAATGATGTAACTAGGTAGAAAAAAGACAAATGGAGACAGTATTCTTAAAAAGAAACACAGACAATTGGAAACACACAAGCGAAAGACCGCGTGGTGCTTGGTAGCAAGGTCCAGGTTTGGAGTAAGGTTACTTGCTGGTTCATTCAAGGCTGAAATGGGTCCAGTTTCTATGTATGCCGATGTGTCCAGAGAGAGAGAGAGAGAGAGAGAGAGAGAGAGAGAGAGCGTATAAAAATTGAGAAAGACTGTTCAATCACTCACAGGCTAGCTCGTTCTCTCCCTTCTCTCTTCCGCGTGTGGATACTAGACATGTAGATACTAGATGTGTGGATACTAGACATGTAGATACTAGATGTGTGGATACTAGACATGTAGATACTAGATGTGTGGATACTAGACATGTAGATACTAGATGTGTGGATACTAGACATGTAGATACTAGATGTGTGGATACTAGACATGTAGATACTAGATGTGTGGATACTAGACATGTAGATATTAGATGTGTGGATACTAGACATGTAGATACTAGATGTGTGGATACTAGACATGTAGATACTAGATGTGTGGATACTAGACATGTGGATACTTGACATGTAGATACTAGATGTGTGGATACTAGACATGTGGATACTTGACATGTAGATACTAGATGTGTGGATACTAGACATGTAGATACTAGACATGTGGATACTTGACATGTAGATACTAGACATGTGGATACTTGACATGTAGATACTAGACATGTGGATACTTGACATGTAGATACTAGACGTGTGGATATTTGACATGTAGATACTAGACATGTTGATACTAGACGTGTGGATACTTGATGCGGTTCAGCTTGATAATACACGAAGATAGGTTAGTTATTTAGAAGAACACGGAACAATGGATAGACTGAAATAAAGGAATGTTTACTCATTTGTGTAATGGTTCACAAGAACTACTAATTAAGCAGATGATTTGGTGAGTCAGATTTTATATATCATTTCCATAACCGTTTTGTTATTGTTATGAATCATGTTTGTAATACAATGTTACTCTTCACTAGAATAAATGTTATTATAGAAAATACAAACAGGATTTGAGTTGTCTGGTTACTGAGAATAGTAGTGACTGGGATGGAACACTTATGTATGAGAGTAGTCAGGATGTGAAGAAAGTTGTTTTATACATAGTGACAAATAAAGGATTGACACACAGGTTAGAAGTTAGGATTAATCCCCTTTCGGTATAACTAATAATTAATCAGTTATGGAATGTGGTCATTGGATAAATTAGTATAAACAATAAACAGTTATGGAATGTGGTCATCGGATAAATTAGTATAAACAATAAATAACAAATAACAACGAAGATCCATATCCGGTGATAGTACAGACTGTGTAAGGTGTTCGGACTGTGCCATTATAATAATGAAGAGAGATAAAGAATATAGTCGTGCCATTATAGTTAATAAAGAGAAATAGGTGTTCGGACTGTGCCATTATAGTAACGAAGAGAGATAAAGAATATAGTCGTGCCATTATAGTTAATAAAGAGAAATAGGTGTTCGGTCTGTGCCATTATAGTAATGAAGAGAGATAATTAATGAAAAATAATGAGTACGGAGTGACAAACAGACTGAAAAACATATCAGCACGCTTTTCAGCTGAAGAAATAACTTCTCGCGCTGTCTCCAGGCTCAGTGTACGGCTATGTTAGCTTTGTTATCTCTGCATTCAATAGCACTCTTGGTCAGCCTGGTTTGTCCACCTCACACAATCACTCCAGTCTCAGTTCGTCACACTCTTCTCCAATGGAGGAACCAGCCTGGCAAAGCCGTGCACGCGTAATCTCATAACGGCGGCAATATGTTGAGAATAATAACATTTTCTGGCAATTTGTAAGTCGGCTTGTACAAATAGCAGCACTGGTCTCGACCCCCAGGCCACAAGCAAGTGGCTTGAGACGCAGTCAGTCGGAAGCCCGTGGCGTGCAGGCAGTACCGGCTCTTCTAAGTGCTAACTGGATCTGCGCCGCCAATTTGCAGAATTGTAAACAGGGAAGTCTTAATCTAAATCCCATTCGGCTCATTTTACGCGATTTAACGGGCATTTAAATCGAATTTCATTTTCCCTGAAGACCTTATAATATCCTTGCTTGACTCCAGCGTGGAGAAGAAGCGCGATGCGGCGTGCCACTCGGGCGAGGAAGCCACGCAGGCACGTCCACTTGTCCCCGATTTCTTTGTTGACTTAATCAAGTCTTGCCCCCTTCTCGGGCCTCCTTGCTCGATAATCATACGATTTTTATTGTCAGTCGATCGCATGTCGAGGTAATCGAATTGTCATGACTGATCGCGGCAGTGACTTTTTTCTTAGAATTCTGAACTGCGATTTTACCTCCATTTAATCACAATGCGATCTATACGAGAAAACGGCAACAGCCCGAGGAAAGAAAAAAAATACATAAACAAAATGAAACAAGCAAGAAACACGGAAACATACAAGAACTTTATTTCTCCTAATGAACTCTTGCTAAAGCTACCCCCCTCCCCCACCAAAAGTGTTAAAACTCTATAATATATAAATAATGAAATTAAAACGAACACGTCAGTGCTAGAATACGTAGTAATTCAAAAAGTCTAAAACATACTGTAATACATTCACTTTAATTGTAATTTAGTAAAGCTAACACTTTATGAATACACTATAATTTGAATTGTATTGAAATACATATTTCTAAAGTATTTGTATTTTAGGTAAAATAAAAATGTCCACATATTTACATGAATAATAATTCAATGTGACCAAAAATACACTTACTTTAAAACTTGAATTGAAGTTCTGTAAAATGATATGTACACTACATTAACTTGAAATGTGAACACACTGATAATTTCTATCATATGAACACTGATTTAGAACTAAAAGGTGATTATACTTGTTACACACTAATTATACCTTGTGTTACAAAACTATTATGAATTAAAAGATAATTATAGAGAGTTATTTAAAATATTAAAAATATGCATAATGACATGCTCTAACAACAATAATATGCGTCTTGACATGTACTAACAACAATATGCATAACGGCATGCACTAGCAACAACATGCGTCATAACACCAACTAATAGCAACATGCGTTATAACATATACTATCAGCAACATACTTATACTAATAGCGTTATAACATATACTAACAGTGCATGTCATGACATGTACTAGCAACAACATACATATATGCGTAATGACACATACTAACAATAACATGCACAAGGGCATGCAGTAGCAACAACATGCGTCATAGTCTATACTAAAAACAACATGCGTCATGGTATATACTAAAAACAACAATATGCGTTCATGGTATATACTAACAACTTGTGTCATGGTATATAGTAACAACAACAAGCGTCATGGTATATACTAACAACATGTGTCATGGTATATACTAACAACAACATGTGTCATGGTATATACTAACAACATGCGTCATGGTATATACTAACAACAACATGTGTCAGGGTATATACTAACAACATGTGTCATGGTATATACTAATAACAACATGTGTCATGGTATATACTAACAACAACATGTGTCATGGTATATATTAACAACATGTGTCATGGTATATACTAAAATTATGCGTCATGGTATATACTAACAACAACATGTGTCATGGTATATACTAACAACAACATGTGTCATGGTATATACTAACAACAACATGTGTCATGGTATATACTAAAATCATATGTCAGGGTATATACTAACAACAACATGTGTCATGGTATATACTAACAACATGCGTCATGGTATATACTAAGAACAACATGTGTCAGGGTATATACTAACAACAACATGTGCCATGGTATATACTAACAACATGCGTCATGGTATATACTAACAACAACATGTGTCATGGTATATACTAACAACATGCGTCATGGTATATATTAACAACATGTGTCATGGTATATACTAAAATTATGCGTCATGGTATATACTAACAACAACATGTGTCATGGTATATACTAACAACAACATGTGTCATGGTATATACTAAAATCATGTGTCAGGGTATATACTAACAACAACATGTGTCATGGTATATACTAACAACATGCGTCATGGTATATACTAAGAACAACATGTGTCAGGGTATATACTAACAACAACATGTGTCATGGTATATAGGCCTACTAACAACATGCGTCATGGTATATACTAACAACAACATGTGTCATGGTATATACTAACAACATGCGTCATGGTATATACTAAAAGCAGTGGAGATGTACAGAAGGAGGAGAGATGACAGAGATGACATTAGTAGTGGATGAATATAGACAGGATACGGGACGCCCTTATAAGGACGTTTGCGTTCAATCAATGACGCAAGAGAGCTTGTAGTTTGACTCAGGGCCTGAATATATAATTGCTGATAAACCCGCCAGTCTTCATGGACTGTTCCTGCATCACTCAAAAAGGGTTGAAATCTGCCCCGTTTCAGAAAGTGCCGGAATTTTTCTTACTGTCCATGAATTTCTGCTGAAGTTGGTCCTCGTGATAACTCTGAAAAGCACACCTTACTCCTGTCCAAGCTGACGGTTATCACGTGGTCTGAAACGTCATCGATATGGGCTAGAGGCGCTGTGCAAGTGACAATGACATGGTGGACTCATCTTTATTGACATGGCAGCAGAGTTATCTTGAGCTGCACAATCCAAAATGACCAGATGAACAATAATCCGATAAACGAACGTTAATTTTGGGACAGTAAATAGACGGTCTCAGTTGACCTCTGTTTTCAAAAAATTAATTCTCTTTTTATTATTATTTTTATAAATTTTCTTTGTTCTTGTTATCTTAAACCCACATTTTGATTAATTTGTTAGTGTGACTGAGAAAAGTTGTCTGGGGTGGTGGTGGTCTGAGCCAGAAATATGTAAATATATATTATATGTCATAATTAATCAAAGGGAAACATAACATTGCCAACTCTAGGCACATCAGCTAATCTGTCTGTTGCAATGTTTGATGATTAAACGGTCCCAAAGAATGGATCTAAAATAGAGATTGAAGGGCTGTTGTTAGTATTAGAGCTAATATAATTAATTTTATGATTAATAATTCTGAATCTAACATTGTGAGGGTCATTAAACAAACCCTGCACATGACAGACATATACAAACATTAACACGTGTAATGACATGTACTAACAACAACATGCATTATGACACATACTGACATCAACATGCTTCATGACATATACTAACAACATTATGCATAAGGGCATGCACTAGCGACAACATGCATCATGATATATACTAATATGAATATGCATAATGGCATGTAATAGCAATAATATGCATAATGACCTATACTAACAACAACATGCATAATGGCACACAATATGCGTAATGATATAATACTAATAATAACATTTTAATGACATACTAAAAACAACATGCATAATGGCATACAATATGTGTAATGCTTAATATACTAACAATAACATGCATAATGACATACTAACAACATGCGTAATGACACATAACTAACAACATGTGTTATGACATGTACTAACAACATGTGTTATGACATGTATTAACAATCGCATGCATAATGACATACAAACAACGTACGTATTGACACATACAAACAACAATATGCGTAATGACATATAGTAACAACAACATGTGTTACATCTAACAACATACGTAATGACATATACAAACAACAATAAGCATAATGACATATACTAACACCAACATGCAACATGACATCTGCTAACAAACTGCGTCATGACATATACTAGCAACAACATTTGTCACGTGATGCTATGTCATAAACTACGAGGTAAAGGGGGAGAGTGCTGTGCTGCTTGATCAGCCTGTGCCATGTGATGTCATGCCACACACTATGAGATAGTGTTACAGGCCGTGCCAAGTGATGTCAGGTCAATGACTATGAAATAGTGTTCCACTGTGTTATGTCATGTAATATCATGTCATAGAATACGGTGTTACAGTGCTGTGCTGCATAATGCAATGTCATAGATTATGAGATAGTGTTCCATTGTGTTGTGTCATGTGATATCATGTCACAGACTAAGAGCTAGTATTACAGTGCTGTGCTGCGTGATGTCATGCCATAGAATACGAGATAGTGTTCTATTGTGTTGTGCCGTGATATCATGTCACAGACTACGAGACTATGCCAGAAATTGCAATGCCATATACTACGAGATAGTGTTCCACTGTGTTTGGCGTGTAATATGTCATTGAGTACGAGATAGTGTTCCATTGTTTTATGACATGGTGATAATATAGTGTTGTGTTGTGTGGTGGTAGGTGATATCCTCACTATACTATCAGTAACAAAGCACAACTTGTAGTGGGATTTAGAAAACTAAATATAGGAATGTAATTCCAGAATTGTTCCCTTAGAGACTGTAATATTTACTATAACCACTATGACCATGGATTCCTTATTTGAAATCATTAAACTTGTGTGAACATACGTTCTTTTATTATTAATAACAAAAGTGAATCATAATAATCTTATTTTTAACTGACAAATCCCCTGGTCACTATTACCGTTTTCTACTAATTACTCTCTCTCATTGCCTAATCAGCATAAATGAAATAACTTGTCGGGTATTTGTTCAAGAAACCATACGAATAGCACATACAGGTTTGATTTAATTTGTTAGTAAATATAACCATCATCATATATAAAAATCTATCACCTTTAATAAGAGTATGTGAGCTAAAATACAATTCAAATTGAACGATGTTTTCAACAATTGAAAGAAAACCAATGAGTACAAGTACATTGACATCAATTAATGAGAAATAGGTCATATAGTGGTTGGATGAAGGTTCGTTAAATATAGATAAAGATGGGTTTTTATTACTCTTTTAGTAAGAAGTATCCACCTGCAGAAATATTATGCGACAGTAAACATCGATCTTATTATTGTGTAACGAGTTAAAGTTTTACGACACCCTTATAATCCGCCAAGTGAGAGACATGTTGGTCTTGTGGGAGAATTATAATATCTATAAATTAAGATTCTCGATCACTTGTAATTAGTTATGTGTTAATAATCATAACGAGTGAAGGGTGCTCAGAGAGGTGTCACATATATTTACCAGCTTTACTTTTGCGTACAGAGACAACACAAACAAGTACAGGTTTATTACATTTAAAGTCCCGTTCAGAACAGTCAGTTTGTCCGACAGATATTAACCGAAGAGGCTGTAGACGAAGAGGTCCGTAAGAAATGTCACTGTGTTGTAGATCTGAGGAAGAGACTTGACGAAATCAGTGAGACAGCAAAAGAAAACTTACGTCATGCGAAGCATAAACAGGCTGTTTACTTTAACAAGAAAGCAAATGATGTTCATTTAAAGTTGGGGATAAAGTCTTGTTGCTGTTGACAGAACAGCAAAACAAACTACAAGTGAAATGGAAAGAGCCTTAGGAGGTAATAGGAAAACGCACTTGTCAAAATTATCGTATTAACATGGATGGGAACGAGAAAGCCTTTCATATTAATTTGTTGCGTCCGTGCATTGAGAAGGACGTGTTTGTGAATGATCAAACAACCGTGCAGGTAGAGGTACACAGATGATACAGTTCTTATAGCTACTGTCATTGAAGGAAGACAGACATTGAGAAGGACATGTTTGTAAATGATCAAACAACCGTGCAGGTAGAGGCACAAACAGATGATACAGTTCTTATTGCTACTGTCATTGAAGGAAGACAAATGATTCAGGTAGAGGCACAAACAGATGATACAGTTCTTATTGCTACTGTCATTGAAGGAAGACAAATGATCAAACAACCGTGCAGGTAGAGGTACAAACAGATGATACAGTTCTTTGTCATTGAAGGAAGACAAATGATCAAACAACCGTGCAGGTAGAGGTACAAACAGATGATACAGTTCTTTGTCATTGAAGGAAGACAGAGAGACTGGGGACGCTAGCAACGCACTGTGTCTGCTTGCTCTTTGACTGAGCTTTCCGTGACGTCAAGTATGACGACAGTCTATATGACATGCAGAAAGGTGAGTTAGGCAAAGTATTAGAAGCACATTGTTATGTACTTATAGAGAAACCAGGTCTTACTAACCTGATTGAGTTTGAGCTTAAGTTGACAAATGAAACACCAGTGAAAGTCCCTCGGTATGCATTATCTATGATATAGAGAAGTTTATACAGAAAGAGTTTAATGACATGATAAAACTAGACGTTACTGAACCTGCAAAGTCAGGGTACAGTGCACCGATAGTGTTATTCCAAAAGAAAGACGGAACTAATCAGTTTGCGTTGATTATTGAAAAATAAATTGCGCGACAGTACTGTATGTTGAGTTCTGATTCAGAACTTATATTTGCGAAAGTCGCAAATCATAAGTACTTTTCTAAACTTGACCTTGCAAAGGATTATTGACAGGTCAAGGTCACTGAGAGTGACCGGCATGAATTGGTATTTTCAACTTCAGAGGGAATGTATCAATTTAAAGTGACGTCGTTTGGTTTGATGAACGCTCCTAGCGTGTTCACACACATACTGTGTAAGTTTGTAGAACCGCTGAGTGGTAGAGGTCTATAGAACGACTTTTTCTTAGCTAGTAAAACATGGAACGAACATTTATTGTTACTGATATATTCTGAAAAGACTGAGAGAGGTGGGACTGACCGCTAGATCCACAAAATGTTGTATTAGTTTTCAGACTGAATTTCCTAGGTCAGACAATCAGTCGAGGCATTATTGCACCAGACAAAGCAAAAGTAAAACTAAAAAATGCTAAATGTCCCCCACCAAAAAACCCCCAAACCCTGCAGTGGGATCATTCTTAGATCTGTATAACTACTATCGAAAATTCCTAACCGGAGTTTAGCATCATTGCAAAATCTTTGCATTATTTGATTATGTAAAATGCACCAAACCAAGTAGTGTGGACAGAACACTGTGAGATAGCATTAAAATGTTAAAATCATGTTTGACTTTTGTGTATATGGACAGAACACTGTGAGAAAGCATTTAAAACGTTAAAATCATGTTTGACTTTTGTGTATGTGTGGACAGAACACTGTGAGAAAGCATTTAAAACGTTAAAATCATGTTTGACTTTTGTGTATGTGTGGACAGAACACTGTGAGAAAGCATTTAAAACGTTAAAATCATGTTTGACTTTTGTGTAGTGTGGACAGAACACTGTGAGATAGCATTTAAAACGTTAAAATCATGTTTGACTTTTGTGTAGTGTGGATAGAACACTGTGAGATAGCATTTAAAACGTTAAAATCATGTTTGATTTCTGATGCAGTTGTGGAATGCTTGATTTGACAAAAGAATTTGTTGCGAGAAGTGTTGCTAGTGACGGAATTAGAGTGTGCTTACACAAAGAACATAATGCAACTTTGTTTCCCCAGAAAACTAAGCAAAGCAAAAAGAAACTGTTTCTGAAAAATAATGTTGGGCAATTGTGTACACCATTTCTAGATTTCACAGTACTTGTACGGTAGAAAGTTTACTCTGGAACCAATCATTATTATCATACCTAGCACAGGCACGCCATGTTTGTGCCCGCCTTTTGAGATGGTCACTGTACCTACAAGAATATCAGATGGTGATAAAAAATATTTTGGGTAGAAAAAATAAATTATGATTCCAGAGTCACTGTATCTACAAGAATATCAGATGGTGATAAAATATATTTTGGGTAGAAAAAATTATGATTCCAAACTATCTGAGTCGGAGGAAAGTGAAATATCATATGACTGAGTATCCTTTGATTGGGTTATTTGCGAACTGGAAGCTGTATTGTACAGAGAAAATTTATATTTGTGTAACTAAATTGTCGAACAAGTATAGTCTTAAACATGGGGGTGTCATATGATGGTGAATTATCCCACATAATACACGAGAGTGTTTGAATTAACCACCGAGCTTGAAGAATTAAAAGGAAAAGAAACTGAGTGTAAGAAATTGATTTTAGAAAGTGCAAAGAAGACTGAGGCACCATTGCTGGATTCTAGTTTTTGTGTATTTACACATAGGCAAAGGATACCTGTGACAAACCAGAAACAGTTAGTAATGTGTGCAAAGTGAAATGATGATGACTTTGGTTGAACTAATCTTTAGTGGGGCATGTCATCAAAATGTCACAATGGAGTGGTCATGGCAGAAAAAGTAATTATTTCTAACTGCCAGATGGTAGCTAACTCTGAGAGGGGAAAGAACCCTACTCAGAATAACACAGTTGTCAGACAATTCTCTCAAGAGATTTCATGAGAAGACTACTCTCTCGAGGTTGTATGTATCCAAATCTTCCAGGAAAGCTGGAAGTTTTGCTGGAAGGATGACTACCTCATTCAGAAGCAGGAAGGGGGTCAGGGGGTATCAATTGGTGGTACCCCTGTACAACTGAGCTATATTATGAGAATATTGGACAGAGTGGGCTAGCAGAATCCATCAGAATTACGTATCAACATGTGATTGAACTTGCTAACCATATTGACACCATGTCAAATAGCAGCCGAAAATGAACATAAGTAAGGCCAGACAAGCACATATAAAGAAGTAATAAAAATCCGTCTATTATTTATATTTAATGAGCCCCAATTAGCCCGATATTAATCCAATAGAAAGTTTTAATATAGGTGCAAGAAGGTTAATAAGTTTAACATTGATCCTAATGTCTAATCAGCAGTCAAAATAACATACATTATATATAATCAAGTTCATAGATATAGTTTCATCATAGAAATGAGAGTGATGTTTTAGTGAAATAATTATAATGTACATAACCTTTACAATGATGGTACTAGTCCTTGGCGTGTTCACAATTGCGTGGTTTGCAAGAAGTCACTTTATTAGATGACAGTCCAATTATCCTTTCTAGGCACATTATACAACTGTTCTAGAAACTTTGAAGAGCCACAAAGAACCCTGTGGAGAATTATATTGTGCACTACCCAGGCATCCACGAATGTTAAAATATCTCAGGAATTCTCAAGACCAACTCAAGCCTCAATTCCATCATATTGGCTCTTGAACAGAATTCACAAGAATCAACTTACAGCAACACGTTTACTGATAAGTTCGATAACAATGCTGGATACAGATAAATGTTATCTGGTAGGGTACAGTAGTCACTGCAGTCTGAAGCAGATTCAAGGTTATAAAATCTAAAGCATCAAAAAGGCATGCTCCTTTCTTCAAAAATTAAATTAAGGGCAGAACTATGCTTCGGGCATATTTCATCTTTAAAATTAAATTAAGGGCAGAACTATGTTTCAGGCATATCTCATCTCTAAAATTAAATTAAGGGCAGAACTATGTTTCGGGCATATTTCATCTCAAAAATTAAATTAAGGGCAGAACTATGTTTCGGGCTAATTTATCTCTAAACTCCTTTCTCTCTTACATATCTTGCAACAACATTCATTAGCCCGATTCACACGCAGCATAAGAAATATAGTATTGATCAAAATTCACAAGTATCATGTACAACGTAATCACAGACTGACAAAAAGAGGAAGGAGGAGGGGGGCAAAGAAAGAAACTAAGAGAGAGATTAAATAAAGACAGAGAGAGAGACAAAGAGAGAGGACAAAGAAAAAGAGAGAGAAGGACAAAGAAAGACAAAGAGAGAGAGAGAGAGAGACAGGGACATAAAGAGAGAGAAGGACAAAGAAAGACAAAGAGAGGGAGGGAGACAGGGACATAACGAAAGAGAGAGCCGCAAAGAAAGACAGAGAGAGAGAGAGAGAAAGGGACATAAAGAAAGAGAGAACCTCAAAGAAAAAGAGAGAGACAGGGACATAAAGAAAGAGCCGCAAAGAGAGAGAGACACACACACACACACACACACACACAAGGAGTGACACTGAGAGAGAGAGAGGAGAGAGAGAGAAAGAGAGAGAGAGAGAGTGGAATCCAGCTTGCCTCCTCAAGGTATTATTTCGATTAGCAATGAATAGGATTGTCTGTCATAAATTTGGCTTCATTAATTTCCTTTGTCGGTATAGACATTACGTAACTCATAATTCTGTAATTTGTTACAGTTGATTGCAGCGTCATATTTCATTATGTTTTAAATGGACTATCTTATTTAATAACATTCGTTTAATAACATATTTGTCATAGTCAATTACAAGAGACATGTGGCTTATCTCCCTTGGCAGGCAAGAAGAGAAACACCAATTAATTAAAATTAAAAAAAGGACTAAATACACCCTCTGATACTGCCCTTTCGATTTCGATTGAGTGAAACTAGAGGCCGTTTAAACAATTTATCGGTCTTGAAGGAAATCTGTTTGATTAACACTAATTTCGCGAGGAAGCGTATTAAACACTTCATTATAATTCCCAGCGGCAGGAGAGACGCGGCCAGCCAAACCCACCATTTCGTTGCACCAATGGTCGCTATGCGGCAGGCCGACCACTTAATCGTTCAATTTGCGAGTTCGATAACTGCTTGTTGAGAGCGACCAATCAGAGCAGGCAGGCAGCAACTGAACTATTCACTATAACGGCTTATTACATTGCCCGGAATGTGTGTGACAGGGCCGAGGGCGGCGCGCGGCCGGCACGTGCTCGCACATGGACGCGAGAGTTTCGGCGCGTGTGGCTTTTTGGCCTTGCTTTGATAAAATATATGTAATTGCGTCGTAGGCGAATCAGTGGGCAGGGAATGAAAAGAATTGCCCTCTTACACTTCACCAGCTAATCATTCACAGCTAGATGACGACCCGAGTGAGAACTTGACTGTAACGCGACTGAGTGCTCGCCGGAACAAGAGTTATGTCTCTGTTTAACTGTTTAGTGCTGCTATAATTCAGTTATTTTTTTTAATTATTTAAAAATATTGATCGATATTAAAATACAGCAAGACAAATTGTCTTGACAACATCACTTGATTAAAAGAAACAAATACGCAATTTGCTCCCAACGGAAGTGAAAAACGAAGACTGAAAAATTATGCGATGTTGTCAAATATTTGTAAAACGACCAGATTATTATGGATAACCACTAGCTGATTTTTCCCGTCAGTGTCAATAACAGGTGACTTCCTATTGAAATAGATTTCAATGTGCGCGCGAACAATGAAATTTTGCAAATTTTCAGAAAACAGCATCGTTCTTTGCAAGGAAGAAAATACATGATTACATTATCGTGAGGCCACGTGATTAAAGTATTAAAAGAAAGCTCTCGTTCAGGTTTTAGTGACTTGCTCTGGTAGCCGGTTTTCTTTTTCGATGACAAACAAGAGTGAGCGCCATATTTATTGTTGTGTTCCCTCGTACTGGTGCGTCATGTCAATCGTGCGCCTTGGGGCCTTCACCAGAGACACAATAATCTTCACCAGAAACGATCTTCACCAGAGACACGATGATCTTTACAAGAGACACAGGAATCTTCAGCAGAGTCAATAATCTTTTAGCAGAGACAGGCATTTTTACCAGAGACAATAATCCTCACCAGACACATTAATCTTTATCAGACATAATAATTCTCACCTAGACAATAATCTTCAACAGAGACAATAATCTTCACCAGAGACACAATAATCTTCACCAGAGACACAATAATCTTCACCAGAGACACAATAATTATCATCAGAGACAATAATCTTCACCAGAGACACAGGAATCTTCACCAGAGACAATAATTTTCACCAGAAAACAATAATTCTCACAAGAGAATACTGATGTACATAAAAATCTTCACGATAGAATACTTATGTACACAATCATCTTCACTTGAAAATATTCATCTGTACAGTAATTTTCCCAATCAGCATGTGTACAGTATAAGTTTCACCAGACAATATTCGTAAGAATTTTCAGTTTTACCGGACAATATTTGTGTACTCTATACGGTTAACAGTCAATATTCGTGTACAGTATATTTTCACCAGACAGTATTTGTATGGACAATTAATGTCACCTGCTAGTATTCTTCATGTACACTATAACTGTCACCTGACAATATTTATGAACACCTGACAATATTTATGAACACTTGAATTTGCAACATTTTTACTCTAATAGTTTTAAAAGTAATCTCTGCTGTGAAAGACAGGTTTCACCCCTGATGCATTTTCATGAACAAAATATTTTCACATTTACTTATATATTGTTCTGAAAAAATGTGGTAGGACGCCACAGGAAATAGTTTAAGCTGAAAACAAATTAATTTTTGCAACACTTATTTAATTTCTGCATTTGAAACTATGGACATGTCTCAGCTTCAGCCCCGTAAAAAAACTGCATTTTCCATTCGAGATTTGTTAGGCTTACAGCAACAGCAGGAGAAAGATCCAACGTTGCTGACGTCAAGACTATCAGAAACACACGACTCGTGCAAACTCGGGGGCTTGAGCCCGATACCAACTGACAACTTTTTTTCACACGGAGTTCGCTTGCCGGGGCTCAGATACCGAGGGGAGCTGGGGGGATATCCACACTGGCGTGGATCGGTCATCGACACCCTCTCCTCTGGACAAACAATTCTCAATTTCAACATTTTCTCGGCAGCTACGGCACATTGTGACGTCTTCAAACCGGGTCAGTTGAAATATGACAGATATTCACTTCTACCGGTTGTATGCTTTTCTCTGGCAAAAATGAGTTGTTGCTTGTGTCTGACTGTGACAAAATAATTTACTTCATTCTAATTTTATTATTACATTCTTGTCTCTTAAGCATTTCATTGTAATTGAACTTATGACAGGTTACAGCATTTCAAGTCAAGTTTCGCGTACAGACTTCATTACATTGTGAAATAGATTACAACCTAGTTAAAGTCACATTACACGCTTAGATTTCATTATAGTGTGAAATAGATTACAACCTAGTTAAAGTCACATTACACGCTTAGATTTCATTATAGTGTGAAATAGATTACAACCTAGTTAAAGTCACATTACACGCTTAGATTTCATTATAGTGTGAAATAGACTACATCTATTCAAAATCAAATTTCACGTTAAGATTTCTTTGTATCACAGCATACACTAATAGTCTACATCCTGTTCAAAGTAATATTTCACGTCATTGTAACTTAGGCTACATCCTGTTCAAAGTAATATTTCACATCATTGTAACTTAGGCTACATCCTGTTCAAAGTAATATTTCACATCATTGTAACTTAATCTACATCATTCAAAATAATATTTCACGTCAATACACATATCATTGTAAGTTAGGCTACATTCTATTATGTCAAATTTCATGTACACACACATATCATTGTAACTTAGGCTACATTCTATTCAAAGTCAAATTCCATGAATATATACATATCATTGTAACTTATAATAGGGCTACATTCTATTTAAAATAAAATTTCAACTCATTGTAGCTTATTCTACACTTTATTCAAAGCCAAATTTTACATATACATTATATACATATTATTGCAACATATAACAAGCTACATTCTATTCAAAGTCAAATTTCACATATATATAATTGTAACTTGTAATAGGCTACATTTTATTCAAAGTTAAATTTCACGTATAGATTGAGCTACAGTGCAAATTTCCAGAAGTGTTTTGTTTTATTAGTTAATTAGTAATTAAAAAAAAAACTTTCTATATACACCTCTTCTATTTCTTTTAGAAATGTCCATCTAATCAATTTTCTTGTAACTTTCTGTTAGCTGATTGTAATTTAAATGTCTTTTACTGAATATTTTTTGTCATTTGACGGTAAGTTAAATTCTTCATCTATTTGACCTTTCTAAAATTGTCTTTATTTGCTATTTGACCGGAAGTTAAATGTATTCGTCAACTGACAGTAAGATAATTGTCCTATCATCATGCTATAGTTAAATGATTTCATCAGCTATTGGAATGTAAGGAAATTGTCCTACCATCTTGCTATAGTTAAATGATTTCATCAGCTATTGGAATGTAAGGAAATTGTCCTACCATCTTGCTATAGTTAAATGATTTCATCAGCTATTGGAATGTAAGGAAATTGTCCTACCATCTTGCTGTTGGGCTATAAGATGATTGTCCTATCATCTAAGTTATTACGAGACAACATTTCTTAGCGTGTTACAATATTAAAAAAAATGAACTTCTGTCTCTGCATGGACAAGAGTTAAATCGTTAAATATATTTTAATATCTATTTTATCTCGTGCCATTTTATTATATAAAAATTTTGCTGATACGCGTCAATTAATTGCCATAACTTTATTACATTTTTCTGTTCTGCCTATGTTCCATGCTTATCAAACGATGCCTACCAATGTTTACGTCTCTCACGTCTCTCACGTCTCTCACGTCTCACATTTTAAAAAAGAAATAGCTGTACTCGAGCATTCATATGTCAGACTACTAATGACTTTGCATGGGTAGCCACGTCTCTTAATGACTTGACTTTTGTAGCCATGTCTCACACTATTAATGACTTGACTTTTGTAGCCACGTCTCTTAATGACTTGACTTTTGTAGCCATGTCTCACACTATTAATGACTTTACTTTTGTAGCCACGTCTCTTAATGACTTGACTTTTGTAGCCATGTCTCACACTATTAATGACTTTACTTTTGTGGCCACGTCTCTTAATGACTTGACTTTTGTAGCCATGTCTCACACTATTAATGACTTTACTTTTGTAGCCATGTCTCACACTTTTAATGACTTTACTTTTGTAGCCATGCCTCATACTGTTAATAATTTTATTGTGTTGGCAAATATCTAATACTGTTAATGACTTTATTTGTGTAGCCATGTCTCACAGTGTAAATGACTTTTTATTTGTGTAGCCATGTCTCATACTTTTAATTACTTTTTTAGTCGTGTCTCATACTTTTAATGACTTTACTTTGGTTAGCCATGTCTCTCTGTTAATGACTTAACTTGCGTATCCATGTCTCTCTATTAATGACTTTGGTTATTCATGTCTCTCTATTAATGACTTTTCTTATATAGCTATGTCTAATACTATTAATGACTTTATTTGTGTCTTCTCAATCCACACCTTTGAGTAACTTAACTATTGTATTTATGCCCCATACTTTTAATTTAACATTAATGAAAAGTACTTACGAACTTCCAGCTATACAATCATTATAACTTCATATTTTAGCTTTACAAATAAAGAATGATTTATCTTGATACCTACAAATAATGAGTAATTGAGACCTATTTCTACAAATAATAAATACATATTTTAATCTGTAAGAAATATGAATCAGACAATTGATTTAATACAAAAAATGATCAGTTACTTTGATTTCTTTTAATAATGACTTCAATGAAATCTTTGCGCGCAATGCTACAGTTGTTTCTAGCTCTGATATAACAATAATGAATTACTTCATTGAAATCTTTGTGCACATTGCTATAGTTCTTTTGAACTCTGATATAATAATAATGAATTAAATTTTCCTCAGACAATCTTATTCTTAATTAAGTTCAACATCCTTTGTATATGTTGTTAAATTTTGGTCATTTATTAAGGTAACCCTTCTGTTTTTGTTTAATTAAGATTAAGCATTTTTTGTGCATTTAGTTTTGGTCGGTAACTAACATTAGCACCCTCTATTGTTAGTTCTTTTATTAAGTTTTCACATTTTCTTCCAGTTTTTGATAATTTCTAAGGACGCAAGTCAAAGATTGAGGGATTTCTGAACTGGTATGGAGTGGTGTAGTGTCAAGGATGGGATGATTTCTATACTGGAAATGTGAGAAGTAGACTCATAGACATAGATTAAAGGTTTGAATATGTGTACTGGAAGGGTGAGAAGTAGACCCATAGACTGGGAGATTGAATATGTGTTTAGTGGAATGTTTACGTGACATTCACTTTGCCAACGGGGGCATGCTTTTCCCGATTTGTTGAAGTGTCAAAGGTCTTTGTTGAAGTGTCAAGGGATTTGTTAAAGTGTCAAGATATTTGTTGAAATGTCAAGGGATTTGTTGAAGTGTCAAGGGATTTGTTAAAGTGTCAAAGGTCTTTGTTGAAGTGTCAAGGAATTTATTGAAATGTCAAGGACAATCCCATTCGACGGACTAGATATTAAACCCAGCACTTTGATATGGGCCTTTCTAGGGAGTGGTTAATGATATCTAGAAAGATACTCTCTGTTACGTTTCCAGTATTTATTTAAAGACCCTGCTTAGGAAATTATAGAACTTTAATTTACTATTTAAATTAATTCCCTTTCGTTTAACCTAAACAGACTGGTTGCTCAAATCATCATTCGACTAAATTAAAAATGCATCTTTGTAGTCTAGATCACAGATTTACGAAACTGATAATTTGAGCAACCAGTCTGTTTAGGTTAAACGAAAGGGAATTAATTTAAATAGTAAATTAAAGTTCTATAATTTCCTAAGCAGGGTCTTTAAATAAATACTGGAAACGTAACAAGTGTGGGTCGTCGCGGGATTGATATGTATTAAATTGTAAATTGTAACATTTTTATACATAGGGCGCATCATAACCTAGAAACGAACGAACGAACAGAATTGCCAATTGTTCTTTTGATTTTTGTATCACTGATTTTCTTTGCTTTTGTTGTGACATGTGCATGTATTCTTTTGCAGAGTAGCGTGCATGTTAGTTAATGTTGATATATTTAAGCGTAGTTAAATATGTCATGTTAGCTATTGAATGATTTATTTAGTATTGTGTTACTGAGTACTTCATTGTGAGGAGTCGAAGGTTATACCGCCAGCTAGGAGAGTTATCGGTAGTAACAGACTTCGGACTATTATATTTAGGGTGCTAGATATAATGTGTAATGTTGTATGGTAGGAGCCGTGACATTACGGAAGTCTTGGAACAGCGGACACTGTGACAAGCAGGTGAAACGTGTAAAGAGTTAACGCGTAATTTATTTCGGAAGGTGTTCTGAGTAAATTAAATAATTTTTGTAAGGTTGTAGCCTAAAAGTTATTTTCGGGATAAGCGGAGTTATCGCCGACGGTTAAAACACACAATTCACGAGATACATTCTTATTGTAGCCAGCGCGCTAAGACAGTAAAATGGATCGCAAACAGGTTATCGAAGACCTGAAAGAAGCCGGTATCATGATAGGATACCAGGGTGACGAACTGACTAGCTACATCAAAACTGAGCTAGAGAAAGCGGAAAAAGCGGACAAAGAAAGGCAAGAGATAGAAAGAGAAGAACGTATTGCTAATCGCGAACTGAAGAAGTTAGAAGCTGAAAAACTAGCCGAAACTGAAGCTAAACGCATCGCAGCTGACGCAGAAGCTAAAAAGCAAGAAGCTGAAGTTAAAAAGTTAGAAGCTGAAAGATTAGCCGACATTGAAACAAAACGTATCGCAGCGGATACAGAAGCCAAACGCATCGCCGCAGACGCGGAAATAAAACGGTTAGAATGGGAAGTAAAGAAACTAGAAGTTACTAATCCGAACCGTGACCGCCGAAGCAGTGGTGATTCGCGTTCTAGCGATGGAAATAATCACAGTAGAATTGAAAATATCATTCCAAAGATAAATATGGTCCCGTTTGATGAGAACAAAGATCAAATAGACGCGTATTTAAAAACGTTTGAAAAGTTAGCCAGAGCAACAAACATTCCAGCGGAACATTGGGCGATAAATTTATCGGGGTTATTGCAGGGCAGTGCGAAAAACGAGTTCAATAAGCTTAGCGATTCTGAGTCAGATAATTACGACACAGTCAAGGCCGCATTATTGAAACGTTACAAACTCACAGCAGATACATACCGACGTAAGTTTAAACAGGCCACTAAAGCCAGTTCAGAGACGCACGCACAGTACATACGACGCGTAGCTGACTTGTTCCAAAGATGGATAGATCTAGCCGAAACTCCACAGACGTACGCAGGTCTTAGGGATGAAATGGTAAAAGACCATATTCTCGGGTCATACAAATCAGATCTACTGATTCACTTAGCAATAAGGGAAAAATCTACGCTAGAGGAGATAGGCAACGCCGCCGATCGCTTTGATGACGCACATTCTCAATTCTCGAACGCACACGCGAACAACAAGTCTCGACCGAACGAACCGCAGACTCGAAAGGATAAGAAAAATGACGGGAAGGCACCTAATGAGCGTGATGATAAAACATCTAAACCCGACACTAAAAACAAGTCCGACAAACAGAAAGATAAAAAGAATCTTGCATGTTACACTTGTGGTGATAGTGGCCATTTTTCACGAACATGTCCTGAAAAGAAAACAGCTAAAGTTTACGCAGTAGAAAGTCATACACCTAAAACAGAAAAGTCGAATCGAACACCAGTACAGGCAAACGGTCACGATACAATCGCTTTGCTTGATACAGGGTGTGAGCTAGACGCTATTGTAAATGCATCATTAGTTAACCGTACCGACTACACAGGGGAGACAATCTCTGTCACCTTTGCAAACGGCGAACAAGACATTTTACCAGTAGCTGAAGTCTCGATTGTTTCAGACTTTGTAGAAGGAACAGTCAAAGCGGCAGTTATGGAAAACTCACCGCATGACGTGATCCTTGGTTGCAAGTATGTTTTGCCGTGCAAAAAACAAACTTCAACTGAACCACCACTGGTTAACGCTGTAACCAGAGCAGCGAGTAGTAAAGACAAATCTGTAACTGCACCGATGTCTGCCGCACCAGCCGTAGATAAAGCAACAGTTAGCGAGATTAAAATATTACAAGCTGAGGACGAAACACTAGACAAGTTACGCAGACAAGCTGTACTTGTTAGTGACGTCAACACT
The DNA here is from genome assembly GCA_028829895.1 of Sinotaia quadrata. Taxonomy (NCBI): domain Eukaryota; kingdom Metazoa; phylum Mollusca; class Gastropoda; order Architaenioglossa; family Viviparidae; genus Sinotaia; species Sinotaia quadrata. Next base: position 33,803,574 of record CM054177.1, on the reverse strand, counting down.
GACGATTCGAATAAGAAAGCGTGCATTATTCTGAAAAAGGGTTTATTGTACCGCTATTCGAAAGTGGGAGACGAATTTCGGAAACAATTAGTCGTTCCACAAACCAAACGAAATGACGTATTACGATTAGGTCATGAGAGTCTTTTTGGTGCACACATGGGTGTACAAAAAACAACTAGTCGTATTACAAGTGAGTTTTATTGGCCGGACATCACTGCCGATATCCGTAGATTCGTGTTAAGTTGCGACACATGCCAGAGAACACAGTCTAAAAATTCAATCAGACCCGCACCGTTAGGAGAGCCTGAACTGATCAGTGAACCCTACAAGCGCGTAGCATTGGATTTGATTGGGCCTATAATACCCACATCAACGAGAGGTAATCGATACGTGCTGACCACTATTGATTACGCAACAAGATTCGCCGACGCAGTACCATTGAAAAATATTGATACTGAAACTGTCGCCGAAGCCCTTTTCGGTCTTTGGAGTCGTGTTGGAATTCCTACTGAAATTTTGACGGATCAGGGGAGTCAATTCATAGGCAACGTAATGAAGGAAGTAAATCGTTTACTTTCCATCAAACATCTTACTTGCACACCATACCACCCCCAGGCAAATGGTCTGATTGAAAAATACAATGGGACATTAAAAACAGCACTTAAAAAGCTCGCCACAGATAAACCGAAAGACTGGGACAGATACATCCCTGCCCTACTATTTGCATATAGGGAGGTGCCACAATCTTCCACCGGGTTTTCACCATTTGAGCTACTTTACGGACGTACTGTACGCGGACCGATGATGATTTTGAAGGCACTTTGGACTGATGAAAAGACAGATGACGAAGTTAAGACAACTTATACATACGTCACTGACTTAAGAAACCGTCTTGAAACTATAGGCAAGATAGCACGGGAAAACTTGACGATAGCTCAGTCTAGACAGGCAGAATATTACAATAAGCACACCAAACCTAGAGAATTTGAAGTTAATGACAAAGTGTTACTGTTGCTTCCTGAAGCACATAACAAACTTCAGATGAAATGGAAGGGGCCCTTTGTAGTTACCGCCAAGCTAGGGGGACTGAACTATAAGGTGCAGACAGGAAAGAGAGAGAAAATCTTTCATGTTAACCTACTCAAAAAGTACATAAGCCGTGAGGATCAAACCACTCAAGCTGATTTTGTCGTAGCGACGATAGTTACAGAAGACGAGGGGGGTACTGATTGCGTCACTGGTACTTTACCAAACTGTCCTCTACAGACGGACGAAACTGTCAAAGACGTTAGGGTAAATGAAGCCTTGACAGAAAGACAGAAAAAAGAAGTGAATGAATTGCTTAATGAGTTCTCATCTACTCTGACAGACAAACCAGGGTTGACAGACTTAATAGAATTTTCACTGAAGCTGACTGACAACAAACCGATACGTTTGAAGCCGTATCCGTTGCCACACGCTAAGATAGATGACGTTAGACGTGAGATTAAGACTATGCTAGATCTAGGGGTCATAGAGAAGACTGACAGTGCCTACGGATCACCCATCGTGTTGATTAAAAAACGTGATAACTCGTTCCGTTTTTGCGTAGACTACCGCAAACTCAATCAAGTGACAGAGTTTTGTGCCGAACCTCTTCCTGATCCGGATCTCATCTTCACTAAGCTAGCTAACGCTCATTACTATACCAAAATAGATTTGTCACGCGGTTTTTGGCAAATCAAGGTCAAGGACACTGATCGACACATACTAGCTTTCACTACACCAGTAGGAAACTACACATGGAAAGTTATGCCTTTCGGAGTTTCAAACGCTCCAAGCATTTTTTCTAAAATGATGCGGTCATTGTTAGAACCACTGTACGGACGTGGAGTTGAGAACTTCATGGATGATTTAATTCTAGGCACCCAGACATGGGAGGAGCACTTAACACTCTTACGAGATGTGCTAGCCAGATTAAAACAAGCCAACCTCACTGCCCGCCCTACGAAGTGTGAAATAGCACAATTCTCCTTAGACTTCTTGGGACACAAGTTGAGTCATGGAACTATGTCGCCAAGTGAAGCTAAGATAGCACAACTTAAGGACACTTCACAACCGCTAACAAAAACACAAGTTAGAAGTTTTCTTGGTCTTGCTAACTACTACAGAAAATTCGTACCAGATTTTAGTGCCATTGCATGTCCTCTGACTGACTTGACACGTAAGAATATGCCTACAAAAGTAGTGTGGACTGATGCATGCCAAAACGCTTTTGTCACACTGAAATCTAGACTGACTTCAGATTTAGTTGTTAAACTGCCAGATCTGACAAAACCATTCTTGTTAAGGACTGATGCTAGCAACACAGGATTAGGAGCAGTGTTATTACAAGAACACAATGACACCAAACACCCAGTTGCATATGCAAGCCGTAAACTCACAACTACTGAACAGAAATATTCCACCAGTGAAAAGGAATGTCTTGCAATAGTTTGGGCCATAAAAAAGTTCGAAAACTATTTGTACGGAAAAACCTTTGTCATTGAGTGCGATCACCAGCCGTTGGCCTTTCTCGGACAGGCGCAATTTACAAACAGCCGTTTAATGCGTTGGTCTTTGTTTCTGACACAGTATGACGCAAATATTCATTACATCAAAGGGTCTTTGAATGTTGGCGCAGATTACATGAGTCGTGCTTGATGCCATCAAGTGCCGGTACTGATAGAATGTCGTTTAATCAATTAACTGAACCCTACGGATTCCTTCCTGTAAATATGAAATATAGTTGCACACTTTATTTCTAGGAATGTTGAAATTTTTTTTGTGTAAATTTTTCTTCATTGTGGACTTCTACATTTTATCATACATAATTTGTAGGAGGCATTTTATCTTTGGTAAGATAAACGCCTCAAAAGCAAGGGGGTGTCACAGTCTGATAAAATTGTCCGACTTCGTGACCCACTTGCCTTGTTTACTTCAAATTCGAATATTTGAAACCCTTGGCCCTTTGTTCAAAGCTTCCTTTTTCTAGGTGCTTCTAGAACAGGTCAAGATGTTATGTAACTTTAGGACCATTGTCCAGTTCTCGAACCAACCACATGCTTTGCGAACAGTCACGTGATACGCAATATACCTTTCTATATATGTACCCACACGCTTCCGCTCCCTCACTTCGAGCACATTTTAGCTAATTCCATCAGCTTACTCGGGTCGTGAGAGGCAGCCGGCGCCATAGAGAATCAAGGTACCCTTCGACTTCTCTCAAAGGTATCATTTTATTTAATAGTATTTGCCTATGTATTGTTTAAGTATGTATTTGTGCTATGTATTATATGATTTCCATATACACTTGAGCATGGTTCAGAGAAATAGCTGAAAACCTATATGTTACGGAATATAAATTTATTGTAACCATTTTTCCATTTCTGTACTTTAATTTATATTGTTTTAATTCACTAAGAGCCAGAATGCTGCGCTCGATATGAATTCTTCATGTAATTCAATTATTGCGTGTAATTTTAATTGTAAATTGTGAAGCGCTCTGTCGGCTTGAATTACCCCTTGTATGAACATTAATTTAACGTTGTATCTATTTTATTGCTTCATACGTCATGACTGTTAAATGGAACACATGTGAGACGATTATATTTTTTCTAAAATTTAATTGTAAGCGACGCGAGGTCGAAACTCTTTGTTCAGCGCATTTAATTGAGCCATGCCTAGGTAGGACCTGTTAGGTTGAGAATTATATCCAAACACGTTGCATCCACAGGTCGGCTCATGGTTCATGGTTCACCATGCCTCACCTGCATTAGCTTATTGGTGTAAGCGTGTCGAAATCCACTCTGAGGGCCATGCTGCAAAAATTCCAGTTCCTAGCCACTAACAAAGGGACATCATTCCTTATGCACCACGTGTGTCGTTAAAGGGGGACTGAGGGAACGAATCAGCATGACTGAGTGTTGAGACCAAGGATACAAGAATAGAGCTAAGTGCAAAATCAAGTGTACAGATCTCAAAGGAACACTTTTCTGGCAATTTAGATTGACAAAAATCAGGCATAGGCGCGTAAAGACAGAGTGAAGACTATTCGCGTTGCATTCGATTTATTGTTAATTTGTTAAACTTTATTAAATCTTATTTCTTTGTTAATACCTCTTAGTAGTTGATTTCTATGCACAATAGACCAATTAGATTAATTCTTAGATTTGAATGGGGGCGGATGAGCAGAAAGATTGATGACGAGTGCATATTAATTTAGAGGGATTTAACTGTTTTCAAATCTAGCTAAAAGTTCGCAGTTTATTAGTCTGTAAATTTGTCGTCTGAACTACAAGACGCACTTTTAATTAGTCAGATAATAAATTGAGCAACCAGTCTGCGTAGAATATGAGAGGAAGAATCAATTATATTTAAAGTCTTTTAATTATTCTAAGCAGGGTCTTTAAATAAATACTGGAAACGTAACACTCTCCTCCCAACGGAGGTGATTTCGAAACCCGGTCACTTGAATAAGAGGTGTCCTACAGTATCAATGCCTAGGGCAAAAGTCACGACACTTTATTCCAAGACCTCACTTTGAACCCCGGTCACTTGAATAAGAGGTGTCCTACAGTATCAATGCCTAAGGCAAAAGTCACGGCACTTTATTCCAAGACCTCACTTTGAACCAAGGACTAGAAATCACTGCGGATTATCTACAGTTGAACTACTATGTACTTTAAATCTGTTTTTTTGTTTGTTACAATTATACGAGTTTATGTTTTATTCCGAGCTATGTTATTATAAACTTATAATTTTAAATGACATCATTTACACGAGTGTTTCTTATTGACCGCGAGGTATAGAAAAAACAAAGATAAACGAATATGCATTTTTAATCGCGGAGTGAATATAGGAAAATTAATAAAAACTTGTAAATCAGGAGTCTTTACAGTTGTTTGAGTATACACTTTTAAAATCCTGGAGTCTATATAGGTGCACAAGAATACCTGTTAACTCTGGAATGTATACAAAATTCAGAGGTATACAAAACTTTGTAGTCTGTACAGTTCAGAAGTATACAAATATAAACTATGTACCCTGTAATTTGTACAGTTAAGAAGTATACAAATATAAACTGAGTACCCTGTAATTTGTACAGTTAAGAAGTATACAAATATAAACCGAGTACCCTGTAATTTGTACAGTTAAGAAGTATACAAATATAAACCGAGTACCCTGTAATTTGTACAGTTAAGAAGTATACAAATATAAACTGAGTACCCCGTAATTTGTACAGTTAAGAAGTATACAAATCTAAACTGAGTACCCTGTAATTTGTACAGTTAAGAAGTATATAAATATAAATTATGTACCCTGTAATTTGTACAGTTAAGAAGTATACAAATCTAAACTGAGTACCCTGTAATTTGTACAGTTAAGAAGTATACAAATCTAAACTGAGTACCCTGTAATCTGTGCATTTCAGAAGTATATAAATCTAAACTGTTTACCCTGTAATCTGTGCATTTCAGAAGTATATAAATCTAAACTGTTTACTCTGTAAACTGTGCATTTAAGAAATATATAAATCTAAACTGTTTTACCCTGTAATCTGTGCATTTCAGAAGTACATAAATCTAAAGTGTTTACCCTGCATTTGTGTAATTTATTGGTGTACGTATATAAGCTGTTAGTTCTGGAATCTGTACACCTATAGAGGTAAATACTTTTATTCATAAAGTGTACAGTAATAGGAGTATATACTTTTACTCTTAAAGTGTACAGTAATAGGATTATATACTTATATTTCTGAAACCTTCAGTTATAGAACTGTATATTTTTACGTTTTAATTCTATTCAGTTATAGAAGTGTATATTTTGCATACTAGACAACATATTCACTTACATTCAAGCAATAAAAAAAGTTATAAAGGATGTATTAGCTGCTGCAGATACTACAGTAGTTTGACATGCCAGTTACTCTACTCGTCTGGCACGCTTAGTACTTTACTCGTCTGACACGTCATTACAACACTCGTCAGAACGCTTACTACAATGCTCTTTTGGCACGCTTAGTACATGAGTCGTTTTCAAAATTCTCGAACAGATTACCCCCAAACCACATTCTAAATTCTTTTCTTAGTCATATATAACTGTACATTTTAAAAAAAGCAATAAGTCATATATAAATGTACATTTTTATATAAAGCAATAAGTCATATAAATGTACATTTTTATATAAAGCAATAAGTCATATATAATAGTACATTTTTATATAAAGCAATAAGTCATATATAACTGTACATTTTTATATAAAGCAATAAGTCATATATAAATGTACATTTTTATATAAAGCAATAAGTCATATATAAATGTACATTTTTATATAAAGCAATAAGTCATATATAAATGTACATTTTTACATAAAGCAATAAGTCATATATAAATGTACATTTTTAATAAAGCAATAAGTCATATATAACTGTACATTTTTATATAAAGCAATAAGTCATATATAACTGTACATTTTTATAAAAGCAATAAGTCATATATAACTGTACATTTTTTATATAAAGCAATAAGCACGTGATAATTTAAATAGTACGACAAATAAGTTCTTGTTTAAATTCAGTACTAGCAAAAAAAAAAACAACCAAACAAAAAAACAAAAAAAAAACCACACGGCGATGCCTGGGTGTAGAAAGCAACTGATGTACAACATGTAAACACAAATATTTAAATCTTAGAATGCCCCGGGGTACGGGCGTGTATCATGAACCACGCCTCCATATAAAATGTCAGCTGTCTAGTTCTCTCCCTGCGGCCGTGAATCAAACACGTGAATCATTTTAATAGCCCATCTTACATACGTGGATGGAGGGGGCGCCCTGGGGATTGGGGCGGACTCTAACCCCCCCATGTCCGTCCCTTGAGTAAACCACGCCTCAATGCAATATTTTAACTTCCTAGCTCACTCCCTGCGAACGTGAATCAAACCCGTATCGAAGGACACACAGACTGACACATTAAAAAATTATTAAATGAGAAGACTAATGAAGTACAATATCATAATTTAGTGTAAATGCCTCTCGATCACTATTTTACTCTTTTATTCTCTATGTGAAAATTTAATGCGGCATTAACATAACTTATTGTAAGTGTCTTTTACTTTTGTAATCATAAATTATTCTTTTGAATTATGAGCTGACAGATATCGCAGTCTTTTAAGCATAGAATTATACATTAATATTTTCATTATAAATGATAAAAATAAATATTTATTATAAAGAAAAAATCACACATAATGATTTATAAAAAAGAAATAAAGAATTATTGTGTCTTACTATTAAAATAAAATAAATAACGCCATCTGTATGATCGTTTATTGTCTAAGAACGACCATACTTTAAATATGATTGATTGAAACTTACACACAATACACAGCAAGACTGCTATATAGAAAGCTATAAATACTATACTCAGCAAGACTGCTTTATGTAAGAAGGCTATAAATACTATACTCAGCAAGACTGCCTTATGTAAGAAAGCTATAAACACTATACTAAGCTAGACTCTTATGTAAGAAAGCTATAAACACTATACTCAGCAAGACTGCTTTATGTAAGAAAGCTATAAATACTATACTCAGCAAGACTGCTTTATGTAAGAAAGCTATAAATACTATACTCAGCAAGACTGCCTTATGTAAGAAAGCTATAAACACTATACTCAGCAAGACTGCCTTATGTAAGAAAGCTATAAATACTATACTCAGCAAGACTGCCTTATGTAAGAAAGCTATAAACACTATACTCAGCAAGACTGCTAAACTTTATTTAAGAAATCTATACACCTATACTAAGCTAGACTGCCTTATATAAGAAAGCTATAAACACTATACTCAGGAAGACCGCTAAACTTTATGTAAGAAAGCTATAAACACTATACTCAGGAAGATTGCTAAACATTATGTAAGAAAGCTATTTGACTTGAAAATTCAACACGCCATAGAAAATGTTAATCACTGAAATCTAATTCTGTGTGGTGGGAAACCTTAACAGTCAGTGTCATTAGAATCCATACAAGTTTGTATTATTTTATTATTTAAATCCATAACATTCAGTCATTATTCTATTACAATAACAGTCTGTCATTAGAATCCATGTAATTTTGCAATTTATCCATAATATTCTCCATCATTATAATTTCAATTTCTATTAATGAAATCCATAATATACTCTAACATTCGAATACTTTTAATTTTATTTGAACAAAATCCATGATATTCTGACAAGCTGATTCATCAGAATCCATACCATTTTATGTTATTTTACTATTGAAATGCAAACTATTATCTATCATTAGATTACATTTAATTTTTATTAACGAAATTCATAGTATTTTATACGATTAGAATACACTTCATTATATATTAATGAAATCTATAATATTCTGAAAATTCTACATCATTAGAATCCATACCATTTTACATTATTGAAATCCATAATATTCTATATCAGTTTACTGAAATCCATAACAATCTGAATATTAGAATCTATTTTATATTATTGAAATTTATAATACTATACTCTCGTATCCGTTGCATTTTATTTCACTGAAATCCATAACATTCTGCATCACTGGAATCCATAACTTTATTATTGAAATCCATAATATTCTTTATCATCAATTACACTTTTATATGACTGAAATCCATATATTCTTTATCATAAGAATCTATCTATATTATGTTATTTAAATTAAATTAAAATTAAAATTATTTAATTAAATCTATAATATTTTCTATTAGAATACATTGTACTTTATATTAATGAAATCGAAAATAACCTGTAACATTAGAATCCATACCATTTTATATTATTTAAATCCATAATATTTTCTATCATTAGAATTCATTACATTTTATAATACTGTAATCCGTAACACCCTGTATCATTAAAATCCCTTACATTTTATATTACTGAAATCCGTAACATTCTTAACAATAGTATCCATAGCATATTTGTTATTGACATCTTAAATATTATCTTTTTGGAATATACATCATTATATCTGAATGACTGTAACCATAGCATTTTGCAGTACTGGAATCTAAAATGTTCCATATAATTGAAACCGAAAATTGTGTAGCATGTAAATAGGCATCAATGAATATCATATGAATACGTAACATTCTAAACACGACATCTCATTGTGTATCAGCACGTAACATTTAAACACGACATCTCATTGTGTATCAGCACGTAACATTTAAACACGACATCTCATTGTGTATCAGCACGTAACATTTAAACACGACATCTCATTGTGTATCAGCACGTAACATTTAAACACGACATCTCATTGTGTATCAGCACGTAACATTTAAACACATCTCATTGTGTATCAGCACGTAACATTTAAACACATCTCATTGTGTATCAGCACGTAACATTTAAACACATCTCATTGTGTATCAGCACGTAACATTTAAACACATCTCATTGTGTATCAGCACGTAACATTTAAACACATCTCATTGTGTATCAGCACGTAACATTTAAACACGATATCCCATTGTGTATCAGCACGTAACATTTAAACACGACATCCCATTGTGTATCAGCACGTAACATTTAAACACGACATCCCATTGTGTATCAACGTAATCTATAAATTCCATACCAGGCAATCCACATCATTTTTATCATGGGAATCCATAGCAGTCTACAGAAGATATCACACAACATTCTGCATTATTAGATCCTTAACATTCTATATTCTTGGATCTATAAATTTCCATTTCGTTGAAATCCGCAACATTTGAATCATGGGAATTTGTAATATTTTAACTTGTTAATGAAATGCTATCTATCTATCTATCTATCTATCTATCTATCTATCTATCTATCTATCTATCTATCTATCTATCTATCTATCTATCTATCTATCTATCTATCTATCTATCTATCTATCTATCTATCTATCTATCTATCTATCTATCCAACCATCCATCCATCCATCTACCTACCTACTTACCTATCTATCTATCTATCTATCTATCTATCTATCTATCTATCTATCTATCTATCTATCTATCTATCTATCTATCTATCTATCTATCTATCTATCTATCTATCTATCTATCTATCTATCTATCCAACCATCCATCCATCCATCTACCTACCTACTTACCTATCTATCTATCTATCTATCTATCTATCTATCTATCTATCTATCTATCTATCTATCTATCTATCTATCTATCTATCTATCTATCTATCTATCTATCTATCTATCTAATACACTCGCACGCACTCACACAAACAAACTTCCATTATCTCTTTCACAATACACCTCACACACACACAGTGTATGTGCGTGAAAGAAATACATATAGCTAGTTAGATACATTTACATTGTTAGGTCTAAAGAACCAGAGTTGGTTTTCCATTTTGGCAGATTTTTGTTTTTCTTGTTAGTAAGTTTATGTAATTCAATAATATTTGTTAGAAATCGCTGGAATTGTTTCTAATGGTGGAACACATCACACATTAAGTTAAGTAAGAGGATGGGCAACGATATAATTGATATCAATACTTGGAATCTTGTTTTACGAGGGCAGAAAGACAATCGAATTGTTAAACACATTTCCACAATGGGATTTTATTTACAGTTGGGTTTTGTAATTTGTGAATGAGATAACTGCCAAAATAAGAGAACACAACATATTTTAATAAAGAAAACATTAAGTGTCCAATTCGTATTATCAAAAAAAATTTCTAGTGTTCACTTTGCATTATTAAAGAATATATCACGTGTCCAGCTCGTATTATTAAAGAATGTATCTAGTGTCTATTTCATAAAGAATACATAGTGTCTATTTCATATTATTAAAGAACACATCTATATGCAACTTGTATTATTAAAGAAGACATCTATGTCCATCTTGAATTATTAAAGAACACCTATAGTGCCCAGTTTGTATCATTAAAGAAGACATCTATGTCCATCTTGAATTATTAAAGAACACCTATAGTGCACAGTTTGTATTATTAAAGAACACATATAGTGCACAGTTTGTATTATTAAAGAACACCTATAGTGCACAGTTTGTATTATTAAAGAACACCTATAATGCACAGTTTGTATTATTAAAGAACACCTATGGTGCACAGTTTGTATTATTAAAGAACACCTATAGTGCACAGTTTGTATTATTAAAGAACACATCTATGTCCAATTTGTATTATTAATGAATAATAATTAATATTGTGCCAAGTTTGCATTATTAAAGATCGTGTCCATATTCAATTTATATTTTTAAAGAACACATCTATGTCCAACTTGTATTATTAAAGAACACATCTTATGCCCACTTTGTATTATTAAAGAACAAATATCTGTCCTAAATGTATAATTAAAAAACCCATATTGTGAACAAATTTTATTAGTAAAGAACAAATCTATGTTCAACTTGCAATATTAAATAACACATATTGTGCCCAGTTTGTATTGTTAAAGAACACATATCTGTCCAATTTGTATTGTTAAAGAACACATCTCTGTACAATTAGTATTGTTAAAGAACACATATCTGTCCAATTTGTATTGTTAAAGAACACATCTCTGTCCAATTTGTATTGTTAAAGAACACATCTCTGTCCAATTTGTATTGTTAAAGAACACATCTCTGTCCAATTTGTATTGTTAAAGAACACATCTCTGTACAATTTGTATTGTTAAAGAACACATATCTGTCCAATTTGTATTGTTAAAGAACACATATCTGTCCAATTTGTATTGTTAAAGAACACATCTCTGTCCAATTTGTATTGTTAAAAGAACACATCTCTGTACAATTAGTATTGTTAAAAAACACATCTCTGTCCAATTTGTATTATTAAATTACATATTATGCCTAATTTGTATTTTAAAGAACACATATTATGCCCTGTTTGTATTGCTAAGAAACACATTTATGTCCAGCTTTTATTATTAAAAAACACACATTATGCCGTTTGTATTATTAATGAACACATTTTTTCGCCTAATTTGTATTATTAAAAACACATATTTCGCCCAATTTGTATTATTAAAGAACACATATTGTGCCTAATTTGTATTATTAAAGAACACATACTGTGCCTAATTTGTATTATTAAAGAACACATATTTCGCCTAATTTGTATTATTAAAGAACACATATTGTGCCTAATTTGTATTATTAAAGAACACATATTTCGCCTAATTTGTATTATTAAAGAACACATATATCGCCTAATTTGTATTATTAAAGAACACATATTTCGCCTAATTTGTATTATTAAAGAACACATATTGTGCCTAATTTGTATTATTAAAAACACATATTATGCCCTGTTTGTATTGCTAAGAAACACATCTCTGTCCAATTTGTATTATTAAATTACATATTGTGCCTAATTTGTATTATTAAAGAACACATATTGTGCCTAATTTGTATTATTAAAAACACATATTATGCCCTGTTTGTATTATTAAAAACACATATTTTGCCCTGTTTGTATTGCTAAGAAACACATCTATGTCCAACTTGTATTATCAAAGAACACATCTAATGTCCTTTTCGGATTATTAAAAACACATCTTATGTCCAGCTTCTGTTACTAAAATACACATCTTGCGGGTCTTTAATCTATATTTAAAAGTACAAAATTTCTGCCTTTAATTTAAATGATTAAAAATGAACTTTTGGTGTGTTTTTTTTTAACATGCATTATTGTGAGCATCACATGAGTTATTATAAACGATAGTCTGCTACTTTAATTAGTTTTATTTAAAACAGTACAACCCGCGATCTCCAGCCGTTCATTAAAAGAATACAGTTTGACGTCCTCAACTTGCGTCCTTGACCTATGCTTGAAAACATGCATTTCGAAGCTGTAGACATGTCTTATTATGTTTCCTAGCTTTTGACTAATATAGTTTTAATGTGCTTCTTATCTTATTTATTGATATCGATGTAAATGTGTTCCGCATGTTCTTCGTTTCTTTTAATTATTATATATCAGCTGTACTGTTCTAAGAGTTATAAGGTCGTCTTTACTTTTCTAAGTATAGCTTACACTTATATCTGTACTGTTCTAAGAGTTATAAGGTCGTCTTTACTTTTCTAAGTATAGCTTACACTTATATCTGTACTGTTCTAAGAGTTATAAGGTCGTCTTTACTTTTCTAAGTATAGCTTACACTTATATCTGTACTGTTCTAAGAGTTATAAGGTCGTCTTTACTTTTCTCTTACACTGATATCTATACTGTTCTAAGAGTTATAATGCCGTCTTTACTTTTCTAAGTATCTCTTACACTGATATCTGTAGTGTTCTAAGTGTTATATTGTCATCTGCACTATTCTAAATAGATCTCATGTCATTTGAGTTGTTGTTTACTGTTTTGTTCTAAACGTATTTCTTATAACATCATGCGTCTCTTACTTTATCATCTTCATCTCTGTCTTTTAAATGCATCTCTTTCATTGTCATCTGTACCCTTTTCACCTCTCTGTTCTAGACGTATCTCTTACCTTATCATCTTTACATTTTTTAATGCATTTCTGAACTCCTAATACAGTTCTAAATGTATCTCTTACCTTATCATCTTTACAGTTTTAAATGCATTTCTGAACTCGTCAGCAATACAGTTCTAAATGTATCTCTTACCGTGTTATATGTACAGTTCTAAGTATCTCTTGCCTTTTCATCTGTACAGTTCTAAGTATCTCTTGCCTTGTCATCTGTACCGTTCTAAGTATCTCTTGCCTTGTCATCTGTACCGTTCTAAGTATCTCTTGCCTTGTCATCTGTACAGTTCTAAGTATCTCTTGCCTTGTCATCTGTACAGTTCTAAGTATCTCTTGCCTTGTCATCTGTACAGTTCTAAGTATCTCTTGCCTTTTCATCTGCACAGTTCTAAGTATCTCTTGCCTTGTCCTCTGTACAGTTCTAAGTATCTCTTGCCTTTTCATCTGAACAGTTTTAAAAGTATCTCTTACCTTGGTATATGTACTATGTTAATTGCTTTTCATATATCTTCACGTATATTGTAGAAAGTTAGTTTTGATTTCTTCATCTATAATATTTAAATTACATTCCAAATTATTAAGTGCTTTTTTTACTGTTCTAAAAGTGTTTCTTTTCAATATAGTACTGCATCCGATTCTTCTAAGCGTGATTACTGTTCTGATCGACATGTTTCCTTTTGTCCTTTGCATACTTTAAACAAGTGTTTCCTATCTTTCCCCAACTTGTTTTATATGTTCTTTAATTGTGCCATTCTTTTCATAATGTGTTTCCAATGTTGTTTCGCTGTTCTTGATGCATTCTGTGTTTTATATGTTCTTTAATTGTGCCATTCTTTTCATAATGTGTTTCCAATGTTGTTTCGCTGTTCTTGATGCATTCTGTGTTTTATATGTTCTTTAATTGTGCTATTCTTTTCATAATGTGTTTCCAATGTTGTTTCGCTGTTCTTGATACATTCTGTGTTTTTCATCTGTGCTGGAATGAACGATTTTATCTTCTTCTCTCGACATATCTGTCCTTGAAAATGTGTTTTTTATCTTTTTGATCCATACACTTCTAAATGGATTTGGTATGTATTTTTAACACTTCTTTCACCTCAGTTGTAAATGCATTTGGTATGTATTTTTAACACTTCTTTCACCTCAGTTGTAAATGCATTGTATGTATTTATAACACTTCTTTCACCTCAGTTGTAAATGCATTTGGTATGTATTTTTATCACTTCTTTCACCTCAGTTGTAAATACATTTGGTATGTATTTTTATCACTTCTTTCACCTCAGTTGTAAATACATTTGGTATGTATTTTTATCACTTCTTTCACCTCAGTTGTAAATACATTTGGTATGTATTTTTATCACTTCTTTCACCTCAGTTGTAAATACATTTGGTATGAATATTAACACTTCTTTGACCTCAGATGATCGGAAATGTGAGCCTCCCACTTACGAAAGTCTACATTTGGGGACAAATCATGGAAAGAAAAAGAAAAAGAAACGAAGACACAGGTATTTTGAAATATATTGTTGTGAGTTTGAGCTTCTATGAAGTGAATGTGTAAGTTTGAGCTACTGTGAAGTAATTTATAATTTTGAGTTACTGTGAAGTGATATTTAAATTTGAGCTGTTGTGATTTGTAAGTTTGAGCTGTGGTGAAGTGCTTTATAAGTTTGAGCTATTGTGAAGTGATTTGTAAGTTTAAGTTCTGAGACGTGATTCGTAAGTTTGAGCTATTGTGAAGTGATTTGTAAATTTGAGCTATTGTGAAGTGATTTATAAGGTATATGTGTTTGTGTGCGTGATAAGAATGTGTTTGTGAGTGTGATATGTGTGTTTGTGTGTGTGATATATGTGTATTTGTTTGCGTGGTATATATATATGTTTGTTTTTGTGATATATATGTGTATTTGTGTGTGTGACATGTGTGTATTTGTTTGCGTGATATGTGTGTCTGTGTGCGTGATATAAGTGTGTATTTTGCGCGTGATATATGTGAGTGTTTATTGGGTGATATACGGATTGTTTGCATGCGTGATGTGTTTTTAAGTGCGTGAAATATAAATATGTGTGTGTTTGTGTACGAGGTATATGTGTGTTTGTGCGCGTGATATATGTATATGTGTGCGTGTTATGTGTTTGCGTATATGATATATTTTTCTGCACATGGTTTATGCGTGTTTATGTGCGCGCTATATGAGTTTGTGTGCTTGGTATATGTGTGTGTTTGTGTATGTGGTATATATGTGTGTTTGTGTGTGTGGTGTGTATATGTTTGTGAGTGATGTATTGTGTGCGTTTGTGTGTTTATATATATATATATATAGATAAATGTGTGTGTTTGTGCATGCGTTCATGGTATGCGGGTTTGTGTGCGTGTTATATGTTCGTTTATATGAGTGATATATGTGTTTGTGTGCGTGGTATATGTGTGCGTTTGTGTGCATGATATATGTGTATGGTATGTGTGTTTTTATGTGTGTGATATATGTATGTTTGTGTGGGTGGGTGTTATATGTTTGTGAGCGTGGTATATGATTGAGTCGTCAGTGAACTGTGTTATACAGCGGTATTGCTTGTTCATTCTTCCGTGTCGTATGTCTATAAAAACAGGTCGGGCTTAGAACACTTCCCTTGGTGTGCGTTATTGTGTGCGGTCGAATTGCATACGCCAATGTGGAAGGTCCTGTGTGTGAGGACTTTTAAAAACCTACCCACCCGCTCGCTCACTCACTCACTCACTCACTCATTCATTCACTCACAAATCGCGCATGTATTACTTCTATTAACAATCAATTACTTCTGTTTTGGGTGAAGGTGGAAAAGAAAGATTTAGATAATTTTATTGACTGTGTAATGTACAATTGTGGAAAGATTATAAATATTGAATGAATGCCGTCATACCACTTATTCACTGTTGTCAGTTATTTGTTATTACGCTCTCATCATGTATACGGACTGCACCCGAGCAAAAGTTTTCTATTTAATTCAATCTATTTTAAATAAATATTATGAACATTTTAATAACTGCTAGAATATCTCTCTGTCAAATAAGAATATTGGCATTAAGAGAGTCCATAATAAAGTACTTTGATTTCCTAGACAAAGTTCACGGTAGTACTAAAATGTATGAAAGATTTAAAATAAAAAGATGTCGCTATCTAAGATACTCAGTTTACCGCACAACCAGCGATCGAAAACTCGCCATCTATTTCCTTGTAAAACAAATCTAAAAGAAAAACGTCTCATTCCAAGAGGGCACAGGTCGTCGCCTTGTAAGACAATCTACTTGTGCACAGCCAAGGATCGAAAACTCACTCGCTCGCTATTCTGTTCAATCTTTATTCAATCAGTGTACCACCCGGCCAGTGATCGAAAGTTCGCCCTTGTAGAACAAATCTAAGCTAATGACAAAGACGACATACATCTGATACGCCACCCACCCATTTTGGGGGCTTGGATATTTAGTGGTCCACCGGGTGTGGTTGCAACCACAGAACCAGGTCCCTCCTCCTAAGCCAACCAACAAACTGAGAATGTCAAAGCGATGAAAAGTTTTTGAAGGAGGTGAAAGAACGCTAGCGAAACACACACACACACACATACACACACACACACACACACACCACACACACACACACACACACACACACATACACACACACATACACAGACACAGACACGCGCACACACGGACACATGCACACACTACGTACATAAAATACACACACACAAAGTTTTCTTCTTAAAATAAAAATCTGTTAATAAAAGGTCTTATGTCCTTTACTTTATAAACTATCAGTAGGTTTATATCTGTTTTATCCTTCCTTTTTGGTAGACTAATACTTCAATATGTAGGTTGATTACAAGCAATTAATCTAGTTAAGAAACAAATTGTGAACCACTTTAAGAATGAATTAACAGTCTTGCCAAATAATGACCACCACTATAAAGATCTACTACCTGTGGACGCATTGAAAACATTAGACCAACCAAGACAATTATTTATGGTATCTTTAATGCTAGAAACTCAACATGGGACATAGTTAATGACACTTAAATTAATAGTGGACGAATAATCTAATAACTTCTAGAAGACTCTGACCTCCTTTTACTTAAAAACCATCTTCCACGTACTATTATTAATTGAAATAAGACATCCAGCTAGCCAGCAATAGACTTGGCAATGGATATAAATTGACTTGTCATTATCTAGCCTTGAATTGGCAATGGATATAAATTGGGAGACATACAGTAGGATATAAATTGGGAGACATATAGTAGTTATAAATTGGGAGATATACAGTAGGATATAAATTGGGAGACATACAATAGATCTGACACAATGACGGAAACAGGGAAAAAGATGAACAACTTTAGGATAAACACGGCAAAACAAACTAATATAATTATAATCAGACGATCGCCATCTCTATACGATTACAAATACTACTCAGTTAACGACTGGCCAAATTTATACAGACAGCGTACCAGAAGACAAATATAGAACACAATACAGGGGCAATACGGTGGACAAGAGAGTGCAGTATATTCAATAAAGATAGAAAGAAAGAACTTTGCAAATGAAACGGAATAAATTAAAAGAAGATAAAACTACCTTTAATCTTAAAACCACAAGACGTTAAGCAAGACTTCAAACAGGCTAAAACTTAAAATTGGAATAATTTCAATATTAGAATAGACTTCAGAAAAACTAACACAAAGACCCATCTAAAAATTCTTACATAAGTAATTCCATATTCATAGTTAAAGAAATGTCTAATACCTTGTGAAAACATTGAAAGTAAATAGTTCTAATAATAAACATTGAGCCAAGGTTTCTTACTATTAAGACACAAACTGAAATTGACTTTACACTAACGAGCCAACTTACGACATCTCAGAACCATACATTCAATCTCACTAATATCAATCCAAGGGATACTAAGAAAACAAAATAACGCTATTGCACCAGGATTTGTTCTAATCAGCTACCCAGAAAGAAAGATCACCCTAACTTACTCACAATGATTGACTAGCACTAATAACAAAATTATTTCATATAATTATTACATCAAGTACTTTCCCAACTAAATGGGGAAAACCCCACATCATCTCAGTTAAAAATTCAGATAAAACACCCATGATCCTAACAACTACAGACCAGTTAAAAACACTCATGATCTTAATAACTACAGACCTATTTCACTATACCCCAGTTAAAAAAACGAACAGATAAAACAGTAATGATCCTAATAACTACAGACCTATAGCACTATTCCCAATTAGGGTAAATCTATGAAGCAGCACTAAACTTTAAACACACTATTTTGTACAATAAAATCTTATTCCTACCCACCTCCCGCCCCCTCCTCAACAAAGTATATTTAGAGCTAAGAAATCAACTCTTGATTATTTAACCATCTAAACCAAGATATAAATAACTTAATACAACAATATAGAAAAATATGATGGGAAGGCCAAATACAGTATTCCTGGATGTTGAAAGTCATACAAAATATTATTGGAGGAATGTGGGACTTCTCAACAACTAATTAAACTAGATATTAAAGGCAAAACTCTAGAAATCATTAAAAGTTTACTTGAAAAATAGAAATAGAAATTTAGTGTCAGACTGTGACCAGCTATATAATGGAGTCCCCAAGGAAGTATATTAAGCCCACTACTGTATATAATTGTGATACATGGTCATACGAATAAAATTACTAACAATAGCACCCTAAGACACGTTGCTGACGATACTCTCTAATGGGTGAAGTTAGGTTTAGTGTCCATGATAAGAAAATAATCTCTAAAAGTCAAGGACTTTCAAATAAATCTAGACAATATTTCGAAATGATTAACAAACAATGGTTTTAAATTAACAGCTAATTTTCTATATTTTTAAGATAAATAATGGCTTGTATATTACAAGTCATTATTTTTCTTAAATATGTAGAAAGTGAATATAAAATAAATATAAAATTTGTAAGTTATCTGCCAAAAAGTTAAGTTCAATGATGATGTAAATGAATATATTAAATCAGACAATAATGGAATGAAAAAGTAAGCATACAGAAATGGGGAATAAAAATAGACAATAAAAAATGCTAAACTTACACATTGTCATATCTAGATCATTGTACGCAGCTCACATACTAGTAAGTTACTGAAAGCAGTTAACTAACAAGTATAAAGATTAAACTCTCAAAATAGCATAGGGGGTAGCAATAGTTACAGCTAATCTAGATCTATTATCAGCAAACGACCACTTACCAGTGGCCTTCATTATAAACCAAAGAGCAATAAACTGGAATATGACATTACAAACCAAGCTTATAACCACTGAGCAAAAATCAACATTTTATACACCTTGAAGGCATCAAAGACAACACTAGAAAGAGAATCCAAAGTCATAAACCCAGTTCAATACTATCCACGCACAGTTACTCTACCAGAGATACCCATACATATATTTACCATTCCAGACGCCAACAAAATGCCTACACAGATATGACAAGGACAAATACCCACACTTAATTAAATCCATTTTTCAACAAACTACAAAAGAATAATGCACAAATTGGGACCTAATTTTTACAGGCGGATCACATGATCTTACTACAGGAAAGGAGGCATAGGATACAAATACACAAATACTCAGACATTCACATTGGACTAACGCACCACACCTCAGCATACACTTTTGAATTAATGGCTATAATTAATGGCTATAATTGATGGCTATAATTGATGGCTATAATTGATGGCTATACCAACGAATATGAATTATCCCTAGCAAACTGCCCATAGCAACAGATTCACTATCAGCAGGAGAAAGTATTAAAAACAGGCACGACGCAAGACCTGATAAATGTAATTTACAATCAAATACAGGCACTTCTAATAGCAAACATTAAAACCAGAATGATATAGTTCGATAACACTTCTTATACCAAATATTGAAAGCAGATTTTTGTAGTCCCATCCCAGCAGGAAACGAACAAGCACACAGAGTACGAAATCAAACAAGGTTGTTACCAAAACATGGGAAAGGAGAGGAAGACAGGAGAATAATAGAAGACAAATACCCAAGTAACAACTAAACTCAGTATTATAACTGTAGTCGCAAAAATCACTCAGAATGACTAAATCGAGATTAAGAAATATGTTAATATAAAGAAATGAAATAACAATGCAGCCACAGCCTGTTAGGAGAAAAACGATATGACCTTATGTGGTAGTTTTGATAAACAATGATATTCCTTTACATCTTAAGGAAATACTGTCCCCCACCCCTGAAAAATAAAGAAAATATTATATAGGTGCTTTCAAGAACTAATAAAATTTCTAGGCCAGGATCCACATGTTAATAAAATATCAAATAATTAAGCCGTAGAAATACAAGGGCTCAAGGATAGTCAAAATGACAGCTGGACACGCCTAAAAACGCAGTCATGCTTGGACATCGAGTGTGTCAATGGGTGCACTGGGAGAAGGGGGTATGGGCGATATACGGCTCGGTTCCTTTGTTGGGAGCAACCCAGCAGGAAACAGAAAGTACAGCACTTTAGTCTCTAAACACCCATCCAGACATGGCCAAAATCCATCGCATTAGCAGCAGACAGACGAGCGATCAGAATAGTTTAGAACCCCATCGACATCCCACCCCCTAAAGTCCTAAACCATACCACAAAATCGGCATTGGTACGAAGCGTCTCCCTTGACCCAGTCAGTCAATTTGTTGGCATCGGCACATTATGCTTACGCACTTGTTTTAGAGTTGGTTATTTTTGTGGGGAACCGTATGTACGGTGTTGTGCACACAGTTACATAGTAATTATTATAGTACTGTGTTGTGCACAGTATTATATAGTGCTTGAGATAGTACTGTGTTGTGCACAGTATTATATAGTACTTGAGATAGTACTGTGTTGTGTATAGTGTTAAATAGTAATTGAGATAGTATTGTGTTATGTACAGTATTAAGTAGTAATTGAGATAGTATTGTGTTATGTACAGTATTAAGTAGTAATTGAGATAGTATTGTGTTGTGTATAGTGTTATATAGTAATTGAGATAGTATTGTGTTGTGTACAATATTAAGTAGTAATTGAGATAGTATTGTGTTGTGTACAATATTAAGTAGTAATTGAGATAGTATTGATTTGTGTTGTGTATAGTGTTACATAGTAATTGAGATAGTATTGTGTTGTGTACAATATTAAGTAGTAATTGAAATAGTATTGATTTGTGTTGTGTATAGTGTTACATAGTAATTGAGACAGTATTGTGTTGTGGTCAAAAATATATAGTAATTAAGATAGTATGGTGTTATATAAAAAGTTATATAGTAATTGAGATAGTATTGTGTTGTGTACAAAGGTATATAGTATGCGTGAATAGAAGGCAGTCTTTGTCTTTGTGTGAATTGATATTTTTTGGACTGCTGTAAATAGATTGGTATGTTCATTTATAATGTTTTGATTGAAGTAGTGTATTACTAGTATTTCTGTGAGAGAATGTGTGTGTGTGTGTGTGACGAAAAGTCCTGACAATAAGAATATGTAAACAAATCCGTCCATGTGTGTGTGTGAGTGATTGAATAACCAGTTTGGTTGAAATAAATAAGATAAATAATGTGTTTATATTAACACTAAACTCAAGGATAATTCTGTTAAAATGTACAGCTATGAATTAAATTGTTAAATTATTATTTATGATTAGTTCTGAGATGAGGGATGTGACTGTTACAGTCATTTACAGATTCATGTTTGGGCTGTTGATCACTTCCATGTAGTGCGTGGAAAGTCTTGCACCGAATGAAGAACCGTTCAAAATTTCTTTCTATTCCAAGGCAAATTTTCACAAGTTATCAACCCAAGGGAGCAGAATAGACATTTAACATTTCTCTCACTTCAAACCTGAGGAAATGGAAAATACATTTCAAGCTTCTTTCCCTTCCTAGGACATTTTTCAGTAGTTGTCACTGGAGGAAATGGAAAAGGCATATAACGTTTCTTTCTATTCCTAGGACGATTGTCACTAGGTATCACTGGAAAATGCATTTCAGGCTTCCTACCCTTCCTAAGACAAATTTCACTAATTATTACTGGAGGAACTGGAAAGATATTTAAAATTTCTTTCTATTTCTAGGACAAATGTCAATAGTTATTAATTGGAGGAACTGAAAAGTTATTTAAAATTTCTTTCTATTTTTAGGACAATTATCAATAGTTATTAATTGGAAGACGTGGAAAGGCATTTAAGGTTTATTTCCATTTGTAGGACGATTTTCACGAGTTACCAACTGGAGGAACTAGAAAAAGCGTTCAAAGATGCACATTATCCGGACGTACAGACAAGAGAGATGCTGGCCATGAAGACAAGCCTGCCAGAAGACCGAATTCAGGTAATCCTATAAGTTCGACTGTAAAATTCAACTATAAATTATATTTTCTTTCAGTTATAAATGATTTTACATGTTGTATTGATATTTATTTTTATTAGCTACATGCATAAACTATTTTATTTTTTTAAGTGGTGTGAATGCAGATGTACTTGTAATGTTGCGTTTTATTGTAGTTAATATTGTTTAATGACTTTCATAAATGTATTTTGCTGTCTGAATGTCTTTGTTTTATTTAATGCATGCATTTCCTTTGGTACCGACTCAGACTGTAAATTGCATTGCTAAATATTAGTTCGAATCTGACGGTGCCTTCTGTCTGTTATTATTATTAATATTCATCCATAATAATTAATAACCATATTAATAAAGGGGGTGGGTCACAGACATATGTTAACACCAATTAGACAACTCTTTTCCAGTTCCACCTGGCCGATCCGGCTGGCGCTTTCAGAGCTCTATTCTAAGAAAACACACCATTAAATAATCATTCTTCAGCCATATACGTTTCCTACAGATGGAAAATTCTTACTTAAGGAATTGGTTTTGATCTGGCTTTAATGACTTCTGTCGCCGCCCGTCTTCTTCTATCCAATGACTGTTTGGTGTACAAGAAGCTTGTTACAAGAAATAACAATATTTATTAAATTATAATAAAAATGAAAGAAAACAAATAAATATGGTTAATTTACACGCGAAACAATAGATGTCAAATAACTGTCTAATAGAATGTTCAAAATCAGAGCTCACTATCAAATAGGTACAATCCTATAACTGCTGTCATCATAGAACAATGAGCTTTGAAAGAAAAAAGTATATGTATATGAAGACCTGTCTGCTCACGAGGTGGTGATGACGTCACTTGTGGGTTTTGACACGCCCTAATCATATGGTCAAGCCGCTGCAATAAATGTTCACGAGGTGGTGATGACGTCACTTGTCGGTTTTGACACGCCCTAATCATATGGTCAAGCCGCTACATATAAATGTCACAAGGTACGAGTGCACACATCAGGTATCTCTTTTACATTTCTTTTCAAGTAGTTAATCTAATACCATAACAAATTGTTAGTAGTATAATGCCATGATTAGCTATAGTAACCTAATACTACATCAAACTATTGACATTATAATGACATTGTCAAGTAAATTAACAAAGTGTTGGAAGTATATAAACATGCTGAGATAAAATACCAAATGCTGTAACAAAATATGATAACTTGATGAACATTTAGGTATTGCAAACTAAACAAAAATCTGTAACAAAGTATTGCTATAATGTTCGCTATGGTAGTATTATGAAGTGTTTAGTTAAAGTAAACCTACTTTTTTTAGTATCGGTATAATGACATACTTCGCTAAAGAAATATTTATGATTTAACCCTGCAGAAGATGGTAACGTAATATTGACGTAATGAACCCTGCATTTATTTAGTACATTTTGCTTCCATTAGCAGGGTTTGAATGATAAATAGTTGCTAATAAAATCACAGTCAAACTGTATACACCAATTACAGAAATAAATCTTACGCTATTTGTTGAACGCCATTCAATTTTTTCCAATCACGGACAGGCCTCACATGTGACTAAGCATGCTGTGGGTCGCCATTGTTTGCTAAGCGCTCTGCAAATACACACGACTAAAGCCAGAAATGTGTTCTATGGCAAATGTTTTCTTTTTCACCTGTCGCAATACAAATCTGGGGTCGTTTTCATGCACGTTATCAACATGAATTAAAGTAGCTTTCCAAAATTATATTGGTACTTTTTTTGCAATTTTCTAGCAGCTTATTAAGAATGTTATTGAAAGTAAATTACCTGCATTGCCAATATCATGACTTGCTGTCACACGGTAACTGTCTTATACTACCAATAACGACTTGCTGTCACACGGTAATGTCTTGTACTACCAATAACGACTTGCTGTCACACGGTAATGTCTTATACTACCAATAACGACTTGCTGTCACACAGTAAACGCATAAAATGGTTGTGGTTACTCTAAGTCTAAGGATGTTTTCATATAGAATATTTGTTCTTTCATTAAAACAATTTATATAGCGTGCAGAGTATTATTTCAGGTACACATATACAGCGAGTTTGCAATGCAGCACGTACAAAGATAATGCGATTTTTCAGTCTGTACAATTTTGAGTGAGAGTGTACAGTTTGTAATGTGTCAGTTACAAAATTGAGCTTGCAGTTTGTAATATTTCATGTACAGTTTTGTGTGTACAGTCTGTAAAGTGTCAAGTACAATCAATGATTGATTTTGTACAGTCTGTAATGTATCATGTATACATTTTAGTGAGTTTGTTCAATTCGTAACGTATTACGTACAATGTATAGTCTGTAACATATCACGTACAATGTTAAATGTTGTATAGTCTGTAAAGTACTTCCACTGTAATGTTCGATTTCATCAGTCGATCCTTGATCAGTTTGGATATTGTTTCAAGTTAACGAAAGACATTTACCAGCAGCACGAATATAGCGAGTATGTTTTATTTTCTGTTTCTTGTTAATCCATCCATTCATCCATCCATCCATCCATCCATCCATCCCAACAGCTGATGCTTTTGTTCCTGCCAGGGTAAAATAATTAATTCAGTATAAGAAAGAAATTTACCAAATTCTGAAATCACAATTTCTAATATTAAGTCTGTAACAATGATTAATCCATCTTTGTGATTGGAAGCAATATAACAGACATTTTAAACAAATTTTGAAAAATCCAACAATTATTTCTGATTAAGAAATCCATCTGGTGAAGACAATATGCGCTTGAAAAAATGACAAATAGCCCAAAGCCATATCTACTGTGCACTTTAGCAAAAAACATTGAATGTTGACAAGAAGGTAACACTTTATCAAAGATTGCTTTGCTAGAATGTTGACAAGAAGGTAACACTTTATCAAAGATTGCTTTGCTAGAATGTTGACAAGAAGGTAACACTTTATCAAAGATTGCTTTGCTAGAATGTTGACAAGAAGGTAACACTTTATCAAAGATTGCTTTGCTAGAATGTTGACAAGAAGGTAACACTTTATCAAAGATTGCTTTGCTAGAATGTTGAAGAAGAACTCTTAAAGCGGAATTTGGATCAGCTAACTCCAAAGTTAAATTTTCGGACAGATCACATTTCAGTCGGACAGGTCAATATGTTGTCTGTACGACTGATAGGCTGTTAAATAAATAAAACAAACTAATTTGTTGATTCCTAAGACCCATGGACACTCTGCTCCGTAAATGTAAAAGACCTAATGAGTGGGATATCTGCTGTATAGTCAGTGCGCTTTGCTAAGTATCAAAACAAATATTGGTTGGGTCCTCATAATAAGTTCACCTATACGATAACCTAATATATAATACACACGTTTATACACTATGTGTTTTGCAGCTTGTATTCAGTTATTAGAGTACGATAACCTACTGTATGATAAACACGTTTATATATTATGTGTTTGTCAGTATGACTTGCATTCGATCTTAACTACATGCTGTATACATACACTCAGCTGTACGAAGCACGTAAAGTCTACTGTACAATTGTTATACTCTGCGTTTACCTGTTGGGTAGTATTAAATCTGAATCTGTATGGAGCATCATACACTGTATTCGTCTGTACTATGCAGGTACGCATTTTATTAATGTGTATGTGTAGATGTGCACAGACTGACGTTTTTCAGTGATTCATTTTAAATGTCTACACGTGCATAGAATGGTGTTTGTTAGTGTGATTCATTTTAAAAGCATTAATAGACTAACAGCGAAGCAATAAAATAAAACTGAATCGACGCATAAACGGACATTACAAACCCGCACAAAGCAACTAATACAATTAACGTTGGGTCGGCTAGAACATGCAAAAATGAACAAGGGGAGAAAAGAGAATAATAATTTTGCCGACAAATAAGCGAGCGAAAGAATAACCGGTCAGATTAATCTAATAAAGTCGAAAGGGTTAGCGCGCGCTATTAACATTTCATTACTGTGGAATCAGCTGGGTTATTGGTGTCAGTTTCATTGAACATGGCGGCGGCTTTACAAAGCAGCGCGTCAAGGAGGCAATGGCAATCACATCCGAGGTCCACCGACCGTCCCGGTCTGAAGTGAATGGAAATAAATAGCCGTGCCGTTTAAGCGCGTCGACTAAATATCCGCTTCAATTTGTCCCTACAGCACTGGGTGCCTTACTGATTAGAAACAATTAGTGCACAGCGTGAAAGTGATTGAAAGGCGAGTCCACACTTTACCAGAGAATTCATTTTCAAACAGGGGCACATAATTAACTAGTGGCGAGGACACTTACTTCCACCTTGTAGTACAAATATCATGTAGGTCTGAAATGTCACACTTCTTTGCGATTATGATTGGGGTACAAAATTATAATCGAATTATCCAAAAGTGTTCGACCGATTGCAGGTTAAGAGAGATCTGGCAAACTTAATACACTTTTAAAAATTACAATAATTTCTGTAAGATTGTTGCATGGAACATTGTATTCATCGTCCTTGGTAATAATTTGTGGCTTTAATCTTTGTACATCGCTAGCTGGTTAACACTTTTACAGCCTTGGTAATAATTTGTGGCTTTAATCTTTGTATATCGCTAGCTGGTTAACAATTTTACAGCCTTGGTAATAATTTGTGGCTTTAATCTTTGTACATCGCTAGCTGGTTAACACTTTTACAGCCTTGGTAATAATTTGTGGCTTTAATCTTTGTACATCGCTAGCTGGTTAACACTTTTACAGCCTTGGTAATAATTTGTGGCTTTAATCTTTGTACATCGCTAGCTGGTTAACATTTTTACAGCCTTGGTAATAATTTGTGGCTTTAATCTTTGTACATCGCTAGCTGGTTAACACTTTTACAGCCTTGGTAATAATTTGTGGTTTTAATCTTTGTACATTGTTAGCTGGTTAACACTTTTACAGCCTTGGTAATAATTTGTGGCTTTAATCTTTGTTCATCGCTAGCTGGTTAACACTTTTACATTCTTGGTAATAATTTGTGGCTTTAATCTTTGTACATCGCTAGCTGGTTAACACTTTTACATCCTTGGTAATAATTTGTGGCTTTAATCTTTGTACATCGCTAGCTGGTTAACACTTTTACAGATACAATAATTTCAGTCACCAGTACGTAATTATTTAATTCTTCAGCACTAGTACGTAACTATTTAATACTTCATCACCAGTACATAACTATTTACTACTTCATCACTAGTACGTAACTATTTACTACTTCATCACTAGTACGTAACTATTTACTACTTCATCACTAGTACGTAACTATTTACTACTTCATCATTAGTACGTAACTATTTACTACTTCATCACCAGTACATAACTATTTACTACTTCATCACTAGTACGTAACTATTTACTACTTCATCACCAGTACATAACTATTTACTACTTCATCACCAGTACATAACTATTTACTACTTCATCACTAGTACGTAACTATTTACTACTTCATCACTAGTACGTAACTATTTAATACTTCAGCACTAGTAAGTAACTATTTAATACTTCAGAACTAGTACGTAACTATTTTCTATTTCATCACTAGTACGTAACTATTTAATACTTCAGCCCTTGTAAGTAACTATTTAATACTTCTGCACTAGTAAGTAACTATTTAATACTTCAGCACTAGTAAGTAACTATTTAATACTTCAGCACTAGTACGTAACTATTTAATACTTCAGCACTTGTAAGTAACTATTTAATACTTCAGCACTAGTAAGTAACTATTTAATACTTCAGCACTAGTACGTAACTATTTAATACTTGAGCACTAGTAAGTAACTATTTAATATTTATATAATATTTTTTCACTTTTAGCACGCTACATTTTAATATTTTCAGTACCAGTATGCCAATATTAAATATTTCAGTAATAGGGTGTCACTATTTAATGCTTTTAATACTAGTACATTAATATTTCCTATTTTTAGTACTAGTATTTAACCAGTTAATACTTTAGTTCTAGAACTATTTAATACTGTATTTCGACTTTGTCTCATTTCAAACTTTCAGTATATCATAATTAAATGATTTCAGTAGTAGAATGCTACAATTTCTGAACACTTTCATTACTAGTACATCATTGCTTCATACTTTATCTATTATTTTATTAAAAAATTATATATAATACATCAATTTTTAATACTATCATATCTTTCTCGTCATGTAAGTTAATATTCGGATAAGCTCATGTTATAAGCTGACTAAATTCTATAAGCTGACTAAATGCTATAAACTGACTAAATGTGATAAGCTGACTAAATGTGATAAGCTGACTAAATGCTATAAACTGACTAAATGTGATAAGCTGACTAAATGTGATAAGCTGACTAAATGCTATAAACTGACTAAATGTGATAAGCTGACTAAATGTGATAAGCTGACTAAATGCTATAAACTGACTAAATGTGATAAGCTGACTAAATGCTATAAACTGACTAAATGTGATAAGCTGACTAAATGTGATAAGCTGACTAAATGCTATAAACTGACTAAATGTGATATAACTAGGATTAAGAATATTGTGATTAGAAGAAACTAAGTTGATTTTTTGTTTTGTTTTGTTTTTTCATTTAATTTTTATTTTAGTAATCTGAGGATGCTGTTGATATAATTGCCACCAAGAGAATATAACATTCAATATTACTGTTATAACTGCCACCAAGAGAATATAACATTCAATATTACTGTTGTAATTGCCACCAAGAGAATATAATATTCAATATTACTGTTATAATTGCCACCAAGAGAATATAACATTCAATATTACTGTTATTGGACAATTGTGAGTAAAGTAAACGAATGGCGTACACATTAGATGAAACTAGTGTCCATTTTCATGCACACACCTTTACTCATCTGGCTGATATAGTATTATTTCCCGATAATAATAGGTATCATTACTAGTATTAATATTGTTTCTTAATAATGAATAAATTAAAAATATTAATCACAATTAGGCAGATGCGTTTATCACATAAGTAATGGAAACCTTAAATGTGATATAAATAAACAAAAGAAAAATCTTAATCCTCAAAACCATAAATTTTGTTCCTTACTGCCTATCATTAATTATGTCATTGCAAATAAAAGAGATGAATATAGTCTAAGAGATTTTTTAAGTCTCTAAATTAACACTGTAAACCATACTACCAGTAGGAGCAAGATGGCAAGTCTATAAATTAACACTGTAAATAATAACTACCAGTAGAAGCAAGATGGCAAGTCTATAAATTAACACTGTAAACAATACTACCAGTAGGAGCAAGATGGCAAGTCTATAAATTAACACTGTAAATAATACTACCAGTAGAAGCAAGATGGCAAGTCTATAAATTAACACTGTAAACAATACTACCAGTAGGAGCAAGATGGCAAGTCTATAAATTAACACTGTAAACAATACTACCGGTAGGAGCAAGATAGCAAGTCTGTAAATTAACACTGTAAACAATACTACCAGTAGGAGCAAGATGGCAAGTCTATAAATTAACACTGTAAACAATACTACCGGTAGGAGCAAGATAGCAAGTCTGTAAATTAACACTGTAAACAATACTACCAGTAGGAGCAAGATGGCAAGTCTATAAATTAACACTGTAAATAATACTACCAGTAGAAGCAAGATGGCAAGTCTGTAAATTAACACTGTAAACAATACTACCAGTAGGAGCAAGATGGCAAGTCTATAAATTAACACTGTAAACAATACTACCAGTAGGAGCAAGATGGCAAGTCTGTAAATTAACACTGTAAACAATACTACCAGTAGGAGCAAGATGGCAAGTCTGTAAATTAACACTGTAATCATTCTCCCAATAGGAACAAGATGGAAAGTCTGTAAATTAACACTGTAATCATTCTCCCAATAGAAACAAGATGGCAAGTCTGTAAATTAACACTGTAATCATTCTCCCAATAGAAACAAGATGGCAAGTCTGTAAATTAACACTGTAATCATTCTCCCAATAGAAACAAGATGGCAAGTCTGTAAATTAACACTGTAATCATTCTCCCAATAGAAACAAGATGGCAAGTCTGTAAATTAACACTGTAATCATTCTCCCAATAGAAACAAGATGGCAGTCTGTAAATTAACACTGTAATCATTCTCCCAATAGGAACAAGATGGAAAGTCTGTAAATTAACACTGTAATCATTATACCAATAGAAACAAGATGGCAAGTCTGTAAATTAACACTGTAATCATTCTCCCAATAGAAACAAGATGGCAAGTCTGTAAATTAACACTGTAATCATTCTCCAATAGAAACAAGATGGCAAGTCTGTAAATTAACACTGTAATCATTCTCCCAATAGAAACAAGATGGCAACTCTGTAAATTAACACTGTAATCATTCTCCCAATAGGAACAAGATGGAAAGTCTGTAAATTAACACTGTAATCATTCTCCCAATAGAAACAAGATGGCAAGTCTGTAAATTAACACTGTAATCATTATACCAATAGGAACAAGATGGCAAGTCTGTAAATTAACACTGTAATCATTATACCAATAGGAACAAGATGGCAAGTCGTGTTCTGTGAATATCTGCAGTAAAATCAAACTATTTGTATTCTAACAGTTTAAACTCCGCCCACTCCCCACTCACTAAAGATGCCTTTATCAGCATTTTTACATTAGCGGAACCCTTGAAATATTTTTCAGATTTCAAGGAAACCCTGCATAAAATTACTATATCTAGGATGCTGACTTTTCAATCATGATCTTTCCAGGAACCCCTAGCGACCTCTTGTGGAACCCTAGGGTTCTGCAGAATCCTGGTTGAAAAACTCCATGGCTGCTTAAAGATAATAAACAATGATACAATCGCCTGGAAAGTCTATGTATAGCAGAGTAAATGTACCAATGCCTATTTTTAGACATTGTTATATAAATTATTAAATTGTCAAAGTAACCCAACCTTAGCCACTCCTTATGATGGCATTCTTGTAAGTGTCAGAGTTGGAGCAAACAACTCGAGTTGAGAATATGCTAGAAATTGCTGATGCAATCAAAACCAGTTCCAAAAAGGTGAGTAGTTTTTATTATCCAATGCTTAAGATTTATGGGAATGAGACCAGCCAATAGGCTGAGATCAAAAGTTTACCTGCTGTTGAGAATTCTGTTGTCTAACTACTTTGAATTTGGAGTGGCAAGAAGTCCAGTCATGAAAGGTGGCTGTTAGCTTAATTGTGAGTTAACTGACTAATTAAGAGAGAATGGACTTGGAAATATTTTGTGCATTTTGCTATTGATAGGCTGTACTTGTGTTTTACATAGAGATGCATTATATGAGTAGACTATTATTTCTACAAATTTTAGAACTAAGATGCTTTATATATTATGCTAAACATTTGACATTGTTTCTAGTGAAGGCACTCGTAAAATTGAAATACTGTATTTATTATGCTGTTTGCCTGTATAGGGCTAATAAATACTGTTGCAGGAAACTGTTAAGTTGAGAACTGAATGTAAGAGAGAATGGAGTTAAATATGAATAAACTGAAAACTTAGCATTTGTTCCCTGATCATATTTTATGGGGATTAAGTGGCCTTTCCTTGTATTACCGGAATCTCTTGGTTTACTGATCATAAACTGCCATTAGGCAAGCCATTGGGCCCTATGAAGAGCTATTGGCCATTGTGAAAAAATGCAAAATGAAATGGTATGGGCATGTTACACGATCAATAGGGCTTGCCAAGACAATCATGCAAATACTGTGCAAGGAGGGCGAAGAAGAAGAAGACAGGGGAAAAGATGGGAGGATAACATCTCAGAGTGGACAGGACCAGGACTGAAACTAAGCAATACAGTAAGATTAGCAGAGAACAGAATGGAATGGAGGAAACTGGTTGTCAGGTCATCAGTATTGCCCCAACAGTCAACACGACTAAGGGATAGATAGTTAGATAACACTATGACCACGGTAGAGTGAGAAGTATCTACTGCAGTGTGTAAGTGTAAGGAATACACTGCACTCCATTGATGTATAGTGGCAATGTATGATGGCTACATCAAGCCTTTACTGGTACAAGGGAGTTACTGGAAATTGCTACAATTGTTGTTTTGCCTGAGGGAGTTAATATGGCAGAACACTAGATGGTCTTGAGAGAATAATGGCTGATCAGAGTTCTACAACGTGAGAAAGGAAATACATGGAACTGACAGTAATAACATGAACAATAAACTGGTGACTTTGTTATGAAAAGCATATAAAAAGACTTTTAGAGCCTTGCCTAAACAATGTTATTTAGAAACTATAATTGCTTATCTCTAATAACTCCATTTCTGTTCTCTGATAAGAACAATCTTGTGATTTGTATTGACACTAATCTGTTGAACTGTGTATTATGATATAAGACTGTATAGATAATAAAACTATTCTAATGTGATTTCAAGAAAATACTGATGTCAAGAAATCTTTTTCATAGTATTATATGTATATTTGATTGTTGATTTAATAAGTTTATTTTCAAATTTATTGCCCTTCTTACACACCTTATGTTGGAGAAGAAAGTTGGTGGACGGGGGCTCCCTTGATATAGATTAAAAGACATATTTGTCTTTTCCTTTAGTAAGAAGCTTTCCACCTACAGAAAACTAAATGTCTTTAATGTTGTGGAAGAGAGAAAACGTTTACAGCACCTGCATATCTGCCAAGTGAGAGAGATGAGTGGTGTCTTCTGGAGAATTATTAATAACATAAATTAAGATTCTCATAACTTGTAATTAGTTATGGATGATTAATTAATAATAATAATCATAAAAATTAACTAGGTAGGGTTGGTATGTAAATAACTACGTAAATAATATATTATCAAATGCTATCTATATCTAATCGTATAATAAAATTGCTGCATCATGTTTGTGAGGGCTTATGTAAAGTGTACTGGTCGGATTTTTGAAATGACTTTTATTGTTTTAAAAAACCCACTTTAAGTTGTTCTAACTTTATAAAGAACTGTTATAAGTCTTTGTCCTAATATACTAGGAGCTATTCCTGGAGTCCGCTTGGTAAAGATGGGTGCTAGGTCAAGGCGGTCGCCTGATAAAGGGATACCACCTAAATCCCGAACATCAGAGTGCTGGTTCATAGTTCGCTACAAATGATATTTTTTATTCTTGCGAAGCTTTTAATTTTCAAGCCAGTGAATGCGCGTAATTCACAGGCTTTCGTGTGGATTATTCGTTTGATGTAAGTTCTAGATTGCACGTGGATTGAAAAACATATGAATGCAACTGTCGTGGTGTGCTGCTTGCTACAGTGAGTCCCACTCAATGAAAGCTGGCTTTTCAGGACAGAAAATTAAAGCTAATTATTTCTGTCTTATTGTCCATTTGAACTCATTCTGTCCGCGAGAAAAATTCTTACGAATCCAAAAAACAGTGCGGTACGAACATTCAATTCAATTATTCTATGATACCAGTATGGACGTTTCCACTGACATTCATCAGAATAATGGCCTAATGGTATTGATTGTTAAGTTGTGACTTATGACTAGTGGAAATATGAAAAGCAAGCATTAAGTCATACAAGGATATTAGCGACTGGCTACGCTAGTGTCTGAAGACGACCCATACCCCATGACACTCAAACATTTCAAGTGTGACGTGTTAAAAGTCACATAACTGATCATTCAACACTAGTAGTAAGGAGTGTTAGCACTGTTCATTCATAACTAGTAGTAAGGAGTGTTTGCACTGTTCATTCATAACTAGTAGTAAGGAGTGTTAGCACTGTTCATTCATAACTAGTAGTAAGGAGTGTTAGCACTGTTCATTCCTAACTAGTCCGTCAGTCAGTGACCGTCTCCCAAGTGTTACCTGTCTCAGAATAGTGACTACACTGCGTTTATCTTGCTAGTCGTTCTATCACTATTCCGGCCCTACCACAAATCTCTCGTCGTCGTCGATGATGGGAACTATTTTAAAACATGTGGACTATGTGGCGAAAAGGGAGTTTTCTCTGTGGGCGTCTTGGTTATTAATTAATACTCTAATTAATCTCTTTCATGCCAATCGCTCAACCTCCTTAAGGGTCTTGTGCGGTCTGAGAGTGACTAGGTCAAGCCTTGAGTAGTCTGTCAGTCAGTGACCGTCTCCCAAGTGTTACCTGTCTCAGAATAGTGACTACACTGCGTTTATCACAAATTATAGTCCAGTTCATTTTCTCCCCTCATGTTAAAAAAAACAACAGATTCACCACTTGTTCTCTTGAAGTCAACATGGGCTTTTTCTGCCATATTAGTTCATTCAATAGAACAGCAGTTGTAGTAATTTCTAGTACTCCCCATACCAGAAATTTTCTTCAAGTATTTAGTATACTTTGCCATCATACAGTTAAAGAGTGTAGTGTATTCCTTTACACTTACACATGTTGTGGCAGATGATTCCTGTGTCTTCCTGGTCAAAGCGGTTTTTAAAAAGTGAACCAGTAGATTCAACTATCACGTGAAACACACGTTTTGCCTCTGAAAAACATAATCAGGGGACAAGTGCTAAGTTTTCCAGTTTATTGCTTTATAACCCTATTTTATCTTACATTCCAGTCAACTTACAATTTCCTGCAACGATATTTATTAGCCCGATACACGCATGCAGCATAATAAATACAGCATATCAAAACAATGTCAAGTATTAGCATGCTAAATACGAGCAGCATAGTTCAAATATTTGTAGAAATAAGAGTCTATTTACATAATACATCTTATTAAAACACAAGTATAACACATCAATAGCAAAACTGCACGAAATATTTCTCAGTCCATTCTCTCTCAACCAGTCAGTAAACTTACCATCAAGCTAACGGGGGCCTTTCATGACTGCACATCTTCCACTCCAGATTCAAATTGATCAGAATATAGAATTTTTATAGCAGCCCATTGGTTGGTCTCGTTCTCGAAAATCATAACCATTGGATAATAAAAACTACTCACTGGTTTGCATTATTTGAGTAATTCTTACATATTCTTGCCTCAAGCGTTTACTTCAACTCAGACACTTTCAAACTACCGTAATAAGGAGTGCCCAAGGTCGGGTTACTCTGACAATTTAACAATTTAAATTTAAAAATAGGGATAGGCAAATTTATCTGTCACAGACACATTACAATTCACGAAATGGTCCACAATAACGGAAAAGGCGCAACGAAACTTTATAATAAACACAAAATGACATACTAAAAAACGTACTTCACCGTATGAGACACAAATGGTATTCTAGGAAAGGGACATTATCAAAGACAACAAAGGACAAGCAATTAAAACACATGACACCTAAGACTCAAAATCACAAGGAATTAACGAAAAAGCCCCACCCCTTCAAAAATACATATAACAAAAATGTCCATCTTATAATACATACAAAATGCCTCCTTATAAAAGACCCAAAAGACTGAAAAGAGCAAACTAAAAAAGACACAAAAATGCCACCTGATAGAAGTCACAGACTGGCAAACAAAAAGCCCCACAAAATGACGAGCGAGAAGAGAGATTAAACTAACGACACCCGGATCGATTAATAAATGATAGAAGCACAATTTTCTCTGATTGATTAGCTTCTCCACCGCGCCAGCTCCATCTTCCACCCTCCCGCCCCCATTCGGAGAAGAATAAAATTGAACAAGCGAAAAGAAATGTGCTCAAATTAATTCATTACGATGATATTTTTGTGAGTCCTTGACGCCGCAAATCATAGCTGTCTCTAATAACTGACACTGTATGCCATAATTATGATTACAAATCGTCACCACTATACGTCAATGCCAATTACATACGCCCAACTTGGAATTAATACCGCCACAAAATTCAGTTTCTTTTATCGTCTCACTGATTCGTATACTCAACCCCCTCCCTGAAAGGCACTGACTAGACTCCCCCTCCTTGAATCCAAAGGGGTGAAAGGGTTGCGTATTCGAGCCGGTGCATTGCGACGGGTGCCAGAAATCGGCGCATCGAATGCCAATCACTCGCACACAATGGCACTAATTGTTTGTGATCTGATTTCATACCCATAGCGCTCGGCCAGTTTTCTCGCGTGAGTGCCATGGTCGTTCGCCTAGGCCGCGATTTGGGCAGATAATCGTGTTGGAAACTCGTTCTGTCGCTCCGTCACGCAGGCATAGTCCACGTCCAGGGACGAGTTGGACTGGCGAGCACTCGCGAGAAATTGCTTGTGTATCGATTAGGTAGCTGGAAAAAATTAGCGGCTTGTGATTTTACTGCTGGAAAGCAGCTTTGAGATTTTATTCTTATGCTGAGATGTATTTATTGGTTAGGCAATGTGAATGTTAGTGAAAGCCGTCATACAGAAGTGTATTTATGGTTAGCAATGTGAATTTTGGTCAAAGCCGTCATACAGAAGTGTATTTATACAACCTTTATAGGTTAGGCAATGTGAATGTTAGTAAAAGCCGTCCTACAGAAGTGCATTTATATTTAGGCAATGTGAAGTTTGGTCAAAGCCGTCATACAGAAGTGTATTTATACAACCTTTATAGGTTAGGCAATGTGAATGTTAGTAAAAGCCGTCTTACAGAAGTGCATTTATATTTAGGCAATGTGAAGTTTGGTCAAAGCCTTTGTACATTATAAAGAGTAGTACATATAATGCACTCAATCCTCGTGTTGCTTACTGCCAACAGTACTTGAACAAATATAATACATATAACTGCATAAATGATAGTCATACCCTTTAGTCACTAATAGTCTTTTGAAACTCACTATAACGGTCACGTTAAATTGTTTAACTAATAAGCCAATCAGTTTAGAAAACACTCAAAATAAAAGTAAAGACTTACAAAACAAGTCAGTAGCCCATGATAACAAAGACAGTAATACTTAATTAATCTAGTAAAATTGACTGTGATGATTTAATGGAGCTATAATGATTTCCCCAAACAAGACATCGTTTGTACAAGTTGTCAAACTACATGACTAGTGTTTAAAAATTAAAAAAGACAGAAATAATAACTATCGCATGGCACAACAGAACAGGAATATCAAATGAGGTCATGCTTGCAAAGAACAGAACTATCGTAAAAAACCACTCACTGTAAAACAAAAGTTGTCATATAAAGTCACTGCTTGCAAAGAATACAATTGTTGTATAAAGTTACTGGTTGTATAGAACACAGCTACCATGGAGAGTAACAAGTTGTATGCAAAATAACTATCGTTTTTAGTTAGTGTTGTATAGAACTGAGCTACCGTTCGGAATAACAGGCTGTTATCGACATAACTATTGTTTTAAATTATTGGTTGTATAGAACACAGCTACCGAATAGAGTAACTGGCTGTATACAAATAACTATCGTTTAAAATTACTGATTATAGTAGAACATAACTACCGTACAGAGTAACTGGTTGTATGCAACTTAACAATTGTTTAAAATTACTGGTTGTATAGAACATAATTACTGTTTGGTGTAACTGGCTGTATCGTTTGAAACTATTGATTGTATATAACACAGCTACTGTAAAGTGTAATTGGTTGTATACAACATAACTATCGATTGAAATTATTGATTGTATATAACACAACTACCGTAAAGTGTAACTGGTTGTATACAACATAACTATCGTTTGAAATTATTGATTGTATATAACACAACTACCGTAAAGTGTAACTGGCTGCTTACAACAAAACTATCGTTTGAAATTACTGGTTGTGTAAAACATAGTTACCGTATAGAGTAATTGGCTGTATACAACATAACTATCGTTTAAAGTTAGTGTTTGTATAGAACATAGCCACTGTATAGAGTAACTGGTTGTAACAACATAACTATCGTTTAAAATTAATGGCTGCTTAGAACATAGCTACCGTATAGAGTAAGTGGTTGTATACAACATAATTATCGTTTAAAATTAGTGTATATATAATTAGTTGTATAGAACATAGCAGGCGTATAGAGTAAATGGCTGTATACAACATAACTATCGTTTAAAATTAGCGGTTGTATCAAACACAGCTATCGTAGGAAGTCATTGACTGTATTAAACATAACAATGAATACAGTCATTAGTTGTAATGAACATGGCTAATAAAGTTACTATATGCAGAATTTAACTATCCTATAACGTCACTTGTATAAAACAACTACTACATGGAGTAACTCCACGAATAAAATATAATTATAGTAAATGTCACTTATTGTATAAAACATAACTATCGTATAAATCTCTGGTTGTATAGAACATATCTATTGTATGAAGTCTTTGGTTGTTTAGGAAATAACTGCAGTGTGATGAGATTAATGGCTCCATTAAACACAGAAGTCCACTGAAGTAAGAAGAATGCCTACATTTTAAGTTAGAGGTCAGCAGTTGTCAACTGAAATGAGAGGAAGATTAGAGATTGGCAAATGCCCACTGAAACAAATGGAATATTTATATTTTAATTAGAAGTCAGGCGATGCCCGCTGAAATGAGAGAAAGGTTAGAGGTCAGCAAATGCCCACTGAAACGCATGGAATATTTATAATTTAATTAGAAGTCAGGCGATGCCCGCTGAAATGAGAGAAAGGTTAGAGGTCAGCAAATGCCCTCTGAAATACCTTCATTTTCAAGTAGAAGTAAGCGGTTGTCCACTGAAATTAGAAAGTTAGAGGTCAGCAAATGCCCTCCGAAAATGTAAGAAATGCCTTCATTTTCGAGTAGAAAACAGATGTCCAATGAAATGACAGAAAGGTAAGAGGTCAGCAGAAGTGTGGAATGTCGCACTATTACTGCTGTTGGGAGTCGTTCATGAATTACAAAACAAATACATTAGTGACAAATATAACAACGACAGAATGTAAATAATCTTATTAGAGATGACATTGTACAAAGTGATGTCCCCTACAAAGATGTGTATTTGTATAAAGTGATGTCTTCTCAGATATATATGTATTTTTACAAAGTGATGTGCCCTCCAGAGGTGTGCATTTCTACGAAGTGATGATTTCTATAAAAAGGTTTGTTTCTGGAATATACGGAAAGTGTTGTCCTCAACAAAGTAGATTAGACAAGTTATTCGCTCTATAAGTGGTTTATTGACACAAAGTGGCGTGCTTTTATAAAGTAAAATGTGTCTCTGTCAATAAACGTTTCTATTAAGTAATGTGTTCAACTAAGTGAAACATTTCTTCAAATTTGTCTTTTATAAAGATTTACATTCTGTAAACTAGTGTTTTCAGATGCACACGACCTAGTTATCCACCCTCGTGACTCCGTTCTATTTATCCTCGTGTCCATTGTCGGCTAATTGCTGGCACTAGGTGCTCGCAGCCATGTGAAGTGTCAGCCATTTCCTAGCGTAATTAACAGTGTGTGTTTTGCTGGCGAAGTAGAGTTGTCATCATTTTCCCCGCTTTCTCGTTTGGCTTCACCTGTATAGCCCGGTCTCTGGGGAACGCTCTGTAACCACACTTTCTGATAGCACCACGAAATATCTCCATTATCTCATCATCTAAGCCGTGAAATCATCGCAGAGGAAAAATGAACTAAACAGCAAAAGAAAGAAAACAAAGTTGAAATCACATTTGTATAATATACACATACATTTGCGAAGCCCACAAGCGTATGTATATACATATTATGGATGTTATTGTTGTAAATAACAGTGGTTTTGATGGATATGAAGTAAAACAATTTTGTATAAATGTCAGAATCTTCAAAATACTGGTATGTAAGTCAACATATTAATTAGACTTCATTAAAAATTGACAAGGGATGTCGCATTAATGAAATTTGTCAATTTTCCTAATTAATAGTTTCTTTGTAAACATTTCCCAAATTATTGACAGGTGTGAATTCACGAAGGCGTGCATGCCATAGTATAGCTAAGTGTAGCGGAATAAATTTGTATATCACTATTTTAAAACTTAAATGTTATATTATTGTTAAATTGTCAAAGTGACCCGACTTTGGGCACTTCTTATGATGGTATTTTGGAAAATGCCTGAGTTGGAGTAAACACTTGAGTGGAGAATATACTAGAAATTGCTGATGTAATGCAAACCAGTTCAACTGGGTGAGTAGTTTTTATTATCCAATGGTTAAGATTTACGAGAACGAGACCAGCCAATGGGCTGAGATCAAAACGTTTACTTGAAATTGATGTTTCAAGAAGTCCAGTCATGAAAGGCAGCTGCTAGCTTAATGGTGGGTTAACTGACTGGTTGAGAGAGAATTGATTTAGAATATTTCACGCATTTTTGCTAATGATGTTTTATACTTGTGTTTTACGTAGAGATGAATTACGTGAGTGTTACATTCCTGCATTTATTTGAAGACCCTGCTTCAGAATTACCCCACCTTATTCTGACAACAGACTGGATGCCCTCCAATTTACCCTTCAGTCTCAATAAAATTTAACTGCTCTTAGTTAAAGCCACAAATTTTACAGACAGGCAAACTGGTGTACAAAGCACGAACTGCGAAACGTTTAATCAATTATAACTAATTATGCATTCAATCTTCCTTTCACGACTCTATTGCCCCCACTCAGCTCTTTTGGTCTATCTTGCATAAATAGTCAACTAAGATAATTGATAAACAAATAAAAAGAATTTAATAAAAGTTTAACAAATAACAAAGTATTTAGAGATTCACAATGATACTAGGTCTCATATACAATGCTAATTATTCAATACCCAAGATTGCAAATGTTCCATATACAGTTCAAGTTTACCAGACTCTGGTAATTAGCTGGGCATCCTTATTGTGATGAAACGATGCACGCTGAATCCCCAACTGTTGTAATCGGTTACAGGAGACATGATCTGTCAGTTTCTGTTCAACACTTCGCACCTCATTACCCCTCATCTGAGTTGTCCAAAACTCGCTCACGACCAAGTCAACAGGTTGAGCAAAATGGGCACGAAGTTGTGTAGAACACTTGCCAAGTGACAAGCAGTCAAAATGACAAGAAGCATCGATGTAATGTGTAAACAAAGATGCAAGTCATAGAAGTGTCTACATAGACATAGGAAACGTCGACATGAACGAAAACTCATCGACAAAGATGTAGACTCGTCAAAAAACACATAGACCTGCTCTGGAAATAAATGAATTCTTATGAGCGATAGTTCTTATAGATTCGCAATCTTAGCATGTGGTGTGAACAATAGCATAGTTATTCTTCGACCATTTTAGTATCTTTACATTTAATAATTTAATATATAATAAATTACAGTTTCGGTCACGCTCATGCATGTTACAATTAATGTACGCAAAAGCTTAGAAATATTTCAAAAACATTTATACTTTACAAATGAAAACTGAAATAGAAGAAATCAAATATAATTTAAAATCACGTATATGCGCGTTACAATTCCAATAATATTATACCGCAAATGAATTTAAAATTGTTACAATAGATTTACAAATGAACGTGCACAAATGTTCTGCCATCACAATTCAGTTATTTTAGTTTATAAATTATTGTCTTACAATTTGACAATTAATTTAGAGAGTGCAATATTCAAACTTAGCCACAATGTTATTCAACCACGTGTTTAGAGAATTTGCAATAACTCAATTTAACAATAATAGGCATGTAAATTCAACATAATCACATCTTAAATAAAATACAATAGTATTTAAGGAAATCGATGTGTTACCTTGCTCAATAACCACTTTACTGACTCAACAACAGGCCTGGTGATTCATGGCAATATTGCAGATGACTTTAGACACTTGCAATCAGTCCGTCAGTTCCCTCGTGAATAATGCATTGGCTGCGGCATGCGTATTAAAGAGTTGTATGAATCTAAGGCGTGAACCTATTAATCATGTGATGTTTATGGGTATGACCTATAATCAGATATTGTCCAGAATATTACATAACAGGGTTAGTTCTCTCTCACTCACTGGAGTATATCGATTACATCACTCTTATGTAAGAACTGTGTTCACGAAACAAAAATAACGAATTTTAAGTGAATGCAGGTTAGGAGGTCAAGTATAATTTGACTCCTGTTACAGTGAGTAAACTATTATTTCTACAAATGTTTGAACTAAGCTGCTCATACATATATAGTATACTAAACACTTGACATTATTCTAGTGAACCTGTTCATAAACTTATATGCTGTATTTATTATGATGTATGCATATGTCGGGCTAATAAAAACTGTTGCAGGAAATTGTAAGTTGAGATTTGAATGTAAGAAAGAATGGAGTTAAAAAAAACTGCGATAAACTGAAAACTAGGTGTTTACCCCCTGATTATATTTTTCAGGGTAAAGCAGCCTTTCTTTGTGTGTATGATTTGAACTGCCTGGTTTACTGATTATAAACCGCTACGACCGGCCATGGTAGAGGTGGGGAGCAGTGTATAAGTGTAAAAATACACTACACCCATTCATGTATGGTGGTAAAATGTGCTGACTACATTGAGCAATTTCTGGTACATGGAATTTACTGGAAATTGCTACAATTTGTGTTCTGCTTGAGGGAGCCAA
This sequence comes from Sinotaia quadrata, assembly GCA_028829895.1. Classification (NCBI taxonomy): domain Eukaryota; kingdom Metazoa; phylum Mollusca; class Gastropoda; order Architaenioglossa; family Viviparidae; genus Sinotaia; species Sinotaia quadrata. The sequence goes on along the minus strand of CM054177.1, from coordinate 33,760,151 downwards.
ATGTGGCGAAGGTGCCAAAGTTAATCTCGAGACAATAGCAATAAATCAGAGTCCTAAAATCTTGCTAGAGAAATACATAGAACTGACCTAATGATGGTGGACAATAGACTTGTGTCTTTGTTACAAAAGCTTGCAAAAGATTACTGAGACAGTGCCTGAATCAGGTTACATTGCTAATAACTCCATTTCTGTTCTTTGATAAGAACTATTATGTGATTTGTAGTGAATTTATTTTATTGTGATATAAGATTGTGTAGTGTAAAAATTATTCGAACGTGGTTCATGAAAATATTGACATTAAGTAATCTTGGTCATTGTATTTGTAACTGTTGATTTAATAAATATATTGTTAAATTTATTGACCACCTTACACATATTGATAACTTATGTTGGAGAAGAAAATGGGTGGATGAAGGCTCGCTAAATAGATTAAAGACAGATTTGTCTTCTCCTTTATTAAGAAGCTTTACACCTAAGGAAATGTGTGCCAGTAAATTTTTTTTTAATGTTGTGGAAGAGGGAAAACGTTTACAGCACCCGCATATCTGCCAATTAAGAGAGACGAGTGGTGTCTGCTGGAGAATTATTAATAACATAAATTAAAATTCTCATAACTTGACATTAATTAGTTATGGACGATTAATTAATTAATAATAATCATAACCATTAACTATGTCGCGTTGGCGTCACAGTAAGTATATATATATTAACGTCACTTCTTTGTTCAGGTGTGGTTTTCTTCAAATGCCTTCACAACAATGATTGTCGTTGTTTTGGCCAGGTGTGGTTCCAGAATCGGCGTGCCAAATGGCGGAAGACGGAGAAGACGTGGGGCCGCAGTAGTATCATGGCAGAGTATGGTCTGTACGGCGCTATGGTGCGTCACTCATTGCCACTCCCCGAGACGATCGTTAAGAGCGCCAAAGACGGCGTGCTGGATTCCACGGCTCCATGGCTCCTCAGTAAGTTTAGTCTTAAAATCCATGGTACCTCAGTAACTTTTGTCAGAATTGTCTTTGACTCTGCCGCTATTTCATTCGTTTTGTCTCGCAAATGTCAAGTAAGTTAAGATGTACATTTCTCGGCCTTTAAAAAAATAAATAACTTCTTTCTTTTCTTTAATTATAAACACTCTTCACTGGACATGTTCTAACTTCTTTCTTTTCTTTAATTATAAACACTCTTCACTGGACATGTTCTAACTTCTTTCTTTTCTTTAATTATAAACACTCTTCACCGGACATGTTCTAACTTCTTTCTTTTCTTTAATTATAGACACTCTTCACTGGACATGTTCTAACTTCTTTCTTTTCTTTAATTATAAACACTCTTTACTGGACATGTTCTCATTTCTTTTTCATCAATTAATTTTAGCACGCCTCACCTGATGCAGTGTCACTCCTTTCTCATCATGGAATTCCTACACACCTAACAGACATATTTTCAATTCTTTCTCATCATGGAATTCCTACACACCTAACAGACATATTTTCAATTCTTTCTCATCATGTAATTCTGACATACCTCACTGGACATCTTCCTACTTCTTTCTCATCATGGAATTCTAACACTTCTCACTGGACATGTTCTCACTTCTTTCTCATTATGTACTTTTAACGCACCTAACAGGACAAGTTCTCACTTCTTTCTCTTCATGTAATTCTAGCACATCTCGCTTGGTCTTGTTCATCTCAACTTATTCAGTTCACCTTTCTTCTCATTTCATCTTAGGAAATTTCACTTCTCACTTGAACTCGGCAAATCCCATCTCATCTCAAATCACGTCACCTCAGCGTATCTCACGTCACTTCAATTAACTCTCCTCAAACGCTCACAGCCGAATAAAACACACTGCCGCTCAACTCAGCACTGAACAGGTCAGGTCAAAAGCTATTAGGTCATGTCAGATGTTATCTTGGCATTAGGTCACCGACACCTTTCAAGTCATTCTCTAGACGGTTATAGTTTGATTCCCCTCTATTAGTCTCTCTCTTAGTGTGGTGTGTGTTGTATTTGATTTTCATTGTTAATATTACTTGCGTTTTTTTATTGTTAATATTACTTGTGTTTTTTGCTTTTATTATTAATGTGGTGTGTGTTTTGTTTGTTTTTCATTGTTAATATTATTTGTGTTTTGTTTGTTTTTCATTATTAGTGTGGTGTGTGTTTTGTTTGTTTTACATTATTAATATGATTTGTGTCTGTTTTTTTAATGTTAGCATGGTTTGTGTTTTATTTGTTTTTCATTGTTTTTCTTTGATTTCTTCTATTAGTAATGTATTTTGCTATGTAGTCTCTTAACTAGTATATCTTGGTTGTTCTTTTCTAGCCATTTAATCTCCTTACTTGTATTGTCTCAGTTATTCTTTTCTAGCCATTGAGTCTCTTTATTAGTGGTGAAGCCAAAATCACCTAGTTAATGGTTATGATTATCATTATTAATAAATCATTCATAAATAATTATGAATTCTCATCATACAAATGATGAGAATCTTAATTTATGTTATTAATAATTCTCCAGAAGACACCTCTCATCACTATATTTGGCGGATATGTAGGCGCTGTAATAATTTTCTATCATCCACAACATTGCAGATAAACATTTACTGTCACACAATATTTCCGTAAGTGGAAATCTGTTGCTATAGATGAAGACAAATATGTCTTTAATGTATATTTAGCGAGCCCCCATTCACCCACTTTCTTCTCCAACACAAGGTTATCAATATGTGTAAGAAGATCAATAAATGTAACAATAAATTTATGAAATTAACAATACAATATAACAAATACAATGAAAAAGATTACTTGACATCACTATTTCCATGAAACCATGTTCGAATAATTTTAATACCTATACAGTCTTATATCCTAAAATACAAATCAACAGATTAGTGTCAAGACAAATTGCAGGACAGATTTTATCAAAGAACATAAAGGAGTTATTAGAGATAAGCAATAATAGTTTCTACATAACCTTGCATAGGTGAAGCTGCAATAGTCCTTACACATGCTTTTCATAACAAATCAAAAGTTTATTGTTCAGGTTATTACTTTCAATTCCATGTTTCAGTCTTATGTTGTAGAATACTGATTCGCTGCTATTCTCTCAATGCTAACCTGTGTGGCAGTCCTGTGCAATATTAGCTCCCTCAAGCAAAATAAAAATTGTAGCAATTTCCAGTAACTTCTTTGTACTAGAAATTCCACAATTTAGTCAGCATACCTTGCCACCCTACATCAATGGAGTGCAGTCTATTCCCTACACACTACAGTAGATACTTCTTGCGTCAACTATGGTCATAGCAGTTTATAAATAAACCAGGAGGCTCAGGTAAAACAATGAAAGGCCACTTATTCCCTGTAAAATATAATCAGGGATACAAACACTAAGTTTTCAGTTTATTCATCTTTAACTCCATTCTCTCTTGCAAATTCAAGTCTACACTTACAGTTTCCTGCAACAGTATATATTAGTTATATACATGTACACAGTATAAAAAATACACCATATCAATTTTATGATCGCATTCTCTAGAAACAATGTCAAGTGTTTAGCATAATATATATGAACATCTTAGTTAAAAAATTTGTAGTAATAATAGTCTACTCACATAATATATCTCTAGGTCAAGCACAAGTATAACATATCAATAACAAAATACACGAAATATTTCTAAATCCTTTCTCTCTTAGTCAATTAAACTAATGGTCACCTTTCATGACTGGACCTCTTGCCACTCCAAATTAAAAGTGATTAGACAATAGAATTCTCTACAGCAGATAAACGTTTGATTTCAGCCCATTGGCTGGTCTCGTTCACGTAGTTCTTAAGCATTGGATAATAAAAACTACCCATCTAGTTGGAACTGTTTTTGATTGCCTGCAATTTGTAGCATATTCTCAACTCGAGTTGTTTTACTCCAACTCTGACACTTAAAAAAAAAACCATCACAAGGAGTGCCCAAGGTCGGGTCACTTCGACAATTAAAAAATTTATATAACAATTAAATCTAGAAATAAGGATAGGCACATTTACTCTGACACGTAGACCTGCAAGCATTGCAACATTTGGTTTTATTCTTACTTGGCACTCCCTTTACATAGACACAGTTTTCCCATGTCTGGCTCTGGTGCCATTTTCTACTCACAGTCACTTCGTACTGTCGTCGCGTGGTCTACCTGGAGCGGTCGGTCCGTCAGTGTGTGGGTTCCCCATTCTCTAGTCGCATGTCGTCTCTTGGGGTGTGTTACATAATAGCCCTAGTTATTGCAATAGTGTTTGAACCAGGACCAAGTGTGTTATACAATAGCCCTAGTTATTGCAATGGTGTTTGAACCAGGACCAAGTGTGTTATATAATAGCCCTAGTTATTGCAATAGTGTTTGAACCAGGACCAAGTGTGTTATACAATAGCCCTAGTTATTGCAATAGTGTTTGAACCAGGACCAAGTGTGTTATATAATAGCCCTAGTTATTGCAATAGTGTTTGAACCAGGATCTCTCTGTTACTGTTGGCTATAGTCACCAGGTTTTAACTAGTCATCTCTCTGTTACTGTTGGCTATAGTCACCAGGTTTTAAATAGTCATCTCTCTGTTACTGTTGGCTATAGTCACCAGGTTTTAACTAGTCATCTCTCTGTTACTGTTGGCTATGGTCATCAGGTTTTAACTAGTCATCTCTCGTCATGTATTTATATAATTCCTCTCCATTACTATCACATGTAGATGTTTTCTTTCTCATAATAAACAAAAGAAATTCTGCTAAGGTAATATTGTTAATTAAAACTGTGATTCATAATATAACTGAGGTGAATTGAGTTATTATAAGGGTCGTTATAAGTGAAGTAAATTGAGTTATTATAAGAGTTGTTATAGCTGAAGTTAATTGAACTATTACACGAGGTGTTATAGCTAAAGTAAAGTGAGTTATTATAAAGTTTTTATAGTTGAGGCTAATTGAGTTATGAGAGAAGTTGTTATTACAAAGAAAACTGAGCTACAAGAGTTGCTGACTAAAGGAAACTGAGGTAAGGTTCAAATTCTCACCTAAAAGATATTCAGCAAGGCCAAATCTATCGTATCTCAAGGAATTTAGCTTCTTGATTGCTTTTTCTCAATTACCACCTTTTGTTATACCCTTTATGCGCATTTAGCCAATCGTTACGTGGTCCTTTTATATGTCTCCAATTTAAACACTTGTTTACGGCTATTCTTTACTTATCCCGTCAGGAGGTCTTTTTATCTGTCTCCAATAGGTAAACACGTGTTTACCGTCATTCATTATAATTATTATTAAACCGGCACGTGATTCAAATAGGTTCATTTTAAGGCCATTCATTACTACATAGTCACGTGACTCATGTAAGAAATGGCCTGTTTTTAGTTGCATCCTTGGCTGGCGGTTTAAGAAGCACAGATGCTAATTTGTTTTAAAGAAAACTGTTATGTCCGTTCTACAGGCATGTACCGAAAGTCCATAGATGTGTCTCCGCAGACAAAGAGTAAAGATGGCGAAGTCGAGAACACGTGCAAAGGTATGTCTGAAGTTCTAGACAAAGAGGAGTTCAGGAGCGAAAGCATTGCGGCCTTGAGAGCTCGGGCACAAGCTCACACTGCCCGCATGATGACTGACTCTGACCAGGCCAGCTCGGCGTCAAATGACACTCCAAAAGAAAAACTTCATTCTACCAACTTTGATGATATGGAGACAGATGACGGATCAGATACTCCAAAATAGTTATAAATATCAAGGAATTATTTGATGACATGGAGACAGATGACGGATCAGATACTCCAAAATAATTATAAATATCAAGGAATTATTTGATGATATGGAGACAAATGACGGATAGGACACTCCACAATAGTTATAAACATCAGATAATTATTTAATGACAAAAAGACAGATGACGGTTAAGATACTCCACTTTAGTTGTAAATGTCAGAGAATTTGATGACATTGAGACAAATGACGGAAACGAAATCCAGAATAGTTATACATGTCAGAAACTGAACACAGCACATATCATTCAATCATCAAAAATTATAATCCATACTTAAATATGACATTGATTTGGAACCAGTGAAGCATTCATTTATTTATTTCAGTTTTCTTTTAATTATTTACATGCTGATGTTGTTTTCATTTTATAAAATGAATAAAAATAGAGAAAGAAATATAATATTCAGACTATAATAAAGGAAATTATAATCCTTGGTCAAACAAAGTTCATTGCATTTGCATGGCAACCAGAGTACTGAGTACCTATATTTACGCAGCAATCATATACTGAGTACACATATTTACACAGCAATCAAAGTATTGAGTACATATATTTACACAGCAACCAAAGTATTGAGTACATATATTTACACAGCAATCAAAGTATTGAGTACATATATTTACACAGCAATCAAAGTATTGAGTACATATATTTACACAGCAATCAAAGTATTGAGTACATATATTTACACAGCAACCAAAGTATTGAGTACATATATTTACACAGCAATCATATACTGAGTACACATATTTACACAGCAACCAAAGTATTGAGTACATATATTTACACAGCAATCATATACTGAGTACATATATTTACACAGCAATCATATACTGAGTACATATATTTACACAGCAATCATATACTGAGTACATATATTTACACAGCAACCAAAGTATTGAGTACATATATTTACACAGCAACCAAAGTATTGAGTACATATATTTACACAGCAACCAAAGTATTGAGTACATATATTTACACAGCAACCAAAGTATTGAGTACATATATTTACACAGCAACCAAAGTATTGAGTACATATATTTACACAGCAACCAACGTATTGAGTACATATATTTACACAGCAACCAACGTATTGAGTACATATATTTACACAGCAACCAAAGTATTGAGTACACAACAATCAGATATTGATTATATGTATTAAAACAGCAATCAGAATTATGAGTACATAATGTTTGCTCGACAAAGTGCATATATTTGCTCGGCAAAGTACATATTGTTTGCTCGACAAAGTACATATATTTGCTCGACAAAGTACATAATGTTTGCTCGACAAGGTACATATATTTGCACGACAATGTATATATATATATATATTTGCTCGACAAAGTACATATATTTGCTCGACAAAGTACATATATTTGCTCGACAAAGTACATATATTTGCTCGAGTGAGCCACAAAACAACTCTGCGGACAACTGACCAATTGGAAATAAAACATGAGAACTACTTTGACATAGCCAGTGGGCTAAACCACCCCCTCCCTTTCCCCCACAACCCCCTCACCCAGCGCGAAAGCGGCAGAAGCCGGAAGCGCCCCCTACAATCAATCAATCAAATCAATATATTTGCTCGACAAAGTACATATATTTGCTCGACAAAGTACATATTTGCTCGAAAAAGTACATAGGCCTATATTTGCTCGAAAAAGTACATATATTTGCTCGACAAAGTACATACATTTGCACGGCAATGTATATATACACACATATTTGCTCGACAAAGTACATATATTTGCACAAGTACATATATTTCTACTAAAGAATACATATATTCGCAATACAAACAAAGAACACAGAAATATTCCATTCTTGTACTCACTCTTATTCATAAATTATTTAACTAGTGTAATATATCGTATAATATCGTGTGGCTGTGTACAAGAAGTTGCATGCATATAAAAACAAGAAAGAAACCTCACAAATCTTAAAGAAGACAACAATTCCAAATAACATTGTCCAAGATTGGTATGTATTAAAGAAGACAACAATACCAAGTAACATTGTCCAAGAATGATGTGTATTAAAAACGACAATACCAAGTAACACTGTCCAAGAATGATGTGTATTAAAAACTACAATGCCAAGTAACACTGTCCAAGAATGATGTGTATTAAAAACTACAATGCCAAGTAACACTGTCCAAGAATGATGTGTATTAAAACGACTACAATACCAAGTAACACTGTCCAAGAATGATGTGTATTATAAACGACAATACCAAGTAACACTGTCCAAGAATGATGTGTATTAAAGAAATAAAATCTTGCGCAACTATTCAAAAAGTATTTACGTGTGAAAAAGATTAAACTGTTACAGATATATGTTACAGAATTATGATACAGATATATGTTACAGAGATATGATACAGAAATATGTTGCAGAGATATGATACAGAAATATGTTACAGAGATATGATACAGAAGTATATTACAGAGATATGATACAGAAGTATATTACAGAGATATGATACAGAAATATGTTACAGAGATATGATACAGAAATATGTTACAGAGATATGATACAGAAGTATATTACAGAGATATGATACAGAAGTATATTACAGAGATATGATACAGAAATATGTTACAGAGATATGATACAGAAATATGTTACAGAGATATGATACAGAAGTATATTACAGAGATATGATACAGAAATATGTTACACAAATATGTAACAGAAATAATTGTAATTCAGAAAGTACATAAAATAATTCCAAACTGTGTGAAATTGGGAAATAAAAATCGTTATAAAGCGTAATCGTACTGGAAGACAGTGCCATTTGATGCCAGACAACACAAGAAAAACTCACTTTTCTATACTTCAAACGCCATTGAAATAATGCCATTTGATGCCAGACAACACAAGAAAAACTCACTTTTCTATACTTCAAACGCCATTGAAATAATGCCATTTGATGCCAGACAACACAAGAAAAACTCACTTTTCTATACTTCAAACGCCATTGAAACAGTAGGGCAATTTACATTAGACTTTGCACGCCATCATTTCAGGTGGTGTGATCTATAATAATATAATCTAAATAAGTGATGAAATATTTTGTCTAAAACTAATCACTTACTGATTTTGATATTACATAAGTATTTTGTCTATTATTGTTCGCGTACTGATTTTAACATTACATAAGGCGATGATTGGGTGAGAGAAGTGTTGATAACTATTTTACGCTTATAGTTACAGTTTCACGGGTTGCGGTTTATTATCACTTTGTTATTATTTCACGATGTTGGTATGCTAATAAACATATAACATTAATGATAAGTGTGCTTTTCGTTTTTTTTCTTACAATGTGACAATGCTTATAAATTATCTTTTAAACGAAAAACAAGTGATGTCAACTGTGACAATGCTTATAAATTATCTTTCAAACGAAACAACTGATGTCAACTGTGACAATGCTTATACATTATCGTTTTCTCTTTACCCGAACATTAAAGACAAACATTTTCTATCACACAATATTTCTGTAGGTGGAAAACTTCTCACCAAAGGAGAAGATAAATCCGTCTTTAATTTATACTTAGCGAGCCCCCATCCACTCACTATCTCTCCAACATATGATTATCAGTATACGTAAGAAGGTCAATAAATTTAACAATAAATGTATTACATCAACAATCAAATACACATGATAACAAATACAATGAAAAGATTATTTGACATCAATATTTCCATGAAACCACATTTGAATAATTTCAATGCTCATACAGTCTTATATCCTAACACATGATTCAGCAGGTTAGTGTTATTAATATAAATCAGAAGATCATTCTTATCAGAGAACAGAAATGGATAATAGTTTGTACATAACCTTGTCTAGATGATTGCTTCAATTGTCGTTCATGCACTTTCAATCAGTAATCAGACAATAGAATTCTCCAAAGCAGATTAAACCCTTGGATCTAGCCCACCTGCTGGCCTCGATCTCATAAACATTAATCATTGGATAACAAAACTACCTACCTTGTTGAACTAGTTTGCATTACATCAGCAATTTCTAGCATATTCTCAATTCGGGTTGTTTACTTCCAACTCTGATGCTTACAAAAATACCATCATAAGCAGTGCTCAAGGTATGATCACTTTAACAATTTAACAATGTATATAACACTTAAGTTTAAAAATAGGGATAGGCAAATTTACTCCTCCATAGAGTGTTACAGATTTCCTCATTGATTGTTATAGATTTTCTAATTGAGTGTTACAGATTTCCTCAATGAGTGTTTAGATTTTATTATCGAATACTATAGATTTCTTAATTGAATATTATAAATGTATTAATCAAAGTTACATCAAGTTACATCAATGTATTAATCAAGTTACATCAATTTCTTACAGAGACTGACTTTTTCCTCTTAGATTCCCAAACTCACATTGTGTTAAAGAATAAATAACAATTGATAATGAAATTATATTAAATACATTGTTCGAATAATTTCAATGCTTTTATAGTCTTATATCCTAACACATAATTCAGGAGATTAGTAACAATATAAATCACAAGATCATTATTATCATACAACAAAAATGGAGTTACAGAGAAATAAACAATAATAGTTTGTACATAACCTTGTCAATGACGATGCTGCAATAGTCTTTCAAGCACTTTCGTAACAATGTCACAAGTGTATTGTTCACAATCGGATTGTCAATTCTTCACAAGTTCCTCTAGTATGATGTAGAACATTCTGCCAGCTGTTGTTCCCTTGAGACTAATCTGAGCGCTCCTTTGCCTATTAGTTCCCTCAAGCAGACCAACAATGTAACAATTTCCAGTAACTTCCTTATACCAGAAATTTCATGACGTAGTTGAGCATTCTTTGCCGTCATACATTAACAGAGTTCAGTGTATCCTTACACTTACGCACTGGAATCTACCAGGGTTGTAATGGTTTATAAATCAATAAACTGGGAACCGGTAAGAAAATCCAGAAATTCTAGAAATAGCTGCTTATTTCCACTGTAAAATATGATCAGGGAACAAATGCTAAGTTTTTCCATTTATCCTTTTTAACTCCATTCTTTCTTACTGATAAAGACTCAACTTACAGTTTCCTGCAACAGTTTTTATTAGCCCGATACATGCATACAGCATAATAAATACAATATAATAGTTATGAACGTGTTTACTAGAAACAATGTCAAGTGTTTACATACAAGCATCATAATTCATAATTGTAGAAATAATGGTCTACTTACATAATACATCTATTTATAAAACGCAAGCATACTATATCAACAGCAAAATGCATGAAATACTCCTAAGTCCATTCTCTTTCAATCAATCAGTTAATCACCATTAAGCTAACGGCTGCCTTTTATGACAGGACTTCATCTACATCAGATTCAAAGTGATTGAGACTAGAATTATTTCAGCAGGTAAACTTTGATCTAAGTCAATTGGCTGGTCTCGTTCTTTGTAAATTTTAACCATTGGGTAATAAAAACTACTCATCCACATGAGACCAGTTTAGATCATACCAGCTAGTTCTAGCACATTCACTTCATGAGCTGTTATTTTAACTCTGGTGCTTACAAAACACACAGTAGCCAAAGTTCATGTCACACTGATATTAAACAAGTAATATATTATTTGATTAAAAAATAGGGACAGACAAATCTACTCTGCCACACTAAGGTAACATAATTAGGTTCACAGCTTTAGTCACAGTCCATAATATATAGTACATATCATGGAGTAGATAGGCAGTCTAGCGCACACATGAAATAAAATAATAAATTAACAATATTCTTCTCATATACACATTGAAATTATATTTATCGATATGTATGCATGTATTTAAGTATGAGTGAGAGTACGTGCATGTGTGTGTGTATACGTACGTGTTCAGAGTGCATTTCCTGACTGCACAGAGACAACGCTAGAAGCAAAAGATCAAGGTCATCTAAGGTACGTAATTCTCCATCACTACCTGTATTCAATGTATTTTTAAAAGAATACATCTTGAGAATATGATTCTTTTTCCTAACGGAAAACCCCACAGTCTATTGTTCACAAGAGACGTACACAGTCGAGTTTCTGTTTTGCTCACCTTTCAACGGACTACCCAGATCTAACATAGATGAAGCACTCGAGCAATACTAGCGCCACTCCCACGCCCTTTTCAAGGCCGGGTGAACAAGAAGAAATCGAAAAATACCCCAAAACTTTGAAAATTGACTACATTTGCAGAGAACACGGAAGATACGCGATATGGCTATCACATCGTTGTCTTGAAGTCAAACTCGACAACTTAACTCTTAAATTTGGCATACAACTTTGGTCAATATTCTGCATAATCTGTGCCCAAGGCTGGGTCACGTGGACATTTAATAATTTATATAACAATTAAGTTTAGAAATAGGGATAGGCAAATTTACTCTACCACATATCCCCCCTTTTTTGTTGTTGAGATGTCAAGATGATGTGCTGATGACTTTGACTGATGAGGGCACATATTCTCCAGTGAGATCAATGGCTACATGCCTAAAAGGAATATCAATCATCAGGGTTTCACCAAGTGGAACTGGGTGTTCCTTCTTTCTATTCACTCGCTGACAGATACCTCATGACTGACAGTACCTGGCCAAAAAAAACAGCCTCCACATGAGCTAAAGTTTTGCTTGATCCTAGATATATAGCAGTGGGCCAGTCATAAGCCAATTGCAGCACATTTGCTTGATAGCTTAGAGGTACCACCAACTGAATGCTATAAGTCCCTTCATGTTTATGAATCAAGAGACCATCCTTCGAGTGAAACTCAATAGCTTTGTCAGAAGATTTTGACATGTACTATCCTGAGAATTTGGTCTTCTCTTGACATTTCTCTTTAGAATCATCTGCCAATTGTGCTGCTCTGAGCATGGCCTTTTTCCGTTCAGATTCAGCCACAGTCTGACAGTCAGAAACAATTATCTCCCATGCCATGACTGAGTCCAGTATGACTACCTGGTGACATGCTCCACCAACAATAGTTTCAGTCAAAGTCATCAGTACATCATCTTCACACTTGCTACTGACTATTCCTGGTTCACCTTGCTTACCTCCACACACGCCCCTAGCTTCAGCTTTCTGCATGGCAGCTTGCCTGTATGTGAGCACCCACACATTGTTGATCGAATCTGGTGTGTGTCAACCATGGAGAATGTATTTACATCCCATTAAAGCACTCTTAACACAATTTACTAGAATGCATCCATACTTGCTATCTATGTCTACCATCACATTTTTTATTAGCACAATGCACATATAGAGCATAATAAATGCAACATAATAGTTTATGAAGGTCTTCACTAGAAACAATATCATTTGTGTAACATAAAAGCATCATAATTCACAATTGTATATGTAATAGTCTACTCACATAACACATATCTATATGAAATGCAACTATAATTTATCAATAGCAAAATGCATGAAATATTTCAAATCCCATTCTCTCTCAACCAATCAGTTAACTTACCATTAAGCTAACGGCTGCCTTTCATGACTGGACTTCCGCCACACCAAATTCAAAGTGCTTAGAGAATAGAATTATTTTAGAAGATACGTTTTGATCTCAGCCCTTTGGCTGATCTCATTTTTGTAAATCTTAACCATTGGATAATAAAACTACTCATCTTCTTGGAACTGGTTTAGATTACATCAGCAAATTCTAGCACATTCTTTACTGAATTGTTTACTCCAACTCTTTCACAAAAAAATTCCATCATAAGTATTGCCCAAGATCGGATTACGTTGACATTATACAATTTATATAAAGTTTAGAAATAGGGATAGGCAAATTGACTCCGCCACACATATTCTATTCCTTTTTATATACAATGAAGGATAAACGATCCGTATTTTCTTACTAGCATTTGAATAAAATGAGGAAAATAGTATTAACCATATTTGTCTTTTACTGTAAAGTCTATACCTGTATACAGTGAAAAATAAAACTGCAAAATTGTTGATGAAGTCAGAAAATTAATCGCAGAGATGTGTCATGATTGTCAGAAAACTGTTCTGAAATTGTCGTTCATACATTTCCTTTACCACAATTAGCTTTTTTATTTTAAAAAATGTTCTTTGCTAATAAATGTTAGGTTTATATTAGATCTATAATACGAAATGCTCCTCCCCTCCTCCCACCACCACCATGCCGAGTAAGCGAGCTGGAGCGACTCCGCGGCCTTAAATATCTCTTCCTTGGTCATGACCCGGATGCATTTTTGTCAGATGGGTGTTTTGTGTCAATTAGACAAAGGCATTACTGCCAAAGAAGCGCAGGGAGTGAAAAATTAGCAAAATCACCCTGTAGCCCTAGGTCTTCCAGCTCAACACTCAAAAAAGTGGAAAGCTTACACCCAGAGTTACAGGCCCTGTCCGCCTCTCTAGAGTGAAATGCGAGTAAATCTTTTCCCTTCAAAAGTGAAAAACTGTCCACGCTCAGTCTAATGAAAGGTTTTCTTAAAAATTTACTCATAATTGCCATTTGTAAAAAAAAAAAAAGCAATAATAAAAGAAACAAATAAAATGATAAATACATAAATGAGAAAAGCCGCAAATAACAGGGAAAACAGAGAGAGAGAGAGTTTTGACATTTTGCAAGTAATGAGGAACGGCCACACTTGGTTAACTGGAACGGCTTCGTGCATGCATAGAAGAGAATGACGGAAGAACTTAGAACTTTTATTGCTCAAAGAAAAGTGTTGTTGTCAAGAGATGAGAAGGAATGTTGCTTTCTTTGGAAACAAATATCTCATAAACTTAGCTATGACGCGTTACAGCATTGCTACTAGAGGCACTACAAGTACGACTGTAGTAAAATATAACTGGAAGTATTTTTTATTATTGCCATCTTTAACATGAAGGAAGAATTCAATACGGCGTCTGAACGTAATGTCTGCCAGTTAACTATATAGTACTTATATTGTTAACAAATGACTGAAGTGCTATGTTGTTAATTGACTTTGTACAAATGATTATCACTGACATATGTGGAATATGACCACTCATTGAAATGAAAATGATGACCACTGACGTATGTATGAATACTGACCACTGATTTATAATGTGATTAATACTGACCACTGATTTATGAAGTGATTATTGAATACTGATCAATGACAGTGGTCCCCAAAGATCAGACTCTGTCCTGCCGTTGTTGGAAAAACATAGTTCAGAAAGATCTCCCAGATCCCAACTAGTAAAAAGGTTTTGAATTGAAAGGTCCGTAAGGTTCAACCATATGCATAGCTATTATTATACTTAAATGCATTTATGTGTATTCGTTCATTTTAAATCATTCTTTTCTAGCTGTTCTTTCACTCATATCACACATTCCCTCCTATTTCTAAATATAACATGTGTCTGTTGTATCAGTCATTATTTTAGTCTCTGCTAGAAATTTAGGGAAAGAATGTTCTTTGTTTAGAATCAACACTCTATTGGCACCCTGTATGCCACATGCCCACCACTTTTTTTGCGCTCGTTGAGCGATGAACAGAACAGGCCAAGGCCGACCAGACTGCTGATGAGGCCCATGATGGCCTGCCAAACCATCGTGGTCAACTTAAGAGCCAGCTCCAGAAAGTCTAAATAGATTTACAGACAAATATTGCCACTATGAACACTATGAAAAAATAGAACTGTCAGAATGTTCTTGCGTCATTTTGACTTTTGTAACTATCTTTCTGCCACCATTGCTTTATTTATATAACATTTTCATCTGTCCCTAAGTTTATAAGTATTTGCGTTTTCCTTTTAACTGTTGTTATCATCTTTATGTAAGATTGGATTGGGGATTCGTAACCGTTTTTTTTCCGTGATTATCAATATTTATAATATCTTTAATTTGCAAATACTTGGTAACTTCTGACACTGCTGAAGTGTGGCGGTACGTGTGGTTGGCCACGTTAGGGTTTAAACGTTTCTTAAATCCCCATGACACAAGAATCACAGATGAACAAACATTTAGCAGATTTTTTAAAACTAACATAAATAATGTTGACTCCATACAGCCACAGGTGAGCAAATCTTTAGCAGAAATTTGTCAAGCATCAATATGCTGATCCCAGTCTATGTAGGCATAGGTGGGCAAACCATTTGCAGACTTTAACCAAGCATGAATATACTGACCATAAACTCACCAATACCATACCTTTAGCTAACCTGTTTATCTTTGTCTCAACAGATAAGGTCCACCACTTACTTAGCAAGCCTTAACATGACAACTTAAACTTCACCACAAACCAAAGCTATAATTTGTCCTGGACATTGACACCTTTACCCCTTATTTTATTCCCCACCCCCCACATACACCACCATCCGTCCTTAATATTGGCCCAGCCCGTCCATTACTTTCACTCAGAACGATGACGCTTGGCGCGTGACGGAGTTTGAAAATTATCGTGATGACGTTTGTGAAAGGTACAGGACGATGTCCTTTCTGCCAATTATCTTCCCTGATTAGTTCGTTAGCCTCACTTCCGCCTGGGCTCTGTCGTTGTCACAGGCCTGTGCACTTGTGTGCGGCCTGAAAGCGAGACGAAATTAGCCTCGTCCTTACCTGATTGATCAGCAGCTCTGGTGCGAGAGAAACGTAATCAGGACTGTCAGGTAGAGGAGGAAAAAAAATCATAAATGAACTGGATTATTTCCATCAAATGTTCTATTGACAAAATAAATCTTTGCTAGCGGTCGGCATTCCCTGCAGTTATTCCGACTGTACGTTGTTTTTTCGTACTGCTATGCCATTGCTGGTTTATCACTTATGATAAATAATTTACACAGGAGACAATAGCATTATATCTTATAGTTAAACTAATATAATAACGCCATTACAAACGAGTTAAAATATTGTAAAATGTAGATAAACTAAAATTATAACAAACATTACCAAGGAAAAAATAGTGTACAATGGTCAAGAGAAAGTATTATCACAATAAATATTACAGAGGAGGCAAAACTCTAAATGAACTAGTTAGTAATATAGTGATGTACAAAGCTCTAAAATCTAAATGAACTAGTTAGTAATATACTGATGTACAAAGCTCTAAATGAACTAGTTAGTAATATAGTGATGTACAAAGCTCTACAAGAACTAGTTAGTAATATAGTGATGTACAAAGCTCTAAATGAACTAGTTAGTAATATAGCGATGAACAAAGCTCTAAATGAACTAGTTAGTAATATAATGATGTACAAAGCTCTAAATGAACTAGTTAGTAATATAATGATGTACAAAGCTCTAAATGAACTAGTTAGTAATATAGTGATGTACAAAGCTCTAAAATCTAAATGAACTAGTTAGCAATATAGTGATGTACAAAGCTCTAAATGAACTAGTTAGTAATATAATGATGTACAAAGCTCTAAATGAAGTAGTTAGTAATATAATGATGTACAAAGCTCTACATGAACTAGTTAGTAATATAATGTTGTACAAAGCTCTAAATGAACTAGTTAGTAATATAATGATATACAAAAATAAATGTTGTAGATCTTTCATTGCTGATCAGAAGAAAACAAAATAAACATTGGTATAAATTTTAAAGAAACAAAACTTGTAAAACAGAATTATCGAAAAATAAAATGGAGAGCTGTTAAAGCAAGTCTACTGAGCTGGCATTATTAAACTTGTAAAGTCATTAAACAAAGCTACTGAGCCGGCATTGTTTTACTTGTAAAGTCGTAAAAATCCTGGTACTGAAATAGAATTGTAACACTGTAAAGTCGTTAAATGAATGGAAGTGTTCTCGGAAGCATTACAATACGTGAAGTCGTCAAAAATTAATGGTATTGATCTGGCATTATAAGACATGTAACATCATTAAAATAACAGTATTGATCTGGCATTGTTACACCTGTAAAGTTATTAAAATAAAGGAATTGATCTGTCATTGTTACACCTGCAAAGTCTTTAGAAGAAAGGTATTGATCTGTCATTGTTATACCTGTAAAGTCGTTCAAATAAATGAATCGATCTGACATTGTAATACAAATTTATTAGAATAAAGGATTCGCTGTGGTATTGTAACACAAAGTTGTTAAATAAAGGAATCGCTGTGGTATTGTAACACAAAGTTGTTAAATAAAGGAATCGCTGTGGTATTGTAACACAAATTTATTAAAATAAAGGAATCGCTGTGGTATTGTAACACAAATTTATTAAAATAAAGGAATCGCTGTGGTATTGTAACACAAAGTTGTTAAATAAAGGAATCGCTGTGGTATTGTAACACAAAGTTGTTAAATAAAGGAATCGCTGTGGTATTGTAACACAAAGTTGTTAAAATAAAGGAAACGCTGTGGTATTGTAACACAAAATTGTTAAAATAAAAATATTGATCCGGCATTGTAACACATGCAAAGTCTTGTCTAGAAAATGGTTGTGGGCAATGGTCTGCACTTCAACAGCTCCCTAGATGAAAACGACGTTTTTTTCTCCTCTGTTGAGCACGTCACCAGGCCATTAGCTGCAAGGCGGTGATTGACGCCTAGCTCACGTCCCCCGGCAAAAAAACTGTCACCTAATCCAGGTAGAAGTGTGTGGCGTTGACAGAACTTGCATTGTCATCGATAACCTGTCCTGTTCGCTATAGGACGTCAGCACAGATGTACTGGACAATGAATCTAACGAGAACGCTTGCTTGTTATCGCAAGTCCCAAGTTTACATCAATGCATGGAATGAAAAAAATTAACCCCGAATTGGAATCTTGATATTAAATTATAAATGCATTCATAAGGTTTTGTTTTATATGCATGCATATAATACTTTCACTGTATACTTTCTGATTTACATTTAATTCCATAATTTGAAATAAGACGATTTACAAAAAATCGAAATTATAGTAAAATAGTGGATGTAACATTTTCAACAAATTAAATGTAAGATTTTTAAATAAGAGATAGTCGACATTTTCATTTTGTTATTCTAGGTGTGTACGCGCTTACATAAAAATATCTGTGTATGTGTATTTCTGTGTCTGTGTATATGTCTGTTTGTTTATGTGTATGTTTGTGTGTGTTAGTGTCTATGCGTGTTGGTTCGTGAGACATAAAGTAGTTTGTACTTGATTCACAGGACACAATCAACTTTGCATAAGTGAACTACACTTGTTAATATTTTGTTTTAACCATTATATTGTCGAAATAGTCTGACTAAAAGTGATTTTTTATTTGAAGCTTCAAATGCTGAAAAATCTATTAGTCAATTTTGAAATTTTCATCTAGTGATAACACTAAAAGTCACTTTGAAGTGAAATGACTGCTAGTAATTTTGATTTTTCAACTGGTGATGACGCTACTAGTCATTTTGAAGTGAAAAGAATATTCAGCTGGTAATAAACTACTAGTCATTTTGCAGTGAAAAGAATATTCAGCTGGTGATAAACTACTAGTCATTTTAAAGTGAAAAGACTGGTGATAAACTACTAGTAATTTTAAAGTGAAAAGACTGGTGATAAACTACTAGTCATTTTAAAGTGAAAAGACTGGTGATAAACTACTAATCATTTTAAAGTGAAAAGACTGTTGATAAACTACTAGTCATTTTAAAGTGAAAAGACTGGTGATAAACTACTAATCATTTTAAAGTGAAAAGACTGGTGATAAACTACTAATCATTTTAAAGTGAAGAGACTGGTGACAAACTACTAATCATTTTAAAGTGAAAAAGACTGGTGATAAACTACTAATCATTTTAAAGTGAAAAGACTGGTGATAAACTACTAATCATTTTAAAGTGAAAAGACTGGTGATAAACTACTAATCATTTTGAAGTGAAATGACTGTTAGTAATTTTGAATATTCAACTGGTGATAAACTACTAGTCATTTTGAAGTGAAAATATGGCTACTAATTTTGAATATTTAACTGATGCTAAACTACTAGTCATTTTGAAGTGAAAATATGGCTACTAATTTTGAATATTTAACTGATGATAAACTACTAGTCATTTTGAAGTGAAAAGACTGCCAGTGTAATGGTGAAAAAACTATAAGTCTATCCGCACTCTCCTCCCCACCCTACCCCATCTCCCTGGCAGCCCTCCATTATATGATTCTCGATCACGCTTGACTAAATCTTGTAAATGGTTATTACACCATTGTTTTTCAGCGTTGACTGCGGACTTCGGCAGTGTGCTGGCTGAAAGCCAATACAATCTCACATTTCCTAGCAAGTATTACATTGTTTCAGTTAGCGAATGAAAGCTCGTATCAGTCACTACAACGTGCTACAGTGTTCACTTAATTCGAGCTTTGATGCAGCTAATTCAAATATCATGTTTGTCGTTTTGCTTTTATCAGTCGCTGACAATCCATTTCATTCAAATTCCGTTTTTCTCATGCCGTTCCAGCATGCTGTCCGCAAGCGAAAAGTATTCGACTTAGGAAAAGCTACATTGATCTCCTAATTTTGCAAACTTCCTTTTAACCCTTCTGTTAGAGAAAAAGGAAAAACAATACCAACTTTGCAAACTTCCTCTTAACCCACTGTTAGAGAAAGAAACCATTATAATGGCACAGGGCAGAGAAGTGCACTTCCTCATGTAATACGCTTGGCAAATTCCGTTTCTTGCAATGCAAAGACAGGAAAACATGCAACTCGTGCAGACTTGATAACAATGCACAGGTATTATCACTAGACCTACTTTCTAGTTAGTCCCACTGTTAGATCTACATTCTAGTACTGCTAGTCTCACTGTTACTAGATCCTCATTCTAGTACTGCTAGTCCCACTGTTACTAGATCTACATTCTAGTACTGCTAGTCTCACTGTTACTAGATCCTCATTCTAGTACTGCTAGTCTCACTGTTACTAGATCTACATTCTAGTACTGCTAGTCCCACCGTTACTAGATCTACATTTTAGTACTGCTAGTCTCACTGTTAATAGATCTACATTCTAGTACTGCCAGTCCCTCTGTTACTAGATCTACTTTCTATTACTGCTAGTCCCACTGTTACTATGCTTTTCTATTACTTCTTGTCCCACTGTTACTAGGCTTACTTTCTAGTACAGCCAGTTATATTACATTTGCTATTATATTATTTATTATCTGTAGCTACTAATGATACCGTACATTTTGTTACTATTTCTAATGTTATTATTATGCTCTGACAATATTACTACTATACTATAGCTTCTGTACTTCAAATGCTACTGTAAGAACTTTTGGTACTACTACCGATATTTTTTTTATTAATATTGTTGATGATAACGTTTTCAATAAACCGATGAAGACAGTGATGAATTTGGAAGAATGTTGACGAGACGAAATCGCAATAAGAAACAATAATATCATTATTGTTTGCCACTTTTACCACCGGGCTATCTTCATAAAACAAGCAACGATAATTTTTAGTGTCTCTTTATGTTAAATAGCAATGATAACTTGTAGTTACTGGTTTTGTTAAACAGCAATGATAATATTTAGTTTCTACTCTTGTTAAAACAAGCAATGATAATGTTTAGTGTCTCTTTTTGTTGCACAGCAATGATAAATATAATACTTTGTATCTGTTGTTGCTATGAAGTAGATTAAACAATTTGTGAGAGTGTGTGTTTTAAAATTCCTCTTGCTAAACAGCATTGAATATATTTTATTTCGTGTTTGTTCAGCAACAGACAATTGTATTTTGTTTCGTGTTGCTAAACATCAGACGAATGTATGTTGTTTCGTGTTTGCTAAACATCAGACGACTGTATGTTGTTTCGTGTTTGCTAAACAGCAGACGACTGTATGTTGTTTCGTGTTTGCTAAACAGCAGACGACTGTATGTTGTTTCGTGTTGCTAAACAGCAGACGACTGTATGTTGTTTCGTGTTTGCTAAACAGCAGACGAATGATTGTTGTTTCGTGTTTGCTAAACAGCAATCGAATATTTTTTGTTTCGTTTTTGGTAAACAGCAATCGAATATTTTTTCCGTGTTTGGTAAACAGGAGACGATTGTACTGTATCTGTCCTGTTAAATGGTGTCTGTTTTAGATGATGAGCAATGAAGATACTGTAATGACTCTGCGCCTCAAGCATATCTGTCTGGAAACCTTATAGCTGTGGGCTTTGCACGTCTGTCTGGAAACCATTGATATCTTTATAGTTGTGGATTGTACTGTCTCTCTGATAGCTTTACAGTTGGGGTTAATCTCTCTCTCTGATATCTCTCTCTACAGAAGACACCACTCATCTCTCTCACTTCACGGATATGCGGGTGCTGTAAATATTTTTTCTCTTTCACAACATTAAAGACAAACATTTACTGTCACACAATATTTCCATAGGTGGAAAACTTCTCACCAAATGAGAAGGGAAATCCATCTTTAATCTATATTTAGTGAGCCCCTAACCACTCAGTATCTCTTCAACATATGGTTATCAATTTGAGTAAGAAGGTAAATAAATTTAACAATAAATATATTACATCAACAATCAAATGTACATATAACAAATACAATGAAAAGATTATTTGGCATCAATATTGCCATGAAACCACATTCAAATAATTTCAATGCTTATACAGTCTTATATCCTAACACATAATTCAGCAGATCAATGTCAAGATAAATCACATGATCATTCTTATTATAGAACAGAAATGGAGTTACAGAGATTATAGCAATAATAGTTGTACATAACCTTGTCAAGATGATGCCGCAATGGTCTTCTTTTATGCTTTCATAACAATGTCAAAAGTTAGCAATAGAATTGTCATTTCTTCATGAGTTCCTCTAGCATGTAGTAGAATGTTCCATGAGCCACTATTCTCTCGATACTAATCTTGATGCTCCTTCGCCATATTATTTCCCTCAAGCAGAACAATGTAGCAATTTCCAGTAATTTCCTTTTAGCAGAAATTCCCCATTGTAGTCGAGCATTCCTTGCTGTCATACATTAACTGTGCAGTGTATCCTTACACTTACGCACTGGAGATGTAGACTTATCGAATCTACCAACGTTTTAACGGTTTATAAATTAAAAAAGTGGAAAATTCTAGAAAGGTTGCCTTTCCCCCCTGTAAATATAATCAGGGAGCAATGCTAAGTTTTCCAGTTTATCATCCCTAACTCCATTCTTTCTTACATTCAAGTCTCAATTTACAGTTTCCTGCAAGAGTATTTATTAGCCGATACATGCATACAGCATAATAAATCCAAAAATAATAATTTATGAACATGTTCACTAAAAACAATGTCATGCCTTTAATATATGACATACAGGTATCAAAATTCACAATTTGAAATAATAGTCTATTCACATAACACATCTCTACATAAAATGTAAGTATAATATATCAATAGCAAAGAAACATTTCTAAGCCCATTCTTTCCTTATCAGTCAGTTAACATACCATAAGCTAATGATTGCCTTTATGACTAAACTCGAGTTTCATCAAAATCAATGTGATTAGAATATGGGACTTTCTTCAACAAAATAACTTTTGTTGATCCCCATTGGATGAAATTGTTATGAACAAGCATGAGACTATTAGTCAGAAAAACTACTTATCCACTAGGAACTGGTTTGGATTTCATCAGCAAGTTCTAGCATATTCTTTACTTGAGTTGTTTACTCTAACTCTGACACAAAAAAAATAAGCAGCCCAAGGTCGGGTCACGTTAACATTGGCAAAAATTATATAATTATTAAGTTTAGAAATAGGGATATGCAAACTTACTCCGCAATACTTTCTAAACATTATAGATAAAAAATATAAAAATTTATATTAAAAATATGTGAGAGAATTCCTCAACATATATGACACAGAGTCCTCCAGAAAAGTGTATAAAGCCTTGTATATGAGTGATATTTATTGAACCTGTCTCAGACAGTAATATTTATCTCATATCTGACTATCGCTCATATTTTACCCTCTGACCTTTAACCGTGATGAACTGCATAATGCAAACCAGCATGGCAGAAAAGGTGACCATAAAACCAGAAAAAATACTGAAAATTTTAAAATAAACTTAAAAGACCCATTGCACATGAAAAAATCTTTACATTTACAGAGTGTAATTATTTTAGCTTATTCCCCAGCCATTTCAATATGTTAATAAAAACTGTTCAAATTACTTATATAAAAAAATGACACGATTTTGTAAAATATTTTTTAGATATATCCTTGGAGTCTATTATTTTAAAAATACTTTTTATGTTTTATTTATTTTAATTGCTTCCAGTTTTCTCAGACTTGTCGGGAGAGAGAGACTTTTAAGAAAGAAACATAATATTATAGTAATCGATAGTGTAGATTTGAAGTACTTTTGTATCCATGTAGCGGCCACCAGCGGTAGAAAATGTTTCTGTAGTCTTGGTGAGTTATTGGCTGAGAGCGTATAATTTTTTTTTAAAAACGGTGTACTTTTGCATAAGTAACTACGACCATTACCCATTCTATATCTGTTAGCCTTTCTACTATTATTATTATCAAAACTAGAGTTCTGATTTGCTTAACATTCACCCCAAATATCTACATCTCTACTGTAACTAATCGCCACCCTTGTTCCGATCTTCAAATCTCCACGGTATACTGTTCTTTTACCAAATCCCTATCCTTTACTGTTCATACCACCACCACCCCAATCCCTCACATGTTCTTCTCATCGAATCTCTACCATACGCTTTTCCTTTACCAAATCCCCATCCCATGTTTATATCCCCCTAAATCTCTCACCTGTACTGTATATATCATCAAATCTCTACCATACGCTTTTCCTTTACCAAATTCCCGCCACTGCACTTTTGCAGTTAGTGAACTTTCAATGTTTCATCAACTACTCTTGATCATACTTTAAATGAATAAAGAAATAAATAAACAGCAATGACCAAAATGCGTATAAAAATACAATATAGAAAAATATACTTTCAATACTGTAACTCATAAATAACATTTCATTGTATAGAGACCTAGTCTCTCTATCTTCTCGCATCTCTACATCTCTCTCCCTCACACACACACACACATACACACACACACACACACACACACACACACACACACACACACACACACACACGCACACATACATAGAAAACACAACACACACAATCAGACACGCACACATACAGAGAAAACACAACACACAATCAGACACGCACGCATACATAGAAAACACAACACACAATCAGACACGCACATATACAGAAAAAACACAACACAATCAGACACGCACATACATAGAAAACACAACACACAATCAGACACGCGCACATACATAGAAAACACAACACACAATCAGACACGCACATACATAGAAAACACAACACACAATCAGACACGCACATACATAGAAAACACAACACACAATCAGACACGCACACATACAGAGAAAACACAACACACAATCAGACACGCACGCATACATAGAAAACACAACACACTATCAGACACGCACACATGCATAGAAAACACAACACACACAATCAGACACGCATACATACATAGAAAACACAACACACACAATCAGACACGCATACATACATAGAAAACACAACACACAATCAGACACGCATACATACATAGAAAACACAACACATGTTTGAGGACGAGGATGGTGTTGTTGTTGTCGCTGTGCTACCCTCTACACTGCGAACAAGCCTATTTACAGTAAAATTGAAAAAAAAATAACTTTTCAAAGTTTAATGTAATCACTGTAAGCTTAATGTAACCAAAAGTCGTCTTTAAACGGTTTCCAGTCAGCTTTGACCAATCAGCACAGAAAATGAAAAACTTGTCAAATAGGGGGTGGCAGTGGGACAGGTTGAATCCTCTGCTATACAATTAGCCATTAGACAAAAATACCAGCGAGCAGGCCGAACCGGGAACGTGACGAGAACAATCTATTAATTGCAAACAAGAATTAATTCCCCTTGTGCATCCCTAGAGACAGCATTAATAGTTCTAATGGAAAGAACTGTTTGCATCGACTCCCCGAACTATTACTCCAACTTATCGTTTGGATAGAAATCTTGCTTGCCGCTCGCCCCATTGGGACGGCAGCTGAGTCGGGGACCAGGGCAATTCTATCCAGTGAGCAAAATGTGTGTAGAATGCCTATGATGTGAATTTGATATTGATCGTGGAGGCAAGACTTTAAATTGATTAATTGATGAAAGATTGATGATAACAATAGCTGCAGAGCGAGCCAAGCGCGCATGCCCCATGAGAAACGCATGCGCGCTGTGAAAGTTCCGGTAGACGGCGCACGCGCATAAAAGGTCTCCATGGTATTGTAGCACTGTTTCGTTTAGGTGGTAGCAGTTCACAAGCTTATCTAATGATCTCTTCTGTATGCATGTTTGACAGATTTCAGCGAGAATATGTTATTTTCGAGTGTCTGTGTTTTCTAAACTGTTTTATTCGTAGAAATAGGCGATCATCATCTTGCTGAATAGAAGCCAATAACTTGACATGTGATATTATTAATCAAATGAAGAAACTTGTTCTAAAGATTTTAAAACTATGAACCACACTCTGGATTTTGTCCTAATTAATCATTCTCGAAATACAGGATTTTTTAAAATCTCTAGTCATAAGCTTGCAGTAATCAATTATCTCTATTCATAAGCTTGCAGTAATCATTTATCTCTAGGCATAAGCTTACAGTAATCAATTATCAGTTATAAGCTTGCAATAATCACTTATCTCTAGTATTAACTCGCAGTAATCAATTATCTCTAGTCACAGGCTTGCAGTAATCAATTATCTCTAGTCACAATCTTGAGGTAATCAATTTTCTGTAGTTATAAGCTTACAGTAATTTATTTCTAGACCATAGTTTGTAGTAATTTATCTCTAGTCACTACTTCTCAGTAATTTATCTCTAGTCACAAGCTTGCAATAATTTATGACTAGTCTCTTATTTTCAGTAATTTATCTC
Organism: Sinotaia quadrata; assembly: GCA_028829895.1. Classification (NCBI taxonomy): domain Eukaryota; kingdom Metazoa; phylum Mollusca; class Gastropoda; order Architaenioglossa; family Viviparidae; genus Sinotaia; species Sinotaia quadrata. The sequence goes on along the minus strand of CM054177.1, from coordinate 33,733,444 downwards.
TAGTCACAAGCTTGCAATAATTTATGACTAGTCTCTTATTTGCAGTAATTTACCTCTAGTCATTAGCTTGCAATAATTTATCTCTCATCACACATTTGCAGTAAATTATCTGTCGTCACAGGCTTGTAGTAATTCTCTATCTCTAACCTTACTCTCATGGTAATTATCTGTCGTCACAGGCTTGTAGTAATTCTCTATCTCTAACCTTACTCTCATGGTAATTATCTGTCGTCACAGGCTTGTAGTAATTCTCTATCTCTAACCTTACTCTCATGGTAATTATCTGTCGTCACAGGCTTGTAGTAATTCTCTATCTCTAACCTTACTCTCATGGTAATTATCTGTCGTCACAGGCTTGTAGTAATTCTCTATCTCTAACCTTACTCTCATGGTAATTATCTGTCGTCACAGGCTTGTAGTAATTCTCTATCTCTAACCTTACTCTCATGGTAATTATCTGTCGTCACAGGCTTGTAGTAATTCTCTATCTCTAACCTTACTCTCATGGTAATTATCTGTCGTCACAGGCTTGTAGTAATTCTCTATCTCTAACCTTACTCTCATGGTAATTATCTGTCGTCACAGGCTTGTAGTAATTATCTATCTCCAACCTTATTCTCTTGGTAATTATTTGTAGTTACAAGCTCTAGGTAATTATACTGTAGTCACAAGCTTGCAGTAAATATTTATTTGCAGTCACAAACTTTCAATATTTTTTCGTTAATGTTCCAAGTCTTTAGTCTCCAGAAGATAAGTTAACAATATTTTAGCACTAACAGATCTTCAATAATTTGTCTCCAGAACATAAGTTAACAATATTTTAGCACTAACAGATCTTCAATAATTTGTCTCCAGAACATAAGTTAACAATATTTTAGCACTAACAGATCTTCAATAATTTGTATCCAGAACAGAAGTTAACAATATTTTAGCACTAACAGATCTTCAATAATTTGTCTCCAGAACATAAGTTAACAATATTTTAGCACTAACAGATCTTCAATAATTTGTATCCAGAACAGAAGTTAACAATATTTTAGCACTAACAGATCTTCAATAATTTGTATCCAGAACAGAAGTTAACAATATTTTAGCACTAACAGATCTTCAATAATTTGTCTCTAGGCTGCTAAAACCTTAGAATATTTTGTCTGGTCATAGAAATTTTGAATATTTTCTCTCTCACAAGTTCGCAGTAAGTTGTAGCCGATGGCTCACCTTGCTGTTAAATTAAAACGGAAGAAAAATAAACTAGAAATATTATAATCAAGTATTTTCCATCTTTCGTCGAAAACATTTACCGATTCGTCATTTTTAGATTAATACAGATAAGTCATTACTCGGGAGTCATTCTGGATATATCTGGGTATGACTTTAATGAGCATAAATCATTACTCGGGAGTCATTCTGGATATTTCTGGGTATGACTTTAATGAGCATAAATCATTACTCGGGAGTCATTCTGGATATATCTGGGTATGACTTTAATGAGCAATGCATTACAAAGTTATAGCCAGAAAATTACTGGTCATATTTTAGATTAATATTTTTATTTGCATTTTACTTGTACATAGTTATGGTATTAATAATTATCTAAGTGAAATATCAGTGCATTTATATTTATTTGCATTTTATTGGTACATAATTACGGTGTTAATAATTCTCTGAGTGAGATATCAAGCACGTTATATTTATAGCGTTTTGTCGTTAATAAATCTCTTATTTATAGTTATACATTTTAATATTGTTTACAGTGTCAGTATTAATAATTTTCTGAATGTAGCATCAGTACATTGACTACATGTGATATATAGATACAACCTTTGAAATGCCCATAGGAGTTAAACAGACATTCTGAATTATTTAGAAAGAAAGCAATAGTTACTGGAAACATTGCGAATTCTTTCACATTCTGAATTCTAGAGTCTGCAATTTCCTTAATAGGTGTTAATAGGGGCTAGCCACATTCAGGGGCACGCAGATCAAGTCAGTCGATTAGCAGCTAATCAGATTACAACCAGCGCCATGTTTGGCTTGCTACCGGAAGTCTCTCTCGCCCATCAGAGGGCGTGCCGCGCGTAAGAAATTTGCCGCAGTGACATCTGGTCATCGTGCAAGCAATGCCGTCTGTTTCCAGATCAAACAGTCAGTGCGCCGGCCCCCACATGTCGGAACAGGAACTGTGGGATGACGAAAGCGTTCAGGAGCTGAAGTCATTGTCTGAAAGTTCTGCTCGTTCGACGATGCAACGCACGATTCCATGTAGTTGGAGGCCGGGTAGGGGGTGGGGGGACACTGGAACGGGCTCCATTTCGTCTATTTGAGGTTTCCCTTTCCTGTGGAGAAGCTTGAAAAATCGAAGACCATTCTGGTGGGTCCCAAATTGGCAATTAATGGCGGTCAGCAGTTAGTCATTGTGTCATGAGCCATCCGTATGGAGGTAGCTGGGCTTGTATTTCTTCATCCCGAAACCTGCACACGTATTTATTAGCACGACATACTGGTCAGGTCAAGGGAGAGCATAGAAGTTATTTTTGGGAAGTTAAAGCGCATGTGCGTGCATACATAGACACAACACACACACAAGTAAACATATGCAATCACATACATACGCAAGCTCACAGACACACACCAAACATATATGTATATGCTCGCATCCTCCTACTGATAAAGCAACAGTTTAACACTGAGTTGTTGCTTACCAGATGTGTTCAAAAGACTCGCGCATTATAAACAAATTACTTTTAGTTTTGAGGCAAAACACTTAAGCTTCAATATTATTATCTTTAATTTCTATGAGTAACTGACAATTTATACTACTATCATTATAATTAATAAACTGTGGTTCATTAACATCACTTGGGACTCTGCCATATTAATGAACTTATTTTAATTTGCCATCAACAATAACATTATACAGTATTGAGGTTAATTTAATTTGCCATTAACAATAACACGGTACATTATTAAATTATTTAGTTTTCAATTAAAGATAACATGCTTTAGTACTGAATTTGTTATAGTTTTTTTTAAAAATCAAGCTAGTAGGACTTTGGTATGACAATTATACAACTCACATACCATCACAACTGAAGAATTTTGCTTTAATTTCTCACAGCTGAAAGAACACGTGCATTAATTTCTCACAGCAGAAAGAACACGTGCATTAATTTCTCACAGCTGAAAGAACACGTGCATTAATTTCTCACAGCAGAAAGAACATGTGCATTAATTTCTCAAAGCTGAAAGAACAGTTGCTTTAACTTCTCAGAGCTGAAAGAACAGTTGCAATAAATTCTCATAGCTTAAAGAACAGTTGCATTAATTTCTCATAGCTGAAAGAACAGTTGCATTAATTTCTCATAGCTGAAAAAACAGTTACATTAATTTCTTACAGCTGAACGAACAGTTGCATTAATTTCTCACAGATAAAAGAACAGTTGCATTAATTTCTCACGAATGAAAGAGCAGTTGCATTAATTTCTCATAGCTGAAAGAACAGTTGCATTAATTTCTCATAGCTTAAAGAACAGTTGCATTAATGATTTCTTCAGGTTTCTTATCCAAGTTCTATAAGTTGTCCTTGCAAACATGTCTGACCGGCGAATGCGGACTCCAACCCGGTAATCCGTGGACCGGGATTGTGGTTGTTGTTGTCGTTCCTGGCGGTGAAGTTGTTGTTGTTGTAGCCATTCCTGATGTTAAAGTGAGGGTGGTGTTTTACAGAGCTCAGGCTAGTAACACACCAGATCTGTACCTAGTGTGTACGTGTGCCCGTGTTCAACCTCCCGACCTCCTCACTGTTGGCGTTGTTGTTGCTGTTGTTGTGGATGTCCCCAGTGTCCGTTGAGAAGTCTAAAGGTGTTGGTGGCCAGTATAAGTGGTCGAGCATCATTTGGATCAAGATCAGCCACTGGGTTGTTATAAAATCCCCATGGTTGGTACTGTTGTTCATAGCACTGCCGTTGTTGTCGACACTGGTGTTGGTGGTATCCGCATCGTCGTTGTGGCTGTTGATGGCGCTGTTGCTGATTTCTGACATGTGGTTGTGGGCGCCGTATCTTTCTTATTTTCTCCAGTTCTGTTGTTGTTGTGGGCTGGCCTTATGTTTTCGTTGTCGCCGTAGTTGTTGGTCTGAGTGGCGTCACTGGTAAAGTTGAGAGGGGTGGTGCCTCAAGTATCTTTGTCACCTCCTCCAGTACCGTGTCAACTTCAGTCTGTTTGTCGGAATTTTTAGTTTGTCTTTTTCTTTCCTTCATTTCGACACTTTTGGTCTGGGCATTAGCTGTTGTGCTTGTTTTTTCTTCTTTCTTCTGTGTTGCCGTCTGTTTTTTTCCTCCTCCTCCGTTGTAGTAGTTGGAGTCTGGGTTTTCTTTTCCTCAGTCACTGTAGAATGTAGATGGTGTCTGAGAAAATGCGCGCTTGGTTTGTTCTTCACAGTCTGTGTCGAGTTCACGTTTTTCGTTGGTGTTATTTTCCAGACAATGTGACTATTGATTTCTTTGTCACTCCTGTTGGTAGCTCGTTGGTACTTGTTGGATTTTTCTTTTCCCGTTTTTAGTGAGGGACCAGTTCTGGTGAATTATTACTGCTTGCCGTATGCCTTCATGGTGAATTATTACTGCTTGCCGTATGCCTTCATGGTGAATTATTACTTCTTGCCGTATGCCTTCATGGTGAATTATTACTGCTTGCAGTATGCCTTCATGGTGAATTATTACTGCTTGCCGTATGCCTTCATGGTGAATTATTACTGCTTGCCGTATGCCTTCATGGTGAATTATCACTGCTTGCCGTATGCCTTCTTGGCTCTCTGTGACGAATAGTGAGCGTATTATGTGCTTATACGCTGTCTTGGTTGTTTCGTCTTTGATATCGAGTGCGAGGCAGAAGGATGCGAGACATAAGTTGTAGTTGCCATGTTCTTTGTCTTCAAATTCGATATTCATGGCCCAGTGGTGGCCTTTTATTCTTTCTTGTTCCCCTCCCCTGAAAAAGGCCGGCGGGCGGGGGGGGGGGGGGTAGTGCTAGTAGTTGCTCGCGTACGCCTTCGTCGGCGATCCGTTGTGAAGGTAAATGTAAATCTCTGTATTTTTAAAATAATTTGTAAAAGACAAAGATACTTGCAATCAATGAACTTGAGTTCAAACTGAAATCATGCTTTAGTATCAAATGGAAACACACGAGTGTACAAATTTCGGGAGCTAGAGAAAAGTTATAAAGATTAATAATCAATACAATATAAATAAAATTGCAGATATCCCATCAACAAATTCCCTCTATCTCCAATTCGTAATGATTATTACAACTACAACATTTCTTCCGCCCAGTCAACTGTCTAATTCACGGAATTCCCCCCCCCCAAACACTGCCACATCGCCCTCCCCCCCCATTACTATTTCATTCTCAAATACCGACCTTGACAAGTCACCATTTCACTCTCAAATACCGACCTTGACAAGTCACCATTTCACTCTCAAATACCGACCTTGACAAGTCACCATTTCACTCTCAAATACCGACCTTGACAAGTCACCATTTTACTCTCAAATACCGACCTTGACAAACATTAATTTCACTCTTGAATAGTATAAATAAATGTATGTATATGATTTATTTCAGAACACTAAATCTTCATATGCAGATATTTTTTGTTGTTGCCCCTGATCAAATTAATAAATTTAAATAATTTGAAATTTTATCAAATATAATCCTAGAAATAAAAATAAGTGCACACGATCTAGTTTCACTGTCATTACATAAATTCTATAACATAAACCTTAATTTTAGTTCCCAATATATAAGGTTGTTTTTTTTTTGTTTTTTTTACTGGCAGCGATATGTACTCATCTTTTTCCTGTTATGATAGGCACTTTACTTTTACACTTTTACACTTATGTTGTCACTGTTATGATAGGCACTTTACTTTTACACTGTTAGGATAGATATTTTTATACTTATGTTGATGAAGTTATGATAAGTAGTTTGCTTTTATACTTATGTTGTTGCTGATATGATAAATACTTTACTTTAATGCTTAAGTTGTCACTGTTTTGATAAGTAGTTTGCTTTTATACTTATGTTGTTGCTGATATGATAAATACTTTACTTTAATGCTTAAGTTGTCACTGTTTTGATAAGTAGTTTGCTTTTATACTTATGTTGTTGCTGATTTGATAAATACTTTACTTTTATGCTTAAGTTGTCACTGTTTTGATAAGTACTTTGCTTTTATACTGATATTGTTTCTATTCGTCATGATCTAGTGACAGTCTGTCAATGCAAATGTGTTTATTGCTATCTGGGGATTTTTCCTGAACTACGGCTGCTAGTGTTACGACTGTCCGGCACTTCTTACGTCAGACTCTCCCTTTCCTCTACACTCTCCCTCTACTTCTATTATGTCAGACTCTCCCTTTCCTCTACACTCTCTCTCTACTTCTATTATGTCAGACTCTCCCTTTCCTCTACACTCTCTCTCTCTACTTCTATTATGTCAGACTCTCCCTTTCCTCTACACTCTCTCTCTACTTCTATTATGTCAGACTCTCCCTTTCCTCTACACTCTCTCTCTACTTCTATTATGTCAGACTCTCCCTTTCCTCTACACTCTCTCTCTACTTCTATTATGTCAGACTCTCCCTTTCCTCTACACTCTCTCTCTACTTCTATTATGTCAGACTCTCCCTTTCCTCTACACTCTCTCTCTACTTCTATTATGTCAGACTCTCCCTCTACACTCTCTCTCTACTTCTATTATGTCAGACTCTCCCTTTCCTCTACACTCTCTCTCTACTTCTATTATGTCAGACTCTCCCTTTCCTCTACACTCTCTCTCTACTTCTATTATGTCAGACTCTCCCTTTCCTCTACACTCTCCCTCTACTTCTATTATGTCAGACTCTCCCTTTCCTCTACACTCTCTCTCTACTTCTATTCCGCTACTTGCCGAAATTAAATACTGTATACTCCTTTCCATGGATTTACGACACTCTCCGTCCTTAGTGAAAGATCCATAACGAGAAAAGTATTGAATACACTACACAATAGTCAGTGAAAGATCGTATAAAGAAAATCAAGTATTGAATACACTACACAATAGTCAGTGAAAGATCGTATAAAGAAAATCAAGTATTGAATACACTACACAATAGTCAGTGAAAGATCGTATAAAGAAAATCAAGTATTGAATACACTACACAATAGTCAGTGAAAGATCGTATAAAGAAAATCAAGTATTGAATACACTACACAATAGTCAGTGAAAGATCGTATAAAGAAAATCAAGTATTGAATACACTACACAATAGTCAGTGAAAGATCGTATAAAGAAAATCAAGTATTGAATACACTACACAATAGTCAGTGAAAGATCGTATAAAGAAAATCAAGTATTGAATACACTACACAATAGTCAGTGAAAGATCGTATAAAGAAAATCAAGTATTGAATACACTACACAATAGTCAGTGAAAGATCGTATAAAGAAAATCAAGTTTTGAATATCATACACAATAGTAATTCAGGAATTTATTTAAAGACTTTTACATTGAAAATATTTGGTTTTATCAGACGATATTTATTAATAAAAAAGTTAATATGTTAGTATGTTAGACTTTGATAAGAGTTTTTTTTTTTAGATTAGAGGTTTTCATATAATTATCGAAGATTTGTTTTGAAAATCCAATTGAAATTACTTTTGGATAAGCAAAAATTGTGACAAACTACTGTGACATGACAGTTAGAAATATTGTCTCGTCAGCAGTGTATGTTGTGACAGTGTAAGTTAATAACACAGACATATCAGAATATCTGTTTGTAAAATCACAACACCGCTAGGATCTGATGAAATGAAAAATAAATCCGTGTAGATGTCACTTCTTGATTGACATTTCCGGGAAGTGCTATGGTATGGACTTTGAACCAGCGATCTAACAAGCCAAAACTTTCCAACAGTCAACATTTCAATCGGAGAGAGTAAACTGCGCTTCTACGTGGGAACTGAATGTTGCACTGTGTGTGTGTGTGTGTGTGTGTGTGTGTGTGTGTGTGTGTGTGTGTGTGTGTGTTGTGTTGTGTTCATGTGTGTGCATATGTGTGTGTGTGTTGTGTTTATGTGCGTGTGTTCGGGTTTATATATGTATGTGTGTAATTTTCCAGAAAGTTATGTGATGCAGTCATTACAGTGTCATATGAGACTGATAAATTCCCTTAGCAGTAAGTTATACAAATGATATCTATGATTATCAAAAGATAAAAATTTATTTTTGCAAATATTTGAATTAATCATATATTACATTAAATTTCAGTATTAAATTATACTCATTACTTATATTACTCATGCTTTATGTTAGCTGTAATCGGTCTAAGTATACTGAATTTATTCTGCTAAGATTGAAAGAAACAAGCTTAATAATGTATTAGCAAAGGATAGTAATTCAATAAATTTACGCCTTGGTCGCCATAATCCTCCACCACCTCCAACAACAAAACAAACAGACGACTAAGGTAATATAGATTACATTTTTAAAGCCAATCATCATTAACCCTAATACCCCTTCTCCATCGACAACGTAACACCTCGGTAATTGAGACATTTTGTTTCAATGTCTCTGATCAAAACAGTCACCTGCCATGCATACTCTTTTAATTCCTGGCTTATTCGTTCCCATATGATACCGTTGTCTGAAAGGCACCAAGGGGACACAACTCTGGAGACTGAGCCGATGAGAACTGGAGTTCGCTCCACTGGCTTGGTAAACGGAGGCAGCTTCAATGTGTTGCATTAGCTAATTGGCTGTCAACAAAGAAACCCCACATTAGACTGACAAATGGAACTATTCTATAGTATCAAATAATAATTAAAAAATATGTATAGCATTTCATTTTGTCCTGCCTGAAAAGTTAATAGCATATTGCAATATAGTGTCCATACAGATTAGTGATCATTAACTCCAGACTGACAAAAATGAACTGAAACAAGCATAGAAGATTCACAACACTGATCAGTGAACTGGGCCAAAGGATCATGTATAATTGTTTTTTTTACCCCAAAAAGGAAAGGATTTATAGAACTTTTGATGTGGAAACGTTAGTATCTTGTTTACGGTCCACAGCGTAAATATATTTATAACACATGAATGTCTTGTCATCTATCTCTCCAATCAGTTACCGTTCAGTCCTAATGAAATAGGCATGACATCGTCAATGTGACCAATCAGTTACAATACAATCCTAATGAGAAAGGTGTGACGTCGGGACAGTGTCCAATCAATTACGGTACAGTCCTAATGAGAAAGGTGTGACGTCGGGACAGTATCCAATCAATAATGGTACAGTCCTAATGAAACAGGCGTCACGTAGTTTTTTGGTTGATACTGATAAGCACTTAAGTTACATTAATACCCTTTTAGTCTAGTTTCTTTTGTAACATCTTGAGAGTTTCTTTAGTTACATCCTGGTAGTTTCTTTTGTTACATCTTGGTAGTTTCTTTTGTTACATCTTGAGAGTTTCTTTTGTTACATCTTGAGAGTTCTGCGTTGCAACGTGACACTCTTAGTTATTCATCGGGGCCCTCTTTAGTAGCTTGGTAGCGTCTTGTTATTCATTGGGGCCCTCTTTAGTAGCTTGGTAGCGTCTTGTTATTCATTGGGGCTCTCTTTAGTAGCTTGGTAGCGTCTTTGTTATTCATTGGGGCCCTCTTTAGTAGCTTGGTAGCGTCTTTGTTATTCATTGGGGCCCTCTTTAGTAGCTTGGTAGCGTCTTGTTATTCATTGGGGCCCTCTTTAGTAGCTTGGTAGCGTCTTTGTTATTCATTGGGGCCCTCTTTAGTAGCTTGGTAGCGTCTTGTTATTCATTGGGGCCCTCTTTAGTAGCTTGGTAGCGTCTTGTTATTCATTGGGGCCCTCTTTAGTAGCTTGGTAGCGTCTTGTTATTCATTGGGGCCCTCTTTAGTAGCTTGGTAGCGTCTTGTTATTCATCGGGGCCCTCTTTAGTAGCTTGGTAGCGTCTTGTTATTCATTGGGGCTCTCTTTAGTAGCTTGGTAGCGTCTTGTTATTCATTGGGGCCCTCTTTAGTAGCAAGGTAGCGTCTTGTTATTCATCGGGGCCCTCTTTAGTAGCTTGGTAGCGTCTTGTTATTCATCGGGGCCCTCTTTAGTAGCTTGGTAGCGTCTTGTTATTCATCGGGGCCCTCTTTAGTAGCTTGGTAGCGTCTTGTTATTCATTGGGGCCCTCTTTAGTAGCTTGGTAGCGTCTTGTTATTCATTGGGGCTCTCTTTAGTAGCTTGGTAGCGTCTTTGTTATTCATTGGGGCCCTCTTTAGTAGCTTGGTAGCGTCTTGTTATTCATTGGGGCTCTCTTTAGTAGCTTGGTAGCGTCTTGTTATTCATTGGGGCTCTCTTTAGTAGCTTTGTAGCGTCTTTGTTATTCATTGGGGCCCTCTTTAGTAGCAAGGTAGCGTCTTTGTTCCACTTTGACATTCTCCTTAAATCTATTTTCATACACTCTTCAGTTTTACTTCGATACTATAATTAGTTACACCTTTAATATATTTCTGACTTATTCAGTGATAGTCTCATTGGTTATATTGTGAGACACTTTTTAGTTAAACTTTGTTACACTTGAAACTTAAATCTCAAAACACTCTTTAGTTAATGTTCAAATCCCCTTAGTTAACCTAGAGAGCTGACTTTTCTTCTGTCAAGAGATTACGTCACTAGCATTGAGTTCTGGAAAGGCTGAAGGCAAATGCATAAGTATCATTTGAAAGAGACAGGCTTGAAAGCAAAAACAGAAGCACTCATAAAAATTTCAGGCAAGACAAAACATTAAACACGAAATCAAACAAAACGAAATCATGAAAATCTTAAATTCTTCAAATGCAGACTCTGCAAAAACATGGATCAAACAACAGAACATATACTATCCGGATGTCTGATTATAGCTGGAACAGTTGACATCAAAAGACAAAACGAAGTGGCAAAAATCATGCATAGAAGCATGTGACGCTAACACCACTGAGATAATGGTTATGATTATTATAATTATTTATCATCCGTAACTAATTAAAAGTGATGAGAATTTTAATTTACATTATTAATATTTCTCCAGGAGACATAGTGAGCCCCATTCCAACCACTTTCTTCTCCAACATATCATTATCAATGCGTGTAAGAAGGTCAATAAATTTAACAATATTTTTTTTAAAAGTTACACCTTGATACTTTCCTGAACTATGGCTTGACACTCCTTGGTTACACCTTGACACACTCATGAACTTTAGCTTGACACTAAGTGTAATGCGGGACTGATGACCATACTGGGGAAGAAAGCAAAGTCCTACCTAACTACACTCCCAGGTAAAGTGGTTCGACAATCTGCTTTTTGAATCAGAAAATAGAATGATGCCAAGTCTGCCTGTTTGTCCAGAAAATAGAATGATGACAAGTCTTCAGTACAGCAGATCGATAACCTTTCTGAGTGATCTGCAAAGTATTCAAGGGCTTTATGTGTATTTAAAGGCTCTATTTGTATTAAAGGGCTCTGTGAATATTCAAGAGCTCTGTGTGTATTTAAAGGCTCTATTTGTATTAAAGGGCTCTGTGAATATTTAAGGGCTCTGTGTGTATTTAAAGGCTCTATTTGTATTAAAGGGCTCTGTGTGTATTTAAAGGCTCTATTTGTATTAAAGGGCTCTGTGAATATTCAAGCGCTCTGTGTGTATTTAAAGGCTCTGTTGTATTAAACGTGTGTACGAGTAGTAAAGGTCTCTGTGTAGTTTTGAGGTCAAAGGTTAGTGTTGCGTTCAGCATGCTGCTTATGTTATGAGACTGACGGAAAATCTTTCTATGAAACCACGTGACTTGAGGCAAACATCCCCAAAAGTGATCATATTCAAGAATTTTATTGAATTCCTATATATTCCCTGTTTATTAAATTTCTGTACTGCACTGATTCTCTGGCAGAATTAATTTGTTAGTGGAATTAAGTTGCTGAAGCTAAAGCTATTAAAGGTATTTGACACATTAATTTCATTAATTTCTTACTTTTTGTACTTTTATAATATAAATTGGAGTATAACATTTGGAAACATATTTCTGTTTAAGATGCAAATGTCTACAAACATTCCGATAACAAACCTCTGATGGAAAACCCTTAAGAATGACCACGACAGTTCAATGTGCGCCTAGTTGACTTTCAAGAAACGGAAACTGAACTCTAGATTTAGAATGACTACGTTTGGACACTCTACTCAAGATTGTCTTTTAATGAATGAAAACTGAGCTTTAAATTTAGCATAACTACATTTGGATTCAGCAAAAGACCGGCTCAAGACTCATGGATTGATAGAGTATATTGACAGAATATGCTGATCGAATATGGATTGATGGAGCATATTAATGGAATATATTGACAGAATATGCTGATCGAATATGGATTGATGGAGCATATTGATGGAGTATATTGACAGAATATGCTGATCGAATATGGATTAATGGAGCATATTGATGGAATATGGTACTGAGTGATGGTTTTAGGTTGTTTATATCAATGTTTGAGATTTTATAGTGATTTTTGTATTAAATTATGTAATTGCTTTGGGATAATATCTTTACATTAGATGCTAATTATTGCTATTCTTATGTCAATAAATTTGTTGTGTTGTATTGTTATACAACTCATCACTGTTAAATTGATTATGAAGTACAACCGTTGCACTGATGATAGTTATATATATATATAAAACAAATGAAGATTTGTATATAAAACCAGACATTAAACATATATAAGCAAATGAAGATTTATATATAAAACCAGACATTAAACATATATAAGCAAATGAAGATTTGTATATAAAACCAGATCTTAAACATATATAAGCAAAGGAAGGTTTGTATATAAAACCAGACCTTAAACATATATAAGCAAATGAAGATTTGTATATAAAACCAGTCCTTAAACATATAGCAGCAAATGAAGATTTGTATATAAAACCAGTCCCTAAGAAAATGTCGAAATTTATAAATAGTAGCACTGACACATTTTAAACACGTCGCTCTTGAAATTTGTTGAAAGACTGTATAAGGGAAAAAACTCATTGTTTTACAATCAACGAAAAGTACACCGATTATGTCCCCCAACAGCTTTATTACTCATGGCGAACTCCTACAGTCACGAGACACACTGACTGATGGAGTCAGTTTACTGTCTAATCACACATATACACAAACGTACGCACGCACGCACACACACGTGCATACTTATAACTGCAAGAAAGTTTCTGAGACAAGCAGTGTGTAAGTGTGCATGTTTCTGAGACAAGGAGTGTGTAAGTGTGTGTGTTTCTTCCAGGCCTGTGGAGTCGGAGTCGTTTAATGGTGTCGGAGTAGGTAAATATGTCCTCACTCCGACTCGAAAATTTACAGACTTTAGGCTATGGCAGGTCCACGTTTGAACCTTACAGGAGGCAAAAAAATATATAAAACTTTAAATCATTGAAATAACATAGTGCTCATTATTAATTTACTATATTTTAAATAATGGAAGTAATAAAAAGTACTTTGTGAAGTTATTAAAATAGAAGCTAAAACAAAAATATCTGTTACAATATAAATTAGACGTTCACAAGAAAGGTATACAAGAGAAAGATGGATCGCTAGCTACATTATAGCATGACAGTACCTCTGAATTTAGAGCTAAAAATGCAATACTTGCTATCGCGAGATTATTATACATGACAGTACTTCTGAATTTAGAGCTAAAAATACAATACTTGCTATCGCGAGATTATTATACATGACAGTACTTCTGAATTTAGAGCTAAAAATACAATACTTGCTATCGCGAGATTATTATACATGACAGTACTTCTGAATTTAGAGCTAAAAATACAATACTTGCTATCGCGAGATTATTCGAGATGCCTCGTTGACGTCATAGCAAAGCACTGACTCATCTCACTGTAGAACGTTTGTTTTCTCAATACAGAATCGTCAAATCAAAGCAAGGAAGCCAGACCTATTAGAAGCGAGAAGCGAGCTTTTAAAGAACCAATTCAATATAGTAAAACATTATCATATTAAATATATTTTGAGTTTTCTGTATTATAGTATGATTGAAAAATAATTTTAAAATGAAATCTATGAGAGCCACTTTATGATGATCGGACAATAAGGCAAATTATGCTCCTTGCTTTTCTATTATTTCTTTTTCCTTTAGTTGATAATTACTAGTTGTTGTGACCTTCCAGTGGTCCATTATGTAATCTGACGTAATCACCTACGCTAAAGGCAGTAAAGGATTTAGGTCAAATTCATTGATCACACGTGGATAGTGGTGGTGTATAGAGGGAGGGAAGGTGATAATAAGAGTGTGTGAATGTTGACAGGATATTGGACGCCCTTATATGGACATTTGCGTTCCGATCCATGGGCAAGAAGGCGCTGTGCGAGTAACAATGACGAGATGAATTCATCTTTATTGACACAACGGTAGTTAAGTTATCTCGAGCTGCACAGTCTATTATTGACCAGAGCAAACGTTAATTCTGGGACAGTAAATAGACGGTCTCGGTTGACTGGTGTTTTTGGAAATCAAATTCTATTCTTCTCTTTTTATTGTTATTATTAAAACTTCTTGTATTTCTTGTTATCTTAAACCCACATTTTGTTTAATTTCTTTTGACTGAGAGGAGTTGGTTTGGGTGGTGGGGTGATTTGAGCTGGAAATATGCGAAAGTTATTTAAGTCATAATTAATCAAAGAAAAAGACAATGTGTCCCAACTGAACGCAGTTAATCAGCTAATCTGTCTGTCACTATGTTAGACGATTAAGTATCCCATTAAACGGGTCTAATATAGAGATTGAAGGGCAGATTAGTCTGCAGGACTGTTGTCAGTATTAGAGATAATATAATATATTTCATGATTAATATTTCTGAATCTTAATACTGCGACAGGGTCATTAAATAAGACCCATCCATGTAACACACTTCTTCATTTACTTACACCTACACTATATTCATACATATAATTCCATACAGTATATCATGTTACGCCATATTCATACATATAATTCCATACAAGTATTTCATGTTACGCCATATGATATTAGTAATAAATTATAGTTGGAGTTTTGGAGTTGGAGTTGGAGTTGGAGTTGGAGTTGGAGTTTTGGAGTTTTGGAGTTGGAGTTGGAGTTGGAGTTGGAGTTGGAGTCAGGAGTCAGGAGTAGGGAGTCAGACTAACATTTCAGGAATCAGAGTTGGAAAAATGTGGCTGACTCCACAATCCCGGTTTCTACTGCCAAAATGTCAGTTAAGTGAGATATATGTGACAACTCCACCCTGGATTGAATCAATACCACATGATTTCATCATAATATATTATGCTGCTGTATTTAAGTCTGTGTATGGAGAGTTGAATTGTTGTACTTAGGATATTCTTTAGTGAGATAAGTTATATTAAAGTGTGTTTCCATAAAATAAGTTATATTAAAGTGTGTTTCCATAAAATAAGTTATACTGACGTGTGTTTCCATAAAATAAGTTATACTGAAGTGTGTTTCGTAAAATAAGTTATATTAAAGTGTGTTTCCATGAAATGTTATATTAAAGTGTGTGTAATAGTTTAGCCTTGGGGCAAATTGTGCTCCTTGCCTTTATTCCTGTTTTTCAGTCCTTCTTTAAGGAGCTGTAATTAATAGTATACTACTTATTGTTTACCTTCAAGTGGGTTATTGTGTAATCAGCCGTGACCGCCTACGCTATATGCAGTAGAGGAATTAGGTCAAGACCATTGGCCACGCAAGGGAGTAGAGATGAAGACGGGGAATATTAGCTGAGTAGGCGAAGCTATCAGGATATGATACAACCATATATGGACACTTGCATTCCGGCCATGACGCGTGTGAACCAGCAGTTTGACCCAAAATCACTACATATAGATATCGTGAATTTTTATGCACATTCCCATGCCATCACGAAGGGGTGGATTTGCGTATGAGTTAAAAGTCTTTGCATGATACAGGAAGTGATATATACATATACTGACTTCTCGATAAATGTTGACGTCTATTATTGATTAGAATATTTGTATATTTTTATTGATGATTTGTTTGTATGAAGCTAATGCACATCTCTTTGAGAGAAGGTAGTCTGTGGTGTTAGCGATAGTTCATGTATAGATGATGAAATTTGTTTGTATGAAGCTAATGCACATCTCTTTGAGAAAAGGTAGTCTGTGGTTTTAGGATAGTTCATGTATATGTGGAAGGGTGGATGTTGTACAGAGCAGGTGTGTGTAGCGCTTGTTTTGCCTGGCATCAAAGTAGGTCATCGGCCGCTAGTTTGAACTGCGCAGTACGGTCTGCTATATAGTAATGTGTATGGCTGTGCCATTGTGTACATGTTTAACCGCCACTTATCATATTATATATCTATTTAATAAAGTTAATGTTTATGTATTCTAATAGTTAGTGGGATGTAGTTTATATTTATATAATTTTGTAAGTTAGTTTTGTAGTTTATATTTATATAATTTTGTAAGTTAGTCTATATTATTTTCTAAGTGTATTCTATGATTTATGTATGTGTACATGGTTTTCCCCTGGCACATGAATATAGTTAATTATTTTATTTGATAGTTTATTTTGTGAATTATATTGTAAGGAAGTATTGTATTTAAAGAGTATTTAGAGTACTATTTTTTGATAGTTAAATTGTTATATAACTCTAGGTAGTTTAGAAGGAATTTATGTTAGAATGAAAGTACGTTAACACAGAAGTACTATTTTATTATAGCTATGTATTGATAAAATTATCTTTTCAAGATGATACAAATCTATTTCATTAGATATTTCTTTACTGTCATGATCTAGATTCTAGAACAATATTAAACTTCACGATGAATAAAATCCTGACTCTAAAGTAATTTACCAAAGCAACATTTTCGAGCGCTGTAACTGTAATGTGAATATAAAAATTGTGAATATAAGTACTAATATACAAACATGCAATATTCTTGGCAAAATGGCAATAAACTGATGTTCTCTGTAATGTAACTAACAAAATGATAGCCTGCAAAAAAGTTCTATTTTGAAATACCGACATTTATTTATACGGGAAAAAAAATTGTTGGTCATATAATGTTAGAGCAAAATTATTAGACACAAGAAATATTTTGTCTTTGTTGGCCATATAATGTTAGTGCAAAATTATTAGACACAAGAAATATTTTGTCTTTGTTGGCCATATAATGTTAGTGCAAAATTATTAGACACAAGAAATATTTTGTCTTTGTTGGCCATATAATGTTAGTGCAAAATTATTAGACACAAGAAATATTTTGTCTTTTGCGTATATGCACATTTTTGCAACGACTTTTTCTTTTGAAAGTACATTCATTTGGTTTTGGTTTTTCGCATGGACAGTCAGTTTCAATAGATATTTTAATGTAACATGTTTAACAATTGATAATAAAACATAAATGTTTATATTGGAAATATAAAACACGTTTAACAATTGATTATAAAACATACATGTTTATATTTCCAATATAAAACACGTTTAGATATTGTTTAGAACATATAGATGCATATTTCATTTATTCACCACGTCTAGAGATTGATTTGAAACAGGAATATCTATATTTTATATTTTAACCCACGTCTAGAGATTGATTTGAAACAGGAATATCTATATTTTATATTTTAACCACGTCTAGAGATTGATTTGAAACAGGAATATCTATATTTTATATTTTAACCACCTCTAGAGATTGATTTGAAACAGGAATATCTATATTTTATATTTTAACCCACGTCTAGAGATTGATTTGAAACAGGAATATCTATATTTTATATTTTAACCCACGTCTAGAGATTGATTTGAAACAGGAATATCTATATTTTATATTTTAACCCACGTCTAGAGATTGATTTGAAACAGGAATATCTATATTTTATATTTTAACCCACGTCTAGAGATTGATTTGAAACAGGAATATCTATATTTCATATTTTAACCCACGTCTAGAGATTGATTTGAAACAGGAATATCTATATTTCATATTTTAACCACGTCTAGAGATTGATTTGAAACAAGAATATTTATACTTCATATATTAAACACATTGAGAGATTGACTTGAAGCATAAATATCATATAAATAAAACGTAAGTCGAAATTGATTTCAAACAGACTTTATTCATTTTCCCCGGTGCTGAAGAAAACTTTATTACTCACACTGAAAGAGAAATATGTGTGATGTAAACATTAAGCTTGCGAAAAGTTTGCTTTGAAAGTTGCACTGGAACTGACTTAATTAATGATATTTTAAAATAAGCAAACAAATAATGAAACAGCTGAAAAGAAAAAAAAAAGATGTCATTAAACTTAAATATGCAAAGTACAAATAGAAAAACAATGAACTTATATTAATAGCCCTGGCAATATTTGTATTTATATATTTTCTCAATATTTTGCTCAACACACTTATCATAAGCGTTTAAAAAGGAACCAACATTTGAAAATCATAGCGCATGACTGATAGATTGTACAAAAACATTAACAAATACAGATATACCGTACAAAAACAGTGACAAGTACAGATATACTGTACAAAAACATTAACAAATACAGATATACCGTACAAAAACTGACAAGTACAGATATACTGTACAAAAACATTAACAAATACAGATATACCGTACAAAAACAGTGACAAGTACAGATATACCGTACAAAAACAGTGACAACTACAGATACACCGTACAAAAACAGTGACAAGTACAGATATACCGTACAAAAACAGTGTCCAGTACAGATATACCGTACAAAAACAGTGACAAGTACAGATATACAACAATGTTGACACAGTTCACGTCATGGCCTCCATTAGCACAATTTATTCATTTACTACTACTAAATGTACAGTAAAAATGTATAAATCTATTGTTGTAACAAAAAACATGTCTGAATTTTCTGTTGCATAGACTACCTTTGCCAACTTTACTGTGAAGTAGATTGATCTAGGAAAGACGATTAACAGGATATGGAAACTGACTGATTTTATATAAATTTTAATAAATCGAGTAAACAACTCTAGGTGAATTTTAAAAACAATCTTTGGCTAGTCTCAGTTTTGTAAATTAAATGTTATCTTAATCCATCTGTGTAACACCATGTGTGAATCATCAGCATATGTCTGTCTATATACCCAGTATTTTCTGGAGTATAAGTAAATTAGAGCAATTTATTGCAGAGTTGCACGTCTCCGTTCGAAATGGTGAGGTATGATTTTTGGAAGTGTATATGAAGACAACTGAGTATTATATCTAATGTGGCGGGTTAAGGTAAATAGAGAGAATTTTGTTTAATATGATGTGATATTAAACAAGTAGAAATATTATGTATTAGGTATAATGTGATAGGACACTGAATACGGAGACAGAATCCTTTAATGATAGGACGCTGATAAAGTAGAACTCTGTAAAATATCTGATATGATAGGACCCAGAGTCAGTAGACAGAACTCTTTAATGATAGGACGCTGATAAAGTAGAACTCTGTAAAATATCTGATATGATAGGACCCAGAGTCAGTAGACAGAACTCTTTAATGATAGGACGCTGATAAAGTAGAACTCTGTAAAATATCTGATATGATAGGACCCAGAGTCAGTAGACAGAACTCTATTATATGTCTGATGCGATTGGATACTAAATAAGTAGGCATAATCTCTGTCTCATGTGATTAGACACAGAATATATAGATAGAATCTGTATTATGCCTGATGTGATGGGATACTAAGAAAGTAGAACTCTATAATGTCTAATGAGACAGAACACTGAGTAAGTAGACAGAACTTTGTAATATGCCTGATATGATTGGACAATGAGTAAGGAGATAGATCTCTGTATATGTCTGATATGATTGGACAATGAATAAGGAGACAGAAGTCTGAATTAAATGACGGGACTCGGATTCCAACATGCGTGTAAAATGCCGTGCGATAAATCCAAAATAATATCCTTCATAATGCAAAATAAAACTCTTCGTAATTCGAAATAAACATTTCGTAATTCGAAATATTACGCTTTATAAAATGAAATAATATACTTTTATCAATTCCTAAGTGAAAATTTGCATAAATTATATTGTTAGTATTAAGTCCAAAGAAACGTAATGCTAAATCTGATTATAGAGTCTGGTTTCATCATCTATAACGCGAATAGTTTTAACAAATGTATTGATATTAATCCATCAGTAAGTGTGTGATTGTGTGTGTGTGTATGTGTGTGTGTATGTATGTGTGTGTGTATGTGTGTGTGTGTGTGTGTGTGTGTGTGTGTGTGTGTGTTTGTTTGTTTGTGTGTGAGTAATATTTATCTAACAAATCTTATGTCGTGTCTGATATTCCCTTTAATATATATTGGTTTTGTGTGAGATATATATGTAACTTGTAAGTTATATATTATGTAGAACAACTATATGAATACATTTAATATTTTGACATCGTGTTTGTTAAAGATTGAGCACTGAAAGTAAATCTGACGTAAATAAAATACCGAACACTTAATGACAAACATCCGTCGTCAAATTTATTTCAGCTATATATTCCTTACTGCATGACAAGGAATCTATGGCATTTACAGTCATTAATGTATGTCAAGGTTAATGCACTGCAGACTTACGGTCATTAATGTATGTAAATGACTTTACTGCACTATCTGGTTATGGTTATTAATGTATGGCAAAGACTACTGCAGTGCAACAAGAAAAGTAAGTCCCTAAAGCTTGCATTTCGTTAGTGTCATGTTAAAGAGTTGATAAGTCTCTAAAGCTTGCATTTGTTAATATATCATGTTACATGTTAAAGGGTTAATAAGCCCTAACGCTTACATTTGTTAATATATCATGTTAAAGGGTTGATAAGTCTCTAAAGCTTGCATTTGTTAATATATCATGTTACATGTTAAAGGGTTAATAAGCCCTAACGCTTACATTTGTTAATATATCATGTTACATGTTAAAGGGTTAATAAGCCCTAACGCTTACATTTGTTAATATATCATGTTAAAGAGTTGGTAAGTTCCTAACGCTTGTACATTGTTAGTATATCACATAAAGTGTTTGATAAGCTCCTGAATCTTGCATTTTGTTAGTATGTCATGTTAAAGGATTGGTAAATCTCGAGCGCTAAATTTTGTTAGTATTTCATTTTAAAGGGAGGTAAGTCCCTAACTTTGCTAGCATATCTTGTTAATGGAGGTAAATTCTTAACGATAAGCTTCGTTTGGTTATCATGTTAAAGGGAGGTTAAGTCCCAAACGCTAAGTTTTAGCTGCAATAAGAAACTCATTCTTAGCTTGTCGTTAATTTATTTCTACAGATTGAGCTTCCAGGGGAATTCCAAAGTGTGGATTCCACAGAAAGACGTTTCATGTCCAGACTTTGAGAGGTTAGGAAACTGCGTGGACAGTTACTGAGCTTTATGCCACTAGTCTCAGTGTTCCTATTGCTAAGGAAGTCTACCAGGACTACATGGGAGTGAAAGTCTCCCCATTTCGTCCTACTTCAGTGTTATTACAACCACTCTCACTGTTCCTATCTTAATGTAACAGTCCCTAACTGTAGTCTTCTAGATGTCTACCGTTTGTATTTAACTGAGTGTGTCACCATGTAATACTTTAACAATCAGCAACCTTTAGGCGCTCATGTGTCATGTCCGTCACTTATTGACTGTCTAGGTCACCACTCTCTCTCTCATGGAAAAGTGTCCTTTCTGTCTCACTTATGAGTTTATTAAGTCACCATATGTCTAACTCACTGATCTTTATTTCGTAATGGTCAACAATCTGTTTGGGTATAAATTATTTGACCAGCTCGGTTTGTCCAGTACTAGTGTATGTAAGAAGATACAATTACTTGTACTCAGCTCATTACACTAAATCTGCCTGACCTGTACTCAGCTCATTACACTAAATCTGCCTGACCTGTACTCAGCTCATTACACTAAATCTGCCTGACCTGTTGTCTAGTACTCAGCTCATTACACTAAATCTGCCTGACCTGTACTCAGCTCATTACACTAAATCTGCCTGACCTGTTGTCTAATGGTGGCCGTACGAGGAATTCGCATGAAATTATTCCATAAAATTAACGACTTGAATATTCCAAACTGTAATGATTCCAAAATCCAATGAAGAAAATAATTTGAGAAGTATATACTGTTGTGTCTTCAGTTATCTTTTTGCTGATGTTTCAATGAACAAGAGTACAATGTCCTTATATATATTTATTTTACTGACCAAAAACAAGCTTGAAATAGAACTAAATGCTTTAATTACTAGTATTCAATATAACCTCAAGTTCAGTTCCTTCGTCACCAGGCCTACAACTGTGACCAATTATTGTCATGAAAAATGAAATCCAGAACAATTCCGTAAACCAAAGATTCTTTACAGTATCGAACAAAATTACACAATATGTCCACAATTAAAAAAAATCAAAACAGTTTATACTCATCACAGATCAACATAAAAGATTATTATAATTATCTTTTTTATTATCGTCCGATTATAATTTTTTTCTTTTTCAATCAAGAAGTCTTGCAGTGACAAATGTTGAACACTACTTTTCAAATGTCCTAGTCACGTCACCAGACACTGTCAAAGACTGCTGGTCAAAGGTCCTAGTCACGTCACCAGACACAGTCAAAGACTGCTGGTCAAAGGTCCTAGTCACGTCACCAGACACTGTCAAAGACTGCTGGTCAAAGGTTCTTGTCACCAGCCATGTTGAACGCTGCCTGTTATATGCTGTAGACACTAGGTCTTCAAACACACTCAGAGTGCTGGTTATTTATTCTAGTCACCAGGCATGTTGAACGCTGCCTGTTATATGCTGTAGACACTAGGTCTTCAAACACACTCAGAGTGCTGGTTATTTATTCTAGTCACCAGGCACTGTCGAAAACCGCCTATTACATGTTCTGGACACAAGGTCACGAGACAATTTCGAAGAGTGCTGGTTATATATTCTAGTCACCAGCCACTGACTGTCAGATGATTTGATCACCAAGTACTAATTATTCGGGGTTTGTGGGTTTGTTTTTGTTGCTAGCATTACACAGTCTGCCCACTTTGTAGTCAGAGTCCAGAGAGCGCTTGGAAATTTGTAATAACGAAACAAAAATAAAACAAGAAAAAAGATTTGAACGTCTCTGTTGTATTTAACATGGTTTTATGTTTTGTTTTAAGAATGAGACCTTTCTTATAGTGTCAGTGAAAATGACTTTACAAATTATTCCTAATCGAAAAGTAATCTCTTTTATCCTATCATACGTATTCAGAGTAGTATTTTGTCCATTTGAATCTTGACACAAAGCAAATTCACTGCTTCTTTATTTGCAGGAGATTTTACGGAAGCATGATACTCGGAGATTTCCATATGACTGAAAAATGGTACATTTAGCATACTGACATGATCTAATGGTTTTTCGCATGTCGAAGGAATGGTCAATCGGCGAGTCATTCCTATAATGAGGTGCTAAGTACCGAACACTGACCTCAAATGACGCCTGACACCAAAGTACCAAATGACGCCTGACACCAAAGTACCAAATGACGCCTGACACCAAAGTACCAAATAACGCCTGACACCAAAGTACCAAATGACGTCTGACACCAAAGTACCAAATAATGCCTGACACAAAAGTACTAAATAGTGCGTCAGCAGTTTCTCACTGAGACGTGTTCTGGGGCTGATGTGAAAATATTTTTTTAAGAATTCAGGTGTAAGTTATGATGTCAGTTGCAAATCACTGGCATACTAGGTCTTGTTCGGATCTGGAACCGTGACCAGGAAGAGATGACAGCCCAGAATCAGAATTAAGATTCGCAGACATATCAGGCCTGCCCATGAACTGTCTGTCTTCAAAAGTTGTGTCCTTGTTCAAGGCTTGTAGCACTCGGGCGCTGTGTTCTTGAGCCTTTGCTCGAAGGGAGGCTATGCTCTCTGATTTAAATTCTTCACGGCCTCGATTTGTCTTTCCTTCGCTGCTTTCGCTCAGAGAGCCTTCTTCTTCGCTCATCTTTTTGGAGGCTTCCAGCGACTTCTTGTGCATTCCTGTAAGAAAATACGAATCACAAATCACTGTTCGTTTCACATTCACTATTAATATTTAATGCAGCTCTTTAATTATCATGGCATTCCTAAGACATTATCATGGCACTGCAGGGACATTACCAAGATATTACTTAGACATTTTCATTACATTGATCAGACATTATCACGGCACTACTCAGACATTATCATAACACCTCGGAGACACTAGCATGGTACATATCTCATTCCCTCATTGCTATAGATATCTTGACAATTTAACTGATATCATACGCTGGAGGTAAGTGGCATACCTTAACTAGCTACTGGTGACTAACGTTTCAATGTCAATATGTCAAATAATGCAAAAGCTGTTATTTCCATTGTCTGTCAGCAAGACAAAATAAAGTGGCCCAACACTTAAAAATGACTGACAAACTCAAGTAATCACTCACCACATGGGGAAAATATAATTATTGTGATATAACCAATACTTTACAGAAAATAAGATATTTTTGAATGATTGAGACAATCATTTACATAACGTAACATCAACAAACTTCTCTCCCCCTCTCCACACTTTCTTCCTCGCTTGTGCATGGTCAATAGCTATAATACGAGGCCAATGTAGTGAGCTTAGTGATCTTTATGTACTGAACAGTAATTTGGCCTTGAAACACCATTGAAAGGCCTGAACACTATTTTGGTTGGCCAGCGCTTGCTCACGACTTGTTTACTTCCTGTTTACAAAGCATGCTACGTAACAGTGCACAGAAACTAAGTTGAATATCTGGAATTTTTATGACAGACTTTATAAATTTACAGATATGAATAGGCAAGTTGTACCAATTCATAGAGGAATTTTGATTGCTGAGCAGTTACTTGAATCTCATGTAGCAAGAAATCTGGTCATGAAAGGCGGCCATTAGCTAAATGATGAGTTAACTGACTGATAGAGAGAGAATGGACTTATAAATACTTCATGCATTTTTGCTATTGATATGTCATACTTGTGTTTTACATGGAGATGTATTATGAGAGTAGACTATATTTCTACAAATTGAGAAATAAGATGACTATAAGTGGTATGCTAAACACTTGACATTGTTTCTAGTAAAACTCATAAAACTGATATGCTCTATTTATTGTGTTGTGTGTGTATCAGGCTAATAAATATTGTTGCAGGAAACAGTAAGTTGAGATTTGAATGTAAGAAAAAATGGAGTTTAAAAGTGATAAACTGGAAACTTAGCATTTGTTCCTTGGTTATATTTTTCAGGAACAAAGCAGCCTTTCTTTGTGTTATCTAAATCTTCTGGTTTACTGATTATAAACAGC
This sequence comes from Sinotaia quadrata, assembly GCA_028829895.1. Taxonomy (NCBI): domain Eukaryota; kingdom Metazoa; phylum Mollusca; class Gastropoda; order Architaenioglossa; family Viviparidae; genus Sinotaia; species Sinotaia quadrata. The sequence goes on along the minus strand of CM054177.1, from coordinate 33,708,000 downwards.
TATGACCATGGTATATGCATGGAGTCTCTACTGCAGTGTGTAAGTGTAATGATTACACTACACTCCATTGATGTATGGTGACAGGTATGCTGACTACATCGGGTGATTTCTGGCACAAGGAAGTTACTGAAAAATTGCTTCAATGGTTGTTGCTTGAAGGAGTTGGTATAGCGAATGAGTGCCCAGGTTAGCTTTGAAAAAATAGCAGTAAACCAGTATTTTACAGCATGAATAAAGAAACATGTGTAATTGATGTGGACAATATACTTGTGACTTTGATACAAAAAGAAAGACAATTTTCTATGCAAGGTTACATAGAAGCTATTATAGCATATTTCTAATAATTCCATGTCTCTTCTCTAATAAGAACTATCCTATGGTTTGTATTCACACTATTGTTGAATTGTATTTTAAAATATAAAATTGTATAAATATAAAAATTATTTGAATGTGGTTTTATGGAATATTGATATCAAGTAATGTTTTTTCATTGTATTTGTTAGATGTAATTTGATTATTGATTTAATAAATTTATTGACCTCCTTATACATATTGATAACTTGTGTTGCAGGAGAAAAAGAAGTTTTCCACCAACAGAAAGATTGTATAAAGGAAAACGTTCACATCGCCCACATATCCGCCAAATGAGAGAGGCGAGTGGTGTTTACTGGAGGATTATTAATAACATAAATTAAGATTCTCATCATTTGTAATTAGTTTATGGATGGCTAATTAAATAAAAATATCGTAACCATTAACTAGGTGGCGTTGGTGTCATGTAAACAGTTATTGTATTATATCTCCTGCTAAGTATTTATGAAGTCATTAACTATTTAGTGATTATTCACACTATGTTACTTGTTAGTAGGAAAGACATCATTAACTATTTAGTGATTAGTCAAATCGGAGTTACTTTTAATAGCAAATCACTCGCTGAAACTATTCCATCACTCAAATATTAAACATTACAGTTAATACCATTCTTTAAAACTATTCCATCACACAAATATTAAACATTACAGTTAATACCACTCTTTAAAACTATTCCATCACACAAATATTAAACATTACAGTTAATACCACTCTTTAAAACTATTCCATCACTCAAATATTAAACATTACAGTTAATACCAAATCACTCTTTAAAACTATTCCATCACTCAAATATTAAACATTACAGTTCATACCAAATCACTCGTTAAAACTATTCCATCACTCAAAAAATACTGTCACGCTAACACTAACCAAAACTAAGGTAAATAACTGATAAGCAAAGCAGTTGATAAAAATTCACTTTCTATAATTATTCATTACAATTTTATAGTCTATTTAGCGGATTTTAATCTTAAACCGACTTTATTATAGAAAGTACAAAGCGGAGTTAGCCTGATTTTCTAATAGCTAAATCCAAACTGGAGCAGTTTAGAGGGGTCGGGCATGCTTTCCTAACAGCCCAGACCACATACACTACTGAAGCAGTTGAGAATGGGTTGGGCATGCTTTCCTAACAGCCCAGACCACATACACTACTGAAGCAGTTGAGAATGGGTTGGGCATGCTTTCCTAACAGCCCAGACCACATGCACTACTGAAGCAGTTCAGAATGGGTTGGGCATGCTTACCCAAGTGTCAAGGTTAAACTTGTTTACTAGAGCAGTTGAGAGTGGGTCGGGCAAGTTTACCTAACATTCAAGGTCAATGTGTTTACTAGAGCAGTTCAAAGTGGGCCTTGTATACTTACCTGGAGCAGTTCAAATTGGGCCTTGTATACTTACATGGAAGAGTTCAAAGTGGGTCTTGTATACATACCTGGAGCAGTTCAAAGTGGGCCTTGTATACTTACCTGGAGCAATTCAAAGTGGGCCTTGTATACTTACCTGGAGCAATTCAAAGTGGGCCTTGTATACTTACCTGGAGCAATTCAAAATGGGCATTGTATACTTACCTGGAGCAGTTCAAATTGGGCCTTGTATACTTACCTGGAGCAATTCAAAGTGGGTCGGGCCATGCTTACCTAACAACCAAGGTGCTGCCGAGTTTTCAATGCCTTGCTCGGCACTCCTAACAATAGAGTCTGGAAGCGGCAAAGCGTGACGAACCATTGCTCCGTAGAGTCCGTACTCCGCCATGATACTGCTCTTACCCCATGTCTTCTCGGTCTTCCGCCATTTTGCTCGCCGGTTCTGGAACCACACCTGTCCAGGTAGACAGAATGTATACTAAGAAATTTCTCTGATTTTTCAAACAATTTTTTCGATTTATTCAAGTTTGCAATGAGTGAATAATAAAAATGTACGTACTAAAAGTAGAAGTGCAGATGGGAATGAAGAGTGACACTTTGGCTAAGGTAAGAACTGCGACTATCAATAACAACTTTCATAATGACCAATAATGATTTCATTAGCTGTACGTTTTCTTCACTTGACTATCAATAACAACTTTCATAATGGCCAATAATGATTTCATTAGCTGTACGTTTTCTTCAGTTGATGGCTTTCTTTTAAATGAAACAGACATCTACTTAAGGATTTAAAACAAAAACAACAACCGTTTGCCGTTATTTGTTGTGCTCCATTACTTTCTTGATATTACTGACAATCTTCCCCTGGTGCGGGCAGTTATAATACAAGGTAGTCTGACAATATTGTTCGTTGTAAGTAACGTTATAAGGTAGTCTGACAATATTGTTCGTTGTAAGTAACGTTATAAGGTAGTCTCACAGTATTGTTCGTTCACGTGTAAGTAATGTTATAAAACTGTGAATGACTTGAGTGTTACTATATGTAGATTAAAAGACGGCTTTATCTTCTCCTTTAGTAAGAAGTTTTCCACTATGGAAACATTATGTGAGGTAAATGTTTGTCTTTAATGTTTAGAAGAGAGATAGCGTTTACAACGCCCGCATATCCGCCAAGGGAGAGAGACGAATGGTGTCTGCGTGAGAATTATTAATAACATAAACAAGATTCTCATCGCTTGTAATAGTTATGGACAATTAATTCATAATAATAAAAATGATAACCATTAACTAGGTGGCGTAGGGGTCACAAATATTAAATATGAAAATAATGTAATAAGCGTACTTAAAAACTGAAAAAACGGTACTTAAAGCAACAGTCAATGACAGTGCTTTATAACAAATAGTTGTAATAAAAGTACTTTAGAACATTAGTGTAACAACAGTATTTTATAACAGGACGTTATAACAATTAGGTATATTGACAATACTTTATAATAAGACTATTTTATAGCAGTAATGTAATGGCACTATTTGAAAACAATTGGTGTGATAAGAGTAGCCTACTTTATAACAAGAGTTTAATAAAGTACTTTAAAACAATTGGTGTGATAAGAGTACTTTATAACAAGAGTTTAATAAATTGCTTGGAAGGTTGAGTGGCCGCGAAATCTAGACGCTGGTTTGACATGCACAAGATCGTGATTATAACCCATTATGGTAGCTGGAGTTTTTTTTCACCCCTCACCCCCCCCCCTTTATATTCCCTGGACCGGGTTTGTTGAGTGGCATCCTGACCATAAAGTGATTGAGGTTTTAATATAAAAGAATTGCTAAAAAGAATTTTCATTAAAAAAAACCATTGGTGTAAATAAACTGCTTTTAACAAGATTCTAATCACAATGCTTTTCAATAGTAGTCCAATAACACAACAAGTCTTACAGCAGTGCTTCATAACAGTTCTATTAACAGTGCTTCATAACAGTTCTATTAACAGTGCTTCATAACAAGTCTTACAGCAGTGCTTCATAACAACAGTGCTTCATAACAAGTCAATCAACAGTGCTTCATAACAGTTCTATTAACAGTGCTTCATAACAAGTCTTACAGCAGTGCTTCATAACAACAGTGCTTCATAGCAAGTCAGTCAACTGTACTTCTTAACAAGTCAATCAACAGTGCTTCATAGCAAGTCAATCAACAGTGCTTCATAGCAAGTCAGTCAACAGTGCTTAATAACAATTCAGTCAACAGTGCTTCATAGCAAGTCAATCAACAGTGCTTCATAACAAGTCAATCAACAGTGCTTCATAACAAGTCAATCAACAGTGCTTCATAACAATTCAGTCAACAGTGCTTCATATCAAGTCTTATAGTATTGCTTCATAACAAGTCAATCAACAGTGCTTCATAACAACAGTGCTTCATAGCAAGTCAGTCAACAGTGCTTCATAACAATTCAGTCAACAGTGCTTCATATCAAGTCTTATAGTAGTGCTTCATAACAATTCAGTCAACAGTGCTTCGTATCAAGTCTTATAGTAGTGCTTCATAACAAGTCAGTCAATAGTGCTTCATAAGAAGTCTTATAGTATTGCTTCATAACATATCTAATAATATAACTGTTTTAGAATAGTCTTATAGTGATGCTCCATAACAAGTCTAATAAAAAAAAAATATAAATCAATTACCGTATCAACAAAGTCGAGATTGTTGGGTATGACGCTAACAATCCGAGACAAACAATTACCGTATTAACAAAGTCGAGATTGTTGGGTATGACGCTAACAATCCGAGACAAAGAAGTACACGTATTGACAATGACGAGACAACAGTTTGTTGAAAAAAAAACAAAATTAAATGGAATCCCACCTAAACCTCAGGTACATGTATCTGGTATTGTGTTTGAAAATAAAATTCCATGACAAGTACCAAAACTCTTGCCACGTGTTTCTTCTGTTTTGGCGGAGTTGAGGTGAACGCCTTCCTTCGAAACGGAAGTAGGCGGAGTTTAAACAGTAACGCTGCGATGACCGGTGGCCTATCAAAGGCACACACACTCCGCCCACCGCCTTTGGCGTGTGCTTCTTGGAAGTAGGCAATATGAGGGAAGGCTTACATTTCGATCTGATAAGTATTGCCATAAGGGTTATACAGTTGAATTTATTTTCTTTGTTCTGTATAATTGTTAAAATAAGTTGTTGACAGTGCTTAATAATTTAAAACGGCGCAAGTAAATTTAATTAGAGAACAATTAATGTAAAATGTGCGTTGCATACAACTTGAGTACAGCATTATTGCCCCTTTCACGCTGCCGGCAAAGTAGTCATGACAACTCCATAAGAAGAATGGCCGAATGCTTAATATTTACTGTCGGAGACTGACAAAACAGACGGAGTTAAAACGCCATAGCATAAAATGGCCGAATGTTAATGTTAATTATTGTTATGTGACTAGAATGGCAGAGTAATACTGAATGGTATGTTAATTATTGTTATGTGACTAGAACTGAAAGTAATACTGAATGGCCAAATGTTTAATGCTTACTGTTATGACTGACTAGACAGGCGAGGTAAAAACACAATAGTACAGAATGGCCTCATGTTTAATGCTTACTGTGAGGACTGACTAGACAGGCGGAGTAAACTTGATATGGCGCCTACTGGCAGTACATACATATTCATCAGTGGAAAGATTATAATTTTTAAAAAGTGAAAATAAATGAAGTGATGGGTGCAGTGTATTCAGTTAGTTCTGTTGTATCTGTTTATATAATGTAATTACAAAGGAGGTGTATGTATGCATGCATACAAAAAATATGTATCTCATTTTTCAATTGAAAAATATGTATCTCATTACAGTGGAGAAATATGTATCTCATTACAAGGGAGAAATATGTATCTCATTACAAGGGAGAAATAGGTATCTCATTACAGTGAAGAAATATGTATCTCATCACAAGGGAGAAATTTTTTATCTCATTTATATATATATATATATGAGTACATACAAAAATATTAATCTCTATACAAGGGAGAAATATTTATATAATTAAAAGGGAGAAATATGTGTACAAACAAGAAATATATATTTCAATAGAAGGTAGAAAATGTGTATACATACAAGAAATATGTATTTCAAGGGGAGAAAAAATGTGTGTACATACAAGAAATATGTATTTCAAAAGAGAAAATGTGTGTACATACAAGAAATATGTATTTCAATAAAAGGGGGGAAAATGTGTATTTACAAAAAAATAGGTACTACACAAAATATTTATAATTATATAGTTTATCATCTATATATGCGTGTGAATGGATGTTGTGTCTCTGATTGCTTAATGTGTGATAAATTCATAATTTAATCATTATCTCTCCACATTCAATTTCTCCTGCAATCATACACTATGTCCACGACAGGGTCTTTATCTTTCGCGGTCTGGGAGTGACTAAGTCAAGCCCTGGGGTACGTCACTAATTACCTCCTTCCCCCAAGTGTTACTCGTCCAAGGTAACTCAGTCTAAGAGTCGTTGTCTCGGCCCTCGCATTTATCTCCACATTCGATGACGGACCTACCCTAAGAAATGTGTCTTTAGACCGCCTTTGTCGTCGTCATTACGTCATTGGCTGAGCCCCCCACCATCATCTACACATTTACCCCTCTTCAGAAATGACGAGAGTGGATAGGTGAAATAATAACAATTTATTAAAAGAAAAGAACAATAATCAATCAGTTATTAATAAAATAACAATTAATTTACACTCAAGGCAATATATCAGAGATTCACAGATCTCTCAAATCTTATCATTCTAAACTTTAAATTAGGAATATTAATCATGTATTAATTCCTTAGAACAATTACTAGAAAATTATACAGTCAGAAAATGAATAGTTTCAATACGTTGTCTAAAACAATTACTAGGACTTCTAATGATCAGGAAAATTATATCTTGTTATAATCACTATAAACTAGACTATAAGAAAGAATCAGAATCAGAAATTACATTAAATCAAGGAACAATTATAGATGTATGACACAAGCATAAGTACACATTCACCTGATGTCATTTGTGACCATTGTCTCCATCTATGGCCTGGCCTGTTGGTTGGTGTGAGATGCTGGCACAGAAGAATAAGCTTGGAAAAGTCTTTCATTTCACTCTTTGCTGGAATGTTTGAATATTCACAGTTTTTGTCAGGAGCTTGGTTACACATACACTGTTCTGATGTTACATTCTGTTAACTAAGTGTCCTGGGTTACAGTTCCAATCCAAAAGGAATTCTTACACAGAAAATCAGTTATCTACATTCATTGCACTTAATGCATGAGTCACTCATTACTCCGTTAATTCGTCCATTTCGTCTACTTCCCTATTTGGCAGAAACCCGTATTACTGGTGAATTTCACATACCAATACTGATCTCTCAGACAGTATTCTCAGGTCCGAAAAGACACCTCTCCATCACAGACTGTCTTGTCTGTGTCACGCATAATACCCACTGTGACGTTTCTGTACCTCTTTCGAAATAATTCTGGTTCAGGCGAATTTTACTGCTTGCCTCCCCTTTTCTATTGTCTTCTTGACCAACTGGGTTCTCGCAACAGTCTGGAAATGCTCAAGTGACAGTATTTTTAGAGCAAGGTTTAATCAGAGCCAAGGTCTCTAAGCTGAAGATAAAGCTGGAGCTCTTAGTGTAGATGGAATGTTACCTAATGGAACTTTTGACTTCCGAATTTGTGAAATATATAAGTGTTGCGCACATCAGCTCATGTTTTACTAAGTTTTAAATCTGTAATTTTATTCTTGGTTCTCATTTGAATTTCTTTCTTTCTGTAATTTTATTCTTGGTTCTCATTTGAATTTCTTTACATACGTTTGCTCATTACCAAGAATAACATTACAATTTCAAATCATTTTAAAATACAAACATTTGCAAGAACAATACAATCAAAATTTGTAATAAGTAGAATTTGTGAATCATTATTTACAAAATATATTTACCATTTCAGACATGTCCTATTCAGACCCAATCTCCATAGGAAGTCTTACGGGACTCTGAGAATCTCATAGTGAAATGAAATTCGCGCTGTCCGCCCTATTTAAGCATTTGGGGTTGTTTTTTTGAGCACCTTCTTACCCTCGGCCGTAATTAATGCCTTTTATCTTGGTATTTTGTTACATAGCCACGGTTGGCTGACTGTGTTCTTATCGTTGTCTCAACTCTTAGATGTTAACCCTGATGAGTCGAACCTCGCTGCCTGCTCCTGTGATACGCGAGCCAGAGCGCTCTCACCGTAAGCCTCTGTCGAACACTCGAGATACGCAGATCGCTGCTATTCAATTTACACCCTTTTGTTCCTTTGTTCCCGACTGGACCAAAGTCGGCTGTCCAACCGGCTTACGAAGATTTATACGGCAAAGATTTAGAGTTAAAATTTGTCGTAATTGAAGAAAATAAAAATTCAAAATAATTAGAATTTATATTAAATTTAGGTTAATGTAGTAATATGCATTTTCTGTTTTACAATGCGTAAATTATAAAACACCACATATCTTCCATTCAATAGCTTTGAAATGAAACTGTAGAAACAAGGGAATGAATCCAGTGCTAATACATGGTTTAATTATTTTTAGAACATGTTTTAAGCTATAGGCTAAATGTAACTCCATTCCTTTTCTACCAATGTCTTTAATACCAACTAGAAGACAAGCAATGTTTCCAGTATTTTGTTTATTGCGTTTTTCAACACGTGGGTGTAAATCATTGAATCTTTACATACATTATATAGTTGCACTAGGATAATATATATATATACACATACATAGCTGCACTAGGATAATATATATATACACATACATAGCTGCACTAGGATAATCTATATATATACATACATAGCTGCACTAGGATAAATCTAAAGCAATACATATATATATAGAGAGAGATGCACTAGAATAAATCTATAAAGCTATATATATAGTTGCTCTAGGATAAATTAAAAATATACATATATACATCAAATTCCGATACCATAACAATCGATAAAGTCAGGTATCAAAATTATGCTGATGTTTCAACAAAAATATTTGTAAATGCTAATGGCATGATTTAGAAAAGTAGCATGGGCATTATATGAACCCAGAAAAGAAAACCATGAGCTCCCCCCCCCCCAAATAAAAAAAGAAAAGAACGTCACCATAGCAGTGTGTATTACGAACATTTTGGCTCGGAGAATATCACTTCTGTCGATTCAAAAATTATTTCTATTAACTTTAAATAAATCTTAATTAAGTAAGAAATTTAAATTTATTTTCCATAGGTACAGATTGTATTGTTATGAAGTTATTTTATCTTGTATTTATATATTAATGATGAGAGTCATAAAATAGGACTTTTAATAGTCAATCTAGCTGTAATATAATTTACTCTGTTACATCAATATTCAGATGTGGTAATATTTATTCCTAATCATTAAGATAGATTTGCTATAATATTTATCAAGTAATCTAATTCTAGGTATGTAATAATATTTATTTTCTGTCCTTAATATTCAGGTAATATGAGATAATCAGTCTAAGGTCATCGATTTTCAGCATCACTAATAATGAGATAATGAATATTTCTATATCCGTATTACAGCTGCTCAGATAACCTGTCCGTGACATTGTTTATTTAAATCTTTAATATTGGTATTCAAGCAACATGTCCGTGACATTGTTTATTTAAATCTTTAATATTGGTATTCAAGCAACATGTCCGTGACATTGTTTATTTTAAACCTTTAAATTGGTATTCAAGCAACATGTCCGTGACAATCCTTAACATTAGTTGTCAGGTAACCTTTCTGTGACAATCCTTAACATTGGTTGTCAGGTAACCTTTCTGTGACAATCCTTAACATTGGTAGTCAGGTAACCTGTCTGTGATCCCCCCCCCCCCCAAAAAAAAAAAAAAAAGAATAAAAATTAATGTTCTATGTCGAGTACAATATGGTTTTTTATGACAAAAATAAAAAAATAAAAAATTCCATATTATCCAATTTTATTCTCTTTTATGCAATAAAATATATTATTTAATCTTCAACACATTATAATATTGTCGCATCACACTTTATTATTAACATGATGAACCCATTATAAAATTGTCACACCACACGTTATTATTAACATAATGGTCCATGATTATCTTCTCACTGATCTGTTAATGTGTATCATCAATACAATATACTGCCAGACCATTGATTTTAATTTTTAGAACTATAACTTATTAACACTTATGCAAATTTGTTCACTGATAATTAAATGGAGAAGAAGGAAAATTAAAAACTGGCGGAAAATTAAAAAATAAAGCATAAAAGTTTAATTTCCCTTTGCCTTCGTTTCTCCTCACTGTTAAACTATTTGACAGTCTCAACGTGCCGCGTTGTCCTCACAAAATTTTGGTGAATATTTTGGTTGTGGTGGTAGTGGTGGTAATGGTGATGGTGGTGGTCGTGGATAAAAAGCTCCCCAAAAGAAATCATGGCTGACAAGCATATGATTTCGCGATAGTTCATATGATAATTTTCAGCTCATTGAGTTTTGCGGCAGTGCTAGATCAGTCCGAGGCTTGGATCCAATGACTAATAAAAATAGCAGCGCCGTAGGAAAAAACAAAGTTGCCAGAACTAATAAGACAACCGCTGGAAGGGTAACCGCCATAGACATTTTCTTAGAAAACAAGGTCAGGCACGTGCTATTGTCTTTACCCACCGACTTTCTAAACACGCTCCCTCCCCCCCCTCACCCGCAGAACTAGTATCCTGTGGTATAGTCAACTTGACTGCATCCCGCCCATTGATAACAACTTTCTTTTACTCCTATAATATAAATAATTATTTAAATCTTTATACACCTCTAAGTTAATTCTTTATCATTTCACTTATTGTAACTTCGTCTGTAAAGTTTGTAGAGTAATGGTTAACATTTGTAGAGTCATTATTAATGTTTGTACAATCATGTTAATGTTTGTACAATCATGTTAATGTTTGTACAGTCATTGTTAATGTATGTTCATTCATTGTTAATGTTTGGACAGTCTTTGCTAATTAATGTTTGGACAGCCATTGTTAATGTGAGCACAAACATTGTTAATGTTTGTACAGTCATTGCTAATTAATGTTTGGACAGCCATTGTTCATGTTAACACAAACATTGTTAATGTTTGGACAGCATTGTTAACGTTTGTGCAATAATTGTTAATGTTTGTACAGTCATTGTTCATGTTTGTACATTCATTGTGAATGTTTGTACAGTCATTGTGAATGTTTGTACAGTCATTGTTAATGTTGTACAATAATTGCTGATGTTTGTACATTCACTGTTAATGTTTGTACAGTCACGTTAATGTTTATACAGTCATTGTTGATATCTGTTCATTCATTGTTATTGTTTGCACAGCCATTGTTAATGTTAGCACAAACATTGTTAACGTTTGTGCAATAATTGTTAATGTTTGTGAGTCATTGTTAATGTTGGTGAGCCATTGTTAAGGTTTGTGTGTAGTGGTTAATGTTTGTGAGTCATTGTTAATGTTTGTACAATCATTGTTAATGTTGTACATTAATTAGTAATGATTATACATTCATTATTAATGTTTGTACAGTCGTTGCTAATGTTATAGAGTAGTTGTTAATGTTTGTATAATAATTGTTAATATTTATAGGTTAGTTGTTCATGTTTGTACGTAGAGCCATTGTTAATATTTATACAGTCATTGTTAATGTTTGTATAGTCATTACTAATGTTTATAAACCAATTGTTGATGTTTGTACAGCCTTTTGTTATTGTTTTTAGAGTCATTGTTAATGTCTATAGACTCATTGTTAATGGTTTTACAGTCAATGTTAATGTTCGTAGAGCCAGTGGTAATATTTGTATAGTCATTGCTAATGTTTGTACTGTCAATGTTAATAATTGTAGGGTCGTTGTTATTGTTTGTACAGTAATATTAATGTTTGTATAGTCATTACTAATGTTTATAAACCAATTGTTGATGTTTGTACAGCCTTTTGTTATTGTTTTTAGAGTCATTGTTAATGTCTATAGACTCATTGTTAATGGTTTTACAGTCAATGTTAATGTTCGTAGAGCCAGTGGTAATATTTGTATAGTCATTGCTAATGTTTGTACTGTCAATGTTAATAATTGTAGGGTCGTTGTTATTGTTTGTACAGTAATATTAATGTTTGTACAGTCATTGCTAATGTTTGTACAGTCATTGTTAATGTTTGTATAATCGTTGTTAATGTTTATAGAGTCGTTGTTAACGTTTGCAGAGTCGTTGTTAATGTTTGTACAGTCATTGTTAATGATTATAGAGTCGTTGGTAATGTTTGTACAGTCATTGTTAATACTTTTAGAGTCGTTGGTATTGTTTGTACAGTCATTGTTAATGTTTTTACAGTAATTGTTAATGGTTGTGCCGCAATATACATTGTAACCCTGTGGGTCTAAAGCTAACTACGTTTTGTTATCCGTAAATAGTGTTTGTGTAAAAACAACCATCACAAAGTTGATACAGATCATTTGGGCTTGAGTGTAGAAGATGACTCACTACATAGCTCTATTAAATGACAGGTGATATCCGGTATGATTTAATAATGATAACTACCTGTCCACTACTACACTGTCTCTGTCCAATAATACAGTGCATTTAGATCAAAGGTTTTGGTCTGTGTCGATCTGGCATGAACAGAAATTGTCACAATAATACAGTGCATTTAGATCAAAAGTTTTTGGTCTGTGTCGATCTGGCATGAACAGAAATTGTCACAATAATACAGTGCATTTAGATCAAAAGTTTTTGGTCTGTGTCGATCTGGCATGAACAGAAATTGTCACAATAACACAGTACATTTAGATCAAAAGGTTTTGGTCTGTGTCGATCTGGCATGAACAGAAATTGTCACACTAATACAGTGCATTTAGATCACAAGTTTTTGGCCTGTGTCGATCTGGCATGAACAGAAATTGTCACAAAGAGACCTAACTTGGGCAGTACCTAATTATCAATGTAACTAGGTTTAGTGTTTTCATACAAATTCTCATTTGATCCATTACGCTTATATAATGTACAAAACAGAAAGCAACACTGTATAGGTGAGCTATCCATCCCAGATGTATAAACCAGAGAGGTAAAGGAAACAGTGAAATATCCAGAGTGCTTGGATATATGCAATAGCTATTAGAGAACTTGAATATCTGCAATAGCTATTAGAGTGCTTGGATACCTGTATTAACTATTAAAGTACTTGTATACCTGTATTAACTATTAAAGTACTTGTATACCTGTATTAACTATTAAAGTACTTGTATACCTGTATTAACTATTAAAGTACTTGTATACCTGTATTAACTATTAAAGTACTTGTATACCTGTATTAACTATTAAAGTACTTGTATACCTGTATTAACTATTAAAGTACTTGTATACCTGTATTAACTATTAAAGTACTTGTATACCTGTATTAACTATTAAAGTACTTGTATACCTGTATTAACTATTAAAGTACTTGTATACCTGTATTAACTATTAAAGTACTTGTATACCTGTATTAACTATTAAAGTACTTGCATACTTGTATTATCTAACAGAGAACTTGGATACCTGAATGCGATCCTCCGGCAAATCGATTTTCAGGGCCAATAACTCTCTTGCGTACAGGTCAGGGTAGTGTGCGTCTTTGAATGCTTTTTCCAGTTCTTCCAGTTGGTAACTTGTGAAGATTGTTCTGGAATGGTATACGAGTAAATTGTAACTTGAAATATATGAAAGTAATTAAATAGTAATTTGTCGAGACAGATATGGCGAGACCATGTCAAGTGTAACTTGAAATATGAAAGTAATTAAATAGTAATTTGTCGAGACAGATATGGCGAGACCATGTCAAGTGTAACTTGAAATATGAAAGTAATTAAATAGTAATTTGTCGAGACAGATATGGCGAGACCATGTCAAGTGTAACTTGAAATATTTGAAAGTAATTAAATAGTAATTTGTCGAGACAGATATGGCGAGACCATGTCAAGTGTAACGTTAAAGAAACATTTCGAAATATATTAAATTGTACTTTCTAAAGACAAATATGGCAAAGAATAATAAAAATACACTTGGCATAGACAGAAATTGTTATTGTAAAGATGGTTCTGACAAAGACTGGAATTATAACGTCTATACTGACAACTTTGTATAGAAACTTTTAAGTAATCAGATCATTCACTAAAATTGACAGAAATTGTAACATAAAGATTTTTCTGGAACATCCACAAGTGTTACTTGTAAACATAGCTCATTCATAGACAGAAAATGTAGTTTGTAAAGATTGTTCTGGAATGGAAGAAATGTATATTTAGATTGAAACTAGAAAAAAATGTTCTAACTTAATCGTAAATTGCCGCCATGACTCTTTAAAACGTTGGCCTAATGAACGGTTCAAGCTGTAAAACAATGCTTGAAAAGCTTCAAAGTAATCTGCCAAACATATATATGGTATAACAATCAATATCGTTGTCTAACTTGCCAGAAGTTTTCTTATAACTGCATTTTTTTCTTATTATACATTACACTCGTACATAGTTAAAGCACTCTTCATTTGAATCTACTTGTCAAAAGTCTTACTTAGTGATTTGAAATCTATCTACTTGTCAAAAGTCTTACTTAGTGATTTGAAATCTATCTACTTGTCAAAAGTCTTACTTAGTGATTTGAAATCTATCTACTTGTCAAAAGTCTTATTTAGTGACTTAATTTGAATCTACTTGTCAAAAGTTTTACTTAGTGATTTGAAATCTATCTACTTGTCAGAAGTCTTATTTAGTGACTTAATTTGAATCTACTTGTCAAAAGTCTTAGTGATGTGATTTGAAATCTATCTACTTGTCAAAAGTCTTACTTAGTGATTTGAAATCTATCTACTTGTCAAAAGTCTCACTTATTGATTTGAAATCTATCTACAAAATGTTTTACTTATTATAAAACTTCTAACACCCAAAATCTAACTACCAAAAGTCGCATATATTATGACACTTCATAAAACATGAAATCTACCTGATGCTTTACTTACGCCCAAAATGTACCTATATGTGGACGTCTTACATATGCATCAAATTTACCTATGTCGAGACCTTACCTGCACCCAAAATGTACCTATATGTGGACGTCTTACATATGCATCAAATTTACCTATGTCGAGACCTTACCTGCACCCAAAATGTACCTGTATGTGGACTCTTACATATGCATCAAATTTACCTATGTCCAGACCTTACCTATGTCCAGACCTTACCTATGTCCAGACCTTACCTATGTCCAAAACGTACCTGTGTCGACGACGCTTTTTCTGTTTTCGTGTTGAGGCACTTGTCTCGTTCGAGCGATCAGGGTGCAAACAGGACTGGGAAGGAACTGAAACCGAAATCACACTGAATCAGTTAAGATGGACACAATAAGACTGGGAAGGAACTGAAACCGAAATCACACTGAATCAGTTAAGATGGACACAATAAGACTGGGAAGGAACTGAAACCGAAATCACACTGAATCAGTTAAGATGGACACAATAAGACTGGGAAGGAACTGAAACCGAAATCACACTGAATCAGTTAAGATGGACACAATAAGACTGGGAAGGAACTGAAACCGAAATCACACTGAATCAGTTAAGATGGACACAATAAGACTGGGAAGGAACTGAAACCGAAATCACACTGAATCAGTTAAGATGGACACAATAAGACTGGGAAGGAACTGAAACCGAAATCACACTGAATCAGTTAAGATGGACACAATAAGACTGGGAAGGAACTGAAACCGAAATCACACTGAATCAGTTAAGATGGACACAATAAGACTGGGAAGGAACTGAAACCGAAATCACACTGAATCAGTTAAGATGGACACAATAAGACTGGGAAGGAACTGAAACCGAAATCACACTGAATCAGTTAAGATGGACACAATAAGACTGGGAAGGAACTGAAACCGAAATCACACTGAATCAGTTAAGATGGACACAATAAGACTGGGAAGGAACTGAAACCGAAATCACACTGAATCAGTTAAGATGGACACAATAAGTCTGGTAAGGTAAAGAAGTGAAATCACACTGAATCAGTTTGGTAAGGTAAAGAAGTGAAATCACACTGAATCAGTTAAGATGGACACAATCAGTTTGGTAAGGTAAAGAAGTGAAATCACACTGAATCAGTTAAGATGGACACAATAAGTCTGGTAAGGTAAGGAAATGAAATATGATTGAAATTCAACCAGTCAGAGTAAAACAAGCCTGTGAAAGCAAAATCAGGGAAAGAAAAGAAACACAATATTATTTAAATCAGTTTAATAAAGACATGTCTGGAAAGAATGGCTAACGACATTATTTAAACTAATCTAAATGAAAACAATTCTGGAAAGAGTAAGTAAAATGATATTGTTTAATCCATTTCAACACGGTCAAGTCTTGAAAGGAATCCAAGCATATTATTTAAACCAATCAAAATAAGAACTTGTTTGGGAAGGAATTAAAATAGGATATTATTTAAACCAATCAAAATAAGAACTTGTTGGGGAAAGAATTGAAACAACTATTATTTAAACCAGTCTAAATAAGAACTTGTTAGAGAAGGAATTAAAATAAGATATTATTTGAACCAATCAAAAGAAGAATTTGTTTGGGAAAGAATTGAAACACGCTATTATTTAAACCAGTCTAAATTAGGACAAATGGGGAAAGGATATAAAAGACAATATTATTTAAACCAATCGAAGTAAGGACAGTCCTGGAAAGCACCTGGAACATTATATTTTTTAGATCCGTCTACATGAGGACAAGTATAGCAAGGTATCGAAATAAATTATGTTTTAATCAAGTGAAGATATGTCTATAAAGGAATTGAAACGCATTCAGTCAGTGAAGATATGTCTATAAAGGAATTGAAACGCATTAAGTCAGTGAAGATATGTCTAGAAAGGAATTGAAACGCATTGTTTAAAGCAGTCTAATAAGAAAAGTCTGGGAAAGGAAAAGAAACACGATATTTTCATTTGAGATAAAGATCCTATTAGTACAGGAATTAAAGCATGTATTATAAATGAAAAACATATCTATTATTGATAATGCAATATTGTAACTGTTATTTATACAATGCTGTAAAACACCTTAAAATGTTATTTATAAATTGCTGTAAACACTAAAACTGTTATTTATACATTGTTGTAAATACTAAAACTGTTATTTATACATTGTTGTAAACACTAAAGCTGTTACTTATACTTTGTTGTAAACACTATCAACTGTTATTTATATAATGATATAAACACAATCAATTGTTCTTAATACACTGCTGTGAAACAGTCAACTGTTATTAATACAATGTTATAAACACTCTCCATTGTTATTTATATAATGCTGTAAACACTCTCCATTGTTATTTATATAATGCTGTAAACACTCTCCATTGTTATTTATATAATGCTGTAAACACTCTCCATTGTTATTTATACAATGCTGTAAAGTATAGTGTGTCTTTAAAAACGTGTGTCATTGATATAGTGTATCTTTAAAAACGTGTGTCATTGATAAAGTGTGTCTTTAAAAACGTGTATTAGCGATAGAGTGTGTCTTTAAAAACGTGTATTAGCGATAGAGTGTGTCTTTAAAAACGTGTCAGCAACAAAGTACGCCTTTTAAAATCATGTGTCAGTGCTGTTACGAGCAGTAACGTCTTGGGCTCTTAGGCAAACTAGATTGCGTTTTCTCTGTTGTCACTGGTCCATGTTGCAGGAGGTGAAGGGTGGCAGCCAAGGGCACTGTACTCCACTCTCCAAGCCATTACTCTTTCACGCAGCTCTCTTCAACTGTTCTCCACAATCCACTCCAAGTTTTCTTCCCTGGGGTGACTCCCCACCCTCGCTCTAACCCATCCTTTGATGCTCATCACTCTACCCGGGTGCTAATTGTTCCCACGCCTTGTGGCAGTGCCGTCAGCAGGGTATGGGGAGGGGCAAGCGGCGCGATGGATGAGCTAGATGTGGGGAGGCAAGACAGAAGCCTAAGTGCGGGATGGCTCCTTAATGGGCTCCTTGTCAGGTGTGAAGACTTTTGACAACTCTTTCAACCCTACTCGCTAGCAATTCAAATAATCTAAGAGTTTCGTGTTAATTGCGAGCTCACAACGCGTGGCTTGTCCAAGGTCGACTCCTTCAAGCTTTCCACTATTCCACAAGCAGTTGTGCGCGTCATCAATGAACCCTACCTGTCCCCTAGATGGCGCTTCTCTGTAATACCCTACCTAACCTCTAGAAGGCGATATATTTATGTGGTTGCTTTTTACTTATTATTTTAATGTTTATTAATAAGTTCTCGTTGTTGAGTTTTTTGTTGATATTATGTTAGTTTTTATAAATGTTTGCAGTACACTTGTTTTATTTAGAAGTGTGCTTAAATATTTTAGTATTGACCCATGAATGTGGAATAATAATATAATATTAATTAAAATATTAGATCTTTGGACTTGAAAAACATAATTCTGTGTTGATGTTAATTACAAAGAGCGAATGAAGTTTGACGCACTTGTATTTTATTTTAAAGTTTTATTCATTATTTTTTAACAACAATGCTGACACTCGAGAATAAGTTTATTGATTTGAACTTAACACAGCAACATATGGACGAGCGGACATTTGTAAGTTTAGGTAAATAGTGACTGTCAAAAGTATAGTGACAGTTTTAAGTTTAGGTAAAATGTGACTGTCAAAAGTATAGTGACAGTTTTAAGTTTTGGTAAGTAGTGTCTGCCAAAAGTATAGTGACAGTTTTAAGTTTTGGTAAGTAGTGTCTGCCAAAAGTATAGTGACAGTTTTAAGTTTTGGTAAGTAGTGTCTGCCAAAAGTATAGTGACAGTTTTAAGTTTTGGTAAGTAGTGTCTGCCAAAAGTATAGTGACAGTTTTAAGTTTAGGTAAACTGTGACTGTCAAAAGTATAGCGACAGTTTTAAGTTTAGGTAAACTGTGACTGTCAAAAGTATAGTGACAGTTTAAGTTTAGGTAAAATGTGACTGTCAAAAGTATAGTGACAGTTTTAAGTTTTGGTAAGTAGTGTCTGCCAAAAGTATAGTGACAGTTATAAGTTTTGGTAAGTAGTGTCTGCCAAAAGTATAGTGACAGTTTTAAGTTTTGATAAGTAGTGTCTGCCAAAAGTATAGTGACAAGTTTTAAGTTTAAGTAAACTGTGACTGTCAAAAGTATAGTGACAGTTTTAAGTTTAGGCAAACTGTGACTGTCAAAAGTATAGTGACAGTTTAAGTTTAGGTAAACTGTGACTGTCAAAAGTATAGTGACAGTTTTAAGTTTAGGCAAACTGTGACTGTCAAAAGTATAGTGACAGTTTAAGTTTAGGTAAAATGTGACTGTCAAAAGTATAGTGACAGTTTTAAGTTTTGGTAAGTAGTGTCTGCCAAAAGTATAGTGACAGTTTTAAGTTTTGGTAAGTAGTGTCTGCCAAAAGTATAGTGACAATTTTAAGTTTTGGTAAGTAGTGTCTGCCAAAAGTATAGTGTCAGTTTTAAGTTTTGGTAAGTAGTGTCTCCCAAAAGTATAGTGACAGTTTTAAATTTTGGTAAGTAGTGTCTGCCAAAAGTATAGTGACAGTTTTAAGTTTAAGTAAACTGTGACTGTCAAAAGTATAGTGACAGTTTTAAGTTTAGGTAAACTGTGACTGTCAAAAGCATAGTGACAGTTTTAAGTTTTGGTAAGTAGTGTCTGTCAAAAGTATAGTGACAGTTTTAAGTTTTGGTAAGTAGTGTCTATCAAAAGTATAGTGACAGTTTTAAGTTTTGGTAAATAATGTCTGTCAAAAGTATAGTATCAGTTTTAAGTTTAGGTAAGGTGTGACTGTCAAAAGCATCGAGACAGTTATTACAATCTGCGTTTGCCCCTTTCCTCTCTTATATTTCACAAGCTGTGGACTACGTCCTCTGTGATCTGTACTATAGTGTAGCTAATTTCAGGCTAATTACAAGTGGCCCAAGCTGTGGACTACGTCCTCTGTGATCTGTACTAACGTGTGGCTAATTTCAGGCTAATTACAAGTGGCCCAATCTGACCACTTGTCGGTAGTCGGTATAATCCACTGAGCTGTAGTGCTTCTACCACTGATTCGTCTCCCTGTTTGTACAGATGTATTGGGCAAGGTCTATGATATTTTCTTCAATAGTATCCTTGATTTTCCTCACTCCACTAACTCCCATTTTCCTCTGACTCCCATGTACTGAGAAATATTGATCTTGTCTATATCTGCTTCTAGGTGTCTGGACTTATGTACTGAGAAATATTGATCTTGTCTATATCTGCTTCTAGGTGTCTGGACTTATGTACTGAGAAATATTGACTCTTGTCTATATCTGCTTCTAGGTGTCTGGACATGTACTGAGAAATATTGACTCCTGTCTATATCTGCTTCTAGGTGTCTGGACTTTGCACTGAGAACGAGTTTCTTCTTATTCTCTCATTCCATTGATCACGTTTACTTTTATTTTAACCGCTCTCCCTCTGTACTGTTAATCATGTGTAGTTCAATGTTAAAATTGGCCACTCTGACAGCTTCACTTGAAAGTTAAGGTTTATGCAAGGGGCGACAAACACGCCTGTGAGCAGACAAAAATAGCGGTAATACGACTGTCCGGGGACAAAAATAATGCCAATACGACTGTCTGCAGACATAAATAACGGCCAATGCAACTATTCGCAGATTCAAATAATGGTCAATATAATTGTCCGCTGACATAAATAATTATTTATAATTATTATAATCGTCGGACAGAGAGAAATTGTGACACCATTTGGCAGACACTTAAAAGGAAAATTAGACAAATATAATTACTTAAATTTAGTAAAAATAAAAAATAAATATTACTTATTTGAATATTTTAAATTTAAATAAATAAACATTTTACATTATGTATACACACATAAACGTTGACCACTCAGTAAGGGTAGCAGGCAGGGAATTAACGGATAATGAATGAGTCGTACGTTTGCCACTTATCAGGTAAAAATGCCAGGCACAGCTGACGTACGTTTGACATTCATCAGGTAGAGGTAAAAATGCCAGGCACAGCTGACGTACGTTTACCATTCATCAGGTAAAAATACCAGGCATAGCTGACGTACGTTTACCATTCATCAGGTAAAAATACCAGGCACAGCTGACGTACTTTTGCCATTCATCAGGTAAAAATACCAGGCATAGCTGACAAAACTGAGCAAATATTGACTTTAAAATATATATCATTACATACCATATATAGTTAATATCTTTTCAGGAAGAAGTAAAAATGCCAGGCCTAGCTGACGAAACTCAGCCGAAATTGACTTTAAAATGTATATCATTACATACATTACATACATATAGTTAATATCTTTTCACGAAGTATAGTTGCTGGTCAAGTGAGAATGGGTGCACGTGAATGAAAATAAACTCATTTATATTCACTGGCTGAGGGACCTCCAAGAGAGAAATAACAGAAGACCGTTGATCGAGAGAACAAAGGGAGTCTATAGGTGTGCGTAATAAAACAGTAAACTTGAAGTTATTCTTTTCTGACTACAATCTGATTTTTATATTTATTTGTTTGCAAGTCTTTTGTATTAGTCTTAGTTTTACATTTATTTGTTTTCAAATCTTTTGTATTAGTCTTAGTTTTTACCATTGATTTCTTTGCAAATCTTTTGTATTAATCTTAGTGTTACATTTATTTGTTTTCAAGTCTTTTGTATTTGTCTTAGTTTTACATTTATTTGTTTTCAAATCTTTTGTATTTGTCTTAGTTTTACCATTCTTTTATATATAAACATATCTATAATTGAAAAGAGTTTGCTTCAGAACTTAAGTTTTTATGTTTTGGTAGAGCAAAATGTAATGATGAAAACCATACATTCGCGAATTTAGTTTTATTTATCCAACTAAATCACCATAGTAAAGATTGTTATTAATTTAGTTTTATTTATCCAACTAAATCACCATAGTAAAGATTGTTATTAATCTAGTTTTATTTATCCAACTAAATCACCATAGTAAAGATTGTTATTAATTTAGTTTTATTTATCCAACTAAATCACCATAGTAAAGATTGTCATTAATCTAGTTTTATTTATCCAACTAAATCACCATAGTAAAGATTGTTATTAATCTAGTTTTATTTATCCAACTAAAGATTGTTATTAATCTAGTTTTATTTATCCAACTAAATCACCATAGTAAAGATTGTTATTAATCTAGTTTATTTATCCAACTAAATCACCATAGTAAAGATTGTTATTAATCTAGTTTTATTTATCCAACTAAATCACCATAGTAAAGATTGTTATTAATCTAGTTTTATTTATCCAACTAAATCACCATAGTAAAGAAGATAACTGTCCCGTCTAAAGTGTTTTTATATCTATTCACACAGACCGATAACTGTCCCATCTAAAGTGTTTTTATATCTATTCACACAGACCGATAACTGTCCTTTCTAAAGTGTCTTTATATCTATTAAAATAGATCGATAACTGTCCCATCTAAAGTGTCTTTATATCTATTCACACAGACCGATAAATGTCTCGTCTAACACGTGTCTTTATACTATTCACACAGACCGATAACTGTCCTTTCTAAAGTGTGTCTTTATATCTGTCTACATAGAACTATAACTGTCCTGTTATACATGTGTCTTCATATCTATTCACACTGTCCGATAACTGTCCCTTCTAACATGTGTCTTTATAACTATCCACACAAACCGATAACTGTCCTGCCTAGCGCATGTCTTCATAGTTATCCGCATAGTATGTGCTAGTAGATGTATTCATTCCTTATCGCACTTCAAATCAGATTCAGTTTAATTATAACACAAGAATAAAACTGGTAACAAGGGTCTGCGGCAACACCCTACCACTAAATCCCCACCTTCCGCATATTAGAGAAATAAGGGTCTTTTAAGCAAATTTATTCTAGAAGTAAACATACATTTTAAAATATAAAATGTTTTTTCACAACTTTGCGAAATCTGTGGATGTTCCTTTGTAATAGATTTACCCTTTCCATTGCAAGTCGGACATATTTTTATTGCTCAATGTTTGTTTGCACGTGTGGAATTAAATAAGGAATAAAATAATATCGTCATTTGTTGTGCAACAAATAATCATCTTTTGCGATGACTCGAATACACACTTACGATTTCCCACAAAAGCGGTCACCGTGGATTAGTAAGGATGACTGGCGTCCGAATAAATAGAGAGCGTTATTATTTACTATATTTTTTTATTGGAGAGACTGATAGTCATTAATATTTGCATTCGTTCCAAGCGGGTAGTAAGCGGGTACGATCTGGTCACACGAATGCAAACCTGTCACAAACCTTACATACCCTCCGAACAAAGTACTCGTGGTATGTAACTGGATGGAAGAGAGACGATAATGTATGGGCGTACCCGTTAGCAGAACGTGTCTGCCCTTGCCGGCAAGGATTAGGGAAGTGTCAAATTTGCACTTTGCTGTCCACAGATTCGGCTCTGGGCATGGCATGGGTTTAGCCGGCTTAACTCCCAACAGTTAGGAACGTTGAAATCGCCACATGCCAGTCAGTCAGGATTTTGCAGAAGTGTCTTTTCAATTTATTTTTTTCTTTCATGCAACAAAGTACTAAGGCACTGTTAAGATGCTATATTGATCAAATTAGTTATTCTTTTCTTTTTATCTTGAGGAAATTGCCATGAATATGTTGTATACAATTGTCGGTATTTGTACATAAGGCAACTCATTTTGACTTTCGCTAGAATGATAAGTTTCTGTCGGTTTCACATTATCACGACTTAATAGTTTGTCATAATTTATATTTATCGGTCAGTGTTCGTGTTATCGTGACAAAGGTATAGGTCAGTGTCATGATATCATGACACAGTTTTCGGTCAGTGTCATGTTTAAAAGGACAGATGTAGGACACATCTAGTTAGACTGTAGCGGGTGAATTAAGGGAGTGGGATAAAATTTGGAAAAGAGTCGTGAGTTTACAGGAAACAAAGTCATAGAGAATAGTCAATTATATTTGTATGTGTGTGTTTGTGTGTGTGTCTGTATGTGTGTGTATGTGTGTGTGTGTATGTGTAGATCAAAAGCAAGGTCACAGAGAAAAGTCAGTTATATTTGTAAGTGTGTGTGTATGTGTGTATCAAAAGCAAGGTCACAGAGAAAAGTCAGTTATATATGTGTGTATGTGTGTAGGTCAAAAGCAATGTCACAGAGAAAAGTCAGTTATATTTGTATGTGTGTGTCAAAAGCAAGGTCACAAAGTCAGTTATATTTTTTTGTTTGTGTGTGTTTGTGTGTAGGTCAAAACGCTAGGTCAAATAGAAAATCAGTTATATTTGTACGCGTGTATGTCAAAAGCAAGGTCAAAAAAAAAAGTCGATTATATTTGTATGTGTGTGTGTGTGTGAAAAACAAAGTAAGGAGAAAAGTAAATTATATTTGTATATGTGTGTATGTGTCAAAAAACAAAGTCACAGAGTAAAGTAAATTGCATTCATATATGTGTGCGTCAAAAAGGCCAAAGAGAAAAGTCTATTTTTGAATGTGTTTGTGTCAAAAGCAAGATCACAGAGAAAAGTCAGTTATATTTGTATGTGTGCATGTGTGTGTGTGTGTTTGTCAAAAGCAAGGTCATAGAAAAAGGTCACTTATATGTGTGTGTGTGTGAAAAGCAAGGTCACAGAGAAAAGTCAATTATATTTGTATGTTTGTCAAAAGCACAGAAAAGTCAAGCAGAGGAAAGTCAGTTATATTTATAAAATCATGCAACAAGAAAAGCATTAGTAAAACAGAAATAAATAGATCATAAGCATACAGCAAGAAAGGTATTAGTAAAACAGAAATAAATAGATCATAAGCATACAGCAAGAAAGGTATTAGTAAAACAGAAATAAATAAAAGTAAGCACACAACAAGAAAGGTATTAGTAAAACAGAAATAAATAGATCATAAGCATACAGCAAGAAAGGTATTAGTAAAACAGAAATAAATAGATCATAAGCATACAGCAAGAAAGGTATTAGTAAAACAGAAATAAATAAAAGTAAGCACACAACAAGAAAGATATTAGTAAAACAGAAATAAATAAAAGTAAGCACACAACAAGAAAGGTATTAGTAAAACAGAAATAAATAAAAGTAAGCACACAGCAAGAAAGGTATTAGTAAAACAGAAATAAATAAAAGTAAGCACACAACAAGAAAGGTATTAGTAAAACAGAAATAAATAAAAGTAAGCACACAACAAGAAAGGTATTAGTAAAACAGAAATAAATAAAAGTAAGCACACAACAAGAAAGGTATTAGTAAAACAGAAATAAATAAAAGTAAGCACACAACAAGAAAGGTATTAGTAAAACAGAAATAAATAAAAGTAAGCAAACGAGAACGACAATTACTAGGCAGGTCAGTTATAAAACACAAAGTTGGAAAAAAGTGAGTATTATTGAGAGAGGGCGCTATATTATTAAAAACTATGAAGAGTATTTGTACGCTGAGCTTATAACTACAAGGGAATTTTACAGCGAACCTCTTAAGCTAGAGGTTAACCGCTGCCCCATCTCTAAACATAAAAACAAACAGACTATTATACTATTTCGGCTGAAATATTCATTACTGTGGGAAAAACTCAGAGCTTATGGAAATATATATATATGAGCTTATTGAAATATGGAGATAAGAAAATCCCACAACTCATTGACCTATCTATATATATAGTTGAAAAAATCCCACAACACACCGATATATATATATATATACAGAGAGAGAGAGAGAGAGAGAGAGAGAGAGAGAGAGAGAGAGAGAGAGAGAGAGAGAGAGAGAGAGATTAGAAAACCCTACAACTCTTTGAAATATATAATACGAGTAACTTTATCGGGAAGATCATTCATACAATATTGCATTGATTTCAATACAAATATTTATAAGTACACACACACACACACACACACACACACACACACACACACACACCCACACACACACACACACACACACACACACACAACTCATTGCGGCATAAAACAAGATCTGCTAGGAAAAAGTCACAATAAACAACGGCAATAGTGATGTACATGTAATATTTATATGTAAAAATTATATTTATATATATTATATTATATGTAAAAATAATGTAATGTGTGAAAATGTGATTTATTGTAGCGATGGTTAAATACTGTCTCTGCATCCTTGTTTACCGTTATTTTTTTAATAAGCATATGCATTTATGGACTTACAATTAATTCCCGTCATTGTAATATTTATGAACTTATAATTATTTTCGCTCATTGTAAAAATTATGGTCCTATACAATTAATTTCGCTCATGTAATAATTGTGGGCTTTTAATTGATTCCGCTCATTTTACTAATTATAATTAATTCCGCTCATTGTGCTAATTATAATTAATTCAACTCATTATCTTAATTACCATTAATTCCTCTCATTGTAATAAGTAAAATTAATTCCGCTCATTTTACTGATTATAATTAGTTCCAATCAGTGTAATAAATATAATGAATTCCTCTTTTTGTACTAATTATTCGGTCTGGTAACGATTAAATTTTTAAAAATAATTAACTTTTTGAAAATAACGATTAATTAATAACTAATTTTAGTTAAGAAATTTTCATATTTTTTCAAATCTTGGTATAAAGTAAATAAATAAATTAGTTCAGACTTTCAAATAGCAATGATTCACATGTTATTTATCGTCTCCTTTCATCCAGTCCCGTAGGCTAACGAGCATATTCATATTATGTGGTTCAAATGAACAACGTGTTTTC
The DNA here is from genome assembly GCA_028829895.1 of Sinotaia quadrata. Lineage (NCBI taxonomy): Eukaryota > Metazoa > Mollusca > Gastropoda > Architaenioglossa > Viviparidae > Sinotaia > Sinotaia quadrata. Next base: position 33,681,372 of record CM054177.1, on the reverse strand, counting down.
TTTACAATGTAAGCGGCTGAACTGAACGAGTTCTCACATGGCACTGAAGTTGCCGTTATACAAAGAACAATCTCTCACATGGCACTGAAGTTGCCGTTATGCAAAAAACAGTCTGTGCCAGAGATGCCAATCTAGGAAACCGGTGTTCATTCATCTTTCACCATAGCAGTGGACCTTTGCAATATGTTGCCAGAAAACTGTTGATATCGTGTTGTAACTGAGAACTTACTGGCCGCTCGCTTGGGTGGAAAAATTGACTAACTTTAACCTGTTTGTACTGTAGATGATGCCGAGACGTCTTACTGGACGATGCTTTGTCCAGTACTTTGTCCAGTACTTTTTGATGCTGGATCGGGTGTACATGCTGCAATTGGCAAATTAGCGAAGTGTTCGATCCCTGATATGCGAAGAACTTATGACAATGCACACAGCAAACGTTTTCCGCAGTTGAAACAAGTCAGATTGCACAAGGATGGCTCAGTAGAAAAACAACACAAATATATAATTATGAAATAAAGTCCTCCGGGGGCCGCACAGAGCCCTGTCTCGGGCCGCGGTTTGTGCACCCCTGGTATAGACAATTGAATGGCACACTATTGTAGACACTAGCAAATGAATGTTACACTCGTGAAGGTATAGACTATTGAATGGCACACTATTGTAGACACTAGCAAATGAATGTTACACTCGTGAAGGTATAGGCTATCGAATGGCCACACTAATAAAGGTACAGGCAAGTGGATGGCATGCTAATGTACATACGGGCAAGTAAAAAGCAAAGACACGGGCAAGTGAATGGTACACTAGTGTATGTAAGGCAGTAAGTGAATGGTACACTAGTGTATGTAAGGCAGTAAGTAAATGGTTCTGTAGCGTAGATAGTTGATGAAAAAGTCACTGTCACTTGTTCGTCGCTCATTTTGTAGATATTGGTAGACCAATCGTTCAGTAACGCTCACAGTTTGTAGATATTGATAGACACATAGTTCAGTAACGCTCACAGTTTGTAGATATTGGTAGACGAATAGTTCAGTAACGCTCACAGTTTGTAAATATTGGTAGACAAATAGTTCAGTAACGCTCACAGTTTGTAAATATTGGTAGACAAATAGTTCAGTAACGCTCACAGTTTGTAAATATTGGTAGACGAATAGTTCAGTAACGCTCACAGTTTGTAAATATTGGTAGACAAATAGTTCAGTAACGCTCACAGTTTGTAGATATTGGTAGACCAATCGTTCAGTAACGCTCACAGTTTGTAGATATTGGTAGACGAATAGTTCAGTAACGCTCACAAGGAAACAGAAAGTTAGAAAGAAAGATAACTGGTGACAAAAGGTACTCTTATTGGTAATGGGTAAGTAACAGATGTAAATGGTACGGTGAATCTGATATAGTAGATGAAAGGTGATATATTGTTATTAAACTGACGTATCTTGTCGTTCTTCAGATTCATCTTGAGCACGTTCATTGCATTATAAACGGCTTTATGTTACGACATCACACTAATATTATAATAACATAAAAATAATAAAACAATACATAATATTATGTCAATATACAATACTACTTTAATAAACGGCTTTATGTTACGACATCACACTAATATTATAATAACATAAAAATAATAAAACAATACATAATATTATGTCAATATACAATACTACTTTAATAAACGGCTTTATGTTACGACATCACACTAATATTATAATAACATAAAAATAATAAAACAATACATAATATTATGTCAATATACAATACTACTTTAATAAACGGCTTTATGTTACGTCATCACACTAATATTATAATAACATAAAAATAATAAAACAATACATAATATTATGTCAATATACAATACTACTTTAATAAACGGCTTTATGTTACGTCATCACACTAATATTATAATAACATAAAAATAATAAAACAATACGTAATATTATGTCAATATACAATACTACTTTAATACAAATGATGAAATAATACATAATATTATTTTAACAAACACATATACAATACATAATATTATGCTAATATAGAATACTATTTTAATAAAATTATAAAATTAATGAAATAATACATTATATTATGTTAATATAGAATACTACTTTTAAAATAATGAAATAATATATAATATTACTTTAATAAAAGTAATGAAATAATACACAATATTATATTATGTACTTTAATATAAATAATGAGATTACATAATATTAGATGAAGATATAATGATACTTTAATAAAAATAATAATGCTGTTACATTTATACTTCTGTATTATATATCATATTCAGTTAAAAATCTCTACGCGTTTAAATATATTAAGTTTGACAGAGTTTGACAGAGTTTGACAGAATTTGACAGAGTTTGACAGTAATTAAATCGTTTCAAACTACCATTATGAAATCTATATAACTGTGTCAGTATGACATTCTGTTTTCTATAACTTGTTTACTATTGAATACAACAAAATGATATCACTTTTAGTTCAAACCACCAAACACTATTCCATTTCCATCGCTATTATCTACACACGACCACCTCATCTCCATAGTTACCAAATTAATTGCATATGTTTACACTGTATCGCTATTATCTACACACGACCACATCATCTCCATAGTTACCAAATTAATTGCATATGTTTACACTGTATCGCTATTATCTACACACGACCACATCATCTCCATAGTTACCAAATTAATTGCATATGTTTACACTGTATCGCTATTATCTACACACGACCACCTCCATCTCCATAGTTACCAAATTAATTACATTTATTTACACTGTATACTTTTCACTCAGCAGTTGTATATTACATATTGGAAGTGCTAGTATGTTATCCGCCATGTGCGTATGGACAGAGTCATGGAAAATGATTATTTGTTCAAACACTTGAGACCGAACTGCAGGTGTGAACGAGGCCATCCACGGCCAGCACCACCTTATATTTACATCGCCAGCAACACACCAGGTCTCTTCGGGCTACGTCAAGTGGACATTCACACTTGTACAAGCATGCTTTGACGGCTTGTAAGCCGTGTGCTGACGTGGGAGAGCGGACAAGGACCACAACTTGCCCTACTGACAGTCGTGTTTGCTTCCTTTCAATCCCGGTGACTTAGTGACTAATAATTAGCTAAATATTGACGCTCACTATCACGATAGTTTTTCTACTGACGATGTAGGCCAAGCTCGTAGAGAAAAGGATGGTTCAACGGATGTGGCCAAACGCAAACAAAAGTAGGATGTGATAAGTTTTTCACTGTGGATGTAGGTCAGGTTCCTAAACAGAAGGAGGGTTTAGAACTTTAGAACCTGACAAAATGGTCCGTGTTGGTGCCCCCCCCCCCCCATCACGGATTGATTTTCAAGATCTGTCAGCACTCTACGACATGGTGTATAGGAATCGGCTCAACTTTGTCTCGTATTACTTCTTAGCTTAAGCTGTTCAATTAATAGTGCACATATTGTCTCGTATTACTTCTTAGCTTAAGCTGTTCAATTAATAGTGCATATCTTTTCTCGTATTACTTCTTAGCTTAAGCTGTTCAATTAATAGTGCACATCTTGTCTCGTATTACTTTTTAGCTTAAACTGTTCAATTAATAGTGCATATCTTGTCTCGTATTACTTCTTAGCTTAAGCTGTTCAATTAATAGTGCATATCTTGTCTCGTATTACTTCTTAGCTTAAACTGTTCAATTAATAGTGCATATCTTGTCTCGTATTACTTCTTAGCTTAAGCTGTTCAATTAATAGTGCACATCTTGTCTCGTATTATTTCTTAGCTTAAACTGTTCAATTAATAGTGCATATCTTGTCTCGTATTACTTCTTAGCTTAAGCTGTTCAATTAATAGTGCACATCTTGTCTCGTATTACTTCTTAGCTTAAACTGTTCAGTTAATAGTGCATATCTTGTCTCGTATTACTTCTTAGCTTAAACTGTTCAATTAATAGTGCATATCTTGTCTCGTATTACTTCTTAGCTTAAGCTGTTCAATTAATAGTGCACATCTTGTCTCGTATTATTTTTTAGCTTAAACTGTTCAATTAATAGTGCATATCTTGTCTCGTATTACTTCTTAGCTTAAGCTGTTCAATTAATAGTGCACACCTTGTCTCGTATTACTTCTTAGCTTAAACTGTTCAATTAATAGTGCATATCTTGTCTCGTATTACTTCTTAGCTTAAGCTGTTCAATTAATAGTGCATATCTTGTCTCGTATTACTTCTTAGCTTAAGCGGTTCAATTCATAGTGCACACCTTGTCTCGTATTACTTCTTAGCTTAAGCTGTTCAATTAATAGTGCATATCTTGTCTCGTATTACTTCTTAGCTTAAGCTGTTCAATTAATAGTGCATATCTTGTCTCGTATTACTTCTTAGCTTAAGCGGTTCAATTCATAGTGCACACCTTGTCTCGTATTACTTCTTAGCTTAAGCTGTTCAATTCAGAGTGCACACCTTGTCTCGTATTAATTCTTAGCCTAGACTGTTCAGTTCTTAGGAAATAATATAATATTGGACATTTATATAAACGGGAATTTTAACTTAACAGGAACATTTTTATATTTGGGGATATTAACCTAATAGGGATATTAATATAGTTGGTGATCTTAACTTAATAGTAACAATAATATAAAAGAGATATTAACTTAATAGTTTCATTAATATAATTGCGTGTATGAACTTAATAGGGACATTTATATAAATGGGAATATTAACTTAATATGGATATTTATAAAACTGTGTATATTAATTTATTAGGGATAATTAACTTAATAGGGACATTTATATAATTGGGTATAATAACAAGGACAAATATAATTGAAAATATTAATTTAATATAACCTTTATATAATTGGGGATATTAACGGGTTGCACAGGCAAGACAAATTACGCCCCTTGTTTTTCTACATTTTACTTTCTAATTTGTTCCTATTTTTCTATAACTGATATGGATATTGTATAGCATATAATTAGTCATTGCGAGTGATTTATTGTACTGTCAGCTGTTTAGTCGACCTTAGTATCTACCCACGCCTTTCACGCAGTTAGAGGAATATATACGTTAAGTAGGAGACCGTTAGTTCACGCGGTTAGAGGAATATATACGTTAAGTAGGAGACCGTTAGTTCACGCGGTTAGAGGAATATATACGTTAAGTAGGAGACTTAGTTCACGCGGTTAGAGGAATATATACGTTAAGTAGGAGACCGTTAGTTCACGCGGTTAGAGGAATATATACGTTAAGTAGGAGACTTAGTTCACGCGGTTAGAGGAATATATACGTTAAGTAGGAGACCGTTAGTTCACGCGGTTAGAGGAATAACGTTAAGTAGGAGACCGTTAGTTCACGCGGTTAGAGGAATATATACGTTAAGTAGGAGACCGTTAGTTCACGCGGTTAGAGGAATACATACGTTAAGTAGGAGACCGTTAGTTCACGCGGTTAGAGGAATAACGTTAAGTAGGAGACCGTTAGTTCACGCGGTTAGAGGAATATATACGTTAAGTAGGAGACCGTTAGTTCACGCGGTTAGAGGAATATATACGTTAAGTAGGAGACCGTTAGTTCACGCGGTTAGAGGAATATATACTTTATATATGGGCATTTGAGTTCTGCTTATGACGTGTGCCATGCTGTTGGGAATGGTTGATAGTCGAAGGCAAGAATAATATTTTTTGAGATACTAGGGTCAGTCAATATGTTTATGTTGGGAATGGTTGAGAATCATACCAAGAATAATTCTTTTTTATGAGATACTGGGGTCAGTCAATATGTTTATGTTGAATTCACAATAATATTTGAATTGTTATTAATTAGAATGTTGAAGATTTCTTATTTCTTAATGATAATTATTTACATGTATGAAGCTAATGAGCATTTCTTTTCAGAGAGGTGTTGTGTGGTATTAGCGGGTTATTTGTACACGTAAGATGAAGATGACGAAATTGTAATGAACACTGTTGTGATGCACCATGTTCTTGTTTTCAATGTAAAGCTATTTGAGTTGAGTTGAACTAAATTATAAAGTGATGTAATTGTTCAATGTAAAGCTATATGAGTTGAGTTGAACTAAATTATAAACTGATGTGATTGTTAAATGTAAATCTATTTGAGTTGAACTAAATTATAAAGTGATGTAATTGTTCAATGTAAAGCTATATGAGTTGAGTTGAACTAAATTATAAACTGATGTGATTGTTAAATGTAAATCTATTTGATTTGAACTAAATTATAAAGTGATGTAATTGTTCAATGTAAAGCTATTTGAGTTGAGTTGAACTAAATTATAAAGTGATGTGATTGTTAAATGTAAATCTATTTGAGTTGAACTAAATTCTAAAGTGATGTAATTGTTCAATGTAAAGCTATTTGAGTTGAGTTGAACTAAATTATAAAGTGATGTGATTGTTAAATGTAAAGCTATTTGAGATGAACTAAATTATTTGACGCAATATTGAATAATTAACTGTCGCCATCTTGAATAATTAACTGTCCCGTAAACGTAAGTGGGAGGATTTAAAAATAGGGCTGTAAGAGTAGATTAGGCCATGGGGCTGTCAGAGTAGATTAGGCCATGGGGCTGTCAGAGTAGATTAGGCCATGGGGCTGTAAAAGTGACAGCCCCATGGCCTAATCTACTTTTACAGCCCCATGGCCTAATCTACTCTGACAGCCCCATGGCCTAATCTACTCTGACAGCCCCATGGCCTAATCTACTCTTACAGCCCTATTTTTAAATCCTCCCACTTACGTTTACGGGACAGTTAATTATTCAAGATGGCGACAGTTAATTATTCAATATTGCGTCAAATAATTTAGTTCATCTCAAATAGCTTTACATTTATCAATCACATCACTTTATAATTTAGTTCAACTCAACTCAAATAGCTTTACATTGAACAATTACATCACTCGGCCGTGGGACTGTTATCAGCATTAAAATCAAATTCATAATTAATGATTCAGTTGTGACAAGATCGTTAAAATAACCCCACATGTGACACTGACTCATGTCACTACATAGAAAATGTCTGGCTCATGTCACTGCACGGAAAATATCTCTTTTCACTGCATGGACATATATGCATTAAATCCTGATTGTCAGCTCAGGTGATAAATCAAAGTGTGTTAATAATTTAATTTTATGATGCACAAATGCATGTGTACATAGAACTGACTACATTCCTTTTTTTTTTTTATCACTCACACAACTGTTGCAAGTATAACGTACGTTTTGTTGTCACTCACACAACTATTGAAAGTATAACGTACGTTTTGTTGTCACTCACACAACTATTGAAAGTATAACTTACTCTTTGTTATCACTCAAAACAACTGTTGCAAATATAACTTATTCTTTGTTGTCACTCACACAACTATTGCAAATATAACTTACTCTTTGTTATCACTCACACAACTATTGCAAGTATAACTTACTCTTTGTTATCACTCACACAACTGTTGCAAGTATAACTTACTCTTTGTTATCACTCACACAACTATTGCAAGTATAACTTACTCTTTGTTATCACTCAACACAACTGTTGCAAGTATAACTTACTCTTTGTTGTCACTCACACAACTGTTGCAAGTATAACGTACTTTTTGTTGTCACTCACACAACTTTTAGAAGTACAACATACTAATCCTACTTCGTGTCTTTTTGCACGCTTTACTTGGGCGAGAGGCCAAAGTTGTAGAGAAAAGCACCCCGTTAGGGACCACTTCAATAGGACACTGTTAAGTTGTAGAGAAAAGCACCCCGTTAGGGACCACTTCAATAGGACACTGTTAAGTTGTAGAGAAAAGCACCCCCCCGTTAGGGACTACTTCAATAGGACACTGTTAAGTTGTAGAGAAAAGCACCCCATTAAGTAGCATCGCGATACGACAGTTAAGTTGAAAAGAAAACATTAAATCGTTGAAAGCATCCATTGACCTGTTGTTCATATATAATATATACACATGGACTGAGAAAATTATTCATTGACTGCTGTTCATATATAATATATACACATGGACTGAAATAAAAACATTCAGCATCGACAAACGGAGGTTGGTTTGTTTAATTGGTATAAGCATCACGTGATACTTTTAATTTTCCTTGATTTCATAGACAGGTACAAGTGCCAAGAGATAAAGACAGAGATTTGTTCGGGAATGAAGAGATAAAATGCCATGTGGTGGATCGGGAGGAGATGAATGTTGGAGTGGGTGTTTTGTAGATTTTTCTAGATGTACGTATTTTCCGGGATTCAATCAATAGCTTACTCTTTTCTTGTGTATATATACATGCATGCATACACACAGCAGCAGCATGACGTAATGCATTGCTTAATCTAATGATGACGCCAGTCCATTTATATATATTTACACACAGCAGTCAATGGATGCTTTCAATTACGTAATGTGTTGCTTAATCTAACATATGACGTAATGCGTTGCTTATTCTGCCACCAATGGAATTAGATTCAAAGGTTTTGTAATTTAGGCAAAAAAAAAGTTTTTTTTTTCTTTTTTTTTTTTTTTTTAATGAAAAAAATATGCTGAAATTAATTTCTGGAATTGATACAAAGTTGAAAAGCTTTATTATAAAATATTATTAAGTGATTAAAAAATATTCTTTGTAGTTGGTTAGAATTCCAAACAACTTATTTCACAGCTCATTTTACTTGAAAGAAAATCCTCTTTAAATAAATTTTCCATTATTTCTTTTTCAGAAATTTAGCCTGTCTAGCGAATGAAATCTCAATGCAGTCGGCTCTAACAGGCTTATAAGGACTTAGAAGAAGCAAAATGCAGTGATGAAACTACTCTACGTTTACTGGTAGAACTAGTCTAAATCTAGCCTACTAATACCGATATGAGACAATTGTATCTTCATCGGCCATGTAACTTTTCTTTTCCTGGAGTAACGCCCGTCACCACCGAAGGCAAGAGCACATGGCGAAGTGAAATGGCAGCGTGTCATTAACACGCGCTTGGCTCGTTACCGTCCAATTAGCTGTGTCAAGGACTTCCTCCCAGCCTTCCTAGGACCCTCTCTCAACCTCCGTATTTACACAGTTACCGGAACCTACGGTTCAGGTTCGTCTGTTTAGCAGAAAAATATTATTAACAACACTTCATTTATTTATCTTAATCCCCCCACCCCACCCCCGTTCTCACTAGCGCACTTCCGATTATGACGTAGCTTTTCGGATACTAGAGCAGTTCTCTTTCCTTCACTTTTATTACATTTTTCTTTGAGCTTCTAAATTGGTCATGAAATTATTCACAAAAAGACTTTTAAAAAAAAGAGTACTAATGCTCTTTGTGAACCTCAGTACACAGTTGTCAGGCGTTTCGATGTTTGAGACAGTACTTCGTGTGCAGTAGTCGCAGTTGTATTCAATGCCTGCAAGCATAACTCCTCGGCTATTATATAGTTAGTCTTTCTGCTCAATGTAGGTCATATAATTAGTCAATCCTCTCAATGTAGGTCAAATCTCCTCAGGTATTATATAATTAGTCTATCCTCTCAATGTAGGTCATATCTCCTCAGGTATTATATAATTAGGCTGTCCTCTCAATGTAGGTCATATAATTAGTCTGTCCTCTCAATGTAGGTCATATCTCCTCGGGTATTATATAATTAGTCTGTCCTCTCAATGTAGGTCATATCTCCTCAGGTATTATATAATTAGTCTGTCCTCTCAATGTAGGTCATATCTCCTCAGGTATTATATAATTAGTCTGTCCTCTCAATGTAGGTTATATCTCCTCAGGTATTATATAATTAGTCTATCCTCTCAATGTAGGTTGTCACAGGAAATGAGGGACCGAAATTATATTTTATTTCATTTTAAAAAACCGCTAACAAAACTAATTGAAGTAATCCGAGTTTTGTTATTTTTCGTATGTAGCATGTAACTTCCAGTAACGGTCACCTAAGATCTCTTTAGTAGACAGACGTTCGTGACGCAGTGTGTGTCAATTATCATATTGAATATATATATTAGTTTATGAAGAATATGTATATTAAATAAATTGGGACAACTGCGCACTACAGTCACATGTTGTTGACGAGAGAAATGACCAGTGCGCATTAGAATTGACCACAGAAAAGCGTGCATCACGATTACCACTATATATCCAAGGCAAAAATCATGTCACACGGCATAGCTTCTGGAAAGTTCTGGAGACCTTCAGTAAAGCTATATAAGAGGCAAAATGAAGATTTTATTCTCAATGTTGAAAACGTCGATTCGTCTGAAGCCAGTCTAACTTCACGTATGAATTATCTCATGTACAGAGATTTCATAAAGGAAAGCTGCAATAATCTCTTTCCATCCGTTTTCCATCCGTCTGATGCCATATATTGAGTAACGAGGCAAAATTACTCAGTATAATTTTTGGCAAAGTGGAAAGTTCACTGCCAAGAAAAAACCCGATGTATGCGACGCTGGTTGTATGCAGTTAACGACACGAGGGACCAAATTTGTTCTTCCCCCTGTCTGAGTTCGTTTGGCAGTCTATCCCGCTATTGAGAAGGCTAGCACCGTGATCGTCTCTGACATCCGGAGTTCTACACTCAATGTAATGCGACGACACATCCCACTGGACGACTCCACCCGATAATGCTAAACGTCGTTGGGGTGTCCGTTTCCACGACAACCGGTACAACGATAATTATCGAGGCTGACAACAGTCAGCTAAATTTCAGATTTCTCCCCAGTGATAATCTGAAAGTGGTGCCTAGATTCTGCAGAATCTTCACCTGTAATGCGACGCCTCAATTGCGCCGTGATCTTCACTTTGAAGTGCCGCTTATAAGTGACGTGTGAGTTTACGTCATCTCCTTGGAACTCTGACATTAATAGTGAGTAATAATTAGCACGGCTAACGCGCACATACTTAACTCTAGAACTCGAAGAAAATGAACACTATTATATCGTTTGCAAAATAAGAACTCTAATGTTAAAAGTAATGCTTATTTTACATGTCAACTATTGTTAAAGCGGCCCCATTTGCGGCATAAGAATTGTGTAATTAATCTTTATTTTATATTTTGAATTTCATCATTTTCATCTCCCCTTATTTCCCAAAGAGTGTATGACATTGGAAAGTTGAATGAATGATTAATCACTGTGCGAAAGAGTAGTGCCCCTTTTAAATCGGGAAATAAATAACCTGATTTAAACATCTTTCAACTCTCTTGTTATTCATAGTTTTTGAGAGGGACGAAAGAATTTGTACTATTGTTTTGCACCGTTCGTCTGTTCGTCCATTTATTCACATTTATGATACACACTCACAACACACACCGCCAATAAAACGTTCCTTGGCATGACACAAATAAATTGGGCCCCACCCAAACATCAATGGTGTGTGTCATGTGTGTCTATGTAACAACTTGACGCGACGTAGTACTGGCACACGTCACGGGCTTTTCTTGGAGGTGCACCGGAGCAGGCCAAAAATAGACTTCACCCCTTGCATCTCTAACTTCAGCTCGGGTCGGCTTGTAACGAGCCTCCCGTTTTTGTGACATCTGGTGACCACTGACCGTGATCTGACAAGGTAAATTGTGTTGTTGTAAGAAAGTGTCATCTCTTTCCTGCTTTTCTATCTCATCACCATTATGCATTGTTTATTGCATGTTAGGGCTTTGCTATTGAGACTTAGGTGAACTGGATTTTGATAAGACTTATTATTGTGTTGAAATAAGTTTTATTATCTTTACGCTATTATCGTTAACGCGTACCGACTCGTGTTTAGACGTACATAGATCGATATTTTGTACGCTACATTAGCAACTGTTGTTTTGCTAATTTTGCTAACTTTGCAAATTTCCGATTAGGATTTCTTTTACTCGTGTTTGTAATAATCCTAATCACGTGGTGGCTGGTGTTCATACGCACACCATTGCACCACTTGTGACCTACAGAGGTCAAAATCCCGCGAATATTCTAAGTCACTTTATCCATACTCGTGATAACTAGCAATTTTAAAAATGGCCGAGCTAGTAAACATAAAGAAAGAACTCATGGCTATGGGTAGAGAATTCGGGTATGAGAAAGCCGAGTTAAAGAAATACGTGGATGAGGAGATAGCTAAATGGTATGTTGCGAAAGAAAATGAGGCGAAAGAGGCTATAGAGCTAGAAGAAAAGAGACAGGTAGCTAAGGATTTAGAGATGCGAACTTTGAGAGAGCTAGAAGATAAGAGAGAGTTAGCTAAACAGCTAGAGATGCAAACTTTGAGAGAGCTAGAAGATAAGAGAGAGTTAGCTAAACAGCTAGAGATGCAAAACCTGAGAGAGCTAGAGGAAAAAAGAGTGAAAGAGGCTAGAGAACTAGAGGATAGAAAAAATGAGCTAGAGGAAAAAAGAGCGAAAGAGGCGAGAGATTTTAAAGAGAAAGAAATCCAAGATATGAGAGAAATAGAGTTATTAAAGATTCAGTCTGCTAGGGATTTAGAAGATAAAAGGCAGGAAGTAGAAGAGAAAAAGCTTAAGTTAAAAGCTAGAGCACATCAGGAACAGCTTGAATTAGCTAAGCAAGAGGTAACAGCTAGAGAGAAGTTGTTAGATGGGACTGCTAAGCAACAGGCCGAGTTAAATAAACCCCGTACACGGCTAGCTTTCTTTAACCCTGAAGTCGAGACGATTGACGAGTTTTTGACACGCTTTGACAGTTTCATTGCCAACTTTAATTACACTGACATTGAAAAGAAACAACAACTCGGTCAAATACTTCAAGGTGAAAGCTCGCGCGCATTTACTGATCTAACGCGCGATCCCGCTATTACTTATGCAGATCTCAAAACGGGTTTGATGCGTACTTTTCAATGTACAGCAGAAGGCTTTCGAAAAATGTTTAGGAGAGCCATACCTAAAGCAAATGACACCATGCAAGCCTTCGGTACCCGGTTACGCCATTATCTTGATAGATGGATTGATTTGACAGACATCCGGAAGACATATGAGGGCCTATTTGATTTGATATTAAGAGATCAATTTCTCCATATTGCTCCGCCTGCAATGACGACATATTTGCAGCGAAACCCCCCGGCTAACTTCAGTGATATGTTGAGGTTAGCAGACACGTATAATGATTACCCTGATCCGGTAATTACGAGGAGCGCACCACGCCCTCCTCTTACAAATCGGCAGAAGTATACACCGAAACCGAACCGACCGATGGCGAAATCGGAAAAACCCGAACCGGTACAACGGACATATACTAAGTCACAAGACGTACGACGTCACACACGTGACTCCCCACCTATGACATGTTACACTTGCAAAGGGAAGGGGCATAGTTCTCAGAACTGTCCCAGTCCACGTGATGTAAAGGTATGCACTGAAACAGGTGCAACTCTAAAGACCCAACAGGCTACAGTAAACGGAAAAAGAGTCAAAATACTGGTCGATACAGGCGCGTCCATAAGCTGCATAAATGCTAAACTTGTACGCCCTGAACAGTATCTAAGAGGTAGTGTCCGCATTCGATGTGTTATGGGACACCTTAGTACATGTCCAAGAGCCACTGTACATGTTACGTCATCCGTATTTTCCGGTACAGTCACCGCCGCAGTAATAAGAGACATGCAGTTCGGATTCATACTATCGCCCGGGCAGTGTGACACACACACTGAGGGCATCTATCCTGTTCTCCCCGTAACCACTAGAGCACAACGGGAACGTAGTAAACAAGGACCCCCAGCTCTAAAGATAGTCGAGAATACATTTCCGCAGTTGACCCCAAGTCAACTCAGTCACCTGCAGCAGGAGGACAAAAGCTTGTCCTCAATGCTAAAGCTGGCACGGAAAAACACTATTACGTCCAGCAAGTACGCGACAATTACGTATTTCCTGAAGGACGGACTAGCGTTTCGGCGCACCGACTTCAAGGAAAATGATACTAGAAGCACCACGTGTTTATTTACCCCTACACCACTCAGACAGCTGATTCTTAGCTTTGCACACGACTCAATCATGTCCGGACATCAGGGCGCACGTCGCACTGAACAGCGGATTCGCGAAGATTTTTTTTGGCCAGGCCTGAGTAGGGATGTTCGCTCGTACGTTCGTACATGTACGCAGTGTCAACAACATATCGACCGAGGGCGTGTCAGTCGAGTTCCCCTCGAGATAGTACCAACAGTAGAGGAACCATTCCTAAAAGTCGCAGTAGACATTATTGGCCCAATCATTCCCGCGGCCGAAGGAGGATATCGCTATATCCTAACAATCGTGGATTTTGCAACACGATATCCAGAAGCAGTCGCATTAAAGGGCATCACAGCGATCGAAGTCGCAGACGCTTTAATAGACGTATTTTCTCGCACGGGCGTACCTCGAGAAATATTGAGTGACCAGGGCACTCAATTCACCTCAGCAATGATGGCTGAAACAATGCGTCTACTGGCGTGTAAACAGTTGTTCTCATCACCATATCACGCTCAGTCTAATGGTGCCGTTGAACGTTTCAACGGTACAATAAAGAAAATGTTAATTAAAATGGCCTCGGAACAACCCGACCAGTGGCCGCGTTTTCTAGCACCATTACTCTTCGCGTATCGCGAACTCCCACAAGAGAGTACGGGCTATTCACCGTTCCAACTACTATACGGCAGACAACCTCGTGGTCCCCTTAAGCTAATAAAAGAAACATGGGTCAAGGGAGACACTGTGACCGATGGTAAAGATGTTCACACGTACGTAGCCGAACTACGTCAACGTCTGACCGAGACATGTCACTTAGCACAGGAAAACATTCGCGAAAAACAACCCCGATACAAGCGAAATTTTGACCGTACGGCTGTGAAACGTGACCTCGAACCAGGTCATCTCGTGTTACTCTTGCGGCCCACGCATAACAACCGCATGCAAATGCACTGGCGTGGACCCTATCGCGTTATTAAGCGTGTGAAGCAGAACGACTACAGCATACAGATAGGAAATAAGCAGAAAACCTATCACATAAATATGCTCAAGCGTTACTATGAACGCAGCGACGAACAGATACAAAGCGTGAATGTCGCACTGATACAATTGGAAGACTCCAATTTCAGAACAGACATGATGTCCGCCGAAACCCAGCCTAACTCCGCAGTTACAGTCGATCAAGTCGAGATTGACTCGAACTTAACTGTCGAACAGCGCGACGCAATGTCAAAGCTCTTACACAGACACGCGCGCATATTCACCGACCAACCGGGCCACTCAGATTTGGTTGAACACCGCATCAAACTTTTAAGTGACAAACCGATACGCTTAAAACAGTACCCACAGAAATATGAGAGCACAAAGTACATAGCAGAACAGGTGCGTGAAATGCAAAAACAGGGCGTGATTGAACAGTCAATCTCCCCATATTCATCACCGGTCGTCTTAGTTAAAAAGAAAGACGGTACGCTTCGTTTTTGTGTGGACTACAGACAGTTAAATGAGATAACTGAATTCGATGCGGAACCTATTCCAAATCAGGACGAATTATTCGCAAAACTAACCAAGGCACATTACTTTTCGAAGTTTGACATGTGCAAAGGGTACTGGCAACTGTCAGTTGCTATTGACGACAGACCAAAAACAGCCTTTCCAACCCCGCTAGGCTTATTTCAGTTTTGCCGACTACCGTTCGGACTAGCGAACGCACCCGCAACATTCGCGCGCTTCATGCGAAAATTACCGTTAGAGAGCGTTGACGCATTGAATTTCTTTGATGACATACTGGTAGCAACAGGAACATGGGACCAACATTTATCCTCAGTGGGTGGTCTACTTGATATTCTCGAGCGCCATAAATTGACCGTGAAACCCACCAAAGTACGCGCGGGCTTTCGAGAGATTGAATTTCTTGGCCATATCATAAGTGACGGACAAATAGGCCCTAATCTAGACTTAACTGCAGCCATTCGTGACATGACCTTACCGACTACAAAGAAACAGGTCAGGGCAGTTTTGGGGCTAGTGGGGTACTACCGAAAATTTGTCCCAAACTTCAGTACGCTTCTTAAACCACTGACGGACTTAACTGGAAACAAACAACCCACGAAAATACGATGGACGGCAGAGTGTAGCACCGCCCTCGAAAAAGTGAAGGACATCTTGACCAGTAAACCCGTCCTACAGTTACCAGACTTTGACAAGAGATTTATTGTCAGGACCGACGCATCAGACGAAGGCCTCGGTGCCATACTTCTCCAAGAGACAGATGACGAATACCTACCGGTAGCATACGCTTCTAAGAAACTGTTAGATCGTGAGACACGGTACTCTACGATTGAAAAAGAGTGCTTAGCAATCGTATGGGCACTCAAGAAATTTAGTGCTTATCTGTACTCTAAACCATTCATCCTGCAGTGCGATCATAAGCCGCTTACATATCTGCGCACTAGCATGTACGATAACGCTAGGCTAACTAGATGGACACTCCTGCTACAGGAGTATAGCTTCGTTGTCGAACACATCGCGGGCCGAGAAAATTCGGGTGCCGATGCATTATCCCGGCATGCCATAACCGCGATATAAACAAGAGAGAGGATAGTCTCTCCACAGATGCGCATATAATTCCTGTGGGGACTATCGTGTGAAATAAAATTTTTTTTGTTCCTATTTGATTTCCACTCTGTGAGCTCCAATCAATTTTAAGAAGGGGGTTGTCACAGGAAATGAGGGACCGAAATTATATTTTATTTCATTTTAAAAAACCGCTAACAAAACTAATTGAAGTAATCCGAGTTTTGTTATTTTTCGTATGTAGCATGTAACTTCCAGTAACGGTCACCTAAGATCTCTTTAGTAGACAGACGTTCGTGACGCAGTGTGTGTCAATTATCATATTGAATATATATATTAGTTTATGAAGAATATGTATATTAAATAAATTGGGACAACTGCGCACTACAGTCACATGTTGTTGACGAGAGAAATGACCAGTGCGCATTAGAATTGACCACAGAAAAGCGTGCATCACGATTACCACTATATATCCAAGGCAAAAATCATGTCACACGGCATAGCTTCTGGAAAGTTCTGGAGACCTTCAGTAAAGCTATATAAGAGGCAAAATGAAGATTTTATTCTCAATGTTGAAAACGTCGATTCGTCTGAAGCCAGTCTAACTTCACGTATGAATTATCTCATGTACAGAGATTTCATAAAGGAAAGCTGCAATAATCTCTTTCCATCCGTTTTCCATCCGTCTGATGCCATATATTGAGTAACGAGGCAAAATTACTCAGTATAATTTTTGGCAAAGTGGAAAGTTCACTGCCAAGAAAAAACCCGATGTATGCGACGCTGGTTGTATGCAGTTAACGACACGAGGGACCAAATTTGTTCTTCCCCCTGTCTGAGTTCGTTTGGCAGTCTATCCCGCTATTGAGAAGGCTAGCACCGTGATCGTCTCTGACATCCGGAGTTCTACACTCAATGTAATGCGACGACACATCCCACTGGACGACTCCACCCGATAATGCTAAACGTCGTTGGGGTGTCCGTTTCCACGACAACCGGTACAACGATAATTATCGAGGCTGACAACAGTCAGCTAAATTTCAGATTTCTCCCCAGTGATAATCTGAAAGTGGTGCCTAGATTCTGCAGAATCTTCACCTGTAATGCGACGCCTCAATTGCGCCGTGATCTTCACTTTGAAGTGCCGCTTATAAGTGACGTGTGAGTTTACGTCATCTCCTTGGAACTCTGACATTAATAGTGAGTAATAATTAGCACGGCTAACGCGCACATACTTAACTCTAGAACTCGAAGAAAATGAACACTATTATATCGTTTGCAAAATAAGAACTCTAATGTTAAAAGTAATGCTTATTTTACATGTCAACTATTGTTAAAGCGGCCCCATTTGCCGCATAAGAATTGTGTAATTAATCTTTATTTTATATTTTGAATTTCATCATTTTCATCTCCCCTTATTTCCCAAAGAGTGTATGACATTGGAAAGTTGAATGAATGATTAATCACTGTGCGAAAGAGTAGTGCCCCTTTTAAATCGGGAAATAAATAACCTGATTTAAACATCTTTCAACTCTCTTGTTATTCATAGTTTTTGAGAGGGACGAAAGAATTTGTACTATTGTTTTGCACCGTTCGTCTGTTCGTCCATTTATTCACATTTATGATACACACTCACAACACACACCGCCAATAAAACGTTCCTTGGCATGACACAAATAAATTGGGCCCCACCCAAACATCAATGGTGTGTGTCATGTGTGTCTATGTAACAACTTGACGCGACGTAGTACTGGCACACGTCACGGGCTTTTCTTGGAGGTGCACCGGAGCAGGCCAAAAATAGACTTCACCCCTTGCATCTCTAACTTCAGCTCGGGTCGGCTTGTAACGAGCCTCCCGTTTTGTGACATAGGTCATATCTCCGCAGGTATTATATAATTAGTCTGTCCTCTCAATGTAGGTAATATCTCCTCGGCTATTTAAAATTAGTTTATCCTCTCAATGTAGGTCATACTGAACAATTAAACAATTCTGACACAATAAGTAAAGTTTTCTTTTATTACGCTGAACAGGTAAATATTTCTCAGATACAATGAACAAGTACAAAAACAAACGTATTTACTGATATTTATATACGTTGTGTGAAACCATAGATCTCGAGGTGTATGGTATAGAGTAAATTCTTGTTAGAAAATCTATTTAGTTCCATTTTTACTTGCATTTTGGTTGTTTATTATTAATATATATCACATTATTTAACTTTTCTCGTAAATGGTTAATACAAATTAATATTTTATCTAACATACTTTGCATATCATTGTTTCTAGATGTTATTACATATGTGAATCATAGTTTTCATAAACTCAAAGGCATTTGTTGTATTAGTTAACATTTATTGTATTTTACTGTTTCTAAATATCATTTGCTGTACTGACCTATTTCTATTTTATTACATAGAAAATATACCGTTGGTTGCATTGATGTTCATACTTCAATATTATTACATACTAAACAATTTTGATGAATATACTTCCACATTATTTAAGAATAATACTGTTTATTGCATGGAGAATTATACAGAATGTTATTATATAAACCATAATGTTGACAGCAGCGACAAATCACATAGTAAAAGAGTACATCGCATTGATGAATCAGACTTACATATTATATAGTAAAATAAATTACTGCATTTATGAATCAGACTTACATATTATATAGTAAAACAACTTACTGCATTGATGAATCAGACTTACATATTATATAGTAAAACAAATTACTGCATTGATGAATCAGACTTACATATTATATAGTAAAAACGTTTTATTGCATTGATCAGATGCATACTTGCAATTTACTGTTTTGTAACAGAATAATCAAGTCTGGAATTTTTATTATATGGTGGAGACGCAAGGATGGCAGGTAAAAGGAGATTACATCGGAAAAGATGTAGGACAAAGACAGAAGTTAGAAGGAGACTAGGTCAGAAAAGATGTAGGTCAGAAGTTAGGAGACTACGTCAGAAAAGATGTAAAATAAGATGAGGGCATATCCATATGAGTGAACCAAATAGCTACTACATTGCCAGTGGACTCAAATCAAGAATTCTCCTATGACACAGCAGGGTCATGATTATGAAATATAAACACTTAAAAAACTCTAGTTGTAACTGTTGAACTATTTGCTATATGTAATCATACTGTCTTGTGTTATTTTTTTGTTGAATACATTTATTGTTGATATTTAGATCACTCGTGTAAGCGTGACTCACTTACATGTTGTATGTTGTAGTCTGTCATCTGTATTTACTTACTATCCTGGCTGCAAGTTATCAGGGGGCTTGAGCTATCTTCTAGAACTCTATAACTAACTTCTAGTCTACATTATCTATCATTCATCTTTCTAACATGTACAGCTAGCCAGAAGGTGGGTTTGGGGGATTAGCCTAAGGTTACGGGCAACCTGGGTGGTAGAGAATTCACAGGTTGCCCATCTCACACAAAACGTCACAGCACATATTTGGGAATCTCGTCTTGGGGTTGAACTACTGAATTTGTAATTATACAGTTTAGAGAAATACAAACAAACAGTACAAATATCAGAGTGAAGCTTTTGGTTGTATTGATTTTTATATTGCATTTTTATTAACATTAACCAGTTATTCATTGTCATGACTATAACCATTGTATGCAATGTTGAATGAAAGTGCTACATTATATCTCATGTAGTCGTTGTATTGATTTGTTTTGATAATTGTAAAGGCAAAACCACTACCACAGCTGTATAACATAGTGCTACTGACTGTAACTATTTTAACAACTTTGAAACTTATGGTGTTACCGTTAATGTTAAAAGCAAACTTTTAAAGTTAAACATAAGTGTTACTACCGCGATGGCTTGGGTATGGCAACTAAAGAGGTCAGGAGAAAGATTAGGGTTAACAGGGCCTGATCGCTTTGCATTCATTAATGGAGAGAGAGACAGGAGAAAGATTAGGGTTAACAGGGCCTTTTGATCTCTTTGCATTCAAATGGAGAGAGAGACAGGAGAAAAAAAAAAGCAAAAGAGAAACAGAAGAATATGTCACCCTCGGAGAGCCAGGGGAACCTGTTTGGCTAATGTTGTGCACACGCGTAGTATGATGACAAAAGATGAAAACATTATGGAAGCAGCCCACGAATCAACCATGACTATTGCTCTTCCAGCCGATTTGGCTAAGGTGCAAGCAACCATTGATCGATACGTGTTATGCATCACACCATTGACCGAAACCTGTTATACATCATACCATTGACTGATACCTATTATACATGACACCATTTGACTGATACCTGTTTTACATCACACCATTGACTGAAATATGTTATACATCACTCTATTGATCGCTATCTTTTATACATCACACTATTGACCGAAACCTGTTATACATCACACCATTGACCGATACCGGTTATAAATCATACCATTGACTGATACCTGTTATATATCACACCATTGACTTATTATACCTGTTATACATCAACTGATTTGCTGATTCCTGTTATACATCACATCATTGACTGATACCTGTTATACATCACATCATTGACTGATACCTGTTATACATCACACCATTGACTTATTATACCAGTTATACATCAAATGATTTGCTGATTCCTGTTATACATCACATCATTGACTGATACCTGTTATACATCATACTATTGATCGATACCTGTTATACGTCATGCCATTGTCACAACGTAGACTGATACCTGTTATACATCACATAATTGACTGATATATGTTATACATCACTCCATTAACCGATACCTGTTATACATCATAGTATTGACTAATACATATTATAAATCACACCACTGATTGATACCTGTTATACAGCACACTATGACCGATACCTGTTATACATCTCACCTTTATTTGAATCATGTTATACTTCATACCATTGACAAATATCTGTTATACACCACATTATTGACTGATATATGTTATACATCACACCATTGACCGACAACTGTTATACGTCATACAATGACTGATACCTTTTATACATCACACCACTGACTGATATATGTTATACAATATACATCATACAATTGATGAGTACCTGTTATACATCACACCATAGACCGATACCTGTTATCAAACCATTGTCACATTATTGACTGATAACGTAATATATATCACATAATTATTACATGTTATTTAACACACCACTGACTGATGCATGCTATATCCATACTATTGTCACACCATTAATAATGTAGTATATATACCACATCATTCAATGTTGCATGTAATATTTCGTGCCACTGACTGATACATGCTATATTTCACACTTCTCAGTGGTATATGTTGTATTTAACACCATTAAGTGGTACATATTATATACCACACCGTTGATAGATATCGGTTATACATCATATCGAAACAAATATCTATTATGTATATCACACCATTTTCATATACCTGTTAAAAGTAAACAAACACCTGTTATATATCACACCATTTTCATATACCTGTTATAGCGAAACAAACACCTGTTATATATCACACCATTAAGTGATACATGTTATATATCACACCATTTTCAGAAACCTGTTATAGCGAAACAAACACCTGTTATATATCACACCATTAAGTGATACATGTTATATCACAACTTTGACTGGCATGTGCTATATATTAAAGTCATTCATCCTCACTTAAAATAATTTCATGCCAAGTCAATAATGTATTTCTTTCTTTAATAAAGATAGATTTGTAATGGTTACGAGTTCTGCTATAAAATTATTTCAGTCAGTTTCCACATCATCTTTTACTAATTATCATGCTAATTTTCTTACACTTATCATTTGGGAAAAAAAGTCTCTCTCTCCTTGACCTTTCTATTACTTATATGGCCTGAGAAAAAATTATGCTTGTGAACTTTGCAATCACTTAATGTGCGTTTCTTGCCGCTTTAAGATTATTGGAAAAATGTTGAAGAAAAAGCTGCAGACGGCAATTACGGCTAATGTAATTCAGGTCTTCAACCCGATCAATGTTGCCTGCAAGAAGGCAAAAACAGCCCATTTAATTTGAACCCGGTAGAAAAAACACATTTACAATGAGGAATCAGTTTTGAGGTTTTTCTTTGTCTCCATAGCTGACCTAAGTTTGAAATGGATTCTGTTCAGCGCCTTTAATAACTAGGGATAAAAGTCGATATTTATATTTAAATAAAACATGTCTAAAAAGTTATTATTTCATCGATTATAATATTACAAATCGTGTTTTTTTTGTGGACCGATTATTTGTATATTGTTGACTTCGAATTCAGCTAAAAATAGCAACATCGGAAACATTGAGACTGTACAATATGTTTTCATTTCTTTTTGTGTAAGTTATTAACATTCATTTCAGCCGAGTAAACTACAACTTATATTTACCGTAGTTTTTTTTTACTTCTTGATTTTTCTGATTTCAGTCGCTAGAGAAGTTTAACTCTTTGATGTCTCTGATTTCAATCGCTAGAGGAATTCACTCCATGTCTCTGATTTCAATCGCTAGAGGAATTCACTCCATGTCTCTGATTTCAATCGCTAGAGGAATTCACTCCATGTCTCTGATTTCAATCGCTAGAGGAATTCACTCCATGTCTCTGATTTCAATCGCTAGAAGTTGTTCACTCCTTCATGTTTCTGATTTTAATCGCTAGAGGAGGTTCACTCCTTCATGTTTCTTGTTTTAATCACTAGGGTGTTTCATTCCTGGATTCCTCTGATTTCGTTCTTTGATATCTGTTTTTTTTCAGCCACCATCGAACTTATTTCCTTAATGCCTCTAAATTCTGTTTGCATGCCTCTTTATTTCATTTAGAAGTGGCGTTTTCTACTTAATTCTAGTCAAAATCTAGCCCACCATTATAGGTTTTATTTATCCATGAGATACAGATCCACATCTAATCATCACATATAGGTTCAAATCTAATTCAGAATGGGTTCAAATCTAGTCATTCAAAATGGGTTCAAATCAAGCTTCCATTATAGGTCCTAATTTAGCCAACAAATAAATATCGCATATCTCGACATTAGCTATAAGTCTAGCTTAGTCTTCAGACATAGGTCTAAATCTAGCCGTCATATATAGGTTCCAAATCTAAACATCAGCCAAGAGATATAGATCTAAATCTGGCGTACACACATAGGTCCAAGTCTAACCATTATAAACAGGTCGACGTCTAGCCATCACACAACGATCCATGCCTAGCCATCACATATAGCTCGACCTCTAGCCATCACCTAGTCTAGTCATCACACACAGGTGAACGTCTAGCAATCACACAAAAGTCAATGTTTAGCCATTACAGGTAGATCCAAGTCTAGTCATCATATATGGGTTTATGTCTACCCATCACATAAAGATCCAAGTCAAATCATTACATATAGAACGAAATCTAGTCATCACATATAGGTCGAAGTCTAGCCATCACGTGCATGTTCTATTCTAGCCATCACGTAAAGGTCCAAGTCTAGCCATCACGTAAAGGTCCAAGTCTAGCCATCACGTAAAGGTCCAAGTCTAGCCATCACGTAAAGGTCCAAGTCTAGCCATCACGTAAAGGTCCAAGTCTAGCCATCACGTAAAGGTCCAAGTCTAGCCATCACGTAAAGGTCCATCTAGCCATCACGTAAAGGTCCAAGTCTAGACATCACGTAAAGGTCCAAGTCTAGTCATCACGTAAAGGTCCAAGTCTAGACATCACGTAAAGGTCCAAGTCTAGCCATCACGTAAAGGTCCAAGTCTAGTCATCATATATAGGTTAGGTCCTACTCTAGACTACAGTAATGACTCCTAGCAGTGTAATCATCATAAGCAGGTCTTAGCTAATCATCACATCAGTATAATATAAAAATAGCAATGTACAAATGTTTTAATTTTTTTAAAAACATTTAAATGAGAATGGCTAAAGGTGACCTTAACGTTTTAAAAGTTCGTTCAATAGTCACTTTAAAATAAATATTAACAAAAATATTTAAGAGTTTAATAAATTTAAACCACTTGAAATACTTTAGTTGCTATAAACAATTTCTTCCTAAGCGAACTATTTATCTTGTCTGTAGAAACACACACACACACACACACACACACACACACACACACACACACACACACACACACACAGTATTCACACAAAAATACATGCATACACATGCGCACACTTGTGCAATATAAACTTTTTTGTATGTGAATGAGCTTGTAGTATATAAATTGTTTTGTATGTGAATGAGCTTGTAGTATATAAATTGTTTTGTATGTGAATGAGCTTGTAGTATATAAATTGTTTTGTATATGAAGGAGCTTGTAGTATATATTTGTATGTGAAGGAGCTTGTAGTATATATTTGTATGTGAAGGAGCTTGTAGTATATATTTGTATGTGAAGGAGCTTGTAGTATATATTTGTATGTGAAGGAGCTTGTAGTATATATTTGTATGTGAATGAACTTGTAGTATATAAATTGTTTTGTATGTGAATGAGCTTGTAGTTTATAAACTGTTTCGAGTAATACATTATATTGTGTGTATTAGGTGAATACTTTGTCTTTTTGCCATTATGCAATATTGTGTGTGTTAGGTGAATACTTTACCTTTTTGCCATTATGCAATATTGTGTGTGTTAGGTGAATACTTTGTCTTTTTGCCATTATGCAATATTGTGTGTGTTAGGTGAATACTTTACCTTTTTGCCATTATGCAATATTGTGTGTGTTAGGTGAATACTTTGTCTTTTTGCCATTATGCAATATTGTGTGTGTTAGGTGAATACTTTGTCTTTTTGCCATTATGCAATATTGTGTGTGTTAGGTGAATACTTTACCTTTTTGCCATTATGCAATATTGTGTGTGTTAGGTGAATACTTTACCTTTTTGCCATTATGCAATATTGTGTGTGTTAGGTGAATACTTTACCTTTTTGTCATTATGCAATATTGTGTGTGTTAGGTGAATACTTTGTCTTTTTGCCATTATGCAATATTGTGTGTATTAGCTTAATACTTTGTCTTTTTGCCATTATGTAATAATGTGTTTATTAGTTTAGTACTTTGTCTTTTTTGCCATTATGGAATAGTGTGTTTTAGGTTAATACTTTGTCCTTTGCTATTATGCAATATTGTAGGAATGAATTATATTTCTGTAAATACCAATAGTTTAAATAACAACTCAGTTAATAATAACAATGCTGAAGTAATCCAAACCAGTCCAGAGTGGATGAGTATTTTTTGTATCCCATAGTTTACGGTTTACAAAGAATGAGTTAGCCAGTGGGTTGAGAATGAAACTTACCTGTTGAAGAAAGTTCTATAAGTTTTAATCACTTTGTTTTTCAAGTAACTCAAATCCGGTCATGAAAAGGCGATTATTAGCTTATGAAAGGAACAAACTTTATTTTTGTCCTTTCTTCTTGTGATGGATTCAAGAAATTTCCATCCTAGAGTGTGCATTGATTCATTGCACACTGTTTGTATGCGTTGTCAAGTGTGTCCGATTCTACTGTGGAACTTTCTAGCAAAAAGAATGCTAGAAGTTCATTACTGTGATTGTCTACTCGAAAAACTAATACGGTGAACGTGTACCTAGAAGAATTTTGAGGGATCTACAGTGTTGGAACATTTTACAACCTGTTTAGCAGAACATACACAAGACTGACTATTTTATTGTGAACAATAAACTTATGACATTGTTATGAAAGTGTGTAAAAGACTGTTGGGGTTTACGTCATTGAACAGATTATGTACAAACTATTATCATATCACTCCAAAACTCTATTTCGTCTATGATAAGAATAGCCCTGTGATTTACGTTGATACTAATCTAACTGATGAACTATGTCTTAGAATATAAGACTGAATAAGTATTGAACTTATCTGAACATTGTTTCATGGAATATTAATGTCAAATAATCTTTTCATTGTATTTGTGATATGCATATTTGCTTGTTGATTTAATAAATTTATTGTTTAATTTATTGACCTTGCACATATAAAACTATCGGTTGGAGTAATAGAGGATGGATGGGGGCTCGTTAAAAATAAAAAAAGATGGATTTTTAATACTCTTCATGTAAAAATATTGTGTGACAGTAAAACGTCTGTCTTATTGTTGTGGAAGAGAGAAGATTTTTACTACACCCGTAAATCATCAAGTTGGAGACGAGTGTTGTTTCTTGGGAGAATTATTAATAAACATAAATTAATTCATCACTTGCAATTAGTTATGGAAGATTAATAATAATAATAGTCATAAACAGTAACAAAGGGGTACCTGTCACAGTTTGTGTACTCAATTTCTGAATGTGTTAGTTTGTGTACTCAATCTCTGAATGTGTTAGTTTGTGTAACAGTTTCGGAATGTGTTAGTTTGTGTAACAATTTCTGAGTGCGTTACTTTGACTCGGCCTCTGAAAATATAATTTTTGTAGCCCTCTCCACCCCCTTTTCACTCTTCTCCCACTCCCTTGTTTTTGTTGTTGTTCGTTAATGCCAGCACGCCAGGTTCGTGCAAGGAGCGAAAGGCGATGGGGTCAATTAGTGCGTCCCGCGGCAGGGCGCCCGTGGCGAACGTGTACCCAGGGAAAGGTGAGTGTAACAAGGCACGCTCTCTAACCGTTCTTAGAGCGACATTTGTTGATAAAGGTACAACTCTTTTCGAAGTAAATGCGTCGATAGAGGTACAAGATACTTTCATCTTCAAATAATTCTTCACTATCTCAGTACACTGAAATACAACAAAGAAGAACCAAACTTTAACCCATACAGTTACACTTACTGGAAAATAAATACCGCTGAGTTTGCAATAAAATCTTTAGACTTTCCTCTAGCCAGTCTAGCGACATCAGTTTACAACGTATTACTTCACTAAATACACTGAGTTTGCAATAAAATCTTTAGACTTTCCTTTAGCCAGTCTAGCGACATCAGTATACAACGTATTACTTCACTAAATACACTGAGTTTACAATAAAAATTTTTAACTTTCCTCCAGTTATATCTTTATACAATGTATTCCCTTCACTCAAAATACTGTCAATTCTTACAAAATTGTTAACTTTCTCATTCTGCCCTTCACTCAAAATACTGTCAATTCTTATAAAATTAACTTT
This sequence comes from Sinotaia quadrata, assembly GCA_028829895.1. Taxonomy (NCBI): domain Eukaryota; kingdom Metazoa; phylum Mollusca; class Gastropoda; order Architaenioglossa; family Viviparidae; genus Sinotaia; species Sinotaia quadrata. The sequence goes on along the minus strand of CM054177.1, from coordinate 33,653,745 downwards.
CTCATTGCTGCCCTTAATTGAAAACGTAATACTTTCAACCGGGGGAAAATGGGACCCACTATAGTTTCACTTTAAAAAAAAATCATTTCATCACAATTTAGTACAATGTCCTACTACAGATTAACTTATTTTAGCATGTAAGCACAACTTAGCATAACCATGTCCACTATAGAAACATATTTTAGCATGTAAGCACAATTTTGTATAATGGTGTCCACTATAGATACACATATTTTTATCATGTAAGCGCAGTTTCGAATAATGGTGTCCACTATAGATACACATCATTTTAGCATGTAAGAACATTATAGTTCAATGGAACCCACTAACGGTTTATATATTCGAATGCAAGCACCCCCTCAATACAGTCTGATCCAAAACAGATTCACTCCCATTGCTTCAATTTTATACACTGCAACTAATACGTCATATTCTATTCTATTAGTACTGATAGGCATACTTGACAGTGTAATTAAAATTTACAGTTCACTTATCACTTTAACCTGTGTATAAAGTACTGATAGGCATACTTGACAGTGTAATTAAAATTTACAGTTCACTTATCACTGTAACCTGTGTATAAAGTACTGATAGGCATACTTGACAGTGTAATTAAAATTTACAGTTCACTTATCACTTTAACCTGTGTATAAAGTACTGATAGGCATACTTGACAGTGTAATTAAAATTTACAGTTCACTTATCACTGTAACCTGTGTATAAAGTACTGATAGGCATACTTGACAGTGTAATTAAAATTTACAGTTCACTTATCACTGTAACCTGTGTATAAAGTACTGATAGGCATACTTGACAGTGTAATTAAAATTTACAGTTCACTTATCACTGTAACCTGTGTATAAAGTACTGATAGGCATACTTGACAGTGTAATTAAAATTTACAGTTCACTTATCACTGTAACCTGTGTAGTTGAAAACTAATTCAGAGTATGTATTTAGAATAAAATATTGTGTATACGGTATAAACTAGTTTAATATATAGATCTGCTATTGACTACAAAGCACTTAGAGTATGCATGATTGTGTACAAATTTATAAGTTCGCATATCATAAAACATATAATGATGTGCATGTTGATCCAATAAACTAAATTAAACATTACAAACCAAGCTATAATTAAAATATGCTTAAAGTTGTAATACTAGATTACTTTAAAAAAATGTGTAATGATCTATTTATAGAAATTGAGTAAAAATAATAAATCACTTTCATAAACTGTTATGATTCACCTGAAATGTTTTCGAAAAAATAATAAGCACAATATGAAATCCACTTCTCCCAACAAACAAGCATACTTACATTAACAAGCCAGCATACGTACATCAAACATGTAAAACTCACATTTGACAAACCAGCATACTTATATTAAACATGTAAAACTCACATTTGACAAACTAGCATAATTATATCAAACATGTAAAACTCATATTTGACAAACCAGCATACTTATATCAAACATGTAAAACTCACATTTGACAAACCAGCATACTTATATCAAACATTTAAAACTCATATTTGACAAACCAGCATACTTATATCAAACATGTAAAACTCATATTTGACAAACCAGCACATTTATATCAAACATGTACAAATAAACATTAGACAAACCAGCATAATTATATCAAGTACATACTCACAACTAAAGCACATACATTTGACAACCGCGTTCTTAAAGTTAACATATTTTTGATGAACCTGCATACTTTCATGTAATTCACATGTATCACATTTAATCCAATTACAAATATAATCTAATTTAACCCATTTAATAAATCCACTTGTTCACATTAATACACAATCACTGTAAGAACATACTCATATTAATCCATTTCAAACAAACCAGCATGTTTACATTTAATTCACATATACCAAACACAGTGCTCATTTAAAAATCCACACACCAAATCTGCATACTCACATTTAACACATAAACATGTGTTAACCCATTCATAACTACCTATACCTACAACACTATAAACCAACTCATGATAAGTGTATGAAAGCAATCATAATTGCTATAATTAATGCTTTCAACCCATTCATCATAAGCACACAAACCCGCTTTAAACATACTGTTTTGACGATGTTATAAGCTCACTAATCATAACCCACATTAAACTTGCTGCTATAAACTCACTAATCGTAAGTGTGTAAATCCACATTAAACTTGCTGCTATAAACTCACTAATCGTAAGTGTGTAAACCCACATTAAAATTGCTGCTATAAACTCACTAATCGTAAGTGTGTAAACCCACATTAAACTTGCTGCTATAAACTCACTAATCGCAAGTGTGTAAACCCACTTTAATTTGCTGCTATAAACTCACTAATCATAATTGTGAAAACCCACATGTTTGCTGTTCTGATACTTTATAAAGTCATTAATCATTAGTGTATAAAGCCCATTATATTTTATGTTTATGAACCCACTCATCGTAAGTGTGTAATCCTAATTCAAGGATGTGTATTCATTTTATAAATCGATAAGTTGTACAACTAAAGTCAGTTGCAGTTTCAAGATTTTGTCAATAATTGCATGTTTGATTCCATCAGATGAGCTGGACAAAAAAAAAAAAAGAAAATGTAAGATCCCAGTTTTTGAAAATAATAAGTAAGAATATATAAAAATAAATGCTCATCTTATAATATAACTAATGCCTTATCTGCTACTTCCTGGAGATATCTGTTGAGTCTGATTTGACATTATGCTAATGTGTGACCAATTATTTCCAAAAGTCATGTCAGTATTTCTATCATCGGGTTTGTTAATATATATATATGTGGATTATTAATTAAGCTGTTATTTCCAGAAGTTTTGTCATTGTCTGTAATGTCTGGTTTGAAATTAGAACACTATATGGTAACCTGTTACTTTTATAAGTTACATAATTATGTGGATCTTACTAATCCATTGGGTCTTATTTATTATTAAACTAGTGCTGACACTGCTATTTCCAGAAGTTATATAGTTATGTGGGTCTTACTAATTTCTTCGGTCTTATTTATTAATACACTAGTCCTCACACTATTATTTCCAGAAGTTATATAATGATGTGAGTCTTACTAGTCTCTTGGGTCTTACATGTTATCAAACTAGTGTTTCAACTGTCATTCCTAAAAGTTATATATTTATGTGGGGCGTACTTTTATCTTGGGTCTAATTTGTTATCAAATTAGTGTTTAAACTCTCATTCCTAAAAGTTATATAATTATATGGGGCTTACTTTTATCTTGGGTCTAATTTATCAAACTAGTGTTTAAACTCTCATTCCTAAAAGTTATATAATTATGTGGGGCTTACTTTTATCTTGGGTCTTATTTGTTAGCATGCATTGTTTCACAGGCTACGTGAAGCAGGTTTGACAACTCGTCCTTCCAAGTGTTAGAAAAAATGGCACTCAGTTGACCATGTAGGAGGCCAAGGCCAACTTCGGCCAGAGAAAGACGCACCAAACTCGGTAACCAGAGAAAGACATTCGGTCCTTCTTAGGTATGGCTGGATACTATCAGAAGTTTATTTCACTTTTTAATCAGATTGCGACCTCACTATCTAATTTGACTTGTAAGGCCACCCCTAAAATAGTAGTATGGACCGACAAGTGTGAATCTGCATTTAAAACTCTCAAGGATGCGCTCACTTCGTCACCAGTCCTACATCTTTCCAATGTCATCCTACCATTTATCATCCGCACATATGAATCATAAATAAGTATCGCAGCAGTCTTGTTGCAGGAGTGCCCTGACAGTGAAATAAATCGTGTACGCTAGCAATAAGCTTTCTGATGACGTCACTATTACACATCAGAAATCAAATGTCTGGCCGTTGTGTGGGCAATTTAGAAATTTCAACCCAATTTGTCTAGTGGTAAGTTCGTACTGCAAACAGACCACCAATCGCTCATTTATTTATCCAAAGCTAAGCTTTCAAATGCACGTAATATGCGGTAGTCACTCTTAATGCATTTCAAGAGAGTACAATGACGCAATATACATTTCAGAGAGTACATTGCAGGAAAAAAACAACAATGACGCAATATACATTTCAAGAGAGTACATTGCAGGAAAAAACAATGACGCAATATACATTTCAAGAGAGTACATTGCAGGAAAAAACAATGACGCAATATACATTTCAAGAGAGTACATTGCAGGAAAAAACAATGACGCAACATACATTTCAAGGAAAAAACAATGACGCAATATATGCAGGAAAAAACAATGACGCAATATATGCAGGAAAAAACAATGACGCAATATATGCAGGAAAAAACAATGACGCAATATATGCAGGAAAAAACAATGACGCAACATACATTTCAAGGAAAAAACAATGACGCAATATATGCAGGAAAAAACAATGACGCAATATACATTTCAAGAGAGTACATTACAGGAAAAAACAATGACGCAATATATACAGGAAAAAACAATGACGCAATATATGCAGGAAAAAACAATGACGCAGACTTCCTTACTCATATGGACACCGAAGGAAACACGGATGCATGCACACTAGCAAATGACCCCCTTCATTTGGTCGGCTAAGGCTGGATGCCTCAGATTTCAGACTGCTGACCCACTGAACTTGCTGTCCTCATAAGGTCAACACTTGAATTCCACCACGTGATAATACTCTCACCAGATGTTAAATGCTCATTAACTCAATTGATATCTTTCAATCATTTGTCTTTGGAGCAAAATGCTTTGCTTTGTCTACACTATGTAAAAGGAACCATATTCATGTAACAGCACTATTTTGTAAAGAATAATTTAACTCGTCACACATGTGAGAGGAATGTACATAAGAATTGTATGTCGTTGTTTTGATATTTCCTATTTAATCGCGTTCATTGTTATCATTACAATTTTGCATATTGAGATATTTATCAATTCTATTGAAACTTCATATTAAATTGTTAACTTTGGAATTATTATGAATGTTTACTGTTTCTCTTCTATTTGAAATTAATGAACCTAATGTTTTATATGTTTTAATCTTGTATAAGTAACTATTTTTATTGTTCAGTATTAGTATGAATTTAATAAATTTGGGACCCCCAGTTTATTTTTAGTCTGGAGGTGTCACATTATGGCTTATGCAGCCCATTCCTCTAAAAATAGGCTACATACAAACCAACCTTCCAGAATGGCTGGCCCTTTAGTTACCAACACAGAAAGAACCATCCTCTTTATATATTGTTCCAAAGGTATATGATTTTGCTTGTGTAACTAAATATTATATCGATTTTCATTTCACCATAAATATATTTTATATTGTTATATTTCTTTTACAATATTAAAATGTATGATGACCACGTAAATAAGAGTGTTCTGTCAGAGAACACATGAAGATGAATTCTTAGCCCGTCTGTATTTTAATGGCAGATCAGCACTTTATCTGAGACATTGAATTCTTAGCCCATGTGTGTATTTTACTGACAGATCAGCACTTTATCTGAGACATTGAATTCTTAGCCCATGTGTGTATTTTACTGACAGATCAGCACTTTATCTGAGACATTGAATTCAATGAGCGCTGAGCCACAAAGCAATACCAGAATGCAGCCACATTATCTTGGTTGTTGAATTTGTCGATCCCTGAAGCAATGCCAGAGCAAATGACCCAAGGGACAGAAACACAGTTCCACAGACCATATGCATGACACCCCCCCCCACACACACACACACGTGTGTATATACACAAACACACATCATTGTGACACTAGACTAGACGACACGTCAGGCAACCCCTAAGCTAAAGTGATTTTAAAATTAACAAGCTGAATAACTTCAGTCAAGATTCAATCAAATTCACTTGAACTTTAATCAAAGTGCTTTTAGAGTTCAGTCAGAAACATTCAGTGTACTCTTATAAACTGAATTATAGTTCACTCATTTGAACATACCAAATAATTACTACAGTGCCAAAGGATTCGAACATTCTCTCATGACACCACATTGTCGTGATCATGAACTATAACCATTTATAAACTCTAATTGTAACCGTTGAGCTTTTCTCTATATGTAACCATGTTGTCTTATTTTATATCTTGTTGAATACATTTAATATTGTTACTTAGACCACTCGTGTTAGTGTGAATCACTTACTTGTTATATGTTGTAGTCTGTCACCTGTGTTTCCTTACTATCCTGGCTGTATGTATCAGGGGGCTCGAGTTATCTTCTAGAACTATCACTCTTCTATTCTACATTAATACATCATTCATCTTTGTAACACGTGTGGCCAGCCAGAAGGTGTGTTTTGGGAATTAGTGTTAAGATTACAGGTGGCCCAGGGTGTTGGAGAATTAACACCTTGTCCATCTCCCAGCAAAACATCACATATTTATTTGTGACCTAACTAATATTTAAACTGTCTTTTCTACAACTTATATAACTGTTTGGGTGTTGATATTCTTTTGGGTCTTATTTGTTAGCGCAAAGTAGTGTTTAAACTGTCTTTTCTAGAAGCTATGTAATTGTGTGGGTCTTATTTGTTAGCAAACTAGTGTTTAAACTGTCTTTTCTAGAAGTTATATAATTGTGTGGGTCTTATTTTTGTCTTGCATATTATTTGTGATTAAACTAGTATGTGCGATGTTCTTTCTAGAACTCATGACAATAACTTTCCATTTAGTTTATTACCAGACTAGTGATGAAGCTTTGACTTTCAAAGTAATGACAATATTTGTGGGGTCTAGTTAGTTCTCACCAAACTAGTGATTAATCTTTAGCTTTCAGAAGTTGAAAAATGATAATACATTTGGCGTCCGGTTAGTTCTCAACAAACTTGTGATTGGGCATTAACTTCTAGAAGTAGAAAATTGATAATATCTTAAATTTAAATGAATATTTGCTTATGATGTTTATTACCTACTTGCCTTTTGCTAGTTAACCTTACGCCAATTGGTCCAATTTTAAACTTAAAAACTCTACACCAATTGGTCCAATTTTAAACTTAAAATCTATACGCCAATGTACCCAGTCAAAGCTGAAGCAGTGACTATTTCCTTCTCAAATGAACATTCGCTCTTACTATGTAACATAAATACTCCTACATTAATTAATTACATGTGTAAATCATACTGATCTAGCAGAAATGACGATGAGGTCTAAATTAGTATACACATAAGTTCTTTTCTTTCAGCAATCCGTCTGTTTAAGAAGAAATGACGTGTGCTCAATCAATGTACAAAACATCACCAAGGAAGGACAAGATGTAACAGACTTTCTTTCTCAAGGCTATCATAATCTAAAATAGATTTGTAGCTAGCTTATCATTCCACTGTTTAATGGTACAATCGAACTAAAGATATTATATCTTCCATATTCCAAAATAATTTATATTTGAAGAAAACTTCATAAACAAGATCTTAGCAAAGAGCTGAAGTGCATAACATTTGGTCACCTTACCCGTTTGGAAGTAAATATTTTAATCATCTATTTTTATTTCATTGCTGCTTATTTGAATTGTTTGGAAAACTAAATTTATTTGAATATATTCTTAAATAGGTGATATAGATTGACAAGCATTGCACTTTGAAATCATAACGTTTACTTCCTAGCTTTCTTTTTTCCTCTGGACCGTTTAATAAAGTCTGTCATTATATTTGTTAATTAACTTCTCACCCTTGCTTGTCTTTATTTAACTCTCATTCTCATTCGGTTTATTCTTCTAATGTCTAGTCGGTTGCTCACGCGCAGAATATTTTTCCCCATGCTGTATTTATCTTGTCTTTAAGACTGTTTCTTTCTTTTATTTACTTTGTCTTCCAGTCTTTTTCTCTCTGTTCTTGACGGTTTTTCAATGATGTATTTACTTTGTCTTTCACTTTCTCTCTCTGTTACTTTGTCTGTTACTTTGTCTTTCAATCTGTTTCTCTCTGTTATTTACTTTGTCTTCCAGTCTCTCTTTTCTAGATGTTTCTTGTTTGTTGATTATTTGCTCTATAATGCTCTGTTTTGCAAATGAAATAGCAAGCATCTGTAACGATTCGGTTCTTTACATTTTTTAATTAGTTCTAATTATATTGTTAAATTGCATGTGCCATTGTCTTTGAGCCATGTTTCGGTCGATTTCAACGTCAATTTGATATGATTACCGAGACAAGAGTCATTTGACAGGATCATGCATTTAGAAGCAAGTCAGTTGCCAGGGTCATGCGTCTCGAGGCAAGAGTCATTTGTCAGGGTCAAGCGTTTGAGGTAAGTCAGTTGTCAGGGTCAAATGTTTAGAAGCAAGATGTAGTCAGGATCACATGTTTAGAGGCAAGAAAGAGATCGTCAGGTGGCGTGTTTAGAGATCGTCAGGTCGTGTGTTTAGAGATCGTCAGGTCGTGTGTTTAGAGATCGTCAGATGGCGTGTTTAGAGATCGTCAGGTGGCGTGTTTAGAGATCGTCAGGTGGCGTGTTTAGAGATCGTCAGGTGGCGTGTTTAGAGATCGTCAGATGGCGTGTTTAGAGATCGTCAGATGTCGTGTTTAGAGATCGTCAGGTCGTGTGTTTAGAGATCGTCAGGTCGTGTGTTTAGAGATCGTCAGATGGCGTGTTTAGAGATCGTCAGATGTCGTGTTTAGAGATCGGCAGATGTCGTGTTTAGAGATCGGCAGATGTCGTGTTTAGAGATCGTCAGATGTCGTGTTTAGAGATCGTCAGATGTCGTGTTTAGAGATCGTCAGGTCGTGTGTTTAGAGATCGTCAGGTCGTGTTTAGAGATCGTCAGGTCGCACTTTAGAAGCAAATGGTCAATGACGAAGTAAGCTTCCTTTCTTGAAAGAGTTTCTAAAAACAAACAAATAAACAAATAAAGCTAATGTCCTCAGTGATTTATGAAATGCATTATAAGTGAAAAGAATGACTTTATAAACGACAAGAAAGTAAGTGTTTAGAATTATACTTAGATGGAAACAACATATAATATATAACAGTTAAGAAATTAGTTTTTAGCTCATAGTTGATGAGAGTTGTGGTGAAGAGCTTTTATCTCATTTCAAGTCCTGTCTTGTGTCTGTCACTGACCTCTCCCTCTTAATCCTCTCATGTGTCACTGCCACTGACCTCTCCCTCTTACTCCTGTCATGTGACACTGCCACTCACCTCTCCCTCTTAGTCCTGTCATGTGTCACTGCCACTGACCTGTACCTCTTAGTCTTGTCTTGTGTCACTGCCGCTGACCTCTCCTTCTTAGTCTTGTCATGTGTCACTGCCACTGACCTCTCCCTCTTAGTCCTGTCTTGTGTCACTGCCATTGTCTCCCTTCTTTTATTTTTCTGTCCCATTTATTTCTTTATAATATAGGAACACTCTAAAACCCTTCCTCTTTACATAGTTTCGCTCTGCGAGATTTTTTTTTTTATATAGTTCCTTACTCCCTGATCTTTCTATCTCCTTATTCCTTATATCTCATTACTACACGTCAACTTTCTATCTTTTTACTACAAGTGTTCTTTCTATCTCCTTACTACAAGTGTTCTTTCTATCTCCTTACTACAAGTGTTCTTTCTATCTCCTTACTACAAGTGTTCTTTCTATCTCCTTACTACACGTGAACTTTATATCTTCTTATTCAATGTGTTGTTGATATCTCCATACTTCAATTATTATCAAATTTTCTCTGACAACCAAATACATATTTTGTTTTTTATAATAATCTTAATCTTAATAATCTTAGTTTACAATTTTTCACTCTTTCTATTCTATAACATCTTAAAAATACTCTCTCACAACAAACATATTTCTGCTCTAAATCAGTATAAAATATTCTCTCATAACACACATTTCTGCTCTAAAGCAGTATAAAATATTCTCTCATGACACACATATTTCTGCTCTAAAGCAGTATAAAATATTCTCTCATGACACACATTTCTGCTCAGCAGTATAAAATATTCTCTCATGGCACACATATTTCTGCTCTAAAGCAGTATAAAATATTCTCTCATGGCACACATATTTCTGCTCTAAAGCAGTATAAAATATTCTCTCATGACACACATATTTCTGCTCTAAAGCAGTATAAAATATTCTCTCATGACACACACTTGTCTGCTCTAAATCAGTATAAAATATTCTCCTTCAAACTACTACTCATTCTCTTCCAATGTGTTCTCTTTATTAGCTGAACTGATTTTTTTTTCATTTCAACCACTCTTCTATTCTTTTCTGCCTTATTACTAAACTCTCTGTCTCTCGCTCACTTTCCCGAGATGACTAGAACAGCTTTCTTTTGAGCCACGAAAGCAACACCATTCCCTTTAGATTAATGTAACAACTTTTACAATTGGAAAGCAACACCATTCCCTTTAGATTAATGTAACAACTTTTACAATTGGAAAGCAACACCATTCCCTTTAGATTAATGTAACAACTTTTATAATTGGAAAGCAATATTTTATTTTATAAAGAGATTTACGTGACAACTCTCTTTAAATCACGAATGCAAAAGTTTTCTAGAGATTTAGGGGGCAGGTTTATTTCCAACATTTTCTAGAGATTTAGGGGGCAGGTTTATTTCCAACATTTTCTAGAGATTTAGGGGGCAGGTTTATTTCCAACATTTTCTAGAGTTTCATGTAAGCTGTATTTTAATACGAAAGCAACATTTTCTAGTGCTTTATATTTTAATACAAAAGCAATAATTTCTAGAGCTGTATGTAACATCTATATTTTAATACAAAAACAATAATTTCTAGAGCTTTATGTAACATCTATATTTTAATACAAAAGCAATAATTTCTAGAGCTTTATGTAACATCTATATTTTAATACAAAAGCAATAATTTCTAGAGCTTTATGTAACATCTATATTTTAATACAAAAGCAATAATTTCTAGAGCTTTATGTAACGTCTATATTTTAATACAAAAGCAATAATTTCTAACACACGTATTTTAAACAAGAGCAGCATTTTCTAGAGCTTCTTGTAACAGTTTGTGACGTTTTGAGGGAGATGGGGAAGAGGTTAATTCTCCACCATTCCTGGCCGCCACTCGTCAAAATCAACATCCGAGTTCTGTTCTGGAATTGTTTCATAGCTCACTAATGCTCGCTGATCAACGTCTCAGAAGAGATCTCAGATAAAGTCTTTGATAATGTCTCAGACAAAGTGCTGAGCTGCCAATAAAATACACATGGACTAAGAAATCATCCTCATGAGTTCTCTTAAGAACTCTTAACACTCTTACATGGTCATCACACATTTAAATATCATGAGCAAAATATAACAATATAAAATATAATTAATGTCAAGAGATAATCATGATTATAATATTAGTTAGACAAGCAAAACCACATATCTTAGGCAATAATATATACAGAGGATGATTTCCTGCTGCGTTGATAACCAGTGATAAGGTTAGTCGTATGATTATATATACTTTGTTAAAACCGGGAGACATAATTTGTGTTGCCTTAATGGTCAGCTGCATTCAACAGGTAATTTACAGGTGAGTTTCTGATACATTCATTCACGTGGCTGAGCTGCAGCTTTGGTTGGTTAGTTTAGAGTTTAGAGTGAGTGTCTGGAACATTCAGGTATGTTTCCAGGCCGAGGATACTCCTGACTAAGAATAACATTGGGGTTCCAAGTTTATTAAATATTAATTAACACTGAATGATAAAAATAGGTACTTGTACAGGTTTAGCAATATATAAAATATTAGGTTAATTAATTTCAAATAAAAGAGATAGGGTAATTATTCATAATAATTCCCAGAGGACAATTTAATACAAAGTTACAGTAGAATTAATATATGCTTTTCAAATGCAAAATAGTAATGATGACGTCAAACCTGATTAAAGTGGAAATAGTAATGATAATGATAATGATGAACCTGATTAAAGTGGAAATATCAAGATAATGACATACAATTCTTATGTACATTCCTCTCACACGTGTGATGAGTTAAATTTTTCTTAAAAAATATAGTGCGTATACACAAATATGGTTTCCTTTACATTGCACAGCAAGCAAAGCATTTAGTTTCAAAGCATAAATAATTAATGATATTAAGTGAGTTAACAAGTGGTTAACATCTGTGCAACAGTATTGTCAGTGGCAAAATTAAGTTGTCGATGTTATGAGGACAGCAGGTTTATTGGATCAGCGGTCTGAAGTCTAGGGCATCCTGCCTTAGCTGGGTAACTGGATAGGGTATGCATGCAGGATTGCATAAAGTTTGTTTCCTGCAGTGGCCATATGCCTACTGGGAAAATCTGCATCATTGTTGTTTTTTCCCTGCAATGTACTCTATGCAAAACGTATATTGCTGCATTAAGAGTGAACAACGTATGATGCATGTGTTCGAGAGCTTAGCTCTGGATAAATAAATAAGTAATTGGTGGTCTGTTTGCAGTACGAACTCGCAACCATACAAATAGGTTAACATTTCTCTATGGCCCAAACCACTGCCAAACATTTGATTTCTGTTGTACTATAGCACATTTCTGCATTAGAGAGCTTATGGCTAGAGTACACAATCAGTACTGGATTTATTTCGTTGTCAAGGGCACTCCTGCAACACTACTGCTGCAATGCCTACTCACAAAGCATCTACATGGATGATAAATGGTAGGTGACATCAGGAAGATGTGTGACTAGCAATGTAGTTAGTGTGTCCTTGAGCTTTTATAATGCAAATTTATACTCGTCTGTTCAAAGTACATCAGGGGCAGCCTTATGAGTCAAATTAGATAGTGGGGTTGCAACCTGATTAAAGCCTGAAATAAATTTCTGATAATATCTAGCCATTCCTAAGAAGGACCATACATCTTTTTTGATTACAAGGTGTGGTGTGTCTTGCAGATGACTTGTTTTCCTCTGGCCGAAGTTGGCAGAAATGTGCTATAGCTTTGATTGGTTAGTTTAGAGTGAGTGGAACATTCAGGTACGTTTCCAGCCCTAGGATAAGGGTTAGCCTTTCTAGAAGGTAGGTTTGCGTGTGGTTTATTTTTAGAGGGGTGGTTGTGGGTTACATAAACCATTATGTGACACAGATACGTATGTATTTTCAGTTTTCTTGAGTTAATGTAACAGCTATTGTCAAAGAGTCAAAAGCAATACTTTCTAGATGTAGCATCTATCTTGAAAGTCATGCAAGCTATATTTTCTTGAGATTTAAGTAGCATCTGTGTCTGAAGCCATGAAAGCAACAACAATTTTTTTTTAATTTAAAGTTTAGGCATCAGATTTCTTTAAAACCATGAAAATAACATCAATGTGTTTACATTTGTAACAGCTACCAAGCTACAGTCATACATGATTGTGTTATGTCGATAACTGTTAGCGTGATATTGGTTAGTTGTACGTGCATAATAGTTTCTGTTGTTATGGCCTGTTCAATTAGATATGCTAGTATTGCTGTTATGGCCTGGCCAATTAACTATGCTAGTGTTGCTGTTATGGCCTGGCCAATTAACTATGCTAGTGTTGCTGTTATGGCCTGGCCAATTAACTATGCTAGTGTTGCTGTTATGGCCTGGCCAATTAACTATGCTAGTGTTGCTGTTATGGCCTGGCCAATTAACAATGCTAATGTTGCTGTTATGGCCTGGCCAATTAGTTATGCTAGTATTGCTGTTATGGCCTGGCCAATTAGTTATATACTTAGTAGTGTTGCTGTTATGACCTTGTCAATTAGATATGTACTTAGAGTTATATCTGATCAGGTTTGCTACACTATTATGACTTATCTATGCACTGGTTTGAGTATTATAACCTAGCTGTGTGTTTTCTATCTTTTTAATGTTATCCTCAGTGCAAAGTTTTTTTTTCAAAAAAAAACAAAATAACAACACTATAGCTGTTGAATCAGTACACGTGACCTTTTACTTCGAGGTTGGCGTGCACAATTAATCCGCGTAACGTTAGAATGAGTGTGATTTGGGTTGCTGTTGGTGAAAGCCCAGATGAAAATAGAAACAGACTAGAGAGAAATACTATTCCAAAAATCTCACAATACTTTTGATGCGCGTCTTAGACTGTGTGTGTATAATGCACGTCTTAGACTTTGTGTGTATAAATTACGTCTTAGACTTTGTGTGTATAATGCACGTCTTAGACTTTTTAGACTTTGTATAATGCACGTCTTAGACTTTGTGTGTAAAATGTACGTCATTGATTTTGTATAATGTACGTCTTAGACTTTGTGTGTATAATGTACGTCATAGATTTTGTATAATGCGCGTCCTTAGAATTTGTGCGTATAATGCACGTCTTAGACTTTGGGTGTATAATGCACGTCTTAGACTTTGTGTATATAATTGCAATACAATTTTTCTTATGCTGCTATTATTTTTTTTTATAGCCACAATTATTTTAAGTATAATTAATGCATCTTATACGTTCTCTGTAATTCAAAATAAAGAGAGACTGAAAATATAATTTTCAAATCACAAATAGTTTTTTCTTAGTAAAATATACTCAAACAATAATTTATGAGCATTAAAAAAAACAATAACATTTCCGTTTGTCTAGCACTGAGGAACTCTTTTACTTCCTTCAGATATCCTTTGGTGTCAGCATTAAACGCCTTTTACTTCAGTAGTGTATTCATGCGCCGGAACGTTTGGCCCATTGTGAGAGAACGCGCTTTTTTATGTTTTATACTTTTCTAAATTTAGTACTTGTAGAGGTCAGCTTAGATGAGTATGCTTGTGCGTACACTAGAATACCATTGCTCAAATATGTTTTATTATTTACATGAAATTTTTCATCAATTTGCTCATACAGTACAGTTCCTGTGTCTCTTATCTCTCTCCCTCCCTCTCTCACTCTATCATCTCTGCCTTCATTAAACTCCTCTTTTAGTTTCTCCTCTCTCCCTCTCTTCCTCTCGTTTTGCCCTTATTTTTAGGAGTGTGTTTTTAAGATGGGCTTTGTTGGGCGCAAAGGATTTAGGGGTCCCAGTTAAGATAAACAAAAATAAAATCTCTTAAGACTGAAGGGGCCATCGTTAATAATTCTATACCGTGAGAAACGTGCGATCTCTGGCGGCGAACAGTATTATTTCTATCAAATATTAGTTGCAGACAAAACACTCCTTTTGTTTATGGAACAGAAAAACGAGCAGGCTTGTTAGAGATTCGAGAGGAAAGGAAATGAAGGATGAAAAATGCGTTGACGAATATGTTAACAACTGATGAAAACTGAGACAATGTACTAATAGTTTAAAAGGTGAAGACAGAGAAAATGTACTAAATGTTTAAGGTGAGGACTGAGAAAATGTACTAAATGTTTAAGGTGAGGACTGAGAAAATGTACTAAATGTTTAAGGTGAAGACAGAGAAAATGTACTAATAGTTTAAGGTGAAGACAGAGAAAATGTACTAATAGTTTAAGATGAGGACTGAGAAAATGTACTAAGAGTTTAAGATGAGGACTGAGAAAATGTACTAAGAGTTTAAAATGAGGACTAAGAAAATGTACTAAGAGTTTAAGATGAGGACTGAGAAAATGTACTAAGAGTTTAAGATGAGGACTGAGAAAATGTACTAAGAGTTTAAGATGAGGACTGAGAAAATGTACTAAGAGTTTAAGATGAGGACTGAGAAAATGTACTAAGAGTTTAAGATGAGGACTAAGAAAATGAATTAATAGTTTAAGATGAGGACTGAGAAAATGTACTAAGAGTTTAAGATGAGGACTGAGAAATCCCCTAGAATGAATGAATTCAAGGAAGGGTTGAGGACATGCACTGATTAGTATTTTATTTTATAGAACTAACCTTAAATAACTAGCATATAAAGATATATCTAGAACTAACCTTAAATAACTAGCATATAAAGATATACCTAGAACTAACCTTAAATAACTAGCATATAAAGATATACCTAGAACTAACCTTAAATAACTAGCATATAAAGATTAAAATTGTTACAATGCATAATGAGTTAATAGTTTATTTTATAGAACTAACCTTAAATAACTAGCATATAAAGATTAAAATTGTTACTTAAGAAATTAGATGGGTGAATTAAAGGGGACTGCTGAGGATATTTTTTTTTCACAACAGTGTACATGTATTTAAGATAGAAACGTTAATTGGTCTTCTTTACAACTTCAGGATTCTAGATTTTAAACATGAATTGGTCTTCTTTACAACTTCAGGATTCTAGATTTTAAACATGAATTGGTCTTCTTTACAACTTCAGGATTCTAGATTTTAAACATGAATTGGTCTTCTTTACAACTTCAGGATTCTAGATTTTAAACATGAATTGGTCTTCTTTACAACTTCAGGATTCTAGATTTTAAACATGAATTGGTCTTCTTTACAACTTCAGGATTCTAGATTTTAAACATGAATTGGTCTTCTTTACAACTTCAGGATTCTAGATTTTAAACATTAATTGGTCTTCTTTACAACTTCAGGATTCTAGATTTTAAACATTAATTGGTCTTCTTTACAACTTCAGGATTCTAGATTTTAAACGTTGTCTTCTTTACAACTTCAGGATTCTAGATTTTAAACATTAATTGGTCTTCTTTACAACTTCAGGATTCTAGATTTTAAACTTTCTTTATTCTCGCGCTTCACCTTTATATTTCAAAATATTGTGATCATCGATTTGACAATTTCAGTACACCATTAATAACTGGTTTTAGAACAATATGATTATTAGCTTAATGTTTTAAAACCACATTATTATTAGATTAATGATTTTAAAAAAACATAATTTATTAGTTAATTGCAATATTATGAGCTAAATGGTTTTAAAACAAGAAGATTGTTAGCTCAGTGGTTATAGAACAGCGTGCTTATTAACTCAGTGGTTTTAGCAATATTATTTTTATTTTGGGACAACACGATTATCAGCTCATTGATTTTACGGCGACATGATTATTAGCGTAATGGTTTTAGAACATTATTATTACTTTATAACAACATGATTATTAGTGTAATGGTTTTAGAACATTATTATTACTTTATAACAACATGATTATTAGCGTAATGGTTTTAGAAAACATTATTATTACTTTATAACAACATGATTATTAGCGTAATGGTTTTAGAAAACATTATTATTACTTTATAACAACATGATTATTAGCCTAATGGTTTTAGAACATTATTATTACTTTATAACAACATGATTATTAGCGTAATGGTTTTAGAACATTATTATTACTTTATAACAACATGATTATTAGCGTATGGTTTTAGAACATTATTATTACTTTATAACAACATGATTATTAGCGTAATGGTTTTAGAACATTATTATTACTTTATAACAACATGATTATTAGTGTAATGGGTTTAGAACAACATTATATTACTTTATAACAAGATTATTAGCGTAATGGTTTTAGAACATTATTATTACTTTATAACAACATGATTATTAGTGTAATGGGTTTAGAACAACATTATATTACTTTATAACAAGATTATTAGCGTAATGGTTTTAGAACATTATTATTACTTTATAACAACATGACTATTAGTGTAATGGGTTTAGAACAACATTATATTACTTTATAACAAGATTATTATTACTTTATAACAACATGATTATTAGTGTAATGGGTTTAGAACAACATTATATTACTTTATAACAAGATTATTAGCTTAATGGTTTTAGAAAACATTATTATTACTTTATAACAACATGATTATTAGTGTAATGGGTTTATAACAACATTATATTACTTTATAACAATATGATTATTAGCTTAATGGTTTTAGAACGACATTATTATTACTTTATAACAACATGATTATTAACGTAATGGTTTTAGAAAACATTATTATTACTTTATAACAACATGATTATTAGCTTTGTGGCTTTAGGACAAGACGATTATAGTTCAGTGGTATTAGGGTTGTGTGATCTTTGTATAGTTGTTTGTATAAGAGGATTTGAAATAATAATAATATTATTACCAGATTGTTTTTAAACATTACGATCATTAAGTGAAGTGAACACAATTGTCTTTATCATATAGTATTAAACTGTAAGTATTATTTCGTGTAACGTAAATTACAGTGAGATGGTTAGACTTTCCTTCTTGTCTATAATATAAACACTGAAGCGCTCTACTGATAAAAGAAAGGTCTTGGCGTGTTGACAACATTGTTAGGGCGGACTATTTTAGAATACACCTTTGTCCCTGAATCTTGTGCTAAACTACATCACGAGGAAAATTAATGTAAGGAAAAGTCGTGTAAAATTTATGACAATTCATGAGAGAACTGTGTCGATAAAATTCATAGTCATGCCAACCAACAGAAAATTTATCGGTAAAATTCATACAGTTATGCCAACCGACAGAAAAATTTATCGGTAAAATTCATACAGTCTTGCCAACCAACAGAAAAATATATCGGGAAAAGTAATATAGTCATGCCAATCAACAGAGAACTGCACCAGGAAAAGTAATATAGTCATGCCAATCAACAGAGAACTGCACCAGGAAAAGTAATATAGTCATGCCAATCAACAGAGAACTGCATCAGTAAGGCATGTAAAGTCGCCAGATCACGAAAGAACTATCTGTTATAGTCGTGTGAAGCCATAGAGAGAATTGTATCACAAAAAAGTCGTATAAAGCCATAAAGAGAACTGTTTCGCTAAAAAGTCGTATAAAGCCATAAAGAGAACGTTTAGCTAAAAAGTCGCGTGAAGAGACAGAGAGAATTGTTTAACGGGATAAACACCATGATAATTATGTGTGTGAATGTCTTGTATAAAAATATATATTATCGGGATGAAACGCCATGACAGTTATATGTGTTGATGACGTATTAAAATAAATATTAACAGGATGAAGCACCATGACAATTATATGTTGGATGTCTTGTATAAAAATAAATATTAACGGGATGAAACACCGTGACAATTATATGTTGAATGTCTTGTATAAAAATAAATATTAACGGGATGAAACACCATGACAATTATTTGTGTGAATATCTAAGAGATAAACCTTCCTATAGTCTTTCAAACGGTTTTTCATCTTGATCACTCGATAATGCCCAAACGCTTTAAAGAGATGACATGATAATTACCACAACTGTTATTGATCATTTGATAATGATAAGACATCTAACGTACTATTTATTGACACTAAGATGACATACTACAAAAACAGAGAAGTTAGTGCCTAACGTACTATTTATTGACACTAAGATGACATACTACAAGAACAGAGAAGTTAGTGCCTAACGTACTATTTATTGACACTAAGATGACATACTACAAAAACAGAGAAGTTAGTGCCTAACGTACTATTTATTGACACTAAGATGACATACTACAAGAACAGAGAAGTTAGTGCCTAACGTACTATTTATTGACACTAAGATGACATACTACAAGAACAGAGAAGTTAGTGCCTAACGTACTATTTATTGACACTAAGATGACATACTACAAGAACAGAGAAGTTAGTGCCTAACGTACTATTTATTGCTTTTGACAAGATGACGACAAACTACAAGAACAGAGAAATGAGTGCCTAGCATATTATTTATTGTCTGATAATAAAACAACATACTACTTGAAATGAATTCATTGCCCCTCTTCCCCAAAGTATTTGTGTCTGACCATCAAATAACGAAAATACAGAAATTATACGCTACTTACTAGTCGGACAGTTAAAAAGCGATGATCAACGCAATACAATACAATATTATATAATATTATTTTGCGCACTATGTGTGTGTGTGTGTGTGTGTGTGTGTGTGTGTGTGTGTGATTAATTATAATGTATTATCTTTTATACCACTTAAGGCGTGCAAGTACGTAAAATATAATAAAACCATTTTGCCTAGTCTGACAATCAAAACATTTTATTAAATTAAATTAACATTCAATTGTGCAAGTACTTATAAATTCTAATTATTTGTTTGTACAGTAAAACGCTCCGGTACAGAGAAGTGACAATAATGTCTTTTCTGATATTCATACTTCATTCAAATAATGGTATATAAATTATAATGTATCTCGTGAAATTCAGACTTAAATAATAAAGTGTTATATATATTTTTTTTGTCTCATGACCATCAAACTCAACTAATCAAGTGGAATATAAATTATAACTTATCTCTTGACCCTCAAACTTAAGTAATAAGTTGGTATATAAATTATAATGTCTCTATGACAATCAAATTTCATTGATAGAGAGATATACATTTATCATTTCTCTTGGCTGATAATCAGACTTTGATAATTGACTGAACATTAAATTATACAATGTTTCTTATGACAATGAAACATCATTACTAAATTGTAAATTAGTTCAACTGTCTATTGTTGCAATATAACGTATTAACCTGATTAAATAACAAATGAAAATGTGTCGTTTTTGACAATCAAAATTCAATAACAAAGTGAATTCTATTTTTTTTATTCTTATGGCATAAAACTGTATTAATACTTTTAAATATAAATTATAATGTGCATTCTATGAGGGTCAAACCTTACTAATGGAGTGAAGAGTGTAATAAATTATAAACGTTCTCTTATGTCAAACTTCATTAAAAGATAATTTACATTGTATGAATCTGAACATTCATTAATAAAGACAAATACAATCCATAAGAGAATTTCGACAATCAAACTTATTCATTAAAGGAGTAATATAATGTGTATCGAATGAATCAAACTTCTTCATTAATAGACTGACATGATGTCTCTTACGACAATCAAACATTCATTAAAGGAGTAATATAATGTGTATCGAATGAAATCAAGCTTCTTCATTAATAGACTGACATGATGTCTCTTACGACAATCAAACTTATTCAATAATTGAGTGACATATTATGTCTCGTATAACAACCAAACTTCTTCATTAATAAAGTGACGTAATATTTCTTTTACGACAGACTTTTCCTTAATAGAGTGACATAATATGTCTCGTATGACAACCAAACTTCTTCATTAATAAAGTGACGTAATATTTCTCTTACGACAGACTTTTCCTTAATAGAGTGACATAATATGTCTCTTAGGAGAATTCAAACTTCTTTATTAATAGAGTGACGTAATATGTCTCTTAGGAGAATTCAAACTTCTTTATTAATAGAGTGACGTAATATGTCTCTTACGAGAATTCAAACTTCTTTATTAATAGAGTGACGTAATGTGTCTCTTACGAGAATTCAAACTTCTTTATTATAATTTGTTGACTTTATTATGACTAATAATCGCTTTGAAATATTGATGTAAAAATTATAATTTGTTGACTGGATTATGACTGACAAGCGCTTTGAAACATTGATGTGAAAATGATAATTTGTTGACTGGATTATGACTGACAAGCGCTTTGAAACATTGATGTGAAAATTATAATTTGTTGACTTGATTATGACTGACAAGCGCAGAAGTGTATTAAAGTAAAACCTTAGCCAACAGTCTAGACTATTTGTTTATCAATTTTCATGAACAACGATCGCATTTAGCATGTGTTGGAGCGCAATTACGTACACAGACAGGACACATATATGATACATGTGTAGAAAGAAGACAAATGCGTACACAGACAGGACACATATATGATACATGTGTAGAAAGAAGACAAATGCGTACACAGACAGGACACATATATGATACATGTGTAGAAAGAAGACAAATGCGTACACAGACAGGACACATATATGATACATGTGTAGAAAGAAGACAAATGCGTACACAGACAGGACAAATATGATACATGTGTAGAAAGAAGACAATGATTTATTTATTATTATACTTAATTAATCTGTTTAATGCACTATTTATTATCATACTTAATTAAACTGTTCAATGCACTATTTAATATCATACTTAAACTGCACAATGCTATTTTATTATCATACAAAACTGTTTAATGCTACACTCATGATAGCACTAAAGGAGTACACTTATTATCATATTGAATGAGTTCAATGCTACATTTGTTATCATAGTAAAGGAATTGATTCTTTCATACTAATGAGTTCAATGCTGCACTTATTAAATTGCTATAACTGTCTACTGCTACACTAATTATCAAACTAAAGGAATTCAGTGCTGTACTTATTAAATTGCTATAACTGTCTACTGCTACATTAATTATCAAACTAAAGGAATTCAGTGCTGTACTTATTAAATTGCTATAACTGTGTACTGCTACACTAATTATCAAACGAAAGGAATTCAGTGCTGCACTTATTAAATTGCTTAACCTGTTTTGTGCTACACTAAATTATCACACTAAAGGAATTCAGTGTTATATTTATTATCATATATAAACATTTCAGCGCTACAGTTATTATAGTGAAGGATATCAATGCTACCTTATTATCATACTCCACTTGTTCGATCTATAATACACTAGGAATGCAATGTTATAATACACTAGGAATGCAATGTTATAATACGCTAGGAATGCAATGTTATAATACGCTAGGAATGCAATGTTATAATACACTAGGAATGCAATGTTATAATACACTAGGAATGCAATGTTATAATACACTAGGAATGCAATGTTATAATACACTAGGAATGCAATGCTATAATACGAAAAAAAATTGATTTTATCATACTGCAGGATTTTAATGCTACACTTATTATTCTACTCAATGAGATTATTGTTTATTATTTTACCAAACCAGTTATTATTCTACTCAATGAGATTATTGTTTATTATTTTACCAAACCAGTTATTATTCTACTCAATGAGATTATTGTTTATTATTTTACCAAACCAGTTATTATTCTACTCAATGAGATTATTGTTTATTATTTTACCAAACCAGTTCAGTGTTTAATTATGATCAGGTAAAAATTGTCAGTATTTCTTTAATATCATTCTAATGTGTTGATTGTTATCTTCTTGCTACACCAGTTCAGTGGGGTTTTTTTTTATTTTAATCATATTAAACCATTTAAGAGTTAGTTTATTATGAATTTTTTTTAAGTGCATCAATTATCTTAATACAAAAGTTCAAAGCTATAAATAGAATCACAGGACAGTCAAAGCAGAATCCTTTTTGAAAAGTGCAATCATTATCTTACTATGTATAGAAGTCAAAGCTATAAAGCTATAATTAAAGTCATACTGCATTCAAAGTAAAGTCGTTTAAATTTACATTTGTCACCCAATACCATTTCAGTATTTCATTATTATTTTATTATAATTACCATTATAATAAAGATCAGTTATAATTGTAATCACAAAGAGGCATAGCTAAAATATTTTGCACCTGGGGCGGATCCTTCCTTTGGCAACCTCAATAAATAATTTTTAGATTTAAGTACGCATAAAAATATATTACGTTTGCCAATCACCTGGCGTGACATCCCTTTTAGAATGCTTCTGATTCAAAGGTGTAGTTATTATAATAATTAGAAATTATATTTATTATAACAATAAAGCAGTACATTGTTGTCTTATTGTGAGAGTAGAATATTCTATTGTTTTCGTATTATCACTATAAAGTAATACAATATTTACTTATTACCACAATTAAACATTACAATATTTACTTATTACCAAAGCATTACAATGTTTAATTATTATAACAAAACAGTGTTTATTTATTATCACAATAAAGTATTACACAGTTTATTTTTTGTCAAAATAAAGCAATTAAATGCCAATCTTATCCTCTATGTCATATTAATCTCTGAAAATAACGTAATATAGATCTTTATAGAAATGTATTTATGTCAAAATATTTTCATTAATTTAATACTGTCTTAAATCAATGCACTTGATTGTTATTAAATCAATACTAGCAATGTTGCTGCTTGAGTTCTTTTCTATTTTGGCAATAAATAGTCACCAGAAGAATATCAGTCGATTTTTATTCATTATTTCGTGTATTTTCTTTCTTTTTATTATTTTACGTATGTGGTTTGTATGTGTATGGGTGCGCATGTGTGTGTGTGTGTGTGTGTGTGTGTGTGTGTGTGTGTGTGTTTAAGTAGTGGTCATATATAGCTTTAAGTTTTGATTTGACAGCTGGACGTCGAATTGTTTATCAACTATCAAGTAACCAGAACTCTAATTTTTAAAATTAGTTTACTACATTCGAGTGTCATCACCGACTTCAGGTGGACTGCATTGTATGTGCATATTTAAAGGTGGACTGCATTGTACTTGCATATTTAAAGGTGGACTGCATTGTACTTGCATATTTAAAGGTGGACTGCATTGTACTTGCATATTTAAAGGTGGACTGCATTGTACTTGCATATTTAAAGGTGGACTGCATTGTACTTGTATATTTAAAGGTGGATTTTATTCAGTTATAGGCAACCCTTATCCAGCCAGGTTTACTGCTCCATGTACAACCGAAATAGGGAGGGACCCATTCTCAAAACGCTCACCCCAAGAGACAATTGAAAAAGAGTAAAAGGTAAAATTCTCTATCACTTTTATCTCCCCTTGACATCACACTTGTCTCTGCTGGATACACCTTTGATCCAGCCAATTACTATTATGAATTTCTTAACAACTTCTGACCACCTCTTCTGGCCCAGTAACAACGCTTCCCATTGTATACCAAACACACACACACACACACACACACACACACACACACACACACACACACACACACACACACACACACACACACACACACCTGCATTGATCACTTGCCACGTTTACTGGTCATAGTCACGCAAATTTAAACAAACAAAACCTTTGCTCATCTAATTGACGCAATTTCCAAACGTTGGTCAGTAAATCTGTCACCATGCATGACTCATTCATTCAGGATCTCACTTCCAAAACAAGCATTATGCAATATCCACTTCATTTGAATTACAAATAGCGTTTCTTAAAATTGCATGTCATGAATATTTATATAATTAATATATGGGAAAATTTCCCCTCATTTGATAACTAGCACTTCTCAAACTGTCTACCAGCACTTTTCAAAATGTGTACTAGTACTTCTTATGAGAACATGACATGCAAATTTGTTGTTGCTGTTGTTGTTGTTGGTGGTGGTGTTATTGTTGTTGCAATTATTGCTTCTAAAATAGACAATCAAACAAGGAATATAACAACTTATTTTTACGATATAAGTATAAATTTTAGACTATCAAACAAGGAATATAACAACTTATTTTTACGATATAAGTATAGATTTAAATGTATTTACAAGTAGACTATCAAACAAGGAATATAACAACTTATTTTTACGATATAAGTATAGATTTAAATGTATTTACAAGTCGTGCCTATCTTGACTGGTATTCGTGTATGTGTTATAGTGCTGGTCAGACAAGACTTGCATTACACAAATCAAATCTACTTCAAGTAGAGCTATAATAATTATTTTAGACGGATAATGTCTTTCATAAAACAAATCAAGTCTACCTCAAGTACAGCCATAATAATTATTTTAGACAGATAGTGTCTTTCATAAAAAAAATCAAGTCTATCTCAAGTACAGCCATAATAATTATTTTAGACAGATAATGTCTTTCATAAAACAAATCAAGTGAACCTCAAATAGAGCTGTAGTAATTATTTTAGACAACTTTCATATTAAAATCAAGTCTACCTCAAGTACAGCCATAATAATTATTTTAGACAGATAATGTCTTTCATAAAACAAATCAAGTCTACCTCAAGTACAACCATAATAATTATTTTAGACAGATAATGTCTTTCATAAAACAAATACCTTAGATAGTGGAAACAGTTTTACCGGAAACTTTTCTGTTCCTTTTCTTTCTTTCTTTTTAAAGACGGTAATTCTGTGCTTACAAATAATCAAGACTACCATATACATAGATGCTAAACTCTTTCTACCTATAGCCATAGACGGTGATATGCTTCTTAAAACTCTCAAATTTACTTGCGAGCAAAGATATTTTTTTTAGTTGTCTTAATATAATGAAAACTTTGTAATAGACTGTTAAGGGCAAATACACGACTAGTATATAATGAAAACTTTGTAATAGACTGTTAAGGGCAAATACACGACTAGTAATACTGTTACGGGCAAATACACGACTAGTATATAATAAAAACTTTGTAATAGACTATTAAGGGCAAATACACGACTAGTAATACTGTTAAGGGCAAATACACGACTAGTAATACTGTTAAGGGCAAATACACGACTAGTAATACTGTTAAGGGCAAATACACGACTAGTATATCTCTAATACGAAACTGTAGGTATAACTGACATAAATTAAGTTTATGAAATAAATATTTATATTTTTTGGTAGTAAGAGTAAAATTAATAAAAGAGGTAATAACAGCAGAAGAAGTAATAGTATTAGAATGGTGTTCGTGATAGCAGAAATAGTAATAGTAGTTGTTGTAGTAACAGCAGCAGCTAGTGCTTAAATGTTGTAGTAGACCCAAAAGGCTGTGCCTAAAGCACTAATATGTAGTAGACCCAAAAGGCTGTGCCTAAAGCACTAATATGTAGTAGACCCTAAAGCACTAATATGTAGTAGACCCAAAAGGCTGTGCCTAAAGCACTAATATGTAGTAGACCCAAAAGGCTGTGCCTAAAGCACTAATATGTAGTAGACCCTAAAGCACTAATATGTAGTAGACCCAAAAGGCTGTGCCTAAAGCACTAATATGTAGTAGACCCTAAAGCATTAATATGTAGCTGTATGCCTGTGCTAAAAGTATTCGTAAAAAATGTTATCATGCTCTGCTACAGTATTAGTAAATGTAACTGTGATGTCTCTGCTACAGTATTAGTAAATGTAGTAGTAATGGCTGTGAATTATTCAGGCGTGATTCAAATAATAATAATAATAAATTATATATATATGCATATATTTCATAATTTTAGCGAATACTGTTAAGAGACCCATTCTTAAAGGCTATTTAACATTAACCCACTATCCTCGTCAAATATTGCAACAAAAACAAGAACGGCAATCACAAATATAATGCCGTACATAATTGTTTTTGAAAAAATTTAAATTTGAGGAGTAAAGAACATAATTATTTGTTTTAAGAATTATGTAAAAGATATTAACGCTTCCTATGCATTGAAACTTATATAAATGAAAAACATGTTTAGTATTATCCGGAAAGCGTAATGTATAACTCTCTACAGCAATGGAGACATAAAACATATTTTGATCAATTTAATGTCTGCTTGTCTGGAGGAATTTGTGCATAAAACAGGTTTTGATCAATGTAATATGTTTGAATTGAGCAATGTAAACATAAAACATGTCAGTGAAAAGATCTGACTGACTTAAATGTATAAAGTATGACATGTATTAATCATAATAAAGACTCTCACTTAAGCACTGTACAAATAAAGAGTGATATCAATCAGTATAAAGACTCTCACTTAAGCACTATATAAATAAAGAGTGGTATTAATAAGTATAAAGACTCTCACTTAAGCACTATACAAATATATAAAGAGTGGTATTAATCAGTATAAAGACTCTCACTTAAGCACTGTACAAATATATAAAGAGTGGTATTAATCATAATAAAGACTCTCACTTAAGCACTGTACAAATAAAGAGTGGTATCAATCAGTATAAAGACTCTCACTTAAGCACTATATAAATAAAGAGTGGTATTAATAAGTATAAAGACTCTCACTTAAGCACTGTACAAATATATAAAGAGTGGTATTAATCAGTATAAAGACTCTCACTTAAGCACTGTACAAATATATAAAGAGTGGTATTAATCAGTATAAAGACTCTCACTTAAGCACTGTATAAATAAAGTGTGCACGGAATCAGTATAGATGGAAGGTTTCAGTGTTAACACGTTCCTGTTTATTACTTTCAAACATGTTTTCAGTCCTTTTGAATGGCAAATGTTACATTGGAACATGTTGGTTAATCGTCATTTATTTAGTAATTGAAACGTTTTCAACGCAAATTTCTTGACCTCTTGTTTGAGAAAATGTATGCCCTGGTACAACAATCACTGCGAAATACATCAGTGTCAAATTAAAGAGGAGTGTCACTCCTCAACATAATCAGATACATAAATGATCAAGCCACACAGAAGTGTCACTCCTAAACAACGTAACTATATACATCTATAATCAACTTACACAGTAATGTCAAGTCTTCAGCAATGTAACTATATACATCTATAATCAACTTACACAGTAAGGTCAAGTCTTCAGCAATGTAAAATAGATAATAATCATATTCGAATAATGACAATACTACTTGCCAGTAAGCACACAAATCACATTTGAATAGTCACACAAATTAAATATAAAATTATTAATAATTCAATTTGTAAGTTTGTGTGTATGTTCATGTATTTATAAAATCAATTTAATTTAATAATTGTTAATGCTTGTTTGCTTGTGTACTTTTTCATGGTTCCTTATATTGTTGACTGTTTGAAATGCGCATAGGAAGAAACATACCTTCATCAGCAATATTGTGTTTGTAACCAAAATTGACGTCTTCTCCGGGTCGCGTAACTCCATGGAAACGAGGTGCAGCGGGTGAAATAGTTTGTGGGACAGGAGGTTGAGATGCCAGGTCGAATCGCCAGGGACAGAAAGTCGTCCCTCCTGTGGCGCCATTTTGCTGTTCGCGAAGGAAGGACGACGTTTGTCCGTCAACTCCAACACGGTGTGAAGACATCGAGGCGTTGCCAGTGCTCAGTCCTGGCAAATGGTACATTCCAGACAAAGAAGATGGCACCACGGAGTTAGTGTCCATGATTTCAGGGCTAGCTCCGTTCTGGCGACAGGAGTTGAGACCCAGAAGTTCCTGGATGGCAAAGGATGAGCGCTGCTGCGAGTACATTTGACTGAAGTGGTGGTTGCTTGCATTATAGTGATGATTCTGGAACGGTGACATTTGTCCGGCTGTAGCAGAGCTCAGCAGGCCGTTCATCATCTTGACTATTTAATCCCTTCTCAAAATTCAAAAGAATCTTTTCAGCACTACAGTGATTTAGTTATGAAATTTAGAATCTGTAAAGAATGAATTCTCCCCCTTTAGTTATGTTCTTATTTGAAAATGTAGCGCAACACAAAAACTTAAAAAGAAGAAAACAAAAATAATATAACTGAAAGTAGGCATAACATATATCATTACGGTAACAACTTATTATACACCGTGTTAACGTAATAACGTAATACCTTTTCGCTGGTGATGATTATTTATATAAACAAGAACGAAATCCTTTAGATTTTAAAAAAATCCCCGTCCTTGACCGAAGTGCGAACTTAATTGCCTCTTGAGTACGAAGTAAAATACCACTGATATTTCCTGCAAGAACAAAATTCCCTGCAGGCGATGCTAGTATTGTCGTAGATTCCGTTAATAGACACAGTCGGAGAGGTCTAATTTCACTGAACGTAAACCGTACAGGGATATAAGATCACCTGGGTTGAGGAAAATCCAGCGTTAACAGGTCTTACAAGTGCATACATCCGCTAGTCTAGCGACCAGACGGGTCTAGAATGGCCAGCGGCTTGTCAAAGAGAAAATTATGATTAGTTGCTAATCCTTGACAGACTCTGAGATGCGATGTCCGCAATTTATGGGCGATTAACCTTCTGACGTAACGATACCAGTTTGTGACAGTTTCTTCATGAAGCCCCGCCCCTTGACAGCCCTTAAGCCCAGCCCGTCTTGAGCTGGAAGAACTGTGGTAATTGGCCATTGTCTCTTATCAACCTCCTCCTACCCGGGGCCAAGTGACAGCGGGCGAGTGTCAGAGAGCACTGGCTGCTTGTCAGCACCTGTCAATCAGTCTTGTTCAGTACTTGCCCAGCTCTCTGACAGACTCCATTCTCCCACTTAATAAGCGTGCGTGTGTGCGAGTGCGTGTGTGCGAGTGCGTGTGCGTGTGTGCCTGTGTTGGGATGGTGATGAAGAACCAGAAAGTTGAGACTGGTCAGTATACTTTTAAGTTGGTCGGTTAAAGTGAAAGCTCTTACCATAACTGAAGACTAGTACATTCGGGGTATATGCACGATTCAAGAGGGTAGATACGCACATAGCAAGTTATCAACCAGATGACGTATGCTTTTGTTAAGCAAGTCCAGTGAGTACAATACAGAGACTGCCGTATAGTAACAATGCAACATTATTTTGTATTCACGGGCTTGAACAATGAGGCAGTAACAAGTTTTATTCACGCCACATTGCAAATGATGATAATCACGCACCATAGCTAGCAACATTTTAGCTGTTGTCATCAAGGGAACTTAGGGCCGATTGGTACTAGCAACATTTTAGCTGTTGTCATCAAGGGAACTTAGGGCCGATTGGTACTAGCAAAGCCCCTGTTGAAAGGATGTGTGGCTAACCGGTAATAACGCCTCTGTACCTTGACCGGAAGTAAAACGGAAGCCCATTTTGTTGTAAAAAGGCCAAGTAGTGACGTTATAGAATGGTGTATTTTGAAAAACGAATATTGATGACAAAGACTGTGTTCTCAAGGTCGGATAGTAACGATACAGATTTCTGTATTCTAAAAGTCGTGTAGTGATGGAAACGATTTTTATTTTAAAGGTCGAAAGTGGTGATAACAGACCGCTGTCTTTTAAAGGTCGAATAGTAATGATAACTGTTCGCTGTCTTTTAAAGTGGTGATAACAGTTCGCTGTTTTTTAAAGGTCGAATAGTGATGATAACTGTTCGCTGTCTTTTAAAGGTCGAAAGTGGTGATAACAGACCGCTGTCTTTTAAAGATTGAAAGTGGTGATAACAGACCGCTGTTTTTTAAAGGTTGAATAGTGATGATAACTGTTCGCTGTTTTTTAAAGGTCGAATAGTGATGATAATTGTTCGATGTCTTTTAAAGGTCGAAAGTGGTGATAACAGACCAGTGTCTTTTAAAGGTCGAATAGTGATGATAAATGTTCGCTGTTTTTTAAGGTCGAATATTGGCCATACAGACTTTTGTATTATATATATATTGGCCATACAGACTTTTGTATTATATATATATTGGCCATACAGACTTTTGTATTATATATATATTGGCCATACAGACTTTTGTATTATATATATAGTGGCCATACAGACTTTTGTATTATATATATATTGGCCATACAGACTTTTGTATTATATATATAGTGGCCATACAGACTTTTGTATTATATATTGGCCATACAGACTTTTGTATTATATATATTGGCCATACAGACTTTGTATTATATATATATTGGCCATACAGACTTTTGTATTATATATATATTGGCCATACAGACTTTTGTATTATATATATATATATTGGCCATACAGACTTTTGTATTATATATACATTGGCCATACAGACTTTTGTATTATATATATATTGGCCATACAGACATTTGTATTATATATATTGGCCATACAGACTTTTGTATTATATATACATGCGGAATAAAGCGTCGACAAAGACTGATACTTTGAAAGACGGATAGTATGAATCCTAAAACATATTTTCGAAATGTAAAGTTGTACTAACAATATGGTGTGGTTTGCTTCTAAATGTCTAAACACTAAGACACAATTTATTTCTTAAGCGAATGGCACTGTACAACCTATTTATTTATAATGGTAAGTGGCACTGTACAACCTATTTATTTATAATGGTAAGTGGTAAGTACATAGATTTATTTGTAGAGTGAGTAGAACAGCAGTCGTGATTTGTTTATAACACCTGTTGAATGTGAAAGGCTCTATGGTGTTGATAAATTTTGAGCAGTATTGCTGTGTTCACAAAGTAGGTATGGGTCTGCTGTGTTTATAAAGTGTTAACGGTACTGCTATGTTCATAAAGTGTTAACGATACTGCTGTGTTCATAAAGTGTTAACGGTACTGCTGTGTTCATAAAGTGTTAACGGTACTGGTGTTCATAAAGTGTAAGGCATCAATATATGGAACAGTGACAGTCCCAGAGAAAAATTACTTACTTTTTACTAATTAGTCAAACAAACGATGCAGTCAAATAACTGCATAGCTGTAATGTATTCACAGATAAAATTAGGATCTGTCTGATAAGTAAGAACCATTAAAGTAATTATTAAAAGCAAATTATAGAAAGCATCATCATTACTACCTACACAGGAAACAGCCACAATGGATTAAAAAGACACACCCACTATAATAAAAGACTGTACATTAAAATAAAATAGGAAAGCAGAAACGGTTGGTAATATAATTTTACACAAAAGTCAAAGAAATATTTTCTCACATTTTGAAAAATAATTTTAAATTACATAAATGGATAAATATAAGTTACTTACCTCATGATACTGTAAAAGTGACAGTTCAAAGTCATCTATTAAAATGGCGAAAACTTGTCAATTCATCTCTAGTCAACATGTATATCTTTCCACAAACATAGAAAACACTGACACGCTGTTCTTCTCTTGAAGCCAACATAAGCACCTTCTTTCAGTGCGTCAGTTCAGTTAAGCAGAGCAAAAATTGTAGCAATTTCTAGTAACTTCACTGTACCCAAAATTGCCCATATAATCAGCATACATTGCCTGATACATCAAAAGAGTGTAGTGTATTCCTATACGTTTACACAACTTCTTCCCACCTCTGATACAGACGATCGTAGCAGTTCACAATCAGTGAATCAGGCAATTCAAATAACAGGAGGAGAGAAAGGCTGCTTTACTCTGAAAAATATAATCAGGAGCAAACATAAGTTTCCACTTTATAGCTTTATAACTCCATTCTTTTTTACATTCCAGTCTCAACTTACAGTTTCCTGCAATGGTATTTATTAGCCCTAGCACAATAAGTATGCAGTAAAGAGACTGTTGATGGTGATTTTTCCAAAAATAGATTTGGAAAACGAGAAAAAATATTGAACAACATCTATGTATGTTTGTGAGCAATAGCAATCTAACAGTAGTGGATTATGTTAACCGAATGAATATTTTAGGGCAGGATCCCATGCATTTAGTTAAATTGTGCTACAGCCCATTTATCACAAAATAACCCCTTTATCTTCTTTTGTCAATATAAATAATTACAATTGTTACTTCTTACACATCTTTCGTTTATTCTTTATCTTTTCATTTTGTTCATCTTGTAATATTTATATATTATCCTTACATAAATAACGTCAGCGGCAATCATGAGAACTTGTCATGTATCGACACAATGTTTATCATCCATAGTATTAAACACTACAAAGGGACGGCTTTAACCAGGCAGAGCGAATTGTTAACCACGAGCATTACAATATACTTCCATAGTATTAAACATTGCAAAGGAATGGCTTTAGCGTTCGTAATACTTGGCACGTTTCACATTGTCATGAGTTTAACGACAAGCATCTTGGAGTCGGTGTTAAATAAGTAACTAAGTAACATACTGTTACGTTGTTTTTTCTTCATCAATAATACGGGAATCACTGTTTCACAAATATCATCTGTTCTTAAATTCCCCTATACAGTATTTCAAACGGCTAAATCCCTAGACAATCCCTACACGCAGATAGACATGCGGGTAAATATCTACACTCATCACGTCATCAGTCCACCACTTAGTACTTAACACAATTGGTAAAAGTAGAGATTGGGTTTCTTAAGTAATGTTCATCTCCTTTCCATCTGTTAAAAAAGTAAGTTGATGCTTTTGTAGGCAGGTGACAACTGTAGACTAGATACTCAATAACTAGTTAAATATGACAACTGTAGACTAGATACTCAATAATTAGTTAAATGTGATAACTGTAGACTAGATACTCAATAATTAGTTAAATGTGACAACTATAGACTATATACTCAATAACTAACTAGTTAAATGTAACAACTGTAGACTAGATACTCAATATCTAGTTAAATGTGACAACTATAGACTAGATACTCAATAACTAACTAGTTAAATGTGACAACTGTAGACTAGATACTCAATAACTAACTAGTTAAATGTGACAACTGTAGACTAGATACTCAATAACTAGTTAAATGTGATAACTGTAGACTAGATACTGAATATCTAGTTAAATGTGACAACTGTAGACTAGATACTCAATAACTAACTAGTTAAATGTGACAACTGTAGACTAGATACTCAATAATTAGTTAAATGTGATAACTGTAGACTAGATACTCAATAATTAGTTAAATGTGACAACTATAGACTATATACTCAATAACTAACTAGTTAAATGTAACAACTGTAGACTAGATACTCAATATCTAGTTAAATGTGACAACTGTAGACTAGATACTCAATAACTAACTAGTTAAATGTGACAACTGTAGACTAGATACTCAATAACTAACTAGTTAAATGTGACAACTGTAGACTAGATACTCAATAACTAGTTAAATGTGATAACTGTAGACTAGATACTGAATATCTAGTTAAATGTGACAACTGTAGACTAGATACTCAATAACTAACTAGTTAAATGTGACAACTGTAGACTAGATACTAATAACTAGTTAAATGTGACAACTGTAGACTAGATACTCAATAACTAGTTAAATGTGACAACTGTAGACTAGATACTCAATAACTAGTTAAATGTAACAACTGTAGACTAGATACTCAATAACTAGTTAAATGTGACAACTGTAGACTAGATACTCAATAACTAACTAGTTAAATGTGACAACTGTAGACTAGATACTTAATAACTAACTAGTTAAATGTGACAACTATATCTTTACATACGTGATCGTATACACCCATTACTAGAAAATTGTCTGAAATACATTCAAGGTCGTGAAATATGTCTACTGTATTCATTTTCAGACACTATAGTGTGCTGAAATGTGTCTCAAATAAATAACTCGGCGAATGTGTGAAATGTGTCTTGATAAATAACTCGGCGAATGTGTGAAATGTGTCTTGATAAATAACTCAGCGAATGTTATACAAAGTGCAAGAAGTTTAATTTTCATTTTCTAAGGATCAGCTGCAACTTATTACTAAATATTTCGAAACTGTCTGCCTTTTACACTTTCGTCTGGCAAGATCTGGTTATATATACAACTGGCTTGCAATAAATAGAACCACTGAAAAGAACTGGTTACATATACAATTGGCATGCAATGAGAACCACTGAAAAGAACTGGTTATATATATATATATATATACAACTGGCATGCAATGAATAGAACCACTGAAAAGAACTAGTTATATATACAACTGGCATGCAATGAGAATCACTGAAAAGAACTGGTTACTTATACAACTGGCATGCAATGAGAACCACTGAAAAGAACTGGTTACATATACAACTGGCATGCAATGAATAGAACCACTGAAAAGAATGGTTACATATACAACTGGCATGCAATGAATAGAACCACTAAAAAGAATTGGTTACATATACAACTGGCATGCAATGAGAACCACTGAAAAGAACTGGTTATATATATATATATACAACTGGCATGCAATGAATAGAACCACTGAAAAGAACTAGTTATATATACAACTGGCATGCAATGAGAATCACTGAAAAGAACTGGTTACTTATACAACTGGCATGCAATGAGAACCACTGAAAAGAACTGGTTACATATACAACTGGCATGCAATGAATAGAACCACTGAAAAGAATGGTTACATATACAACTGGCATGCAATGAATAGAACCACTGAAAAGAATTGGTTACATATACAACTGGCATGCAATGAATAGAACCACTGAAAAGAATTTGTTACATATACAAACTGGCATGCAATGAGAACCACTGAAGAAATGCTTACTACTAGTTTTTAATTTATTTCTTGTTTTCTCAGCTTCACATTTTCGCAGATTTTACAGACGTATTGAAGAGTTTATTATCATGTGAAGAAAATATAATGTATACAGGGAATACACACACACACACACACACACACACACACACACACACACACACACACACACACACACACACACACTTGGTATGCATGGCCAGTGACAGCAATTGAATACCTCACTCTGTATTGATAAGGAAAAGCTTACTTTGTTGTTTACAGTGGATTAATTTAATATTGTTACTTTGGTTCTAGTGGGTGGAACTACTTAATACTGTTACTTTTGGATTGGTCGGTAAAATTGTTGCAATGATTAGTTATGTATTTGTCAATGAACATATTTCATAATGTAACTTTTGGATTGGTCGGTAAAATTGTTGCAATGATTAGTTATGTATTTGTCAATGAACATATTTCATAATGTAACTTTTCGTACTGATCGGTAAAAGTATTGCAATGATTAGTTATGTATTTCAAATATAACTTTTGGTACTGATCGGTAAAAGCATTTATTTCATATTGTTACAGATTTGTACAAGTACATCTTTATCTCTTTAAATAGATTTGTACAAGTACATCTTTATCTCTTTAAATAGATTTGTACAAGTACATCTTTATATCTTTAAATAGATTTGTACAAGTACATCTTTATCTCTTTAAATAGATTTGTACAAGTACATCTTTATCTCTTTAAATAGATTTGTACAAGTACATCTTTATCTCTTTAAATAGATTTGTACAAGTACATCTTTATCTCTTTAAATAGATTTGTACAAGTACATCTTAGTCTATTTAAATAGATTTGTACATGTACATCTTTATCTCTTTAAATAGATTTGTACAAGTACATCTTAGTCTATTTAAATAGATTTGTACAAGTATATTTTAGTCTCTTTAAATAAATTTGTAGACGTATCAGTTTAAATTAACTAAGAACAACTTAGTCCCTGTAAACTTATTTCAAAAAGGTTTCATCTAACTTTTGTGATTAATTACCTTAAAAGTTCCTTTGCGTCATTGAAATAATTTTAAAAGTCACTTTGTTTTATTGAAAGAAATCATGAAGTTACTTTATATATTGTCATTGAAAGAAATCATGAAGTTACTTTATATATTGTCATTGAAAGAGTTATTGAAGCCACTTTATTGAATGTTGAAAAAATTCTTGAAGTTACGTTATTTAATAACATTGACAAATTTTAAGAAGTTATTTTATTTGATTGTCATTGAAAGATTACATAAAATCAGTTTATGTAACCTAAACGTTTCATGAAGTCAGTTTTACTTAGAGCCATTGAATACGATCTCAAACAATCACTTGATTTAGTGCCATTGAAAGAATCTCATGCAATCACTTGAATTAGTGCCATTGAAAGAATCTCATGCAATCACTTGATTTAGTGCCATTGAAAGAATCTCATGCAATCACTTGATTTAGTGCCATTGAAAGAATCTCATGCAATCACTTGATTTAGGTTAAATGAAAGTTTTATTAAGGAGGTTTGTGTCATTTAAATGATTAATAAAGTCATTTTATTTGTCTTCATTGACACAATTTCATTAAAGGTATTTCAAAAATTCACTTTAATTAACATCACTGACAGACTTTTTAAATTTATCAATGAATAGATTTTATGAACTTTTATTTTTATTTTTTTAAGTGATTGGATGTTTGTGCATAATGATAAAATTGACGCAGAATTATAAGTATAGTGAGACGATCTAGCGATAGGTTTAACTCACAGGATGTCACACATCAGTGAATAGCACAATAGGTTTAACTGACAGGATGTTACACATCACTGAATAGCACAATAGGTTTAACTCACAGGATGTGTAATAGGTTTAACTCACAGGATGTCACACATCATTGAATAGCACAATAGGTTTAACTCACAGGATGTATAATAGGTTTAACTCACAGGATGTATAATAGGTTTAAATGACAGGATGTTACACATCACTGAATAGCACAATAGGTTTAACTCACAGGATGTGTAATAGGTTTAACTCACAGGATGTCACACATCATTGAATAGCACAATAGGTTTAACTCACAGGATGTATAATAGGTTTAACTCACAGGATGTATAATAGGTTTAAATGACAGGATGTTACACATCACTGAATAGCACAATAGGTTTAACTCACAGGATGTATAATAGGTTTAAATGACAGGATGTTACACATCACTGACTACAATAATAGGTTTAACTGACAGAATGTCAGACATCACTGAATATCATAATATTAAATCTTTTTGATAAACGGTGAAAGAATAAAACTGATATAATATTTCCTGACATTGATGGAAATCTATTTCTTTTGAATGACATTATATCAGATTTTCAGTGTAGGAATTTAAATTATATCCATTTCTTGTGAATGACTTTATGTCAGATTTTCAGTGTAGGAATTTAAATTACATCCGATTTCTTGTTAATAAATATAAACGTTGACTTATCTGGCATATTGTGAATGAATAGGCCTACAATTGAAATTTTGTCTGCCTTTCCTGTGAATGAATAGACCTACAATTGAAATTTTGTCTGCCTTTCCTGTGAATGAATAGACCTACAATTGAAATTTTGTCTGCCTTTCCTGTGAATGAATAGACCTACAATTGAAATTTTGTCTGCCTTTCCTGTGAATGAATAGACCTACAATTGAAATTTTGTCTGCCTTTCCTGTGAATGAATAGACCTACAATTGAAATTTTGTCTGCCTTTCCTGTGAATGAATAGACCTACAATTGAAATTTTGTCTGCCTTTCCAGTGAATGAGTGCGACTGATGAATTGTCTTATTTTCTGCGAACACTATCACTAAAATGAAAAGCGATAGTTGCAAATGTTATCAACTTTTCGATTGCTTCTTCTTCACCAACCCGTCAGTGCTATTGTTAGGGAAGAGGTAGGGTTTATGGCGCGGTGAAGAGAGTTTAACTTCTATGAACCTGCCTGTGGCTATTTTAGGAAGAGGCGGGGCTTGTGGTCCGGTGAAGAGAGCTTTAAAAAAGGAAATATAAGGCATCAGCCTCCAAATGAATGTTTTAAAGAAGACAAGATACAGAATTGAGCACTGACGAATGTTTTGAAGAAGACAAGATATGGAATCGAGCCGTGAAGAAAGTTTTGAAGAAGACAAGATACAGATTCAGTCCTTGAATGAGAGTTTTGAAACAGGAAAGATGGAGAAAGACTAGGGTCACGGAACAAAGAATGGAATGATATTGACAGACCTCCCGGATAGCTCATCTTCATCTTCATCGAAATGTTAGTTTTAAATTTAATTTATGTTACGCTGGCGACGAAACATAGTTCAAAAGAGTCACTGCACAAAGAGTGTGCTGTCCAACACAATTATTCATAACGCCCAGTGCAAGAGAGTCACTGCACTGAGAGTGTGCTGTCCAAAACAATTATTCATAACGCCCAGTGCAAGAGAGTCACTGCACTGAGAGTGTGCTGTCCAAAACAATTATTCATAACGCCAAGTGCAAGAGAGTCACTGCACTGAGAGTGTGCTGTCCAAAACAATTATTCATAACGCCTAGTGCAAGAGAGTCACTGCACAAAGTGGGGGTGTCTGTCCAACACAATTATTCATGACGCCAAACGCCCAGTGCAAAAAAGTCAATGCACAAAGAGTGTGCTGTCCAACACAAATATTCATGAAGCCCAGTGCAAAAGAGTCACTGCACAGAGAGTGTGCTGTCCAACACAATTATTCATGAAGCCCAGTGCAAAAGAATCATGCATAAAGAGTGTGCCATCCGTGACGTTTTACTGTGATGTGGAAAAAATGTTAATTCTCCACCATCCTGGACCACCTGTAATCTTAGGCTATTCCCAAAACACACCTTCTGGCTGCCACACATGTTAGAAAGATGAACAATAGATAGGTAGATTAGAAAAGTGATACTTCTAGAAGATAGCTCGAGCCCCTGATACATACAGCCATGATAGTATGTAAACAGTCTACTACAACATGTAAGTGAGTCACGCTAACACGAGTGGTCTATGTATCAACAATAAATGTATTCAACAAGAAATAACATAAGACAGCAAGGTTACATATAGCAAACAGTACAACAGTTACAGTTTATATATATAGTTATAGTGCCTAATCACGACCATGTGGTGTCGTAAGAGAATATTCATTTGGAAAGTGTAGTAGTTATTTTGGATCGTTTGTTTAAGCGAGCTATAAATAAGATTATAAGAGAACACACTGAAGATTTCTGAGTAAACTCTAAAGGTACTTAGGTAGAGTTTGTTTACAGTTTGACTGAAGCTGTGGTTGTGATTTTATAATTATGTAACTTTAGACCACAATACGTGTAGTCTAATGGCTCGGTGAATGTCGTTTGCAGACGCACATAGTCTGTTGAACTGGTCTTTGGCCCATGGGTCATTCTGCTCTGGTGTTGCTTGTGGCTCAGTGCTGTCAAACCAACAACAAACATAAAGTGGCATCCAAGATAAAGTCTCTGATAAAATGCCGTTCTACCAATAAAATACACTTGAGCTAAGAAATTGTCCTCATCTGTTCTTTGACAGAACACTATAACTTACATGGTCATCATATATTTAAATATCAAAAGTGAAATAAAACAATATATAGTTAAAGTTAAGAGTTAAAAAT
Source organism: Sinotaia quadrata (assembly GCA_028829895.1). Lineage (NCBI taxonomy): Eukaryota > Metazoa > Mollusca > Gastropoda > Architaenioglossa > Viviparidae > Sinotaia > Sinotaia quadrata. Next base: position 33,613,451 of record CM054177.1, on the reverse strand, counting down.
GAATGTAATATTAGTTGGGTAAGCAAAACCACATACGTTTGGCAGTAATATATATGATTTCCTTCTGTGTTGATTATCAGCGATAAGGTTAATAGTATAAGAATACTTTGTTAATACTGGGGGTCAAAATATGTGTTTCCTCAAAGGTCAGCTGCATTCGACCCACATTTTATAATTCAGTTTCTGGTACATTTGTTCACATGGCTGAGCTGTGTTTTGATTGGTTAATTTAATGATTATCTGGAACATTCAGGTATGTTTCCATCCTGGTAATAAGGGTCAGCTTTTCTAGAAGTTGTGTTTATGTGTAGTCTATTTATAGAGGGGTAGGTGTGGGCTACATAAGCCATTATGTGACACCATCCAAAATATCATTGTTGATGAAGTGGGACTCATTTAGGACAGTAATTGAAGAATACTTATCAGATTCTTACTTGGTGATGACTAAAACTGAAATGAATTAGTACACAAAGATTACGCAATGAAGGGTGACCTGAGACTCAAACCTAGTGATGCTTGAAGAATAAATTTTGTAGGAATCATTTCTTATGACATGACAATCATAAGTGTTAATGATTTAAAAACAACCTATTAAACTCACCATTGATAATGATGCATGACACTCATAAGTGTTAATGATTTAAAAACAACCTATTAAACTCACCATTGATAATGATGCAACCTCATTCTAATTAGTACACTATGAATGCACTATCAAGCATAAAACCATTAATACTACAGACTATTACATAAAGACGGACTATCAAACAAAGTTGTTGAAAACGCAAACTAGTATATTAATACTGTAATGCACAATCTTGTTGATGACGACAAACTAGTTTATTAAGTTGGAACTATCAATCAATTTTGTTAATGAGACAAACTAATATATTAAGATCGACTGTCAAAAGACAGGTGACTACGTAAACCTCAATCAAAAGACAGGCGACTACGTAAACCTCAATCAAAAGACAGGCGACTACGTAAACCTCAATCAAAAGACAGGCGACTACGTAAACCTCAGTCAAACAGCGAGGACGTAGTTTAAAAATTAAAACAAAATACTTGCCCTACTTGAACGAACCTGACTCGAGTAATTACTCGATTTCTCTTTCCCATTTGATCTGCCCTCTTCATTAGCTGAACTGTTGTTTAAAAGTCAAACACGCCACCGCTGTCAGAGTTAGGTGCCAGAAAGGTAAGTCGGTTCACTCTCTGATCTGTCTTGCAGGATCGTGTTCCCAATGGCAGTGCTGCAGGCAAGAACTGATATGACAAATTGGCGAATGTATGCGGATCTCGCCATACACATTTCAAAGTTAAAAGTCATTTCCTTTAATCAAAAATAGTTTTGTCTTCTAAAAGAATAAAAACACGGAATTTTCAGCAATCAGTCGCGCAAACTACACTACTGCTTTTCTGCACGCCAATGAGAATAATAAGTGGTAAAATGTACAAAGTGGGCGTATAGTTAACCATGATAAAGCCTGGTTATGGACATATGATCGTGTAGCTAGCTATAAGCGATAAGGCAGTTAATGTACCTCTGATCATGTAGCTAGCTATAAGCTATAAGGCAGTTAATGTATCTCTGATCATGTAGCTAGCTATAAGCTATAAGGCAGTTAATGTATCTCTGATCATGTAGCTAGCTATAAGCTATAAGGCAGTTAATGTACCTCTGATCATGTAGCTAGCTATAAGCTATAATGTGATTAATCGGCCTCTTAATCATGTAGCTAGCTATAAGCTATAATGTGGTTAATCGACCTCTTATCTGTAGCTAGATTCAAACTGCATTGTGATTAATAGAACTATGGTCATGTAGCTAGCTATAAGATGTAATGTTGTTAATGGACCTCTGATCATATAGCTAGCTATAAACTGTGTCACGTGTCCGGTTATGTTTAACGATTCTGTCCTAAGTTAGATTCTCAAATATCAATATTGGTTATTGATTAACTTTAATAATAACAACAGCCGGACGGCCTGACCTATCTTCTACAAGTATGCCAGAGATTCAGGCTATTATGCAACGACACACCACCAGATAAATCAGTTGACGTGCCCAAGTTAGTCACGTTATCTTCCCCTTTATTTATTAGTTAAGATTGTAATTCTATTATGCCGGCTCCGCCCCTAACTAGCTTTCATCAGTGGTCGTTACATCAAATTATGCAACAAATGATAAAGATAACAAATGAAATTTAATAACAAATTGTAATAAAAAGAACATTAGTTAATAATTTGAAAGTTCAAGAGTTCGTCTATCCCGCCAAGCCCGATTGTTATATATTGTTTTTAGATCTTGTTCATTTATCGTGTTGAGCACACTTAACTAGAGTCTTCTGAAGATCTGCAGTCATCTATTCTGCTCCCACAGTAATGACGTCACGCTGCAGTTGTCTTCCGTTATGGCCAACCAAACGTGGATAAGAAGTCGGGGTGTTGTCTTCATAAGATCTTCCGTTACTTGGGGTGATTCCCGAGACCGGCACTAACGTAATATTAGCACACGGAACCAACATCAATTGTTGCATTCACCAACACATACATCACAATAATATGATATAATTGTGGCATCGAAAGAGGCATTAACCTGGAAACAAAATAGCCATGGCAACATAAAGAAATGGTTTGGGTTTCAGTTTCGTCACACCGCATGCAACAATATTTTCTCAGTGACTCAATCTCGTCTATTCTCGCGTGGCTTTGGTGAGTTTATTTAGTAGGCTTAGATGGACAGCTAATTGGCAGGAGCAGGTTTGAACAGAGAGCTGTGAGAACTTAAGATTCTAGAAGAGTAAGAAGCATTTCCACCAATCAAGAGCTTCAGGTGCTAATCTCAGTCCACACGGACGAAGATTAGCATGTATTCTAGAACAAATATATTATGCATTTCAAATTATCATTTCAGAAATGCTCCTTTCCCATAATATTTCAGCTTACTTCTCTTTTCCTATATCATTTCAGTTTATTCCCACTTCTATTTTATTTTAGTTATTTTCTCTTTTCCCATATTATATCAGTTATCTACAAGCTTCTTATATAACATTTAGCTACCTTCTCCAGTTTTGTATTGTTTCAATTATTTTCTCATTAGTTATTTCTCGTTTCCTCTATCACTTCAATTATCTTCTCGTTTCTCCTATCACTTCAATTATCTTCTCGTTTCCTCTATCACTTCAATTATCTTCTCGTTTCCTCTATCACCTCAATTATCTTCTCGTTTTCTCTATCACTTCAATTATCTTCTCGTTTCCTCTATCACTTCAATTATCTTCTCGTTTCTTCTATCACTTCAATTATCTTCTCGTTTCCTCTATCACTTCAATTATCTTCTCAGTTCCTCTATCATTTCAGTTGTCTGCTGATTTGTTATATCCTCTCAGTTTCATATATCATATTCTTGCTTCATATGTCATTTTTCTTTATCTTCTAATTATTCTTTATCTTCATATGTCATATTCTCGCTTCATATGTCATTTTTCTTTATCTTCTCATTTTTCGTTTCACTGTTTTGATTCTATATCATTGTCACATTTCTGTTGAATGAAAGGTACAAGACGTTAATTCTCCAACCACCCTGGACTCCTCGTAACAATAGGCTAGTCCCCCAAATGTATCTTCTGGCTGGTCACGTGTTGGATAGAAGGAAGACAGGAAGTGTAGAATCGAAGAATGAAAGACAAGAATAAAGCACCGAGCCCCAAAGACTAACAATATATAACGTACAAGTGAGTCACGCCAACACGAACGATCTATGTATCAACAAATATATATATTTAAGAAGGAAATAAAAGTATAAACTCTAGGTTATGAAATGGTTAAGTAATATATATTTAAGAAGGAAATAAAAGTATAAACTCTAGGTTATGAAATGGTTAAGTAATATATATTTAAGAAGGAAATACAAGTATAAACTCAAGGTTAAGAAATGGTTAAGTAATATATATTTAAGAAGGAAATACAAGTATAAACTCAAGGTTATGAAATGGTTAAGTAATATATATTTAAGAAGGAAATACAAGTATAAACTCAAGGTTATGAAATGGTTAAGTATTATCATTAATCTACCTTCATTTACTCTTACTTTGTTGCGTGGGGTTTAGTGGTGTCTTATGTAAGGCGATTATTCTTCCTTCAATAGCAGATGTGAGTATTGCCATTCATCTTTCCATGCTAGTTGCGCTTAGCTTAAGTCTTTTCTTATGCAGTTCCATTAATCTTTCTTTATTAGTAACGTGAAGTATAATATTGTCATAAGTAGTGATTATTCTTCCTGTATTAGTAAAGTGGGATTTAGATCTGTATCTTGTAGCTTCAGTAGTATCTATTATAGACATGAAATTTAGTTACTGCCCAATCTGTAGTGGGTTGGAAATCAGTAAACTGTTATGTTATTTCCTTTGTGAAATTTGATCTATATTGTTTTCTTTGGTTGTGAATATTGCTCTATGTTGTTTCCTTTGGCTGAGAGTATATATTTTTGTCTTTATTTTGGGGGGAGTGGGTGTAATTTTACCCTGTTTCCTTTGCGTATGATTATAGTTCTATGTTGTTTCCTTTGTGAGTATAGGTCTATGTTGTTTCCTTTGACTGTGAGTATAGGTTTATGTTGTTTCCTTTGTGAGTATAGGTCTATGTTGTTTCCTTTGACTGTGAGTATAATCCTGTACTACTTGGTGTAAGTATAATTCTGTGTTATTTCCTTAGATTGTAAGTATAGTTCTGTGTTATTTCCTTTGACTGTAAGTATTGTTCTGTGTTATTTCCTTTGACTGTAAGTAGTGTTCTGTGTTATTTCCTTTGACTGTAAGTATTGTTCTGTGTTATTTCCTTTGACTGTGAGTATCATCCTGTACTACTTCCCTTGGCTGTATGTATAGTTTTGTGTTATTTTCTTTGGATGTGAATACATTTTTGTTGTTTTCTTTGGCTGTGAGTATAGATTTATGCTGTTTCCTTTGCCAAAGAGTATAGTCCTATATTATTTCTTTTGACTGTGAATATAGTTCTCCTTTGTCAATAAGTATAGTTCTATGTAATGTCTTTTGGCTGTGAACATAGTTCTATTTTGTTTCCTTTCTTTCTGAGTATAGTTATCTGTTATTTCTTTTGGCTATGAGTATAATTTCATTTGACAGTAGTTTCTTCTGTTAGTGAGTAGTTAGGCTTAAATGTTCACTCTTCATTCAAATGTGTGATATTGTCCTCTCTGTGAGTAGTTAAGGTTAGTTCTGATGTCATTTGAGTGATATTGTCCTCTCTGGGAGTAGTTAAGGTTAGTTCTGATGTCATTTGAGTTATATTGTCCTCTCTGTCAGTATTCAGTGTTAAATGTTTGTTCGTTCTGATTTAATTTGTTGATGAGTAGCTAGGGATAAAATGCAAATTCATTTTATGTGGCTTCATTAAGTTGTGAGTTATTTCCGATTTGTCAGTAGTCTTAAAGTTAATATTACTCTATTTAAATTCATTAAATTGTGAGTTAAATGCGATTTATTAGCAGTCTTAAATATAATATTACTCTATTTAAATTCTTTAAGTTGTGAGTTATTTCCGATCTGTCTGCAGTCTTAAAATTAAAATTATCCTATTTAAATCATTAAGTTGTGAGTAATTTCCCGATCTGTCAAAAGTCTTAAAGTTAATATTATTCTATTTAAATTCACTAAATTGTGTCATTTCCGATTTATTAGCAGTCTTAAATATAATTTTACTCTAAATTCATCAAGTTGGGAGTATTAGTATGGTCATCTTTGCTAGCTCTAGCTCTCATTCTTTCTTCCTTCACTATTTTCATCGTTTTCATTGTCGTCAACATTGTAATATTTTAAAACCTATTTTAATAGCATTTTTTAATCTGGGAAAAAATTAAAAAAGAATAATTATATATGTGTATGCATATATGTATTAATGTATCTGTGCATGCATTTCTATGTGTGTACGAGTAAATGTTGCGTGTGTGTATATGTGTATGTGTATATGTATGTGTGCATATATACATAGAGTTTAATCAAATAATCCTGTTTGATGTTTTTTAATTAGTCTCTTGTCAACCAGCATCGATGAAATGTCATCACAGCTCTCAAATGCTTCCATCAGTGCATGAAAAAAATATTTTGCAGATAAAATGTCTGTTTAAGTAAAAGGTATGACAAAAATATCATGAAGTAAAAGTTCTTCTGAAGACTGAGGGAAACTCTTAATGAGGAATTGGCAGTGAAACGGTAGAAACTCAAGTTTTGCGCTCAAAATGGAAGCTACAACTGACTTGAGAACCCTGGTGAGTAGAAATTTCTATTCCACAAAATTAGTTTCATTATTTGCTTTCTGCGTAAGAGGATCGATGTTAAAATCGTGTTTCTTCTGCTTTTATTGATTGGCTCCATGTGCCTGAAAGTGCGAACATATGCGCGTGAGTCTAAAGTATGGCTTTCTGTCCATGTCAGCATTGAAAATCTTGGTTTAACGGTTAGACCAGATCTTCTTTCTACACTCAGAATTTTGTCCACATTAAATTTCATTTGACCGAGATTTTACTTCTGTCATCAGTTAAGCTCCTTTAGCTGTTAATGTTTATCTATGGCAGTAGTTGGCTTCCATTACTGTACGGTTTATCAGTCAACAGTTTGCTTTCCCTAATTGTGCTGTTAATATGTGTCATTATTCTAGTTCTTCTTGAGAATATTGCACTGTTGATATGTGCCATTATCCTAGTTCTTCTTGAGAACATTGCACTGTTGATATGTGTCATTATTCTAGTTCTTCTTGAGTACATTGCACTGTTGATATGTATCATTATTCTAGGTCTTCTTGAGTACATTTCGCTGTTGATATGTGTCATTATTCTAGTTCTTCTTGAGTACATTGTATTGTTGATATGTGTCATTATTCTAGTTCTTCTTGAGTACATTGTATTGTTGATATGTGTCATTATTCTAATTCTTTTTGAGTACATTGCTTACATTAATTTACTTTGATTATCCAATTCACTTGCTGATAACTCGCATTTTACATTTGTCTAATTATGCTTCAAAATGTTTGTCAATGCAAAATAGCACTATTCAGTTTGACTTGGCACTATTCAATGTAACAGGGCAGTTTTCACTGTGCCATGACATTATTCAGTGTGGATGACACTATTCAGTTGCTGCAGATTGTCACATAATGGCTTATGAAGCCCACACCCACCCACCCTCCTAAAATAGACTACATGTAAACCTATCTTCTAGAAAGGCTGACCCTTATCCCCAAGCTGGGAACATACCTGAGTGTTTCAGACAACTCACTAAACTAACCAAACAAAGCACAGCTCAGCCTCGTGTACAAATGTACCAGATACTCTCCTGTAAATTGATATTCAAATGCAGCTGTCTGTTGAGGCAACATGTATTTTGGCTCCTATTGTTTACAAAGTATAGTCGTACTACTAACCTTATTGCTGGCTATCAGCACAGAAGGAAATCATCCTTTGCAGAAGGTATGTTGTTTTGTTTGCATAACTAATATTATATTAATGTTTATCTCTATACATTAACTATGTTTTATATTGTTATATTTCACCTATGGTATTTAAATGTATGATAATCATGTATGCAAGAGTGTTCTGTCAGAGAACAAATAAGGACAAATTCTTAGCCCATGTGTATTTTATTGGCAGATCAGCACTTTGTCTTGGATGTTGGTTTGATGAACACTGAGCCACAAGCCACACCAGAGCAGAATGATCTTTGGATCAATGGATCACATGCATGTCTGCTAATGATATTCACTGAGAACCTAGACTACACGTCAGGCAATCTAAAGTTATGTAATTACAAAGTCACCACCACACAGCTTCAGTCATGTTGTACACAAACTCTACCAAAAAACTCTAGAGTTCACTCAGAAACATTCAGTGTTTTCTTATAATCTCATTTATAATTTGCTCACATAACTATTAAAGTGCCTTAGGACTCAAATGGACATTCTCTTACATCACATGGTTGTGATTATGACCTTAAATTATATATATATATATATATACACACACACTCATTTACATATTGTTGGAGTCTGTCACCTGTATTTACTTACTATCCTGGCTGTATGCATCCTGGAGCTCAAGCTATCTTCTAGAACTCAGTCTACTATTATACATTATCTGTCATTCATCTTTCTAGCATGTGTGACCAGCCAGAAGGTGTGTTTGGGGCATTAGACTAAGGTTACGGGTCGCCCAGGATGGTAGACAATTTTGCCCATCTCCCAGCATAATGTCACACAGATGAATAGCAAGATATCATCCCCAAGAAGTACATCAAGTCCAGGCAGAATGCATAGTGGTGATATCAAGTCCAAACAGAATGCACATTGGTAATATCAAATCCAAGCAGAATGCACAGTGGTGATATCAAGTCCAAACAGAATGCACAGTGGTGATATCAAATCCAAGCAGAATGCACAGTGGTGATATCAAGTCCAAACAGAATGCACATTGGTGATATCAAGTCCAAGCAGAATGCACAGTGGCAACATCAGGTCCAGGTAAAATACACAGAGGCAACATCAGATCCAGGCAAAATACACAGTAGCAACATCAGGTTCCAGGCAAAATAGAAAGTGGCAGCATCAGGCAAAATAGAAAGTGGCAGCATCAGGCAAAATACAGAGTACGAATGGCTAATAACACAAATTCTATGCGAATTACCACACGCAAATTATACAGTAGATATAGATAAAATTAAGATCTATGCAAATTACACAGGCAAACTATACAGTAGGGACAGCTGACAACACCAAGTTCTGTTAAGTACACTTGCAAACAACACAGTGAGGACGGCTGATAACATTATAGTTCTGGAAAACAACAGATTGTGGACTGACAAGATAATGGGCAAATAACTACACTGTAGGGATAGCTGATAGCGTAAAGGCAAAGCAAAGTACACAGCAGGGATAGCTGATAGCGTAAAGGCGAAGCAAAGTACACAGCAGGGATAGCTGAAATCATAAAGGTCAAGCAAAGTACACAGCAGGGATAGCTGAAATCATAAAGGTCAAGCAAAGTACCCAGCAGGGATAGCTGAAATCATAAAGGTCAAGCAAAGTACCCAGCAGGGATAGCTGACATCATTCAGATTAAGTAAGTGCCCAGCAAGGATGGATGACAAGTATGAAGATAATGAGAGACCAAGCTATGAATAATTGTCAAGCAAATGGGCGAGGAATAATCAAACTTGTAGCAAATTAGAAAGATGTTAACAAATGAACAATATTGGAAAAAATATTGATTTTTTTGATAAGTTTATTCTTTTATTCTTTTAATATATTTCAATATCGTTGTTAATTGTTACATTATTCTTTGCATTTCAATATCGTTGTTAATTTTTACATTATTCTTTGCATCTATTGTTAAATGTCAGTGTAGCGTCTCTTGTAGGTTGACAATCCTTGTCCTTGTAATGCTATTAGTGGTCGCGGTGTGATAGTGGTGAAGGGGGTGACAATCCAGAAGAAAATATCGATGTTTTTTTTTAACCAAAGTCGATTCCTGCACTACCACGTGTAGGTGGATTAACGTCAACGTAATGAAATTTAGAAATAAATCATGAATACAGGTATGAAATCTAGTAATAAATTATAAATACAAGTCATCTAGGTATGAAGTTTAGAAATAAATCATAAATACAAACTATTTAGATATCAGATTGGTATATATATTGTGCAGAGTTTAGAAATAAATCATAAATACAAACTATATTGTGCAGAGTTTCAGCATGATAAGCATGATAATTATACCTCTTAACAAATTTTAAAAAATCCTTCTCTATTCCACCCTTGATAATGATGACGTCAGTTTATGGCACAGATTTCAAATATCACACTATGAAAGGTATGCTTGCTTCTACCATCCGTTCATTTGCGAATCTCGCAATTTTGTTTTCTCACTGTATGTAAGCGAAATTTGTATTTAAAATTGAAATAAATTTGAAATTTAAAGTTAGGAAATGTTGGATTTCTTTTGTTAACAAGATAATTACTTGCACACATTTCATTGCGAGTGTCTAAGTGCAAAAAAGTTTCATCAGTTTTGAAAGAAAGAAAGAAAGAAAGAAAGAACGCACACTAACAAACAGATTTATATATCCCAAAATAAACAAATACAGCAATAAGACTACAAAAGAAGAAAAGTGGAAACTCAAAATACTTGAATGAAAAGCTCAGATATCTATATGTTTTTAGCTCTACAGCAAAAAACTGCATGAAAACGCTGGTATTATACAACATACTACTGAAAGATCACTTTAGTGACCTAAATAATTAAATCGTTGAGAAACGCCGTGCTAAAAATAATAAGAGAAATTCCATACCACTTTACAGGATCAAGCACTCATATCACACAAGACAACACTATTGAAATCACACGGGCTTCAAATGCTGACTACAGAATCAGTGCTGGTGAGACATCCCTTATTGACTGGTTGTCAAACGTTTACCATAAAATGAGACAACAGTTCATAATGTCATGCAGTCAGACATAAAAATAAAACAACAGTTCATGATGTCATGTGGTCTGATCTAACTTTGAGACAACAGCTTATAATGGTATGCAGTCATAGTTAAAAAAAATAATTATACAGCAGTTCATAATGTCATGCGATCAGACGCTAATTGTAACAATTTGTCAGCAACTCATAATGTCCTGTGGTCAGACATAATAATACGATAATAGCTCATAATGACATGCAGTCAGATGCAACAGTAAGTCAACAACTCACAATGTCATGTGATCAGATGTAACAATAAGTCAATACCTCATAATATCATTCAGTCACAAATTAAAATAAAACAATAGTTCATAATGCCATGCCGTCAGACGTAACAATAAGTCAACTGCTCATAATGTCATGGTTTAAGATGTTATTCTTAACAATAAGTCAACTGCTCATAATGTCATGGTTTAAGATGTTATTCTTAACAATAAGACAACTGCTCATAATGTAATATTTTCAGACGTTACTCTTAACAATAAGACAACTGATAATGCCATGCGGTCTGACGCTATCGAAAAATAAGATAACAGCTTATAATGTCATATCAACACTAGTCATAATAGGCCACAAACATTGAGGGGGGGTATTAATTGCTTCTCAATATACCTTGGTGAGAACAACATTAACGCCTATATAACTAGGGACAGAGCAGCTGTGGATGCAAGCAGTGAAATGGAGAAATTATTATTATACTGTGTGACAGAGTAAATTTGCCTCTCCCTATTTCTAAATTTAAATTGTTATATAAACTGCTAAATGTTCAGAGCACTCCTTATGGTGTTATTTTTGAAAGTGTTTGAGTTGGAGTAAAGAGCTCGAGGCAAGAACATTCTAGATTGCTACGTATTATACAACATACAATGCAAACTGAGTGAGTAGTTTTCTATTATCCAATGATCATGATTTAAGAAAAAGAGACCAGCCAATGGGCTGAGATTAAAGAATTAACTTGCTGTAGAAAATTCTACTCTCTCATCACTTGGATGGGAAAGGAGAAGTTCGGCTTTCAAAGGAAGTCATTAGCTTGATGTTGAGTTAAACTGACTGGTTGAGAGAGAAAAAATTTCATGCATTTTTACTATTGATATGTTATACTTGTGTTTGTGTAGAGATGTACTATGTGAGTTGACTTTTATTTCTACAAATGTTTGAACTAAGCTGCAAACATGTGTGCTAATACTTGACATTGTTTGATATGCTGTATTTATTTTACCATGGGTGTGTATCAGGCTAATAAATACTGTTACAGGAGATTGTAAGTTGAGGATGGATTGTAAGATAGAATGGAGTTATATTGTGATATATGGGAAACTTAGGTTGCTTCTTACTTATATTTTGCAGTGAACAAGTGGCCTTTCACTTTTATATATTGTGATATATGGGAAACTTAGGTTGCTTCTTACTTATATTTTGCAGTGAACAAGTGGCCTTTCACTTTCAAGTTTAAAGTTTCCAGTTACCTTTCTTGTGTTCATCGGGTAGAAACTTGAATGACCGGGAAGGTGTGGGAACTTCTATTACAGTGTGTAAGCATAAGGAATAAGCTGTGATTGATAGTACTATTGTTGTCACTGTGAGCAGTAGTGGGGTGTGCCCGTCAAACACTGAGTTTTGTGATTGATAGTACTATTGTTGTCACTGTGAGCAGTAGTGGGGTGTGCCCGTCAAACACTGAGTTTTGTGATTGATAGTACTATTGTTGTCACTGTGAGCAGTAGTGGCGTGATTAGAAAAAATAAAACCATGTTGAATTCAAGATACTAATATCCTTTTTCCCCCTTTTTGCCATATGTAGGAATGTCATTACCGCCCACCTCTCCTTTCCAGGATTGTCTGACTCAAAAGGTGCATTCCGAATAATATTCCATTTTTCTATATTATTGCATATTTATTTACTTGGATTATTTTTATAGTGCAGTTTTACACATTTAATAGCAATAGAAAATGTTGATGGATTTTAAAACTTGAATAAAAGTAGTTTTTATATGCATAACTAATTACTTAACAGACTAATGTTCCACAGATAAAAAGTGAAATATTTATTTTTACTTTGATTTTATTCTGTGACAAACAATAAAGTGTGGTGTCCTGTAGGTTATGTACAATCTGTAGAATTGTAGCGTGTAGAAAGATCAATATTCTAACTGTTTGAATCTGTGATCTCACCCCGCCAAACCCTAAAAATCCCTGCTGGAGGGGAGGGGGGCAGGCGAATTCCCCCGGGTTGAAGACCCCTGAACTAGAGTATATATTGTTGTACGTTGCATTTTTCTAGACACTACAAATAGAGTATGTTGATCTTTATAATGGCTTTCTCTTTTCTTTTCTTTTGCCTTTAAAGTCATTGCTTCTTATATTTTTAGAGCACAAGCTTATCTGTATGCATGTAATATAGATATTCAACAAACGTTAGGCCTACATACACACGTAATCCTACAGCTTACTAAATACACACATAATCTATAGCTTACTACATACACAAGTAATACTACTACATACACGCGTAATCCTATAGCTACATACATACACGTAATCCTATAGCTTACTTCATACACACATAATCCTATAGCTTACCATATACACATGTAATCCTATAGCTTACTACATACACACGTAATCCTATAGCTTACTACATACACACGTAATCCTATAGCTTAGTACATACACACGTAATCCTATAGCTTAGTACATACACACGTAATCCTATAGCTTACCACATACACACGTAATCCTATAGTTTACCACATACACACGTAATCCTATAGCTTACCACATACACACGTAATCCTATAGCTTACTATATACACACGTAATCCTATAGCTTACTATATACACACGTAATCCGATAGCTTACTAGAAACAAGCATGCCGAGAAAGGAAACGGTCTAGCACAAGGACACAAATAAAGAAACTATAATTATAATTGATATCAGCCATGTAGCAATTAGATGAGAAGCTGTAATTATATTAGACGAGTAGAATAAACACTTGTTTTATTAGTTCCATTTTTCAGATCCGTCTTCGGAACTCATAACGACTTGCAGCACGATCGGTGTAATTAATACTGGTTCCAAGAAACGATCTGTAGTTTTTCCTGGCACTGAAAAACGCAGCACTCCAAAAAATAGAGCCTACGTAGCATCCTGCAAAAAATTCCAGCGCCTGTCATGAAATAAATTAATGTGTTGGACGGATTGTTAACTGGCAGAAAAGGAGAAAAAAGTGTGAGTCAAATGAGCGCGTGGCCTAGCCAGGCCGCGGAGCGCGCGTGTAATAGGTAATCTGACACATTGCCGCCTCGCCAAGTGGCTTCTTGTCGCTAATGATGACCAGCGCCGACATTGTCAGCTAACGCGGGGGTATTAGCGCTGGCATCAGTCGCCCGCTACGGAAAACTGACTGAATTCCAAATTACTGTCAACCTCTGCAAAGCACAGCCTGGTGGGGCGCACGGCAAAACACAAGACAAACTCGTGTTGGTCGGTGCAAACTCGCCGCGTCGCGCGGTGCAGCTGTGTTCCACGACTGCCAAACTTCGCTGCATGTGGCAGCCAAATGTATGTACGGCCTATCTCCAGTCACTGGGGCTTATCCGCCCAGTCTGCAACTCTTCAGCTCGGGAAATGGCATAAGCACTACTCTTCGGGCTCCCAAAATAATCCTCGTGCGAAATGCGTTTTTACAAAAAAGTTCTACGGATAACAGTAACTGAAGACGAACTGTCATAATAAAAATGGAACAGTTGAGGCGAATTGATAAAATAAAATTCTGCCTAATTTAACCGGTCGTGAACTGATTAACCGCAACACAGCTGTAATACTATGTGGGTTGTGCCGCATTCAAAAGCGTGTTTTACATGAGACGCGTTCAAGAAAAAGTTTTAAAATTAGTTGGGTTCCACTCAGGACCTACACTATCTCTCTGGAGGCGGTACCTCACTGCGGACCTTTCGCAATGTTTTAGATCGCACTCAGAGATGTGGAGCCAACCGTGACGTACTGCAAACTGTCCGAGAAGTCACCAAATAAAACTCGTTCAAGTCGCTGAATTCTAATGGAGAAAAATCATTTTAGTCCACATCGATAAATTTCTTAGTTGTCTCCAAGATATTTTGTCTCTCTGATAGGAAAATGTTTCAGAATTTTAAGAACAAAAAAACCCCAACGAAATAACAAAAAAATATTAAACCTAATTAAAAACCAACATTAAGGTCAACTGACGTGCTATAGGAATACACTTTAATTTTAAGCTACATTTAATAGAACTATTTTCTACGTGATTGATATTAATAACTATTTCCTACTCCTGATTTTACTCTAAACCTCAGTGTTGTTCCCAATGCTTGGACAGAGGTACAATGTCTATTAACCGCTTCTAGCATTTCTATAGATACATTAGCTATTCACCGTTATTCAGCACTTCTAGCATTCCTATAGGTAAAATAGCTATTAACTGCATCTAGCATTTCTATAGATACATTAGCTATTCGCCGTTATTCAGCACTTTTAGCATTCCTATAGATACATTAGCTATTCACCGTTATTCAGCACTTCTGCATTCCTATAGGTAAAATAGCTATTAACTGCATCTAGCATTTCTATAGATACATTAGCTATTCACCGTTATTCAGCACTTCTAGCATTCCTATAGGTAAAATAGCTATTAACTGCATCTAGCATTTCTATAGATACATTAGCTATTCACCGTTATTCAGCACTTCTAGCATTCCTATAGGTAAAATAGCTATTAACTGCATCTAGCATTTCTATAGATACATTAGCTATTCACCGTTATTCAGCACTTCTAGCATTCCTATACGAACAATAGCTATTCACCACATTCCTATAGGTACAATATCATTTGACCGCTATTCACCACATCTAGTATCCGTATTAGTACAATAGCTATTCACTTCATGCATTACTATAGGTACAATAGCTATTCACTTCATGCATTACTATAGATACAATAGCTATTCACTTCATGCATTACTATAGATACAATAGCTATTCACTTCATGCATTACTATAGGTACAATAGCTATTCACTTCATGCATTACTATAGGTACAATAGCTATTCACTTCATGCATTACTATAGGTACAATAGCTATTCACTTCATGCATTACTATAGATACAATAACTATTCACCACTTCTTGCTTTCATATACTTACAATATCTATTCACCGCTTCTAACATTCCTATAGGTAAAACAGTTATTCACCGCTTTTTGGCATTCCTATAAATACAATTTCTAGCATTCCTTTAGGTGAAATAACTATTCACCACTATTCGCCACTTCTAGCGTTCAGATAAATACAATAGCTATTATCCGCTTCGAGCATTCCTATTGGTACTATTGCTATTCACCGCTTCTAGCATTCCTAGGGTTCCATAGCTATTCAGCACTTCTAGCATTCCTATGGGTTCCATAGCTATTCACCGCTTCTAGCATTCCTATGGGTTCCATAGCTATTCACCACTTTTAGCATTCCTATAGGTATAATAACTAGTCACTGCTATTCACCACTTCTAGCATTCCTATAGGTACAGTAGCTATTCACCACTTCTAGCATTTCGATAGGTGCAAGTGCTATTACCGTTAATTCCTGTAGATACAATTACTATTACCGCTTCTAGCATTCAGAAAGGTACAAATTCTATTCTCTATTGACTGTATTTTAAATTCAAATGCTTTTCTCCATTAGCAGTATTACTATACGGACAAGCGCTGTTCTTAGTGCCAGTATTACTATACGGACAAGCGCTGTTCTCAGTGCCAGTATTACTATACGGACAAGCGCTGTTCTTACTGCCAGATTTACTATACGGACAAGCGCTGTTCTTACTGCCAGATTTACTATACGGACAAGCGCTGTTCTTACTGCCAGTGCGCCTTAAGTTCTGCTTCCCAATGCCAATAGTGTATGGATATGAATGGTGTGTTCTATTCATATAAATCTCAGCTTCAAGTGCAAAGTGCTTGTTTCCCACCAACAATAAAGCCTTGTTTTCAATCTTCGCGTTGATATAACCCTTTAAGGGAGTCTATGTTTCTCAGCACCTTGCCGAACTCATTTGGTGTTATTAAAATATGAGGTATGAGGTACATCGTCTATGATTGTAGAGTAAATGTCAGTAAATATGTTATACTTTGGTGTTATTACAATATGAGGTACATCGTCTATGATTGTAGAGTAAATGTCAGTAAATATGCTATACTTTGGTCTTGTGCAGTTGTATGTGTTGTGTTGACTGTCTCCAAGATATTTTGTCATTTTTGAGTGAAACTGTGACACTGTTTGGTGGTTAAGCAGTTGTGATGACTAATTGCAAATCTTCATTCTTAACAGTGAAGCAATACGATGGCAAGCGAGCGAAAGATTAGAAAAGGAAAAGCAGAAAATACTTCTCAGTTACACACCTATTTTCATTCGCTGCCCTTGACCCAGACTAGCTGGAACTGCTACCTATTGACCAATTCAATAAAGTTGTATAAAGAGTAACATAAATCTTGGCCAGGGGCAATTTTACTACTATCTAGACTTTGGTGGTCTGGCAAACACAATGTCAAAGAAAATACTGTTAGTTCCTAAAGCCCTGTATGACGTCTGGTGGAGTGGGAGGTTACGATAAATGGTAGTTTATATGAATGCAGCCCTTTTCTCCCTGCACTAATTAAAATTACAGACAGAGTCCATCTTACAGGATTGGACCGCATAGTAACTATGAATGATGTAATGGATTTATGAAAGACTAACAGCTCTAGCCCCCAGCCACACAACAATCCTGGTTATTTAGAAGATAGAAGATTAGAGTTAGACCAGAGAGGAATACAAATAAGAGCCTTTTACTACAAAAGCCAACCCATAATAAGAGGATATAGAAAACGATTGTGTGAACTCTGCCTCAAACACCAGCTAGGTGGTGGATCCAGAAGAGTGGATCCAGAAGAGATCGTTTATGCAAAACAGACATCTTATTACATCGAACTACAAAACGTAGAACAACAAATATAGCTGTTGTAAGAAATATAGCTGTTGTAAGAAATATAGCTGTTGTAAGAAATATAGCTAAATAGCTATTGTGAGAAATATAGCTATTGTGAGAAATATAGCTATTGTAACAAATATAGCTATTGTAACAAATATAGCTATTGTAACAAATATAGCTAAATAGCTATTGTAAGAAATATAGCTATTGTGAGAAATATAGCTATTGTAACAAATATAGCTATTGTAACAAACATCACAAAGCTATGAATTGAAACAGAAGAGAACGAAAAGTCCACAACTTCACAACAGATAAAACCAGTTGATGACCACACCGGAGAAATAACCAATGCTGTAACTGCTTGTTGGAAAACATAAAAAGGTTCATGGTCAGCAGAAAGTCACATGTAGGCAGGACCTCATCCTAAAGGCTGCAAAACAACAAAACTCTAACAACAGCAGTTTATAATGCAAATAAAGTACTAAGACACATCTGCACAGAAGATATAACAGAAACCAATAATGTGTCACCGCAGAAATAACTGAAAAATAGAAAATGCCAAAGTACAAAGAAACCACCAGAACCACCATGGAAGAGAAGAATAGAGAAAAAATAGAATGCACTAGGAAAGAAATAAACCAAATGATAGCAGGAATACATTATAAAGGAAAACTGAAAGAAATATTAGTCCACAAATACCATCTCAACTGCAAAATTGCTAAGATAGCAATAGAAGACGCAAATCAAAGGCTACTAGGACTCAGCCACGATCTAAATAGACACACTTCAAAAGGTAAGAAATTCTAACAGAACAAAATATTTACAACTGATCCTAGAAGACCATACTAAGATTTCAAGGGAAATACCAGAAGAGAACAAGAAATGCCAAACATTCATGACACCAAGAACTTCTGGGAAAACATTTGGAGCAATCCCTGATAGATTAAAGAACTGAAAGAAGAGCCTAAAGACACACTTCACTAGTGCAATTCACAATTACTGAGAAAGACATCAAGTAGATAAGAAAGATGGCAAACTGAAAAGTACCAGGCCTAAACCAATGACAAATATTTTGGATGAAACATCTGACTTCTTTACATGGCAGACTTGCTGAACAAATGTAAGACATGTTAAACAAACCAGAAACATTACCAGTCTGGATGATAAAATAATAAACAAGTCTGATTCTGAAAGATCCAGAGAACTACCTAGAAATTACTATTAGGAATAATATCTGATAAAATGATATCTCACTTTGAAACATACATACTTTAAAACCAATAAACAGAAGGATGCTAGACAAGACAGAAGAGGGACAAAGGACCAATTGGCAATTGATAAGGTCATAATTAATGACCGCAAACAAAGAAGAACAAATCTTGCAATTGCATGGATTACTACCAAAAGGTCAATGATTCAGTTCCACATCCATGGATACTTGGAACAATAAAAAACAAGATAGTACCATCACAGTACAGAACCTAATCCATGGATAAAACAAGATAGTACCATCATAGTAAAGAACCTAATCCAAATATCAATGACTAGCTGGAAAAAAACATGCAACAATAGGAAATTGCAGACATACCAATAAAATGTGGAATCTTCCAAGACTGTTGTTCTGCAATCCTCTCAGCCAAGACATCCAGAAAACAGGATTATGATACAAAATGAAATCATGACAGGAGTAATAGAGTAAAAAATGAACGTGACATCTCTTCGTTAATCAATAATGTCAAGATTCGCAATGAGGACATTAACACAAAGCTCAACATTGAAAAATGTGGAAGAGTTTTTGTCTAGAAAGACAGGATCAAAACAACAGGCCTTCACTTCGAGATCGGAAAAATCAATGATGTTTTAATGGAAAGGGATATAAGTACCTGGGATACTACACCATCAAGAATATATGCAGAGTGAAGTCCAAAGTTAATAAAGAGTATAAAAAACGGGTTAGATAAGTCTGCAAGTCCAAAGAAAATGGGACTAATAAAATACAAGCCCTTAATGCATATGCAGTATCTGTAATCAGCCTCACTGGAGGTATAATAGACTGGATAACAAATTAAATAAACGATCTGGACAGAAAAACAAGAAACCGATTCAAACCTAAACCCCTACACCCAAAAAGATAACGTAGACAGGCTGTGTGTATGGGGATTACATCTGAAATAACAACAAAGATGTTATTGTTGAAGTTAAGCCTTGTGAATTATATCTAACAACAAAGATGTCATTGATGAAGTTAAGCCTTGTGAATTATATCTGAAATAACAACAAAGATGTCATTGTTGAAGTTAAGCCTTGTGAATTATATCTGAAATAACAACAAAGATGTCATTGATGAAGTTAAGCCTTGTGAATTATATCTGAAAAAACAACAAAGATGTCATTGATGAAGTTCAGCCTTGTGAATTATATCTGAAAAACAACAAAGATGTCATTGATGAAGTTAAGCCTTGTGAATTATATCTGAAAAACAACAAAGATGAGCCACGGATAGAAGCAGTAACGATGAGTGGATTACACCAACCCCCCACCCCCACCCACACACACACACAAACAGACAAAAACAAATTGAAGAAAACAACGAAACAGACATTAGTAAATATTTGGAGTCAAAAACCTTGCACAACAGATGAAATGTCGACTAAACAGTCAACATACAAATGGTTGAAAGAGGTAGGTTTGAAAGTAGAACGAAACAGACATTAGTAAATACTTGGAGTCAAAAACCTTGCACAACAGATGAAATTCGACTAAACAGTCAACATACAGATGGTTGAAAGAGGTAGGTTTGAAAGTAGAAACAGAAGCACCTCATAACGTCTGCACGAAATCGTACAAAACAAAAATCATGAAAATCTCAAATGATTCCATATGCAGACTCTGCAAAAACATGGAAAAGCAACAGAACATATACATCTAGATGTCAGCTTATGGCTGAAGCAGAATACACCAAAAGACACAACGAAGTGGTAAAACTCATACATAGTACTCTGTGTGAGAACTATGGAGTAAAAACCCCGGAAAGTTTTGATGCACCAACCAGAAGCAGTCACCGAGACAGAAGTCCAAATACTATGGGACTCCGAGATAAAAACAGTCACCGAGACAGAAGAAAGAAAAGGAAATTTATTATCTGGATGTCTGGTATGTGCTACACAATGGTCAAAAAGGAAATTTATTATCTGGGTGTCTGGTATGTGCTACACAATGGTCAAAAAGGAAATTTATTATCTGGGTGTCTGGTATGTGCTACACAATGGTCAAAAAGGAAATTTATTATCTGGGTGTCTGGTATGTGCTACACAATGGTCAAAAAGGAAATTTATTATCTGGGTGTCTGGTATGTGCTACACAATGGTCAAAAAGGAAATTTATTATCTGGGTGTCTGGTATGTGCTACACAATGGTCAAAAAGGAAATTTATTATCTGGGTGTCTGGTATGTGCTACACAATGGTCAAAAAGGAAATTTATTATCTGGGTGTCTGGTATGTGCTACACAATGGTCAAAAAGGAAATTTATTATCTGGGTGTCTGGTATGTGCTACACAATGGTCAAAAAGGAAATTTATTATCTGGGTGTCTGTTGCAAATTGGTTTTGGATACTAATTGGTTTACAACAATCATGGGCCACTCAAAATGGGACCCTAATTTATATAAACTATTTCTTCTGGTTCCTCTAATACCACTGCATGTTCAGATGAAAAGTCTTTAATGTCTCTCATGAAAGTCCATTGAAAAATGGAAAGCACGAAAAATGTATTGTTGTCAGTCAGTGGTAATATAAATTGCTCATTGTGACTATAAATAATATCGTTACATATTCAAATGAAAGTATTAATATCATAATCTGTTCAAATGAAGTGTTTCAAGAGATTAAACAGTTGTATAATGTGACAAACGAGATGCATTCCTCAAAGAAATTCAGTTCTAACAACAGTCCACTTAACGTGATAGTGGAATGATAAACTAGTGACTGAGTGCAATAGTATAATTACAATATAGTGATTGAGTGCAATAGTATAATTACAATATAGTGACTGAGTGCAATAGTATAATTACAATATAGTGACTGAGTGCAATAGTATAATTACAATATAGTGATTGAGTGCAATAGTATAATTACAATATAGTGATTGAGTGCAATAGCATAATTACAATATAGTGATTGAGTGCAATAGTATAATTACAATATAGTGACTGAGTGCAATAGTATAATTACAATATAGTGACTGAGTGCAATAGTATAATTACAATATAGTGACTGAGTGCAATAGTATAATTACAATATAGCGATTGAGTGCAATAGTATAATTACAATATTCGTGCTGTGGATAAACAAAATTTTACAACACATTACTAACTGATTATATATATATCACTTTACTACACATTATTTGAGGAAGTGTTGCTTATAAACATAATGAAATGCACATATTATTAATTAAATGCTATGTATAAATATGCTTTATGTAACACTTTAGTGATACATACATTAGAGACATTAAAACACGAAAAGCAAAACATGAAAACATTATGGCATACCGTAAACGTTATTTATGAATACACGTTAACACGACACAAACACTATGTGTGAATACACGTTAACACGACACAAACACTATGTGTGAATACACGTTAACACGACACAAACACTATGTGTGAATACACGTTAACACGACACAAACACTATGTGTGAATACACGTTAACACGACACAAACACTATGTGTGAATACACGTTAACACGACACAAACACTATGTGTGAATTTACCTTAATACGACACAAACACTATGTGTGAATTTACACTTTAGCACGACACAAACACTATGTGTGAATACAGCTTAGCATGGCGCAAACTTATATCATCACTGCAATATCTTTATTGCTGACAGAATGAAAATAACAAGCAAAGTGAACAGTTCTTGCTGCACCCAATCGTCTAACAAATACCATACCTGTCACATATCCTCTTTGATATGTGATTGAATTTCATCTGGTAATGAAAGAACACGACGCTCGTAAAATGTTTGCTTTATGAGACAGGACAGGCATGATTACTTTCTTCTGCGTTTCATAACACTTGAGACTTCGTATGTAAGACGTTTTTGGACACTTGAGACTTCGTATGTAAGACGTTTTTGGACACTTGAGACTTCGTATGTAAGACGTTTTTGGACAAATGAAAGCAATTTCCGCACCATTTCATGACGCCTTAGTTGGGGCAAAGGTCAGCGTCTGTGTTATAGCGACATTTCCTTGGCAAGACTAAAGAAAACTCTTCAGCATTAATTGTAACATCGATAACATCATTACCATGACAATCTACAGCGATAACATCGTTACCATGACAATCTACAGCGATAACATCGTTACCATGACAATCTACAGCGATAACATCGTTACCATGACAATCTACAGCGATAACATCGTTACCATGACAATCTACAGCGATAACATCGTTACCATGACAGTTTAGAGCGATATCATCGTTACTATGACGAAGTAGACCGATGACATAGTTACCATGAGACTCTAACTCCATTATCCATAGGGACTCTAAGGTGAGGAGCAAAATATTGCTTATCATAGTATCTTGATCACCAACTGGAGTCACTGTATCCATAGGAACTTTAAGGTGAGGAGCAAAATATTGCTTATCATAGTATCTTGATCACATACATACGTACACTTTTCACTTTTACAAACTCATTACGTCACTTTTTAAGTGTGTGCCGGGATTTTCCACAGAGTTTCAATATGCTAAATGGTATTCTTTTTTGTTCTGTGTGCACGCCACTTTTCCACAGAGTTTCAATATGGTAAATGATAATTTTTTCTTCTGTGTGCACGCCACGTTTCCTTAGAGTTACAACATGATTCCAGTGGTCTCTCTTTCTGTGTGTATATCACGTTTCCTTAGAATTTCAGTATGATACATGTATACATCAAAGTTAATTTTTATTTTGATGGATTAAAATGCTTTACACACAATAATCTAACAGTTCCTAGTATTAAAAGCGCTAGGTAGCTAAAGAAGGTTTCTTTGCACAAGTTACTCAGAAACTAAAAGGAACTCTTTTTAATGAATATGTTTAGTACATGGCCTTTCAAAACAACCATTAGATCAATAATAAAGTGTTTTGTCAAATATCTGCATGTTGCATATAAATTTTGTTGTCTGATATTTTTTTCAAGACCAGCACTATAGCCTATAGATATGACAAATTTATAATGAGTATTTCAATCTGGTCAATAATAAGGATATGAATGGTAACAATACCAGCACTATAGCCTATAGATATGACAAATTTATAAGGGGTATTTCAATCTGGCTTATAATAAGGATATAACCGGTAAAAATCTGTGGGGGTGGGGAAAAATACTTGCTAATAGCTTGTTCGTGTTGCTTAATGTTAAGAAGAAAAAAACTATATCCAACTGTGATTGTCAGTAAAATTTCAATCAGTTTTAATCATGGCACACAATTAATTACACTAACAACAATCTTAATTGCATATTTCCTAGATTCGGCGTTCTGCTTAATTTTAAATATAAAATCTTCAAGAAAACGAAGCCGTTGATGAGTGGTACCAATTCTGGCTGATGAATTTTGGCGACAACTGACAATTATCTGTCTCTGTTTTGCTAGAGCAAAGCGATAAACAGAACATTTCAAAGCTCAACTGGTCGGTATATCATTTCGCATTTTTGTCATTACTGTTAAAATTATTTTATTTTTTCTTCAATAGAAAGATATCTTCAAATAGGTTGTGTTTTGTTTTCTAGATGCCATCTTTCTCAACTGGCACTATTTCACTGTTTCTAAGACTTTCAGATACACATTTCTTTGCCACGTCTCTGTACCTATACACCATACATCATGATAAATTGTCTTGTGTATGGAATTTGACATTTTAATCACATTGAAATTGTGTATTACATGATAAACTATATCTTGTGCATGGAACCAGACATTACAATTGTTGTGTTACATGATAAACTATATCTTGTGCATGGAACCAGACATTAAAATTGTTGTGTTACATGATAAACTATATCGTGTGCATGGAACCAGATATTAAAATTGTTGTGTTACATGATAAACTATATCTTGTGCATGGAACCAGACATTACAATTGTTGTGTTACATGATAAACTATATCGTGTGCATGGAACCAGACATTAAAATTGTTGTGTTACATGATAAACTATATCTTGTGCATGGAACCAGACATTAAAATTGTTGTGTTACATGATAAACTATATCGTGTGCATGGAACCAGACATTAAAATTGTTGTATTACTGAAAGCAAAATAAACGCGGTCGCATGTACAGTGCAAGCGTTTTTACATTATGTAGTCATGTGACCGGATACGGCATATATGAAGTGACCAGGGGCTCGTTTGTTTTGTTTTTGTTGACACGATCAAAGGTATGTTTGGATTCCAAATCAAGTAGTGACTAGTTTACTATAAACTTTCAAAATACTCTTCAAGTTCGACTCTATTGTTGTATATTTTCTAATCGCAGTAGGTATATATTGCATTATAATAATGTATTATTATAAAAATTTGTAAAAATAAAATAAAAAGTATAATTTATAAATCATTGTGATAAGTATCGAATGAATGTGATATGAATGAAAAGAATGATTTTGTCATTTAACCTGTACACGTCTAGGTCTACTAAGCGCGTTCTGTACAGAGAAATGGTAGAATGTACTATAAACCTTTAAGGAGATTTATAATATTAACATCTACAGAAGCAAAATAATAGTTTTCAGCTGAAAAGAACAAAAAGATAATAAAGTAACCATGATTTCTTCAGTGATAATGACTTTTTTGTGTTGAAATCTGCCGAAAACATTCTTGATTGCCAAATAAATTATTATCTATTTCAAAATATCTCTTTAATCGCCCCATACGAAAACATTCTTGATTGTCAAATAATTTATTATTTATTTCAAAATATCTCTTTATTCTAATCGCCCCATAGGACAATGCAGTGTAGTGTGCACTGGCTACGCTACTTCGCTTGTTGCAAACATTGATACATAGCACAGTGGAGATCGTAAATAGCAACATAAACTCCATCTGCTGCAAAAATTTATTAATTGCACAATGCAAATCTTAAATGGCTACATACACTTCACTTGCTGAAAGTATTGATACACTGCACAATGCAAACCTTAAATGGCTACATATGGCCGATCAAATACACTTCACTTGCTACAAATATTGACACACTGCACAATGCAAACCTTAAATGGCTACAAATGGCCGATTAAATACACTTCACTTGCTACAAATATTGACACACTGCACAATGCAAACCTTAAATGGCTACATATGGCCGATTAAATACACTTCACTTGCTACAAATATTGACACACTGCACAATGCAAACCTTAAATGGCTACAAATGGCCGATCAAATACACTTCACTTGCTACAAATATTGATACACTGCACAATGCATACCTTAAATGGCTACATATGACCGATTAAATACACTTCCCTTGCTACAAATATTGATAGCAATATATGGCTTATTCTAGCTATTACCTCCCGGGGCGTTAATGCATTTTAATAACATCAAATGCAAGAGATGTTTAACAAATGTTCCTCCAACATATGTTTAAAGTATATTTCTTTTTTAATTTGCACACGCGTTCAGACTTCCCTAGATTTTTGTAGAGGAATAAAACTAATCATAATGTTAAAAATTCATAAGTCCTGAAAGGTGTTCAATCAGTCTCCTTTATTGTCACCGTCCACCTTCTCTACACTTTTATTAATTAATTGACAGATAAAACTATCTTACTTCACAATAATATTTCAAATCTAATAATACTTTAAAATAGTAATAATAATTTCACCTTTGTCACTTTAAATTCTTATAACCAGTTTTCTAACTTGAAGTTCTGACACTTTAATTAAACTTAGCATTGAACTCCCCAGGTATACAATTCCTAGCCCAGCTGGTCCCTGTAAGTTTGCGCAAAATATCTGTGTTGGAGTGAGTGGACTCTTGTCTCTTGACCAGTGCCCACTCAGACTGAAAGTGCAATATGTCAAAAGAGTAAACAAATCGCTGTCAACAACTATTACAAAGCATAAACAGGCGTGTCAGAGAAAGCCAAAATTAGATTGCCTTTGACCTGCACGAGCGCCACCTACAGAAAATCCATTTTTTCTTGTAAAACCTTCCAGACTGAATATTTATGAGTCTGTGTACTTGTGAGATAAAATTTCATTCAATTTTTTACTTCAGGAGATATTGCCAGCAGAGGTTAGTAGTTGTTTCTCTAGCCTGTTACTGTTAAAACTAAAATCTTTCATTCCACAGCTTACTTAACTACTTATCTCTAGCTTGTTACTGTTAAAACTAAAATCTTTCATTCCACAGCTTACTTAATTACTTAACTCTAGCTGTTACTGTTAAAACTAAAATCTTTTATTCCACAGCTTACTTAACTAATTATCATTCATATATATTGTTTGTATTACTGATTTGTAATTAAGGTTTGAAAGAGAGTGGGTGTAAGAGTGCTGTCCTGCTTTTCCTCATCTCTCTAAACTTTCTGAAAGAGTGCGAGTGCACTGTTCAGTCCACAATAAGTGCAAATGCACTGTTCCATTGCACAACGAGTGCAAGTGCACTGTTCATTTGCACGTTGAGTGTGAGTGCACTGTTCTGTTGCACATTTACAAATGATGTATATAAAAGGAGGAACACTATTGTCCCCTGGAGAGAGAGACTGCTACAGGAGACTACCACCACCACCCTCCTGCACCCGCCTCCCAACCACTACAGGCATGAAGACCAATACCACCTCCAAGCAGCCACCCCAACCCTCTCCAGGAGAGGAAGACCCTCCAGAGGACCACCAAAGCTGATAATATGCCAGATAAAAAGCTTCCTGCATCCTCTGGAGAGTGCCAGCGAGAAAAAAAAATTGTCCCCTGGATCTTGTAAATGAAGCATGGTTTCACCTGATTTCACCAGGCCAACAAAATGTAGATGTGCAGTTGTGATGGGCCTTGTCATTCAGCTTGGTTAACAACACACCAAGTTTAGGAGTGATGGATGAGTGAGCAGCCTTCCTTTTAACTTTGGTCATTTGATCCTATCAGTTTGCAAAGCTGGAGATAAAATAATAGTGTTCCTCCTTTCCTCCAAAAAGCAAATTATATGATGAAAACTTAGTCAAGAAATATGCATATAGCACTATTATAAAATACGTTTAAAAATAGCATAAACGCAGTCACCAAGACCACAACAAAAATGAGCTATCGGTACAATTTTTTTTTAAAGCATAAAACGTAATCGCCAAAGTCACTGTAAAGTGTGCGTACACAACGACAAATAGAATTAATTACTTCTAAGTAGCGTTCATGAGGAAAAACTCAACAAATAGCAAATCCAGAAAATGTTCCAGTTAAAAAACTACATACTCCTTTTGAACTACGTGGAAGAAATCTTACTACAATTACACTATTCATCTGGTAAACTGAACGAGCGATTAGCACGTGAAACACTCGACAGACTCGCGAGTAATTACTGGAGGAGGAAGCAATGCTACGGATGTAATGCCCTAGATAGGATGCCGGTTCCAAGTCCCTCCCTGCATTTGCGATACGGGCAGACGAAAGTCTTTAAGTGGCTCAATTTGGCGCCCTTAGTCAGGCTCGCACGATGTGCCGTATCTGCATCCTGACAGCGATTGACAGGCCAAAGTCTGACTGAGGTTCCACCGTAAAAGACATGTCTGGATGGAAAGTTCTCTGATAATGCCGCATGTTGCGCGAGAAAGACTGAAAGTACATGGCAAGTGGAAATAAGGGACGGAAAGGCTAAAAATAGAAGGCTGAAAATTAAGACTATAAGCATAATAATTATATCTTAACACTAAGAACGGAAATAAGTGCTAGAAATGCCTTAGAATGGACAATGAAAATGTGTCATTAAAGTGTCATTAAAACAAAATTAGAAATAAAGCATATAAATGTCATAAAGTGAAAAATGTTTCATAGAAGTGCCATAAAAGAAATAAAGCATATAAATGCCATAAATAGATAAATGTTTCATTAAAGTGCCATTAAAAATTGAATTAGAAATAAAGCATATAAGTGCCATAAATAGAAAAAATGTGTCATTGAAGTATCATTAAAAAAGAATTATAAATAAAGCATATAAGTGCCATAAATAGATAAATGTGTCATTGAAGTATCATTAAAAAAGAATTATAAATAAAGCATATAAGTGTCATTTAAAAAAAAAGGCATATAAATGCCATAAATAGAAAAGTGGAAAGTAAAATTATCATAAGCATAAAAATGTAACGAAGAGAGAGGAATCATCTTTTTTCTTTAAATGAAAATATGGCGTAGGTAAATAAAGTAAATATGAATTAGGTTAAAAATTTGACAAACGTTCTCCATCAAAGGGCAACAAATTTGTGCTTGTGTACAATGAACATGACAGTTAATGAGCATGGAGACAACTACAAAGTTTTCCAGAAAGAAGCAGCACCAAACAGAATATAAAGCAATCATTGGAAGAAATGGACAAACAAATTAAAAATCATGGTAGTTCAAGCAATAGAAAGGCAGACATTTGAAACAGGAAGAGGTGCCGATCTGCGAGAAAACAAACACATGATAGTTTGATTTAAGTTTCTACGTAATGAATGAAAGAACTATAAGGGGGAAACGAAAATTCTGAAATTGTTTACAGTCCTTATTTTGTCTCATTTATAAATGTGGTGGCCATTTGTGACACTATACTATATATCAACTCTGTGACATGCTTTCCTGTGAATTATTAATGAGCAAACTTATCTTGACGACTACATTGGTTATTAATGAGCAAACTTATCTTGACCACTACATTGGTTATTAATGAGCAAACTTGACGACTACATTGGTTATTAATGAGCAAACTTGACGACTACATTGGTTATTAATGAGCAAACTTATCTTGGCGACTACATTGGTTATTAATGAGCAAACTTATCTTGACGACTACATTGGTTATTAATGAGCAAACTTATCTTGACCACTACATTTGATATTAGTGAGTTGTTGCTGATCATCATCAAATGACAGTAGATGTTGATGAACAAACAGATATTGAAGAAATGATAACCAATAAGTTAAATAGATGTTGATGAACAAACAAATATTTAAAAAATTGAAAACTGATATTGAAGAAATGATAACCAATATTGATAAGTTAAATAGATGTTGATGAACAAACAAATATTTAAAAAATTGAAAACTGATATTGAAGAAATGATAACCAATATTGATAAGTTAAATAGATGTTGATGAACAAACAAATATTTAAAAAATTGAAAACTGATATTGATGAAATGACAGCGTATGTCGATAAACTAGCACATTTAAAAAACCTGGTTACAG
This sequence comes from Sinotaia quadrata, assembly GCA_028829895.1. Lineage (NCBI taxonomy): Eukaryota > Metazoa > Mollusca > Gastropoda > Architaenioglossa > Viviparidae > Sinotaia > Sinotaia quadrata. The sequence goes on along the minus strand of CM054177.1, from coordinate 33,583,480 downwards.
GTTTTGATAAAATATCAGTAGATGCTGATGAACTAATAGCTATTAAAGAACTGATAACAAAAATTGATAAATTGATAATAGATTTGATGAATTGTAAGGAGACATTAATGATTTTACAAAATAGATATTGGCAAATGTACAGTAGATATTGTTGTTCTGATAGCAGATTTTGATGAACTGAGAGTAGATTTTCATGAACAGAGAGTAGATCTTGATAAATGTACAGATCACTGAACTAAGACCAGGTATTGATGAACTTACATATCTTCATGGACTGGCAGTATATTAATTATGATACTTGTAATAAACTAATTGCAAATGGATACGAATTGACCGAACAGTTTGATAAATTGATAGCTTGCGTTGGTGAAGTGGCAACAGACCTAGATACACTGGCAACAGACCTAGATACACTGGCAACAGACCTAGATACACTGGCAACTGAAGTGTTTCTATACATTTTATTTTTAAGTGAAAAGAGATGTGATTTACTAACCATTCTTACAAAGTTTTATTTTTAAGGGTTTTATGTCAAAGTGAAAAGTGAAATGTAATATACTAACCATTCTTACAAAGTTTTATTTTTAAGGGTTTTATGTCAAAGTGAAAAGAGAAATGTGATTTACTAACCATTCTTACAAAGTTTTATTTTTAAGTGTTTTATGTCAAAGTGAAAAGAGAAATGAGATATACTAACAATTCTTAAAAAGGTTGAGTGCTTTGAGTCAAAGAGAAATATGTCGTAACTTACTGTAAATCGTGCAAAGGAAACAACTAATTTATTTGGTTATGTGTGCATTTTATTATTTACGTGTGCACATGTAGTATAGCTGTGTAATGCTAGCAATCTGCTGTTCAATGTTTTTAAACATCTTCAGGTTCAAAACTTAAGTTTTAACTTAAAACCGGAAGATATTTGCATTATTGATATCTTATCAAGTTCTTGCTGTCTGATTTATTGCTGACTTAGTCAATCTGAACAAGCACAATGACAGCCATTTGATGTACAAACTTGTAGTCTTCTTCTATCTTCTATCAGTCCCAGTGGCGGCACACGGGTACACTTTGCTCAGAAGCCATAATTTTATAGAGAAACAGCTATTAACTTCTCGGTTTAACAGAAGCAACTTGCCTGAAAATGGAACCTAACAGCACCCAAACATCTTATCCAAACAAACGTGTACGCATTCTGCTAATGCCGTAGACACCTACGTGGCCAGATTGACACGCCTAATTGGGGGCACAGCGCGGCGAAAGGGGACACCACGGGAGAGGAGGATAGGCATGTTTTGTTTTCCAACATCACTTCATCCCGCCAAGCCGCACGAGCTCACTTTTCCCTTGCAGGTGTTGTCTCCCCTGTGAGCTAAGAAAAAGAAAAATAATTATAAATACATTTATTATTATTACTATAGAGCTGTGCACTTTCCTCGAGAGGTTTACTGTCAACGTCAAGAAGCCAGTTACTGACGTGCAAGACAAATACTGGTTTCACGTCAAGATGGCGTAAAGTAGGTCCAAAACGGCAGTTTTACACTGGCTGCACACGGCACAGGTTCAACTTCAACCTGCAGTTCTCTCTTTTATACTGAGCTGTCAGGCCTAGTCACATATCAGACCACTTCACAAACTGATCTATCTATCAAGTCTATTCAACCTACAGTTCTCTGCCAGGCCTAGTCACATATCAGACCACTTCACAAACTGATCTTTCAAGTCTATTCACAGATTGATTTATCAGGTCTATCAGACAGATCTTTCAGGCCTATCCACAGACTGATTTATCGGGTCAAAGATCAGACTGATTCGCGCTCCCTGGTTTTATCTGTGTTCTTAAATGCATATGTGGGTGGATCTCGAACGGAGGGTACGAGATGCTTTCGAAAGTTGCTTGGCATTTCGTATAGAGATCATGTTACGAATGACGAAGTTAGAAACAGAATTAGACAAGCCATTAGGCCCTATAGAGAGCTATTGGCCATTGTGAATAAACGCAAAATGAAATGGTATGGGCATGTCACGCGATCAACAGGGCTTGCCAAGTCAATTATGCATCAGGTACTGTGCAACGGGGGTGGGGGGGGGGCGACAAAGAGGAAGACAGAGGAAAAGATGGGAGGATAACATTTCAGAGTAGACAGGACTGAAGCTGTTCAATACTGAAAAATGATCAGAGAACAGAATGGAATGGAGGAAGCTGGTTGTCAGGTCATCAGTGGCCCCAACGGTCGGCAAGACTAAGGGATAGATAGATAGATAGATAGATAGATAGATAGATTCCCCGACAGATTTATCAGGCTTATTCGAAGACTGATATATCAGGCCTACTTACAGACTGATCTATCAGGACTATTCACACAAACAGATCTATTCACACAAACAGATCTATTCATAGATATACAGATCTATCAGGCTTATTCACAAATTGATTTACCACGCCTATTCACAGATAGCTCTGTCAGGCCTATTCACAGAGGTTATCTATCAGGCCTATTCACAGACTGATTTATCAGGTCTATACACGGACAGACAGAAGATCTATCAGGCCTTTATTCACAGGCAGACTGACCTATCAGACCTATTCACAGTCTGATTTATCACGTCTATTCACAGACAGATCTATCGGGCCTATTCACAGACTGATTTATCAGGTCTATTCACAGAAAGACACAGAAATTGATTTATCTGGCTTATTTACAGACTGATCTATCAGGCTTATTCAAAGATAGATCTATCAGGCCTATTCGAAGATAGATCTATCAGGCCTATTCAAAGATTAATTCGATTGGCTTAATCTTTCATAAGTTGTTTGGTGCGTTTGTCTTATTGGAAAAAATACAAACCCTATAATAAATACGAAAATAAATTTGTTTTGTTAAGTTTTTATTTGTAGTTGTGCAAACTGTAGCATAGGAATGCCAGTTTAAATAATCGTGGCTAAAGAATTTCAGTGGAAATCACCACGTAAAGACTGCCGCAACTTCAACTTCGTGTTTTTGTATGCGTGTGCGCGCGCATGCGCATGAGCACACATGTATATAAAAGAACCAGTTACATGCTGCTCGTCTCTCTCTTTATATATTTATTTATTTATTTAACATATCGATGTCTCTTTAACAACAGAAAAACAAAATAATGCTACCTCTTTAACAACAGGAAAACAAAATAATGCTACCTCTTTAACAACAGGAAAACAAAATAATGCTACCTCTTTAACAACAGGAAAACAAAATAATGCTACCTCTTTAACAACAGGAAAACAAAATAATGCTACCTCTATAACAACTGGAAAACAAAATATCGCTACTCATTAGCAACAAAGGGATGTCCTATCTCAAAACATCAGCATAAAATATTCATATTACTAAAAAAAATATAGCTAATAGCAGTATATTGTTAAAAAACAAGAACTTAGCCTCTGAAAATCTCTTTAAAAACAAAAAGAAAAAAGTCAGTATTTCGTCAACAACAAAAATTAATTAAACATCCTTATATGATTTTTAAAAAAACAAAATACTAGTCATTTCACTGAAGAGAGTAATACCTTACCAGTATCTCATTATTGATATTTCATTATTGGCATCACATTATTGGTATCACATTATTGGTATCACATTATTGGTATCTCATTATTGGTATTTCATTATTGGCATCACAGTATTGGTATCACAGTATTGGTATCACATTATTGGTATCTCATTATTGGTATCTCATTATTGGTATCACATTATTGGTATCTCATTATTGGTATCACATTATTGGTATCACATTATAACAGGGGGAAATGTTTCGTTTCCATCTACAAAATAAATAAAACTTCATCATCTCAACAACACAATGACTTTTACTTTATAAACTTCTAAACTTTTCCTCTTTAGATATCTGAGTGATTGATTGTTTGTATCAAGTGTTAGTTAAATTGCAAAATAAGGAGTCATGAGGTTAATGATGTTTCTTATACTTCATTCTAGCAGTCCATAAATACATCTCTTTTTACAAACAAATGACTTTTTTCTACAATGATTATAAAGACGTGACCTGCTAGTGTCTTGTTATGGGCTACACTTATCAAACATTCTCTTTTTATATTATGCAAAATCACTGGCTTTATCAAAAATATTTTCTACATTGTCACCATGTGACACTAATTACCTATTTTGTGGCTTCTGGAACTGGCCATGTTGAAATGCTATGCACAGAAAATATAATTGAAACAAATCTTACTTGATTATCTAGTTCGAAAACAAACCCAAAGTTAGCAAATTGTTAGATAAAATTAGAGTATTATTATCTAGTTCGAAAACAAACCCAAAGTTAGCAAATTGTTAGGATAAAATTAGAGTATTATTATCTAGTTTGAAAACAACCCAAAATGTCAGTAAAATGTTTGATACAAATAGGGAAGGATTACCTAGTTAGAAAAGTACCAAAAGTTAGCAAATTGTTAGATAAAATTAAAGTATGATTACCTAGTTAGAAAACATACCAAAAGTTAGCAAATTATTAGATAAAATTAAATTATGATTACCTGGTTAGAAAACATACCAAAAGTTAGCAAATTGTTAGATAAAATTAAATTATGATTACCTGGTTAGAAAACATACCAAAAGTTAGCAAATTGTTAGATAAAATTAAATTATGATTACCTGGTTAGAAAACATACCAAAAGTTAGCAAATTGTTAGATAAAATTAAATTATGATTACCTAGTTAGAAAACATACCAAAAGTTAGCAAATTGTTAGATAAAATTAAATTATGATTACCTAGTTAGAAAACATACCAAAAGTTAGCAAATTGTTAGATAAAATTAAATTATGATTACCTAGTTAGAAAACATACCAAAAGTTAGCAAATTGTTAGATAAAATTAAATTATGATTACCTAGTTAGAAAACATACCAAAAGTTAGCAAATTGCTAGATAAAATTAAATTATGATTACCTAGTTAGAAAACATACCAAAAGTTAGCAAATTGCTAGATAAAATTAAATTATGATTACCTAGTTAGAAAACATACCAAAAGTTAGAAAATTGTTAGATAAAATTAAATTATGATTACCTAGTTAGACAACAAACCGAAATAATTAGCAAAGTATTTGATAGAAATAGAGATTATATGGTTAGAAAAATCCCGAATGTTAGCAGATTTTGTTAGACAGAAATAGAGTATGTTTACATAGCTAGAAAACACCAAGTTATAAGAAATACAATGTTATTACCTGGTTAGTAAACAGCCACCCAAAGTTAGTAAACTGTTAGATAGAAATACAATGTTATTACCTGGTTAGTAAACAACCACCCAAAGCTAGTAAACTGTTAGAGAGAAATACAATGTGATTACCTGGTTAGAAAAAAGACCCCAAAAGTTAGTAAATTGTTAGATAGAAATAGAGTATGATTACTGTGACATGTTGGTCGACCTTCTCACGAATTTATTATTAGCAATAATAATAATACTTCGTCCATTTCTAGAGTTTTCCTTCGATTTGATCATAGGAGCGGTTTGCATTATTCTGGTCCTTCCAGTCTTTTGAACGGGTCTAAACTTTTGGCCCTTGCCGAAATCTAATATCTGTTTATATGTATAAACTAGATAATGCTCCTTGTTAGTAAAAGTTAGTACCGGCTACAAAATCGGTCGACTGTGACTCGGTAGGAAATCAGATGTACTGCATTTCAATGACACACAAATAGTGGGACTGGAAAAACCTCGTGCAGATTGTTGTACTACATTTCAAAGACACACAAATAGTGGGACTGGAAAAAACTCGTGTAGACTGTTGTACTACATTCCAAAGACACAAATAGTGGGACTGGAAAAACATCGGGCAGATTGTTTAGAATCCAGGCTTACTTGATCTCATAGTAGCAATGAAACTGCCCTGTGTTAATTTTCCAGTATTCTGACATGAAAACTGTAGAACCCTTTCAGCCAATAAAAATTATGAGTGTTTGAATTTTATAGTTCAGACTATTGCTGGAAAGGAAGGTCAGTCTTTTGTTCGTCTTATTTAATTGTTATAAATTATTATTTCTTTATTTTACAGATTTTAGATATATCCATGTTTAGCTACTTTGTCCACCACTTTTCGTCTCACCTGTAAACACACTGAATGAATTGACGCCCACTTTGATTGTTATTGTTGTTAATGTGGGGAACGCTTCCGGCTTCCGCCGCTTTCGCGTTCACTTTGATTGATAGTAAGCCCTAGCTAATAAGGACAACTGTATTATCCAATCGCAGTCCGGCATTCTGTGCAGGATGCGAACGTGGCTGTCCAAGCCTACCGGACTCGCACAGATAAGCATTGTTTTGTTTTCTTTCTGAGATAGCAGGTAGAGTGGTCTCGCAAAGATAAGCATTGTTTTGTTTTCTTCCTGAGCTAGCAGGGAGAGTGCACTCGTTTCCCCTGCTTGTGACAAGGGTTAGGGTGTATTTCATTATTTTTAACATGGCGTGTGGCGTGACAAGGGTTAGGGTGTATTTCATTATTTTTAACATGGCGTGTGGCGTGACAAGGTTTAGGGTGTATTTCATTATTTTTAACATGGCGTGTGGCGTGACAAGGTTTAGGGTGTATTTCATTATTTTTAACATGGCGTGTGCGTGACAAGGGTTAGGGTGTATTATTATGAATTTGATGTGTTGCCGACAAAAAATGTCACATCCATTTATACTCACATGCAGACGATCTTGGGGTTCGTATCCAGCCTTGGTCATTTGTGATCTTTCTTGACTGATGATCTTGGCCGACATGATTTGTTCGTAGTATTTATTATTATTATTGCCTCTTTCCACGACTTCTGTTTGACTGTCGGTTGTGATCCAAGGTCTCGGAATCTTACCAAGATTCTGGAGGATCCAAGGTTTTACAGAGGATGCGGGCACTTCCGAGTAGCGCTGCTGTGAGTAGTGCAAAGAGTCTGTGGTTTCCAGGGAGTTTATTCTGATAGCCTTCAAATTCAGATGTTACGATACTTGGAGTTGTTACGAATGTGACAGCATGAATTTGGCTGAACTTGGAATTTTACTTGGGCTGATACTTACGGTTGATACAAATGTAACCGCATGACTTGCCTGATACTTGAAGTTGTTACAAATGTGACTTTTGAATTTGATTTATCCTGGGAGTGTTACAAATTTGACCCTATGGATTAGGCTGATACTTGCAGAGTTACAAATATGACCATATGACTTGGGCTGATACTTTGTGTTTTACAAATATGATCATATGACTTAGGTTGATACTTGGATTGTTTAAAAAGTCACCACATGTCTTTGGCTGATACTTAGAATGTTAGAAATATGACCACATGACTCGTGTTGATACCTGGAGTGTTAAAAATGTGAACACATGATTTGGATGGATAGGTGTAATCTTAAAAATGTGACCATATAACCTGGGCTTATACCTGATATGCTAAAAAGGTTATCACATGACAAGGTTGATACTTGGATTGTTAAAAATATATCCACAATCCTTGGGCAGATACTTGGAATGTTATAATATGACCACATGATTTTGTCTGATACTTTGGGTATTAAAACTGTGACCACATGGCGTGGGCTGATACTTAGAATGTTATAAATGTGAGCGTTTGTCACGCCACACGCCATGTTAAAAATAATGAAAGACACCCTAAACGGGCCTAAACCTTGCTACGCTGCGTCACTGTTGGATCACACACACTACAGTTATTATTTATATTACAACTTTTGTCGGAACACATAATACATTTTATTTTAATGCGATACATCCTAACTCTTGCAAGATCACAAACCACAATAAAAATAAATACCCATGCCTAAACACACATTAAAAATTGTAAAAATATCAAATTATCAAGGGCACTGAAATATTTAGATATTTTACTTTGAAAGTCAGGTCTGCGGAAACTGGTGTCAGAGCTAATATTCACGTGTGCTAAAATGTCTAAAATGCTAAGTTAAATCAAGCTAGATTGTGCAATAAAATATTTAGCCTTTTTATAAAAGTCAGATCTATTTTCAAGCGCGCTGAAAATTTTAAAATAAATGTAGCTATCATGTGTACTAAAATATTTGGTGCTTTTAAAGTTAGATTTAGCCCTCATTTGCATGAATCGTGATTGCTCTGTACTTGTTTGTAGAGAAATAAGTTTTATTTTGTTTTGTTTCCCAGTCTTTGGTAGAGAAATAAGTTTTGTTTTGTTTCCCAGTCTTGAGAAATAAATTGGATTTTTATTTTGTTTCCCTTTGTAGAGAAATAAGTTGTATGCTGTTTCGTCCCTCCGTCTTTAACAAGGGAATTAGTTGTTTGGTGTTTTGTTCCCCAGGCTTTAATAAAGGAAAACGTTGTTTGGTGTTTTGTTCCCCAGGCTTTAATAAAGGAAAACGTTGTTTGGTGTTTTGTTCCCCAGGCTTTAATAAAGGAAAACGTTGTTTGCTGTTTTGTTCCTAGTTTCTTCCTAAAAGATTCACAATTCTTTCAATAATTTAAAACTGTTACTGACTGGGTAAAACGAAAAATGATAAAATTTTGATAGACGACCACTAGCATAATATAAATTAATAAATGTTCCACTACAGACTAATCTTGTGATGACCTTTGTTTTGTGGATAAATGGACGTGTGGCTGTATGTGTGTGTGTGTGTAAAGAAACGTGTACAATTAGTTCTTTATGTAATAATGTCTCTAATACGAATGTGTATCAATAAAAGAAAATGCAGGTGTAAGGATGTGTGGATGTACATATAATATTTTTGTTTGCTTAGTTGGTCATTTGTTTTGAATTTTGCTTTTACTTTAGGTGGGGGTTGGGATTCTTTTTTTTTATCGGGATGTGTGTGTGTGTGTGTGTGTGTGTGTGTGTGTGTGTGTGTGTGTGTGTGTGTGTGTGTGTGTGTGTGTTATATTTTTTGTTTGTTTTGGAGATTTGTATGGTTTTATTCTATAGGTATTTGTGTGCATATATAGACTGCGCGTAAGGTAAATAATTCTTTATTCAAGAGTTTAAAATGTTTATTTCCTGTCCATGCAATAAAGAACATATAGTTATTTCCCTTTGAAGGATAGCATGACACAAAAACAGTGTAATCACATTGTGATATTCTTGCAGAACTTCCTTCGCATAGAGGTAGATGGTCTCTCTGACTCCATCATGCTGCTCATTCTACAACATTTAGTGCTGTGCTACCGTCAGGCGGCCAACGTCAGCCGCCTGACGCGCAGCGTGCGTAGAGGTCCTTTCTCACATCCAATTAAAACTATTAGCCGTGCGCAAAGCTAAAATTTATTGTACATCTTCCGTGCCGGCGGGCCGCGCTAATTGGGGTCTGCCGGAGGCCGTACGCTTGTCTAGCGGCCTAATATGCTCTCTAATTAACTCCACGGCATGCGCCGCCCGCTCTCTCGCTCGCTTACCTGTCCTTGCCTCGTTAAGTCTGCTCTCTGCTTCCATTAAGGAAAATGGTTCCTTGGCTTTCTTTCCTCTGCCATGTTCTCGTAGCGTGACGTTTACATTTGTCATCATCTAGACTTTTAAAGCGGACATTTTTGTCATCATCTAGACTTTTAAAGTCGACATTTTTTGTCATCATCTAGACTTTTAAAGTCGACATTTTTGTCATCATTTAGACTTTTAAAGTCGACATTTTTGTCATGATCTAGACTTTTAAAGTGGACATTTTGTCATCATCTAAACTTTTATAGTGGACATTTTTGTTTTTATCTAGACTTAAAGTGGACATTTTTGTTATCTAGACTTTTAAAGTGGACATTTTTGTTATTATATAGCCTTTTAAAGTGGACAGTTTTGTTATTATCTAGACTTTTAAAGTGGACAGTTTTGTTATTATCTAGACTCTGTCATTCATACACGTGTTCGATTTCACTGGCTGTGTATGTTCGACTTAATGATTCCTTTCTCTTTTCAAATTTTCCTCACGATCATTCTTTTCTTTAATAGTTGTTTCTCTGTCTTTCCCTCACGATCATTCTTTTCTTTAATAGTTTTTTCTGTCTTTCCCTCACGATCATTCTTTTAATAGTTTTTTCTGTCTTTCCCTCACGATCATTCTTTTAATAGTTTTTTCTGTCTTTCCCTCACGATCATTCTTTTCTTTAATAGTTTTTTCTGTCTTTCCCTCACGATCATTCTTTTCTTTAATAGTTTTTTCTGTCTTTCCCTCACGATCATTCTTTTCTTTAATAGTTTTAAGTATTTGCCCAGTATCATTTCTTTGAATATTCTGTGTGCATATTTGTCTATTTCTAGACTTTCTACCAATCTATCTATAAAACAGATATTGTTTATGTTTGCAATCGATACAATTGCGTGTAAATATACTTTATGAATAATTAAGGATTAATTAAATACTCTCATATAATTAAAATCTATTTTCTAATTCATCATTTCCATGTTGTATGTAATTCGGTATGATATTCATCATTCTCTATACCCTAATTTGGCATTTCACTTTTCAACACATCTATCTCTAGGGATACTGACAGCACTAAGAGTGCGTTGTTACCAAATTTCCAGGATATTATTTATTTTGCTAAGAAAAAGAAAAAAAATGGCAATCAATTTTCAAGTGCATTAAAATGTATAAATCTAAATACATATGCTAATATAAAATTATTATGAAAATGTCGACTAAACAAGATTATCAAATTATTTAAAACGAATTAATATGTGTTAATGTCTAATTAATGTCAAAATGTCGACAAATTAAGATTATCTAATTCAAACGATTAAAACGTATAAATCTAATCTAAAGGTATGTGTTAATATCAAATTAATGTCACAATGTCACAAACCAAGATGATCAAACTTGCGAACTTTCTACAGTGTAGAGGTGGATGGTGAGCACACTTACACTTATTTATTGAGTTGAAGCGCTTTAAATGTTTGGACACTACTTGGCTGTTTCACTTGGTTGTTTAATTCTTTTCATTGAGTTGAAGCGCCTTAAATGTTTGGACACTACTTGGCTGTTTCACTTGGTTGTTTAATTCTTTTCCCTCTTCTCTACTGTAGCCGGCTTAGTGTGCTTAAATTGAGGTATTATACACTCGTAATGAGCCATGTTTTCCGTCGTCGGCACTAATCATAGAGTTTTACCCGGACAGAGAGTGTAGAGGGGAAATTTACAACTTAACACGATCCACCCGTCAAGAGATGCTTCTCTCCCCACACTCATCATCCCCCACTCCCGCACACTCTTCGTCATCTCAATTTTTAACTTCCACTCTCTAATCTTTACGTACAGAACAGGAATGAGCAGAGGTGGTGGTGGATGTATGGGGTGGGTGGGGGAAATAGAGCTAACACCTGTACCAAGCGAGCACAAAGCCCACCAAGACAGATTCCCCAGGCAACAAGCTGCAATGCTTGGTGCTGCTTTTCTCGCTAAAAGTGTTGGCGGCAAGTTTTCAGCGGATTTAATGTAGTGTGAAAAATTAACGAGATTGAAAGCGTCAGGCACAGCGTTTAGCGAATTAAGCGACAACTGTCGAGGACGGAGTCACGTACTTCACAATAAAAACAAAGTTACAGCAAACAGACCCCCTCCTCCTTGGCCGGCGGCGCCCCAGCGGACGCTCAGCGTGCGTGCATTTGGGGGCATCGTTTGCGGAGTTCGCGCGTTTCCGTGCAGCTGAAGGGCCGTAACTGTGGCTGGTATTGTCTTCTACTACTATGCAGACGACTTTCATTGAGAAGAATGCATTCTGAAAGACCTGCGTTATGAATAAATAATTGTCAATAACTCTTTGTGGATTAATCATTGTCAATAACTCTTTGTGGATTAATCATTGTCAATAACTCTTTGTGGATTAATCATTGTCAATAACTCTTTGTGGATTAATCATTGTCAATAAGTCTTTGTAGATAAATCAAGGTGTGACAAAATGAAATCATACATTACTTAATTATTTCATTATTAATTTTTCTATTTAATTAAATGTAACTTACTTTTCCGTGCGATATACAGGTTTTCTTCTCCATTTTTCTAGAAGTGAGAGAAACGTTTTGGGATGATAGTTGCTTAAGCAAAATGTATTAGGATAATTAATCTATTAGAGTTAATACATTTACATGACCAATCTATAGTTGGCTTAACTGGTCAGAATTAAAATTTCTAAAACGCCATGATAGTCTTGAGTAAGCACGTTTTGCCTGCAGACTTTCTTGGTGGCTGAATCCGTCACCTGTGTGGACCAAGACTCGTGAGTTCTAAAGGAGATCCTTCGCGAATGGCTGGACGCATCTGGCCTGCGGGTTTATGGATTGACCAAGACACCAAATGCAGGATTTTAAAGTGTATCTTCTGGTTGTCATTTTTCAGATATAAGAGATCTGAGATTATAAAAATAAGTCGAACCGTTTTCTCCTATCACACAAAATATAATTTTTCACAAATCATATTAAATACTGTTTTGGGAATCATTCTATCATTGTTAAGGCTAAGGGCCATACACTCAAGTTAAAGTTATTCTGTTTAGTGAAGAGAAAACTACCTTAGTTTTCTACAAACCCCTATAATTTCTTTGCATGTCGGTAAAACTGTCAAATCAAAGATGAAAGAAAAGTAAAGCCACTCGTAACTTTGCACGACAACACCTTTTAACTTTCTTGGCAAGAAAGTCATAAGTTAAGAAGATGACAATCCATTCTATGCTGACTTTAATTTAAGAAGCTAATAATATTTTTGCTGACTTAAGACATGAAAGGCTGACAATCCAAGCCATGCTGATTTAAGATTGAGAGGTTAACAATCAATGTTTTACAGACTTAAGACTGATAGGCTGACAATCCAAGCCAATCTGATTTAAGATTGAGAGGTTAACAATCAATGTTTTACAGACTTAAGACTGATAGGCTGACAATCCAAGCCAATCTGATTTAAGATTGAGAGGTTACCAATCAATGTTTTACAGACTTAAGACTGATAGGCTGACAATCCAAGCCATGCTGATTTAAGATTGAGAGGTTAACAATCAATGTTTTGCAGACTTAAGACTGATAGGCTGACAATCCAAGCCATGCTGATTTAAGATTGAGAGGTTAACAATCAATGTTTTGCAGACTTAAGACTGATAGGCTGACAATCCAAGCCATGCTGATTTAAGATTGAGAGGTTAACAATCAATGTTTTGCAGACTTAAGACTGATAGGCTAACAATCTAAGCCATGGTGATTTAAGATTGAGAGACCGACAATCCACAGTATTTTAACTCTCAGGCTGACAACACACAAATTGTAGATTTAACCTCTCAGTCTAATTTTGTTTCAGTCTTATAAATTGACTTAGTGTAGTTTTTTTTTTGGTTTTTTTAAATGGTTAAATATTGATGTGTGATTTTTAAAAAAATTCTCTCTAAAATGAAATATGTTAAAATGATAAGTGAACATTATGAGCCATGATTCACAAATCATATTAAATACTGTTTTGAGAATCAGTTTGGGAATCAGTGAATTATGCAAGTCGTAACTGTAAGTGATCATTTTAAGTCGTGACAATATCCGTGATCATTTTAAGTCGTGACAATATCCGTGATCATTTAAAGTCGTAACAATATCCTTGATCATTTTAAGTCGTAACAATATCCGTGATCATTTTAAGTCGTGACAATATCCGTGATCATTTAAAGTCGTAACAATATCCTTGATCATTTTAAGTCGTAACAATATCCGTGATCATTTTAAGTCGTGACAATATCCGTGATCATTTAAAGTCATGATAATATCCGTGATCATTTTAAGTCGTAAGAATATAAGTTATCAGTGTGAACCACGACTGATCAGTGAGCAGCATGAGCCGTGACTCTGTCAATGAGCAATATGAGTCGTGACTCACCGGTGCGTGTATCATTGAGCAGTATGAGCCGTGACTATAAATGAATATTGTGAGCGGTTTCTAACGGTCATAGCGAAGGGGAATGTAGTTGCTGGTATCTGGTTTCACTATCAAAGAGCTTTTAATATCTGCAAAGCGATGACATGTCATACAGAAGTCCATAGTTAAGATGTCTGGATTATGTTTTAGAAATCGTCAGTCCAACTTACTAATAACAAACTTGGCCGATAGTCGAGTAAATGTCTTAAGAACGACAAATTAGGAAGACTACCTCATTTTTCTTTCAATGAATTATCTCCCTTTTTATGCCAAGATAGAACTGATTTCCGTGCGCCATTGATTGGAAATTCACGAGTGCTGTAGTTATCAAGTGTTCTGTTAGTCACGCGATATAAATAGACTGCTGTGTTTATCAAATGTTACGTTAGTCACACGATAAAAGACTGCTGTAAATGCTATCACGCGATACAAATAGATTGCTGTGTTTATCAAATGTTACGTTAGTCACACGATAACAGACTGCTGTAAACAGGTACCAGAGACAAACACTGTTTTACCCATCTTGTTGTACTAGAGACAAACACTGTTTTACCCCATCTTGTTGTACTAGAGACAAACACTGTTTTACCCATCTTGTTGTACTAGAGACAAACACTGTTTTACCCCATCTTGTTGTACTAGAGACAAACAGTTTTACCCACCTTGTTGTACTAGAGACACTGTTTTACCCACCTTGTTGTACTAGAGACAAACACTGTTTTACCCACCTTGTTGTATTAGAGACAAACACTGTTTTACCCATCTTGTTGTACTAGAGACAAACACTGTTTTACCCACCTTGTTGTACTAGAGACAAACACTGTTTTACCCACCTTGTTGTACTAGAGACAAACACTGTTTTATTCATCTTGTTGCATTAGCAGTGACAGAAGAATCTGACATGCCCAACATAGAGCCAGACCACCCACTTGTGTCTAACAAGACATACTCTAACAAGTGCATTGATGCAGAACTCACAAAAACTCAACACCAGGAAGTCGAAACAGTATCACGTAACTTTCAAGATGTATTGACAGACAAACCAGGACACACAGAACTAGCAGAGTTCTACATAACACTACTGGATTCGAACCCCATACCTTGCTGCACAACACAGTCACAGCTGTTGAAACCAAAGTGCAAGAAATGTTGCATGATGGCCTAATTGAACTGTCCAACTCGCCGTATGCAGTACCAATTGTACTAGTTTGAAAAAGGTTGGTAAACACAAGTTCTGGTGTAGACTACCCTAAGCTGATCGCGATCACTCAGTATCAAGCTGAAACACTGCCTACACCTGTCCGCATCTGTTCTCATTTAACTCACAAACAAACAAAGAAAAAAGTATTTTACCCATTTCAATTTAATAAAAGGTTATTATCAAATCGGAGTCCATGAAGGTGAATAAGAGAAATTAGCTTTTGCCACACCCAATGGCCACTATCAATGGAAGGTTATGCTGGTTGGCTTACAAAAATGCTTGCTACTTTCACACGTATGATGAGGAAAGTTACTGATTCCATCAAGAGTGACTATTTATCTAACTTTATGGATGATCTTTTGATCACTACTATTACGTGGAATGAGTATATTCAATTGCTCCATGCTTTGCTTTGTAGGTTATACACAGCACGTCCTTCCAAATGATATTTCAGAAAGAAAATAAAACACTCAGTTACATAGGTCACATAGTAGGCCAAGGCCAACTTTGGCCAGAGGAAGACAAGATAAGTCAGTTGTGAGATGCACCACACCCTGTAACCAAGAAAGACATAGATCATTCTTAGCTATGGCTGGACATTATCAGATGTTTATTTAAGGTTTTATTCAGGTTGTAATCCCACTATCTAATTTGACTTGTAAGGCCACCCCTGAAAAATAGTATATACAGGCGAGTGTGAATTTGCATTTAAAATGCTAAAGGATGCACTCACTTTGTCACCAGTCCTACATCTTCCCAACATCATCCTACCATTTATCATCCACATAGATGCATCGTGAGTATGCATTGCAACAGTTTTGTTGCAGGAGCACCCTGACAGTGAAATAAATCCAGTACCAATAAAGCTGTAAGCTTTCTGATACAGAAATGCACTATAACATATCAGAAACTGAATGTTTGGCCTGTGTGGGCCATCGAGAAATTTCAACCATATTTGTCTGGTTGCGAGTTCATACTGCAAACAGACTACCAATCGTTAAACACTAAAGTGCACGCCTCGTGTGTTGTTCACTATTAATGTAGCAATATTCGTTCCAGTATTCCTAGAGTACATTACAGTGGAAAACAACAATGCAGATTTTCTTAGCCGTCATATCGCCGCTGAAGGGAACACAAATGCATGCAGTCCTGCATTCATGCACACACACACACACACACACACACACACACACACACACACACACACACTTGCCCATCTAAACCCAAATGCCTTAGACTTCATACCATTGACCCACTGAACTCGCTGTCCTCATAAAGTGAAAACACACACACACACACACACACACACACACACACACACACACACACACACACACACACACACACACACAGTTGCCCATCTAGACCCAAATGCCTTAGGGTGTGTACTTTCATAATTCGTTAATAGTCTACATATCTATACATTAATGTGTATGACTAGTCATTAAAACTAAATGTAAAAATATCTACACATAATGAGCTAGTGGTCTACATATCTATACAGGAATGTGTATGACTAGTCATTAAAACTAAATGTAAAAATATCTACACATAATGAGCTAGTGGTCTACATATCTATACAGGAATGTGTATGACTAGTCATTAAAACTAAATGTAAAAATATCTACACATTTTAAGTTTCAAACATCTGCATTTAAAGCATGCACTATAAATATACGCATATTAAAAATCTGAAATGATTATTTTTAGATGGAATTTATGACATACACCTAGTTCTGCTATTATGAAATTGAAGAACACTTGAGGAATATGTAACAATTATTATGAACAGATAATTTTCGGAATATATATATTAAACACTATAAGTTTTCTTGGGGATTTTTGTTTGTCGTTCTGGCTATAATGAGAAATCTGTATTTGCTGGAGTACATACAGAGCAAAATGTAAATCATACAATTACTAAATTATTTAAATTTACTGTACTATAAGTCACTTGTCTATTTCGTCTATACAACTGTTCACTTTTGTCTACAGACGATTAGAAACAGTAACGAGTATTACTATCGTGAATGCCAGTTTGACAGGAAACTGACGTGTACATTTATTTCCAATACAATACAGTAATGTGTAAAATGCCAGTTTGACAGAAACTGACGTGTACATTTATTTCCAATACAATACAGTAATGTGTAAAATGCCAGTTTGACAGGAAACTCACGTGTACATTTATTTCCAATACAATACAGTAATGTGTAAAATGCCAGTTTGACAGGAAACTGACGTGTACATTTATTTCCAATACAATACAGTAATGTGTATCACTGTCATGAATGCCAGTTTGACAGTAAATGACGTGAACATTTATTTCCAATACAACACAAAACAAGGATTAAAATAAAATTAAAATTAACCATTAATTAATGCTGATTATTGTTTAGATTTAAACTTAAAAGGTTTTAGTAATATGTTTTCTTTCTCTGAAGCGGAAATTTCCTCTCGACTAGAGCTTTAAGTCACCATTGACATAAATTTGTGAAGGTGGATGCAAATAAACGACAACAAAGCTGAATGCCTGTCAAGAGCTGAATGTAAAGATAGGTAATGACCTCTCAGTAAGCCACTTCCATTTTAGGAAGATTCTGCGATTTCTATTTGTCGCAGTATTAAACACGAATTTAATTATATACTTAGCGATTACTGTCAAGTATTAGAATTAAAGGGTTGAAATGTATAACTCCTGTGCATGGAAGGTAAACAATTTCCTTAAATTTAGAAAATTATGTTTCCAGCGGTTGCTTCCCTTGAATTAAAAGTTTAAACACACTTTTTTCATGCACACTTGTGCGTTTCTGTTTTTCCTGGTTCATTCTGTACATAATATATATAACCAAACATTAACAGTCCCTCTCTTTTAATGCTAAGCTAAATCGTTTTTATTTTGTTTGTTTGTTTGTTTGTTTTAAGTCTTTCAGTAAGGAATGACAGATCTTATTGAGAAATGTCCATTTTCCGAAATGCCATTTTCTATACCGATTTTCCCCTGCTCACCCATTATCGATATAGCATTTTCTGTATCGGAATTCTTCGTATTCACAATGAATGTGACTGATTTCATGCTTTTGTTATTTCAGTCAGCTTCAGATGACGTTTTCAGCGTTTTCTACATCTAACTTTAACTTTCTTCACAGACTACCTGAGTGTGTTTAGATTTAACTCTCTTCACCTTCACAGACTACCTGAGTGTGATATAGATTTAACTCTCTTCACCTTCACAGACTACCTGAGTGTGATATAGATTTAACTCTCTTCACCTTCACAGACTACCTGAGTGTGATATAGATTTAACTCTCTTCACCTTCACAGACTACCTGAGTGTGTTATAGATTTAACTCTCTTCACAGTTACCTGAGTGTGTGCATTGAAACGTTTACAGTGTTACTGAGTCTCGTGTGTACAGAGTAGCTGTAAAATGAATCTAAATCAGTTACTTCTTATTAAATTATGAAAATTTGGGCTGGAATAAAGCATTATATTTCTCTATATATACCATTGTATCATTTTTTAAATGCAATATAAAATATTTATCTATCGTCTATTTTTGTGTAATTTAAGTTTAACTTTACTTACATAGCAAACTTCAACATTACTATTGTTTTAGTGCTAAGGAAGAGTGTTTGTTAACTATTTAGTATGTGATGTCTCCATCATGTTCCATGAACGCTAACTAGTACTCCACTAATGTTATCTGATGTCTCCATCATGTTCCATGAACGCTAACTAGTACTCCACTAATGTTATGTGATGTCTCCATCATGTTCCATGAACGCTAACTAGTACTCCAATAATGTTATGTGATGTCTCCATCATGTTCCATGAACGCTAACTAGTACTCCAGTAATGTTATGTGATTTCTCCATCACTGCAGTGCTTATTAATAACAGTGCTTATTAATATTCTAGCATATTACGTCAAGACACAAACACTAGTTTATAGTGTATATGTTGTTCTCGTCGTTAGATGAATACTACAATTTCAGCATTGTTGTGTCATACGTTTTTCGTACTTCTAATTCACGTTTTCGTATCAATCAATCAATCAAACAGAATTACGTAATTTATCTTTTAATACAAACCGAACTTGTGTTTGCTCTACGCTAGACATCAAAACAGAATTACTTAACCTTTTCTTTTTAATACAAAAAGAACTTGTGTTTGCTCTACGCTAGACATCAAAACAGAATTACTTAACCTTTTCTTTTTAATACAAAAAGAACTTGCGTTTGCTCTGTTAGACATTAAAACAGAATTACTTAATCTTTTCTTTAGATATTTAATACAAAAAGAACTTGTGTTTGCTCTGTTAGACATTAAACAGAATTACTTAACATTTTCTTTTTAATACAAAAAGAACTTGTGTTTGCTCTATGCTAGACATCAAAACAGAATTACTTAACCTTTTCTTTTTAATACAAAAAGAACTTGTGTTTGCTCTGTTAGACATTAAACAGAATTACGTAACCATGGTCTTTTCCTTCGGATTAAATGCACTTATACTTTTTTCCTTTCAGGAGCCTCTATATCCGGGAAGAATACGATTTGTTTGGCGCATCAATTTTCTACATCCGGGCAAGACGACGGTTTGTATGGCGAATTATATTTAACCTTTCAACTGAAATCACTCACAATAACAAAGAAAAGAAGGTTCTTATCTAGTATTTGTTTTGTGTGGTCTGCATGTACAATTTCCTATTTTGTTGTAATTTTATTCAAACTTAATCACAACTTGAGAATATGCTAGAAATTGATGATATAATCCAAACCAGTTCCAACTGGATGAGTATTTATTATTATCTAATGGTTAAGATTTTTGAGAACGAGACAAGCCAACGGGCTGACATCAAAAGTTTACTTGCTGTACAGAATTCTATTGTCTAATCACTTTGAATTTGGAATAGCAAGACGTCTGGTCATGAAAGGTATCTTTTAGCTTAATGGTGAGTTAGAAGACTGATTGAGAGAGAATTCATGTTGCTATTGATATGTTATACTTGTGTTTTGTGTAGAAATGTATTATGTGAGTAAACTATTATTTCTACAATTTTTTTAACTAAGAAACTCGTATATAGCATGCTAAACACTTGACATTGTTTCTAGTGAATGCCCTCAAAACTGATATGCCGTATTTACTATGATGTGTGCATGTAAAGGGCTAATAAAAGCTGTTGCAGGAAACTGTAAATTGAGACTTGAATGTAAGAGAAAATGGAGTTAAAGATAAATAAAATGGAAACTTAGAATTTGTTCCCTGATTATATTTTATAGGGCCTTTCATTGTTTTACCTGAATCTCCTGGTTTACTGATGATAAACTGACCATGAAAGATGAAAGAATTATCTACCACAGTGTGTAAGAGTAAGGAATACACTGCACTTTGTTGATGTATGGTAGCAAAGTATGTTGACTACATCGAGCAATTTCTGGTACAAGGAAGTTACTGTGTAAATTGCTACAAATTGTTGTTCTGCCTGAGGGAGTTAATAAGGCAGAACATGAGATGGCCTTGAGAGAATAGCAGCTAGTCAGTGTTCTACAACGTGAGAAAGGAAACACTTGGAATGGACAGTAATAATGTAAACAATAAACGTGTGACTTTGTTATGAAAAGATTATTGCAGTTTCACCTAGACAAGGTTACATAGAAATTATCACTTATCTCTAATAACTCCATTTCTGTTCTCTGATAGGGACTATCATGTGATTTGTATTGACACTAATCTGTTGAATTGTGTTTTAGGATATAAGACTAGGCATTAAGTATAGATATTAAAATTATTCGAACATGGTTTCGTGGAAATATTAATGTCAAGTAATCTTTTTAATTGTATTTGTTATATGTATATTTGATTGTTGATTTAATACATTTATTGTTAAATTTATTGACCTTCTTATACATATTGATAACTTTATGTTGGGGAAGAAAGTTGGTGGATTAACAGATGGATTTTATCTTCTCCTTTAGTGAGAAGTTTTCCACTTTCAGAAATATTGTGTGACGGTAGATGTTTGTATTTAATGTTGTGGAAGAAAGAAAACGTTTACAGCACCCGCATATCTGCTAAGTAAGAGAAATGAGTGTTGTCTGCTGGAGAATTATTAATAATATAAATTAAGATTCTCATCACTTGTAATTAGTTATGGATGATTAATTTATTAATAATAATAATCATTAACTAGGTAGTGTTGGCATCACACTACTACAGTGCCATAAGACTAAAAATAAACATTCTCTTAACAACACCATATGGTCGTGATTTGGCGCCATATGTATATATAATTGTAACTGTTGAACTACTCCAGATATGTAAGCATGCTCTCTTGTGTTATTTCTTGTTGTATACATATATTGTTTATACTTAGATCACTCGTGTTACAACATGTTACATGTTACATGTTGTAGTCTGTCACCTGTATTTAGTTATTATCCTAGCTATATGTATCATGGGGCTCGAACTATCTTCTAGAACTATCCTATTCTGCATTATCTGTCATTCATCTTTCTAGTGCCTAGTCAGAAGGCGTCTTACGTGCGGACCGAAGTGGTAGAGAATTCACATTTTGCCCATCTCTCTATAAAACGTCACAACAATGTTCCGTCAGTGTGCCGTGCGGTTTGTATGCCCATCTCTCTACAAAACGTCACAACAATGTTCCGTCAGTGTGCCGTGCGGTTTGTATGCCCATCTCTCTACAAAACGTCACAACAATGTTCCGTCAGTGTGCCGTGCGGTTTGTATGCCCATCTCTCTACAAAACGTCACAACACTGTTCCGTCAGTGTGCCGTGCGGTTTGTATGCCCATCTCTCTGCAAAACGTCACAACAATGTTCTGTCAGTGTGCCGTGCGGTTTGTATACGGCTCCGTACGGACTGTACACAAATTATATCGTCTGCAAGAAAGCAAATTATGAGCGTCTGTCAGCTAGCTGTTCGACAGTTCTATTTTCAATGGAGGGGTTGTGGGATGAACTGCCAATAACGTTCTGATAGCAAACATCTGTCGACTGACTTTGCTCGGTTTTTAGTACATAAGGTAACATCTCAGTGCTTAACTGGTAAGTCTGTCTTTACGGCACTTGTTAGAATAGCTGGTGTGTCTTTAGTACAAATGCAACGAAACTGTTTGTTTTGTTTCTTTAGCTGTTTATTGGTATGAATATTCATTAGTCAGAATGGCAAGCTAATTTATGTATCGCTTGTCTTCCATCATTAGTGGGACTCTCTTTGTGACTTGTACTAGTTACAATTAATCTCTCTTTAGTGGGACTATCGCTGCTGACTTTTACTAGTTACAGTTAATCTATCTTTAGTGGGACTATCGCTGCTGACTTTTACTAGTTACAGTTAATCTCTCTTTAGTGGGACTATCGCTGCTGACTTTTACTAGTTACAGTTAATCTCTTTTTAGTGGGACTCTCGTTGCTGACTTGTACTAGTTACAGTTAATCTCTCTTTAATGGGAATTAAAAGCTTATATGTGAATGTAGTCCCTCATTAGAACTCAGAATCATTTTCTACTGAAACAAGCAAATATGCTCTTCGATAAAGATTACCTTTGAACTTGAATTAATTTTCTATTGAAACAAACAAGCAATTCGCTATTGGAGTTTCAAAGTTCAACTGGATCGGCTGCCATGGATTGTACAAACCAGTGTATGTGAGGCCTATCGGCAGAAAAGTCTGCATACCGCTTTGAGACGCGCGCGCACAGTTATGCCATGAAGTTACACCGTATCTGCAGGCTGCTCCGACCTTGAAATCAATAGCAAGGAAAAACTACTGCTGCTGCCGCAACCACCAATCAAGGGTGTGCACTCCGAACAGTCCGTAAACAAGAGCTGTCACGTGAGGTTTAAGGGATTTCAATTGTACCACGACAACAAAAGTATTTCTCGTCAAGTTTCACTTTCAGTGGACTGTAGAAGTAACGTCCCGCAATGATTTCTCTGACTGGATTCAGGCGGGTATTGCTGGCCATTATAGTGCTCCAGATTACGCACTGCAAAGCGCAGGTAAGTCATGCGTAACCCCCCCCTTCCCTCTCCTACTTTCCCTATCTTGCCTTCGACCAATGCGATCGCTGGCATTCCTTCCATCCCTTCTATTTTTAGTTACATGAACTATTTCTTTTAACGTGTCCGTGTTTTAAACTTGTCCACAGTCAGCTGCTGTCGGTCTTCTGAGCCACTATTCTTAATTACATGAAATATTACTTTTAGTGTGTCCGTGAATTTAACTTGTCCATAGTTGGTATCATTTCACTGAGCCACTATTCTTAATTACATGAAATATTACTTTTAGTGTGTCCGTGACTTTAACTTGTCCATAGTTGGTATCATTTCACTGAGCCACTATTCTTAATTACACGAAATATTACTTTTAGTGTGTCCGTGACTTTAACTTGTCCATAGTTGGTATCATTTCACTGAGCCACTATTCTTAATTACATGAAATATTACTTTTAGTGTGTCCGTGACTTTAACTTGTCCATAGTTGGTATCATTTCACTGAGCCACTATTCTTAATTACATGAAATATTACTTTTAGTGTGTCCGTGACTTTAACTTGTCCATAGTTGGTATCATTTCACTGAGCCACTATTCTTAATTACATGAAATATTACTTTTAGTGTGTCCGTGACTTTAACTTGTCCATAGTTGGTATCATTTCACTGAGCCACTATTCTTAATTACACGAAATATTACTTTTAGTGTGTCCGTGACTTTAACTTGTCCATAGTTGGTATCATTTCACTGAGCCACTATTCTTAATTACATGAAATATTACTTTTAGTGTGTCCGTGACTTTAACTTGTCCATAGTTGGTATCATTTCACTGAGCCACTATTCTTAATTACATGAAATATTACTTTTAGTGTGTCCGTGAATTTAACTTGTCCATAGTTGGTATCATTTCACTGAGCCGTATTTCTTAGTAACATGAAATATTTCTTGTAACGTGTCCGTGTTTTTAACTTGTCCACAGTCGGCTAGTTTGATGTCATATTAGTCAAGACCATGATCACATGTATTGTACCCAAGATGTTATACAATAATTGGTCGTAGCGTTATACCTCCGTTCATGTATAAGTGTTTTCTGATATTAAATGATAATTACATGCAAGTTATTAATCGTTCATAAACGTGAAAAACAGATATATCTACAACAGTAAAGTGCAACAGCTGCGCATAACTTCATCCAGTGCACCAATACACGTGCTAAATTAAATTTACTACAATTACTTCAAACAGTCATTTAGATCAGTCACTGTTGCGAATCATGCTTGCGTACACACAGTTCTAATCGTTATGTAGACAGGAAATATGCAGTACACAGTTCTAATCGTTATGTAGACGAAATATGCAGTACACAGTTCTAATCGTTATGTAGACGAAATATGCAGTACACAGTTCTAATCGTTATGTAGACGAAATATGCAGTACACAGTTCTAATCGTTATGTAGACGAAATATGCAGTACACAGTTCTAATCGTTATGTAGACGAAATATGCAGTACACAGTTCTAATGGTTATGTAGACAGGAAATATGCAGTACACAGTTCTAATCGTTATGTAGACGAAATATGCAGTACACAGTTCTAATCGTTATGTAGACAGGAAATATGCAGTACACAGTTCTAATCGTTATGTAGACGAAATATGCAGTACACAGTTCTAATCGTTATGTAGACAGGAAATATGCAGTACACAGTTCTAATCGTTGTGTAGTGTTACGTTCCAGTATTTATTTATAGACCCTGCTTCAGCATGATGATTTAGATTAATTATTTTCCACGCTCACCTACACTGACAACAGACTGGTTGCCCAGATTCACCATTCAGTCTAGCTAAATTTAACTCTGGTAGTTTCAGACAACAAATTTAGTGACAGGTAAACCTGTGTAATAAAGCACGAACTGGGAAACATTATCCAATTACAACTAATTATGCATTCAATCATCTCATTCTTGACTCTAGCCCCCACCCAGTCCTTATTGGTCTTTCTCGCAATAATTAGCTAACTACTGTAATTGAATAACAATAAAAAAATATTTAATAAAAATTTAACAATTTACAAAGGTAATCACAGACATCAATTTCGATACACAGTCTTAGAACTACGCAATGTCTAGCTCACACTGATAGCAAAAAGTCAGTTAAGAGTTCCAGTGTCTAGCTCACACTGATAGCAAAAAGTCAGTTAAGAGTTCCAGTGTCCTTAAGACTTTCACTTATCTGTTTCTTTTCCATCAATTACGGCAGCGTTCACACATCCCCAACAGTATGTAGTTGGATACAAGGATTCGGCAGCATTCACACATCCCCAACAGTATGTAGTTGGATACAAGGATTCGGCAGCATTCACACATCCCCAACAGTATGTAGTTGGATACAAGGATTCGGCAGCGTTCACACATCCCCAACAGTATGTAGTTGGATACAAGGATTCGGCAGCGTTCACACATCCCCAACAGTATGTAGTTGGATACAAGGATTCGGCAGCGTTCACACATCCCCAACAGTATGTAGTTGGATACAAGGATTCGGCAGCGTTCACACATCCCCAACAGTATGTAGTTGGATACAAGGATTCGGCAGCGTTCACACATCCCCAACAGTATGTAGTTGGATACAAGGATTCGGCAGCGTTCACACATCCCCAACAGTATGTAGTTGGATACAAGGATTCGGCAGCGTTCACACATCCCCAACAGT
The DNA here is from genome assembly GCA_028829895.1 of Sinotaia quadrata. NCBI lineage: Eukaryota > Metazoa > Mollusca > Gastropoda > Architaenioglossa > Viviparidae > Sinotaia > Sinotaia quadrata. Next base: position 33,557,665 of record CM054177.1, on the reverse strand, counting down.
ATATAGTTGGATACAAGGATTCGGCAGCGTTCACACATCCCCAACAGTATGTAGTTGGATACAAGGATTCGGCAGCGTTCACACATCCCCAACAGTATGTAGTTGGATACAAGGATTCGGCAGCGTTCACACATCCCCAACAGTATGTAGTTGGATACAAGGATTCGGCAGCGTTCACACATCCCCAACAGTATGTAGTTGGATACAAGGATTCGGCAGCGTTCACACATCCCCAACAGTAGTAGTTGGATACAAGGATTCGGCAACAGTCACATAATCATCAATCATCGATCCCCAACCTGCAGTTGTAAGATCAGTGTCCAGTAAACCTCAGTATGTTGGACACAACCAAATTCTTATAGAATCTCTTTGAAGCTCAGGTGGAACTCTGGCCAGTTCAAGGAATAAAGCAAGAACTGAGAAAATAGGAAGGACGCAGAAACCCACTCTGAAAATATAATAATTTCCATGAGTGACGATCCCTACAGATTTGCAATCCGTACATGTGGCATAGACAACAGCGTAGCCTATTCACAACTGACCTTTCTCTATCTTTACATTAATAGATAGATACAGTACTAAAAATATAATTCAGGTCGTTCTCAAGCATGTTACAATTAAAATGCTGCATAATGCATGCAAGATGTTAAATCATTTCAATGAAGACAATTATATTGATTATCTTGTTATTGTTAAATTTTATTAAATCTTTTCTAATTGTTAAACAATTATTGTAGTTGACTAATTCATGCGTGAAAGACCAAATTAGGGACTGGGATGGGGGCTGTGAGTCGTGAATGAGAAGATTGTTTGCATAATTAGTTATAATTGTTTAACGTTCCTAATTCGTGCTTTGTTTACACAAGTTTACCTGTCTTTAAATTCATTGGCTTAAACTACGAATGTGGAATTTAACTGGACTGAAGGGTGAATTTGGGCAACCGGTCTGTTGTCAGAATAAGTGGAAATGAATTTAATTAACTAAAATCCTAAATTCTGGAACAGGGTCTATAAATAAATACTTGGGGGAATGTAACATATACAATAAAGTATATTGAAATTTTATACTAAAAAAAAGTATGATAAATGTTATACTAAAAAAAAGTATGATAAATGTTATACTAAATTTAAGTATGTAATATATACTAAGTAAGAAATGCTATACTAAATTAGGACATGAATATGGAAATGAACAAATTAAAACTAATACCTAAGAGGAAATGCTGTACTGAAGACAGTTTTTACTAATATTGTGATAATAAAATGCAAACATATTTTACTCGGTAATGTAAGATTACAATCGTAAGCGACCACAGAAGAAAGCTTATCGAAATGTTGAAATAATTAAAATGTGGATATATAGTAAATATGTTTCTAAATGTACTACTGAATTAAGTGGTATGAAAATCTTCTGTATTTGATTTAGTTTTCTATTTTATTGGAAATAAAGAGAGCGGTGAACTAAATGAGCACGATTAGAATGCGCTAGTTGTTGAACTAAAATAGCACGTGTTCATTTTCTTTCACTGTGGCTTTTGGCGGGTTATCATTCTTGTTCTCTGCACGCCTATATTCCAGCTAATAGTGCCAGTGTCAAATTAACCCTTTGGTCGGTACTATTAGCATCGCTTGCTGTTTTCTTGATGTGTTAGCAACAGAACTTACAGATGGGAATTCTTGAAATCTCTCTGCTTTGCGGGATTCTGGTAAAGAAAAACTGAATTAGTAAAATCCAACTGCTCACTGTGTTTGATTAAAATGTTGACTGGCTTGTTTAAAGGGTTTAACATACCAACTGTTCACTATATTTGGTTAAAGAGCTGACCGGCTTGTTTGAAGGGTTTAACACACAAACAGCTCACAGCTCACCACCAGCTGGCAGATTTGTTTGAAGGATTTAACCTGCCAACTTCTCCATATTGGTTAAAGAGCTGAAGGCGAATTGCCTGGTTCAGGTTGAGATGGAAGTTCAGGAGATGGCATTGTGTGCGTGTTTGATTTATTCAGCGCATAAAGAGTTATAACAATGGTAGGAGAACATGTCCCAATATCTGAATGAAATAACATGACTCAGCACTTTACGAAGTTAGCACGTGACTGTTAATCATAGTGACTAGACATATGTAGGAACTTGGCGCGTAAAATTAATGAGCTAAATCAATTACTTCTGTCTCAAGTGGTTGCTTAAACTCACTATCATGTGTTAATGAGTTCCAACTCCGCCGCATCAAACTTTTGGCCAGCAGCTTCTGCTGCACCTGAATCTGACCATTATCATCATAGACACTGTGCTTGTCAATGTTTTGGCGTGTTTACGTAACCTCATGGCGTGTACAGGTTTACGTAAATTCGTGGCGTGTTTACGTAACCTCATGGCGTGTACAGGTTTGCGTAAATTCGTGGCGTGAACAAGGTTTACGTAACTTCACTGCGTGAATCATTGTCATGTCGTGTACAAGGTATACGTAAAAAACTTCATGCCGTGTACAAAATCTACGTAACTTCATGCCGTGTACAAAGTCTATGTAACTTCATGCCGTGTACAAAGTTTACGTAACTTCATGCCGTGTACAAAGTTTACGTAACTTCATGCCGTGTACAAAGTTTACGTAACTTCATATCATATACAAAGTTTACGTAACTTCATGTCGTGTACAAAGTTTACGTAACTTCATGCCGTGTACAAAGTTTACGTAACTTCATATCATGTACAAAGTTTACGTAACTTCATGTCGTGTACAAAGTTTACGTAACTTCATGCCGTGTACAAAGTTTACCTAACTTCATGTCGTGTACAAAGTTTACGTAACTTCCTGCCGTGTACAGGTATAGGTAACTTCATGTCGTGTACAGGTATAGGTAACTTCACTGTATTAATCATTCTCACGGCATGTACCATGCTCACTACACCTTCTCTCAGTGCCTTTGTAGCAGGTTTCCCTCACCTTATTGTTCTATTCCCGAGTTGCTTTCGTTTCCCTCACCTTATTGTTCTATTCCCGAGTTGCTTTCGTTTCCCTCACCTTATTGTTCTATTCCCGAGTTGCTTTCGTTTCCCTCACCTTATTGTTCTATTCCCGAGTTGCTTTCGTTTCCCTCACCTTATTGTTCTATTCCCGAGTTGCTTTCGTTTCCATCACTCTATTGTTCTATTCCCGAGTTGCTTTCGTTTCCCTCACCTTATTGTTCTATTCCCGAGTTGCTTTCGTTTCCCTCACCTTATTGTTCTATTCCCGAGTTGCTTTCGTTTCCATCACTCTATTGTTCTATTCCCGAGTTGCTTTCGTTTCCATCACTCTATTGTTCTATTCCCGAGTTGCTTTCGTTTCCATCACTCTATTGTTCTATTCCCGAGTTGCTTTCGTTTCCATCACTCTATTGTTCTATTCGCGAGTTGTTTTCGTTTCCATCACTCTATTGTTCTATTCCCGAGTTGTTTTCGTTTGAAGATGGTCGTTGAGTAAGACTCTGTCCTTATTCACCTAGTGCATTACCGATTCCTGTTAATCCATCTCACTGCTAGGATTTCCAAAGCGCATTCTGCACATTTAGTTCCACATCATTTCCATATGTGCATCCAGAACGATTTGCTGCCGGGACAGTGGCACCAGGACGTGAAGAAAGCATGATTTACACACACACACACACACACACACACACACACACACACACACACACACGCTCGGGCTGCTCATTTCTAAACTTCATGTACACTTACACGCACGCTCTTTCATCTCATTGCTTATAAAACTGTAATTTGAATAACATGTGCATAGAGTCTATTATGAAACTGTAATTTGAATAACTTGTGCATAGAGTCTATTATGAAACCGTAATTTGAATAACTTGTGCATAGAGTCTATTATGAAACTGTAATTTGAATAATTTGTGCATAGAGTCTATTATGAAACTGTAATTTGAATAACTTGTGCATAGAGTCTATTATGAAACTGTAATTTGAATAACTTGTGCATAGAGTCTACTTCCTTTGTTAGTTGGCATATTCAAAGAAATATAATGCTTGATTTCTCCGGCCGTGTTTAATTTTTCTCCATTTTAGTTCCTTTCATCCCGGCCTTCTTATTTATATATATAAATACCCGCATTCTCGAGTTAATTTTATTTGTATAATACTCTTTCTATCTACTTAGTTTTATGTATAATACTTGTTTTTATTTGTATAAAAATACTCATTCTGTCAAATTAGTTTTACTTGTATAACACTTGTTTCCAGGTTATTGTTACTCATAAAATACTCATTTTCTCCTATTAGTTGTTCTTATGTAATATTTTGTTTTCCACGGCTATTTTTGTTTGTATGATAATCGTTTTCTGCAATTAGTTATACTTGTATAGTAATTGTTTTCTCTGATCATTTGACTTGTATAATATTCGTCTTGATTATTTGTATAACACTTCTGGTCTTGTTTATTTTTATAATTCTCCGGGGTATTCCGATCTTCTTACCTACATAATCGCTGCAATCTGTCTACTTTATTACCTGTATAATGCTCGTTTTCCCGGCCTTGTGTATTTGTATAATACTCGTTTTACCAGTCTTGTTTAATTATATATTGATCCCTTTCCTACTTTTGTTTAATTGTATAATACTCGTTCCCCGCCCCCCCCCCCCCTTGTCTATTTACTTGCATAATAATCGCTTTCTCCAGCCCGCTTACTTGCATAGAACTCGTTTATTCTAATCTACTTTTATAATACTCCCTTTTCCTATACCATATTTACTTCTGTAATACTTGTTTATTCTAGTCTACTTTTATAATACTCCCTACCATATTTACTTCTGTAATACTTGTTTATTCTAGTCTACTTTTATAATACTCCCTTTTCCTATACCATATTTACTTCTGTAATACTTGTTTATTCTAGTCTACTTTTATAATACTCCCTTTTCCTATACCATATTTACTTCTGTAATACTTGTTTATTCTAGTCTACTTTTATAATACCCCCTTTTCCTATACCATATTTACTTCTGTAATACTTGTTTATTCTAGTCTACTTTTATAATACTCCCCTTTCCTATACCATATTTACTTCTGTAATACTTGTTTATTCTAGTCTACTTTTATAATACTCCCTTTTCCTATACCATATTTACTTCTGTAATACTTGTTTATTCTAGTCTACTTTTATAATACTCCCTTTTCCTATACCATATTTACTTCTGTAATACTTGTTTGTCATCGATCATGTCTGATTGTAAAATATTTATTGTGTTCGGACTTTTTTAATTTGTCGCTTTCTCCGGTCATTAAATGTTTAATTCTAAAGTGCTCACTTTACAGTTTACACTGTTTAATTATTTAATACCCACTTTCTCCATATTATTTACTTGTATAATACTTTCTCCTGTCATTATCTTGTTTATTTTTAGAACACTTTCCTGTCATTATCTTGTTTATTTGTACATTTCTCGCCTTTTCTGGACATTACCTTGTATATCTGTATTATACTTTCTCCGTTATTATGTATATCTGTATTATACTTTCTCCGTTATTATGTATATCTGTATTATACTTTCTCCGTTATTATGTATATCTGTATTATACTTTCTCCGTTATTATGTATATCTGTATTATACTTTCTCCGTTATTATGTATATCTGTATTATACTTTCTCCGTTGTCTTGTGTACATGCATTATTCTGGCTTTCGCTAGTAGGAAAATTTTCTTGATTATACAAGATGGCCTAAAAGTAGGTTCACAGTTATCACGTAGACTATTTATTTGAAAATTCGACACTGGAAAAGTTAGCTTTACATAATAAAATAAATTACAATTAGCAAGGAAAAAAGCTGTTTATGTAAGTTATATTTATATTCTGAGGAATGTTTTATATTGGTATTACTAAGCAAGTAACTTCAACCATATAAAAGGTAGTTTAATAACTGTAAACCTACTTTTGGGCCACCCTGTATTATGCTGCGCTAGTAGGAAAACTTGCTTGTTTGTATTTTATTTCGCTAATAAGAAAACTTACTTGTTTATATTATATTGCGCTAGTAGGAAAACTTGCTTGTTTGTATTTTATTTCGCTAATAAGAAAACTTACTTGTTTATATTATATTGCGCTAGTAAGAAAACTTGCTTGTTTGTATTTTATTTCGCTAATAAGAAAACTTACTTGTTTATATTATCCTGCGCTAGTAAGAAAACTTGCTTGTTTGTATTTTATTTCGCTAATAAGAAAACTTACTTGTTTATATTATATTGCGCTAGTAAGAAAACTTGCTTGTTTGTATTTTATTTCGCTAATAAGAAAACTTACTTGTTTATATTATCCTGCGCTAGTAAGAAAACTTGCTTGTTTGTATTTTATTTCGCTAATAAGAAAACTTACTTGTTTATATTATATTGCGCTAGTAAGAAAACTTGCTTGTTTGTATTTTATTTCGCTAATAAGAAAACTTACTTGTTTATATTATCCTGCGCTAGTAAGAAAACTTGCTTGTTTGTATTTTATTTCGCTAATAAGAAAACTTACTTGTTTATATTATATTGCGCTAGTAGGAAATCTTGCTTGTTTATATTATGTTGGCCTCAATCACTGTCTGTTCCTTTCAGTTCTTATTGTAGACTCTTGTTTCTAATTAACATTTCAAACTGCATGGTTGCCTTGCATCACCCGCTGTGTTCCCAATTTTCCCTCATTACAAACAGGAACTTGGAATGTCAAATCGCCAGGCTACTGTTGCGCTCACCTGTTTTCCCTCTGCCCATGCACCCAGCAGTTCATGCTGAGTAAATAATAAACAACGTAATTCTTACTTTAATCTTGAACATCTGACTGTTATGGGCGGGGGCCTCCTCATCTGGAGTTTATCTTTTGATTGAAACGGACTGTTCAGGTGTTACATAAAATTACTCGGTTTATTCCATCACTATTATGTAGCGTACTAAATGTTGGTAATGGGCCTCTTCTCCATCATCGCATTAATATGCCTACTAATAATGGGCCTCTTCTCCATCATCGCATTAATATGCCTACTAATAATGGGCCTCTTCTCCATCATCGCATTAATATGCCTACTAATAATGGGCCTCTTCTCCATCATCGCAGTAAATATGCCTACTAATAATGGGCCTCTTCTCCATCATCGCTGTAAATCTGCCTACTACTACTAATTTTCTATTAGTTTGTAAGTTGTATCTCTAAAGAACTCTAAACCTTAACAATGCTGGTTACTATGGCCACTAAATCCTACAATGCTCGTCACTAAACTAACAATGCTGGTCACTCGTCCTAACAATGCTGGTCACTCGTCCTAACAATGCTGGTCACTAAGCCCTAATAATTCTGGCCACTAAACTCTAACAATGCTGGTCACTAGTCCTAACAATGCTGGTCACTAAGCCCTAATAATTCTGGCCACTAAACTCTAACAATGCTGGTCACTCGTCCTAACAATGCTGGTCACTCGTCCTAACAATGCTGGTCACTAAGCCCTAATAATTCTGGCCACTAAACTCTAACAATGCTGGTCACTAGTCCTAACAATGCTGGTCACTAAGCCCTAATAATTCCGGCTAATAATCTCTAACAAGTCTGGTCACTAATCACTAACAATGCCTGAAACCAAACTATGCTGGCCACTGAGCCTATTACTTCTGAACTGGAATGGAATGGAATGGAGTGGAGAGGTTGATCAAGACAAAGCTCGAACATGTGATGCTAGCACTATTTCACCATTGAGCTACCTGTATGTGTATATACTCACTTGACCTCTGAGCTACCTGTATGTGTATATACTCACTTGACCTCTGAGCTACCTGTATGTGTATATACTCACTTGACCTCTGAGCTACCTGTATGTGTATATACTCACTTGACCTCTGAGCTACCTGTATGTTTATATACTCACTTGACCTCTGAGCTACCTGTATGTGTATATACTCACTTGACCTCTGAGCTACCTGTATGTGTATATACTCACTTGATCTCAGAGCTACCTGTATGTGTATATACTCACTTGACCTCTGAGCCACCTGTATGTGTATATACTCACTTGACCTCTGAGCTACCTGTATGTGTATATACTCACTTGACCTCTGAGCCACCTGTATGTGTATATACTCACTTGACCTCTGAGCTACCTGTATGTGTATATACTCACTTGACCTCTGAGCTACCTGTATGTGTATATACTCACTTGACCTCTGAGCCACCTGTATGTGTATATACTCACTTGACCTCTGAGCTACCTGTATGTATATATACTCACTTGACCTCTGAGCTACCTGTATGTGTATATACTCACTTGACCTCTGAGCTACCTGTATGTGTATATACTCACTTGACCTCTGAGCTACCTGTATGTGTATATACTCACTTGACCTCTGAGCTACCTGTATGTATATATACTCACTTGACCTCTGAGCTACCTGTATGTGTATATACTCACTTGACCTCTGAGCTACCTGTATGTTTATGTATTCATGATCTCTGAGCTACCTGTATGTGACAATTTCAAGAAATAATACAAGGGGGGGGGGGGAATAATATTGAATAGAAATCAAGAGTACAGAACAAGAATAAACAGTTTGACTTTTTGCTAGAAATCAAGAGTACAGAACAGGAAAAAACAGTTTGACTTTTTGCTAGAGATGATGCAAACTTTGACTTTTGCTTCTTTCCCATAGCAACCACTCAACATTTGCAAAGGTTTCATTACTATCTTTATTAGTTTTCATCTTGTTCAATATTATATGAACAGGAAAGTTCTTTTCATTTCTACAAACTATTTTAACTTATTTCAGTACTAAGTAAAATAGCATTTATCTGGATTTTGTAAAAGAAAGAAGCTAGTGCTTTAGAACACACACACAACATAACAAAATATAAAACTTTATAACAAAAAGTGCAAACTTGTCTTTTTCATTGTATACTAACTTGTAACTACAGCAACCACCGTGACCACTAAAAAAGGGAGTCAAATCTAGCAAGACAGACCAAAACATCAAAAGTGGCCAGATCATCACTATTCATTGTGGCTATTACAACTACTACACTGCAGACATTCTGCAGCTTTTAAGTGTCTACATTTTTATACCTTCCCCGCCTCGAATTCGGATACATAACAACACGAACTCGCTTAACCGAAACAACGGAAGTCAGAGGAAAGAAGAGATAGCAACAGCAACAACAAACATCCAAGAATAACTACCATCTACCAATAGAACAGCCAAAAACACAATCGACAGGGGGCTGCACATTTCGGGTGCAGTACATGCTCGGTACGGCACAAGCCTGAGTTCTGTAACTCCATACCTTCATCTTCCTGATCAGTTATCTTCGGTCATTGTAAATTCTTCCAGACCAAGATAAAGCAGAAAAGAATACAAGAGTCATTTGTAGCGTACTTTCGAATGCTGGTCTCCCTGCAAAAAAAGTCTAAATGCCTCCCCTATTTTCTGTATGCACACACACACACACACACTCTCTCTCTCTCTCTCTCTCTCTCTCTCTCTCTCTCTCTCTCTCTCTCTCTTCGTTCCACAGACAATCAGCTTGCCGTGTACCCTGCGAAATCTTCATCATGCTATATTTTCCAAATTTCAAGTACATTTGTTTTTGAAGAAATAAATATTGTGTTCCTTCTGTTGAAAGTCCCCCAAGGGACAGTAGTTACGCCACTAAAGACAGCACAGACACCAAGCAGAAAAAGAACAAAACTAAGACAGCACAGGCAAAGAGCGGCAACCGCTTAATACAGAGATTCCTAGATTTCTATTCTTTCCCCTTCACGTCCAGCCCCTTGTTCCAGCATGAAATCGGTTGAAATACACTGGAAGCGCTCCCATAACTACGTCAGTCAGCCAGTCAGTCAGTTAGTCAGTCAGTCAGGACTAACTGACAAGAGAAACAGATAGCCAGATAAGTCTAAAGAAATGGCTAATTGACAAGATAAATAGATAGCCAGATAAGTCTAAAGAATATTTGACTATGCCGCATGCATAATTATTATGTGACTATATTGCATACATTTACTTAATTTGTGACGTAATTGGGTAACTGTAGAGCCGTAAGTACTTCATGTTTGACTATACTGCAAAGACTAAGAGTTCAAATATCACTATTGTGCGTATTTCATGTTTGACTTAATGCATAAATATCTCATGTAAGACTACTTTATGAGTGATTATACTTTGCAAAATTAGTGTATGAATGTACTGAAATAAGTAATTGTTATGTGATTGTGTTTCAAAGGAGTGTGTGTGTAATGTTACCATCATAAGTAGTTCATGTATGACTGACTGTGACTTGTAGTTCATGTTTGACTATACTGTGATTTGTAGTTCATGTATGACTCTTCTGTGATATGTAGTTGATGCCTGACTGTACTATGATGTGTAGTTCATGTTTGACTATACTGTGATTTGTAGTTCATGCCTGACTGTACAATGATTTGTAGTTCATGTGAGAGTGTACTGTGACTTGTAGTTCATGTGTAAGTGTACTGTCTTATTATTCATGTGTGAATGTACTGTGACTTGTAGTTCATGTGTGAGTGTACTGTCTTATTATTCATGTGTGAATGTACTGTGACTTGTAGTTCATTTGTGAGTATACTATGTTTTGTAGTTCATGCATGACTGACTGCGACATGTGTGGCAGTACTGTAATGTGGTGCAAGTGTGTACTGTGACTCCTAGTTTATTTGTGGTATACTGTGACATATCTAAGTAAATGTAACAAATGTGACTATACTTTGACATATCTAAGTAAAGGTAACAAATGTGACTATACTGTGACATATCTAAGTAAATGTGACTATACTGTGACATATCTAAGTAAAGGTAACAAATGTGATTCATGAAGGGTTGTTTGTTTCAGGTTCAGACTATCGCTGTATCATCTGTGCTGGTAAGCGAATGGTTCCATATAACATACTTTCTTGTTTTAGTGAACTGTCATTGCTATGTATTAAACAATTATCATATGTCCCTTTGAATGGATAATTTTGTTACAGTTATGAAGTGTATTCTTATGCTTTCTGATTTGATTCCTATTAAACAAATAAATATCTGAGTGAACAGTTTCCTTACAATATATAAAACAAAATTAATACGACACTCCTTCGATCACTGACTTAAAATTAAGCAGAACGGTACTTTCTTTTGTGTGTGTTTAAGTGTTTTTTTTTTATGCCTTTTGCTGTGAGTTTAGTGCGAATGCAGTGTATGCAGGAATGATTTTATGGTTTTGTGTGATCTTTGGTGTAAGCTTGTGTTATTTTAGGGTGTTAATATGATCTTTGGTGTATGTTAATGTAGGGTGTTGTGTGATTTTTAGTGTATGTTTGTGTTATTTTAAGGTATTTATTTTATCTGTGGTGCACGCGTGTATGATCTTCGGTGCCTGATTGTTATTTAATGGTATTTGTATCGTTGATGCATGCTTTTGTGAATTTAGAGCGTTTGTGCGATAGTTTGGTGCTTGCTTGTATGATAGATATATAATCATGCGTTCTTTGGCTTATGCTTGAGTGATCTTTGGTGTTTGTTGTTTGTGTGTATTTTGGTGCTTGCTTGTATGATAGATATATAATCATGCGTTCTTTGGCTTATGCTTGAGTGATCTTTGGTGTTTGTTGTTTGTGTGTATTTTGGTGCTTGTAGGATCTTTGGTGCATGACTATGAGATTTTGGTGTGCTTGTGTGTTCTTTTGATTGTACTTGTATGATCTTTCGGATTCTTATGTGACTTGCGATTTATATTTGTGTGAACTTTGGTTTATTTTTGGTGAACTTTGGTTTATGTAGTCTTTGAGTTCTATTTATGTAACCTTTGTGCTAAACTTGTGTGATCTTTGCTGTATGTTGGTCGAGTTTGTACACGTTTGAAGGTATTTCATGTATAGAATTATTTGTGTATTCTTTTGAAACGTCTTCTTTAAAGTGTATGAATGTATATTTAGTTGGTGTGTGATTATTTTTTATGTATTTGTAATATTTTCTGTGCTTTTGCATGTTATTGTATACATTGTTATTTGATTATTTATTTGTGTTATTCAGTATTAAATGTTTGAATATCTATCTATCCACCCATTTATCTTTCTATCTATCTATCTCCATCCATCTATCTATATATCTATCTATATCTATCTATCTACCTCTCTATCTCTCTATCTATCTATCCAACTGTATGTATATATGTAAGCTTTAACCGGGACAGAATTCCGGAAACAAGGCGGGAAACTAGCCCACACCAGAGCCTTCCGGAACTATATGATATGAAAATTATGTACGGGTTCATCAACACTCCCTGGGTTATGACCTAGTCAAACTGCCTGAGGGGTTACCTTCGTATTAGAGTGCTTCCCCTTTAATTACTCACTGAAAAATTTCTCTTCCCCCATCTCCAGTGCATTAAAGGACATAGGAAGATAATATGTAAAACAATAAGAATATTTAATCATTAAACAATCGGATATACACATATCATATATCTGTTACAGAAATATTAAGGAAGTTAAAACAGAATGTTTCAGAAATATTTAGGAAGTTAAAACATAACGTTACAGAAATAGTTAAAACAAAATGTTTCAGAAATATTAAGAAAGTTAAAACAAATTTTACAGAAAATTTAAGAAAGTTATACATAACGTTACAGAAATATTAAGAAATTAAAAACACAATTTTTCAGAAATATTTAGGAAGTTAAAACATAATGCTACAGAAATATTAAGGAAGTTAAAACATAATGAAAAGAAATATTAAGAAATTTAAAACATTATGTTTCAGAAATATTTAGTAAATTAAATGTAATGTTACAGAAATATTAAAAGAGTTAAAACACCGTATTACAGAAATATTAAGGAAGTTAAAACACCGTTTTACAGAAATAGTAAGGAAGTTAAAATATAATGTTACGAAATATTAAGGAAGTTAAAACATCCATTCACTCTTTTATCTACCGTTAAGAAAAGCTTGCCTAACAGACATTGCTACTTTTGTACTGGACCCTTACACTTCCATTTCTACTGCTCTGGACAAATAGTTGGTACCTTTGATGACTTCCACAGTATATCTATACTGTTATAGTAGTAATGACCAACCGGTCAAATGCCTGTTTGCCTTAGTCGAGTGATCTAATTAGGATGATGATCTATCTGAATGACAAAATGCTTGCCATATTGGCAGGCGTGGAATTTCTGGAATGCCTCAACAATTCCAAGACACTCTTTCTCGAAGTGAATAATTCTGTTTTTAATGACTGACTGGATACAGAACATCACCGTGTTTCCACTTCAGTTATGTTTTCTTCATTTCTACTAGATCACTTGGAGTGTGTTTATGTTTTCTTCTTTTCATTGTTTTAATCCTGTACTACATGTCATTTACATTTTCGTGTTTTGGGAACATGTTTTCTTGATTGACTTTGTTGTCGGTGTTTTGGGAGCGTGTTTTCTTGATTGACTTTGTTGTCGGTGTTTTGGGAGCGTGTTTTCTTGATTGACTTTGTTGTCGGTGTTTTGGAAACATGTTTTTTGATTGACTTTGTTGTCGGGGTTTTGGGAACATGTTTTCTTGATTGACTTTGTTGTCGGTGTTTTGGGAGCATGTTTTCTTGATTGACTTTGTTGTCGATGTTTTGGGAGCATGTTTTCTTGATTGATTTTGTTGTCGGTGTTTTGGGAGCATGTTTTCTTGATTGACTTTGTTGTCGGTGTTTTGAGAGCGTGTTTTCTTGATTGACTTTGTTGTCGGTGTTTTGGGAGCATGTTTTCTTGATTAACTTTGTTGTCGGTGTATGCTCTTTATATATTTCTAATAATTCTCTTGGTGTGTGTTTTCTCCGAATAAGCATAATTAGAAAACATGAGATTTTCAACTCTCAGCGAAAACAGTCTCCGCAGCTTCCTTATTCCGGAGTTCACTCGTCTAATCTCCATGCATGCTATTTTTATCACTTGCAAGAACATAGTTTGAGAGTGCCTAATGGAACAAGCAGAAAACCTTTATCTGAAAAACAACCTGCCTTCTACCATCAACTCTGCCAGGGCGACATTGTACGATATCGTGTACATTCGTTCTCGGCTTTTACACAGTACTAAATGTGTAGAGAACTTGTTTTACACAGTACTAAATGTGTAGAGAACTTGTTTTACACAGTACTAAATGTGTAGAGAACTTGTTTTACACAGTACTAAATGTGTAGAGAACTTGTTTTACACAGTACTAAATGTGTAGAGAACTTGTTTTACACAGTACTAAATGTGTAGAGAACTTGTTTTACACAGTACTAAATGTGTAGAGAACTTGTTTTACACAGTACTAAATGTGTAGAGAACTTGTTTTACACAGTACTAAATGTGTAGAGAACTTGTTCTACACAGTACTAAATGTGTAGAGAACTTGTTTTACACAGTACTAAATGTGTAGAGAACTTGTTTTACACAGTACTAAATGTGTAGAGAACTTGTTTTACACAGTACTAAATGTGTAGAGAACTTGTTTTACACAGTACTAAATGTGTAGAGAACATGTTTTACAGTGTAGGCCTACTGATTGGTTGAGCGTTACAAATCTCTTAATGTTTTCTGCATAACACACGGACCTAGCATTGTAATGTGTACTGTGTAAAGTTTATAGACTAATGATTGATAAGAATCGATACATATCTGACACCACAAGAGCTGAGACAAACAAATGCACTGAAAAATGTTGATGCACACTTTTCATGTACTATATTTAAATACAGTTAGACATCTGTTATGTGGTAAAACATACATATACATATATTTAAACAATTACGTGGAATACGTCGTCTTAAATCTAACATATTTTGTGTGCTCAAGGAATTAGTTTTAATAATTAACACTTATACTAACTGTACACTCTATAGGCCTATAGTTACTCGTCTTAAATCTAACATATTTTGTGTACTCAAGGAATTAGTTTTATACTAACTGTACACTCTTTATATAGGCCTATAGTTACTCGTCTTAAATCTAACAAATTTTGTGTGCTCAAGGAATTAGTTTTAATAATTAATACTTATACTAACTGTACACTCTTTATATAGGCCTATAGTTACTCGTAACTGTATTATGTCTAGCATTCTAAATAAAATAGGTGTGCCTATGATTTTATTTTGTGTACTCACTTCTCTTAACGTGCGTAAAGGCTACAATATTTTTTTGTAAACATAAGAGTGTCTATTTGCAATTACTCTTAATTTCTTGACTGAATTGACATGTAAACGAACACAGTATCATATACTTACTGAACTGACATGTCAATGTACAATATATATGTATATACTTACTGAACTGACATGTCAATGTACAATATATATGTATATACTTACTGAACTGACATGTCAATGTACAATATATATGTATATACTTAATGTATTGATGTATTGTGTGTCTGTGCCCTAATTGTATATACACGGTGTTAGTGCTGTAATTGTGTTCTAATTTCCTATTTTTAGGATATATTGTACTCTGATTATACCTGTATTCCAATTATGTGAGTTGCATATGTGGGTGAATGTAACTATAGATGTTGGTTTCGTATACTACATTCACTCCACTCGCACCCGTGGCTAAAGCCAAGTCTACAGTCGCCAAGCAACGTGAATGGTCACTCACCAGACAGACTGATATACACACCCCTAGTCACATTCAGTCAGGCCTAGACAAGTTTAGACAGATTGATATACATGCCCCTAGTCACATTCAGTCAGGCCTAGACAAGTTTAGACAGATTGATGTTTAGGCAGAGACACGCCCCTAGTCACACAGTCAGTCCTTGACAAGTTTAGACAGATTGATATACACGCCCCTAGTCACACAGTCAGTCCTTGACAAATTTAGACAGATGACAAAAAAAATAAACAAATGAGTTTGATGAATGAACTGGTGGTATTTAATACGTGCCAAAAGGGTACGCCGAAATTACTGGCTGTATTTAATTCGTGACAAATTGGTACGCTGAAATTACTGGCTGTATTTAATACGTGACAAATGGGTATGCTGAAATTACTGGCTGTATTTAATACGTGACAAAAGGGTATGCTGAAATTACTGGCTGTATTTAATACGTGACAAAAGGGTACGCTGAAATGACTGGCTGTATTTAATACATGACAAAAGGGTACGCTGAAATTACTGGCTGTATTTAATACGTGACAAAAGGGTACGCTGAAATGACTGGCTGTATTTACTACGTGACAAAAGGGTACGCTGAAATTACTGGCTAATTAGATTTTATAAGATAGTAATGTTGCGATTGGCACTACAATCGTGAGAGTCTAGTAAATAGCATTATAATTTGCATATAGTATTTGAGACAGTTCACTCTACTGAATAAGTACACGTCAATAGATTTACACTCTCCAAATACAACTTTCAGTTTTATTTCCACTGATGATTCTGTAGAATTTTTACAAGACTCACTACTTGTCTACAGCAGTGTTTTTTCATTGTTGAGCGATGCTTGTCACCACACAAGTATTTGTAATTCTAGTTTTGAACTAGTAACGAGACTGGTAACAAAGTAACTCTTATACAACTCCCTACTAGATAAGAAAGTTTTACGCCGAGTATAATGTAATTCCAGGTTAGGATTAGTAATATACTTAGGATTCGTATACTTAGGATTAGTAATATACTTAGGATTAATATACTTAGGATTAGTATACCTGTTCTCTAATATAATTAATACTTCTTTTTTATTTAATTTTTCTAATTTATATTATTAAAATTTTATTTGCTGTTGTTCTAATTTTATATTATTAAGATTGCGAATGTTTGTAATGTTTTTTAATTTGACATGTGTCTCTTGTCTCCCTTGTTTTAATTATTATATACGAGTATAATGTGTCTATGCTGTATTTTCTATATATTAAAATAAATCATGCGCTGTTTCATTTTGTATGCTGTATTTTCTATATATTAAAATAAATCATGCGCTGTTTCATTTTGTATGCGTAAAGTTCATGTATCGGAGCTCAAAATCTGTTTGCTTAACTTTTTGTTTGCGTAAAATTTCGTGTACCGGTGTTCTGATTCTTTATGCTAAATATTTTGTAGACTACTTTCTATGTACTTTGGACTTTTTGTGTGTATAAATTGGAAGTACATATTTAAGAAGTATGGTACACTATATTGATGTATTCAGCCTTGCGCTACAAGCGTGTTAGGGTGTAGCAATGCGTACAATTATGTAGTGTATTTTGTACAGCAATCACCATACCTGATCATGGCAGGCGAAAGTAACAAGAGTGAATACAGTGGCTTTATCAAGGACTTGCTGGATAAAGTTTCCCAGGATGCTAACGTCAAATTTGTCATTCATCTCAGTGCTGAATATGGAAAAGAGCTTGAAAATGGGTCATGGACAGGACTTGTGGGAGACATACTTAACAAGGTAGACATGTCCCAAACGTTTGGACTTACCATCCAGCTTCTGTTTGTGTATCATATTTCTCACTCGGTGCGTGCGTGCATTCCTCTCTGTGTATCTTGTTTCACTGATGCACACATGTAATGCTCGCACGCAGAACGTGTTTGGCAGAGAAATACAGATATGATAAATCTGATTAATCTTTGTTTGAAGATACTAAAATATAATAACACCAAACAAGTTATGTTGCAATGTTTATATTACTTCATACTTTGTGCATATATAATGGTTGAACAGCCCACACGTAAATAGTAAAATTGTCATTTAAAACTGATTCCGGGTATATGCCTTCCATTTAAGTTTTGTTGAGCAACTGTCATCACAAGTAGAATTTATTACAGATCATTTATTCTAATAACCTCGGTTGTCGAAGGAAAACTGACGACAAAGTCCATTTATAGGAATTATTTATTTATAATCATTCAGTATCTTACCGTACAGAGTCCAACATCAGAAATAAGTCACTACCTATTACACGAGTCATTACATATTACACGAGTCACTTCATATTACACGAGTCATTACATATTACACGAGTCATTACATATTACACGAGTCACTTCATATTACACGAGTCATTACCTATTACACGAGTCATTACATATTACACGAGTCATTACATATTACACGAGTCACTTCATATTACACGAGTCATTACCTATTACACGAGTCATTACATATTACACGAGTCACTTCATATTACACGAGTCATTACATATTACACGAGTCATTACATATTACATGATACACACTTCTCTCGTTTACTTTAGCATTTTTCTTTCCCTTTGTTCTAGAGCGTTATAATTTACGAATATTCTTGTTATAGACAAAGCCAAGAAAAAACTTGACCTACATTGTAATAACATGGTTAGTGTCATCAGACTCCTGTAGCTTGACCTTCATTTGGGAATAACAAGGTCAGTGTGATCAAACTCCTGTAGCTTGACGCAGATTGGGAATAAGAAAGTGTAACGCTAATGCCACCTTAGTCATTCGTTATGATTATTATAATTATTTAATCATCCATTACTAATTACAAGTGATGAGAATCTTAATTTATGATAATAATTCTCCAGAAGACACCAATTATCTCTCACTTGGCGGATATGCGGGCACTGTAAATGTTTTCTCTCTTCCACAACAATAAAAGACACATTCACTGTCACAGAGTATTTCCATAAGTGAAAATCTTCTTACTAAAAAAGAAGACAAATCCGTCTTTAATCTATATTTAGTGAGCCCCCGCTATCTGTCCAATAAATGGTTATCAAAATGTGTAAAATGGTCAATAAATTTAATGATAAATTTATTAAATCAACAATCAAACATACATAAGCAAATACAATGAAAAATTACTTGACATCAATATTTCCATGAACCACGTTTAAATAATTTCAATACCTATTCAGTCTTATATTCTACGATACAATCCAGCGGTTAGTGTCAATATAATTCACAGGGTAATTCTTATCAGAGAACAGAAATGGGGTTATAGAGATTTTAGCAATAATTATAATAGTTTGTACATAATGTTATCGAGACAATTGTCACATTAGTCTTTGCACGCTTTCATAATAAAGTCATAAATTTATTGTCACAATACAATTGTCAGCTCTTCATGTATTTCTCTTGCACATTGTAGAACACTGATGAACCACTATTCTATTAAGTCTCTTCTGTTGCTCTTCGCCATATTAATTCCCTCAAGCAGAACATTATTGTAACAATTTCCAGCCTTCCTTGTTATCAGAAATTCTACAATGTAGTTGAGCATGCTTTGCTTTAATACATCAGCAGAATGCAGTGTATCCTTACACTTACACACTGGAGGTAGATACTTCTTATGCCTTTCATGACCAGACTTCTTGCCACACCAAATTCAAAGTGATTAAAAAATAAATTCTTTTCAACAGGTGAACTTTGATCTCAGCCCATTGACTGGTCTCGTTCTTGTAAATCGTAACCATTAGATAATAAAAACTACTCATCCACCTAAAACTGGTTTAGATTACATCAGCAAGCACTAGCATATTCTTTTCCTGAGTTGTTTACTTCCAACTTTGACACTTAAAAATATCAGCACAAGCAATGCCCAAGGTCGGGTCACTTTGAAATGTAACAATTTATCAATTTATATATCAGTTAAGTATAGAAATAGGGATATGTAAATTTACTCTGCCAAGTTTTATCACAAGGTCAGTGTGATAAAACTCCTGTAGCTTGAAGTAGATTGGGAATAACGGGATCAGTGTGATCAAATTCCTGTAGCTTGACGTAGATTGGGAATAACGGGGTCAGTGTGATCAAATTCTTGTAACTTGACGTAGATTGGGAATAACATGATCATATATGCGGTGTTACGCAGGCTGACTAACATTATAATAACATAGTTATGCCGTTACAATCATTGCAATAAACATGATCATGTAGGTTGATTTACATTGCAATAAACATGATCATGAAGGCTGATTTACATTGCAATAAACATGGTCATGAAGGCTGATTTGCATTACAGTAATACGGTTATGCAGGTAGAATCATGAAGGATGACATACATTGCAATAAAATAATATAGGCTAATATATTGGAAATAACAAGGATGAATTAAATATTTATCCTTATTTTCTTTCAAAATTCATTATTTCACTAAATTGTATCAAAGTCGCTTATGAAATGACTAAAGTTATAATTAATTTTAAAAAATAAAATATAGCTAATAATAATGAAAATATGTATCTTTTTTTAATTGAAGTTTTTATTCAGCAGACAAGTACTGGTCAGTTTTTAATTAACAAATCATTGTTTGCATTCCATTATGATCATTTAATGTCAAGATATCAGACAAGTACTGATCAGTTTTAATTAACAAATCATTGTTTGCATTCCATTATGATCATTTAATGTCAAGATATCAGACAAGTACTGATCAGTTTTAATTAACAAATCATTGTTTGCATTCCATTATGATCATTTAATGTCAAGATATCAAACAAGTATCGATCAGTTTAATTAACAAATCATTGTTTGCATTCCATTATGATAATTTAATGTAAAGATATCAGAACAAGAGACTCGTAAATAATAGACAGTCACACCACCAGTGCTACAGAAATGACTCACTCTGTATTCGTTTATAAATAAGTTCAGTTAAATTATTCATATACTATGTATTGACTATTTAAATTATAATTCTATATTTGTCTACATACACGTAATGTGCTTACTACCCAAGCTATAATTTAGTATTATTTTTTAAAATAATTTTGTATATTCAGAAAGTCGACATGGCAGCCGCACCTCTTACTATAACATACAGCCGTCGCAAAGTGGTGGATTTCTCAGTTTCCTTCGAAAATTTCGGCCCTGTTATAATTTTGCGTCGACCCAGTAATCCGCAACCAACATTTGAGGAAAGAGTCTCTCGCCTGTTTGCGCCATTAGGACATAGTGTTTGGCTTATGTCCCTTGTGGCCTACTTCACCACAAGTGTCGTGCTTTACGTCATCTGCCATTGCAATCCGTACGAATGGCGCCACCTACACAGAGACGGGCTAGCCGATGTGAGAGAGGCAGAATCCTTTACCTGTATGAATGCCTTCTGGTTCATGCTAAGCACCTGGATGTGGCAAGGTGGGTTCATAAGTGTATTGTGCAAGTTCGAGTGAAATCCTATTAAGAAACTGAACTTTGATATTTAACAGCCGTGTGTGTGTGTGTGTGTGTGTGTGTGTGTGTGTGTGTGTGTGTGTGTGTTGTAGGGACTAAATACATAACAAAGACTAAACTTGAATGAAAAAAGCAGTGAGCAGAAGTTGGAAATAACATTTTAAATGAAAATAGACAACGACCATTTAAAAATTACTGTTTTTATTCAGACACACTACAATGGATCTCTTTTTCAGAAAAAGTTATACAACACCTAATTTATTTAGTCCTACATATAATTCTTTGTGGCTAATTGGTAAGTAGATTATTTAGTCCTACATGTAATTCTTTGTGGCTAATTGGTAAGTAGATTATTTAGTCCTACATATAATTCTTTGTGGCTAATTGGTAAGTAGATTATTTAGTCCTACATATAATTCTTTATGGGTAATTGGTAATTAAATTATTTAGTCCTACATATAATTCTTTATGGATAATTGGTAATTAAATTATTTAGTCCTACATATAATTCTTTATGGATAATTGGTAATTAAATTATTTAGTCCTACATATAATTCTTTATGGATAATTGGTAATTAAATTATTTAGTCCTACATATAATTCTTTATGGATAATTGGTAATTAAATTATTTAGTCCTACATATATTTCTTTGTGGCTAATTGGTAATTACATTATTTAGTCCTACATATAATTCTTTGTGGCTAATTGGTAAGTAGATTATTTAGTCCATATATAATTCTTTATGGCTAATTGGTAAGTAGGTTATTAATGAAGTCTATGAAGAACTATTTGTTCCTCTAAAAGTCATTAAAAAATAACAAAAACATTATATTTTAATAAATTATTGCATTTAAATATTACTTAAGATTTTGTTTAATAAAATTAGTGGTGATTTCCTTTTCTCTTCTTTTCTTATTCCTTTCATACAACACAGTGCTGTATATCTGTATTGTTTAGACTATCTAGTAAGGGCTGTATAGTCATAATTTTAGAATTTGTATTGTTTAGACTATCCAGTAAGGGCTGTATAGTCATAATTTTAGAATCTGTATTGTTTAGACTATCCAGTAAGTGTTGTATATTCTTAATGTTAAAACCTTTAAGTGCTCTGTGTTCATGTATTATTTTGTGGTGTAAGTGTTGTATAGTCATAGTATTAGAACTCGTAATATTTAGACTACCCAGTAAGTGTTGTATAGTCATAATGTTAAAACCTTTTGTGCTGTATAGTCATAGTATTAGAACTCATAATTTTTAGACTACCCAGTAAATGTTGTAACTTCTATACATTCATACAAGTAAGCTTATGTATTGTTTGAAGTTATCGACTGTTAAAGTCACAAAGGGTATGTACTACTTTAAGTTACACACAATTAATGCCGTATACAGTTCCAAAGAGCAAATTTTTCTTGGGGTTACAAACAGTTGAGAGTCACAAACAGTTAAACATATTAACTTCTTTGATTACCTAAATATTGTTGTAAACAGTCTCATTTAAAGAATTAAGCACACTCATTTTCACAGGTTACATGCACGCTCCAAGGTCTCTGGGAGGTCGACTGGTTGTGGCGTTTTGGTGGTTGTTTGTCATCATTTTCCTTCTGACATACACAGCCAACCTAACCAACCTTCTGCGTATAGGGCCCACTCCTATTGAGGACCAACAGTACTCGCGTATCGTTGGCCTGGAAAGCCTGGTTAAGCAGACTGACGTGGACTTTGGCTACCTGCGGGGAGGGTCCACTGAAGCCTATTTCAAAAATGCGCAAGTATGCTTAGTGCAAAGTGACATAAGTCAAAATACACAAGTATGTTTAGTGCAAAGTGACCTAAGGTCAAAATACACAAGTATGCTTAGTGCAAAGTGACAAAAGGTCAAAATACACAAGTATGCTTAGTGTAAAGTGACATAAGGTCAAAATACACAAATATGCTTAGTGCAAAGTGACAAAAGGTCAAAATACACAAGTATGCTTAGTGCAAAGTGACATAAGGTCAAAATACACAAGTATGTTTAATGTAAAGTGACCTAAGGTCAAAATACACAAGTATGTTTAGGTAAAGTGACCTAATGTCAAAATACACAAGTATGCTTAGTACAAAGTGACATAAGGTCAAAATACACAAGTATGTTTAGTGTAAAGTGACCTAAGATTAAAATACACAAGTATGTTTAGTGTAAAGTGACAAGGTCAAAATACACAAGTATATTTAGTGTAAAGTGACCTAAGGTCAAAATGCACAGGTATGTTTAGTGTAAAGTGACAAAAGGTCAAAATACACAAGTATGTTTAGTGTAAACCATTTGATGTAAGGTTACAAGTTACAAATATGTTTAGTGTAAACCAGTTAGTGTAAGATTAAATCAATCTACATTAAGATCTTTGCATTAAGCATGCTGTGTGACGTTAAATCAATCTACATTAAGATCTTTGCATTAAGCATGCTGTGTGGCGTTAAATAAATCTACATTAAGATCTTTGCATTAAGCAGGCTGTGTGGCGTTAAATTAGCCTACATTTAAGTTCCATGCATTAAGCAGGCTGTGTGGCGTTAAATTAGCCTACATTTAAGTTCTATGCATCACTGAATGAGTTATTTCACATCATTTGTACTACCATGTTGACCTCTGTCTATCGAGAGTGGATCCATGCAATGCAAATGGCTACTGAAATCATAGGCAGAGAGTTAAACGCTTCGCGAATGATACAATTATTATGTAAATTTTATGTAAATTATTAAAAAATTCTATGAATTATTATGTAAATTCTATGACAATTTTCACTGGTGTTAACTTATTTTACCACTAATTATCGCATGTTTCGATTTTTCTTTTTGTAGGAGTTGTTTTATGTTTTATTTGATTTGATTTAAATTTGCTGAACTTCCAATTTAAATGTTTTCGCAGATGGACGCAAGCACTTAAGGTCATCTACATATTTAGATGTCATATTTCCAAGTTCTTATTTAGATGTCATATTTCCAAGTACAAATTTAGATGTCATATTTCCAAGTACAAATTTAGATGTCATATTTCCAAGTTCTTATTTAGATGCTATATTTCCATATCATGAATTTTTCCATGTCCTTATTTAGATACCACATTTGTATGTGTAATGTTTGTACGCCATATTTCATCTTTTAGTTTAGATGCTATATAATGCTATATTTCTGTGTTTTTACTTAGATGTCAATTCCATGTATTTTTTCAGATCAATACTACCATATTCTGTTTGTTTAAATGCCATTTTCTAATTTGTTGTTGTTTCGATGCAACTTTTTACGTGTTTGTGTAGATGACTTCTTTTTTTTTAAAGTACTTGTTTATGTGCCGTTTAAAAAATGATATGCCCTAATTATATAAGCCATTTTTTTATGTACGGTGTTAGATGATTTTTTAACGTAAGTGCCATTTATTTTTTAACAATCTTGATTAGAGGCCAGATTTTTTAAAGTGCCATTTATTTTTTAACAATCTTGATTAGAGGCCAGATTTTTTAAAGTGCCATTTATTTTTTTAACAATCTTGATTAGAGGCCAGATTTTTTAAAGAATGTTTCGATGACTTTTTAAAAAAAAAATGCTTGTATAGATGTCATTTTTTAAAAACGTGTTTGATAATAGAGTTTACTTCTTTAACGTGCTTGATAATAGATGTCATTTCTTTAACGGGTTTAATAATAGATGTCATTTCTTTAACGTGTTTGATAATAGATGCCATTTCTTTAACGGGTTTAATAATGTCACTTCTTAACGTGTTTAATAATAGATGTCATTTCTTTAACGGGTTTGATAATAGATGTCATTTCTTTAACGTGTTTAATAATAAATCCCTTTTTTATGAGCTTGATTATAGATATCATTTTGTTTGTCGTGTTTGTTTAAATGCCATTTATTTTTTAACAATCTAGTTTAGATACCTATTTAAATGTGCTTGATTTGATTAACGTGTTTGTTTGTAGATGCCATTTTTGTAATGTGCTTGTTTAGATGGCATTGGTGTGTTTGTGTATGTGTGTACATGTTTGTTTAGAGGTCATTTGTATGTTTGTGTATGTATATGCTTAAGACACCATTGATGTGTATGTGTGTGTACATGCTTGTTTAGATGTCATGTGTGTGTCTGTGCTTGCGTACCCTAGATGCCCTCTTTACGACGAGTTTGGGAGTACGTGGAGCAGAAAAAATCGTCTACAAACGATGTTTCCGCTGGCATTAACCGAGTGCGCAACTCCTCCGAGTCCAGACCTTTTGCCTTCATCATGGAGTCTGCCATGGTAACAATTTATCTTTCTTGTTATAACTATCTTTTAGTAACAATTCGCTTTTCTATTTCATATTCTTATAAGGCATTCAATAATTGAATAACTCTTTGATAATTATGTATTCTCTAGGCAGACTGAGCTAATCTATTTCAAACCCTCGATAGACCTCCAAAGCATTACTCTATTCTGGGTGACGTCATTCCACTCAGACTCTACAGTCTACACAAAATAGAGGCTGAATGTATGCTCTTCTTCATTTAAAGGATGTCTAGTGAAACGATTATACGTACGTCCAATGAATTAATGAAAAGATAACTCACCAGTCTTAAATGGGTTAATCAAAATTGACACTGCCTAGAGCTGCATCGCCTACGTCACTACTTTGAATTAGGAGAAATGCAACACAGCAAAATCTTTTTTCAACTTTGGAATGTGATTTTTTAAAAAAGGGGCAATTTTTATCATAAAATGAGATAAAACTGGAGACTAGAGCAAAAGTGAAGTATATTATGAAATCTGTATACTTTTCGGAAAGATAATTGCTTTGATTATAAAGTGTGCTTGATACTGACCAGTCTGCGAAGAAGTTGATAGAGGAATTTGTAAATCAGTTCTGGCAAGTTCATGACTTTCTTTTAACACAAAGTTTGTCGGGTTCTAACAAATTTACATATTTATCAATGTCATTTGTAATTAAATTAAAACTTCAGTACAAATACTTTTAATTAAATATACAAATGAGTGTGTAAAAAGAATTCCATTTTGACCATTTGTAAAAGTGAGGGAAGAGGAAAGTATACTGAACAATGTAAATCATATATTCCGGCTTTCAAGTGTGACTTTCTAATATACGTTTTCTCATTATAAATAGAAAGCAATCGTTCATAAAACGTGTACTGCTTACTACAGAAAAATATGTAGAACAGTAGTTTGAGAGTGATATTTTACGAGGAGTTCTTAAAGGTAAACATTTCATAAAGACAGTGCCGGATTAAATCTTCCTAGGCAGTCGAAATCTCGGAGACTCGCAAATTATCTCCTAATATGTTTTAAACAACCAACAGTTTTAATAAACCAATTTTATTACACAAAACAAACATTACCAATTTTAATGTTATTAAACGAATTAACATGTTTTGTTATTAAATAAAAATTATTAAATATTATTAAACAATATAACACAATATTATTAAACAATTTGTTTTAGTTTTTTTAAATTTAATTTTAATAAGCCAACTTTCAAACATTCACTTTCCTCAAATTGTTTGTGGTGAAATCTTTCAGGATATCTTGGAAGTCTACCTTTTGCAAGACGTAGTATTCAGTAGCCATAATGACAAGTGAGTTCAGTCGTTCTTGTGTCACTGAAGATCGATGACAATTTTTCAGTAGTTTTAATTGAAACGGTTGGTTCACCAGTAGTGTTCGCGATCATGAGACACCTATAACTTCTTAAAGCTGTCATAACATTTGGGAACAGTGATTGCACTAAATTTTCAAAAAGGAGTCTGTACGTTTGCAATGCTGGCACTGTTAAACTCCAACTCGATGTCCTCAGGATAATTCTCTCTAAATCTTTGGGCAGCTTCTTTAATTTCGGCGTCTTTCTTCGATGGGAACTTAACGAGGAACCCAAATAGAGAATGAATTTTATGATATGCTTCCACACGACGGGAAAACTCTGCAAATAACTTATCCAATATTGGTAGGTAAGTTTCAATCACATAACTTATCCAATATTGGTAGGTAAGTTTCAATCACATAACTTATCCAATATTGGTAGGTAAGTTTCAATCACATAACTTATCCAATATTGGTAGGTAAGTTTCAATCACATAACTTATCCAATATTGGTAGGTAAGTTTCAATCACATAACTTATCCAATATTGGTAGGTAAGTTTCAATCTTGAACTTTTCTCTTCCTCGAATCACAACCTCTTCCGTGTTTGGCGCGTCACCGTCGTTGTGATGTCTTTTTCTTACGTCACTCGCCTGTTTTCATCAGTGTATTGTGCATCGCTTTTCTCATTTTCCTTCCTCTTGTAGTCATCAAACATTTCTTTTTGTGATGTTGAAATATCGAGCAGTGATTTCAGAAGATCGATGGCCGTTTGAAGTTCTATTCTTTCCTTTTGTAGAGATTTGCTGACTCCGTTGTTCCGGTCTAGGATTACAGTCCAGAAGCCTGCCAGGATGACATTTTCTTTCTTCGACAGGTCATTTAGTAGGTATTTAGCCTCGTGAATTTCTCTAGCTTCTGATTCACATCTTCAGCAATGACCTGCAAAGCCTTTTGAAAGCTGCTGTAGCCGTGAGATAACGCCTTGGTCACATCGGCCCTTACACACCACCTTGTGTCAGTCACTCTTTTAAAAACTAGTGCAGAGCCTTGCTGACATTCGCCATCTTTGTTCTCAATATATTCGAACATAACTGCCCATATGCCGAGAAAAAGCTGTACATTACTTGCACAAGCCCGAAGAATGAGATTGCTCCAACGCTGCTTTTTACAGTACAAACTCAACCAAATTGAGCGAGTGTGCTGTGCACGGAATGTAGTGTGCAAGCTGATTTATCTTGGCAATATGCGCTTGAAGACCACTGTTGCACCTTGACATGTTTGCTGCGTTATTATAAGAATGTCCTCTCAGGTTTTTATGTCAAGGCCACATTTGTTTAAGAAGGTCAAAACAGTGATGGCAAGCGCTTCTCCAGTGTGGCTTGCCTTGGGATGAATGTGAGAAATGTACTACCACTTCACCATCTGACACTCCAACATAGCACTACAGTCACCTGGTCAGTGTGAGATATGTCTGTCTGGTGTTGAATCAACACTCA
The DNA here is from genome assembly GCA_028829895.1 of Sinotaia quadrata. Lineage (NCBI taxonomy): Eukaryota > Metazoa > Mollusca > Gastropoda > Architaenioglossa > Viviparidae > Sinotaia > Sinotaia quadrata. The sequence continues at coordinate 33,529,458 of CM054177.1, read as the reverse complement.
GAGAAAAGTACTTGGCTTCCTGGATTTCCTTTACAATAAATTTCAGAACCTTGTTTCCCATTATTTTGATTACTTCTTCGATAATTGTGGAAACAAAATAGGAGGGTTTTCCTCGACCTTGATTACCATATTTGGCTAAATGAAAACTTTGAAAAGGGTCGTACTTTGCGATTAACTATAATATTCCCAAGTAAATGCCATTATGTTGAGAACCAAGGAGTTCTCTATCAGCGCGAAAAGCTAATCCACGTGATGAGAGGAATTTGATCACTGAAAGTACTCTTTGCAGAACTTTGATCCAATGTTCTTTTTTCTTTGTTGAACTGAATTTCCAAAGAGCTGTCGATTTGACCATGTGTGCGTCGTCTGCTGAGGAGTGTCTGTACACAGCCCACAGCCCCGATGCGTTGCATTGTTCTCGTGCATTTTCATTGGCTGCAAGGCATTCTTCCAATCAGAACTTCCATCTGAAAACTGAGTTCGGCCTTTATGTGTTTCACCAAATAGGATGCATGGGAAACAGTACACATTTCATATGGACGGAGAGTACATGAGCCATTCTCTTTTGATTTGTTCACCACTTACATGTTTTCGAAAGATCATAGAATGGGGACATTTTCTTTTACGATCTTCATACTGCTTGTTTGAAGCCGAAAATTCACCATCAAAGTGTTGTCATTCCCCAGGGTCTCTTTTACACCAAAAATACTGCTCTTCATTGGTAATGTTTCGCCATAACCCAATGTCATTTTGATATTCTGGTCCCAAAATATCTCTATTTTGATGAAGTAAGTAAACTTCTGGCTCCGTTTCAGTAATTAAACCCTATTCTCATCCTCAGCAATCTGTTCAGAGGGGAGGTCATCCTTCATCACTTCGCTGGTAGACTATTTGAACAGGTCTCGGGTTGATCCTCTGTTGACTTACGAGTAAAGCCAAGTCGGAAAAGACTGTCTTTTTTTGTTTGTCCATCAAGCTTTTTTGCTTTCTCTTGCTGTTTTTTCTTTTCGTTTTTCTGCACCGCTTTGGTAGCTCTTCTTTTCAGGCGCCGACATTTTGCGGTACACAAGAGCGACGACAAACAATATTTATGCTTTGTTCAAGAAAATGAAAGAATTCTTTTCAGCCAAAAATAGTAAAACTACCTGAACAAAATAGATTCGCTCTTTTACGATAGAAATTAGACGTTGTGAATTAATCGAACTTCATTATAACTCAGAAACGTTAACTTACTAATACAGACGTCTGGTATATATATTTACAAACTGACAGCTGACAAAAGATGAGCTTTTAAGAGACAAACTGTAATGTGAACCTGATGTCTATGGTTCATGAACTTTAAGTTAATGGGTACATTACATTAATACAGTATTTTTTCTATAGAGTCTTTAATGTAAAGTTTTCGGTTTCTTTGAGTTGATTCATTTTTTCTATCTTTGAAACAATTTAAGAAAACTTGATTGTAATTTTTTTCCAAGATCAAATCAATTAAATATTATTTTGATTTGTTGTCGCGGGGCCCCTAAAAGGTGTGGGGTACTAGGCCGGGGCCTGCTCTCCCTATTTGGTAATCCGGCACTACATAAAGGATTTTCAGACAAACATATGTCATTTATTTACTTTATTTGTGGGGAGGTAATCCGGCCTTGGCTGATTTCGCACATATATGTAACGTATTAAAGGCAGCGAAGAGTGGCAAGTGTGGGTTCGGGTGTCATCACATTCATTACGTAACCTCCGTCATAAGAAAGATGAAATCACATTCATTATGTAACCTCCGTCATAAGAAGGATGTCATCACAAAGTTTGTAAATTTCACCTGGATCGCCTTCAAGTAGAGAGAGAGATGTAAACATAAACATTTATACTGTCTGGATTGCATTTTTAAATAATGCATTCAATTTTTAATAAAATCTTATTTACAGAGTAAAATAGTTTTACAATATAACTTTTGTCTGAAAATAATACAGACATTCTATTTTATAACAGTTTTATAATGCATGTTGTAGTCTGATAACAATACTAATGTCCTTTATAAAATAAATTTCAAAACTTTATTTACTTTAATAATCCAGAGTAGGAATAATAAAGTAAATGTTGATGACTTTAGCTGGAAAGCAGTTTTCTCTGTCAGCATATTAATTTTAATTATTAGCACAGAATAAACTAGTGATCAATAGTACAATTAAGCTGAAAGAAATAAAAGAAAAAATTATGTTTGAAAATAGGTTGTGTTGATGGCTTAATTTAATTCTGTTTCATTTACAGGTCATCTTTTCATCTTAATTTAATTTGATATTTCATTAAAATATATGTGAAAGGAAGAGAAGTAGAGCCAAGCTAAATTTATCATGGCAGTTATAACAGTAATAATACTTTTTAAAATGACAATATAAATGATTCTAGTTGGATGCAAAAACAACTAAAACTGAAAGGTTATTATTTTTTCAAACAGTAGTTGTATATTATATATGTGTGCACAAATCCAAATTCAAATAGAGCTGAGCTGTAATTGTACATGAAACTTATAATTAATAGGGCAGCTTGTTAAGTTTTATAATACTGATATACTGCTGTACTTTGCATGCATTTCAGGCCAAGTACATGTTGCGTCAAAAGCCGTGTGACCTTTATATGGTTGGAGACCTGACTATTACAGGTGCCTATGCATTTGCTTACAGGCCTGGCTGGCATTTGGCAGAACAAATGGATATGGCACTTCTTAAACTCCGAGAAAATGGTGAAATCAAACAATTAGAGGATAAATGGTTTTCTGGGCACTGTGATGCCAGTGTTTTAGACCCTGCATTTGGGGACAGGATTAAAGTGAGTCATACTTATATTTGCATATATTTGTGTAGATGTTTTAGACCCTGCATTTGGGGACAGGATTGATGTGAATCACACTTGGTCTACAGTATTTGTGTACGTGGTGAAAACATAGTATTTGGGGGACAGGATTAAAGTGAATCACATTTGGTCTACTGTATTTGTTTTAAACCCAGTTAAAGTGAGTCTTGGTCTATGTGTATTTGTGTACACATTTTAAACTTAGCATTTGGGGACAGGATTAGAGTGAGCCATTGTCTATGAGTATGTGTGTACATTATAAACCTATCATTTGTGGATAGGTTTAAAGTGAGTCTTGATCTATGAGTTTATGTTTGAACTCATCATTTGGAGACAGGATTAAAGGAAGTTACATTTTGTCTATAAATGTATGGATTTGTATTATAAATCTGTTATCCTTTCTAAATTTTCCCTAATTTTGAAATATTGTACATCCACCCACATTATTTATTTTGTTTGAATACTAGGTAAAACAATTGTCTTAATCAGTAATCTTTTATTAATAAAATTAATTTTTGTCAAAAATATACTGCTTTAATAATTCATCTATTTGTTTCTAGGACTCACCGTTTTATGCTGTGGATCTCGGGTCTTTCTCAGGAGCACTGGTGATCTTAGCAGCTGGAGTCTTCAGTGGTGGTCTGGTCACAATCATTGAAATCATCATCTTTAGAAAGGCAGAATTGGTACTTATGATTACAAGAGCTGTTTTCTTGCTTTATTTTGTTATTACTGTATCTTGAGGATGGTGGTTCTTTTGTTTATATATCAGTCCATAGTGTAAAACTTCAAAAGCAAGCATTATAAGCAAAACAGAATATATATCTATATTATTTGTAGTAAACAATTGATAGTGTTTGTAATAGTGATGAGCTATGTGGGTGGAGGTGTATCATAGACAGTTAATTTCCTTGTTTCATTTGCTTTTTGCTTGAACCAACAACACAATTTTCCATTTTCTTTTCTGTTGCTTCTTTTCTTTTTGTTCTTTAAAATGCAAAGTGAAAAATTAGTCATGTAACTCTAAGCCAACTAAATAACTCTCTAGGACTGTTTTATTTATTAAATCACATTATCTTCTCTAATTCATTTACATTTTCAGCTTATCTGATCCATGGTATGCCCCACAAGAGGGCGTATAACTCAGATTCATATTATTTTGGAATGCAGCATTGTATTTACAATAGATTAGATTCATATCTACATAGACTAGTTTTCTGTGTATAGTTGAATGTATATCTACTTCTCTGCAGACTGGGTCTCTTTAAATTATAGTATATATTCATTACTTCATCGATTGAGTCTATATTCTGTGGTATGTAGTCATGTCTTTGTAGACTGGATATCTATCTATATACTGTGGAATGTAGTCATGATGTCTTTGTAGACTGGATATCTATATACTGTGGAATGTATTCATGGGAGCTAGACTAGGTCACTCTGTTCTGTGGATTCATTTCTCAGTGTACTATGAAATACATAATTGAGTGCTTTGGATCTATATACAGTATATCCAAATCTATATTGTCAAGATTTCTAATTGCATTGGAATACATCCAGGTCAATGCAGTCAGGATTTCTAAGTATATTGGAATATATCATTGTCTGTACTGTCAAGATTTCTAAGTATACTGGAATATATCAGTCAGGATTCTAAGTAAATTGGAACATATCCATGTCTGTGCAGCCAGGATTTCTCAGTATGTTGGAATATATCTATGTCTATATAACCAGGATTTTTAAGTATATTGGAAAATATCCATGTCTGTGTAAGGATTTCTAAGTATATTGGAATATATCCCTGTGTGTGCAAGCAGGATTACTAAGTATATTGGAATATATCCCTGTGTGTGCAGGTAGGATTACTAAGTATATTGGAATATATCCGTGTGTGCAGGCAGGATTACTAAGTATATTGGAATATATCCATGTGTGCAGGCAGGATTTCTAAGTAGTGTATATCCAAGTCTAAAGAGCCAGGGTTTCTGTAATAATGAGGAATATAGCCATGTTTGTGGAATATATTCAAATATATGCTAATATTTTGAGGAATACATCTACATCTACCTAGACTAGGTCTCAGTGCACTGTGAATATATATAAATGTCTGTGTAGATAAGCACTCAGTGCACTGTGAATATATATAAATGTCTGTGTAGATAAGCACTCAGTGCACTGTGAATACATATAAATGTCTGTGTAGATAAGCACCCAATACATCCCTGAAAACTAGTCTGGATCTGTTTTGTAGGACTGAGGAATATATGTCTCTACAGACTTGTTCTCCAATCATAGTGTAATGCATAATTGTCTTTATTGGATCTCTGTGTATTGTGGATTCATATTTGCATAGATTAATTCTATGTAATTCACAAATATATTTTGTTGATTGTGTCTCCACGTACTGTGGAATACATCCCTGACTGTCTCTTAGGCAGCCTCTAAGTACTGTAAGATTTATCTATGTTTGCAAAGATTGGATCTCTCTGCAATGTAGAGAGTATGTACTTTGGAATATATGAAAATCTCTGCTAAGTGGGTCTCAGTACAATATATGTCTGTGTAGACTGGGTCTCTATGCACTATATGTGATGTGGAATATATATAGTCTCTGCAGATGGGTCTCTACATACTGTGGAATACATAATGTTTGTAAGGACTTGGTCTCTACATAATATAGAATACATAAATGTTTCTATAGACTGGATCTTTACACATTGTGGAATATATAATTGTCTCTATAGATTGGGTCTCTACATATTGTGGAATATATTGTCAGTGTTGACTGGGTCTCTACATACTGTGGAATATATTGTCAGTGTTGACTGGGTCTCTACATACTGTGGAATATATTGTCAGTGTTGACTGGGTCTCCACATAATGTGGAATACAGAAATTTGTTAAATGGGTCTCTACATAATATATAGACTTGTGTTGAATGAATCTCATATACTGTGGAATACATACATGTGTCTGTTGAACAAGTCTCACATTCTGTAGAATACATAAATGTTTGTGTTGAGTGAGTCTCACAAACTGTGTTGAATGGGTTCTATACACTGTGGAATATGTAATAATCTCAATGTTGAATAGTCTCTACATACAGTAGAATATATATATGTTTGTATAGTGTAGATCTCTGTACAGTCTTTGAAGACTGGGTTTCCACAATATATGAAATACATAAATGTCTTTGTAGACTAGGTCTCCACAATCTGTGGAATACATAAATGTACGTGTTGATCAGATCTCTGTGTACTCTAGTTCATCTATAACTTTGTAAATTGGGTCTTTGTATTTTTATTGATAGTTTACTGTGAAATGACATAAATATATAAATTAATTTAATTTAATTAATAAACTTTGTTTCAGATACCAGATGAAGCAGCCCAGCCAATGAAAACCAAGAAGAAAAATAAGTCAAAAACTAAAAGCACAATTTCTGATCAAATGGCAGACACAGAAAATGTCACTGATGTATAATAATGTCTTCATCAGCTCTTGCTATTATGTTCACACTTCATGCAGCTGACATTTGCAGAATAATGTATTTGCTCACAAACCACACAATTTACATTTTAGAAACTCTCTCTTCATAAATCATGATATTTACATATTAAGTACAAGTGTTGGTGCAGTTTAAATTAATTAGAAATTTTGTTACTGATATTCATGCAATTTTCATTGAAAGAGTAAAACAGTTCTGTGTTTTGATATTTACAGATAACAGACAGGGTTTCAGTTGAATCGTAGTTTAGAACTATTTAATATTATAAATGTGAAAACAAATAAATTATAATTAGATATCCTTAAGTTAGCAAATATTATAGCTATTTTAAAAAATATTACTAGTAACTGTTCAGTGAATGTGTAGAGATTCAAATATTGTATAACAGGAATTCAAAGTGCATAGTTACAGAATTTATCATAGGAAAGAGACAATTCTTGAATCATCCTAGGAAATCTATATTATCACTGATGAAAGTGATTGATAGAAATCAGTTTTATGTTGTACAGATTAGAATCCAGATAAGCATTCAACTTTGATCAAATAAACATTGCATTATCATTGTGGTTGATTCAATTCCTTAATGGAACTGTACACTTTTAGTATTAAGATCATTTAGTTCATAAAAATATCTGCTTTAATGTGGAATGTGATCACTATCATTGAATGGCTACCTAAACATAATTCATTCCCTCAATTAATCTACAAAACTGCTGACTCAGACATGTTTTTAAAATGCTCCATTTTTTTCTTATGAATTAAAGGCAAAATGGCTCTCCCTTGAAGTTTTTTGTAAGAAAAAACAGCACTCTAAATCATCTTTAGCATAAATCTAAAAATAATAATATTCATTTTTTTTTTATTCATACATAGTTGTTTATTGCGGGGGGAAAAACTAACAGATGGCTTTTGTGATTGTCTTTAATATTTTCAGAATGCCAGCTCAGACTTTCTGTAAAGATTGTGCCAAAGATCCAACATCTCTTGAAAAGTTTACATTTAAAAAAAATAAAAATCTATACATAAAGATAATGGTATAAGTCTATGTTTATGAGCACAATAAATTTTTGAAAGCTGTTTTCTTTTAAACATAATATTTAGACATTAAACTGAGTTGCAAAATTACTCATACCCCCATCTCACTCATAATTGACAATATATTAGTAACAAGTTTATTTTTATTTCCATTGTGTGCTTTGCCGCCTCCCTCTTGACTATACATGAATATGCAGTGTTGTGTGCGATTACAGAACAGTTAAATTGTGAGTCATAATTATTTACATTACATTGTCAGTAAGTTGCATGATTTTGTAAAAGTGAAAATTTCTTCACCCCAGTATATAAACTGTGATACTAATGCCAAATTATATTTCTAGGATAACAAAATAAAAATGTGTTTATTATTAACTGAACTTGAGATGAAAAACAAATATCAACATTACTGAATGTGATTAAATATATGTTGAATTTTTTCAAATAAGGTACGTTTCTAATTTAATAATTTGAACTCTTTCATGCTGCTTTTAAGAATGAAACTATTTTTATAATGATTAATGAAAACTGACTATTTGCCTGTATGCATCTATATTCTTTTCATCTTATTTTAAGTCACAATTTAAACCCAAGTTCCTCACATTCATTTGCTTTAAGCTAAAGAATATTTTTGTTTACTGAAGCTATACTAAAATACTTCAGTAGTTACAAGTCAATCTTATTTGAACTTAGTGCTGATCTTCAAACAGATAATCTTGTCTAACTCAGAACTAGTCTCAAAATAGTCTGTCTTGTGTAATTCAGTGCTAATTTTCAAATAGCCTGTCTCATGTAATTCAGTGCTAATTTTCAAATAGCCTATCTTGTGTAATTCAGTGCTAATTTTCAAATAATCTGTCTTGTGTAATTCAGTGCTAATTTTCAAATAATCTGTCTTGTGTAATTCATTCAGTGCTAATTTTCAAATAGTCTGTCTTGTGTAATTCATTCAGTGCTAATTTTCAAATAATCTGTCTTGTGTAATTCAGTGCTAATTTTCAAATAATCTGTCTTGTGTAATTCATTCAGTGCTAATTTTCAAATAGTCTGTCTCGTAATTCAGTGCTAATTTTCAAATAGCCTGTCTCGTGTAATTCAGTGCTAATTTTCAAATAATGTCTTGTGTAATTCATTCAGTGCTAATTTTCAAATAGTCTGTCTCGTAATTCAGTGCTAATAATCTTTTACTTAAGATTTGTACTCATTGCTCTAAACAACCTGAATGAAACTTAAAAATCCAATTCAATGTGAAATGTGAAAATTTTAAAAAAAGTGACAATTAAAAAAACCTTTAATTTATTTGCAAATAACATGTATATGCATTAGCTCATGTTTTTGGCATTGTTTACATAAAATATGTACTTTGTTTGTGTAAACATTCATGAGAGAAAAATATTTTTATAATTTGTTTGCAAATCCTAATTAAAATCATTAATATTTGATTTGTTGAGTGCTCAAGATTATTATTTTCATTATGTAAATTGTACCATGTGGTAGTGGTATTTGTGTAAGTTATAATTTTAGTAATCTTAAAAAATAAAATAAGGGCAGTAATTACTGTTATTACAAAGATAGAAGGAAGTTATCATTTATGAAAATTATATCCTGCAAACATCAAAATGTAATGGAAACTAACACAGTGAAAATTTCTTGTATTTTGAGAGACTGTTATTGAATTTTTAATGTCAACTATGAAGCTGCAACTTTCCACTGTTTGATGTCTTGATCAAACATCACTGTCAACTAAGAGGCTGCAACTCTCCCTTGTTTGGTATCTTGACCAAATATCACTGTTAATCAAGAGGTGCAACTCTCCATTGTTTGATATCTTGACAAACATGGCTGTTAATTAGAAGGCTGCAACTCTCCCTTTGTTTGATATCTTGACCAAACATCACTATTAATTAAGAGGCTGCAACTCTATACTGTTTGATATCTTGACCAAATATCACTGTTAATTACGAGGCTGCAACTCTCCACTTTTTGATATCTTGACCAAATATCACTGTTATCTAAGAGGCTGAAACTCTACTGTCTGATACCTTTACCAAACACTGCTGTTTATCAAGAGGCTGCAACTCTACTGTCTGATATTTTTTACCCAACATCAATGGTCCCAAAAAGGTTGCAACTCTATTGTTTGATATCTTTATCCAATATCAATGATCACTAAAAGACTGCAATTTGATTTACCTTTACCAATTAAGAGGCTATCTTTATCTAATATCAATGGTTACTAAAAGGCTGTAATCTATGTCTGATATCTTTACCAAACGGCAATGGCTACTAAAAGGCTGTAATCTGTCTGATATCTTTACCAAACGGCAATGGTTACTAAAAGGCTGTAATCTATGTCTGATATCTTTACCAAATGGCAATGGTTACTAAAATCCTGAAAATCTATTGTTTGATATCTTGACCAAAAATCAATGGTCACTGAAAGGCTGCAACTTTACTGTTTGAGATCCTGACCAAACATCATGGTAACTAAGAGGCTACAACTCTTTACTGTTTGATATTTTTTAACAAACATCAGTGGTACTAAGGTATTTTTCTTGTGAAGTGCTTTAATAATTTTGTGATTTCTTCACAGATATAGTGAAATCAAAATAAAACAAAAATTTAAAACAACTACAAAAGAAGTAGTTCCATTTTCATCATTTAAAATAAATATCTTCAATAGAGTTAGGTGACTATTAATGAAAATCTGATTATATAAAGCCCTGTTCTGCAGAGCACCATAACAAAAAATACACAAGTGATATATAACAAAATAGGCAATTGAGATTTAATAAAAAGACAACAGTAGTATTGCAAACAAAAACACAATGATGATTTAATAAAAAGATATAATAAAGACATTGGTGATAAAAACAACAGTGAAATGATAACAAAGAAATCAAAACAATGGTGATATATTAAATTTTTTTTAAAAAAACATACAATGTTGACATACCAAAATGATAATAAAACTGTCTTTAAAAAACAACATGATAATATTCTATAACAAAAGATGATGATACTGTAGAAGACAAAAACATCATCACTGCTAAAATGATAAACATAGAAGACAAGGACACAAATATAGCAAAACAACATAAAAGCATCAAAGAGAATGGAGGCTACTATACAACCAGAATGATCAAGGAATTAAAACAATAATAAAAATTTATCTTCTAATAATAACAATATTTGTTGAAACATTCAATAATTCAAATAAACTTTTTATTTCAGAACAATTTCTTAAAAATAACAGAAATATCTCCTGAAAAACTCACATGCACACACAAACACACACATGTGCATGCATGTCTCTCACACAAACACACAAAATAATTTTTCTTAATGCGTAGTTGATAAAACTGGAAAACATATTTTGCTTAAATTAACATAGCAGAACCCATAAATTTTAAACAATCTACAAATCTGCTGAAATAAATGTATTTTCTTTCATTTTATAAAATAATTTATTATTTTTCCTTAAAGTTAAACACATACATATAAGAATACGATTATCAAACATGCTCAGTTTTCTGCTCTTGCAAAATGAACAAAGATCTGCAAACAAAAGAATGCACATTAAATTAAAATGAAAGAAAATAGAAATTATATTTAATTAAACTTTAGCCAATATTATAGGATTGAATCCGAGCCTTTCCATTTCAAACAATAAACTCCAATCCTCTCTCTCAACACTCTAAAGCTGATCTTGCCATAAACTGTTCCCCATACTCCACATTCTCTCTCTCAAACCTTTAAAGCCGATCTCACCATAAACTGTTCCCCACTCTCTCTCAACACACTAAAGCTGATCTCACCATAAATGTTCCCCACTCTCTCAAACCTTTAAAGCCGATCTCACCATAAACTGTTCCCCATTCTCTCTCAACACACTAAAGATGATCTCACCATAAACTATTCCCCATTCTCTCTCTCAACACACTAAAGCTGATCTCACCATAAACTTCTCCTCATGCTCCACATTCCTGTATTCAATTCCTAATACTTGTAGATATGCTCCTGTCATTTAATAATACATAAATGATTTTTTGCATAAATTTCCCCATTATTACACATAAAAAAACAAAATTACCTTACTGAAACAACATCTGAACAAATAATGATTATTAGAAGTAACATTAAAATACTACCAAGTACCAGCCCCTGTGATCCAAATTAATGAATAACCTCTTGGGGGAGGGGGGGAGCAGAGTTTTGCAATTAAAACAAATAGCAATACAAATAAAAAATAGACAACCAAATGTTCAAACTATAATACATAAATGTACAAATGTATATATCTAAAGCAAATGGAACATATAATAATACTGAATGTCTATTTTGTTTGAATTCAGAGTTTCTATTTTATACAAGGAAAACAGAAAACATACACAATACAAGGAATTCCATTTTGATTGAAATGAACACTCAAAGAGAATTTACAAGGCTGTAAGTTAGCTATATAGTTCACTTCTACTCTAATACCGGTTTAACATATTGATTTGCAGTTTAATACACTAATGTGCACTCTAAAACACACAGATTTCTACTCTAATACTACTGGTTGAGTAAATTGATTTCTATTCTAGTACTTCTTTAACACATTTATTTCTATTCTAATATTTTTTCACAACTAATTTCTATTCTAGTACTTGTTTAACATATTGATTTCTAATTTATTTTTTAAGTTATTTAGTGCAGTATCTAAAGGGCCTAAAATACTCTGATTGGTTTATTTCTGTTCTAGTACTCATTAAACACATTTGAAATAAGAGTTGAGAGTGAGCTGCATGACTGATTTCTACTATTTAAAACACAGAGTGTAATATCTAGAGAGCTCTGTGATTTCTATTTAGTATTTGTTTAACACACACTATAGTATCTAAAGAGCTGAGTTCTGCATGACTGATTTCTACTTAAGTACTTGTTTAACACACACATAGTATCTAAAGAGTTTAATTCTGTATGACCGATTTCTACTTGTTAACACACTAAAGTATCTAAAGAGCTGAGTTCTGTATGACTGATTTCTACTTTAGTACTTGTTAACACACTACAGTATCTAAAGAGCTGAGATCTGTATGACTGATTTCTACTTTAGTACTTGTTTAAAACAGTATAACTAGAGAGCTGAGAGTTCATGAGTTTTGACTGAATTATACTCTAGTATTTATGAAACATTTAGATGGTTTTTATCCATATTCTATTTTAGTACTCATTTAACAATGGTGCCTATCTAGATGGTTGAAAGTCTCGAAGATTATATTCTACTGTAGTGCTCATTTAACACATTTACAATGGTATCTATTCTAGAAGGTTGTGAGTATTGAAGATTATATTCTACTCCAGTGCTCATTTAATGCAGTCAAGAGGCCCTGAGCACTAACTCTATGTCTAGAATGCTATAATTCACCACAACTAAAGTAATTCGAGTGTTGCAAATGTAAATCTGGAAGACCATTTCAATGAATAATGATTGTTGGTTTTATTGATGAGTAATGACATGGTTGGTTTTATTATTTTTATAAGTGACTGACATCAATAAACCTCTAAGTAATAAGGTAAATTTTATTATGTTTAGGCAAACTTTTCTTATGTTTATTATTCGTATTTTTAAGTTTAGCAAAATTACCTGAAACACAAATAACTACAGATACAGTTGGAGATATTAAATGAGGTCAAGCGCTGGTTTATGGGCAATGCTTGTGCATTTACAACAAATACCTTTCAATAAAAGTTTAATAAATATCTTAATAAATAACAATTCATCGATTCTGGACATGCCCAGGTTCAACCCTCAAAAATCCCAATTGCAAGCTTGCAAATTTGCGACTGGACAAATGTAATTTGCAAGCTGAGAAAATAGCAAGTGTATCATAAGGTGATATGTTTTATTTTTCACCAAAAATCATGATTTTCTATATACTTTTTAAGAAAATAATTTAATTGCTGGCAATTAATTTTGACTAGATTTCAGGTTAAAGGTCAGTCGTGCTTGCCAAGAACATAGAATTAGAATGTACTTATACATCTTGAACACTTGTGTAAATTCAATGAGTACATTTTACCAGGTGTTATTTGTTAGAGTATTAGCTGGAAAAAATAGTAAATGTATTTCTAAAGGTGCATCTGAGGTCATGAGAATGTACACTGAGGTAAAGGAGAGAAACTGATTTTCATGTGCTAATTAAGCGAAATTCTCATGCGAAGGGAAGATGTTTTTCACAGGAAAAACATGCTGAGAAAAATGCTAGCTCGGTGAAAATTATCAAGGATTTTGAACATATATAAAAGGAGGAGAAAGAGCTGGAAAAAGTGAGAGACACTAAAATTATTGAAGTACGCAATCTTGGCAGAAGAGAAGGCACTCTCTTCACATCTCTCAGGAATGCTTCATTCAAATTTCATCAGTCATGTCGGAAAATGACTGAGATTTGTTGGACACAGTGAAAGTTCGCTGGAATCCAAAGCCCCACTATTTTTGGCAAGCCAAGCGGCCCAACTACAGTGAATGATGAGCCAGTCTACAGGACAGTCATCTGGGAAAACTTTGAACCAGACATATACCGCGAGTGTATCAGTCATCGTCCAAGCAGACATACTGGTGGAGGGGTGACATCACAGAGAGAGAGGGAACATCACTGACAGGCAGACGTGCAACAACAGGAAGTCACAATATAATGGTAGCGAAACCATTTCCTGACCCAGCCTATGCTGAGGCAAGTCAGAACCATTAGATTCATCAAAAGGCAAGCAGTAGTGGAAACTGCTTGACCCTCATCCACTGCAGGGAGATCACGTCAACACTTACGACAATGTTTGTTTCTTCTAGAATATCGTTTTGTGAGTAACAGTAAAACAGTTAGGGAAAACCTCAGTGCATCTAAATTAATGTGAGATAGCCTAAATTAATATTTAAATCAGGTTCATTTGAACTATCTGGAATTGACTCGAACTTGATTAATCTATGGAGTGTTTGAGAATTGGTTTAATTACTTAATTATCTTGACTACTATTTGCATTTGGATTTGCAGTTTGAGCAACTTTTTTTCTCTTCTCAAAAATATTGTTGGTCTTGATTTAATGTTTGATATGGGGATAATAACACCAGAACTTTTAACATTTTAAAATCTACGCTACTAGAGTAGCTTTATTTTTGTGGGGAGTACTGCTATGTCAAGTAGTTTAGTTTTTTTCGTTTTAATTTGTTTACCATCATTTCTATTTTTTGTTTCCTCCCCTCCCCCCAAGGGTGTAAGTGGTGAATGGTTTGCGACACTTCACTAACCACTGCATGAAAGAGTACCTATAGATTAATAAATACAAATTGAAACTTTCAAAACTATAATTCGCCCGTCTATAGTTTAGACAGTGGAAGATAACGGTTTGTTTTTCACGTTGTATTGTCTGTACCGTTCACACCTCACCCTTTCCATAAGCAATTATGCATGCATTCGAGACAAACAAACATCCATTGGTATTCTGTGTAGATTTTCTGATAACATCTACACAAGTCCTATGTGGTGCCAACTAGCCACCTTCCCCTTTTGTCAGAGAGTGGGGTTGTCGTGACAATAGGACTGTCACTGCATTATCACTGATTTAAGGCACTGTGGAATGTTTGTTTTGTACCTTCAGAATCATCATCCTATTTGAAGGCAGTAGCAACACTGGACCTATTAGAAGCGATCTTTTTAAAGAAGCAGTTAAATTTTTGATAAATATTATATTATGAGGGGTGCTTTTTTTTTATTATTGCATGACTGAAAAGTAGTTATCACTGAAATCTACTAAAGCCAAATATTCATTTATTTACAGCTATACCATACTCATACATATAAGTTTATAATTTTATGCCATATGAGTAATAAACTTCAGATGGAGATAAAGAGTTGGACTTCTAAAATTTTAAGTGTCGGAAAGTTTTGACCAACTCCACAACCCTAATCAGAAGAGTCAATTTCATCAACAAGTATCTACCTGTCAGACATCATGTGATCGAAATGAGTATCAGGCGTTGTGTGCTATTTCCTGGGCTTTATTTTAGGATAATTCTTTTTCATTTTGTGTTAGTTTAAATTTTCAGTCTTTTATTTGTCACCTACTTCTATAGCTAGTTAAAAAAAATCTAAATAATTAAAATCTTCAACATAATAAGTGACATTAAAGTAGGCATATATATTTATATATTAAAACAATGATAATGAAACCAATTGCATGGAACAATCATGACCCAGAAAATTGGTGAATCTTAGGAGCAGAGGAAGCTTTTCTGACAGGGGATGGAGTAGAGATGTGTTGTGCAGAGATTAATTCTTCAAATGTAAATACAAAAATAAAATAGCAAGGTAACTGATTTATAGATGTTTTTATAAAGACTGCATATTATGTTTAAAAAGAAAAAGAATAAAACCAAAGTGGATTTTTTATTACATCAAAGACAAATATAATCAGTTCTTTTTGTTTACCCAAACCTATTATTATATATTTGATGTTAGCAATTATCATTGTTCTAAAATTTCAGGAGTTGGAAATTTTTTTACCAACCCTGTTCAGAAGAGTCAATTTCATCAACAAGTACCTGCCTGTCAGAATCACATGACTGATGTGCGTGTCACATTTTGTGCGCTAGTTTCCCGAGCGTTGTTTTAGTTTCATCTTTTTCATTCTGTGTTAGTTTAAATTTTCAGTGTCTTTTATTTTTCACCCTATTATTCATCAACCTATTATTATCAATGTTAGCAATTGTTGTTGTCATCCCACATGAGTTTACATAAACTGCGAGTTACTAATGGCTACTATTTTCGAGGGTTGCCTGGGTACTGAATTTTAAACTCCACAAAATCACAGAAATTATAATTTATAATTTAGTACAGGTCATTTTAAGAGAAATCTCCTAACACTTGTTTTACATTTCTTTGCAAGCCAGGTATGCATAAAGTTACTATTTAACAGCACAATACTTCATTAGTTGTCAAATTAACAATGTGCTATTCTGCAGTGAACAGCCAATGTTATTATATTCCCAAAAAAAATCATTTAGTAAATTTACAACAATAAAACCTAATACAATCACAGTAAAATGCAAGAGATGACAAGCTGAAAAAGTGACAGCTTGCTTTTTAAAGCAATGAAACAACTCATATAGTATTAATTTTCTTCATGCCAGATTAATTTTAAAGGCGAAAAAATCTGAGTGAATAATTTCAATAGCACACAAACTGATATGTATTCTTGCCATTAAAGGCGACTACAGATTGTTATAATTTCAATATGTATCACTTGTACCATTATCACATTATAACTCACCACCCAATTCACTAAAATAATGTAATAATATAAAAAAGATCTGAGTAAAATTATTTCACACAAAACAATTTCAGATTACTGGTTATATGCTGTAACACAGGTATATAAACACAAACCTAAGTTTCCAAATATAACTTAGAAGTAAACAAATTCTCATAATACTGACTTCATAAGGGTTACAAAATTAGCTTCCAAAGAATTATTTTACTGTGAGACAGAGATACTATGTATATCAGTCTCTTAGTTCAAGGTAAATAAGGCCAAGGACTTATCAACTTATAAAAACCTTGGAGCATACAGATTACACACATACATACATAGGAAAGGCAATTTAAAATGTCTTAACGATTTTTCTTAATAATAATATGTATACAGAAGTACATATTTACTTAAATTATTTTTAAAAATCATATGACTTCATGTCAATGTAACATAGAAATATTTTCAAAAACTTGTTTGCATTTGAAACTATGAAGATTTCTTTGCTTCAAAAATCAAGCCACCATTATATTTTTAAAACTCATACACACAGAAGTCACCTTTAATAAACAAAGATGAATGTATGAAAATCAGGTATGCATACAATGACATGCTCTTCAACTGAATGAAAATATCTTGACTGCTGCATGCATCAATTGTCTCAAACTACTGATAATGCACATCACCTTGACTCAACAGAACTCAGAATGGGTTGGACTCACTCTATCAAGACACTCCATATATATATATATATACTGATGATGATGAGTTAATGTTTCTTAAGGTTCTCAGAACTTTACAATAATTACACTCAAGGACAGAATAAAAATCTTCACATAAACTGCTGAAATTACTTAAGAGCGACTACAAACAATATAAACATGCAAAATAAGAAACAAATATAGTGTACATATATACAGTCCAAACAAATAATGACAGAAGTGACAGCACTAATTTGGTTGATGATTAAGAAGTAACACTAAACTAGATAAAGAAATGACAGCACTATACTGGATACAGAAGTGACAACATTAATCTAGATACAGAAGTGACAGTACCATACAAGATTCAGAAGTGACAGTGCTAAACTAGTTGATACAGAAGTGACAGTACTATACTAGATGATACAGAAGTGACAGCACTATGCTGTATGATACAGAAGTCACAGCACTATACTAGATAACAGAGAAGATACAACACTCTACCTGATAATACAAAAGTGATAGCACTATACACAATGATACAGAAGAAAAGCATATATTAAGTGATGATACATTAGTGACAACACTACGCTACTTGTAAGTGCCCTCACTATTGTAGATGATAATCAGAAGTGACAACATTATACTTATTGATGATATAGAAGTGACAACATTATACTTATTGATCATATAGAAGTGACAACATTATACTTATTGATGATATAGAAGTGTCAACACTATATTTGTTGATGAAAAAGTGTCATGGTTTCTGTCTCAGCTCAAGTGGCAGTACATTTCAGGTAATTGAACTTAGGTAAATAGACAATTATTGTTCAACTTATACTGATGGAATGTTGATACTGTGTATGCCTGATGATGAGTGCAAATTTGTTAGCAAGAGTGTACATTTGTGAGATTAAGCAGATATTTAGGGCTTGAGCAACTAAGAAGCACAACAATAGTTTATGAGACGAGAAATGGATTGACAAAATTAGTTTATGATGTTCTAAGAATAATCCTAGCTGTAGAGTTTTACAATTTTTCATGGAAGAGTTACAATACTTAAGTCAAGAGAGTGTGCAGGTGGACACACAAAAGATTATATTGCATCAAGATCTACAGTATAGTGAGAGAGAGCTCCCCTAAATGACACTAGTAGTGATATGTACCAATGCAAGAGCTATTTGACAGTCCAACTATGCATGGCCATGGCAGAGATATATGTCCAATGCAAAAGCTGTCAGAAGTAAACTATGCATGGCTTAAGTATGCACAATGCAAGAGCTTTATAACAGAGAAACTATGCATTTATGAAGACATATATACATATCCAATGAGAGGGGTAAACTATGCATTACAATGACAGAAATACACACCCAATGAGAGGGGTATACTCAAAGAAAAACTATACATTGCAATGACAGAAATACAAAGTACATGTGCAAGCAGCATACCGAGAGCAAAACCAAGCACAGCAATGGTAGAGATAAATACCCAATGAAAGAAACACATGACTGTAAAACTATGCATAGCAATAGTGGAGATAATGGCCAATGAAAGAAATGTATACTGTAAAACTAATTTAATTTAATAAAAGAAAGAAACATTAAAAAATATAATTAATGTAAGGCACAGCATCAGTCTTAAAGCTATAATACTCCAAACAAACACTCATTTACTGAATAAAAAGAAACAACTGCTTGTAAGTTGTAGATAGACACAGTTTGCAGCATCAAATCTTAGTAAGTCAAACCTCACTGATACCAATTTCTTGATGACTTGATCCCCCTACCCCCATTTTCCTGGGCCTTCTTTATGAGGATTTCATTTTGTCAAATGGTAGAGAAGACATTCTCGGTAAATTAAATTAATTTTTTAAATTAATTTAAATTAATTAATTATTATGATTTGTATTATTTATTGTGGAGCTGATTATAATGTATAATTAGGTCAATGAACAGTCTGATCTGATATGTTACTAAAAGAATACAGCGCAATAACTTTTGCTAAGAAGCTAACAAAGCAAAACTATTTGTAAGAAGAGAAAAGTTATTTATGCAACTGAATTTAAAAAGATATTCCAGTTTCCACTAAGAATCTATCTCTAATACTGTTATATTAGTAACAACTGTTGCTAAATAGCTAACAAAAGCAAACTATCTCTGTTGTTATGTTAGTAACAACTCTTGCTAAATAGCTAACGAAAACAAAGCTATCTCTAATTCTGTTATTAGTAACAACTGTTGCTAAATAGCTAACGAAAGCAAACCATCTCTGTTATGTTAGTAACAACTCTTGCTAAATAGCTAACGAAAACAAAGCTATCTCTAATTCTGTTGTTAGTAACAACTGTTGCTAAATAGCTAACGAAAGCAAACTATCTCTGTTGTTATGTTAGTAACAACTCTTGCTAAATAGCTAACGAAAACAAAGCTATCTCTAATTCTGTTATTAGTAACAACTGTTGCTAAATAGCTAACGAAAGCAAACTATCTCTGTTGTTATGTTAGTAACAACTGTTGCTAAATAGCTAACAAAAGCAAAGTTATCTCACTTTCCACTATGAATATATGCAAAATGAGAAAATTAACTTTATAACTAAACTTAAACTAATATATCCCAGTTTCCTCAATGAATCGAACATTATTTTGTAGCAAAACTTTAAAAAAAAACTACAGTGTAATAATTGTTGCTAAGGAAGTAGTAAAAGTAGTATATCCAAGTCTCCACTATGAATGTATATTAGAAGAGAAAAGGTTTTTATAACTGCTTAAACCATTATAATTATTATTGAAGAAAAAAGATGACAGTGATGGACTATGTCAAAAACTCTGATTATGGCTCTTGCATAATAATGCTAATCATCATAAGGAATACAAAAATTGTATATGGCTCATGCATCATTTTGTATCAGCATAAAGAATACAAAAATTGTATATGGCTTTTGCACCATTTTGCTATTATAAGGAATACTAAAATTATATATGAATATCTTAACAATGAAAACTAAAAATCTGTACATGATTCCATTATTCTGCTGATTCTTCATAAGGATGAATGTAAAATTTCTGGACAGAGTATGATACATATTTTCAATTTCTGATTTTGTGATATGTGGTAAAAAAAAAAAAAAAAAAAAAAAATTTTAAATGTAATCTTTCATTAATATGAAGTTAGCATTTAAAAAGTTAGATTAATATTATTCTGGATAGCATGAGAAGAGATTAAAATCTACCATGCTTGTTTCAATATCACAAAGCCAACCCTTCTTAGCAAACTGCATGAGATTTATGGCACTAACATAGCTTGTCTTAGACATCACAAATCTTGCGTCAACCCTCTAAGTACATTGCATGAGATTTATAGCATTAACATAGCTTGTCTTATATATATAACAAATCTAGTTGATAACTCTTAGTACACTGCACGAGATTTATGGCACTAACATAGCTTGTCTTGGATATCACAAATCTTAAGTCAACCCTCTTAATAAATGGTACGAGATTAAAGACACTACCCTGCTTGTCTAGATGCCACAAATCTTGTGTCAACCCTCTTAGTATATATAGCATGAGATTTATAGCACTAATATAGTATGTCTTAGACAAATCTAGTGTCAACCATCTTAGTACATTGCATGAGATTTATGACACTACCATTGCTTGTCTTAGATATAACAAATCTAGTGTCAATCATCTTAGTACATTGCATGAGATTTATGACACTACCATTGCTTGTCTTAGATATAACAAATCTAGTGTCATCCATCTTAGTACATTGCATGAGATTTATGACACTAACAAAGCTTGTCTTAGATATCACAAATCTTGAGTCAACACTATTACTTATTAGTATATTGCATGAGATTTATGGCACTATCATGGCTTGTCTCAGGTATCACAAATCTTGTGTCAACCCTCGTAGTAAACTATATGAGATTAATGGCACTACCATGCTTGTCTAGATACCACAAATCCAGTGTCAACCCTTTTAGTTATACTGCAGGAAATTTATGGCACTGTCCCCATCTGTGCTTCCCAAAACTGCTAGAATGTAAATACTGTCATCATGGATTATATATATGTACAAATTTAGAAGAGAGGACACCAGAAACTTAAAGATATATTACATGCACTTAATTCAGACTGCTAAGGAATTGACTCCTGAGAGAGATACATTCCTAAGGAACTATCTCCTGAGGGAGATTCACTGCTGAGGAACAGTCTCCTGAAGAAAATGGACTTCTAAGAAACTGTCTCTTGAGGGAGACAGACTGCCAAGGAAATATCACATAAGATAGACAGCAAATCAGTAATTGATCTAGATATACCTACACTCAGTATTATAGCAATAACAGTTCTTAGAAAATACACTCCATTTCAAATTTCTTTGAAGTCTATTAAGTTAAAAATCATTTTGGATATGAATTTGAAATGATCAAGAGACAAACGAACTAAGCATTAAATATCAACCAAGTAATTCTCTTAATGTTTTGGATATGAACATTAAGTGATCAAGATAAAACTGGACTGACTTGGGCATTAAACATCAATCAAGTAATTCTTTTAACTTAAGAATCATTCTGGGTATGACTGTCCTATACATTAAACATAGCCAAGTTTCAAATTTTTAAATCAATATGGAATTCATACTTTCACGTATTTCAAATTTAATTTCTTTGCTCTAAAAAAGAGAATCTGTTATAATTAAAATGTTCTTTTCTTATTTTAAAAGCAAATCTTTAAATAGCAGACTAATAAACAATTCTGAAGAAAGAAAAAATGTTTGTATAAATTTTATACCAATACAAGACACTAACACTGGAACTCACCTTCTTTGTCTAAAATATACAGAGTGACATTCTCACCCATAAAACAAAGAGCTAGCTCTCTAGTCACATGATCTATTACATTAACCATCCTTGATTGGTTGGAATTTAGTTCTAAAATAATCCAATGTGATCAGTCAATAGAGACAACACAGTCAAATTTGTGACTGTATTTGATGAATTTGGGAGTGTGATTCGTAATCATAATCATAATATAGAACAATTTCATCAGTTTCAACAAGAAACCAGAATGTGAACATGATTATCCTAATTATAAAGATTTGCCTGGTCAAAATGAACTTCCACCTTTGAAGCTCAAATAGCTGACTTTGACTATTTCCTTTTCAATAAAGTTACAGTTATTAACATAGCATATAGAAATAATATGCATGAACGAAATTTGACAATCAGATACAAATAAAGAAGGAATGAGAGCTCTAATAGGTATTAGTTTCTTCTAGCTCTTTACAAGCATTTACATTTTAGAAGGGAGGGCAATTATGGCCCATATTGCATTTTGCCTACAACATTCATTCAATAACAAAACCCCCACTCATGACTAAAACAAACTAGCTAAGATAAACAACGAAACATAATGTCCAAGTTTCCATACTCTTCAAAATATTCAAAGAAAATTCGAACAAAATCAGAAATGTTCTGTTCATGGAATTAATATCTAAATTTTATATATTTTTTATATTTTTGTACACTAAAATACAATGAAGATTATGTATAGTTTCTAAACTAGACAATAAACATACCCATATTATACAATTAATTTTATAAAATAAAGTGTATTCTGTGTGTTTTTTCTAACCTTGTGAAGAAAAACAATTTATTTTACTACTACCATCACTCATAAGTTAAATAAATTAAATTACTAACATTACAAAAAAATTGACAAGCCTGTGCTGTTTTGTGGTAATATGTAATTAATATTACAGTTGTTAAAAGTGCAATGACTGTAACCACAATTGTAAAAGATGCAATGACTGTAACTACACTTGTAAAAGAATATATTATTCAAATTTATATAATGGCTTCTTAAGAGATGAATTTGCAAACTTTTTATAAAACAAAGAAATGCATGTTTCAAATATCTGCAAAGAAATATATGAGAACAAGTAGATAACTTTCAGTGCAGCAAAATACTTATTTCTGCAAATTTTTCTTTCAGTTTCACACGTTTTGCAATGTTAAGAGAACTTAACAAACATTAAGTGGCAAGCAAATGCAAAAAGAAATCCTGCATACTTCAGTAACATTTTCCTTTTTCCTCTTTGCTCAAGCAACAACTTAAGTTCTAAGAGAAACCAATTAACTATGTATAACACATAAGTAAGAAATCATACCTAATTAAGCAGCATATTTGTTTTTGTTTCTTGCTTTTGCAAATCATGAAGTCTTAAGAAAACAAATTAAACAGTGCTTGACAAACAGATATAAGGATTCACAATAAATTTCATCATCACATCTGAAGCAATGCGTTCAGTTTGAAAAATCCATAAATTATTATATTTGCCATGAGGGACAATTATTTTCGAGATAAGATACAAATACATACATACATTCACATACAAGTGCCCACATCCAAAAACAGATACACAAAGATACACACAACCCAAAAAAGTCTAAAAGCAAAAGCACAAGTATTTTTATGGAAAATTAAATTAAATCAAATGCATGATAGTATGAAAATATATGTATTACAATGTATTACAGAAACATACGACACATGTAATAAATATTTAGACATATAAATGCCCATTTTTAAAAATAATTATTATTATTTTGTCACTTCAGAAGAACATTCTTGCAAACTTTATTTTTTTTAAAGTAAATATTTAGAATCTTTCAATCACTTCACTAGCCACTATTCTCTCTCACACACACACACACACCACAGATTATTTATGAACAAATTTATTTTCACCCAGACATTAATCTTGTTATTTGTGAATATGAATGATCTGCACAATATTCCATGAACATGATGATGAAAACGTCTATATTTATCTTGTCATCCATTATTATTGCGAAAACAGCTAATCGTATTGTGAGTTGTCATAGCGGTTAGTTCCCATCTGCACACAATTGTTTAGTACAATTAATCAGTATCAAGTTTACAATATGGATTTAAATTGTACAATATAAGATAAATTCTGAGGTAATAAAACAAGAATGATGCTCTATAAGACCTAAATTAAAAAAAAAAATGATATTAACTATAAATATATATTCACATTTAGAGATGGTAATCTTCAATATCATATAAAATAATTATATCAATTTATAAGATATAAGGACACAACCCATATATACAAATTTACTAAGATTCACAAATTGTGGGTTGCTATGGTAACCTAACTTTTTCAAGCTGATGACGAGAATTATACCAAAATTATAAAAAAAATTAAAATTTAAACAATTGTCATATGGTGTCTAGTTTGCACTTGTGCATTTCTATATACAGTCAGTCAGATAATAAAACTGTGAAGCTTTAAGTAGCAAAACAATTAAACATCAAAAGGAGGCAAACAGCATGAAGTCATTGTAAATTTGTGAAAAATTACCAATAAATAATTTTCAAGTATGTAAGTATGGACAATGGAAATGGAAAATATATGAAAGAGAATGTTTATGGATGTGAAAAGAAAACTTTACTTTCCTTGTTAGTCTTAAAGAGCTTTGACTGCAGAATAACGAGGAAAGTAAGTTTTGGAGCAATTAATCTAATCATGAGGTAAGCATATCTGGCAGTTTGAAGTTTGCGACTTTGGCATCCAGATTATCAAATTAACATTGAATGAATGCATCCATGTATGTGAAGTTATACTCCTTATTTTTGATTTATTTATTGTAGTTAGTGACTTCTATGTGGATTCACAAACACTGATTCAAGTGCTATACTATAGTTAATTCAAACCATTTCTAATTTGCAAATTTCAATGATCTAACTTTCATGTCATAATGAATAATAGGTACGACGACCAGTCCAAATATGTATGTTTACTCTTGAGTCACTATGTCTAAAGAGAAATATTATGTGGTAGTCCATCATGGATGAACTTCCAATAATAAACAAATGTCATAATTTTTTGCAAATATCACACAAAAATAACTTTGTTTCTCAAGTAATTCTTCTATATTAAGCGTTTATTGACATCGTTCAGTCCACCATGTGCAATTTTAAAGTCGGTAAGCATTATAAGTGTGTGTGTGTATATATTATATGAAATTTACTACAATGACAGTCTTGTTCAGAAAAAAAAAATGAGACTTACAAGCTATTTTTACAAGAGTGTTTCCATTTGCACTAAAAAATATGATTATCAGTTTAACTTCAAGATTGTTGATCGCTAACAATCAAGATGAAATATCTTTGACATAATTAATCTTACAATAATTAAATGAATATCTGTTGGGGAAAAGTCCCATATAAGAAAGTGAGACAGTTCATCATTAACTTTACTTACTGACAGGTTTATGTACTAATATTATATTGTATAATATTATGTATATATTCAGTTTATTTATTAAATTTGCTCATTTGCTCTTCTAAAGAGTTACATTTTATCAAAAATGGTTAATGATCCAATTCTCACAAATAAAAAATATTATTTCATTTCATGTTATTGAATTTTGCTATTTTACAGAGAATACAAAATTGACTAAAAATACTCTCCAATTACTTTTTTCTTTCTAATTATTCAAATAAAAATTATTCTTATTTACAGAAGGAAAAGGTGCTAAATCTTTAGGTAAAAGCTCCTATTCTGATCAAAATTCTTGAAAGAAACTAATATTTTCTAAACTTTTAATTTTATAATAATTACAATATATTTAATGGTTTCATTGTTAGGGCTGTCTAATCTAATTCATATTAGATAAATTACTTCAAATTAAGACTGACAGTAGATCAGAATGGACTTGGATTTCTTACTCAGTCCAGAATTATTTGTAGTTATAAAAATTATCTTTGAGATGACATATAACTATAAATTTTGGTCCAGTGTTCATTACATACACAGCCACATGGGCTTTGCAATGAAAGCGCTGTACGAGTGAAGTGATTGAAAGCATTGTACGAATTAAGTGATTTATGCCGATAGGGAATAAATGATATATTCTGATCTAACTTGGAACAAAATGAGCAATGGATACATTATTAATTTGTGGGATTTTATTTATTAATTAAAACTCTAAGCGCTGCAATGTGGGCACAGCTCAACAATTCCATGCCAGGGAGTTGGTTTGTGAGATAAAAAAAATCCAGCTAATCATATCATAAAGAGGATCTTGAAAACTGATCACCCTCATGCAAGCACCTAGGCCTCATGGCTACCCATCCCTTGCAGCCACTCTCTCTATTTTCATACCAAATTATTATATATACATTTTTTAATTATCTCTTTCAACATTAGTGTTACAATTTTTAGATCTAAAATAATGTTTTGTGAAGAGTTAAAATGGTTTAATGATTGTATGAAAACATGTGCAGCAAGGTGGGATGCTGATAGAAATGTACACAAATTAAGTTACACTGTAAAATGCCCTCAAAATGCAGTGGAAATGATTTTTAAAAAATTATACTGTAAAAAAATTAAATGCCTACCGAAGATCTTGGGGAAGACAATTCCTGTCCAGCTTATATTCCAAGACTGCTAGACAACAAAGTGTTTTCAAAGATGGTGCTTTTCAAAGAAAACAAACAGAAAAATAATATACCTTTCATAAATATGCTATTTTGTGTGGAAGCATTATATTATGAATAGATAAAATTATAATAATATTCACACAATGATTAAAAATGTAATTGTCTCTGTGTTAGTCTGTAGCTGACCAGTACAATTAGGTAAGCCCACTCGCTATATGGAGATTGGATACATTGTCACATATTGGCTGATTTCACCCTTTTTCAAAACTGTCTCTTTCGGTAAGTAGAAGAAATAAATGGGTGAAAATTGTTTTAATAAATAAAGGAATCTTCAAATGTTAAACATGAGTTTTGTTTGTACATTTGAACAAAGTATTTATTACATTTTGATCGATAAACGTACAGCCGGTAAAGAATACTGAAGTGCCCAAAATTTGAACATGGCTGACCTCCAACATCGTTTTGGGGTATGCTCACATAATGTGCTATCGATTTTCCGGGATTCAACCAATAAAAATAAATCTTATATTAATGGAAAGCTAAGATAATGACCTTTAACACAAGCAATGGTTCATTTCAATTTTTTAATTTTTACTGTAGCAAATTAGAGTCCAAATTATGTTATGTTCGACGCATTATAACTTTGGAACCCATTTTCATCCATCAGCCTCCTTTATATTGTTGAAAAGGTAATTTTTTGCTCTTTAAAATGGTATAGAATATAAACCGGAAGTCTCTATCCCAGAAGAGTGATTGGCAATGAATGCAGGAGACCCTAATAGTTTGAATTGTGCCCATGCTGAAGGTGAAGAGAGATTGCCATCTTGGACAAGACATGTTCTAAAATGGATCAACTAGACAACATTTTGCATTAAGTTTTTAGATTTCAACGAAATATTGCTACAGTAAAACGACCATTCATTATTTTTAGGTTACGATTTGTTAGAAAGTTTTATTTTCATCACGAACGAGATTAGCTAAATATTGGCCATTTAAAGTATGGTGGCAAGAGAATGATGATTTGTTATGACAAACTGCTTATATTAAAAACAATCCTATACAAGAAATAAAAATGGGAAATGATTAAATGTTGACTCATGATGAGATTATTTTTTTTTTTAAATATATTAACTAATCGGCGATATTTTAAATTAATTTTATAAAGCACCAATCCAAAATAAAGAACAACAAATCTTAATACTAAAGGATTTTTGTCTCTGTGTTGTCTGTAGCTGACCAGTACCTTTCGTTATTTTATTATAACTCGGGCCTTAAGAAACAATCTAGTAAATAATGAATTAGAATTTGTCACTGAATGACTGATCAGGGTTAAGATATATAATAATAAGTGTATGAATCAGTGAGTGAGTGAATCTATGTATGATCAGGACAACGATAAGGAGTAACAAGCTACTCACACTACAGACGTACAGTAGGCATATAAGTAAAACTATGAAAGACTTTAGCTTTCAATTTTCAAGATATTTTTAGAATGTCAATGTCTTATATTATGAAACAAATAGATACACATTAAAAATAAAGTTATTAATAATTACAATTGCTGTTGAACTAAAAAAAAACAAAAACTGTAAATAGTAACAACTAACACTGTAACAGTATTTTATTAAACTAAAGAAAGTATCAGTTTTGCTAGTTTTGAACTGTTTTTTAAATTGTTAAAGTACATGCACGTAAATGTGCAAAATATAATTTATGACTTTATTTAGTTAGAATGATCATGCTTTCAGTTACAGAAATTAGAAAAATTGCATTATAATAATAAATGTTTCATTTTATCTTTTTTACTCTTCAATAAATGTGCGGATGTATTACATGAAACTACATTTTTGAGATGCTATATTTCTAAATCTATACAAAATGATTGACTAAAAATTCATCCTGTAAATGTCTATACTCTAAAGAGCAAATATACCAAATCTGGATGGTGTACACAAAGTAGTTTTTATTTTACAAGACTCCAAAAGAGACGTTTTATTCAGTTTTTGACCACTTGCCATTTGAAAATTTAATTGCTAATGCTAATTTGAGAGGAACTGTATTGCATTTTCTATGCATCTGTGATCCTTAAAAAAAAAAAAAAAAATCAGCAATATATCTGTGTTACAAAGAGTTGAAATAGCAAAGATGAGCTGTGTATGTTTCATAGTTTTTGTTGTGTGGTCATTTCAAAAGGGGGTTTCATGAAATCTGTGCTTTTCTGCAATTTACGTGAAACTTTGATGCCATAACATTTTTCCTATTAAATCTTGAGCTCCAAAATTTTGTATGCAAACTTATTTTGTGGTAGATAACATAACCTGCAAATATCAGCTTATTTGGCCAGACTTCAAAATTTGAGTGGTCTTACCTAATACAATAATGGGCCTATAAGATTTGGAGAGAAGGGCATAATCACCCTCTCCAGAGATCTTTCATTTAAATACAAATGGCATATTCACTCAGGTAAAGAATTATATGATATTAATTATCATTAAACAGACCCACCACCAACAATAAACTTAAATTTAAAAACTGTACATGGATGGATATTTTTGCTTATAATGATTTTGTTGTTATTGTGGTTGATGTCTTCATCCAAGAATTACATTTGTTACTCAGCTTCCAAATTTGCTCTTCAATTATACATAGGCTCCTGGCAAGAGTCAGAAAATGCATTACCAGCTATTTTTATGAAATAAACTTGTATTGATTTTTATTTATTTCAAAGTATTTTGTTACTGCTTCAATCATGTTATGCCAGTGAAAGTATATGTCATGACACTTATTGAAAAAGGATACTCTTATAAATAAATAGTTTTTTTCTTGTATCATACTAATATATTAAATATTAGAAAAGTTACTTGAAATAAAAAAGTTTTTCAAACTAAAACATACAGAAATCTAGAACATGTAGGTCAGAGTGGTCAATAAGATCTTGTTCACTGCGCTCCATCCCACTTCTGTTCTCATTTGGACTGGTGCCTCCAAAGAGAAATACTCTAGAGCCAATAACACAGCAGCACTGACGCCTCCTTGCACAAGGTCCCTGACCCCTAACTTTCACTTTGGACCATTCCTTTGTTTCTAAATACAGAAAAGGACAAAATCAAGCATCATATTTCTTCAAAAAATATAATGCACAATTACTGAATTACACATTCATGACAAAGTTCAGTCTCATACAAATAAATCAAGAGCATATAAGAAAAATGAAATATATAATAAACTTTTTCACATCAAATAATAAGCATTCAATTCCAAACTCTCAAAAAACAATTTCCTAGAAAAAAGAAAATAGATAAATGTGAGTTATAAAAACAAATAATATATTTCACCACTTCACCAATACCAAAGCTTGAGCTACAGTTATTATAAAGTTTTAACATCTTTGTGCTCTTGTACTATAATTAGCTTTTTGATATATTTGTGCTCTTGTACTATAATTACAATAGCTTTTTGATATCTTTGTGCTCTTGTACTTAACTACAATATTTTGATATCTTTCTGCTCTTGTATTA
Source organism: Sinotaia quadrata (assembly GCA_028829895.1). Lineage (NCBI taxonomy): Eukaryota > Metazoa > Mollusca > Gastropoda > Architaenioglossa > Viviparidae > Sinotaia > Sinotaia quadrata. The sequence continues at coordinate 33,499,076 of CM054177.1, read as the reverse complement.
TAATTACAATAGCTTTTTGATATCTTTGTGCTCTTGAACTATAATTACAATAACTTTTTGATATCTTTGTGTTCTTGTATTATAATTACAATAACTTTTTGACATCTTTTTGTTCTTGAACTATAATTACAATAGCTTTTTGATATCTTTGTGCTCTTGCATTATAATTACAATAACTTTTTGATATATTCTTTTGTACTATACAGTCGAACCCACTTATTTCGACCTCGGTTAACTCGTCAACCCTGTTATGTCAACGTTTTTTAATTGGAACCGCCAAATTCCCTCTTTGTCTTAACATTTTCTCATCAATTATGTCGATTCTTTTATGTTGCTGAATCCTAATATTTCGAGCACAAAAGAGGGGCAAAATCGCGACTTAACATTGGTTATCTTGATTCCCATGACAACTAATCTCCGGCTTTTGAAAATGTTAGTTATCAATGCCATTTCGCCATCTCGCTAACGATAAATGACCACAGCTAGTTAACAACCTGCAGCTTAAACTTAAGAAGGGTACTGTTTCCCTCATGGACGCGAAGTTTGCCACAGGCAAAATAGGCATACTGATGCCCTTCAACTGGCTCACAACTCTTTTACGTTAATTAGCCCACTTTCAAAGCAACCGCATGTACTTTATTTTTTAGAGGTGGCTTTGGCTCCCCCACCCCACCGATGCGGGCGGTTGAGGGTGTGTGCTGAAATAGGTGCGACCTGTTTCACCCCCTTCTGCCAGCCCTCCTGCCCTCCACTTCAGACACACTGCGAGGCTATAGGGATCCCCCAAAAGACTGAGAACATCAAGAAGATGGAAGCTCTATTGCAGCTTCTGGGGTGTGAGCGAAACGCACACACATACTTTTCAGAGCTGTGTCAGAGCGAAATGACTTGCAAATTTAATTTTGACACTGGTTAGCTTTTTGTAAAAACTAATTACAGTGCACACCCCTCAGATTTTTTGTGATTTGCAAGCAATCTTTGTGTTTGCAATGTTGGAGAATAGATGTACAGTATAATGGAAGGTTTGTATCGAGAATTGATGGGGGCCAAATTCCCTTTCTGTCTTAGCATTTTCTCATTGGTAATGTCAATTCTTTTATGTAGCTGAACACTCACTCGGAACTCCAAGGTGCATCTTGGTTGACAACAATTTCAGGCTCAGATTCAGTCATTTTCCAAAGAAGATGAAGAAAAATGGTCTGAGCTAGAAAACGAAATGTCACCTTAGTTGTCTTCACAAAAAGTAGCTTCACAAATCAAATAAATGATAGTCATATGTTTGTGTTGACTCTGAATCAAAATCCATCACAAATGGAAATGCCAATGCCATTTGAAAAATGTTGAAAAATTTTCAAAGCAAGAAAATATCTGAAAAAATATACAGAGCGAAAATACATCTGGGGGAAAAATAGAAAGCCACCCAGCCAGGAAGTAACTTAACTAATTGCAAAGCATTGTGGGAGCTTGGTTCAAATAGGGAAAGCCAAAACAAGTTTCTCTCATAGCAACACATAGGGGACGATCAAGACTGAAACAGAGCCGATGCACGGGCTGCTAAGGGACAATTTAGACGTTAAAAGTTAATATGAAGAAAACTGTTCTGTGGTCAATTTTAGCAAATTGTGAGTTTTTTACTGTGAAGCAGTGGCATTGGGACTACCTACTTATACCCCGAATAATAAGGAAATTACTAAATTATTTTTTAATAAGTTAGAAGAAAATTATGATGGCACTGAACAGCCACTATTGCAAACTCTTATTATAAACAGACAACTTAAAATAAAATTTAAAGTACAGTAAATGTAGTTTATGAGATACCAATATTAATGCGTCCTGTATCATAAGTCAAAACAAACTAAAATTACTAGTAGCAACAAAATGGCACATTTTCACAATAACTATACTGGTATTTCATTATTTACATATTTTTCACAAGTTTGAAACATTAACAGACATTCAAATTCAAATGTAAATATTGTTAAATATCTGTGATCAATAATATGTTATTATATAGTTCATACTGTCTGTTGATATTCCCTATTAAGAATTTTTTTATTATAATAACTGCCATATTCAAGAACTTCCCCTGAGTAAAAAGTTTTCCTATATTATGAGAAGTCATATTCATATGCACAACAGGTAGTCTGAAAGCAGCATGAGTATTTTTTTATTTATATTGTGTGTAGTTATCACCTATTGAGAAGATTATTTCTTTCTTTTATTGTAATAACTACCATATATTTAACAACTTAAACACCACGGGTAGAACTTTTTCATATACTATGATTTAAGACAGTTAATTAAAATCATTTTCTGATAACAAACTACAATTATGAAGAAACAATTTATATTTTAAAGATCTTAGCTATCAGGTAATCGGGAGGGGAGGAGAGGAGGAGTGAAATCGGCATGCGATCTTTCTTATATTAAAGTAAGTCCAATAACATCTTAGATATTTTCTTGTTTATACTATAGTTATCAGCTATTTGGGGGGATGCATTTATTCAAATACATCAACAGAAGAAGCATTTTATCCAAACAGTATGATTTCAGACAGTTACATTATATACATGAAAGGTAGTCTAAAAGCAGGATGGGTATTTTCTTGCTTACTAGGTATACTGTTTTTAGCTACCAGATTGTCAATGTTCTTATTTTAATAATTACCATGACTAGAACTTTGAAATATATTAATACTAAAATCATTTTATAATAGTATATTCAGTTATGAAGCAACACTTCGTGTATATGATATAGTTTTGATATCTTTGTGCTATTACAACATAACACAAGGTATTACTGTTTTTGTTGTTGACATCTTTGTGCTCTCAATATCTTTAGTGCTTTATGAAATGTCCTTGTATTACATCTAGTGATACATGTTGGCATACTTTCATTCCTACACTTTGTAGTTATTTCTTTATGTACATGCACTATCTTTTGTACTCTTGTATTACATCCAGTGGCACTTTGCTCTAACACTTTATAGTTATTTATGTGCATGCACTATCTTTACTACTCTTGTATTACATCCAGTGATTTAATACTGGCACTTTGCTCCAACACTTAATAGTTATTTATGTGCATGCACTATCTTTACTACTCTTGTATTACATCCAGTGATTTAATACTGGCACTTTGCTCCAACACTTAATAGTTATTTATGTGCATGCACTATCTTTACTACTCTTGTATTACATCCAGTGATTTAATACAGGCACTTTGCTCCAACACTTAATAGTTATTTATGTGCATGCACTATCTTTTGTACTCTTTGTATTACAGATGCTGTTATTTATAGTAAATCTCATCAATTAAGGCAATGGCAGTAAAAAATCAGTTTTGGAAGCCATTTGGGTCATTTTCTTTCTTTTCTTTTTTCCCCCTCAATTTTGAGACAGTTTAATGTGTTTACTTTTTCAGAATTATTCATCATTTTGTCATAAAGTGCTTTTACTAACCATCATGCTTTGGAGCGTTTTGTTTCAAATTTGTTTCAAATACTACTTGAAACTGTCAATTTTTCAAGCTTTAGAAACATACCATTCTTTGGCACTAACTAATTTATATACTGGGAAAATCCTCATTAACCCCTTGTTTCTGTTCAGCTTTTTAGTATAGAAAAACATGCCAACAATGTCAGATTGGCCTATTTTTAAAATAAGATCACCCCAGTCTATGTTCCATATATGGAAAGCCTGACCCTAAACTATGAAATAGTGTATCTCATTGCACAAAATACATTATGTGACCACAGTTGCAGTGTCTGTTTATATTATTTTAATTCGGTCACCCAGGCTGAAAAAAAAATGTAAACAAAAATCTATGCTTCAGCTTCTGAAAGCAAGCAATCAAGATAAAAGCAGCCAGTAACTGCAAAGAATCAAAATAATAGCATTGCTGCTGCTGAAGAAAAAGAGTTGGACAATACCGAATGACATTCAAAGTTCACATACTATTTACTAAATGTGTTTCAATTTCTACTTCTAGTGATGACAGTGCTCTTGTAGAAAAAAAAAAAAACGGCATGATTCAAAAGTGAATTGTATGCCTGTCTACTTTCTGAGAAGAGCTGGAAGTGTCATGTGTTTACTAAGTTGAAAATCATAGTTATAATTGGTGTTACGTTTCCAGTATTTCTTTATAGACCCTGCCTAGGATTTTAAGGACTTTAAAATGATTAGATTAAATTAACTCCTTCTCTTCATCCTATACAGACTGGTTGCCCAAATTATCATTCGACTAAACATTAAAAATGTGTCTTTGTAGTGAAGACGACAGATTTACGAACTTGCGTACAAAAGCTGGCTTGGAGTCGTTAAATTCCTCTTAATTAATATGCATTCATTACGTCATTCAGCTCAGTCAGCCCCCATCCAAACCACGTTGTTAGGTCTATTATGCATAAAAATTTACTACGAAGAGGTTTAACAATTAAAAATAAGATTTAATAAGATTTAACAATTAACAAGATAATCAATATACGAGCGCGAAGTCTAATTCTACTCGTGACAGATAAATATGTGCTTATCAGTGTCCAAGTTAATCGTTCTGAACTTCATGAGAAATTTGCCACAATAGTCTTTGTGATTTTCAATCAGTTGGATTTACTTAGCTTCACAAACGGTGCCTCGTGGTTTCCAAATCCGGTCCAAACCAGTCCACCTCACGTCAATCATCGCCAGCCAATGCACATAGCATACGTAGAAACTGTCTCTCAGTTATCACGCCGGACGACGAATATGAGTGTAGACAAAGGGATATGTAGACCTGCTCGTCGACATATGACCCAGACAATGACGGTAGGAATAAGAGGTAGTAGAAGCAAGCTCCACTGAAATCGGTGTAGAACTAAGAGTTCAAAGCTCAAAGCTCAAAAGCCCGACCTGAAGACAAAGAATGTTTCCATGATCGTTCTGCGTTTTACGTTCGCCAACCTAAGCACGATTCGTATTTAAATGCACTGAGTTAGAAATTCGACCAACGCGTCGTTTACAATTTATATTTGAAGATATAAATGATTTCATGTATGTTACATTTAAGAGTACATGACGTACGAATTACCAAATATTTACAACATTAAAATTTAGAATTCATACAAAGGAACATTCAAATCAAGCAAAGCGCTTCACAATTTAACATTAAAATTACACGCAATAATTTGAATTACAAAGGAAATTCATGTCGTGCACAGACGCTCCTGGCACTAGTGAATTTAAGGTTATATAAATTAAAGTTAATATGAAAAAGAGTTACAATGATTTATATACAATAACTTATAGGTTTTGTCATTTACAAGCGAACACGTGCTTAGGCTAAAGTAGCAACAAATAGCACAAATTTACATACATGGTTCAAAATGCAAGATACAATTAATAAATGCAATACATTTGCGAGAAGCGGACGTGTTACCTTCACACAAATAACGGCGGGCCTCTTCCTCTATCGACTCGACGAATATGCGACTGTACAGGTAGACGGTACGACTGTTGCCGTTCTGGATTTCGGAGTGGAGAATTTGGCGCGCGATACTGTATGTATCAAAACGCATAGAACACGTCACGTGACGGTCACGTGGTATGTAGTCGGTTCGAGAAGCTGGACAAGGGCCTAAAGTTACATAACGTCCTGACCTCTTTGCTAGAAGATTCTCGATACTGATGTATCATGGGAGAACTTTAACAAAGGAATTTTCAAAATTTGATTTTTGAAAAACAGCAAGTGGGTTAAGAAGTTGTGACACAGATTTTATCAGACTCGTAACAATTGGTTTAAAATTATGTTAATAAATGTTGGAACTCTTTGTTCTCATTTTGTTGTTCAGCATTGTATCAGATTTTAGGAACAAGATTTCTTAAAACTAGTGTTCAGTGAATGAAACTCTGCACATTTATTCATTGTAGTATTATATACATTGTGCGAGAAGGAGATTTAAATTTGTTAATTAGTTTTTTGACCTGGAAATGTTTTTTAAAATTGTCATTTTGCAACAACAAAATATAATTAAAAGAGTAAAATAGATAAAAAGAAATCCTCCTGTCACAATGGAATATGTGAATAAAAAAACGTGAAATTTTTAACTTGGAAACTCTTCAGATTATTTCTAAGAAATCCAACATGGCAGCTCTTTACTTTGGTTTCCATAGCAACGAGTGATTATAATACAAATTTGATGGCTATTTTCATTCACAGAATCAAGAGTGACAAATCAGAACAACAACAAAAAAAAACTTTTAAGTTACTGCCACACATTGTCTTAAAATTTATTACAAACCAAACTAAGAAATACGACTCTTGAATCTTTCCTTGCACATGCAAAAGTATTTGTTAATAATTAATCCAAAAAATATACAACATGAAAGAAATGGCTTGACTTTCACTTATGTGGAATAACACAACTATTCATTTCAAGAAATGTAAATAGTGGTTACCTGGATCAAATTTATGTAGATCAGAGAAGTGTTCATCTCGTAAGCCATTGTAACCCCCAAACACATAAAGGCAGCCATTATACTCAACTGCATAAAAATTAAGTTACTGTTAATAATAATAGTAAAACATATGAAAATATTTCTAAAGATTATATCAAAGGAATGTCTTAATATGATCTCTTGTTATTTAGATGGGGAAAAAAATGATTGTGAACATGTACAATACAAAATTTGAATGTTAAAGAAATAATTAAAAAAACTTAAATGTACTAAACACTATAAAATCAAAGCAGCAATAGAAAAATTCTAAGGATCTTTTCAAAATAATAAAGAATAATTTTAAAACATCATTCTAACTACTAAAAACTACTAAATAAATACAATTATGTATGTGTTTAGAATGGGATAAAGCAAAAAAATAATCACCAACATTTACTAATAATTAATTATGTTTGTACACTCTAATTATCAAATTCCAATTATCCATAAACCCCTGACTCTTTTTCTTAAAAAAAAAAAAAAAAAAAATACAGTTAAACAGCCAAAAGGCAAGAATTATAAATATATATAAAAAGAAATTAAACAAGACAATCAGATTTGTAAAACAAATTTCAAGGAGCTATCAAATTATTAACATTTTTATTTTCAAGATCTTTAATGATTATCAGGAATGACTTATTATTTTTTTTTAAATATGTAAATTATTTCTATTTATTTATATTACAAACTGCACAAATGACAATTACATTTCGCTCAAGAAGACTATTTCTATGACATTTATACTCTTCTGCAAATTAAAAAAATGGAACATGAAAACTAGAATATGAGCTTTGTTAATCTTCTTAATATAAGTAGTAGAATAATTCCAAATATAATTTTAAATCATGAAAATTACACCTAGAACTCATTACAATTGGAACAATTTTAAAATTAATATCTGTAGAGAGCATAACTCAAAACCTCCACTTGTCAAAACTTGCTTTAATTACACTTCAGCTTTAGACTGATCAGAAGAAAATACACAAATATTGAAACAAGATAAAAAAAATAAAAAAAATAAAAAGTACAAATGTAAACAAATTTACATGTAGAGTGGCTGCGGCGGCCAACAGGTCGTGGACCATGAGCATGAACACGTTCCCAGCAGTTAGTAAGAGTGTTAAAAGTGTACACACTATTGCAGTATATTTCATTGTTTGTAAAAAGATCACCCCCCTCATCACTGCGTCCACCAAAGATATAAATCAAATGGTCAATGGGTGATGCTGTATGAAAGTCTCGCCACCGAGCAGGTTTTCCACCCTGAAAACATCGAACAACTTTGTTATTAAAAACAGCAGAGGTAAACATTTTTTATTTATAATACTGTACATCAGGGGTGCACAAACATTTTAGGCCAGAGGACCAAATTTCCAATTGATAGTGCATGGAGGGCCGCAAGTCAGATGGCACATGGATGGCTCAGTAGAAAAAACCAACACAAATAATGAAATAAAGTCCTCCAGGGGCCGCACAGAGCCCTGTCTCAGGCTGCGGTTTGTGCACCCTGCCCTACATTATCTGGCTGTTCAGCTGTTGTAAACCATGACATATTAGTGTGATTAAACATAAATGGTGGTATGTGTAACACTCAATCTTTTGCACCCATACGGCATTATTTAGAGAGAAACAAAGTAAACTACTTGTATACTAAGTCATATAAGATACTTACAGAATATAGTACCAATAGTAAATTGTTGAACAGAACAATTAAAAGTCAAGTTCATGTACCCATGACAACACAGCAAATTCATGAACATCTTCATAAACAATATTACAACAACAATAAATTTTTGTTGTTGCTTTTATTATACTTTGTATCAAACTATATGGTCTTCTGAAAATGTCTACTCAAGACTGTAGAGTAGAATTGATGTCCAGAGATAACAGAATACACAACTTTAAACTGGATGGCAATCAAGACATAGATTAAGAAAATATCTTCTTGCAGCATTCAAATAATTTACACACTTATAAACTTTTCAGTGCTGTAATAAAAATAACACCTCATCAAAAACTGGTGTTATTGTAAAGAACCTCACATGTTATTGCTATTAAAACCATTATGTTTCTGTTAGTCTTGTAATAAAGATACACTTGGAAGCATGCAGAGAATGTTGTTTACCTACTTCTAATCATTCCATGATGTAAGCATGTTTCATGCTCTCTCAAAGACACAAGTGCATCCTTTTTCAGCACAGGCAGTTTAGCAAATAAGGCCAAAGAGGTTGATTTAAAAACCAATCAGAACTTAGTTCATTTACAAATCAATGTTTGACTTCAACATGCGTTGCTTATTAAAAAGTATTTTTAAAATGCTTCTACCTATGCAGATTCGTTGTGCCATGCATGAACCACAAAATAGCAGCAAGATTTTATAGCAATGTTAACTGTTCAGTACCATTGATTCTTCTTCAATTCAGTAAGGAAGGATCACTTTATGGGTTTCAGACGCAGGCAGATCATGATTTGAATGCAAACAATAATAAGATTAAAAGTGACACTGATTTTAATTAAAACAGCAATAGCAGCAAGTCTGACTCATCAGAAGTCATTAAAGTTGGTCCAGACCCAATGATTTATAATGACAACGAATGGACTATACATCTTCATACACCATTTACTGTTTAATGCAACTAGTACAAGAAGTGTGTTGCCTAATGGATTTGATGTAATCAACATTAGAATATTTTTTCTGTTGTGTTTTGGCAAGGAGGGCGCATATGTGTGCCAACATTGAGGCAACACTAGCTGAGATAAAAGCAAATGCTTCATGCAATATTTTGATGGACCTAAGTTACCAGAGAATGTGTCCAGCAACAATGTCACCTGCTGCAAACACATACAAGCACACCAGTCACACTTAGAAAAAGAAAGCCCAAGTGGTAAATCTAACCCATGTTTTGGATGATCTCATCTTACTTTCACAAAGTTTTTTGAGAATTCTAAAATGATTAACTTCTAAAATAAATGGTTTAAAGAGAATATGTTTCTTTTGTGACAAATTCACAGAAGCATAAGCTGGCCACAAAAACATTGAGGATTTACAAATTTTACCGACCTTGACCTATGTTTTAAGTAAGATCAAGAAAGTTGTGGATACCACCAATAAACTGTAAAGTGTTAATACACTAATATATCCATCCCACCTACTCACCCCAAAAGAAAAGGTTGTTTTGCAAGCATTTGCTTTGTTTTACTAACATTCCCAAGATTATAATAATAGGTATTCCAAACATATTTTTCAAAATCATTACTAATACTTTAAAAGTATATAGACAGACAGAACTTTTTCTGCTGATTTCAATGACACTAAAATCAAGTTTGTACCTCAATTACAACCAAAGTTATGAATTTTTCAATATTTAATTTTTCGCAAACTTTTACACTAAAAAATAAAATTGTACAAATAGCTCACTTTGAAGGTCCACAAAATGAAGAAATGATGAACAATATAGTTCAGACTCTCCACATAAGTAGTATCCAACATACAAATATGGCTGAATGTTTTTAAGAGGCTTTGCAATGTTATTTTCAAATATACTGTCAGTCAAAATTAGCAATTTATTCATTTTCAGGTTGGAAAAAGTTCTAACGAGGTTAAAACAAAATGGATGAAATTGCTATAAACATTAAAACTGTAATAACTCTGCTTGTAATTGACCTACAGAAATGCATTTGGTATCAGTGGATTCAGTTTGGAAAGATCTATATTAAGAATGCACTCATCACAGTAAAGAAATCTTCATATTTTGTACACACACTCAGACACTTGCCAATTGTTCATCTAATTTAATGCTTTTTCAGTTCAATGATTCTAGTGCTGTCTAGCATGGTACCACAAGGAATGTTTTTATAATTTATATGTTGAATGCACACATTTACATGCTTTCCACAACAGCATGTTTCATGTTGTGGTGCTTAACCTAATTAAAGCAATTCAATCTGCTGGTAGATCGTTATTCCACAATCTGCCTTCACTGGACACGGATAGAATTTCGTAGTTGCAGTAAAAGACAGCCATTTATTACCTCTACATCATCTTTTCTCAGCCTGTCTTTCCACTGACATGCTTAAAAAAAATATTTGTACATTATAAATCTTTCTCCTCTTAAAGTGGCACACCTAGCTCAAAAAGCATGAAAAATTGAAAAAAATTCAATAACTAGCCAGAAATTACAGTATATTAATTGACTACCAAATATTTTGTCTATATATTTTAAATTTTAAGGTTTTCTTACAATCTTGTCAAAAAGAATTAACAAATTTTAAGTTTTGGAAAATATGTTTATATTAAATAAATAATTTTGATACATAACCTAGTAAATTCATAAGAAAATGACATTTATTATACTTATTTTATTTATACACTCTCTATTCTAATTTCTTATATGACAGGAATCATACCATTCTTAGTAATTTTATTTCTTTTTTTGTTTAATATAAGTAACTTGACTCTGTTAATTGCATCAAAAAATTTAACTATTTACAAATAAATGTACTTGTTACATACTTTGTTATACATATCTGTTTATTGGTATGAAAAGGAAATAGGTAATATGTAGAATGGTAAGTGGGGTGCTTATTTGTGAATGTCAGCACTAAGGAGCCTGCTGATACTGGTCAGCCTAAATTAGGACCTGCAAAGGAAAGAGAGAGGAGTAGTAAATTCTAAATTAAATATATTAGTCACATTTTATCCCACTTTCATTAATGAGAGTGTACATTATTAGGAGAATATCTTGATAACAGCACAAGACTGGATTACAGTTCCACAAAGGGAAATAATTCATTTCATATCCTAATCCAAGAGGTAATATATGAAATCACTGCTGGTACTTAGCTATTCATATATATAAACTACTTTCAAAAATTTATTAAATTTATGCAATTATCAAACATCCATTTCAGACTTATTTTTATTTATATAAGACATATATTTGCACTGTTAAACTTCATTCCAGCAATTATGACCATTCTTTGAAACATATCGTTATTAGATGTAAGCTAAAGAAAGTGAAACAGAAAACAGTGAATTTAGTTGCAACCCAAACATCTAACTATACATCAATGCAAAGTTAAAGAAATGCAAGTTTGCAAAGCAGAATAAGTATTTCTTACCACTGGATGTATGCTGTACCACGTCCAGGTGGTGAAATCCAGAGCATGAATATCATTAGAGAAACGGTCAATCTAAAACACATCATGAAACAGTACACTTTTAAAATACGAACAAAGGCTTGGAATGATCTCCTTTCACAAAGACAAGTATTGTTATGAAAATGTCAGGAAAAACTTTACAAATTCAACACTTTAAATATAAGAACAAAGAATTAAAATGATCTCATTTAACAAAAACAGCTGTTATTATGAAAATGTCAGTAAAAACTACACATTGATCACTGTGTGTGGAGTTCCCCCACGGATTTTTCAATTTAACAAGAATTGCATGGACTAATAACCCCATGTTGTGTCATGTTTTTGGAAAGATATTGAACTGCTGAATAAAATGATATTTTTTCCATGATTTTGTGGACAATAAATTTTGTTGGTGTTATTTTAACATGCAAATATAAAAAGAAATATGAGTGCATAGAGTTATCTCTCCTTTTTTTTTAAAGGACCAATCAGAATTTAGGTTACATATATATATGCAGGTCTTGCGAAATTCTAAAAAAAAAAATGTTGCCCAAAAACGTGAATTTCACTCTTTGGGCTGTGACACTCCTGATGAGAAATTTTTGACATAACCCTAAGGGTTTTTTTTAACAGATACAATAATAAAGTTCAAAAGAAAACCAAGAACATACTTTGAAAGATGAAATATAGCTATTTTATTTTTATAAAAATCTTTAGTTCAGATTCAATGTGAAGAAAACTGAGATAAAGTTTAGTAAATTTGCGTGCAAAAGTGCGTTTTTGTCCCCTGTAAAACAGCAATGTTGGGACTACCTATAAGTTTGCATTTTATGCTAAATAACTGCACAGACTCAAAGATAATCTACAGCAGAGACAGGTCAGTCATAAACAAAATAATCAATGTTATTGTACTAATAAGAACAAAAGAACAGACACCCATCACACCACCCCAAAATGACTAATTAATAAAATTAGGTACTCCAAACATCACTGATTGGCTGATTGTGACCTTGTTTAGTCAATTTTTTTACATTTTCAACCTGTTCCCTCTGTATATTGAAGCTTTGTATAATAAAAGCACGTGAAACAAAAAGTTTGTTCTCTGCTCTCTCTTTCCATGTTTTTGTTTAAATAAATAGTTGTGAAAAAATAATAAGAAGTTATTCAGAAGTTACCAACCCAGCGACTGTCATAAACAAAGAACATAAAAAAGCAAATAACATTTTTGATTTTATAAAGAATAAAAGCAGATCTTTATCACCATTTAAAAGTATATACAGAACTGTCTGCAAATGAATGTAAGATTAGCTGTAAACTATGCAAAATCAATGTTATTTCTGGTTAAATATTCTGCAGCTGTCAAAGATGAAAAAAAAGAACACATTTATGATAATTCCTGTTATCATAGCATAGTAATTACAAGATCATGCTATTACCTCTTCTTCATATCCACCAAATATGTACATCTTATCAGCCAGTACACAAGCAGAATGACCATCTCTGGCACCAGGGAGCTGACCAATCACTTTGGGTCGAGACCAGATGTAAGCATCTGTAAATAATAAATATATGTTTTATCATGTATTTTCATTTCAAATAATATTCTGTTGAGTTATTCACAATAAATCAGATATTTTCTTTATCTCTTTAGGTGTGAAAATTATTTACCTACCTAAAAGTAGACAAATACTGGAGTTCTAATGGTCATCAACATATTTTTTATGTCATATAAGCTCGTGCACTTAAATCAAACAATTTATTGCTATCCATGACAAATGCTCTCAAAGAATAGAACAATATGGGGAAGAAAACTATTATTTAATTCTTTGACTCTTAATTTCTTAATTTTAAAAAAAATATGCCTACTAGATACCATTTCTCTGTTAAAAATTCTCTAATACTTAATCAATTGAATTAAGGAACCCTTGAAAGACTAAGTGTACGTGTCAACCAGTTGAAAAGTTTCCAGTTGAAAACTGGTCATTTAATAACCTGCATCAAAATCTTTTTTACCAACTGAATGGTTTATTAACTGTTACCGGAGATCAGACTTATCACACATCTTAAATAACTACCAAATAAGATTTTCTGCTCTGACCCTTACAGTAAATATAAACATGTGACAAGTTTTCTTCTTTAATCTGAAAATAAACCTTTATTTTAAAAATAAAAACAATAAATCCATATTATTTCATTAAAGAATATTTACTTTGGGTTTAACCTGAAAACAAATATATTTAAATAAAAAATTAAAAACCTACAGTATTTCAACATAAATCATGAAGTTTTCCACTTTAATCTGCAAAATAAAATGCTGTTAAATATATAGTATAAACCATTATATTTCACAACCATGAAAGATGAGAACCATCCAATGATACAATAAGAAGTTACTCACCAGTATCAAAGCAGAACAACACAGCACAAGCACCATCTTTATCATTACGACCTCCCCAAATATAGGCCAAATCTTTATGCTCCACAGCTGTATGGCCATAACGCTGGTAAGGAGTGTTTTTAATTGCATCTCCTTCGCTTGGCAGTGGCAACCTACACCATCGTAAAGAAACTGAAAACAAGAACAGAGTTTACTGGAAAAAAAATCACTTACATTCGAAACAACTCTGCCTTCAAACATGGCCTCTTCAGAAAAAAATAATTTCTCTATGTATATTTTTGCAAATGTGTTCTTAGTATAATGTTAACAATTCTCAGGAAAAAGGAATAATCATGTAATACAATGTAAGCATTCAGAACTGAATAATGTAACACAAATAAGCATTCTGGTATGCTATTTTGTATTCTATTACAAATACTAAACTGATGAGAACAGTTGGCTATGTTATGCATTTTAAGTATTCAGATTTTTGTAATATTCAATTACAATCTGAAATAATGAAAACTGCAGGCTAAGGTATACATTTTAAGTATTCAAATATGTGTAACATATTCAATTACAATCTGAATATATATAAAATAGGCTAGTCTATCCATTTTAAGTATTCAGATTTTTATTAAATATTCAATTATAATCTGAGAACTGCAAGTTATGCTACATATTGTGGGTATTCTGATCAGATCTGCTGTTTCATATTCTAATGGAATCTGTAGCTGTAACTGGAAAAAGTGATAATACAATACATAATACCTAATAACAAATTTCAATAATTTAGAAAGTTAAGTTTTAAGAAGTTGATTACTGAGTCCATTTTCCATGCAAGCTTGGAACAATACTTCTTGACTTAATTTATGTATATATATATGTGTGTGTGTATAAACACACTGAATGATTGTCTAGCATTAACTGAACATTGTTGTGATGTAAAGGCCAATGCTCTTTTGATTATATTCATATTGTATATTTCACTGTTGATTTAATAAATTTATTGACCTTCTTACACCTACTGACTACCATATGTTGGAGAATGGGTGGATGGGACTCGCTAAATATAGATTAAAAGTCAGATTTATCTTATCCTTTGGTAAGAAGTTTTCCACCTATGGAAATATTATGCGATGGTAAATGTTTGTCTTTAATGTTGTGGGAGAGAGAAAACATTTACAGCACCCACATTGTCATGGAGTCAAGAAAAATTATACTTGACCTCCTAACCCGCATTCAGTGATTATGGACACAGTCCTTTTCATAAAAATTGCATAATTAATATGCTCTAGGTGCACCTTGCATTCAGAGAGAGAAGAGACTGGTTCCAGTTATGTAATATTTTAGACAATGGCCGATTGTAGGTCATACCCAAACACGACACGTGACTAATAGATTTCCCTCCACAAATTCTTATAATCTTATGCTTCTTTAAATACTGCATACTGCCGCGAATCTTTATTCATGAAGAAGGAGACGGACTTGAAGACACTTATCTAGTCATTAGCTATATTCCGTGAATCATCACCAGAAGACCCGCTGCTATGGTCATATTTCCATACTAACAAGGTAACACATCGATTTCTTAAAATATTGCTTTGTATTTCATTGAGTGAATTTGTGTATCTATTATTGCAGAATTTGTATTTATTGCATTTTCTCCACAACACGTGCTTGACGAACAGTGTGGCTAAACTAAAATATTTGCATCCTGACTCTTAAATTGAGAAACAATAATTTTATTAAACTAAATTAACTGGATTGTATCACAGAACGTCTGTGCACGTCATTGTAAATTTTTCATGTAACAACTTTAATTCACTTTGCATGTATAATTTTTGCTATAAGTGTAACACACATGTGCGTGATTTAAATTGTATTTGATTTTTCTTTTATCTAATATTTCATTGTAAAATATAAATGTTTTTTCTTTGAAAATGAAATGCTTAAGTCTTTTGCGTGCTTTACGCCATATTTAATTGTAACACGCATGAGCGTAATTGACTTGTATCTTTATTATGTAAACTTGAATATCGATGTAAAGATACTGTGATGGTCAGTGAAATAGACTATGCTATTACTCCGTGCCACGTGTTCGGATTGCGAGACTATAGGATTGTCACTCATAGGAATTTATTATATTTCCAGAGCGGGTTCTTTTTCTTCTTCCATTCTTGGTTCCTGGTTTTATTTCATCGTTGGGACTCAGGCCTATGTTCAACCTGTTTCCTATGCCTTGGGGTGTTTTTTTGGCATATTATTGAACCTTGGGGATTGTTGGAGCGACCCTAAGCATGTTGCGTCTGTGTACAAGTACGAGACACTGATCTTGCAACCAAGACAAGATCGATGACTGATGGCCACTACTGAAACCCATATATCTAATTGTATACCTGTTGGGGGAACAAGCGCGCCATTTCTTCGCAATTGGATGACAAAGTACAAAGGTCTGATCACCTGAACTATAAAGTAACACTTTTAGCAATCCAACACGAGTCAGACAGTAGCATTGATAAGACTGAAATCACGTAATCTCTGATTATCTTGTTATTGTTAAATTTTATTAAATCTTTATTTTAATTGTTAAACATTTATTGTAGTTGACTAATTCATGTGTGAAAGACCAAATAGGGACTGGGATGGGGGCTGTGAGTCGTGAATAAGAAGATTGTTTGCATAATTAATTATAATTGTTTAACGTTCCCAGTTCGTGCTTTGTTTACACAAGTTTACCTGTCTTTAAATTCATTGGCTTAAACTAAGATTGTGGATTTTAATTGGACTGAAGGGTGAATTTGGGCAACTGGTCCGTTGTCAGAATAAGTGGAAAGGAATTTAATTAACTAAAATTCTAATTCTGAAACAGGGTCTTTAAATAAATACCTGGAGAATGTAACAGTTTTAACAAACATATCCACCAAATGAGAGAGATTAGTGGTGTCTACTGGAGTATTATTAATAACATAAATTAAGATTCTCATTACTTGTAATTAGTTATGGGTGATTAATTAATAATAATAATAATATCCATTAAATAGGTGGCATTGACATCACAGTATATTTGTGTAGTGTAGCTTCTTTTCAATGTTAGTAATGAAATATAAAACATAATTATATATTTACTGTCTATTTGTCTCAAGACTGTTAGCATTACTGAGAGAGGGCCATGAACCTAAATGACCCTGAGGACATTACCCAAATCAGTACAACAATTATTGATAATTAATATAGTCTATACCCTACATTTGCACTAAATGGCAATATAACGCACTTAACCATAAAATATAAAAAACATATTATTATAAGGTACTTTGTAAAGTTCTGCAAAGCCTGTTTAATACCTCTTGTAAATAAACAGAAATATGGGAAGATATAATGCCTTCATTGCTTGATAAATATGTTGAGTGATGCCCTTCTACCATTTCAGCATATTCTCTTTTAAGATACTTTCAAAGATTACCTTAATATGCTACCTGTATCATGTAAGAAGAACTCACTGTGAGTGTGTATAATTGGAACTAAAGCAGTACAAGTACTGTGAGTGATGAAAAAATATATGGCATTTGAAATTTTTAATAAATGTATTACTGGCATTTAAAATGTGAACATCCATGGGTCTCGTAGTCTCATAGTCTTCGCCTGTGCAGTACCCCCCAAAGGAAAAAACTTTCTCTCCAACTGCAATGGCTGCATGGTTCACACGACGTGGGCCGCCTTCTAAATGCACTGTCCAAGTTGGCATAATTCCTTGAATGTAATCAAGTACCCCAGAAAATGGAGGTCAGTGGCACTGTAGTTCATGAGATATCATTCTTTTTCTCAATGCTAACATTTAAAACCTGAACTGACAGAAAAAAATTAAAAATTTATAAATTGAAAGTCTACATCTGTAACTAAGGTTTTAATAAATCAATCAAATGTATATTTATTATTTTTATATAAATCAAATTAATATTTTCAGTACAACAGATGTTATAAATCAAAACATCAAGTCTAAATAAAGTTTAGTCACAAAGAAATTTCTATCTCCATGAAACTGAATGTAATAATTAACTTAAGCATCTTTTTTAAATGCACTTGAACAGCCATGAAATATTCAGAAAAGCTAGCAGAAATACTCTACAAGTTACAGTCTTCTTACTTTATAATCAATGCCAATACACTGCAATGTCTAACAGAATTGAAAATAGTATCATAAACTTTATAAAGCCTTTTTATTTACATCTATATTCTATTAATAAATTTATTCAATTATATTTTATACTATCCAACACTGAAACTATGCAGTCATAAAAATAATAAATTTAATGGCCAATGATAATTTTTGTTAAGTTCTTCACAAATAAGCTGTTTGAGTATAATTATAAAGCCAATGACAAATAGGGAGTAGTTTCTTCATTTTATAGTTCTAGTTCTACTAAGTAAAAGTGGCATTAGTATATTATATTATAAATAAAATTCAATGTAAATGTGTACTATTACTATTAAGTACCAGGTTTGAACGTTTAGTAGTACCACTTTTTCTACTACAGTAATAAATCACTAGATGGCATGAAATTTTATGTTGATACTGGTAACTCTAAAATCGTCTTTTGTGACATTCATTGCAACGGTACTATTTTGCAGAACTGAAACCATCATATCACTTTAATAAAACAATGCCATATTAATCTATACAGGTAATATTGCTCTAATTAATTTTTTACCTTTTTTAAAATAAAGTTTCCAGAGCACAGAGTGATTATGACTAACAATGTTGTGACTGTGTTTATAAATGTCACACTTTATCAATATTATGAATTCTTGTTCGGGTACAAGTTTAAAAAATATTATTTAAAAAGACTTATCTACAACTCTTTCTTTAACAGACAAGTGTTATTCATTAATCTTTATGGCACAACTTTTTATTTTAGATAACATAACACTTTACAAACAAGAAAAAAAATGTCTACCTTGAAAACATTTACACAGTGTACATGTATATGCACAGACCTTGCGCCATGATGTTTTGCGTCGATTAAAGCGACATCTGGCAGTAAATCCATTCAAGCCTGTCCCTGCTGTAGAAGCAGATACGGTTATCTTTCTTCTGAAAATGCGAAATCGGTATTTTGGCTCCTGTTTACCATTAAAGAAATAAAACTGCTTTAACGTTAAAATGAATTAGTTTTCTTCGTCAAATTGTAATAAATTTAGAATGCCTCAAATATATTGTTGGTTTTATGAATCATTATGCGAAATTAGATTTAATTAACTACACTGGTACACGGTTTCAGTTCAGCGTCCTTGGGATGAAATTGGTCATGCACGCACGCAGGCTTAGAATTAGCATGTTTTCCATTCTAATTTTAACCAAAACATGTATACTGCCTCAATTTAAAATTTTAAAATCCATTGATAATTACAGTTGGTTTTAATTTTTTAGCACACTGACCCATTCAATTATTGTTTAGTGGAGATCAGTGTGGACACTGAATGGGTTAAAGTGTACCTTCTCATTCAAAAAATAATCTTCCTTATTAAAAAGTGATGTAGAAGAAAGTTTGAGTATTTCTTACATAGTTATATATTTACAAAGAAACGCTTACATCGCTCGCTATTCCTTTAGACTTTAGAAAGAGTGCTAAAATGCTACCTTGAGTATGAAGGTCAAAGGTACAAATTTCCCTTCTAGTATATCCGGGTCGCCGTATGACATACTTTCAGGACAATGATCGTAACCTAGCTTATTGAACCAATGCATTGCTTTCGGATGCTTGAATACCAGTAAAGTATGTCGCAAACGTCATTTTCGTGATGATTTTCTTCATTTAAGTCTGCATAGAGAGGGCCTACATATATTCATTATCAAACTAAATAAAGGAGTAGCCGAGAAGTTTTATTAAAAGTTATGCTTGTAAAGCCTTATGTCTGATTATAACCACTGACTCATATTCAAATGAGGGTTTTTTTTTACCATAAACTTTAAATTTCTTTTACAAATGCACATATCATATTATGAAGTATTTTCAATTATAAAACTGTAACTGGTGCATGTTAGATATTTGGATGCAACATTTATTTTTAATTTTTGAAAACCTAAATTAACTACAATGAACAGCAAAAAAATAGCCGGTTGCTTAATGTATTAATTCAATTTGCACAAATCTTGTAGTCAACAGAGCAAAACCAAAAGTTTGAATTTCTATATTACAGAATGAAATGTCTATAGTTTATAGTTTCTACACAGATTATATGATGTTGTTAAAAGGATCCGCTCTGAATATAAAAAGTGTTTTTTTCTCCATAATTTTTTTTATTATTAATATCTCTGTAAATTAAATGGTCTCTTGTACAATTTTAAGGACAAACTTAGAATATATTTTCTTAAAAATCATTAGAGATAAATATCTATAAATACATGAAAATATAAATTTTTAATCAATAAAAACTGCGGGCACGAACATTTTAAACAAATTCTGAATATGTTTTTTAAGGTAAATATTGCAATCAAAATTAATTTTGTAACTAACTTGAAATAATGATATTGCTGCAGTAAGACTTAAGTTGTAGAGTTATAACAAATAACAAAGTCTGTTTCAATATTTTAATAAAACATCTCACCATATAGTATGTACTAGAGCTATATTTACAAGAACAATAACAAAACATAGTGTAAGCTGAGTGAATCCTTTTTTAGTAGCTTTATATCTTGGGATACTAAAATCCAGTAAGTACATCTATAAGGTATTCTTGGCAAATTGCATTTACAGCACAAGCTACTATTGGTGCACGGACTTGAGACCCAAAATTGATGTGCCCATGTATCGAATTGTTGTAGGCAGTATATCTGCACCCAGTATGAGAAGAAAAAATACACACACATACACACATACCCACACACTTGGTAGAATTGTAGAATTTTCTTTGTATGATTAGTAGTGAATGATTTTACAATGAAGTGGTCACTCTTATGCTTCTTTGGCCTTAGTTGATGCAAGATAGAAATACAACATGTAAGCACATATATGTGATAAAAGTAAAATTAACATGAAGAGTATTCAAAACCAAAAGTACTTTTAACATGTTTTGTTTATAAAATATATATGGTGATTGGTTTAGACATGATAATCTCATATATCACAAATATCATTTACATCTTATGTATATTCAGTGGGATTGTAAATAAGTCATATTTCTGACGCTGTGACCAACAGCCAATAGATCCGTATGTTGTGTTGACAAATCACCAAAGAACAGAGTAAAGTTGTGTGACTATAATGCTGCCTTGACGTTAATGACAAATTACAACGACGTCTCCAATTTACACATTCTTTATTCTTCCATTCCCCTCCCCCCACTTGGTGACAAATGGTGACGTGATACTGATTACTCCTTCTTTCTCCCCCTCCCCCCACTTGGTGACAAGCGGTGATGTGATACTGATTACTCCTTCTTTCTGTCTCCTCCCTCCCGCTTTTGGGACATACTACTTAAGAACTACTAATATTGGTTTATAGATTAGAACTATTAATATTATATAAAATTATTGGCTTATAGATTAGAACTACTAATATTATATAAAATTATTATAAAATTATTGGTTTATAGATTAGAACTACTAATATTATATAAAATTATTATACAATTATTGGTTTATAGATTAGAACTACTAATATTATATAAAATTATTGGTTTATAGATTAGAAACAGATTTTTGTTGTTTGTTTTATCAGCTTGCTTATTATTTGGTACTGATGATTAAAAAATATGTAACAAAGCTATATGTACGGATTTTTTAGTTTGACCTTACTCTATGGCGCTAGCGTTTTAATATTGTATTGATAAAATGAACATCTGTTTACAAATGAGTGGACGTTCTCAGTACTGCCAATATAAAATGTAAACACAAAAATGTGTTAACTATGTTTGAAATTATACTAATGGAGCGAGTCTGTACTTTCCAGGGAGTTTATTCAGAAAGCCTTCCAACTCAGACATTACGTTCCCCAAGGCGCCTATCGGTCCTTACAGATATCACTTCTTCTTTTACATTCCACATTTCTAACCTGAGATCTTGATATTTTTCTCTTTTTTTGTTTTTGTTTTTTTGTTTTCATGTTTCTATCAATTGGAACAGCAACATCGATGATTGCTGCTGTTCTGTTGGACTTATTGAGACAATGTCTGGTCTTCGTGCAGAAATCACCCGATCTGTTCTTATCTAGAAGTGTTTTGACTTCTTCTGTCTCGGTGACTGCTTCTGATTGGAGTAACCACGCTCTTTCTGAGGTTTTTACTTCGTAGTTCTCACATAGATTTCTGTGTGTGATCTTTGTCACTTTGTTTTGTCTTTAGGTATATTCTGTTCCAGCCATATACTGACATCAAGTATTTGTTCTGTTGTTTCATCCATGTTTTTTCAGTCTGCATTTGGAATCATTTGAGATTTTCATGAATTTTGTCTTATGTGATTTCGTGTTTAGTGCTTGATTTTGAGCAGCTGTTAAAAGTGCTTCTGTTTCTGCTTTCAAACCTAATTCTTTCAACCACCTGTATGTTAATATGTTGATTATTATTTTTATTATTTCCTTGCCGCGGACACCGCAGATCAGTTTAAGTGAGTGGCAAACAGCCGGACACCGCGGATCAGTTTAAGAAGTGAGTCGTAAATCTCTGGGTGAGATTATTCACTGAGTATAGCCTACACCTGCCCGTGCGCCCCGGATCGCGTGCTGTGCTGTCCACGTGACGGCAACCCAGTCAATCTTAGCTTTTTGTCATTGTGACGTCACCATTGTGCACATTGACACGCCCTCGCCAGTTTATAGCACTGGTCTGCACGTCAATGCGAGTGTAGATGGATTTTGAACTTCATTCACAGATATTCTGCAATAACTGATCTTAGTGCCACACCCCGCACTTGTAATGATCATCGTCATCCCAGTTTGAGGGACTTTTGCTTATTATTGGGTACCAGTCATCCTAAATCTCAGGGTGGGGTCCAGGTGAAAAAAAATAAATAACTACACTCGTTAGATTTATCACGTTTCTAAACGGATTTACCTTTTTTCCAGCTGAATGAGAAATAATTTTAGGTTTTACATACTTGCGTCAAAGGCTTTTTAAAAATATTTTTAAACGTAGTTGTCTGGCACGTCACTGCCATTGGCAATTGTCCGTCCACAGACTTAGTCACACGGCATGGCTGCGACCTCGGTATAAGTATTTAAGACCGTTACATGTGGAAACAATGAGATAGAACGGCTATCGTTAAAGGCCGTTACATGTGGAAACAATGAGATAGAACGGCTATCGTTAAAGGCCGTTACATGTGGAAACAATGAGATAGAACGGCTATCGTTAAAGGCCATTGAGGCCTAGGTGTCATCATTGATATAGAACGGCTATAGCAAACTTATTTTTAAAACCACATGCAAAGGACTTCGCAGCTGTCCATGCCAGTACCAAGGTAAGACTG
This sequence comes from Sinotaia quadrata, assembly GCA_028829895.1. Lineage (NCBI taxonomy): Eukaryota > Metazoa > Mollusca > Gastropoda > Architaenioglossa > Viviparidae > Sinotaia > Sinotaia quadrata. Next base: position 33,475,624 of record CM054177.1, on the reverse strand, counting down.
GACAATTGGTGCTAGAGTCGTGTACAACTGTCAAAATACGTGTTTTTGGCTTTCGCAGACCACTTCACTCATAGACAGAAGATATTCTTCCTATTACAGATCAGTTCACTGATAGAGATAAGTTATTTTTCTTTTCACAGATCAGTTCACTGATAGAGATAAGTTATTTTTCTTTTCACAGTACAGTTCACTCTTATCTCTATTTTTCTTTTCACAGTTCACTGATAGAGATAAGTTATTTTTCTTTTCACAGATCAGTTCACTGATAGAATTTATTTTCCTATCACTGATCATTTCACTTATAGACAGAAGTTTCACATATCAGTAGCACGTCTGTAGGATGACCTTGAGAAAGGTCACTACGTGCTCTATCGTTATGCAAATGGCGCTCACTGTTTTAATAATTAAAACTTGTCCGATACTTGTCTACAGGTTCGGAAAAAACGTGCATTTACAAGTTTTAGATAAACTTAAATTGTGACACTACTAAAAATACTATACTTTAACCTTCTCTAAGAAGAGTTTGTACAGTGATCACTGTACTTTTACCCTCTCTTAATTGTGTTCCTATAATTATCACTGTACCTTTACCTTCTCTTAATTGTGTTCCTATAATTATCACTGTACTTTTACCCTCTCTTAATTGTGTTCCTATAATTATCACTGTACTTTTACCATCTCTTAATTGTGTTCCTATAATTATCACTGTACTTTTACCATCTCTTAATTGTGTTCCTATAATTATCACTGTACTTTTACCATCTCTTAATTGTGTTCCTATAATTATCACTGTACTTTTACCATCTCTTAATTGTGTTCCTATAATTATCACTGTACTTTTACCATCTCTTAATTGTATTCCTATAATTATCACTGTACCTTGACATACTCTTTAAGTTGTACTTCAACAATAACTAGTAATGCTTATATATATATATATACTCTTAATTTGTGTTTCTACAATAGCTTCTATACTTTTGCACAATCTTAAATAGTGTTTCTACAGTAACACTGCCATGTTTGCATTATTAGTAGTGTAGGCAAACACTGATATTAAAGGACTATTGGGTAGTGTAGGCAAACACTTATATTAAAGGACTATTGGGTGGTGTAGACAAACACTGATATAAAAGAACTATTGGGTACTGTAGACAAATACAGATATAAAAGGACTATCGGGTACTGTAGAAAATACAGATATAAAAGGACTATTAGTAGTGTAGGGAAACACTGACATGTAAGGACTATTGGTTGTGAAGACAAACATATAAAACTGATATAATGTCTTGGCCTTCTTATTGGTATGGTTAGAATCCATTTCGCTGGTTTGGGGTAATGTATGATATTTATCATGCGCTCGACTTGTATGTACTGTGAAATTTTAGACCAAACCCCTTTCACTACGCACACACGCATGCACACTCGTTCGCACACGCACACACACACACACACACACACACACACACACACACACACACTTGTGCTCAAATGTAAAGATCGTTTAGATGTTGATGTCATAGATGAATAATAGTTGGTCAATTTATTTTAAGGATTTTTAATTCGGTAACAAACCATTATCCTTTGTTCATTCATACTTGTTGAATGATACCATTGACAGCTGTCAATAATTATTTATCTCCTTAGATTTTTAATAATGAATGTCTACAATGACAGTTGTCAATAATTGTTTATCTTCTTAGATATTTAATAATGAATGTTTACAATGACAGCTGTCAATAATTGTTTATCTCCTTAGACTTTTAATAATGAATGTTTACAATGACAGTTGTCAATAATTGTTTATCTTCTTAGATATTTAATAATGAATGTTTACAATGAGAGCTATCAATAATTGTTTATCTCCTTAGACTTTTAATAATGAATGTTTACAATGACATCTGTTAATAATTGTTTGTCTCTGTGACACCTCTGGGCACCCTTCACTCATTATGGTTATTATATATTAATTAATAACACATAACTAATTACAAGTGATCGAGAATCTTAATTTATAGTGATAATAATTCTCCCACAAGACCAACATGTCTCTCACTTGGAAGATTATAAAAGTGATTAGAATATAAGACTTTCTTCAACAAAGTAACTTTCTCTCCATCCCCATTGGATGAAGTTATTATGAACAAGTGTGAGACTGTTAGTCAGAAAAACTACTCATCCGCTTGGAAATGGTTTGCATTGCATCAGCAAGTTCTAGCATATTCTTCACCTGAGTTGTTTACTCCAACTCTGGTACTTACAAAAATATCGTCATGCGCAGTATCTGAAGGTCAGGTCACGTGACATTTAAGACATTATATAATAATTAAATTTAGAAATAGGGATAGATAAATTCACTCTGCCACAATCTCCTTAGATTTTTAATAGTGAATGTTTACAATGACAGCTCTTGACAATTATTTATCTCCTTCGATTTTTAATAGTGAATTTTTATTTTTGTCATCTGTTGATAATTGTTTATCTCCTTCGATTTTTAATAGTGAATGCTTACAATGACAGCTGTTGATAATTGTTTATCTGCTTAGATTTCCTTGACGACACCACAGCTGTTGATAAGTGCCAGTAGCTTATAATTTTTTTAATTATTATTTAATGCTGACACTAGATAATTGTCTGCTATTAAGTTTTGTTATGAATGTTGATACCGACACTTACATATATTTGTTTTTTCTGATTGAATTTGTATTGTTATTGAATGTTGACACTGACAGTTGTCAGTAAGTGTTCCACTGTTTAGAATTTGTATTGTTATTGAATGTTGACACTGACAGTTGTCAGTAAGTGTTCCACTGTTTAGAATTTGCTTTGTTGCTGAACTGGTAACATTACCCCTCCAGAGATTATTATTATTGTTCTTCTCTCTTAAAATTTGCTGGTATTTCGTAGACAAGCACTGCATATTGTAGCGTGAATGCAAGCTGTTTCCACTGGTTTACCTTACGACCAAGTTGTAGCGTGAATGCAAGCTGTGTCTCCACTTGTTTATCTGACGAACAAGCAGAAGTACACAATGCCTTCGGATCTAATTTTTTCTAATAATTATCGACAACAAATTTTGTCACTTGCTTTCGTGTTTAAACGAGTTCTTACATTAGGTGTACTTGTTTTCGTGTTATGTGAGTTCTTAAATTAGGTGTACATGTTTTCATTGTGTGCGAGTTCTTAAATTAGGTGTACTTGTTTTCGTGGTATGTGAATTCTTAAATTAGGTGTACTTATTTTCATTGTGTGCGAGTTCTTAAATTAGGTGTACTTGTTTTCGTGGTTAGAGAGATTTTAAAGTGAGGTATACTTGTACTTGCTTGTAAGAGAGTTTTAAGTTTTAGCAGCTTAGATATACATGTATTGGTTGCATGAAGGTATTTTTAGTGTGGTGCATTTATACTCACAATTATTGTATGGATTTTTATACACCTTTAACTGAGCCACCTTGGCTGCGATTTGAAGGGTTAGTCGAGAGACAAGCATATGTTCCGATCGATGGTGTAATTTCACTGTTTCCACTCTTCATAATTGATAGCAAGCCTTTCTGGGGAATTAAAACTTTTTACCTCACACTGGCAACGGACTATTTCGTGATTAATTATAAACTGACTTTTCGCTCTTCATAATTTATAGTACTGGCCGAATTAAACTGACAAGGCTTGCTCGTGACGTCATACTGAGAAGCGAAATAGAGACATATAAGATGTGGTGCCAACTGGCTGCGAGACAGAAAAGAAATCTGGGACTAGCGACTTTGTAACGCGCGCCAGAGGCTTAGTAAGAGAGGGTTTTCCAGGCTTTGGCCATTTTATCGTCATATACTGAATGAGATTTAGCCCTTGTGCCTCCAACCCGTCACTTTCAATCATATTTCCACCGGCTTACACGTTTATCCTACGCTTCTGTCTGGTGGGATTAGTCTGTTTGGCTACGTGCAAATATCCTGCACGTCTTTTCTGAGGATACTGTCTTTAATGAAGATATTGGATATTGTCTTTAATGAGGACATTGTCTTTACTGAGACCGAGTGAAGATCCTGTCGTGGTAAGGTCTACTTGGATATATGGATCACATATTTAAAAATGAACAGCAAAATAGTGTTAAGAATTTTTTTTTAATAGTGTTCGCGACACCGCGTTTTTGGCGTCACTGACGTTTGCATTTGTACGCATACAATCATGAGTCGTGCAGTTTTAACATTTGTGACCTTTCTAGTGCACAGAGTCGTGCAGTTTTAACATTTGTGACCTTTCTAGTGCACAGAGTCGTGCAGTTTTAACAATTGTGACCTTTCTAGTGCACAGAGTCGTGCAGTTTTAACAATTGTGACCTTTCTAGTGCACAGAGTCGTGCAGTTTTAACAATTGTGACCTTTCTAGTGCACAGAGTCGTGCAGTTTTAACAATTGTGACCTTTCTAGTGCACAGAGTCGTGCAGTTTTAACAATTGTGACCTTTCTAGTGCACAGAGAGTCGTGCAGTTTAACATTTGTGACCTTTCTAGTGCACAGAGAGTCGTGCAGTTTAACATTTGTAATCTTACTAGGGCACAGCGAATCATGCAGTTCTAACATGTGTGACCTTACTTGTGCACAGACAAGTGTGCAGTTTTAACATATTAGAGCACAGAGTGACGCAGTTTTAAAAATTGTGACCTTACTAGAGCACAGAGAGTCGTGAAGTTTTAACGTTTGTGACCTTACAAGAGCACAAACAACCATTCAGTTTTTAAAATTTGTGACTTTACTAGTGCACAGAGAATCACGCAGTTTTAACATTTGTGATCTTAATAGAGTCCAGAGAATCGTGCAGTTTTAACATTGTGACCTTACAAGTGCACAGAGAATCATGCAGTTTTAACATTTGTGACTTTACTAGAGCACAGAGTCGTGAAGTTTTAATATTTGTGACTTTACTACTGCACAGTGATGCCGAGATTTGTGACCTGAATTAAGGATCGACAGTTTTCTTGAATCGTCTCTAAGGGACAGGCTCTCATAGCTTCGCCATTGTGCTACTCCAGTTCAGCACCATATCTCCTGTGACAGTTTGAGCACAATAAATGAATAGCCATTGTGCTACTCCAGTTCAACACCATATCTCCCCTGACAGTTTGAGCACAATGAATGAACAGAAAGGAGTAGGCCTGAATGTTTGCAATCTAACAGTTTAGAGCTGATGTTTATGTATGATTAGACAGAAATGTATCGTCTAACTTCGAAATCATCTCGGACTCTGCTTGCTCACTGTCTTTCTTTCGGTAAGATTTCAAGACAAGAAGTCCATGAGTACGGGATGTTCAGTTATAGCGTTCTCTCACTTTTGTCTACGCCCACTTAGTTCAAACATCTGTCGCCCACATAGGCCTACATGGTTCAAACATCTGTCGCCCACTTAGGCCCACATGGTTCAAATATTTGTCGCCCACTTAGGCCCACATAGTTCAAATATGTGTCGCCTACTTACACGGTTCAAGTGTCTGTCGCCCACTTAATAGAGTTCAAGTGTTAATTCACCATGGAGGAAATGTACGTAATCTGAAGAAAAACAAAACAATGATCACTGTTGTGTGTGTGGAGTCAGTAGGATGATTTAGTGTAGTTAATCGTCCAGTGTATTAACAATTTAGTAACTGCTTTTCTTTTCTTTTAAAACATAATTATTCAGTTAGTGTTTTCAAATATTGATTTTGTGGAATAATTTTCAAGTGGGTTCAGTTATTCTAACAAACAACAGAAATGGATCGGTTCTGTTTGAATTTCTGCTTCAAAAACTGAAATGAGTATTTACTGTGATAAATGTTTTTTTTAAAAAAAAACAAAACAACTGTGCCCCAAAGAATTCGAACACTTGCGATTACTGGAAAATGAGAAAAAGGTGTGACGGTCTCTAAACCAACTCACATTTCACTAAAACACAATTGATGATCAGAGGTACAGAGGACTTCACTGTTGTTCGGAGATAGAGAGTTCGCTGTTGTTCAGAGGAGAGAGAAATTCACTGTTGTTCAGAGATAGAGAGTTCACTGTTGTTCAGAGGAGAGAGGAATTCACTGTTGTTCAGAGGAGAGAGGAATTCACTGTTGTTCAGAGGAGAGAGGAATTCACTGTTATTAATAAGTACAGAGGAGTCCACTGATTCTGTCTCCTGAGCTTGTTAGAACTTACTTATTGAAACGAATGTGAACCTCGTGATCAAGTGATAAGGGTATGACATATTTTAATATTCTTCACAAGATTAATGAAATGCGGAATGAACAGTTTAGACATTTGAAATATTTCTGTTTTATGAAACGACGACTCATAAATTCTCGCTATAAGGAGAGCTTAAACGGTTATCTTTATTCCCTCCTAGTTATGAAGAAGATTTTATGAACGCCGTTAACTAAACATGACTATGTTATTACAAGAAAAATACAAATAGAATTATCTTTATTCCCGGGTGAAGTACTCTGTGTTGTTTGCTCATTGAAGACTCCTGCTGCTGCATTTCTTAAAGATTAAACATCCTATATGCAATAGCTTAATATCTTGTTGGCAGGCGTTGGCAGGAAATACGGAATTGCATTCCCTCGATTAAACACTAGATATGTAATATCTTATAGTGCTGATAGGCCTTGCCAGGATATACAGAATTCTTTCCCTAGATTAAACACCAGATATGTAATATCTTATAGTGCTGATAGGCCTTGCCAGGAAATACAGAATTCTTTCCCTAGATTAAATAGTGCATATGTAACATATTGAATTAATAATAGACAATACTAATGGTTAATTAACGTTATGAAGTAATACTTTTAGTGAAAATATAGATGTGTAGCATCTAGAAGTTAAGAAACAATGGATACAAAACACATTTAGCACTTAAAGTGGTGGATACAAATCACATTTAGCACTTAAAGTGGTGGATACAAAACACATTTAGCACATAAAGTGGTGGATACAAAACGTATTTAGCACCTAAAGTGGTGGATACAAAACGCATTTAGCACTTAAAGTGGTGGATACAAATCACATTTAGTAGTTAGAGCAGTGGATACAAATCACATTTAGCACCTTAAACGGTGGAATACAAATCACATTTAGCACCTAAAGTGGTGGATACAAAACACATTTAGCACTTAAAGTGGTGGATACAAAACGTATTTAGCACCTAAAGTGGTGGATACAAAACGCATTTAGCACATAAAGTGGTGGATACAAATCACATTTAGCCCCTTAAACAGTGGATACCAACACATTTAGCACCTTAAACAGTGGAAATAAAACTTAAAGTAGGCTATACACAATCGTTCCTAAAATTGATCTATTTGAATTGCTGAGATGAGTGTGTAGATTTCAAGAATGTGAGAGAAAGACTCTAAATATAAAACAATATTTCTAAATGATATCTTGAATTTTAGATTTAGATTTTTTTGTGATAATACATAAAAATATGGTAATTTTGCAAATATAACTTTTAAAATTATTTAAATATGCTGAAACTGGAGTGAGAAGACACATAGCTATAGAGATTAAGCATACATAAGAGCACAACTTTAATTTACTGTGTTGACAAAATATTGATGAGTTGTCGTGGTGATGATTCTTATAGGATGAAATGATTCTTTTTCAAAAGCCACACACGCAGAATGCTATTGTACCAAAGGCAATGCAGGTAATATAACACGTGCAACAATGCAAAGCGGAAATACATTCTGCAAGCGTTAAATTGACTTGCTCGTGGTCATACAGTCATAAATATTGATTGGCGCATTTCCATGGAGTCATCCCGCAGAAATGTGCTTGTCTTCTGCTGCATTGACTTGAAAAATTGCATATATAAATGTACACACTGACGAAATTCTAAAGAAAGTAATGCGGCTGTATTCAGCAGGATAAAATTATGTCAAAAAAAAGTATTAAATTATTTCTTTTCAACACTCGTGAATGAATGGTAAAAAAACAAATTCAAAATAACCGTTAAGCGAGATTTCAAGAAATAAATCCCTTTTACTCCTAATACTTTTTTCTCTCCCCACTTTTATCTAAAATAATTCCTCTTTAATTATAATGACTGTATTCGTATTACCTTTCTTTATTCTATAATCTTTTGCTCACTGCAATGTGGGACTCCTAAAGCTGACTTAAGTCGTTTTTCAGTTTATCGCACGCACGCACGCACGCACACACACACACACACACACGCACGCGCACACACTCACGCACGCATGCGCACACATATCTATATATAAGACGCGTGTGCACAGATATATAAATCAAAACAGTAAAATCTTGAAATGTGTCACACAAAACTATCAAATTAAAATATATGTTCCATTAAAAGGTAATAAAAAGAAAGAAATGAAAAATGTGGCAGATAAATGATAACTTACCACTAAAAAAAACCCCACGAAATGTATATTTAGAAATATTCCACTCTCTTATAGTTATTAAATTGTGGCAGAACAGACTCACTTTAATTGCCAGTCGAAATTCACCATAAAATATACTCCTCCCAAATAAATTAGACGGTATTAATCTGAATTCACTAATACACATTTCTCCAAAATAAAACTTACTCTACTAATGTGATTTCACTAAACAGGCTTCAAAATAGATAGAATTGCTAGTGCGATTTCAATGTAACAGATTTCTTCAAAATAGACAGAATTGCTAGTATGATTTCTATGTAACAGATTTCTTTAAAATAGACAGAATTGCTAGTATGATTTCTATGTAACAGATTTCTTCAAAATAGACAGAATTGCTAGTATGATTTCTATGTAACAGATTTCTTCAAAATAAACAAAATTGCTAGTATGATTTCTATGTAACAGATTTCTTCAAAATAAACAAAATTGCTAGTATGATTTCTATGTAACAGATTTCTTCAAAATAAACAAAATTGCTAGTATGATTTCTATGTAACAGATTTCTTCAAAATAAACAAAATTACTAGTATGATTTCACTATAATAGATTTCTTCAAAATAAACAGAATAGCTAGTGTAATTTCAATGTAACAGTTTCCTTCAAAATAAACAAAATTGCTAGTATGATTTCTATGTAACAGATTTCTTCAAAATAGACAGAAATGATAGTATGATTTCTATGTAACAGATTTCTTCAAAATAAACAGAATAGCTAGTGTAATTTCAATGTAACAGTTTCCTTCAAAATAAACAAAATTGCTGGAATGTTTTCATTATAACAGGCTTCCTCAAAATAAAACAAACTTCACTCAAAATACAACAAAAAACTTTTATTGTAAATTTATTTCTACATATATGCTTTCAAAATAAAACAAAAGCTGTTGGAATGAATTAATTTTAACAGATATTCCTTTGAAAATAAAATAAACACTTAGTCTATATTGATTTACAATTAAAACATTAGTCTATATTGATTTGCAATTAAAACAAAGACATAGTCTATGTTGATTTACAATTAAAACAAAAAGTGTATGTTGATTTACAATTAAAACGTTAGTCTATATTGATTTACAATTAAAACATTAGTCTATGTTAATTTACATTTAAAGCAAACACTATGTCTATAGATATTGATTTACAATTAAGCAAACACTAAGTCTATGTTAATTTACAGTTAAAACAAACACTTAGTCTATTACTGATTTACAATTAAACAAACGCTTAGTCTATGTTGATTTACAATTATGCCGAAGTGCAAGAAAAGACGACGTTGCATTTTATAAACAGAAATAGGAGAGTATTGCGTCTGTGTACTTAACTACGTCATCATAAGAATAAATTCGCATACAACGTGTCTTGTTAAATCGCTTTCAAGATGCAGAGTTAAATTAAATACTTGTGAAAAACAGAATTTTATCAGCATTCAGCTTCACTATTAAAGCACCTTTAAAGAATTGGATCAAAATAGATCAACATTCGGCTTCACCTATCAAATTAACTTTCAAAAGAGCACTCTGAAAAGAGTTTCAGCTAATAATCATGGGCTTTGGAAAGCATCGCTTTGTTAGCTACGTGGATCCAAACCTCCTGTGCTCCGTGTGCTGCGGAGTGCTGGAAGAGGCAGTCCTCACTCCCTGTGGACATTCCTTCTGCAACCTTTGTCTACAGACCTGGCTGTCACACAGAAGCACGTTTCCTTGCCCCGAGTGCCGTACCCCCGTGCCCCCCAACAGCATGAAGCCAGTCCATTCTCTGCGTAACCTCATCCTTGGGCTGGAAGTTCAATGCGACCACTTCGACCGTGGCTGCAAGTCTGTTGTAAAACTGGATGTGATGAAGACGCACACCAGCACGTGCCCCTTTGCCCCTGTGGAGTGTGCCGGATGTAATGAGGCCGTTAGCAGACACGACCTTGCCGACCATCAGATGACTTGTCCCGAAATAGCCGCCACTGTAGTTGATGATGAGTTGGAAGAAACAGACCATTTCGGTTGGGCGTGGCGGACGACGGCACACTTGAACAAGTCGACCAAGTCGGCCTGTTGTACTGACGTCATGTGTCGGATTCGTGTCCTGGAAATTCGAGTGCAACGCTTGCTCGAAGACCTACGTTCAACGCGAAGGACGAATTTGACACTGGAAATGGAATACCGAAAAATCAGCACGCTGCTGTACGAGAAACACCGCGAGATTCTCGAGTTCCAGAATGCTGACTTCTTTTTGGAACACGAATGCGCGCGCACACCGGAAACGATAGCTAAACTGTCTTTGTTCCTTGCGCGCAATCTGTTGAAAAAGCCGCGCTACATAGACGAGGAGAAGGTGTTTTCTGCAATTCGTAAGTGTTACGACAAGTTCCACGGAACTCGACCCGAATGTGATCACGACTTGCACATGCTGCTGGCGACTGCTTATGCCACTAATTGGTTCACGTCTGCGAGTCAGAGACTCACAATAAAACGTTGGCTTCATGCCATTGCTCGACTCTCCATTCATTTGACACTGAATGACGTCATTTTCTGAGTATCAGAATTCTTTTTGCCAATGACTTCTCCGGGGTGGGGGTGGGGGGAAATGTTTAATGAATGAAATATTCCAATGAGTTGTGAATGATGGAAATGTTTACCAAGTAGATCTGTTCTTAGTGTTTCGTTGTTAGAAGAATTTATAAATATAACTCCAAATACTTCCCATTCCAGCATAACACGTTATAGTCCTTGAAATCCTATCAGTCCCTAAAACAATGCCTTTTCCATTAGTTCCAACTCTAATTAAACTGTACTTAAAGCAACGCCCTTTCTAACAGACCCACAGACCCAACTCTATCTAATTCAACTGTACTGTGCCCTTTCTAACAGACCCAACTCTATCTAATTCAACTGTACTGTGCCCTTTCTAACAGACCCAACTCTAATTCAACTGTACTTAAAGCAACGCCCTTTCTAACAGACCCACAGACCCAACTCTATCTAATTCAACTGTACTGTGCCCTTTCTAACAGACCCAACTCTATCTAATTCAACTGTACTGTGCCTTTTCTATCAGACCCAGTAAGTTCCAGTATCTATTAATATTTCATGGAAAGTCCAAATTCCAGACTGATGAGTACATTTTAGTCGAGATGAAAAGGGTACATGACTGGAAAAGGGCTATATTTGTTTATTTTTTAATAGGAATGTCTTTTTTAAAATCTTCTTTCATTAAATGATCGTTCGTTCTGGTTTGTGTTTGAAGTTTTAAGAATAACACACGTCGCGATTCATGTACGTCCTACAATATTGTTATCTAATAATTTTACAAATACATTCAACAGATCACTTTTATTACTCTGTGTGTGTGTGTGTGTGTGTGTGTGTGTGTGTGTGTGTGTGTGTGTATGTGCGTGTGTGTGTATCATTGTAATGCCGTTTTTTTTTGTTTTTTTTTTTACAGACTACATATACTTTTGCTATTTGGTATATATTTATGTATTAATGTGCTTGCAGTTTTGAACAGATCACTATTATTGGAAATATATTACTGTGATTGCTGTTTTTAATAGACCACTATTATTTTAAGATATATATTACTGTGATTGCTGTTTTTAATCGACCACTATTATTTTAAGATATATATTATTGTGATTGCTGTTTTTAATCGACCACTATTATTGGAAGAGATATATTACGATGATTACTGTTTTTAATATATAATATTAAAATATTTCAGAGAGAGAGAGAGAGAGAGATGCAAACCGATCAGTAAAATTTCAACTTTCAGCTGACGCCTTTATTTTTATATATTACTGCTTGCAAACTATTTTTATGTCTATCTATGCCTGCAGTCTATTTCTATATCTTACTATGCCTGCAGTCCATATCTATATCTCACTGTGTTTGCTATCTTCTATTTTTGTCCTGGTTGCATTCTGATTTATCTCATATAAATATAACAAATTATAAACATGCAGTTTGTGAAAAGATATCAAGTTATAAACATGCAGTTGTGAAAAGATATCAAGTTATAAACATGCAGTTGTGAAAAGATATCAAGTTATAAACATGCAGTTTGTGAAAAGATATCAAGTTATAAACATGCAGTTGTGAAAAGATATCAAGTTATAAACATGCAGTTGTGAAAAGATATCAAGTTATAAACATGCAGTTGTGAAAAGATATCAAGTTATAAACATGCAGTTGTGAAAAGATATCAAGTTATGAACATGCAGTTGTGAAAAGATATCAAGTTATGAACATGCAGTTTGTGAAAAGATATCAAGTTATAAACATGCAGTTTGTGAAAAGATATCAAGTTATAAACATGCAGTTTGTGAAAAGATATCAAGTTATGAACATGCAGTTTGTGAAAAGATATCAAGTTATAAACATGCAGTTTGTGAAAAGATATCAAGTTATGAACATGCAGTTTGTGAAAAGATATCAAGTTATGAACATGCAGTTTGTGAAAAGATATCAAGTTATAAACATGCAGTTTGTGAAAAGATATCAAGTTATAAACATGCAGTTTGTGAATAGATATCAAGTTATAAACATGCAGTTGTGAAAAGATATCAAGTTATAAACATGCAGTTGTGAAAAGATATCAAGTTATAAACATGCAGTTTGTGAAAAGACATCAAATTACAAACATTTAAAGTCTATTTGACTTAAGATACATACAGTATGGATTTTAAAGTCTATAATTATTCCACAAAAATGTTTTCTTTTTCCTATATTTTAGTCAAAGCTTTTGGTCATTTCCCGCTATAGACATTTCTTATTTGTATAAACAAGCATGCAAATAATTCATCTTATAATCAAAGTGCAAATAATTTATCTTATCAACAAGTATGCAAATAATTCATCTTATTAAAAATGTGCAAATAATTTCATCTTATAAAAAAAGTGCAAATAATTCATGTTATAAACAAAGTGCAAATAATTCATCTTATAAACAAAATTGCAGATAATTCATCTTATAAAAAAATCGTGCAAATAATTTATCCTATAAACAAAGTGCAAATAATGAATCCCATAAACAAACATGCAAATAGTTGATCTGATGAACAAACATGGACACAATTCAGCTGATGAATAAGCATGCAAATAGTTGATCTTATGAACAGAGTTTGTGTGGACGTCTCAATGTCATGTTTCACTCATTGTGCCATAATATATCATTTATTTGATTTATTTAATATTATATAGTCTGTGTGTCATTACATCTTATTACTGGTTGTTACTAAAGGTTGCGAAGTAGATAGGTCAGAATACTTTTTCACCTGCTTCCTCCCTTTCAACTGTGTAGTCGACAAGACATTCTTTTTATTTCTCATCAGAGTGTATAGTCTACATGTCTATTATATTGGAGAGTATAGTCTACATGTCTATTATATTGGAGTGTACAGTCAATTATATCGGAGTACAGTCAATTATATTGGAGTGTATAGTCTACATAATAGTCTATTATATCGGAGTGTACAATCTATTATATCCGAGTGTATAGTCTAAATGTCTGTTATATCGTATAGACTATATGTCTCTTATATCGGGAGTATACAATCTATTATATCCGATTGTATAGTCTACATGTCTATTATATCGGGAGTGTATAGTCTATTATATCTGAGTGTATAGTCGACCTATCTATTATATCGGAGTGCACAATCTATTATATTGTAGTACACAATCTATTACATTGGAGTGTACAATCTATTATATTGGAGTGTACAATCTATTATATTGGAGTGTACAATCTATTATATTGGAGTGTATAATCTATATATTTGTTATGTCGGAGTGTACAGTCTATAGTCAATTATATCATCTATTTGCCTGATCTTGTGTACGTGTTTGACACAAACGAGCTTTATTTATTTGTAGTTGCTGCCTTACACGCATTTTGTAAATGTCACACATATAAATGCTTGCTAGACGTTCTAAACACTACCGTTTAGAGAAAATTTGACTTTATAGCAAATTTTGGTAAACGAACGTTTTATTCAGCAAATTATAACGTTGTAATCTCAGTTTTTTTTCGATCTTAACAGGAAAACATGTAATTATGTTTATGTATTGTTGCTATTTTCAACCTTAGTAAGAAAGCCTGTAATTATTTTTATGTATTGTTGCTATTCTCAACCTTAGTAAGAAAGCCATTAATTATGTTTATGTATTGTTGCTATTCTCAACCTTATAAGAAAGCCTGTAATTATATTTGTCGTATTTTTGCTATTCCCAATCTTAATCAGAAAACCTGTAATTATGTTTGGAGTATTGTTACTATTCTCAATCTTAGTAAGAAAGCTTGAAATTAAGTTTGGCATACTCTTGCTGTTCTCATTTTTAATCAGAAAACATGTAATAGTGTTTTGTACTCTTGTTGTTCTCAATCTTAATATTAAAGCATTTAATTATGTTCTATTGTTTGAGTTTTTTATATTTTATTTTCGTAGATTACTGGAGTAGTGTTGATTTATTTTAGCAGATTACTGGGGTAATGTTGATTTATATTAGCAGATTACTGGGGTAATGTTGATTTATATTAGGTTACTGGGATAGTGTTGATTTATTTCACAGTTCACCAGAGGCTTTAGCAGATTCTTAGGTCAAGTGTTGCTTAATAAGAATACCAGAAATGCTAGAACTGTTTTATTTTACAGATTTACCTGGGCGGTATATATTTAAAGCTATATTTAGATCAGTATACAGTGTTATAAAACCTACCTGGGCGGTATATATATTTAAAGCTATATTTAGATCAGTCTACAGTGTTATAAAACCTACCTGGGCGGTATATATTTAAGCTATATTTAGGGCAGTCTACAGTGTTATAAAACTGACCAGGGAGAAATACATTCTAAACTAATTAAATGAAGATATGCTGAGAACATGCTGGCACAGTTGTAAACAGACAGCCTGGGACCTCTACAGCTCACTGGGCCGTTGGTGTATTTCACCACTAAAGCAATTTTTCAGTTTCTCTGAAGTCAAAGATTTTCTTTCAACACACTTTAGCGGTTACAAGTGTTAATCAGTGAAAGAGAGTCACCAGAACAGAGTGCAGTCAGTACAGTAAGCTATCATTGCCATTTGAGTTGGGATTTTCTCTCGACAAGAAACACACTCAAGAACACGCACACACAGATTAAAAAACACACTCAAGCTCACGCACACAGAGATATGCCTACAACAAATACACTCAAACACACACACACACACAGATAGAACAAACTCCTAGAAAAACTAGCGTGATGCGACGAACCCGAAGGCCAAGCCGAGTTAGCACGCGACGATGTGCTAATAAAAGGGTTATTAGTTCCGTGTGAGGTCACAAGACAATCGATTTGATGCATGTCGTCAGAGAAAGAAATGGCAATCAACTGTTCTGAGGCGAGAGGTGAAATATCTGCATTCACTGCAATTGATTTTGAGGAAGTAAATTCATTTCGGTGATTTCGCTCTATTGAATTGAGTTTGAAATTATGTCCTCTCACGATATTAATACTGTAAAAATGGCTATTTTGTCTCTTTATTTCTATCGCTACACTGCATGCATTTAAATATTGTCATCTGAAATATTTCTTCTTTTTCTGTGTAAGTACTTATGCACTAGAAATAGAGTAATCTCTTCCTTTTTTTGGTGCACTTTAAATAGAGCAATATTTCTTTTTTCTGTAAATATATTTATGTACTTGAAATAAAACCATATCTCGTTTATTTTGTATACGTATTTATGCAATTGAAATAGAATAATCTTTCTTTTTCTGTATACGTATTTATAGACTTAAATTAGAGTTATCTACACACTTGAAATAGAACCATGTATCTTCTTTTCTGTACACGTATTTATACACTTGAAATAGAATCATCTCTCTTTTTACTCTAAGTGTATTTATGCACTAGAAATAGAGCCATATTTCTTTTTTCTCTAAATGTATTTATGCACTAGAAATAAACCATATCTCCATTTCTGTACACGTATATATGCACTTGAAATAGAGCTATATTCACTTTCTCTAGACATATATATTTATACACCTGGAAAAGAGCCATATTTCACTTTTGTTATACATACGTTGTACTTGAAATTTTCTTTTTGTATTTTTATGCATTTAAATCAAGCCGTTTTCTCACAAATGGATTTTCTGGTACTTGAAATAGAGCCGTTTTCTCTATTTGTCTATTTTTACATTTGAAGTAGCACCGTTTTCTCTATTTGTCTATTTTTACATTTGAAATAGCACCGTTTTCTCTATTTGTCTATTTTTACATTTGAAATAGCACCGTTTTCTCTATTTGTCTATTTTTACATTTGAAATAGCACCGTTTTCTCTATTTGTCTATTTTTACATTTGAAATAGCACCGTTTTCTCTATTTGTCTATTTTTACACTTGAAATAGCACCGTTTTCTCTATTTCTCTGTTTTTACATTTGAAGTAGCGCCGTTTTCTCTATTTCTCTGTTTTTACACTTGAAATAACACTGTTTTCTCTATTTCTCTGTTTTTACATTTGAAGTAGCGCCGTTTTCTCTATTTCTCTATTTTTACACTTGAAATAACACCGTTTTCTGTGTATATATATTTGAAATAATAACGCTTCTCATTTTGGCTCTATTAAGGATTGTCCAGAAATAATTTAGTTTCCATTTTCTCATTTTGGCTCTATTAAGGATTATCTAGAAATAATGATGTTTCTATTTTCTCATTTTGGCTCTATTAAGGATTGTCCAGAAATAATGTAGTTTCCATTTTGTCATTTTGGCTCTATTAAGGATTGTCTAGAAATAATGATGTTTCTATTTTCTCATTTTGGCTCTATTAAGGATTGTCCAGAAATAATGTAGTTTCCATTTTGTCATTTTGGCTCTATTAAGGATTGTCTAGAAACAATGTTGTTTCCATTTTGTCATTTTGGCTCTATTAAGGATTGTCTAGAAACAATGTTGTTTCCAATTTGTCATTTTGGCTCTATTAAGGATTGTCTAGAAACAATGTTGTTTTCATTTTCTCACTTTGAATGTATTGTCATTTTATGTAAATACCTTTAAAATTGATATGCTTGTGATAGTGCCATGTTTGTTTTTCTCTCGATATTTTAATTTATTTGAAATAATGCCGTTTGTTGTGTTTTCCAACTAATGTTAGTTTATTTCCGTTTGAGATCGTAAGGATCAATCAGTTTGAAAAACACTGAATCAACATTGATAATTTTAAATTAAGGATCAATCAGTTTGAAAGACACTGAATCAACATTGATCATTTTAAATTAAGGATCAATCAATTTGAAAGACACTGAATCAACATTGATCATTTTAAATTAAGGATCAATCAGTTTGAAAGACACTGAATCAACATTGATCATTTTAAATTAAGGATCAATCAGTTTGAAAGACACTGAATCAACATTGATCATTTTAAATTAAGGGGTCAGTTAGTCTGATAAAACACTGAATCAACATTGATCATTTTGAATTAAGGGTCAGTTAGTCTGAAAGACATTGAATCAACATTGATCATTTTAAATTAAGGGGTCAGTTAGTTTGAAAGACACTGAATCAACATTGATCATTTTAAATTAAGGGGTCAGTTAGTCTGAAAAAACACTGAATCAACATTGATCATTTTAAATTAAGGGGTCAGTTAGTCTGAAAGACGACACTGAATCAACATTGATCATTTTAAATTAAGGGTCAGTTAGTCTGAAAGACGACACTGAATCAAAATTGATTATAATTATTTTAAATTAAACCTTACGTAGTTCCATGCAAACATTTGCATGTTTTTTCAGACCCATATAGTTCAATGATAATCAGCTTGATCAATAGAATTAAACTCTGGTGTATGGCTTGGGATAACGTTGCCTGAAGGTAAATGAGGTTTCAATAATCGAATGAATTCGACAGTAGTGTACTGTTGATCATGGGTTCGCTTTTTAATTACTCTTTGTGTTTGTTAAATAAAAAAAGTTAAATCTAACCATTTCAATAAGTAAGCAATGCAAGTCGTTCAACATCGGATGATTCGAAATCTCCAGTTTTATGTTGGTCAAAAAAATATTTGTTATCTTTATTGGAGACATTGCGTTGAATACTGGGTCTGACAAATCTGAGCTTCATTGCACATTTCATCGGTCTGACAAATTGTGACGTTGGCTTCATTGTGTATTTCATCCGTCTGACAAATTGTGACATTGGCTACATTATGTATTTCATCCATCTGACAAATTGTGACGTTGTTGGCTTCATTGTGTATTTCATCCGTCTGACAAATTGTGACGTTGTTGGCTTCATTGTGTATTTCATCCGTCTGACAAATTGTGACGTTGTTAGTTTCGTTATTTATTTGATCAGTCTGACAAATTGACTCTGTTAGCTTCATTGAGGATCTCATCATGTGACAAATTGTGTCAGGCCGACCCTAGTCATTTTGATAAACTGTATTGACTTTAGATTAATTGTTTATTTGACCTAGTCATTTTGATGTGAAGCATGACATCACCCTTGTAATTCATGGACTGTGGACAAAGTGAAATTTCTCACTTCCTGAAAGCAAAACCTGCAAAATGTAGGCAGTTTAGGAGATCGCCATTTCATTGGAAAACTTCTTGCAGTCATCTTACACTGCTCGCTGAATATTTGTTTCTCCTTCTGTCTCTCTAATTCCACCTGCACTGGCATTTCACACTCATTATCTGGCATTACTTGCTCTCTCTCTCTCTCTCTGGTGTCAGTCGACTGTATGTTATTAGATCTGTGTATGTGTATTCCATAGCAAGCAGATTTGAGTTAGTTTAGATCTATTAAATGTGTATTCCATAGCAAGCAGATTTGTAGTTAGTTTAGATCTATTAAATGTGTATTCCATAGCAAGCAGATTTGTAGTTAGTTTAGATCTATTAAATGTGTATTCCATAGCAAGCAGATTTGTAGTTAGTTTAGATCTATTAAATGTGCATTCCATACCTAACAGATTTGTAGTTAGTTTAGATCTATTTAATGCCATATATCATAGCTAACAGATTTGTAGTTAGTTTAATCTATCTAGTACAAGCTATATGAGTTTGTATTTCCTTTTTAAAAAGAAAAATAATTTAAAATGATACACCCATGTAATTTAGAGTATTTCCCGTCTATATTAGATATTAACTTTAATCTGTTCTGTAGTGGTTAGCTATAGAAATTGAAAGAAGTTGTCTAAAATTTCCACTCATGAAAATAATAATTCAAGCCAGTGTAATCAGCAAAGAACGTTTCAAAAGTGAAATACGTCAATTACTGTTATGTTAGAATTTCTTTACGGTTAAATTAGATACAATTAAGTCTGGGGTTGAATACAATACTGTTAATTTATATACTTTAAAGTCCGGACCTGGGTTGTAAACTATGTTAAGTTAGATTCCGTTAAACTTGAGTTGTATACGATTTCAGAGCAGGATAAATAAGCTTACATTTCAAAAATAACACACAAGCATACTTTTATTTGGATGTAAGACATTCACACATAAAAAAAAATTAACACACAAGCACGAACATACCTACTTTTACTTGGATGTAAGACACATAAAAAATAACAGACAAGCAAGCATAAATATATTTTTATTTCTATGTAAGACATTCACACGTATAAAAAAAATTAACACACAAGCAAGCATATATGTACTTTTATTTGTGATGGAAAGTGATGGTCAGGGCCTGTGTACTCCTCCAGTCAATTAAAACTGGTCCAGTATTGATGCATAAAGTGTTGAATCTATACAAAGATCTCCTACAGAATTACAGCTGGTGCAAACTTGGTGCATAAAGTGTTGAATCTATACAAAGATCTCCAGTCAATTACAACTGGTGCAGTCTTGGTGCATAAAGTGTTGACTCTATACAAAGATCTCCTAAATTTCCAGTGGAACTAGCAAGTTACTGATTTACTGAAAATATGTTAATTTCTCAGCAAGAATTCGAGGCAAAGTTTCTGACTGTCGAATCATCGCCACCATTTTAATGCTTCTGGTCGGGGAAAGTATTTGCGGGGTGGGGATCGAGAGCAGTTTAATGCCACCACTGGAGCTTGCGTTGATCATTTCTTCTTAAGACGTTATCTGATCTGGAGTGCTCCATTGGGACCACATCGCCTCACATTGCATTCCGAGGGCGGGAGGCGGCGGAAGGGTGGTGAAAAAGATCGCACCAATTTGGCGCACACCTTCAACTGCCCTCCGTCGGTGGCTTTTAAAATGGCAACAATGTCCGCCGTGTCCGGCCACATTTTGGAGCAATAACACATTCGTACGTAGAGCAGTCCAGTTGGTTACGTGGTCTTAGGGGAAATATTCATTTAAGTATTATAACTTGACTTGGCCAAGTTATATAAGCGGCGACAAAACCACTCAAAGATTTAGTATTGAATCTTGTACTTGAGTCTTTTATAAGGTGGTGCTTTAATCGTTTGTCTGAGTTTATCAGTGGCTTGCTCCTTTAAACGAAAAGAGAAATAAATTATGTAGAGGTACTCTTTGTACTGTCACAGTGTTCTTTGAGATAAAATTAAAATTTATTAGGTGTCCTCAGAGACAAACGCCACCAATGATGAACTTAAGCGATGTGTACACACACACACACAAACACACACACAATGGTTTTTACTGATGTATATGCATATCGTTGTATGACAGACAGTAAATGCGTTTATATCTCAAACGTTTAGTCAGGAACACTCAGTATTTGTGCATTGTACTCATAATTATAATCAAGTCAGTTGTGTCAACTCCAGCCTACCACTGAACCCATAATTATAATCAAGTCAGTGGTGTTGTGTCAACTCCAGCCTACCACTGAACCCATAATTATAATCAAGTCAGTTGTGTTGTGTCAACTCCAGCCTACCACTGAACCCATAATTATAATCAAGTCAGTGGTGTTGTGTCAACTCCAGCCTACCATTGTACCCATAATTATAATCAAGTCAGTTGTGTTGTGTCAACTCCAGCCTACCATTGTACCCATAATTATAATCAAGTCAGTTGTGTTGTGTCAACTCCAGCCTACCATCAGTACTACAGCATGAACCGGCGCAAACTTCAAATGCATTTTTGTTCTGCTAAATATTTTCCAAAATTAATTCTATTATTTTACTGTTCTTTTAACTCATAAAATATTTCTATTAATTTGAATCGCATTAATGAACATTTTGTTTTTCTTATCCATGACTTTGTAAACTTTTGAGGTTTTCCAGTTCATCTACCACCGCACC
Source organism: Sinotaia quadrata (assembly GCA_028829895.1). NCBI lineage: Eukaryota > Metazoa > Mollusca > Gastropoda > Architaenioglossa > Viviparidae > Sinotaia > Sinotaia quadrata. The sequence goes on along the minus strand of CM054177.1, from coordinate 33,453,985 downwards.
ACTTTATCGTTTGGCGATCCTGACTGCACACGTTTTGAGTTCCTTGCAGTAGTACGGTATAAAAATGACCACCATTATTCACACATACAGAGAGACAGACACACATACAGAGTGCTTTAAAATTATTTGAAAGGTATTTCTTAATCTTTATAGTTCCTTATATATAAGACTATGGGCTAACTACAAACACGAAGCGTAACGTGTTTGAACGACTGACACGTTTGTCGATAAGAAGACTTTAGACAGATATTTTCTGGTAAGGGAATTGTATTTAATTGTTGTTAGACTGTTATTTGCTATGCGATAAGCTTTCTTTGATAATTACAGTATTAGAGGCATTAACATTATTAAAGTGAACACTTTTACAAAAAATAAATTCATACTAATAATAAAACATTTTTGGTTTTCATGTTTGTACTTAGCAGCATTCGAGTGTTCACTTTTATCATCAAAAACAAAGTGGATTTGCCTCTTTGGTTATAGTTAGCAATAACTAATTTTCACTTTTATCATCAAAAATAAGGTGGATTTGCCTCTTTGGTTATAGTTAGCAATAACTAATTTTCACTTTTATCATCAAAAATAAGGTGGATTTGCCTCTTTGGTTATAGTTAGCAATAACTAATTTTCACTTTTATCATCAAAAATAAGGTGGATTTGCCTCTTTGGTTATAGTTAGCAATAACTAATTTTCACTTTTATCATCAAAAATAAGGTGGATTTGCCTCTTTGGTTATAGTTAGCAATAACTAATTTTCACTTTTATCATCAAAAATAAGGTGGATTTGCCTCTTTGGTTATAGTTAGCAATAACTAATTTTTATTTTTATCATCAAAAACATGGTGGATTTGCCTCTTTGGTTATAGTTAGCAATAACTAATTTTTATCATCAAAAACAAGGTATACTTGCCTCTTTCGTTATAGTTAAAAATATCTCATTTTCACTTTAATCGTCATAAAAACGTTATAGTTAAAAATATCTCATTTTCACTTTAATCGTCATAAAAACGTTAAGCTATATTTAAAGTTAGGTTCATTTTCACTATAATTAATCATACAAATAAACAAATTTGCAGCATTCAGATTTTCACTTTAATCATTCAAACCAGGTAAGGTCTTAACGTTTGTAGTTATAATTATACTCAGCCTATGTTTGTAATATATATTAAGCGTTTATGTTTAAAGTTACTATATATTAAACACTTATGTTTGCAGTTATAAATATATTAAATTGTATATTTGTAATTATAAATATATTAAGCCTTTATGTTTGTAGTTATAAATATGTTAAGCCTTTATGTTTCTGGTTTTTCTACTCATCATCACATATCAATCTATGGGTGTCTGGCAAAATTCTGTATTTTTTCATATTGATAACCAAATCATATATGAACAACCGAAATGTAGTCAGTATGTTGAGAATTGTCACACTGATCACTATATCATATACGATCAGGAATGCAGTTAGAATGTCGCGAATTGTCACACTAATCACTGTATTATATACGATAGGAATGTATTTAGACTGTTGAGAATTGTCACTCTGATCACTATATCATATACGATAGGAATGCAGTTAGACTATTGAAATTTGTCACACTGATCACTATATCATATACGATAGGAATGCAGTTAGACTATTGAAATTTGTCACACTGATCACTATTATCATATACGATAGGAATGCAGTTAACTGTTGAGAATTGTCACACTAAAAGGAACATTTTGTTTAGCATGTAGCGTTAGAGCGGTAGTAGATGCAATGTTTAGCTCCTAAACCCCTATCGCGGTATCAGTCAACTCAACCATGCTCAATCCCTGGCCAGTCAGATCCAGGCTCAGAATTCCTACCGACTCAAAGTAGAATTTAGTATTTATCTTCAACTGATTATTCCGCCAACAGTTCTTTCATTCAATGAAGAACAGTTACAAGTCGCATGAAATTAAAACCAATGCAGCCAAATAATGTTATGTAAAATAGTGTAGCTATTTTCTTGATGAGTAATTTAAAGGCGCGATTGATTTTGCTGTAGTTGTTTTCCTGTTCGATAGAAGACATAATGACATACGAAATAGTAACAAGTAGCCTTTCACTAGAAGATAAAATGACATCACAAATAATAACAAGCAACACTTCACTAGAAGATAAAATGACATCACAAATAATAACAAGCAACACTTCACTAGAAGATAAAATGACATCACAAGTAATAACAAGCAACACTTCACTAGAAGATAAAATGACATCACAAATAATAACAAGCAACACTTCACTAGAAGATAAAATGACATCACAAATAATAACAAGCAACACTTCACTAGAAGATAAAATGACATCACAAATAATAACAAGCAACACTTCACTAGAAGATAAAATGACATCAGAAATAATAACAAGTAACACTTCACTAGAAGATATAATGTTACAAATAATAACAAGCAACACTTCACTAGAAGATATAATGTTACAAATAATAACAAGCAACACTTCACTAGAAGATATAATGTTACAAATAATAACAAGCATCACTTCACTAGAAGATATAATGTTACAAATAATAACAAGCAACACTTCACTAGAAGATAAAATGACATCACAAATAATAACAAGCAACACTTCACTAGAAGATAAAATGACATCAGAAATAATAACAAGTAACACTTCACTAGAAGATATAATGTTACAAATAATAACAAGCAACACTTCACTAGAAGATATAATGTTACAAATAATAACAAGCAACACTTCACTAGAAGATATAATGTTACAAATAATAACAAGCAACACTTCACTAGAAGATATAATGTTACAAATAATAACAAGCAACACTTCACAAGAAGATATAATGTTACAAATAGTAACAAGCAACACTTCACTAGAAGATATAATGTTACAAATTGTAACAAGCAACACTTCACTAGATGTTACAAATAACAAGCAACACTTCACTAGAAGATATAATGTTACAAATAGTAACAAATGAAAACAAACGAAGACTAACAGAGTAATGGCATCCCAAACGTAACATGAATCACTTCCTTAGAAGACTGCAGTGGAGTTCCCAAAATTAAAAGACAGGTACTCCGTACACAAGAGGAAGTCCCAACATCTCCGTACAGTAAATGAGTACATGAAAAGGTAACTTTAAATAAAACAATTTTAGTGGGTGCATTTATCCTCAGTATTTTATTTGCAGCTAATCCTAACTCCTACTTTAATATTTCTCTAACAAACAAAACAAAAAAACCTCTAACCCTAACCTATCTCTTAAAAAGCATGCAGAACACGACACTCATGTGCCATTTATGTTATGTACGGAGACAACGAAATAAAAAAAAAGAAAATATTTTCCTAGAACACTGTAATAGAGTCCCAAATTGTAATAAAAAACAGTCCCTAAAAAGCTATATGCATAGATTGTAGCTGTTGCTAACTTTCTTGCTGATCTAATAATAGGATGGAGGACTTAACTGTGTAATTCATTTAGTACAAAGGAGGACTTAGCTGTGTATTTCATTTAGTACAAAGGAGGACTTGTGTATTTCATTTAGTACAAAGGAGGACTTAACTGTGTATTTCATTTAGTACAAAGGAGGACTTAACTGTGTATTTCATTTAGTACAAAGGACTTAAACTGTGTATTTCATTTAGTACAAAGGAGGACTTAACTGTGTATTTCATTGAATACAAGGGATGGCTTGTGTATTTCATTTAGTACAAAGGAGGACTTAAACTGTGTATTTCATTTAGTACAAAGGAGGACTTAACTGTATATTTCATTTAGTACAAAGGAGAACTTGTGTATTTAATTTAGTACAAAGGGATTACTTGTGTATTTCATTTAGTACAAGGGATGACTTGTGTATTTCATTTAGTACAAGGGATGACTTGTGTATTTCATTTAGTACAAGGGGTGACTTGTGTATTTCATTTAGTACATGGGGTGACTTGTGTATTTCATTTAGTACAAGGGGTGACTTGTGTATTTCATTTAGTACAAGGGATGTCTTGTGTATTTAATTTAGTACAGGGGATGTGTTGTGTATTTAATTTAGTACAAAGGAAGACTTGCATATGTTTCATGTTACAGAAAAGATTACTAATGTATGTCACATTTAGTAAAAAGGAAAACTTAAAAGTAGGTTTCATATAGTAGAAAGAACTCAGCATTGCATTATATTTTATATTTAGATGACTATAGGTATCAACATTTCTTTGAGCTGATGACAGATCTCTACTGTACATTTGATTACAGGACATAAAGCAGGGGTGCACAAACGCTTTAGGCCAGCGGGCCAAATTTCCAATTGATAGTGCGTGGAGGGCCGCAAGTCAGATTGCACATGGATGGCTCAGTAGAAAAAACAACACAAATAATGAAATAAAGTCCTCCGGGGGGGCCGCATGTGGCCCACGGTTTGTGCAACCCTGACTTAGAGTCTTGATGTTCATATAATTTGGATGACAGCAGATCCCAAGTTTAAATTAAAGTCTTCATAATAAGTCTTAAATATTAATTTCATTTGGATGACAATAAATGTTAATGTTCATTTTCTTTGATGACAAGTATGCGCAGCTGAATGTTTGAATTTAGAGGACAAATGAATAGAACTGTTTGATTGGTTAGCTTGTGGAGGGAAGTCCTAAACTATTTTTAATTTAGTGGAGGAAGGTCCTAAACATATGCTTGATTTAGTGGAGGGAGATCCTAGCTGTTTGATTTTGAAAGTCTAAATGTACCGTTGATTTAATGTCTAGAAGCTCTAACTACTTTCTGGTTTAGTGGCAGGTCAGTGGAAGGAAATCCTAACCGTGTTTTATTTGTTAACAGCAGGAGGCCTTAACTTTAGCAGAGAGAGATCCTAACTGTATGTTTTAACTATATTTTTCCTCGTTTCTTCTCTCTCCGCCCCCACTCCCAACCTTATCCTCCTCCCAGTGCTGGAGTCAAAAAGCCGCCTGAGGTGAATAGATAACGGTACAGCGGTAGAATTGCGTGAACAAAGGCTGGCAACGCCCACAGGTGCGTGCAGTCGTGTTAGTGGATTTTCAACGACAATGATTACAGACAACGTAATCGGATTGGGAAAGGTCATTATCACGCACCGAAGTAGGAATAGTTGCACTGGTCTTTCCCAGTGCCAATCGCGTGATCATTTTCGTGTGTATACATCTCTTGTCAATGTGTTCTGACTACGTCCTCCTTGAAACAGATTCTTGTCATTCTGAATGATTTATGAATATATCATCTCCAAGAAAAGTGTTATGGTCAGCTTCAATCATTACACGTATATGTCATTCCAATAAACATCAGAATGACGTACTTATTGGACTGACCTTACTATCATCTCCACGAAAGCATTCTTGTCAGAATGACGTACTTATTGGTCTGACTGTTCTATCATCTCCACGAAAGCATTCTTGTCAGTATGACGTACTTATTGGTCTGACTGTTCTATCATCTACTTATTGGTCCGACTGTTCTATCATCTCCACGAAAGCCTTCTTGTCAGTATGACGTACTTATTGGTCTGACTGTTCTATCATCTACTTATTGGTCCGACTGTTCTATCATCTCCACGAAAGCCTTCTTGTCAGTATGACGTACTTATTGGTCTGACTGTTCTATCATCTCCACGAAAGCCTTCTTGTCAGTATGACGTACTTATTGGTCTGACTGTTCTATCATCTCCACGAAAGCCTTCTTATCAGTATGACGTACTTATTGGTCTGACTGTTCTATCATCTACACGAAAGCCTTCTTGTCAGTATGACGTACTTACTAGACTGACTGTTCTATCATCTCCACGAAACGCCCTCTTGACAGAATGACGTACTTATTGGACTGACTGTTCTATCATCTCCACGAAACGCCCTCTTGACAGCATGACGTACTTATTGGACTGACCTTATTATCATCTCTAGGGATACGATGTTACCATGCTCCTGGACTAATATACGTGTCAGCTTTAACCAGGAACGTGCGTTCAGATAAGTTTTCCATTTTTAGTGACCTCGCTGTCCACAGGCATTATACAGCTCAGTACAACTGTCACTAATTGATTTTCATTACCGAGTTAATTAAAATAGGCAATACACCTGACAGTTATAAATAGGCCCGGTTTAGTAATTTATAAATAGACAGCAATTTCATTTTTTTTTTTAATGGCCCATTTTTGACATTACTGATTTATTTCACTAATAATAGAACAAACACAACGAGTGATTGTTTGATTCATTCAATGTTGATGGGCTGCACAGTTATTCCAGTGTTGAGAGTATCTATGTAGTCGTGGCCTACTCATTAATTAAGTGATGGCTGCACAGTTATTCCAGTGTTGAGAGTATCTATGTAGTCGTGGCCTACTCATTAATTAATTAAGTGATGGCTGCACAGTTATTCCAGTCTTGAGAGTATCTATGTAGTCGTGGCCTACTCATTAATTAATTAAGTGATGGCTGCACAGTTATTCCAGTGTTGAGAGTAGAGAGTATCTATGTAGTCGTGGCCTACTCATTAATTAAGTGATGGCTGCACAGTTATTCCAGTCTTGAGAGTATCTATGTAGTCGTGGCCTACTCATTAATTAAGTGATGGCTGCACAGTTATTCCAGTGTTGAGAGTATCTATGTAGTCGTGGCCTACTCATTAATTAATTAAGTGATGGCTGCACAGTTATTCCAGTCTTGAGATATCTATGTAGTCGTGGCCTACTCATTAATTAAGTGATGGCTGCACAGTTATTCCAGTCTTGAGAGTATCTATGTAGTCGTGGCCTACTAATTAATTAAGTGATGGCTGCACAGTTATTCCAGTGTTGAGAGTATCTATGTAGTCGTGGCCTACTCATTAATTAAGTGATGGCTGCACAGTTATTCCAGTGTTGAGAGTAGAGAGTATCTATGTAGTCGTGGCCTACTCATTAATTAAGTGATGGCTGCACAGTTATTCCAGTGTTGAGAGTATCTATGTAGTCGTGGCCTACTCATTAATTAAGTGATGGGCTACACAGTTATTTACGTAGTCATAAAGCTAATGGCAATGGTACCAGATGTCATAAATTAATTGGAAAGAACAATTATTACTAATTAGCATTATGTATTACACAAAATGGGTACAAAAACAAAAGAAGAAAAAACAAGCAAACAACCCTAAAAATCATGCAAAAAACACCTAGAAAAGGGAGTGGCGTGGCGATGAAAATCTCTGCAGTTTCCAAGCCACTTAACTGCTGAACAGAGTTCGTCCACCATGCCCATATGAGTAGATGTGACAATGCCAGCGTCACATGCACGCGCTCGTCATTGTCCAAGCTACGTCACGCGACAGATGCACGTGTGTCTGCACACAAAACGGGACCAGTTGCCTGCGCTACCTGCTGTCAAGGTAGATGGACACAAAGCAGGGCCATTTGACTTGATACCTGCTGTCAAGGTAGTTGGACACAAAGCAGGGCCATTTGACTTGATACTTGCTGTCAAGGTAGTTGGACACAAAGCAGGGCCATTTGACTTGATACCTGCTCTGTCAAGGTAGGTGGTCTCACATGTAAATTAACATGATTCTAAGCCCGTTATCATTCATTTCTAATAATTCTTTACTAAACAGTTGTAATGGCAACACACACAAAAAAAGCCAACAGTCGTATTGTTATTTTTTTTTTTAAACCAACAAAACACACCTAACCAATACTGATGAATAATGGCATAGTCCATGGATTTCAGTCAAGCAGAAGTAAATCTTTGTAAATACACGTACTGTGTGAAGGCTTTCTAATCAAAATAAACATCTTGAAGTATGTGTGATCATGTAGGCCTTCTAAATACAAATAAACATCTTGAAACAAGTATGATATGTAGGCCTCTTAATACAAATAAATATCTTAAAGTAATTGTGATCGTATAGGCCTTCCAATACAAATGAACATCCTGAAACAAGTACTGGCCTTCTAATAACAAAGTCAACCTTCTTGCGTGTAGGCCTATTAATACAAATGAACATCTTGAAGCAAGTCTTGCTTGTAGGCCTTTTATTAACAACTACTATTAAAAACGTATGCTGATGTGAGATTTGACCAAGATGGAAGTATGAAATCATTGAGAGAATCAGTACACTAATCAGTAATGGAAAATAAGCTGTGTCTTGTAGTTTTATATTACTGAATCCAAGTGATGTAAATTTTGACCAGATATGACTGATAACATTGGACTTGATAATTGATGCGATGTGACTAAACTTATGTTTTAATGACACGACATTTTTTGCAACCTAAATGATTTTTCTAGAAAAGATTTGGATTAAAATTGTTTATATCTGATTAATATATTTGTAAGTGATATGCATTAGAGCCATCTGAATTTGCTCTTTATGAAACATCCACATTATAAAATTAATTATTTTATAATTATAAAACAATCAACTTACTAACATAGATTTGATGATTATCGGTGTATATTATACACATTAGTTGATGATTATCAAAGGTGTATATTAATCACTTATATAGTTGATGATTAATTATCAAAGATTGGCACAGATCTGACCTTTATAAGAGATGTGCAGTCAAACACAGTCTTATACTCCAAAACCATCAATCTTAATAAAAATTACATCATAAAATCTGTTAGAAGGATTCGCAACACTTTATTTTTCTACAGTTAAGCTTGCCTAATTAAATAAGTGTCTTTTACAAAGGTTCTATAAATATTGTTTTTCTACAGTTAAATTAAAATTTTATAGATAATCAAGACAACTGCCCTTAAAAATATATAACAAAAGTTTGTATGTAAGACCAAAGTTTATCATGAAGCTTCTTTCTTTAGAAATTATATTGCAGAATGCCACACAATATGGTTTTAGAATTATAAAGACAAGTGTTAAGTTTGAAGTATATCTTTAAAAATTGTGACAAATGTTTATCTTTAACTTATATTTAGAGTTTATCTTTAAAAATTATAATGTCAAATATTTGTCTTGAAGCTTTAACTTAAATTTATAATGACAAATGTTGTCTTAAAACTTTAACTTAAATTTATGACAAAGTTGTCTTGAACCTTACCTTAATAATTGTAATTGAAATAATTGTATTGAAACTTATCTTAAAATCATAATGACAAACTCCTTTCTTGAAGCTTGTTTTTAAAATCAGTATGCCATAAAATAAGTCTTTAGAAATCATAATGTATAATGAAACTTGTCTTTAAAAATAAAGACAAAGGCAATTAAAATTAAATTATCATCACCTTGCCTCTTCCTGTACAGGGTTAGATGTCTAAATAAACTGCCCAAATGTTAATAAGAAGTGCACAATAAATTTTGCCAGGGCATGATTATGCTGCCTGCAAATTAGTGAGAAATGCAGATTAAATCTGGACAAAGTATATGATTATATGGCTAAGTTATAATGCCTGCAAAATAATGAGAAATGCAGATTAAATCTGGACAAAGTATATGATTATATGGCTAAGTTATAATGCCTGCAAAATAATATGAAATGCAGATTAAATCTGGATAAAGTATATATTATATGGCTAAGTTATAATGCCTGCAAAATAATGAGAAATGCAGATTAAATCTGGATAAAGTACATGATTATATGGCTAAGTTACATTGCCTGCAAATTAATGAGAAAGTACAGATTAAATTTAGAGTAAATGTATGAAAGAAATTATGGTTATATGACTAAGTTACATTGCCTGCAAATTAATGTGAAGTGCAGATTAAATCTGGACAAAGTGTTTGATTATATGCTATGTTACAATGTCTGTGAATTAAGGAGAAGTGCAAATATGGACAAAATATACAATTATACAGTCAAGTATCATTTCTGCACAGTTTGTATTCTGCAAATGGCATGAAGGAAAGTGTATGAATTATATGACTAAGTATCAATACTGCACAGTTTGTGTTCTGCAACTGAAATGAAATGTCTGATTATATGGCAAAGTATCCTAATTGTACAATATTGTGTAGTGCAAATTACATCTACACAATTTCCAGATATGACTATGCATCCTGATTGCATAGTACTAGGCTGAGAATTATACATCTAGACATAATGCAGCACTTGGCTAAGTATCCTAATTGCACAGTATTGTATAGTGAGTGTTACATCATGATAAATTACAGCATGGCTAAGTATCCTGATAATATTGTGTAGTGAGCATGGCTAAGTATCCTGATAACATAATATTGTGTAGTGAGCATGGCTAAGTATCCTGATAGCAAAATATTGTGTAGTGAGCATGGCTAAGTATCCTGATAACATAATATTGTGTAGTGCAATGGTCCCCAACCTTCAGGCCAAGAGCACATTCAAATTTTCAGAAGAGTGTGGCAGGTACTAACAATTTTTTCAAAGCTTATTTTGTAATGGACATTAAATAACACACAAAACATTATATTTAATAATATATAATATATGAATCTATAACATTAAAGAGGTAATTTTACACAAAAAACTTTTCATTAATTATTCAGCAATTACTCTTTCACTATTACTATATGAATTTTCTCTTTTTTTGAATCTACCTGGAAAATAAATTAAGTAATTTTCAAAAATTAAATATCAAAGAAAACCAGTTTTCATCTTATTTATTAAATTTTAAAAAAAGTATAATGTGGAACTAGAATTCAAAATATATTTATTATTCTTACTTTAACAAAGACAGCCAGTTAGGTTAATTAAAAATATTCTTTGCATTGTTGCCTGTATTGGAATTTCAATTAAAAAATATGAAAACATTAAGTACATGTTATAATCCTAAGCTCTCAGTAACACTGATTGAAGAAAAGGTGTTATTAATTCACATGATTTTTGTAATAAATCAGCATGGATTTTGACACTGCATTTCATTTACCGTTTTTTTGTTTGTTTGTTTGTGTTTTTGTAGCTGGGAGAATAAAATAGTATTTCTGAGTGTGAATAATTGCCAAGATGGGCATCTGTATGTCAAGATCTGTATTTTGATTCAATTAGGTTTATCATTAAAAACATGGCTTCACATGGATAAGTGGATTCAAAATAAGATTTTATTTTGTACGCTACAGGAAGAAACCCTTTCAGTCAACAGATTCAAAAAATTATCACTGTTATGCATGATTTTAGAATATCATTTTGAACGTCCAAATCTCCAGTTCCAGTTCTCTTCTTATCCAAATGAGGCTTGCAATGTTACCCTTAGCGGCAAGTAAAATTATTCTTAAGGTAATAGGCTCAATGATGATGTACTGTTGAAATCTCTTTTCAAATTGTTCCAAAAGTTTTTGAATGTGGTGAATGGTTAAAATCACTGTCACAAACCATTTTCTTCATACCTTAAAAATGTACATGAGACTTGGTCTTCATTTGTGATCAGTTTTGCTTTGAATAATTTTACAGAACCTAAAGTGAGTGATGAGAGGTTGGATGAATAGCCTACATTTGCACTACCTGTCACAAACACATGTAAAAGCCTCAACGGATACCACAGTGCCCACAGGCATCAGGTTGGGGATTACTGGTGTAGTGACTGTTAAATCAAGACAAAGTACAACATTTTATATAGAAAATTCTTATATATATATATATCACAAATTTTATTTTTATGCATTTCATCTTCAATGGATGTCATACATTGCATACTGTTGATTTTTAGGGTGAAATATCACAATGACTTTTCTGACCTTGTGAGAGCTTCAGTACATAACTAACTATGCATGACCGAAACTACACTCAAATGAACAGCACTAGAAACAATGATACAGCTAGATGTAACTAAGAAAAAAATACACAAAACAGAGGAAATACATTTAAATGGAACAATTATTTATGTATAAAATCTTCTAATCTCTGCTTTTATAATACAAATACCCTTACATACTCTCAAACCAATGAAACCAATGACCATCTTATACACACACCACAATATGCATGCTCTCACAAAAGCACACTTACATAAATGTATACTTTTATTAAGGCACACACACATTTGACTATGTGCTCATTCAGACACACTACGTACAACACAAACTTTCATTCAGGCATACTTAATTAACATGTACTTTCTCATCAAAGCACGCTTATGTACAACTACTGTCACACTCTCTGATAAGAGTATTCAGACATAACAGATGAGAGTACCCAGACACAATGATAAGAGTGTCCAGACAAAAATGTATCTACATTCTGTAATAAAGGGAATAATATATAAAAGTAATATAAAGTGAACAAACAAGATCCTTATATAGAAGGACCAGTACATGCATACAATTAAATACAAACTAAAGATTCCTGTAGTCTCTGAGTCTTAGAAAGTCACACCATTCTCAATGATTATATATAAAGAAAATAAACAAGTCATACAAGAAAAACTTTACTGTTGTGTGCTGATTTATACAAAAGTTCTATTTACAGCCAGAACATGTAATTCATAAGCAGCATCACACTGCACTTACAAAAAAAGTTAGAGTATGTATGTGTGTGTGTTTGCGTGTGCACATTATAAACCATTTTCACGAGGCAGTCAATGATACTAACACATCTAACATTCTAGTTTACTGATAGCTTGGTCAGCCACAATTTATTTCTATTGCTATAAAACACAATGCACATTTATGTACACATTAATATTCAGAAATGATCATGACATGTGTACTTACTTTACAACAAATGAATTCACACAACAAATCAACAATGATTACGACAGGCATCATCATTTACAACAAATTAATTCACATAGCAAATCAAAAAATGATTATGATATGCATTTTCTTTTACAATAAAGAATTCACATAACAAATCAACATTGAGTGGAAAATTTCATCAAGGTATCAAATATTCTCTTTTCAAGAAAAGACATTTCCTTATACTTTTGGTATAATAATGGCGGTTGTGAACATAAAAATAATTAAAAAACACAAACATAAACATAAAACAAATAAATGACTTTAAAAAAAAAGAGTTTAGTAAGATATTGCCATCTTATGTGAACATGACTTTATTTCTTGAATGTTTATGAAATATTTGTCATTTCTTGACTAAAACATCTGCTGCATAGGAAGTCAACTCTGATCCATTTTGCACACTATTTTAAACTGGTCCTGAATGGAAATGTCAGAAATAACTAAAGTTTTTAAATACACTTTGTCTTTATTTTATTATCAATCATTACAAGTGTATTTTAAACTGGTCCTGAATGGAAATGTCAGAAACGACTAAAGTTTTTAAATACACTTTGTCTTTGTCACTTTATTTATTATCAATCATTACAGCTGTATTTTAGTAATTTTAAATGAAAGCAATGTACAGAACATCTTTAGATAACAAATCATCAGAAGAAACTTTTGCAGTAAAAACATGACTAAATTATAATTCTATTCGATTCAAAAACCATTTTGGATGTATTGCATCAGTGTTTACTTAACAAATATACAGTGTATTTTACAATAAATATTTACTAGTGAATATTACAATGCCAAAAATGAAGATAACTAAAAGTGGGTGAAGATAATTCTGAATTTAAAATAATTATTATAAAGCATGTTGATTATGTCAAATGTTAATATCAAGAGGCTAAAGCCAGAACTATTCAGAGGGGCAACAACAGAACAATTTTGAATTTAAAATGGAGATTAATAAAGCATTGTGGCTGCACTAATCATAATGTCAACAGTGATTTAGCTACTGCTCATTCATGAGATCATCATTGCAGTTTATCTTAGAAATATAATGAATATATAAAATGCTGAGAAAAAGAGAAAGTGCTTTTAGTTTTTGTTGTTGTTTTCTTCTTTCTTCTTTTCTATTTTTTTTTGGGGGGTTGTAGGGAATGGAATGCTATTATGATCAAAATATGAATGGGATTTAACATTATTTCTCTTTATTATTAAATGTTTACACTATTAGCACAGATTATTTATAAGACTGAGGTTAAAGTATTTATTTACTTAGGAAATAAAGATGTAAAGTTTATATATGTCCAAAGTCCATTTATGAATTACAAACTGAGGGACAAGTAACCTGATGAGTGTTTTCTAGAAAAGCACTTCAAGCACTTCCTATTTCTGAATGTTGATCTACATTACTTTCAGCAGAGACCTTTGTGATGTACGCCTTACTGCCCAGACTTACCAAACATAACTATTGTTATCTCAGGACTTTCTGTATCTGAATGCTATTCTATGTTACTGTTCAGGGACCTGTGTGATGCATTCCCTATTGTCAAGGTTTACCAAACATAAGAATAAGAAAGATCATAATCCAATTTTATGAAGATAGTTTGTCCAGCTAAGCTTGCATATAGCAAGCATGACAATCTAGGTTTTTACCTAAGATATATCTACGTATTATTTGTACTTAGTTCATGTCACCTACTGTACTCTTTATAACTATGGATTCCAATGGTAAGATACATTCAACATTAGCAAGCAGCTGCTAATCTGTTGTCAGTAAAAAACATCAGTTGTTCAAGGTTAAGTCCCAAGTTTGGTTACTTCGTGATGATTTGTAAACAACTCCAATTTAGTGACCAAAAGATTTCATGATTTTAAAACTTTTCAAAACAAAAAATCCAGATTTTTGTAACTTTATCAAATAGTGATTTGACAAAGATAAATAACAAAAAAATCCATTCAGATAAAGAGATTCATTTTATAATAGCATAATGACATGTCTGTGAATTTTGTTTAAATTTACAAAGGTTTATAAGAACTCAAAAATATTTTGAATCTCTACTACTTTTCCAGTTGTTTTTTTATGGCTTGTATTCCTTTAAAAAAAAGAAAGGCATTCATTAAAGAAAAAAAATCAAGTCAACCAACTTTTAAAACCTAACAAATGAATAATGAAATTAGGCTACGTCTATAGACTAAAATTTACTGACAGAACTGCATCTTCTGCCTCCTGCTTTCAATTCCTCCCTGGCTTACACCAAGCAGCACCTAGTGGGATTTACTGAGACTGAAACACACATAGAACAAGAAAAATGGCTGACAACAGATTGGTAATATGGATACTACCTGTAATAAACAACAATACAAGATGATGAAGATTTAAATACGACAATTTTAATCTCGTTTCTTCTGAATATATTCCTATGAAATGGTAATATGTGAATTCAATATTTATCTATCTGTTAGCAGATAAAATATGGAGACCCTGAAAATCTATCAGTGTTAAATTATGGAATCCATCAGTGTTAAATTTTGTTTCAGTATATATGTTAGTATGAAATAGGGAATCACTATATATCTATTTCTCAGTGTTATGGAAGAGAGAGAGAGAGCTCATTCTCTAGGGAAGTGTACCATTTTGTTACATGAAGTGCAAAAAATTAAAGTGGATTAAATCTAATTATTTTACAGATTAAAATCTACAAGACATAAAAATATAAGAAAAGATAAAAATGATAAAAATGTTGATGTTATAAAGTAAAAAGTACACGTTTCTGTTAGAAAGTAAGATTTTACCGGAAAAAAGATTTTAAAATAAGCAATATAATTATCTCATTACCATCACTATATTCTCTTTATTAATCTAAATTATTAACTTAATCAGGATACATTTTTATTTAAAATACAACTCTGCAACATGGGAACCATATTAACAAAATTATAAGCCATCATAAAACAAGCTCTATTTTTCTCAACTAAACATAAAACAGGCTAAGTTATTAGACTGCAAAGATAATATTAAGTAATAAACAAAGTATATAATATTATTTCAATATAATAATAAATCTAATCACGATATTTCTATTCTTGAATGTAATTCATGGGTTTTTCTACCCTTACTCGCTCAGGTTTAAAACTTACACACACCTATGTGAAACTTTAAATGCAAAAGAAACCATATGGATATATATAAATATATATAACTATTTACAATGTTATTTGTTAATTAATTTAATCAAAATATATTGAGATTATCAGAAATCTTAGCTGTTTTGAAACGTCAATGACTTTGAAAATTTTCCCACCTCTCCTTTGCAACCATGTGATCTAAATGGAAAACGAAAGTTATTTTCTTATTTGGCACTTAAACTCATCACACCAAGACAAAATGATATGAGAGCTATCTTTCTGGAATATAGTACCTTTGAAAAATGTTAAGCAGTAGTTCACAATATTATCATCATTTTATATTTACAAATTTATTAGTTCCGTTGTAACATGATAAAGAAGAAACAAAGTCAAATTAGTTTTCTAAAGCTGAATATTTCTGAATATACTGAATAAATTTGAAAATGTTAGTGTATGAATATTTCCAGTTAAAAATCCTAATTAAATGCATATGGTGCGTTCAATTTACCTATCCTGGTGTGGTAAAAGAATAAAAGTTTTGGATCCAATTTATGCAGAACTGCCTTTTAAAATATTATTTCTTCACAAAATTGACTGTTTGCAGATAAAAAGGAATATTGAATATTGCTATCATGTATTATCACTTCTAAGAAAACCTTGAAACTGTAAGTTTGTTGGAATATTTATAACAATGAAAATTAAAGAAAATGGTGATATGTATCTGCGTAACAAAAAGAGGTCCATTTTTCAGTTCAAAACAACCTTGTATTACAAATAATTATGACATAAGTAAAGACACATATTCACACAACTATCTTATTTATCTCTCATATCAATTCTGAATATATAGAATATAAACATGTGGTATTGCATACAGTTTCATGAAATTACAATTTTAACATCAAATTAAACCAACAAAATTAAATAATAATTTAATGATCATTATTGCAAATATTTTTTCTACAATGCACATATTACAAGCATCAACACTAGTGCAAAGAGTACTGTGCAGCCCTCAATTCAAGTGGTACATTGAGAAAAACAGAGAGATTAATGTATGCATATTAAAACTTTCCCCCTTGTGTTCATAAGGAGATTAATGTTTTCAAATTCATTTTCAGGTTGGATGGAATTTTGAAGATGCCAGGTCTTCAATCGCCTTTCAATCTTTAAAAAGTGTTGGCAAAATATGTTAGTGACCCTTCAAGTGTATGCACATGATAAATGATAAAGAGAATGAATTAACTAGAATTAATGCTAGACAGAGTTCTGAGAAATTGCTTGAGATAACATAGCTTTCCCAAACTGGCAATTCTAATAATGGATTGTTTGTTTAGCACAATTCATAAATATTTTGCTTAAAATGAAAGATTTCACCATATTGGCTGGTTTAATATTTTGTCATTTTGAAACTTCAGTGACAGACCAGCAAAATTGCCTACTTTTGTCCCTATCTGGTCAGCTGAAAATGTTTTCTCATTGATAACAAATTAATAATATCTACAGAAATAATTAAATGGAAAATATAGCTCTTACCAGAATCAAGTGGCAAATTCAATGATCTCATACCTTATCAAATATTTACAAACTGCAAAACACACTTTCACTTGATTTCTTCATATATGAAAATCAAAAATAAATTCTTGTTTCTTGGAGAAACTTTCCCCTCCCATATCCATATCCCATATCCCATATCCCATATATTGCTGAATTTTATGCCAATACAGAATTAAGAATTAACTTGATATCCAACCTAAAAGAAGACTTTTAAAAATTATGCTAAAGAAAATCAAAGTTTAAATCGCTTGAATCAAAGCATACAAAAATGGCCACCACAATCAAGCCTGGAAAGCCTAATTTTGGATTCTCAATATTGGCACCACAATCAAATCTAGAAAGTCTCATTTTGATTTCTCAATATTGGCACCACAAACAAACCCAGAAAACTTCATTTTGGATTAATGTAGGTACCAAAATCAAGCCCCGAAATCTCATTTTGGATTCTCAATATTATCATTTTATTTTTTCCTACTATCCTTTGTGAAATGAGAAATTATTCCTTTATACCTGCTGTTTGCAATAATGTGATAAAGGAGTGCCTGTGACAGTCAGAAGTAAGCATATTGGTTTAATGATGTGCCCAAGTTGGTAGCCTATAGGTTAGGAAAAATTAGTTAGTAAGAAAAAACAAGAATTTTGAAATTTCTGCATGATTATTTTATTACCGGCTTTCTCATCTGATATTTATGCACCACACATGAATTTAATGACTTTGTAAGTTTAGCTCTAAGTTCTTGATATTTAGATACTATGTTGCAATATGTAAGTTTAGCTCTAAGTTCTTGATATTTAGGTACTATGTTACAATATGAATTTAAAGACTGTTGTAATATGAACTTAAGGATGGAAAAAGTCAATATACATATAAAGGTTTAGTACATACGAAGAAAATGATTTGTTGCCACTTAATATGACAAAAGGCGACTTCTCTACTCGCTGTTTCTCCTTCAGTAAGCTGAGTGTATTGAGAGGCGTATCTGTTGAGCTCATCTGCTTCATTAACTGCAAATTAAAGACAGCGATTAATTTGTTCAACAAGTCTGTGAAAATAAAGCAACCATATACTACAACAACAATAAAGATACTTTGTTTGTTAAAGTGAATATTTAAATAAATATAAATATAAATATTTTCATGCAAAGATATAGTAAAGGTAATGGGTGTAAATATTTTCTAATAGTGATACCACAAATACAAGTAAATATTTTCAAGCAGTGATACAGCTTATGCAATACAAGTACATATTTCATATTTTCATGTTCATGATCCAATGCCGACAATATGTATCTACATTAAGAAATAACAATAGAAAGTGTTTATTCTATCAAAAAACCAGATATCTACATAAAGAAATACAGTAGAACCTGTGATAGTGCGAATTCAATTATATGGTTGTGGCTTGGCTCCTAAAATTTCGTATATTCATTTAAACATAAATTTTTCTTTCAAAGTAGGTAAAAAAAGAGTATAAAAAATATTTTAACTTTATTTGGGAGATGAGATCGCATAAGAATATATATGCAATATGATCGTGACATGGTTCCTGAAATTTGAAATTCATGTATGTGTATTTTTCTCGTACCGGGAAAAAGCATTTTTTTCTTTAAAGTAAGAGAAACAGTGTGTAAAATGTTTATTATCATTTTGGGGAATAGTTCAAGTATGACTTTTAATTTTTAAACAATCTGAAATTTAACAATTTCACCAGGTTCTTGAAGTGTTATGCCAAAATAAACATTATCAGAATACTGATCCAGTAAGTCATCTTTGTGATTATATTCAATTAATTCTGTATAAAATCATTGCACAATAGCCATATGTTTCTTCTTTAACTGCATACAAAGCCAAGCAGCAGACAAAATGCTGGTTGATAAAAGATTCTCACAGTTTAATAAACATCAAAGAACTAAAACCGCCAACATGTTGGCTGGGCTTGACACAATCAGTTGAAAGTACATGTACATGTATTATCAGTCAATGTGTATTATCATACACCCACAAATGAAAATTAGTAAAACTATTTAACACAAAGTAATAACCTATAAATATATTATCCATCCATTTTTTAAAAATTTTGAATATATCTTAATAATTCATTCCATTTAATATTTGTTCAACAATAACCCAATTTTTTACATTAGACACGAATACATGTATATGTTCTCAGAAAAATGTAAAATATTGTAAAATCCTGCATTAACTCAACCCTACTATTAATGCAATCTGATTATCATGTTATAGTGAGGTTTCACTGTAACAATAGAAAATGTTTATTCTATCACAAAACCAGATATCTACATAAAAAGAAATAACAACAGAAAGTGTTTATTCTATAAAAAAAAAAAACCACAAATATCTACATAAAGAAATAACAGTAGAAAGTGTTTATTCTATAAAAAAAACCAAATATCTACATAAAGAAATAACAAAAGAAAGTGTTTATTCTATCACAAAACCAGATATCTACATACAAGAACAAAGATCATTAGTTAAGCTCCTTTTCATAAAATTATCAGTTAAGCACTTGTTCTTAAGATCATCAGATAAGCTCTTGTTATTAAAATCAGCACATAAGCTCTTTTTCTTAAGATCAGCAGGTAAGTTCTGTTTCTTAACATCATCAGTTAAACTCTTGTTCTTAAAATCATCAGATAAGCCCTGTTTCTTAAGATCTATGTTAAGCTCTTGTTCTTAAGATAATCAGTTAAGCTCTTGTTTTTAAGATCACCAGTTCAGCTTTTGTTGTTATGATCATCTGAATGTTCTTCTCAAAATTAGATACATTCTTGGGTTTTGTTCACTTCTAAGGATTATTAAATATGTTCTTATTTCTAGGTTCATTAAATATCTTGCTCTTAGCATTTTGTATGCATATTTTATAGATTACATTATATGCTTTTGTTCTCAGAATTATCATATATGCTCTTGTTATTACATTTTTAGGATTATCAAACTTACCCTAGCCCTTAGGATTTATTGGATGTATTCTTCCGTGTTTGTGTTCCCAGGATTATCGGATATGCTTTGTTACAGGATTACCAAAATTGTTCTTATTATTATTATCAGTAAAGCTGGAAAACTTAGAGAGAATTTTAGTGTGTTAATATTTACCTGCTCCTCTTCAACCTTTTTCTGTCTTTTTTCAGTCTTTCTTTTCCCTGAGCCTTTACCATGGAAACGATGAGAGAGTTGTCTGAAAGCTTCCTTAGGATTCAACATCCTTCCAGATTCATCAACATACTCAAGGCGGATTTCTGGGTGGTAACCATCTTTGTCTTTAAAATCTGTCACCATACCTCCTTGATAACGATCTCGTTTTCGGTACTTTTCATCCAGATCACTGTTTAATTTACAAAGTAAGATGATAATTCTTTTAAAACATACTCCTTATTAAGTCAAAAATCCCAACCCATTATTATTATTGAAAGATAATACAAAACATTCTTTGAAAGAATATAATGATATAAATGTTTCAGTTCAGATACCCTATTAACTCTGCAATATCTGGTCATGAATATAATGTTGCAACAATTTAATCCAAACAATTTTCTAACAGTTACATTAATGTACACTCAATCCTCCTTGCACATGATAGTTTCATTCTCCAGAAAGAATGTACACATGAAATTTGCATAAATGGAGCTTAAGAAGCAATAGGAAATAATGAGGTAGATTCCAGGATCACTTAATATTACATCTAAACATGAATTTGCATTTTTTAAAAATTAAAAAACACTATGAAGTAAGCACAAAAGCAAACATCATCCATCTGATGTATGATTGTCGATGTCTTGGCAGCTGCAAGAACTATATCAGATGTGGAACCAATATGTGATGAGTGAAGCAGATTCCTAATGAATGCAAGGTTCAGTAAGATATACTGGCACTAGTTGATTTCAACTAACACTATCACTAATTTGTTGATCACTCTCTGCACTTGTTCAACTTGCACATTTATGAAATATGTTTACTGCAATGCTTAATTTGAGTATATTTTATTTGAATTCAGTTTTGCATATAAAATACAGAATAAGGTGGGTCCATACATATCTGAATTCACAAAATTGGAATTTAGTCTATTTCATAATTACAGTAAATATGATACCATTTACAGATAAAAACAACAGTCCCTTTCATTATAACACTATTTATCTCTACCAAAATTAGTAGTAAAAAAATTATACCATTTACAGCTACCAGCAACAGTCCATTTCATTATAATACTATTTATATCTACCAAAATTAGTAGTAAATATTATACCATTTAGAGCCACCACCAACAGTCCATTTCATTATAATACTATTCATATCTACCAAAATTAGTAGTAAAAATTATACCATTTACAGCTACCAGCAACAGTCCATTTCATTACAATAGTAAATATTATACCAATTACAGCTACCAGTCTGTTTCATTATAATACTATTTATATCCACTAAAATTAGTAGTAAACATGGCATGGGAACTGACAAAGAGGCTAGCGTCATACTGGTCGCTTAGGCTGGACTCTAGGGGTGGTGGTGGCTATGATTTACACAAACATATAATAAAGTTTTATCTTTTACTGTAATGATATTGCAACATAATAGAGCTGTTTCTTAAATCCTCTAACCTATTCTTTTTCAAGCTTTTAAGTCACACTGGGGATTAACAACTACAGTAGTAATGTTGTGATGACATATAATATTAGATACAGACTTCAAAAAAGTTCTTCCCCATGTCTATTACTATTAGTCATGTGTCAGATAATCATATATATATATAAAACTGCAGATGTAGACCTAAGAAGAGAGTCCACCTTAAACCTCTTTTTTAAAATAAACAGTATAGAATTGGTTTCAATGCATTTTTATTTGAACACAAGATGGAAAACTGTATAAAGCAATTTTTCTATAATATGTGCATTATTTTTTTAATTCACATTTAGTGCTTTTAGTCACTAAAACTAAAAAAATCCTCACCTTCAACGATGATTTACAGAAACAAACTAAATAAATTGCATCATATTCATTGGCATTTTGATTAATAAAAGTTACAGAAGCATTCTAGCATGTTTTTATTTAATCTTTTTGAGTAATTAATAAATTTCTATATTTTTGTTAAACAGTGACCCCTGATTCTTGTTTTGTTAAAAGAAAATACTTACAGCAATCACTTAAATCAATGATACCTAGTGGGAAAAAAAATCTGTTTCAACTTGATCTTCACTCTTTTAGAAGAGAATGATTTAAAATGGAAAAATTTACAGCTAATCTATCCCAAAAATATTCTGATAGATTAATATTAACTAACCAACATACAGGTATATATGGGATTGGGGGTTAAAACTATTTTAATACATTTTTTAAAACCTTAGGAAAGAGAGATGTATAATGAAGTACTACTTAGGACTTTTTTCTTCAACCCAAAGACTAATCTATCAAGACTGTTACATCATTTTAATGCTTCTGAATCAGGATCAAGAATAATTTTTTTAAAAAGATGTCTGTGCTGTACAATAGTATTTTTTGTTATACTTACTCATATCGCTTGTCTTCGATGCTATAATTCTGTGCCTGAATATGACTACTCTTAGATGCTCCAGCCATTTTCTTGGTTGTCTGGGACTCCAAGTAACCTGAAACAGAATGATGACTATACTGTTCACAAGCAACTCTTATGATGACTACACTGTTCACAAGCAACTCTTATGCTGACTACACTGTTCACAGGCAACTCATATGCTGACTACACTGTTCACAAGTAACTCTTATGCTGACTACACTGCTCACAAGCAATTCTTATGTTGACTACACTGTTCACAAGCAACTCTTATGCTGACTACACTGTTCACAAGCAATTCTTATGCTGACTATACTGTTCACAAGCAATTCTTATGTTGACTATACTGTTCACAAGCAATTCTTATGCTGACTATACTGTTCACAAGCAACTCTTATGCTGACTACACTGTTCACAAGCAATTCTTATGCTGACTACACTGCTCACAAGCAACTCTTATGCTGACTACACTGTTCACAAGCAATTCTTATGTTGACTATACTGTTCACAAGCAATTCTTATGCTGACTACACTGTTCACAAGCAACTCTTGCCATCTAAACAGATGAGGTGAAAATGATGCAATGTCAGACTATTACAAGTTATGTCAAATTTATAAGCATGTACTAAATATTGCTATTATAAAATGACCAGCCATGTATAAACTACTGCTATTATTAAATGACCAACTGTGTGTATTGTTGTATAAATTATGTATGTATTACATAAGCATTATGTACAGTTAAACTCCTTTAAATAATGCATGTATTTAAGTGTTGGTTGATTTTATTTTTACTTGCAATTTTTCAACAGTTCCAACAGGTTATAAAGCAACTATTCATTCTTACAAGTTTGAGCTGTTTGTAGGTGAAATATGTTTATAATACAAAAATATGGTATTTTCATCACCACAACTATCCAAATGTGTACTTTTGAAATGAGAACAGTTTATTGAGATAACACAGCCAACTGTTAAACATGCAAATGATGATAGATACTAACTGTGCAGTTAAGGTCACTATAATGATGTTTCTCCACTTTATTAAACAGCAAACTTTTCAACCTCTTTAATGGAGTGTTTGCATGGGAAGGTGTTGTTATTTTTTTAATACATCATTAAAGCTGTTAAGCAGTATTTTCATTATATTCAGTAACAACACCTTGTCGTTCAATAATGTGACAGATATCTTAAGAGAACATCGATTCTTTACTTGTAACAGCTTTTGTAAAGAACATCAATTCATTGATTTTAGTAGTTTTTCTTTCACCAACCTGATATAGATATCTTAAAACATTGATTCATTGCTTTTAACAGTTTTTCCTTCACTAATCTGGTACACCTATCTTAACAGAGTATTTGATTCATTGCTTCTTCCAAGAAGGAAGAAACTAATATCAGCATTTAATCAAGGGAGATATGAGTCTATAACTTAATATTCATGAATATAGGCATTGCATTGCATTACTTTTAACACTTTTTCAGCTACAAGTCTATTGTTTAAAATAAATAAAAGGAAGGGAGGTGGGAGCTCAGCCATCTTTCATTAGTCTAAGCACTTTTTTCAATAAACAATAGTCATTACTGAGCTTAAAACATTCAAGCCAACATGCTGTTAGTCAAAACACTTGGTTAAAAAATAGAAAAGCAGTCATTAGTGAGCTGAATCTAGTCACAGGACTCAGTCAAGAAATAGATAAGCAGTCATAGAGGCAGAATCACTCATCATTCACTGTTGCAGGACTTAGTCAAGAAATGGATGAGCAGTCATTATTGGCAGAAACACTCATGCAATCATTCATTGTTACAGGACTTGGCAAAGAAATGGATGAGCAGTCATTACTGGCAGAAACACTCATGCAATCATTCATTGTTACAGGACTTGGCAAAGAAATGGATAAGTAGTCATTACTGGCAGAACCACTCATTATTCTGATATTGTCACAAACTTGGCAAAGAAATGGATAAGTAGTCATTACTGGCAGAACCACTCATTATTCTGATATTGTCACAAACTTGGTAAAGAAATGGATAAGTAGTCATTACTGGCAGAACCACTCATTATTCTGACATTGTCACAAACTTGGTAAAGAAATGGATAAGTAGTCATTACTGGCAGAACCACTCATTATTCTGACATTGTCACAAACTTGGTAAAGAAATGGATAAGTAGTCATTACTGGCAGAACCACTCATCATGCTGTCATTCATTATCAGAGCACTTTATCAAGAAATGAGGAAGCAGTATGCTATTATAGCAGGCAATAAGCAATAAAACAAATATATATTCTAATTTTAAATAAATAAATAAAAATAAATAAATGCTGGTGCCTTCCAGTACAAATTCTTCAATTCTTACCCTTTTTCATAGCCAACTGCAGAGCAGCACCAGTACTGATACTGACAATGGGCTCTTCCTCTAGAACTGAGCGCTCCTCCCCCTAAAGATAAATTATTGTTTCAAATATATTCATACAAATATTTACAAAATCCTCTTATGTTATAATTTCGGTTGATAATTGCTAAAATTTGTTAACAACAATCAGAATATCCAAGATTTAAAAGTCTCAGGCACTTAACAAAGAGCTTGACACAAATGAACAAGAAACAGGTTTGTAAACAGAGTATGAAACAAAATTACAAGTTGAAGTTACATTATTGCCACATCTTTTGCAAAATACATGATGTACAGCATGTAAACAATGAAAATTTTTCAATTTCCCAAAACCTTGCAAGTGTTGACTTGATTTTAAGTGACACCACAATGATGTCCATCATGTTTACATGTACTTGACAAGAAATGATATTTGTTTTCAAGCAAGATTTATATTTATATTCAGCTTATTTACATTTGATCTATGCTGAAATAGTTCCTTTTAGTTATGCTCAAATGTCATTCAAACAAAATTAAAGGAACCATTTCACTTAACAAGAAACAGTTTTACTGAAATTAGAGACTACATCAAAATATGACAATTTTGATAGCTCCCTTAATAGCAATTGGTAAATCAAAAAACTGTTAAAGAAGTGCTTCATATTAGAAATACATAAAAAAGTAGGATTTTTCAAAGCTTCCTCGACAGAATTGATAGGTTTTGTTTTGTCTTTTTCCAGGATTATTAGGAAAAAAATAACAACAAAACACAACCCAAATGAAATACACTTTCCTATGGAGGCTTAATGGATTATTTTATTTTTTCCCCCCATATGAGACTGATACTGTGGTTTTTAATGCAAATCTAAAAACTCTCTAGCTTTCACCTCAGTGGTCTGTAACTAAAATAGCATGTAATGTTCACGCTGGCAAAAGTTCCCCATCCCTTTTCCACCATCTAAATTAAATTATCATTTTTCTTTCCTTTCTCTCTTTACTAAAAACTTCTATTGTAAATTCAAACTTGAATTACCATTGTTGTTGCTATATTAAGGAAAAAATAGCAATTATCTTCAAGCAAATTTTACAAGCTGATTTAATGACTATCTGTTGTTATCAGTCTGAGTAGATTCTGTATAAAATGGTTACTGGTTTTCTAAATATACTACTTTCTTTCTTCTTAAAATGGCTCAGTCACACACAACACTACCTCCCCACCCAAAGAAAGTTAATAGAGATTTATAGTTCAAACAATTGCTTGTATGTATTTATTTAGATTTTTAAACCCATCTTAAAAAGAAATAATACTTATTGTAGGAGAAGCCATGACACTAAAAGAGAAAGTGTGGAAAGGTAATACAGTGTAAGGCCAGGGGGGATCAGTCATGCCTGCAAGGAAAGATGATTCTGTAGTAATGTCAGGCTCAAAAAATCTACTGCAATGTTAGACTTAAATCCTACCTTTAAATTAACTTCAACATTTAGCAAGTTTCTGTGGTAATGTCAGCCTAAAAAAATCTACTGCACTGTTAGACTTGAATCCTACCTTTTAATTAACTTCAACATTTAGCAAGTTTCTGTAGTAATGTCAGCCTAAAAAAATCTACTGCACTGTTAGACTTGAATCCTACCTTTTAATTAACTTTCAACATTTAGCAAGTTTCTGTGGTAATGTCAGCCTAAAAAAATTTACTGCACTGTTAGACTTGAATCCTACCTTTTAATTAACTTCAGTTAAGCAAGATTCTGTGGTAATGTAAGCCTCAATAAATCTACTGCAATGCTAGGCATGAATCCCACTAACTTAACTTCAAAGTTAACCAAGTTTGTGTGGTAATGTCATCCTCAATAAATTGGGCTTGAATACCACTTTTTAATTAACTTCAGTTAAGCAAGATTCTGTGGTAATGTCAGCCTCAAAGCATTAAGAGTGCTAATATATTCATATGATGGTTGGCAAAGGCATTAAAGAGGTAAAGAAAACTAATCACTGTCAAACTCTTGACCTCAGCTGTTCCTCTTGGCACTTGTGAATCACCAAGGACTCAGCTACTGGCAACAATTTTATAGAGTAAGGTTACTACTTGTGAAATGGACAACTACATACCATTAAGATTACTAATTACTATTTATGATGTGCACACAGAGGGTAACGGACAAATGGTTTGTATAATGGTAAAATATGAAGATTACACTTCATTTCTGAAATATTATAATTACAAACAGGGTAAGATTACTACTTATGAGGTGGACACAGTTAGAATAATAAGACAATAACTCACTAAATTTTGAAAATACTTTTACTACAAAGATAAGATTACTACTTATGAGGTGGACACAGTTTGAATAATAAGACAATAAATCACTAAATTTTGAAAATACTTTTACTACAAAGATAAGATTACTACTTATGAGGTGGACACAGTTTGAATAATAAGACAATAAATCACTAAATTTTGAAAATACTTTTACTACAAAGATAAGATTACTACTTATGGTGTAAACACCTAATTTGTACAATGATAAAAAACTTGACAAATTATTCTTCAGTCTGAAAATAGTTTAACTACAGGGAAGGTAATATGGAAAAGATAAGATTACTATACAGCCCTGAAAATGAAAAAAAAGTCCCACTAGCCTTTGGCTAGTAACTTAAAAATTTTACTAGCCAAACTAAAAATTTTACTAGCCAAACTAAAATTTTTACTAGCCAATTTAATTTTTTTCTAGACAATCAAAATAGCCTAACATAAAAAAATACTGTTTTGTTCAGGTAATCTGGGTGGTCATGTGGTTATTAGCTATAGTATCGTGTCAATTTTATTAATAAAAGTAGTAGCTGGATATTATTAAGATAATTTGGGGGGGGGGGGGGGGAAGTTTGAGAGAGAGAGAGAGAGAAAGAGAGCGAATGATGTCAGTGTTATACAAATCAATGTGTGATTTCATCTATGATATTTCAGTTTGAATTTTTTTTAATTTTCTGAAGAAGGTCTTTTACAACGAAAGCTCAATTTTGTGTTGTTTTACAGTGATGTTTTTATTTTTACTTTCAACTTAATCTGATAAAGTTATCAATAATCAATCATCATCATCATCATCATCATCTGCTGGGATCAGAACATCCGGCCACTCAGTGTATTGTAACTTTCTAGGCCTGTTGCTCTTCACTGTACAACCAACCTACAAACAATGTGATACAAGTTAGAGTGCTACTAGTGGAAACCGGTTAAATTAAATTAACTTATCAGCATTCAGAATAGATGCAAAAGAAAAACGAATGATAAAAACCGTGTTTTACTGTTTATGTGCATAACTTTTAATCCATAATATATTTGCATATTATTGTAATGTATTATTTTATTTTAATTAATTTTTATTTTTATAAATAGTATTACCAAATAATTTAGATCTAGAAGAAATGTAACTGTCGACATGTAAGAAAGAAATACTTGTGTGCGGCCCGAGTTCTTGAACAGTCTCAATGTTTAAACATCAAGAATATTCATTCTTTGTTCCCTTGCTAAACAATATTTTCAAATAGTCAACAAGGTAAAAATATAACAACCAGGAGTGGAGCCTGCGGCTTAATTTGACTCAACACGGGAAAACTCACCCGGTCCGGACACTGTAAGGATTGACAAAATCCAGCGAATCGCTAGTTGGCATCGTTTATGGTCAGAACTACGACGGTATCTGATCGTCTTCGAACCTCTGACTTTCGTTCTTGACTAATGAAAACATGCTTGGCAAATGCTTTCGCATCTATATGAATGCACAAGTGAAAACGTATAGAAGCACACATAATAATAGATCTCAAGTGAGCAGAAATTTAAAAGATATACAATTTCAAACACATGTACTTCTTTGTTGATCTTTGTACAGGAAATGAAGAGTGAAAATTTGGGGACTTCCGGGCTGAGTAAAAATACGGATAGGAAAATTTACAAACCCATAGTTGTTCACAAAAAAGTTCATTTTAGCGCACTCGCAGTTGGCGACTAAAGTTTTTTTTTTAGTCGCCAATTTTTTTTTTCACTAGCCATGGCGACTAAATTAGTCGCCATTTTCAGGCCTGCTATATAAAATATGGATGCCTGGTTCATTGGCAGAGAAAACATACTATATTACTTTTAATTCAAGAAAGCATTCTAAATGGCTGTCATTTAAAAATCCATTTCATTTATAATTCCTTTTGTAACATATTGTCATTTGGCATATGGATTAATCATTCTGTTCTGTTATCTTTAGCTTTCTCATGCATTTAAGTAATTTGCATAAAAACGTTTTAGTGTATTTAATGTGTAATTATTGTACAGCACTTAGACCTTTTTATCATTATCATCAATGTTATCATTATAATACAATATAACAATACTTACAGTGATATTGACAGGATTTGTGTCGATATCAACCTCGTTCCAGCCACTGGCTTGTTCTTCCTGTTCCATTTCCTGCTTGCGTTGTTCCATGAGTTCCAGCTCTAGGTCCTGCATACATCATCATACATGTATCACAAGCATTACTTTCACCACTATTAAACATAAGTGCCAGCATTACATTCACCCATCAGAAACCACCTGGCCAGCATTACATTCATTAGGATCATTAGACATAATCACCAGCATCACATTCACCTATTTTAGACATAATCAGCAGCATTTAATCACTCATCATGTTAAATAATCACCAGTATTATAGTCATCTGCCATAACACAAGACACAATCACTAGTGTAACATTCACCTAACAGTTACGGTAGAAGTTGATAAGAACAGTGGGAAAAGTTCTACTCAAAATATCTTGCATTTTTAATTATTACAACAATCAAGACAAAGGTATAAAATACCAACTAAATTTTAAACTTTAAAATTCAACATAACTAATACTAAGGTCATAGAAAGATTTCAAAACAACTTCTACTTTATATACAAAACTGATATTTGTGATAGTCCACTAAATAAA
This sequence comes from Sinotaia quadrata, assembly GCA_028829895.1. NCBI lineage: Eukaryota > Metazoa > Mollusca > Gastropoda > Architaenioglossa > Viviparidae > Sinotaia > Sinotaia quadrata. The sequence goes on along the minus strand of CM054177.1, from coordinate 33,423,765 downwards.
CAACTCACCATAATTTCTTCTCGCTCCTCTTCCCTGTTGCCAGCCAAACCATATGTAGGAATCTCTCCCAAATTACGACAAAATTCAGAAGTTGAGTTAAGAATTATGTTGCTCCCCAGCTGATTTTGAATGTTGCTGTCTTTTGTCCCAATGGCAGGCTGTTTAACTTGATCTCCATTATCTTCTGATTTGATCAATGATTCTAAGACCTAGGTAAAAATGACAACTGTGTAGGTATACATAACTTTACTGTTTGAAAGATGAAAACTGTTAAGTATATAAATCCTTATGGCAGAAAAGATGAAAACTGTTAAGCATAAATAACTTTATGAGATAAGTGAATCTCATCTTGGGTGAAAAACTAACATGCTATAGACCTTACATACTGATCCATTGACAGTTAAAAATCAGAAAGATTAGGATATAATGCACCTAACTTCTTCTGCTAGTCAATTTGATAATTGACAATCGTGTCATGACAGTAGACATTTCACGCTGGAAGTAACCATTTTATTTTAGCAATGTTCGTCTAAATACAATCATTACAGGAAATAATAAAAAAATCAACTTACAGACTGTCAGATGTGATTAATATGCTTATCATTATCATCCACACTAAATATCAGTAAGGGCTGGAGATTCAAACAATTTAATAAGAAATAATTTCTATTATGATAGGTGAAAAGTGCTAAAATTCTAAAGTATACCTTTTGTGTGCTTATCTTGCGATCCTTGGTTTGCATGAGTCGTCGAGTTTTGTTTAACATAGATTGTAACTCTTGCCTCACTTCATCTTCTTCTACTGCCACAGTGCTCAAATCTTCATCAGGACCTATAATGTCATCTGTTCAAAAAAAAAATGTACATGACAACTATGTGAGAATACATTGGTATAGAGATGAGTACTATGAAGTCTACAATGAGGATAAGTATAATGAATAGATATCAGTTTGGATACGAGTACAAAACAATGAGTGATGTCAGTATAGAGACGAGTACAAAGAAATCAGTAGTGTCAGTGTTGAGATGAGTTTAATAATTGGTCTTACCATTCTCTATTTTGGCTGGAACTGGTGGTGCTAAAGCAGTCATCTCAAATGGTTCTTTCTTAACAATGATGTCAGTATAAAAGCAGGCATCTTGATCCAAAAGGAATGGATTAGCTTTACTTTCACTTTCATCAGCATCATCTGCAGTTATTTCTGGTGCTGCATATCCTCGACCCCTAGATCTTTCAGATGAGAGGCAATTTTAAGAGTAAAAATTTTTAATGATACTCTCTTGTCTTGTAAACATTTATCTATGTACTGATAAAGTATTAACATATTCTAAAAAATAACATTTAAAGCTTAAAATATGAGTCATGTAAATTATAACAAATCCATTTTCGAAAAATGTATTTCTTGTTTTCTTGATTGTTTAGCTCTTCAGTATCATGCCACACATTTTACTAATGGCTGATCCTGGGTGTGTTGTGGAGCATCTTCCAGTATATGAATACTTGATGCTTTTGACACTTAACCTTGTTATATCAGGTAAGATGCTTTTAGTTCTAAAGATCCCTATATCTACAGTAAATGTCTGTTAAAAACTAGAGAATTATGATGAACTATGAAATTATGCCAGAAGCACATATTAATTTTAATTTGCATAATTAAATTTGCCACAACATACCATTTCTCTACTAGGTGAAAAAACAACTGTGAAATATTTTGAACTAAAAAATCAATCAATTAGGCTGTCTCCCAAATTCAATTTTGTACAATCAATTCATAGTACAGTTTGAACAGTACAGACAGTATGCTATTTTAACCAGAGTATACTTCAACAAAAACAGAATGTAGCTAAATTTTAATAAATCAAATCTAAATGAGAAGTCAAAATCTAACATAACTTTGAACAGGTCAATGAAAACCATGCACAATGAATGATTGTTGTCTAAATTATCCAATTCATTTTCTACTGCATATTGTATTTTCCACTCCATGCTGCACTCTGCTCCGTACTTTGCTTGCTACCATTCCACCAAAAATGCTGCAAATTGGTCACTCATAATAGTTCTAGTTAACAGTAAGAGTATTTAACACTAAGAAATGGAAGAACTAACAGTTAAAAGTAAAACAAGGAAGAAGTAGAGTTAAAAGTAAGGGCAGTTAACACAGCAAGAAAAGGAAGAACAGTTAAGACTAAGAAAAAGGAAGAACAACAACAATTAAGAGTAAGAAAAGAAGAACAGTTAACAGTAACAAAAGAAAGAGTAGTTACAGTAAGAAAAGAAGAACAGTTAACAGTAACAAAAGAAAGAGTAGTTACAGTAAGAAAAGGAAGAACAGTTAACAGTAACAAAAGAAAGAGTAGTTACAGTAAGAAAAGGAAGAACAGTTAACAGTAACAAAAGAAAGAGTAGTTACAGTAAGAAAAGGAAGAACAGTTAACAGTACTAAAAAGAGGAGTTACAGTAAGAAAAAGAAGAAGTTTGTAAGAAAAGGAAGAAGATTAGATTGAAGATTAGACTGAATTTGTTTATCACTGCTGTAAGTCAGTAAAAATAACATTTTGTCAAGCCATCCTTGCAAATGTCCTTTTCAGATCATTTCTGGTGTTTAAAATGTCAAGAGACCTATATAAACTTTATTTTTCTTCTTTAATGAATTTCAATAATTAGAGTAATTGTATGCTAAATTTCTGGAATGATTATGACTGAAACTTTAATTGATGACTGAAATTTATTTCTAAAAGACTGCTTCACAGTGTATAACTGTTCAAATGCACTCAAATACAAATTCTTATCTCAAATGGTTAGATGCTTTCACAACGTCTGCTGAATGATCATGAAATGTAATATTTTGTGGAAAGCATTTACCTGGATCCATAATCGAGTGCTTCTGCCATCTGGTCAGGGAGAGGTAAAAGGTCATCAGCCTTTAGAATCTCTTTCTTGCGAATCTTTCGTACCCTTTTCTTGACTTTTTTAAACTTGACAGACTGTAATCATTGATATAAAAGATCTTAGTAAGTGATTAAATTTACACTTCATAAAAGCTATTTAATATATTTTATGGGCTTTCACAATAATCTCAGATACAACAAGATAACTCTCTTACTCCTAGGGAGAAAAACTGTCAAATAATCTTAGCCATAATCAAACACACTTTTAAAACAATCTTATCCACAAGCAGCTAGCCACAACCAAACAGACTCTTTAACAAGTGCAGTCACAACCAGAAACAAATTCTTATAACAGTCTTAGCCACTACCAGAAACAAATTCTTATAACAGTCTTAGCCACTACCAGAAAAACTCTTGCAACAATCATAGCCACAACCAAACAACTCATAATCATCGTAGTCACAATCTATGACGTTAACACCACCTAGTTTATGGTTGTGATTAATATTATTATTTAATCACCCATAACTAATTACAAGTGATGAGAATCTTAAATTATGTTATTAATAATTCTCCAGAAGACACACTTGTCTCTCTCACTTAGCAGATATCAGGTGCAGTAAACATTTTCTCTCTTCCACAACATTAAAGATAAATATTTACTGTCACACAATATTTCCGTAAGTGGAAAACTTCTTACTAAAGGAGAAGACAAATCCATCTTTTAATCTATATTTAGTGGCCCCCATCCACCCACTGTCTCTTTAACATAGGGCTATCAATATATGTAAGAAGGCCAATAGATTAACAATAAATTTATTAAATCAACATTCAAATATACAACATATGAATATAATCAAAAGAGTGCTGACATTTACATCACTTCACAACAATGTTCATTTAATGTTGGACAATTATTCAGTTTATCCTAGCACAGACATAAACAGTCAATTAACATAAATACATAATCAAGTTCATGGATATCATCACGAAAATAAGAGTGGAACTTTAGAGAAATAGTTAAAAGTCAATGCATATAACCTGTTCAAAGATGGTGGCTATTGCCACCACGTGCACATGCACATGGTTTGCAACAAGTCACTGCCTTTCATATTTAGGCGAGACCCCATACATCCTTCATAAAGGCATGTTACACAACTGTTCAAGAATCTTCGACGCACTGTCAAAAGCAAGCTGTAGAGATTCATCCTGAATTTCACAAGCGTTATCAAGCATATCAGGAGGAATGTTCTCTAAGTTTCGTTTGCATTTACTCAACACACTGTAAGGAATGTTCACTATGATCTTCATGAACTCAGGCCACAAATCTGCTATATTGGCTATCGAATTCACAGGAATCAACTTACAGCAACATGCTCTACTGATAAGTTGATGACAATGCTGGATTCACACACCAATGTGACTAAGAGAGAACAGTAACCACTTTAGCATGATGTGACAAAAGAAAAAGGATTGCTCTGTTCTGCAAAAGTCAAATTAATGCAGCACTAAATTTCAGGCTTATTTCATCTCTAAACCCTTTTCTCTCTTACAAACATTCTCAACTTACAAATTCTACAACAATTTCATTAGCTTGAAACACAAACAACAAAAGAAACATAGCATCGATCAAAATTCACAAGTATAATGTACAACGTAATCAAATTAGTGAAAACAAAAATAATGGGAGTTCAATTACATAAAGCATTCTCTAATTATATCATAGATCAATAGCAAACATGTACAAAATATTCTAAGTCCATTCTTCTTTTATCAGTTAGTTAACTTACCATAGGTAATGATCACTTTTATGACTGGACTTGAATTATGTTCACATTTGAAGAAATTAGAATGGAGTACTTCTTCAACAAAGAAATTTCCAGTCCATCCCCTCTGGATGAATTTGATATGAACAAGTGTGAAACTATTAGTCAGAAAAAATACTCATTCAGCTGGAACTGGTTTGGATTGCATCAGCAATTTTCTAGCGTATTCTCAACCCAAGTTGTTAACTCTGACTCTGACACTTACAAAAATAGTATCATAAGGAGTGCCCAAGATCAGGTCACTTTGACAATTTAACAATTTATATAAAAATCTTACAATAGAAACAGGAATAGACAGATTAACTCTGCCACACAACCAAACATGTTTATAACAATCTTAGCCACAAACACATTTACAATAACTATAGCCACAAACACATTTACAATAACTATAGCCACAAACAAACATTCTTCCACAACTATAGCAACAAACCAGAAAATATCTTACAACAATCCGAGCCAATAATCTTAGCCAACTGATGTAAGAATGCTTTTAAAAGACTGTCAATTGATTATGTCAAAATGTCTTTGTATTCTCTTGCATTTGTAAAACAATGCTAACTGATCGTGTCAAAGTGTAAAGATCTGTCTTACATTATAAGGAGGAAACAACTGCTAATCAATATATGTACACATAAGCAATTCTTAACGTTCATTACCTTGAACTCACTACCATCCCTTTAACAAGAGACAGAAACAAAATATGCATGACAAAAGAACACAACAAGCATACCAACTAACCATCTCTTCTGGTGTGAAATACTCGCTGGCAATTGTTAGTGACTGTCCCATGAGAGATTGCTGAAAAAAAGAGAAACAATATAATTATTGTCTATGATACTTTGGAGTGCTTGAGTGATAAAGAGCTTTAGGAGTTAATTGATTATTATTTAATTAATTATTTTATTTATTTTATTTATTAAATTAATGTATTAATGTATTAATTAATCATCATCATCATCATCAACATTATTATTATCATGCCTGAAATTCTAAGAAAACCTAAGCTGTATGCAAAATCTTTATGCTTTGGTTATTCTTAAAAAAACAAACAATAGCATATAGTAATTTATAATACTATAATCATACAAGTCTGGAAATACTATACAACAGACTGAAAGTATTATACAACAGACTGGGAATACTATACAACAGACTGAAAGTATTATACAACAGACTTGAAATACTATACAACAGACTGAAAGTACTATACAACTGACTGGAAATACTATACAACTGATTGAAAGTATTATACAACTGACTGAAATTACTATACAACAGACTGGAAATACTATACAACTGACTGAAATTACTATACAACAGACTGGAAATACTATACAACAGACTGGAAATATTATCACCTTCTGTTTATCTAAAGATAATGAGGTATACATCATGTTATTTGAAGTAATAACAAGTAATGCATATAGTGAGACAATTTCAAAATTTAAATCATGAATCATGTAGGCATTCAATAATTCCTATATGCATTATTTATTACAACTGAAGCTGTCTGTCAAATATCAAATACAATTAATTCATGCCTTCCTTAGAGTAATATTTTTTAAAATTTAATATATATATATGATTTAAATTTGTAATAATATTTTTATTAAATCATAGTTTATTATTAATATTACAAAATTACAATAGCTATAAATTATTTACAGAAATGAGAAAAGGCTAATAATAACAGAACTTTTAATCTTTAAAATCAATAAGTACATGTCTATATTGACACAAAAAGTCATGACAAATATATGCATAATGAACAGCTTAAGACACCTGTATATGACTTATAAATATAAAACAAATAAACTGACCACCAAATGGTGACATAATATGACAATAAATGAATATAAAAAATAAAATAAAAAATAAGAAACAAAATGGAAAAAAGAAATCACAGGATATAGGAAATCATAAAGTAAAAAAAATGATTGACAAAAGTTCATGAAGATGATGTTTTGCGAGCTGTCTTAAAAAAATTTATATATATTTTTTATTTAATTTTTCAGAATAAAACCAACATTTTTCCATACAGAACTTTTAAAAAGGAAAATACCTGTTGTTTTTAAAAAAATATACTGCCAGTGAAGTAATATAAGTTAATTTCAAATATTTTCATAAAAACACCATTTCAATAAATAAATAAAATTGAAATGCTGTTTCATTTTTTCCCTTTGGAAGGATATCTTAATTGTCCACAGAATTAGTCTCACTATAATCCATTAATAATCTAAAATAGTTTTTGTACTAAAACAAATAAAATCCTATAGTTAATGCATTTTGTCTTTAACCCAAATATTACTAATTAATTAAAAAGTTGTAATAATAACATTCTATAAACTATTATAAATGTTGCGTTTATTTTACATGCTTTCTTTGCTTCATGTCATGAAAACAAATTTATAAATCTAATTTAAAAAATATTATATAAAGTTGCAAGTGATGTGACATGTTATGTGTAAATACTAATTCTTGAAGCAAGTGCTGTGAGTTAATAATAATCATATAATGTTACACTTGCCCCTTGTTGTCGGAGTTCTTGACGAATTCTTTCCATATTGCGTTCCTGCTCTGCATCATACTTCCCACCAGATCCTGCAAGTGATCATTTAATTAATATGAGTGAAACTGCAAGGATGAAGTATAAAGGTACAGTGATTATAAAGTAACTCAATATTTTCATTACAATTACAATTACATGTACATAAATTAAAATTACAATAACAGTAAATTAAAATTCTTTAAATTCTTAATAAAATATATAAATTAAACTATTAATGTTAACATTCTATTTCAATGAAAAAGGACCTACTTGATATATGCAAATACAGATTTTGAAGAAGTAACTGGGTCTGAAGTAAATTTATAAAAATTATCTAACATAACAGAATTAAATTAAATGAGATTATGAAGGGATATTTATACAGTAAATGTATGGTACTCTGTCCACAGTGGCCGCAGATGGAGAATTGGGCAGTTCAAGGTTGCAGAGACGTTGTCTGACAAAGGCGGGTCATAGCAGAGATCAAAAGGATAGCCAAGCAGTTTATTCCTGTGTTTAGCAATCCTTTTGAGCTTTATTATGCCTGACTTGCAACACCATATACTGAAAACTTACAACTAATATCTTCTGATTAACAGCACAGCAATAAATCACAAAGTCTGCTAAATACATTTTGGATTTATCTTATTAAAAAAGACCATGTTGCTATGGCTATCTAGGATAGTTCATATTTAATGAAGGTCTGTATAATTCCTATTTCCTTCAATCCAATGAATTTAACAGAAAGTTTTCAAGTTCAGAATTTTAGTTATTAAGCTGAGTTATGATTTTAAATTAAATGAACAACTTAAGTCTAAACATAGTTTTATTCAAAATGACATCACTTTCAGTTGGCTATTAATCCCTGTAATGTACTCATTTGTTCATTAAAAAATGTAAATGATAAAAGTCTCATTATCACCACACAGTCACAAATTCATTAATACTCACTAATGGGGTACTAGTAAAAAAAAACATAAAAACAATTCAAACAGCAATTCAAACAAAATCACAGATGCACTAAAAATGACTAACTAGGGTACTAGTCGTAGAAACAACCCCAAAAGCAATTATGAGCACCAAGATAGGCTGAAGTCACATGTACCACGTGACTCACTAACTACCACTTGTACCAGTAATAAAAACTAACAGGTAGCAAAAATGAGTTTGAGATAGGACAATAGGATGTAGTAAACAAATGCAGTAAGGAGTCACTAACCGCTAGTAAAATACAGGGTCACTAAGGACAAATCTGTCTGTCTGTCTGTCTCTTTCTTTCTGTTTGTCTGTCTCTATATCTATGTATAGATATAAACTAGTTTTTACCACATCACCTTACTATGGTGTGTGTGTGTGTGTGTGTGTGTGTGTGTGTGTGTGGGTGGGTGTGTTTGTGTGAGTGTTTATTTATACCTCAAGCAAGAAGAAATACTAACAGTGTATAAAGAATAATGGATAAATTGAAACAAAAATCTAATTTAACATGCCTGTAGAAAACTGCTATATGAAAGTGACTTTTGTTTAGAACAGATATTAGCAGCATCTAAGGATTATAAAGTATTTAAAGGTATTCTACTACAAAGGATATTTAAAGTAGAATTCTACAATTACCAATACTGAAAGTGGAGTTGTGTTGGAGAGAGCATATGCTTGTTCTAATAGAAAGGATATTTAAAGTGTTGAAGAGAACAATTTTTTTCTACTAAATAGGGATATTTAAAGTGGAGTAATGTCCAGTAGATCAAGCTTGTTCTATACTGAAAATGATATTTAAAGTGGAGTTTTGAAGAGGAATACACATACTTATTCAACTAGAAAGGATTACTTCACAGTGGAGTGAACATGTGTTCTACTACAAAGGATATATAAAGTGAAGTTGTGTTAGAGAGTACACATGAAAAATAACTATCTATACAATTCTCAGAATTAACTTTCTCTGAGAAGAACAAATCTGCACTCAGCCAAGTTGAAGGTGTTTGTTGATTGCTGAATACGCATGTGATTGGCAACCAGCTTCAATTTGCCGAGTGTTGATCTCAACACTTATAATGTGAGGTCTGCAACCACCAATAAAAGTAAAGAAAAAATGGATAACCCTTAAATAGATGACACACTTATAGTTAGCAATGGTAGGATCTTGCACTGTTTGATGTTTTACAATAGGATGACTGATAGTAATTCACAAACAGATACTTATTTTTAATTTTAAATACATGTATTACTTGACCTGTTTTACAATAGTGTCACTGACAGGATTTCACAGATATGCATTTATAAATACATGTACTATGAATGCAAGACTTGAGAACCATTTATTTTACTAAAAAGACAACCTATGTTTTAAATATATATATATTATCTGCAACAAATGTGAGTTTGGGAATGCTGTCACAGTTATATAATACAAATTCCATACTGACTTCAAAACTGACAAATTAATGCCCTTTAAGACCATTAAAAAATGTGATAATTGGAATGAAAGCTATTCAGACTATATGGATATAGGGTCTGAAAGTTTTAAATTTATAGAAAAATTTGAGGACAAGCACTGTTGTGAATGGAAACCATGCCTTCAGAAGCTGGACCAACATTTTTTTTTTCTAATGACCAGATGTAGTTTGTTATGGATAGATAACAGTACCAATCCCTTTCTACTCAAAATGTTGAGAATCTGTTTCTCTAAATTCCAAAGAGTTTCACCTATCTTGCTCCTGAACACAGATCAAAATAAGAACCATCACTCTTTGCTTCCATTAGAAAATGGAGATGACTGTTTGCTGAGGATAACTGTTATAGAGATAAGTGTTGATAATCTATAATATATAATTGAAAAAAATTGATAGATGTAAGTGAGCATATTTTAGTGAATATTTTCACTAACAAATGAGTTATCAGTGTAGAAAAATGCAAATATTATTGCCTTTTCAGTCATTCTGTTATATTTTGCACATAACCCTTGTAAAGTAGCAGCTTTCAACTTAATTATATCATTAAAATTAGTCAATTAAAAATTATTTTATAAAGTTACTGTTTTTGTTTATCAGAATATGTGTGTGTGTGTGTGTGTGTGTGTGTGTGTGTGTGTGTGTGTGTGTGTGTGTGTGAGAGAGTGAGTGTATGCATGTAAATAAATTAGAAAAAATACAATCAGCACTCACCTAAAACAAACGACTCTTTCTTTGCTCCGTGAATTTCTTCATCATATTTGTCTAAGACTTCAGTTGGTTTTAGCTGGAAATAAAATAAATAAAATGCTACTATATTAGGTTTATTTTAACTGGTTTGTATGGATGAATTTCAAAATTTATACAATAGAGAGCTAATTTAAGTAAATGTACAAAATTATTGGTAAAATGAAGAATGGAGAAAAAAAAAACTTAACAAATAATTTGGAGATTGAAAATTTTTATATGAAGTCTGCAATTAAAGGCAAAATTTGAAAAGGAAAATGTGGGCAAATGATGAACATTGAAAATGAAACATGATTCTTGAAATTAAAAACCTGATGTATATTATAAAACTATGGGTATAAGATGAACATTAGTGAGTGATTATTTAAAACATAAAAACTTTTTGTAAATAACTAAATGTGGGCATAAGATGAACATTAAAGACTGATTTTAAAAAATATATAAATACTTGATGTATATAACTAACTGTGGGCATAAGATGAACATTAAAGAGTGATTCTTTAAATATAAATACTTGATGTATAGAACTAACTGTGGGCATAAGATGAACATTAAAGAGTGATTCTTTAAATATAAATACTTGATGTATAGAACTAAATGTGGGCATAAGATGAACAAACAAATGCATAGCTTGTGTCACAATCAGCAGAAGACTAAAATAGCTGGGATTTAGAAACAACAAAAACATGAATGAAAAGTAAATTTTTAATTTTATTTTTGAAAAGTTATTTATCATTCTTTTGTGACATTTAACTGCAAAGCCAACCCAACTTTTCACTCATAACTGATCTGAGTATTAAGTCAAGATTTTATAATTAAAAAACTTGTAAAATTTATATGAGTGAATATCAAAGTAAAACATTTTTTATAAAGATAAATAATAAAACATTTTAGAATAACTCAGTATCAACTATTGCTACATTCATGTTATAAACAAAGACAACAAAAGTGTCAAATTTAAATTTACTCTTACAAGAAGGCAGTAAACAAGTGAAGTCCATACTATATCATCAAATCAAATGAAATGACATTCACAAGTAGTAATTGTCAAATGCTTTCACAGTAATTGTATCTGTATATCAAATAAAAATTATTTTACAAAATTATTTTTTGAAAAAATTCTGGCTTACTTTTTATTAAGAACAAATACAAAGAATCAGTCTCAATGCCAAATTTAAAAATGGCTTTAATATATATATTTTGCATCTAAAATTTAATAAATTCTGAAGGCCTATTTAATTGATACATTCATGTTTTCTAGATTGCAATCAAACTGGAAATGTTCTTCGAAGTAATGCAAGCCAATAAAAAGTTGGTGTCTATTCAAGGAATACCTTCAAGTTTGCAAGTTTCTTGCTATGAACAATGGCTTAAGACTCCTAAACACTTTATGCAGTGATAGTTGAAAGAAAGACTGCCAAAAATTGTGCAGGACTTATTGACATTATCAGATGTGCCTTAATGGCGAAACATAAAGTGCAAAGTTCTACAATCAATGTCTCTGTAATGTCTTTACATGTGCATGGCCAACAAAATCTGCTGCTCATGCAAACACTTCTAAGAATGCAGGTGGGGTCAAGAACCAGAAATAAATAACAACATACCATTCCATACTCATCAAATTGGGGTTCATCATATGGCTTGTAATCTGGTTTCTTCTTTTTGTTCTCAACATTCTTTTCTGCTCTTTCATCATCAACAATGTTGACATTGATTAAAACATCATCCTCTTCTTCATCCAATACACCTGTAAATAAGAATTTATTTACTAAGTAATAAAGTGATTTTAACTAGGCCTATAATCAATGAGACATTGGCACAGAATGATTTTAACCTTGATCACTATGAGATACCAGACCTGCCTACCTTCCGTTTTTAGCGGAAGAATCTCCTGGTCTTACCTCTAAACTCTCGCTCTTCCGCTCACAGAAGCGATTTTCCACTTTCAATTTCTCTATCAGTTATGACAGGATGAAAAACCTGCTTGTTTCATATAAATAATCATCTGCTCTGTGTTAGCCAGCCAGCTAAGAGCTCTTCAACATATGAGTCCTATTTTAACACTTCCAGAATCTTATTTGTCGGTCGTTATTAATTTTAGTTGACAAAACATAATTTCGCTCACGAAATGAACATTTTCTTTAAATATTTTTTATGTTTAGAAGTCAGAGCTTGATGGGATAAGCACAACTCGGTGCATAACGTTTCTACTGCCCATTCGATTGATAGATGAAGTTCGCATTTTCAAAGTGGCAGCCAGGTAGCGATAGTACATACACTACCATGTGTCATTTTGACAATTACGAAATATTTACTTTAATAAATAATATCCAGCTTACATGTAAGACACAATATAAGCAATATTCTTCAGAAATTATTGGTCCAAAACGAGCTCCTTGACAAATTGTATTGCAATGCTTGAATAAGAAAAAGATTGGCCTCTTGAAATAACAATATGTTTGAACTGCATAGAGGTTAAAATAATCAATTTTCTGGAATCCATTGTAATTATTCTAATATAATATGTAAGGTTTCAAAATTTATTCTTTAAAAAAGTCATTGGCAATAAAGGAATGATCCCGAGTCAAATTTGTTCTGATTGTAATTTTTGGAATCAGAACATTTACATGAATTTTTAATTTTAATCATTTCTATTAAAAAAAATTAGAAATATAATAAAAGTATATATATGTGTGTGTGTGTGTGTGTGTGTGTGTGTGTGTGTGTGTGTGTGTTTGTAAATTAGCAGTTGATATTTTGTGATTACACAGTGCACACATTATAATGATTAAGAAAAGTCTTGTAATAAAATTCACATGTATAATAGAATTTAAGAAGCATAATAATAAATACACATAAAGGTGTCTTGACCATCTACTTCTCAACTGGGATCCCTTGAAGGATTTTTTCAAGGAAGAGGTGGACAAGGAGAAATATGTCAGCGCCTATGCAAAAAGCAAGTGTGAAGCTATTTTCAAATTTGTGCGCTCACTTACAAACCAACTCTATTCACTTTTCCTGCACTTTGCTGTCAAGCTCTTCGATCCATTGCTGCTCTCTTCTCAGGCAGAAGATCCATGCATCCACCTATTGAGATGTGGGATTGTGAAGCTACTCAAAAGCATCTTGTGTAAATTTGTCAAGCCCCATTCAATGATAGTGAAGGAGCAGGGAAAACTGAGGGAGATGTGGGATTGTGAAGCTACTCAAAAGCATCTTGTGTAAATTTGTCAAGCCCCAGTCAATGGTAGTGAAGGAGCAGGGAAAACTGAGGGAGATGTGGGATTGTTAAGCTACTCAAAAGCATCTTGTGTAAATTTGTTAAGCCCCAGTCAATGGTAGTGAAGGAGCAGAGAAAACTGAGGGAGATGTGGGATTGTGAACTACTCAAAAGCATCTTGTGTAAATTTGTTAAGCCCCAGTCAATGATAGTGAAGGAGCAGGGAAAACTGAGGGAGATGTGGGATTGTGAAGCTACTCAAAAGCATCTTGTGTAAATTTGTTAAGCCCCGGTCAATGGTAGTGAAGGAGCAGGGAAAACTGAGGGAGCTGCAAACCCGTTCAAACCAAAAGGACAGCATAGATCTTGGCATTGGAGAGGAAGCACAGGAATTTATTTCAAAGCCAAAAGAAAATCACTCATGCGGCTCCAGGATTGAAGAGTTCTACCCTGGAGTAAGAAAACTGTATGTGGTGCTTGTGAAATACCTGAAATACCAGAAACCAATGCAAGCGCTACTTCTATCATCAGCAGCCTGACTTTCTCAGCCTGGTTGAGGTTGCTGACACTGATCTGCAAACAAATGTTACATTCAGTCAGCATAGAGGCATTGTCAGGAGGTTTCCAATTCTTCTTCCTTCTGATGTTTCAATCGACCAACTGTCAGAATCTTTTAGTCTCTTTCAGACAACTGATTTCAGTGGATAGAAGGCAGACAGAGACGATGCCACCTGGGCAAACATTGGGAAGAAGCCAGACTTCACAGTCTTGACAATGGCAATGAGAGGCATTCTGAGTGTACGCCACAGTTCTGCAAACTGTGAGAGGATCTTCTCATATGTAAAAAAAACAAGACTGACCAGCGACCTTCTTTGAATCACAAAAACACTTGAATGTCTCCTTTTACTAAAAGGTAAAGACTCTGTTCCAGCTGTAGAGAAGATGGAAAAGAGGGCATTGCAGAACTTAAACTCTGCATATGCCAACAGCCTGAAGAACTAAAGAATTACCATAACAACATTGTGTGAATAATGTATAGTTTTGTTTTCATGTAAAGTATGTCACTTTATTTGTATTTATATTGTTAAACTTGGCTGGATGTACATATCTTCTTGTAGGTATAAGGACAATAAACTTTCCTGTATTCCTGTAAAAGTGAAAATCATGATACAGTACTTAAATGGCTCATTATTCTGAAGAGCCTTCTTCAAATGAAGTCTACAGAAATACCCTGGCCAATGTATTTCTAAATAAACTTCTAACACTTGGTATGCATGACAAAAATTAGTCTAATATATAAAACATTGGAACGGAGACTAGACAAAAAAGTAGACAAATCATAAACAAATGTGCTTTACATAAATCACAAATTATTGGTAAGTTCATTTACAAAACTTAACATTATTTGTTATTATATTGCATTTATTTTAAATTATTGGTATTTGTATTAAAAATGTCAGATTCCATGTAGAATCTTCTGCTGTTGGATCAATGATGTATGATCTGCTGAGGAAGAGGGTAGGCAGGTCTGAGATACTGACAAAAAGTGATTTTAACTATAATCTCTACAAGACACTGAAATAAAGTGATTTTAATCATGATCTCTGAGACAAAGACACAGCAATTTTAATCAGGATCTCTATTAGACACTAACAGAAAGTGATTGTAACCATATTTCTAAGAGACAATGATATGAAGTAATTTTAACTATGATCGTTGTGAGACATTAAGAGCAGTCATATTTTCAAAGAGGTTTGTTGCTTATTTGTCTGAAGAAACAAGTCTAGAAGTCACACAAAATGTTCTACTGAACTCAGTTTTCCAGACAATTATTGAAATAGTGAACTCTCGTATAGGAACTGAAGGTATATTGGAATCCTTATCATTTTGACTTCTTGGAGCTGAGAGGAAAAGAACAAACTATTCCAGTTGCTTCTTTCATGAAGGAATATTTCATTAATGGATACACATTTCCAAATTAAGGTGATAGTACTGATATGTATAATATACTAAAATACTGAATTTGTGGTTTGTAATTCAATAGTAATATACATTTTACTCCAAGATTTCCTCACGGGAAATGAAGTGCAATCTGTGTTACTTGTTTAAAAGAAGTGGCTAGAAACTGATTATAATTCTTACATATGTATGATTTGGCCAAATAAGGGGAAACAGACTTTTCTTCCACTGGAGCCATACATATTTTCCCTAGTGGTTGAATAGCAATTCATTTTGAAGTGTGTGAGATGCTCATGAGGCTAAAAGCAATCTAAGAGGTTAAGAAATAAAACATTAAGAATTAAAACATTTAAATTTGAAAACAAACCTTTATCTTTCAAAGTGAGAATAACCTTTTCATTCTCCCTGAACTTTTCCAAACTGTGCTCGACTTTTAATCCACTTAAATCTTGGGGTGTATATTTGGACTGCACAAAAAAAACCAATCAGCTCATAAAATATTTTATAATTTAGAGATTGGTGTGTAAAGAAAATAAATAAAGAGTATATTTTAGCTCCACAAAGGAAATAAATAAAGAGTTCCAAATAAATAATTAATTCAACAAAAAAAACTAATAAATCAGCTGTAAACATGTGTGGTGCTTTGTGCTTAGAGCTCTGTTGCTTTTGCATCCTATATAATATAGCTTGGTTTAGATGAATCATTTGGTCAATAACAGGTGAAATAGTTTGGTTGGAATCCAATTTGTTGTGATGGCAGGATTCCTGTTCTGTCACAGTAGTGCATGAGGGTTTGTTTCGTGACCATTTCAAGTTGTAGGCCTAAATACTGATAGGCCTAATCTTCCTTGATTTTTGTAGTGACCTAATTCAACATCGATTTATGAATGAACGAAGTCACATCAAACACCTATAAAATTAAAGTGAAATAATAACACTTCCAAGTATGTAATTCATCTATCTTATCTTCATAAAACTTAGTATGTTTTCTAAATGTTGATTCACTCAATTGCAACATGACTGTTCGTTCCCATAACAGGCATGTGATGACAGATCCACTATAATAAAATGATGGAAACAAACTGATAATCATATTACACTACATAATTAAACTATTACCCCCTTTTAAGAATAGCAATTAAAGTACTTATCTAAATCAATAATGCATCATTAAATTTAGTGTAAACTTCGCAATTTCACTTCGGAATTTGCCTAAGGAAGTGCACTCGATACACATGGTGGAAGCCATTGTTGTAAGACTGATCGTATTTAGTTTGCCATATTTGACTGGATTGCATGTGTCCCACAGGTCATGAAATACATTTAACCCCATACCTCATTCGAAAGGGTATGGAAAATCCTTTCATTCAAGCCTAGTAATAGTGTACTTTTGACTATTTTTTTTTATGATGAAAGTTGCAGATTTCTTGCCGAGGTTTGCTTTAAAACTAATTTTTAAAATGTACACAGGAAATAAAACACACCAGACTTCATAGCAATAGATGCAGCATTTAATTATCTTCATTTTGATACTGAATATATGTGTAGTGTGTTTGAGGGATTTATGCCAAGGTAAGAAACACGGTATATCAAAACGCGCATTCTGTTACGTCATGTAAATCAGCTGGACAAAACTTGATGCGGGTGAAAAATTAGTCAACTTTATTCAATCACCTTAGTTTCCACATACAAGCAAGACACAAAAATTTACAATCATAAGAAATAGAAATAGTAAGCTTGATTTTGAATGTTTGTTTGAATAAAATGATACTTTGGTTGTTGAGAAATCAGTGAATGAAAAGTAATGAAAATGTGCACTTTTACAAAAGTATTGTTACTGGCGGGCTACTGTGCTGCTACCTATTTTAATGTATAAGTAGGCATGCCAATCTAGTAAAATTAGAGACTTATCTTTGATTGTGTAATTAACTGTGAATGCCAAGATCAATATTATAAGAGATTATGTTACAGTGTAAGTTAAGAGTGAATGCCAAGAACAACAAACAATAAATATAACTAACCTTTGCTTTCACTCCCTGAAACTCCTGCTCTACCAAACTGCCAATGCCAAATTCTTCATCCATCTCTTCCAAAAGTTTAGCCTAGAAATTTTTTTTTAAATATTTGTTTGGTAAAATGAATAACTCAAAAATCTTTTAAAATGCATCTAACAATAATGTCAACATCTTATTTTCACATTACTGGAGTGATAAATAAAAACGAATAAACATCTTCAATGTATTTGTATACTAAGATTGCACTTTATTATTTTCTCACTGTTGAGAAAGAAATTATTCTGATTCAGGTTATCTGATTTTAATTCAACCAGAAATAAAATTGAAGGTATTTGTAATTTTTTAAAATGAGTCCATGAACTAATAATTAGTATAATGCTTTATAGTGAAAGTGTTTACAAAGCAAAAACATTTAAGAAAATTTGAAAGCACATATTCAAAAACACATGAATTAAGGTTCTGAACATAACTATGTCTGTCCTGATTTATCAGAAAATGGCATCCTTAAACAATCATGCAAACGTTCAATAGGAAATATTTTCGCAAAGTTGAAAAATCACACCCACTTCAGAACACATCCATCTTCTTAAATATAATCTTATAACCTTCTCAAACAAACAGCATACAGTCTGCAATATACTGATCACACAAAGAAAACATTAGGGCTCTATCATGAATAATTATCAATATATTTGAGACCAAAAATTGTAAATCTGCAAAAATGTTTGTGATGAAAGTCAATTTTCAAAACATATTTCAAAAAGTATAAAGAATACAAGCTTTCAATTTGTAAACACTAATCTGCATACTACACAGATACATCCCAATTTTTTTCATCAGATTGGAACACCTGGTTTTTTATAATTTTTTTTTTTAGTGTCCAGAGGCAATTTCTTGCAAGGGAAGAAAAAAGGTGTGAAAATGAAGAAAACATTTTGGAAGATATTTTCCACTTTTACATTTTAAAAAAAATCATTTGTAGAATAATTACATTGCACACTCTTTTCCTGCTAGAGGGCAATGATGAAGCCTCAAAACCTATATGTTTCATCCCAAAATACAATTCTTTGATATTTCCTGATAGTTTAATGTCTTATTATTCAATATTACTTTTCTGTCAGTGTCATTAAAAAAATGTTTTTTTTCATAGCATCACAGTACGATTCATCTGCAACAATAAAATTCCAGAAGTTATTTCTTTTTACATGTACAAAGAATTACATGTACACATGATTGTATTGAAAAACAGGACTATTAATTATTATTATAATATATAGTATTATTATTAAAAAGATGAAATTGCACAGCCTGCTTAAATTAATATATATATTATTATATATATTAATTAATATGAATACATGAGTCTGTTATATACTACTAAAAATATAACTAAACCACACCATGACATCACACATTATGCCACCACTTTTCTCCATTTTCTGGGTATTTTCACTCTTGTCTCTTTTCACTCTTTTCCCCTCCCCCCAGATCAGATCACTTTTCTTTTCCTTGTTTCTATAAGTCTTTTGGGCCAAAGAACTCTTATACTTCTCTATTCCATACTATGGACTGAAAATCAATCATTGATGATCGACAGAAATATTTATTAAAATGCTTCCTGTAATCTAAAAAATCCACTTATGATATCAGTCATTTAAAAAAAAAAATATGATTATTGGTTTATGCTCAAAACTAAGAAATACAGAAATTATTTTGAAGGGAAAAAATGTTATTTGATGATAACAAGGTCAGTTTCCTGCCCCAAAGCCATCTTACCAGTATATTTTATACTCATTCATTCGCTTTACCTTGCCATGGCTTCAATTTATGAAACTGACAGTGATTGTATATTAACAGATATCAGCTTTGATGATAGTGAGGATGAAGTGTGGAAGCCAGAAGACAAGTATGCATCAAGCAATGATGAATTTACCAGAAATTCATTAACCCTGTTCAGATATGGAGCTCTATTGCATACATGCAGTTTTCTTAACAAAAAGCATAATAAAAATCTAGAGGTATATTCATATGAAAATATTTATCAACGAAAAGTGTCCTTTGCTTTATATGTTTAGAATGTGTGCCTATTTTTCAAATAATATTTACAAGCAGCTAGTTCAAAGGTTTTTTGAAAACTGGGAAAATGTTCTTTCTGTACCATCTAAACTTAAATATACTGGACCATTCTGTGATAAGTATGGTATTAGTCATGACTCGCTTTTGAATGCTTGTTATTCTTTAATAACTGTTGAAGTTTCTAATGGTCTTTGTTTAGAACTTGAAAGTTTTGCTAAGAAATTAAGTCTGAAAGATCATATGCTTGTACAACTTTGTCCATCATTCAAAATATGCATATATTTGAAATACAGAATAAGTAAAATGCACAAGTACTACAATACTCTTCTTCCTTGAGCTCTGTCAGTTGGTAAAATGACTTAGATTTATTTTTGAATGAAAGTTTCATCAAAGAGCTTAAATAAAGCTAAGACTAGCAATTACTCTAATAGAGGCAGTTGACAGGATTGTGAAGTTTTAAAACAACAGCTAGACTCAGCAAAACACAAAAAATTGCTGCATATAAGAAAAACAGTAGCATGTATGCAGGAATCTAAAACCAAAAGAAGTAAGACTGAGATAGTTGAAACTGAGCTGCTATCTCTAATGGAAGCTAGTATTAAAAGAAAAGTTGACTCAGAACAAAAGATTCATTTGCTTGTCTGAAAAGATAGAAGAACTCTCAACAAACCTTTCATTTTGCCAGACAAAAAAAAAAATTAGCTTAACAAAGAGCTAGCAGGTGTAAGTGAGAAATTTAAAAGAAAATAAGGAATAGTGCCGCTATCTGTCAACAGAAATATAAACAGATCAAAAGAAGCATTAAAATTCAAAAAGCTTTTAGAGTAAAGACTTTAAATGCAGGACACTCAGCTGACAAAGTTGAGATTGGTTAAGTAATCTCATAACTCTAAGCCTATCTCTAAATAAAAGGCTCTAGCCCACAGTCAATTATAATAAAGATTTTCTGACCATATTCTATCAACACTTTGAACTGGAATAAGTCCTCCATACATCAATAACATAAAAAAAATCAATAAACATTAAATAAAATACAACATTGTGTTAGATAAAGAAATTATTTTTAATTTGATGTAAGTTGCATCAACAAATTAAAGTCTCACATGTTGCTACAGAAAATCATGTTTGTGCACTAAATGCTACTTACTCCTGCAAAAAAGCGATGTTAAGACTACCTAACATTTTAAAAAGATTAGTTAAATAAAATAATATTTATTTTGATGTAAAACTGGTTTTTAAAGTAAAATGTGTTTTTAAAAATATTTTAAAATTTTGACACTGTACATCCATAATCGATTTTTCTATGTTCCCATTTGAAGAGAATCAAGTCCCATAACTCTTAACAGTTAAGGTTAAGTGTTCAACTTGAGACAATATAAAGATTGCAGATTAAGTGGAGGGTAAAATCTGATAAAAAAGATTGATGTCATTAGGAACATATATCTTGTGAATGCTGACATTTTGTTTTATATTAAAAATATACAGTACAATCAATAATAATCTCACACATGTACAAATATCACTGTTAATCAAAAGAAATCACTGACAATTATTTACTTTACACAAATAATTAAAAACATGCTGCTTTTTCTAAATTCAACAGATCATGTTTTTCTGATAATTATAATAAAATCAAAGCCAAACAATCTTTGTTTTTTATTTAGACTAAATGTTATAAGATTTGGT
Source organism: Sinotaia quadrata (assembly GCA_028829895.1). Lineage (NCBI taxonomy): Eukaryota > Metazoa > Mollusca > Gastropoda > Architaenioglossa > Viviparidae > Sinotaia > Sinotaia quadrata. The sequence goes on along the minus strand of CM054177.1, from coordinate 33,402,352 downwards.
ATAAAATCAAGAGGCACCATATCAAGCAACATTTCAGAGCTCCAGTTCCAATGAAAAAAGTGGCATTCAAATAATTAAGAAAATATCAAATTTGTCTATAAAATGTAAATATTATATTTACAAAACAGTATCTATCCTCTTTTAAATTCACAATATTACAAATGTTTGGGGTTATTTTATAATGTATAAGATATATAAATTTATTTTAATATTTGTTGAAATTAATTAAAAGGAATTTTTAAAAAGTGGGGAGGGCCTGAGAAGGGTAAGCAATTGTTATTGTTCTTGTTTCTGTTTGGTTACAAAATTTTCTTAGTGACTGTAGGTAAATAGGATCAAAAGTCTAAGAAAAAGTCTTTGCTACTAGTACTACTTATTGTGTTGCATAAAAGAGCTATCTTTAATTGTTTTAAAGTGCTATCTTTAATTGTTTTAACTGTATTAATTCACTAATCCTTGAAGTGGAATGAGTTACTTCCCTTGAATCTGTGCAGCACTATAGTAAATCAACTTTCAATTTTCTCTATTTTGTTCAATAAATGATATTTTTAAAAATAAAATGGATTTGAAAGTGTTACCAATATTATTATTATTTTCAGTAATATTTTAAAGCCTAAATGAACTTTTATTCTGGATGAAGAATTAAATTTTTAATTCTTTTACTGTACTGGTCAATGTCTCTATGATGTTATGAAAATCATTATCAAAAAACTTCTTTTGAAATGTTAGCTGAGATAAAATTGGATATTTTTGGTGCTAAAATATATTCAAAAATATAGGCAATTACAGTGGAACTTCCCATTTATGATTTAGAAAAAGTCATGAATATCAGGTCTTAAAATAGAGGTGTTTAAATAGAGGAAACATAATTTATAATCGAGACAATAGTTTTAAGTCATGAAAAATTATTCTTGTTTAATTTATTTGTCTTTTTATTCAAGATGAACAGAATGCAATAGTTCATTAGACACAAAGCTTTCAAATGTACTGAACTTGAAAGTTTTAAAGCCATAGTTTAACAAATTGAATTATGAAATTATCAAATGGTTTTCTCAGACTTTAAAAAGAAAAACAAAAACAAAAGTATGATAGCTTCTTTTAATGACAAAACTGATCCATCCATGGTTTTTAGAGCTATTTTTTAAAAAAAGGATTGACTAACCTAATAGAAATTATATAGTTTACATGAACACAGAAACTTGCCTTTGAAATAGGATAGAGAGAGCATTTTCATTATTTGGTACTAGTAAATTATTGAAAGAGTTACAAGGATAATGAAGTGTCTGATAAAGCAGTGCTATTAGATTACCCACTCAAAAACCAACCCCATATAGAACAATATGGAACAGGTGTGTGGAGGGCCTTTTTTCTCAAATACAAAAGTACTTACTCTTTTCTCAGCAAGCTGCTTCTCTTTTGACTGTATACGATTTTTCTTGACCCAAGCTGATGCACTTTCATCTTCTGAGTCAGTATCTCCAAGTCCTTTGACCACCCTAAGAAAAAAATGAAAAGAATTGCAAACTGAAGTACATGTAGTATGTCTTTTGAGTCAATGTGACTCGTAAAACATAGGTCAAAGTACTGCCAATTGATGTCAGTTATTAAGTTAACAGAGCCATAAAACATATACAGGTAAGTCTATGCAACTGAAGGCAGCATGTCTTTAAATCATAAAACAGGTAACAAAATTTGAAAGTGAAGTCAATGTGTCTTAAGTCATTTAATCCATAAAACAGATAAAAAATTGCAAAGTGAGTCATTGTGTCTTCGAGTCACCTCACCCATAAAACAGGTTAAAGACTGTGCAAACTAAGTCTGAATATTTTAATAATTTGACCCATAAAACAGGTAAAAAGACCTATAAAATAGGTAAAAAGATTGTGAAAACTGGTTAGTGTGTCGTAAACTCATTTGACCTACAAAATAGGTAGTCTGTGCAAACTGACACAGGGTTGGATAACAAAATGAAAACAAATCATGACTTATTTCTGTTTTATTTGAAGACTAAAACAATAGTTAATTTTCCTAAGTATTGAGCACAGACTTTGCCAGGTGATATTTGGGAGCAATTTTTATCTATGTTCAAGAATAAATAAATAAAATATTTCAACTTAAAGCAAATGTCAAGAACACCTGGCATATCATGTACATCATTGTGTGTTATTACTCTAGTGTCTCTTTTTCATCATATAATCACATTTATGGTGTTAATACCATGAAAAATGATTGGTTTCAAGCAAGCTAAATCACCATATAATACAAGCCCTCAACAACATCCCATTTGGTGTTCCTCTTTAACTGAGGGTGGCACTGTGGTTTACCATTTTGTCTTTTTGTTAATTGCAAAGCTTCCAGTTCCATATTTTAAAAACAAAACCCTTCTACCTCACTCCTTCCCTTAAATAAACAATTTTATCTCACATTAAAGTACAAGTCAAGTGAGGGAACATGAACTTTTTATTAGGAGCTATATTCAAGTTTGAAACTACTGATGAATGAGCCATATATCACATTATTTTTAAGTTGGGGTCCAGTGAGGGAACAAAAACTTATTAGGAGTTATATATCACAAGATGGGGTCTACTGAGGGCATACAAAATGTTATTAGGAGTAACAAATGTATACAGGAGACAAAACAAATTCATTTCTTTTATCTTGACTACCCAATACCCATCTTCTAATATAGCATTCTCCTTTTAGACAAGAAATATAAATAACTTTCTTCTATTAGGACAAGAAATATAAATAGCATTCTTCTGTTAGGACAAGAAATATAAATAGTATTTTTCTCCTAGAACAAGAAATATAAATAGTATTTTTCTGTTAGGACAAGAAATATAAATAGTATTTTTCTGTTAGGACAAGAAATAAAATAGTATTTTTCTGTTAGGACAAGAAATATAAATAGCAATTAGTATTTTTCTGTTAGGACAAGAAATATAAATAGCATTCTTCTGTTAGGACAAGAAATTATAAATAGTATTTTTCTGTTAGGACAAGAAATATAAATAGCATTCTTCTGTTAGGACAAGAAATATATCAATGGCTAATGAAAATGTGGCAGGATCCAAGACACTCATTTCTTAATATGTATTTGTAATGGCAAGATTTTCCTTGAAAAACTAATCTCACACACACTACAAAAGTTTTGGTCAGACACATGAGACAGCAATTAACAATGGACAATATTAATGCTATTAAAAATATATTTGATAAATAAAAACAAATTTGAAATCAAAGAAATTCATTTTTTCAGAATAAACTGATTAACCTACATTTTTAGTAGTTTAAAAACATACTGTAAACAAAACTGACTTACCTTTGAGCAACCTAATATTTTATTACAACAAAAACTCACTTAAGTTTGCTTTGAATTTCTCTTTTTTCTTTCAGAACTTTCATCTTTTCTCGAATTTTCTCTGAACGCTTTTTTTCCCCAATATTAACTGCTGGCACATGGACATCATTATTTTCTGTTTTTTTAGAACCATCCTCTGTAAAACAAAATATAAATATATACACACAAAAATTAGTAATACCAATGCACACAGCAAGACTAAAGGAACAAGAAGTTACTGTTGGCTAATAAATCTGATGCGACAACAGGGTATCATTATAATTAAGTATTACATTAATTTGCCTATGCTTCTTTCTAAAAATGTATTTAATAATGCTTTCATTAAATCAAATTTTTTTTTAAATACTGCTACTGATATTGATAAGTATTTAAATTGTATCAAGCAAAAAGAATTTAATGAAAAGTAATATAAACTGTATGTATGGTTACAAAGTATGCACAGTTTCCACTAGAAATTTAATTTGCCAGAAATTTTGTCATTTTTATCACACACACATGTATGTGTGTGTGTGTGTGTGTGTGTGTGTGTGTGTGTGTGTGTGTGTGCGCGCGCGCGCGCGCATATCCATACACACACTATATTTAATTTGATTTGACAACCAAAGTTTGGAAATAAATTCTATAAGAAAATGTAAATTTGTTTATTTTAAACAAATTTTATTTTAGTGCTTTCTTTTTAAAAAATAGATTTGTTATGAGAATTCTTTAATATGGATGGGTATTTTTTTTTTTTACACATTTTAATTTACACAAGGTAACTAAATCACAAGCAATGCAAAATTTTAATGTATAAAAGTTTTACTTTTAGAATTTCTTTCCTTTTTTAATCATATAATTTATAAATTAACAGACTAGATACTTGTAAAGATTTAATTTTGGGACTTTAGTTCACATTGTGTCACAATGTTGGTTTTGTCACAAGTGTAGTGATTCAGTACAGTTTATAAAGAAAATCACTCCAAATATTTTAATATTTTTAAAGTCCCTATGCCTTCTTTATTTTCATAATTAAAATAATATATTTCACTCAGAATTCTGTGTATAAAGTATAAAGTTTCAATATTTGTGAGATTTGCTGTATAAGCATTAACAAAGATGTCAAATGTTGAAATCTTACTAGCCTCTTGCTGGCACTCATGACTGGCTATATGATGACATTAATTACTTTAAACATGCAGTTGTAAACTTACAAAGTTAACAATGTCAAATCATGCTAATCAGAAGACTAAGTGGTTCTGGAAATGGGACTATTGTTATTGGGCCAGCAAAGGTAGGTTGGGAGGTGCGGGGAAATTCATAAATAGTATTAGCTCTAGGTGAATTTGACTGGATCAAGGGTGAGTAGAGATGTGTGATTCCAAGAGGGAATAAAAGGAATAGAGAATTTTATCATATACTCTTTTCCAACCGTCTCTTTTGGGCAAGCATTAGGTCTCTCCCTATTTGGGTTGTACACGGAACAGTAAAGCCTGGCTAGATGAGGTAAAGGAGGTTTGTATTGTGTGAATGGTTTTATTAGGATGCTACATTTTGTTTTGAACATGTTAACAAATCTGCCTACGCTCCTCAGCAGACCGTAAGATCAATGATCCAAAACCGGAAGATTTTGTTTATTTTTTTTAGTCTAGTCTCCATTGAATGTCAGCACAAGCCAAAGGTAAATTGTTTGAAAGTTATCAAACAGCACATAGCTGCCTCAGCCCTTGTGATTTGTAGCTAAAGTTCATCTTTTTAGAATCCTTTGACTGGTAAAAGGCAGTAAGCTGCCTTTCTCCCTTGCATGAAGTTGCGTTGCTTTTATGCAATGCGGTTTCAAGATGTCTATTGACATCGTGCAGTCCACCATGTGCAATTTTAAACTCTAATGCATGCTGTGCAGAAAACAAAGGTTTCCCCTTTTCTGCAGATAATTACACTTTCTGTGATAGTCTGATCAGTACTTTTGTTATAGCACTTTTTTTTCACTTGTGGCTTATTCTTTTCAACTTGATTTTCTTCTGAGAGCCTCTCTAATTCTTTTTCTCATTCTCAAGAGTATCACACTCTGCATCCACCATCTTTTATTCTACAAAATGCTGATTTATGGACATTTTGTAGGAGCTAAGTTTAAAACATCTTCTGAACATTGAGTGCATTTCGATATATACAATTGGTCAACTGGAGAATCAAACTACCAATGATTATTTTAGTATCTTTGGCTGGCAGTTTGTTATAGGGTGGCTGGAGCCTGCTAGTATTTTATATAACGACTATCATTGACTAAAGCAGGCAGCAGGCCCACACAGAGTGGGTGATTGTATATGAGGCAAGCAGGATTTTTGTCTTGTCATAACTGATTATTGAAAATGATACTGAAAGCGGAAAATCAAGTTTGTAAGTGGAAAAGCAGGAGATTAGAAGTAAGACCAGGAGATTCTTCTGCTAAAAATGGAAGGTAGACAGGTCTACGTTAACCTTTATTTCTTTCAGAGGCCTATGCCAAACTTGGTACTTATTAATGGAGTAATTGGCAGGATACTTGGACTCTGCAATTACTTGTGTTTCAGGGATTTTGGTTTCATCTTTGATTTCAATGTGGGCTTTGAATGCCTGTTCCTGGTGGATGACATGTCTTATTGAGAGTTTATCAGTGTGCTGTATTTCACACCATTGCATTAAGATAAGTTGTGATCGCGAGTGTGACTACAGTGTGGCTTGAACTTCCTCTGTTTGGCATTATGATGAAAACTAAGACACGATATACTACTTATTCTTTCTAAATGTTGTCAACTTTTCTTTTATTAAAATTCTTGTTATTAACTGTTCAATCTCGCATATTTGTTAGTGAAATGTAATTTCTTTCATTTGTTATTGTAATCTTAAATGATAATCTAATGATTACATCTTGTTCTCTGTTCGTCTATTTATATTTGTTGTACATCTATTTCATAAAACCTATTCTCAGCTTAATACCTGAGTGGGGGCTGAGAGTCAACTTGGTAGAATACCAGTATATTGGCGTAACAGTTGCAGATATGAATATATAACCAGTGGCCCATACTCTGCATCAGCACTTGTAGATGTTTTGTATCAACATTATTACCAAAATTTGATATAATTCATTATTACAAAGTCACCCCAGAGTACAGCAGTGGCAATTTGTCTTTTATATCTACTTTCTTTGGAAATGAAGAATCTCCTTATGCCCAGTGTGTGATGTGCCCAAAAGTACTATCAAATAGTTCTCTAGTTCCTGGTTCCTGCCAAGCTTTAAGAAAACACATTTCAAATGGTACACTTGCCCAGAGATTTATACATACATATATATATATATTATTATTATTTGTATTAGTAAAAATGTGTCTGAAAAATCAATGTCTGTACTAGTACTAGTACTAGTACCTGTACAAGTATTGTGATTGCAAGATCACTGCAGACACTAGTATCTGTATTAGTACTGAGGTGTTAACATACATGACTGATGAGCACAATATACAAAAACTTCCCTACATCATAAATTTTAAAATTATTTAGAATATTTTTATTCAACGAATGGTTGCAAACATTTAATACCAAAAGTGTTTATGATTAATTTAACATTTATTATCATTTAGTCATTACTGTTGGGTTATTTTGTTTTAAAAATAATGTCTGTACTTACCGTTAGTAACACTTGAGCTGCTAGTACCAACTTCAAGTGGCTTCAAACCCAGTTTTGCCCGGAGCTTACTGAAAATAGAAACAGAAATGTAATGTTTACAAGAAAAAAAATTTATTGAGCAATGTTTTATTGAAAGAAATTTCCCCAAAAGTAATTATTAAAACTGACATTCTGTAAATTAATGACATAATATTACATTCATGTCTGTTGGATCTGTAAATCTATTTTAAAGTCAAATGTACCTCTTTGATATACATTTCAATTAGAATTTTTTTGTTAACTTTTGCACTAAATTGAGTTATTTCCTTTTTTCTAACTTGTAATTCTAAATCTCTCATATTCATTATACCAGGGGTGACAAATCCTGAACATAAGATTATCACATTAACATATAAATATTTCAGAAAACATTCAAAGAACATTTTAATAATTATTCTATATATTCTTAAGCTCTCTTGGGGGCATGTGTTTATATTTAGTGAATATCATTGATCAGTTTGCTTTGGATGAATTGCACTTTTTCATATACAAGTCTCTTTCAGTCATTTGCATATATTCATAACAAGCCATGATTATTATAGACTATTACCATGTAAAAGAGTGCATGAAGTTTGTCTAGCCTCCATTATATATAGGAACAAGCATTTGATATACAACAGGACAAGGTTTACACTGAAAACTCTAAACTACTTTTTAAATTTTTGTAGCAAGGTTAATAACAGCTTATCACATATTATTCAACAGCACATAATAGCATCATTTACTGTAACAACACAATCCCAATTGAGAAAGTCTCTGTGAATGGTTAAACATTTTGACTTAAAAATTAATATAGAACATGACAGTTCTTGAAACAACCTTACAAGACAGTAAAAACTGGGAGAGTAAATAAGAAACAAAACAATATAACAACTTTCCAGATATATATTTAGGTACACGATTTTAGTTGCAGCGAATATCTTGAACACTTTAAATAGCCACGTAATGACTAGCGTCTTAAAATGAGACCTTTTCAACATAAAAAAATGTAAATTTGAATGCTAAATTTACCTGCATTTGCACAACTATCAAGTATATTAATTATTAACATATAATAATTAATAAATTAAAACATAATAATTATAATAATTCATCAATTAAAACATAATTAAATCACATCACTTTTATCATCTAGCCATGTAGTACTTCTTTTCAGACTAAACATATATTTTAAATTAATTAATTTCCTACTCAAAAATTGATAATTTAAGTTTTTATTACACTATATACAACCTACCATTTGACAATCTCAGGCATAAGCTCAATCTATCATGTTTTTTAAAAATATCCCACCCAAAATACAATATTCTAATTATACAAGCTCAAAGGTTAGAGAGTTATCTATTTACTTTAGAAAAAATGTTGATTAATTAATTAAAAAATAAAAATATGTTATCCAAATTATTATTAGGAAAACATTATTTCATAGAATAAGCATACTTAGTTTCTTCAATACTAAGGGTCAAATGCTCTTTTCCTGTATCAAGGTTATCTGCAATAGAAAAAAATAAAAAATATAAATGAGTTATTACAGAAACAGTATTAATGTATATTATTATTAATATTATTATGGTGATCAACCCTCGAAAATCACACTTGCAATTTGTAGTGGAAAAATGTCATTTGCAAAAGCTCAGAAAATAAGTAGGCTATCAAAAGGCAATATTTTCTCCAAAAAATAATGTTTATCTATCTACTTTTTAAGAAAATAAACTACTGGCAATCAATCTGACTAACATTTCAGGTTAGGCATGAGTAGCAATTGCTGAAAGTATAGAATTAGAAAAGCACTAATAATGTACTTATATTTTATACGTCTTGAATGCGCGCAAAGCCAGGGGCATTTTCATTGATGCCCACCCCTTTCAGCCTATTGTCAACTGCGTATCTGTGCTGAAGTAACTCAGCAATATTTGGATCAGTTCAGATTCAGAAGCAGGACTGAGTTGGTTGTATTTTTTGACTCCAAATTTTACAGTTCTTGAGGCTAAGGCATTTGAACATGAGGGGGTAACATTTTTTAAAAAATGAAATAACATCTCAAGGTAGTTGTTTATTATTAATTTAGTACATTTTAAACAACAAAAGTAAAATGTTGTTTGTGAAATTATTGAAATAGTGAGCTAAAAACATAAAATCTTCTGCTATATATTTATAAATCAGAAGTTCACATAAAAGGTATAAAAGTGGAAGGTGAGACAATAACCTGGTCACTACATGACAGCATTCAATCACCATCATCAACAGTAACTATGATGATTAATAACTAGACATACAGGACTGACCAAAACATCACTGCTTAAAGTTAAATTAAAAATAAAATTGGAGAAAGAGAAACTCCATTATTTCCAACTAAATTCAAAATACATTTTTACCAAGCTCTAAAGAGGTTGAGAAATTTATCAAATTTGATTTTAGAGCAACAATGTAGACAGACCTATTACTATACGATTGAAAAATAGTTTTAAAATGAAATATATGAAAGCCACTTCTTCATTTATTTACACCTGTACCATAGTCATATATATATAAGTATATAACTATATGTTGGAGTCAGGAGTAGGACTTAAAAAATATTTCAGGAGCTGGAGTCAGAAATTTTTGGCTGATTCCACAACCCTATTCAGAAGAGTCAATTGCATCAGCAATATGTACCTATCCCTCTAAGAATCACATGGCCAAAATGGGTAAACGTGTTGTGTCAGTTTCAATGGGCTTTGTTTTAGGTTTATTCTTTGTCCATTTAAATCAACCTTTGTCATTTATTCATCATCCACTTCTGTAGATAGTTAATTCTTTCCACCCCAAGTACAACTATAGTTATACTTACTTACTGATCTGCCCAGGTATAGCTGGGCTCGCATTCTGTGGGTTTGTCAAAAACTCGTGTTCTTATTTGGTTTGTTTATGCATTTGGTAAAAAGCTCCTAGCTTTATTTCCTTCTGACAACCCATGCATGTGATCAAAGAAGTTTTCAGCAATTTTGCAGCATTTTTTTAGCAATTTAAAAGCTTTTGTGCACCCATGGCGAATCAGAAAACACAATTTTAGCAGTCAAAGTCGCTGAATTTGTCATGAACTATCATGCATTATTTTACATTCTTATTAGTGTTTGTTTTATCTTTTTCTCTGACTTTTTTGTTGCTATGTTAATAATGGTTAGTGAAGTATTTTGATTTTTTTTCCCTTTTTACCACTAATTATGAGAATATTAATAATGAAGATATTCATATTTTTTTCATGAAAATTTATAGGCATATTTAACACTTATTTATAAAGCAGTTCAATAATTTTTTAAAAAATATATGCATTAGAAAAGAAATTATGGGAAATTAAGTAGAGCAGCCACTAAAAGATGCAGTGTTGGCCTGCACAGCTGGGCAGACAGCTGTAAGCAGGATCAGCAGCAGTGGGCTGCAGGAGTAGATAAGCAACTATACAGCTGGGGTAGAATGAGTTAAAAATTTAAATAATTAAAACCTTCAACATAATAAGTAAAAATGAAGCAGTCAAATATAATTTTGTTGTTTTAGAAAAAGCATTGCTGAAACTAATTGTGTGGAGCAATCTTTGCCCAGCTCATCACATCAAATTGGTGAATCTGTAGGAGCAGATAAATATAATTTTTCTTTTACCGGGAGTGGAAGTGTGTTGTGTAGAAATCAACTAATAAAACTGAAGTATTTCTTATTATTACAAAGACATATATTGTCAGGTATTTTTAATTTTATTTACCTAAAAAAAACTATTATTATATATTTGATGTTAGCAGTTTTCATCGGTGTACCATCCCACCCACCCCCAGTTAATGGCATTCTTTCACTAGTGAGTTGTGATAACAGATTGCAAGCTAGTTGTGGCTACAATTTTCGAGGGTTGTAGTAATTATAATAAACAAAAATTTTCAAACATTCTATCAAACTGTATTAACTATTAGTATTATACTGTCATAAAACTCATATAATGATATATATATATATATGAACTCTATTTATAAACAATAATATAATTAACAGTAAACTTACACAAAATCAGGACAAATAGCATATCTGGAGTGTAAACTGTAATTATATAAATGATCTCTGTATACTGATTTTTGCAAAGTGTGATTTAAACAAATATTATCATGTCTATTACTGGTAAACCAAGATGATCTGAATTCTTTGTGATCAATTCATATAAAATGCAGTAATTAAATAAACTGCTGCCCTACTATTCAGTCAAACAACTGCTTACTTATTTTATTAATATTATACACATGCGCACAGAAGAGGAAAGGAGAGAAGAGAGTCTATTTGGCAGAATGTAGAATCCAACAATAAAAACCTGCACAAAATAGAATAGGTTTGTGATGTAAAATATAATTTAAGGATTTTCATGAGCAATCTGAAATCGGTTTAAGGCAGAGAGATTGAAATTCCTCTTTAAAAAAAAAGGGGGGCATTTTTTTGTTTAATCTGCTGTGTAGGATTATCATTATTCATTTATTGTAAAAATTACATTTCAATAGTATCTTTACTATTAAAATAAGCTACCACCTACATTTAAATTTAACCTTATACATATATATATATATATATATACATATTTTACCAGCGACAGGCGGAGGTCCAAAATCATCTGTAATTTCGGTATGACGATCCCTGTCTCGGTCTCTTTCTCTATCGCGACGACGCTCACCATCTTCTGGATTAATTCGATGATGTCTTTTACGATCTCGTCCCCGTGAGCCTGAATGCGACCTATGACGTTTCTTTCGTTTACGATCTCTGTCACGGTCTTTTTCTTTGTGCTTTTTTGAAGACCCCATTACGTTTAGCCTTAGTTTCTCTTACACGAAATATATGGCAAAACAACGACCACAACACGACATTAAACCGGATGTAGCAGTCCATGAGAAATAAACAAAAGCTACCTATAACATACGACTGATAAAAGTTTTAAATATATTAGTTTAGACAAACGAATAATATTTTATTACACAAAACATCAATATTTAGGTACTTTAAAGGGATGTAATATTAAACCTTTGTATTTTCAGCAATAATTTTTATTTTGTTCTTTAAACCTTATTCGGTTCAAGAGTGGAAGGATTTAGCGGGCGCGTCTTTTCACCCAAAAAATCAAACTAACCCAAATTATCTCATAATAGATATGGTGGGATCACATATATCGTACATTCCAACTTAACCACCCCAAAATGTCGAACTTGTGCACAGTGGAGTAACTTTAAATGCTGCCCCCCACCGCCCTTGCAAGAATTCCAAAATGCTCTAGTGTCGTCTTGCCAGGCACCATGCAAATTTTTACATGAGCATATCAGTATCCTAATTAATTGCATTTAATTATATTACCCGTAAAAACTAAATTATTCAGGTGAATTATACAGCAAGTAGACCAAAATTTTATTAATACGTATACATATAACTGGATAACTTTAAAAATTGATTAGTTTTGCTTGTAGTTTTATATGGTTTGTTTTGGTGAAAAGACGTATTGGTATTATCCAATCAGAAATAAAATATATCTTTTCTTTTTTTTTTCTTCTTTTCTTGACCAAGGGAGACAACAAAGCGAGAGAACGAGCACTTCCTTACACATGAAAGAATTGGTGTCAGGTGTGTTCTTTTTCAACCCCAAACAATAATTTATTGGCAAGTGTATTTAGTTACCGTAATTTGATATGCCTTTTTTCTCACTGTTATACATTTTTCATTTAGCATAAATTGCTAAAATTAATTTCTGATCTCTTTTACTTAATTTTATTATTATTATTTTTTTTGTGTGCTTGAACTTCGTGTTGATCTGTCAGGCTACATGCATCAACGTAGAAACCATAAGTAAATTAACTGTCTTTAGCACTATTATAATTAAAATGTAGTTGTGTGTCACTATTATTATCATTAACACATTGTAGATATCGTTGCAAAATCAGATACAAACCTAAGAAATCATAAGATTAAGAATTAAAATCTTTCCATCATCAGTCTCTGTTTTGGGGTTTGAACTGAAGAATAAAGGCATTGGTCATTAGTTAATCACTAGTATTGTACTTATAGCAATTAAGATTAGAAGTGGTTGTCAGGTCATCAGGTACCCGAACGGTCGACAAGACTAAGGGATAGATAGATTGTAACAATGTAAAATAATTTCCCCTTAATAAAATAATAGATTTTGATGTGCTTTAAAGTATTAAAATTCTTCAAAGTTAGATTTTTCTGCAGTAATTTTGTTTAACACAAAAAAAATGTATATTTGACTAGTATTATAAGTGTTACACTTCGGGCATAGGTTATATAGCCACTACTACTGTACTAGTACTCTACTAGCTACAGCATATTAAAAAAAATATAAAATATTAAACCAGGGGTATCTATTCAGATAAATTCTTATTTTATAATATTACTTATTAGAACCTGCTTTACCTCAAATAGGCATTTGACCATTATTTGATATTTTTATTCATAATATTGATCCTAGTGCTGGTTTATATCTACTGAAAAATTATAAATTTTAATCTGAGTATTTATTATATCTTTTGCTGAATAAAGATAAGTTTTACAATTCTGATTTAAGTAAAGACTTTTTTTTTAAACAAAGATAATTTAATATCATTTGGATTTCTTAGCCATTTTAGTAGTCCATATATAAACATCAAATTGAGTGATTTCAGTATTTTTGTTGTTATTGTTGTTGATTTATGAATAATTTTAACACTTTTAAGATTAATTCCTGGAGAATGTGATTTTTAAGTATGCTATTAGCTAATGAATTTGAGCTTACAAGCTTATTGTTGTGCTTCTCACTTCTCATTCAGCTCATTTCTACAAAATGTGAAGAAAATTGATGCTAAACATTTTTCCATTTACAGTTACACTTGCAAGCATAATTTGACACTAAGATTAGGAAGCAAGTTGTATACGTATTTTGACAGCAAGCAAGTCAATGACATTAACAGCAAGGCAAACATATGTTAACACTACCCTACCAAGTCAGACATAATTTGACACTAGTAGTAGTTGAGTCACATACATACTTTGACACTAATAAAGCACATTAAATAATTAAATATATATGCTGACAACAGCATTCATTAAGTCAAACAAATAATTTGGCACTACAAAGCAAACAGTGACAGCTGTAAAGAGATCAAACACATAAATTATCAAGCAAATTAGTGACACTAGTATTTGTAGTAAGCAGGTCAAACATAATTTAACACATCACTAGATATGAATGAAATACAAATAGAACAAATTATTCACTTTTTCCAGTTCTGTAATTTATTTAATGCCATGCTGAAATTATACAGATCTTATTCTAAGTTAACCTGAAATCTTTTTTCAAAAGTATTATAGTTTGCAATGACTAATGTTTGCTTTTAAAAAAAAAAAAACTTAAATTTTTTTTAATGTTAAACCCCATCTGGATTTTTTTTTTTCAGTTTTATTTAGAACTTCAGCTTTGTAATTTGCAAGCTGCCATGATATCCCAGATGCCTTTGATGTATGATAATGTCAAGATTTATAAATGAAAGACAATTTGTGCCAGATGTGAGACAAGAATGGAAGATAAATATGAATCAGACCCTGACAACTACAAGACTGTAGGTGTGGCAGCCAGAGTTGGAGACTTAATGGGTTTACAGCATCTTGTCTGGAATGGTGAGTAACTAAAAGTAAATCAAAACTTTCATTAGTTATCATATCTGTTCTTTCATTTTAATGTCAGTAAACCAAAACATTCATAAGCTGTCATATCTGTTCTTATATTTAATGCTAATAAATCAAAAACTTTCATAAGTTACCATGTGTTACTCCTTTTCAGTGCTGAGTTTCATTATTTATATCATGTATTTGTTTAATATTTTTCTGTTTACTGTAGCAGACAGTTAAATATTGATTTGTTGCTATGGTGAAATGTTAAATGTTTATGTACTATAGTGGATTGTTAAATATTGATTTGTTTACTGTGGTGAAATGTTAAATATTTCTTTATTTACTGTAACATAATGTTAAATATTGATTTGTTTAGTTGATTAAATTGTATCAGTTAACAGTGCACTGTACAGTATTCTTATGCCTTATATATTTCTGATAATAGTAATATAAGTCTGTGATGCTTATCAATATAGTTGTCATTATTTGTCCTTACACTTATCTAATTTTATTTCTGTTGTTTAACTTTCACCCTACTGGTGATTTTAATAATAATATTAATAAATATTGTGGATATTAGTTATTCACCACATCCCACTAGTAATCCATCTCATATTTTCTTTTTTATTTGTAAGTTTTTTCCATTTTAAATTTTTGGTGTAATGTTTTATATAATTATCATTTATATACTAATGAGAAAGTTAGTTAATAGAATTTAGAATATTAGAATGCTTTTAATACAGCAGAGTCATAAATCTTATGCAGGTGTTAGGTTCAGTATGTAAGGTAAAAATTGTGTATAGTCAAAATTACTTATGAAACTACTAGAATGATATAGTGTTGTTACTTGCTAGCAGTTTGAGCTAGCATGCAATAGTGTTGTTACTGGCAGTTTGAGCTGACATAATATAGTAATACCTGCTGGCAGTTTGAGCTGGCATGATAATTGATATAGAGTTGTTGCTTGTGACAGTTTGAGCTGGCTTAATATTACTTGTTGGAAATTTAAGCTAACATGATATAGAATTACTTGCTGGCAGTTTGAGCTAGTAATTAGTATGATAGAGTGTTAATTACAGGCAGTTTGAACTGGCATAATGTTACTTGTTGGAAGTTTTGAGTTAGCTAGATATGGTGTTCTTACTTGATCATTGTACTAACTATCATATAGTGTTTTTACTTGCTTACAGCATGAACTAGCAAAATACAGTATTTAATTTCTTGTGTTATGTTCACTGAATTTAGTAATAGATTGGCAAATTGGTACTTGTGTCACTACACAGTACATAGTGCTCGCAATGTGAAGTAGCATGATACAGTATTTTTACTTCTTCACAGCAAAAGTTAGCACAATTTAATATTTTACTTTCTGCATTGTCTGTTTTTGAGATTGTACATGATGGCACCAGAAATACAGTTTACTAAAATTATTGAGCTTCATGCACATCTGCTTAAAGATATATTTTGTTCATACAGTAGCCATTTTATTTTTTATAGGAACCAAAATTCATAACTTCAATAATGTTTTCATATGATTCAAACATTGTGCTTTTTAGTTTCTTCTGCACACAACCTAGACATGGTGACTGGAGTGCTGTAAAATGTAATGGGTTTTTCAACTGACAGAATCATATTTTGCTTTTTGCATAACCATCGTGAGCATAATATGATCTTATTGTGACAAAGGTCGCCCAGTGGATGTTTTTGATAACCGTGGATGGAGTCCAATACATGAGGCTGCCCATGCAGGATTTCCTGGATGCCTAGAGTTCCTTCTAAGGCAATGTAAGAAACTTTTGATTTTTAATTTTTACTTGACTTATTTTTATTGTACATTTGATACATCCATTTTTGCCTTAAGTTAGATGCTTCCACTTATCATTTTTATGTAAGATACATTGTAGACCCAATATAGCACATAATGTACAGCAGTGTAATATGGAATTTCTTATTATGCAGTTAGTTATTGGGTCCCATTGCTAGCTGTTATGCACGATCAATTAAAAAATGCATTCAAGAATTGGAATAGCTTTCTGACAGCAAACCTTTTAGTACTCTTGCATATGTAAATAATTTAAAACAACAGTCAATAATTTGACCGGAGTGTCTGACATGTGGCCCACCAAAAGTCCTGTTCTGCAGCCCTTGGAATTACTTTACACAATAATGAAATTGTCTTTAGTTATAAAAAAATCCACATACCCAACCACTTTGCTTTGATCATGAAAGAAAAAAAATTGTGGCCCTGGGTGGAGGTGGAGGTTGTTTGCAGCCACAGCAAAGAGGGAGACTGTTTCTAATTCAAAAGATTACAGCTACTTTGAGATGGCAAAACATTTGATTGGGTGCCACATCAAAGAATGATATGATTGAAAGGGGACACACTAAACTCCAACCAAACAGTCAGCCAGATATATGGAACTGGATTGCTCAGAATTGGGACAAAGATCATTCCTTCGGATGGGGGCGGATTGGAAGGATTGGGTGAGGCAGTGCCTGCCTAAATTGATGTACCTACCAGTCAGAAGCCATTTTTCTCTCTGTCTTGACTATTAAATATTCATTCATCTTTAGTGGCAGTAGTTTGATTACTTTTCCTACTTTTATTGACTTTTATAGTGAGTTGGTATATTTTAGTTCACTATTAATTAGTAATCATGGTCATGGCTTCAGAATCAAGTAAGAAAAGAAAAAGTGTTGATGAATGTAGAACATTTCAAGTAAGGTGGGCATACATGTACTTTAACAAAAATTGAAATGAAGAACATGCCACTTTGTTTGATATATAATTAGGCAGTTTCATTTCTTTAAGGAGTTTAATATGAAGAAGCATGATGACACTAAACATGCATCAATATTTCACAAATTTAAAGGCCAATTTCATGTTCCTATACCAAAAACCTCGAAAGATAATATACTAATCACAACAAAAAGATGAATCCACAAGCAAAATGAATATACATAATGACATAAAAATTAAAATGTGACCTGCAAGAAATAACAAATATAATCTTACTACGAATTAAAAGAAATAATTATGACCTAACTTTATTAGCCATTTTTCAGTTAGAAAAAACAAACCCATAGATTACTCGTTTTACTTTTTTTCTCTTGAACAAGCAAAACCTATGACATCATCTTTGAGTATTTAATTAATTTTTATGGAATTCTGTATGTGATTTGTTTACATTCTCAGCATCAGTGGATCCTGACTGGCAAACACATATGAAGGAAACTGCTATGTTGCTGGCTGCCCGAGAAGGCAATGTTCAGTGCTTGCGAGCACTTCTGAATGTACAAGCAGATGTAGACCTTTCAACTGATGAAGGGTACACACCTTTATGGGAAGGTTTGCAATCCATCCATTTTGATATGGCTATCTGCTTTAACTTTAAGAATTAGTATTGCTTCTAAATATTTTTTTAAAATAGTAAAATTTTAAAATTATTTCAATAAAACCTAGTCATTCTGTTGTGAATGAATGATAAATGTACTATGTGAATTAAAATATATTTTTCTTTATGGACTTTGACAAACAGTAGATTTCATGAGTCTTCAGAAACAAATAAGCTCTTGTCATCAAATGAGGGAAAGCAAAGCCATGTTTAAGATAAAAGTGTGAGCGATAAAGAGTCACCGGAGATATCCTGAATCTGTTATAATAAAAAAAAGGATTATTTTTTTATCAAATGCATCAGAAAGTGAAAGCAATTTAGAAGGATACTTTCATGCACAGTGACAACACAGGTTGTGAATCATTTTCAGAGGAAGCAAGCAGTAGATTTTTCTAGTCCAGCAAAAGTCATGATTAGCCTCTCTGATTAAACTTTAACATTTCAGTGCTTTGCAAATAGATTTATTACTTATAATGTAATGTAGATAGTTAACCTGCCAAATAACTGCTAACTATCTCTATATAAACATCTAACTCTTTTTTAAAAACACTGTTTGGATTTTTAGTTTGGTCATATTCCTATGAAATGTGTTTATTAAGAATTTGATATACTGTATATTTTGTGGTGATGTATAATAAAATTACATCTTAATATAAATAAGGCTACTGTTATATACAAATTATAATTTTTTTTAAAGTGTATAATTATGAAAATAAAATTTGCAGCAGTATAAGATTAATAAATAAGTTAAGGATTATTAGTTACAAGTTATGAAAACTGTGGCAATAATGTAATTAAATTTATATTTAAATTAAAAATATTTAACAAAGGTATATATGCTGGACTTTTAGTTTGGCCTTACTCCAATGGCACTAGTGTTTTAAAATCATTTTGATATATTGAACATGTATTTACGGGAGTGGACATTCTTAGTACTGCAAATATAAAATATAAAGAATACATTATAGTACACAAATTTTCTTTAATTAAACATCTTAATAATGTGAGCATGCCTTAGAAATTTCTGGTACAGGCATTAAAATGTTTTAATATTTTAAATTTGAATACAGATAAAATATAATACACAACACTTTAGTGATTATTAAACATATTGCTGATGAATTTTTTTAAGGTGAGCCATCTGTGTTAAATATAGTTTAAAAATTAAAAAAATTACTCATTAAATGTTTGTACAGTTTGAAGGATTTCACTTATGTGACTAATATAATTGTGATTATTAATATTTTTCTTATGGACCAGTTCATTGTAAATTGAGCAGTCCTTCTTTGATTGGCTTGATTAAAGGTATTATAAAACAAGTCAGTTCATTTATTACATAAAATTTTGTTATATATATTGTTTTTCTTAGTGATCTTGCACTATATGAAATATTTAACACAGAAATGAAATTAAAAAGTATAAAAAATAATTATAAGTTTCAGACTGAGTACATTATTGAAGTAATAAAACCATGTATAAAACCAAAGAGATGAAAAAAGTAAATGTGATACCTAGTCATAACGTATTCATTGTGTGTAAAGTAGTGGAATTTGCTGATGTTAATCTTATATGGGTTCTGATAAATAATTATATCATATATACAAATAATTTAGTATTCATTTAAAGCATTTAAAAATTATTCTATGACTATAAATGAAATTAATGTGAAAGTATTAGAATATGTGGCAATATTCAAATTATAACATAACTTATTATTATAAATGATAAAAATACGGAATATATTTTACAAACTATGTGCAAACTTAGTTCTTCATCATGTAAATGTCCTCATAACATATTATAAAATACATTTTCAAGACATAATATTCAAAGAAGTGGCTTAAAATGTATTCTTTATATATTCAAAACAATAAAGTAGCAAGGTGTTTTATCCCAATTTTTTCCAAAGACACTGATCTAAAAGCCAATTAGGCTTCAAACATCTTTAAACAAGCAAATTTAAACATTTGGACTAAAGATGGCAAAACGTTAAGACAAATTGTAAAATTTCATATCTCTGAAATTATGTCTTACAAAAAATGGTTCATATATTAAAGAAAGAGGAATTTGTTACAGTCTATCTGATACAATCATTTTATGTTTACTGTTTTAATTTTTGCATACCTTTATTATAAAATATTTTGAAAGAGGTCAAACTTGCATCACTCCAATTTGCTTTATTTTGTTGTTCTATGTATGCTTATTTTAAAACATCCACACATATGTCTACAATTTAGAAAACAGTTTACATTTTTTTTTTTAGTTTATTGTGAAACAAATATAACATATATAACTAGTGTATAACCATTTACACAGGTAACTAACTATATTGTATGTGTTTATGAATATATATATATATTATTATAATTAAATGATATGCTAAATAAAATGAACATGTGCATGCACAGGTTACCTTGAAAGTTTGTACAACTAATTATATCAGCATTCAGTCCGTACTTCATTAACAGTACAAAGATTTTTACTGTACATACGATTGCTGTAGTTCATCATATCCAGATATAGTCCACATTCTCCACTTGACAGTAAGCAAATCAGTATTCCATGTACAAAAACAAAAAAAGTGTCAAGTTTTCAAAAAAGAAATGCTAACTGCTTCAAAAAAACAAAGAGAAACATTAAAGGAGTTGTCTTAAATTGTTAATCAGTCATTCATTTTCTTGAATCATTGTGAAATATAATTTTGATACAACACTTTTGATATATAGATTAAATGCAACTTTTAGTTCTTAGAGAAAATAATTTTATTATAATAAAGTTAAAATGCTTTGGAACTAAAATAGTAAAAAAGAAAAATAATTTGAAAGTAGGGGAAGGGAAATATAGCCTCTTAAGAACTGCAATAAATGAAAAATATATATATAATGAATAAAAAGTAAAACTCATTTAAAAACCAGAATATACATTTATAGAAATACTTTTAGATAAACATGTAGTACTATATGTATTTAACTATTAATTTATTATTAGATATTATTTTATTAATGTTTAAGAGAACACTTGCAAATCCCATGTACTAAGATTACTTATATACATGTACTAGTAAATTATTAAACAAACAAATACTAATTAATATTATGTTTAATAATATATATTTTAAATGTAATATTTGTAAAGCAAAGACCCTGAAAATATAATTGCTGGATTAAGTTTTATCACTAAATGAAATGTGTGCACAAAATACTTTTTAATGAAAATAAGCTGCAGGAGACTTCCACAATTTGTTGAAAGCATTGTGCTATTCTTTACTAGTACATCTATTCAACAAGAACAAAAATCAAAGAAAAATGCATTAAAAAATTAGTTGTGATCTCAGTAAAGTTATTTCAGTTGTGACGACATGTAGCTGCCAGGCCCCATTTTCAGCATAAACACTTAGTAAGTGTAATTATTTTTCTTTCAGACATGATTTAAGTCACATTAAATATAATACAAATGTTTGTTAGATAAAGAAATTATCTTTAATTGTATAGAAGTTACATTAACAAATAATTGTATTAAAGTCTCTAACCTCACTGCAGAAAGTCATCAAATTTATGCACTAGATGCTACATATTCCTGCAAAATAGTGACGTTGAGACGTTAGATAGTTGAAACTATTTCTTTTCCCTGCTTTTTTCAATGCTTCTTGAAAATGAGTATATTTCTTCTGCTTTAGAAAAATAATTACAGAGCTCTTGAAGAGAAATTAGCATTGGTCATCTTAATGCCTAAACATTCATAAAGTGTGAAGTTTATCATTCTGTATCAGAGTGTGTCTGTGTGAGCATGTGTTTTAACATTTAACATAAATTTTATAGACGAATTAAAAATAAGAGGTAGAATTCATCATGTGTTTTTATTAGTTTTCTAATGATTATGTAACAGCAATCTCCCGCTGCAGTTTGGAGTGTATACGCCTGCTAATAAAAAAAGGAGCTGACGTGAATGTGAGAGTGTATACAGGGTATTCTCCACTTCACCTTGCAGCAGAGCATGGTCATGCCAACATTGTCAATTACCTCTTGCAGCATGGTGCACAGCAGGATGTGCGATCAGAACATGGCCTAACGCCAATTTTCCTAGCTGCAAACTTTGGCCACATTGATTGTCTCAAATGTCTTCTCCGTCATGCAAAGGAAAAGGGTAATATTTTCATTGAAATATTAAAAATGACCAATCTTTTCCACTCTTTTGTTGTACTGAATTTGTGCTTTATTTTGTTAAATTCCTTTTTTTTCCTTTATTCATCAGTATTCAGATTTCTCCTTTTTATGCTGAAACATTCATATGTTTGTATTCAAGACATTATTATAGTATCATTACCAAATTAATGTATAGTTTATAGTCATTATTAACTGATGAGTTTGAGTGGAAATGATGTTGGTTATTTTACACTTTGCAAAGCTGTTGGAATAATCAGATTGAATGGAATTGAAGAGTTTGGACAGTTCTTTTTAATAATCATTTCCAAAAATTTTGGTCACACTTTTACCAGATAAAGCAGAATTTAAAATGAAAACACTGAGCATTACTTATTAGACTGCAGATAATCTGTGTTTATAGAATATGTTATTACTGCGTAAATTTGATTTTTATCACCTAGATTTTTTTTTTAATTGTGGGGCTGAATCTATGACTTCATAATTTTGTTGACAGGTTTTTTTTATGTCTCAGTGTTTAGATATACAAAGGTAGTTTAAGGCTTTTTAGGTAGATACCCCTTGCTTTTGTTTATCATATTTTTTGTGTGTGTACATAATTGTTACAATGATTTTAAGGGCAGCCATTTTATCAGGCTTTGATGATTTGTATTTTCTTTGGTTGATAAACACTTCTGTCTTCTATATTTAACTAATAAAGACTAAATGCCTCTTTTTCTTTCTGACAGATTCAAACTAAATGGCACTCCTTTCTTTGTTTGTGTGGAAGATAAAGGATGTATGCTTCTGTTATCTGCTTAGGTAATTTATCCCTGGTAAATGTACCAGCAATGGACAATGCCACCCCTCTCTTGATTGCTGCTCAAGAGGGGCATGCTGAGATTGTGGATTTGCTGTTGCAACATGAGGCTGATGCAGACATAACTGTTACCGAAAATGGATCTGGTCCTCTACAGTATGCAGTGTTCAAGGGACATGCTAAGTATTCAGTTTTATAGTTTTCTATTATGCTAAGTATTCAGTTTTATAGTTTTCTATTATGCTAAGTATTCAGTTTTATAGTTTTCTATTATGCTAAGTATTCAGTTTTATAGTTTTCTATTATGCTAAGTATTCAGTTTTATAGTTTTCTTATTATGCTAAGTATTCAGTTTTATAGTTTTCTTATTATGCTAAGTATTCAGTTTTATAGTTTTCTTATTATGCTAAGTATTCAGTTTTATAGTTTTCTTATTATGCTAAGTATTCAGTTTTATAGTTTTCTATTATGCTAAATATTCAGTTTTATAGTTTTCTGCATGCACTCTTCTCATGACTTCTGCTGCCTACATGTAAATTTCTTTCTTAATATTCTGCATCTCTATATAAAATATTTAACACTTGGAATGAGTATGCTAGGAATTTCATTTTTTTATTAAGGTAATGTTTTGTAAGGAAATGTCACCCATCCCCTTTGAGGTAATGGTCATATAGACAACCATGATTTCATTTTAGCAGAGAAAATTCTCATAAGATAGTCAGTCCTTGGATGTTCACTCATATATTGAACATAGCCATGGAAGTATTCACAAAAATTTCTGTTTTTCAAACTTTCTATCAATCCTTGGACTCATATCAAACATAGCTATGGATGCGTTCAGAGTATTCACAAGAGTATTTCAGCTCTGGACCTTGCATTCAACCTTTCTATTGATCCTTGGATGTTCACTCTTATCATGAAAGCATATGGAAGCATTCAGAGCGTTCACAAGATTAACTGTTAATAGCTTTGTAGATGATCTTCATGCAGAACCCCACATATTCTGTTAGCAGACTAAATGCCTTAGCTTTCAGATTAGTGTAGAAAAAATTGGCATGCTTTCTTCTCAGACATGTACATTTTGGCATGCTCTTGGACACTATAAAAACAGTCTCATTTACAGAACATACAATTCAGGTTATTGCAGATTTAATAACAAGGGATGCATTCACAGCCTTAACATATCCTAATTATGATTATTTTAAACTTGCAGCAAAAACAAACTTGATAGTCTTTGGATAACTTCATTTTAGACATTCATTTCTTTCTGGTATGTCTCATTTGAAACTGTCCTATGTCAGTAGAGAAGAGTTGAAGTGTCTCCATTGCTCCTTTGTGTGGACAGGCAAAGAATGGATAGTAGGAGAGTTCCTTCCCATCCAGTCTTTATCAGTGTGTACACATGCAAATCCATCAGTCTTTATCAGTGTGTACACATGCAAATCCATCAGTCTTTATCAGTGTGTACACATGCAAATCCATCAGGATGGATAGTACTGCTGTCGTGGTCACTCAAAGGATCTGGTCTTAGAGAAGTGTTAATGCATAAACTTCCTGACCTTATGGTCACTCCAAAGACTTGTTCTCAGTTTAAGAAGAGTCACTCTGAGGACCTGGTCCCTGAAATGTGCTACTCCAAGGACTTGGTTTGAGGAGTGTAACTCCAAGAAACTGGTCTCCTGGAAAAAGTTTGCTCTGAGGACCTGGTCTCTGAGATGTGTCTCTTCAAGGACTTGGTTTGAGGAGTGTAACTCCAAGAAACTGGTCTCCTGGAAAAAGATTGCTCTGAGGACCTGGTCTCTGAGATGTGTCTCTTCAAGGACTTGGTTTGAGGAGTGTCAGTTCAAGAAACTGGTCTTTGAAAAGGTTTGCTTTGCTTTGAGGAACTGGTTGAGAAATGTTACTCCAAGGTCATAGTCTCTGAGAAGTGTCACTCTGAGGTCCTGGTCTCTGAGAAGTGTCACTTTGAGGTCCTAGTCTCTGAGATGTGTCACTTTGAGGACCTGGTCACTGAGAATTGTCACTCTGAGATCCTGGTCTCTAAGAAATGTCACTCAAGGTCCTGGTCTCTGAGAAGTGTCACTTTGAGGACCTGGTCACTGAAAATTGTCACTCTGAGGTCCTCAAGGTCCTGGTCTCTGAGAAGTATCACTTTGAGGACCTGGTCTCTGAGAAATGTCACTCAGATGACCTGGTCTCAGAGAATTATTATTTTGAGGACCTGATCTCAGAGAATCACTCCAAGAAAATGGTCTCAGAGAATGTTCATGCATACACTCCCTGTTGATTTTGGCAATCTCTTACTCTCAGTACATGGGATTGGATGATTTAAACAGTTGATACTTTCAGACATCTCTATGGTGTGGCTTTATCCGATAAACTGACCTTTGCCAACAAGTCAGACAGGCTTATTTAGAAACATTCTTGTAAAGCATGACACAATCTAATATGATTAAATGTGACAGCAGACCATCTCTCCAGGCAAGACTCAAATCTTCTTAATGGACCCTACAGCCCATTGGTTTTTCATGCCATATTTCAACAAGGAGACTCATTTGCCATTGCTCAATTTCCAGTATTTGTTTCTAGATCTAACTATACACTCACTGGACATTTTTACTATCAAGTGGAACAACATACTGATAGACACTTTTACTCCAAACATTTAATGACATACATTCTAGCAAAACTAAGTATACTCCTCTCTGATTCTGATGAGTGATAGCCCATTATGATGAGTGATAACCTGTTGTGATGAGTGATACCCCATGGTGAAATATTGTTAATTGTTACAATTAAAACAATCTCTCTATTCCTGATAAATACATATGATATTAAATTAAAAAATACCTATCGTGCTTTTGGATGTTACTTCACACATGTGAATGTAATATTCACTGCTAAAGTGGCATGCATGGTTGCTTAGTTTAATTCAGTTATTCCTAGTTATTAGGAATTCAAATAAACAATTAGTGTTGTTCCATATTATTGATTACTGATATTTAACAGTATTTATATTAGGAATATTTAAAAAAAAATTTAATACTTAGATTGTTTTACTCAAAATACAGATACTTTTACTATGAAAATGTTTGAGAATTGCTACTTAAAGATTTAATTTGTTTTGATTTGATGTTATAGAATGTATTACTGCCTCCAGCATATCAGATGTTTATCATACTGTTATTTTTAAATTCATATTTTATGTCATTATTTGTGCCAAGAGTTTAGCAGTAGTTGTATAAATAATTTCTCCCTTTTTTATACTTTTAACTTATTATTGGGTGATAAATTTGGAAACTTTAAATTCTAAAATGTAGAGGTTGTATACTCATATCAACTTACACTTGAGTGTGTATGATAGTAATGAGACTGCAGGGATTAAGGAATAAAATATTGTATTACTATTTTCTGTCTTATGTATTATCTATCAAAGGACCTGTGTTGCAGGTGTGTGTCTAGTCTTTTGCCAAAGACATCACTCTCTGGGTTTGAACATAGCTATAACAACATGCATCCCATTGTGCTGGCCTTACAGTGGGAAGACACTCACATTCTTCGTCAGCTCCTCAAAGCAGGCTTAGATGCCAATAAACCTAGATTACTGGATCATGAACAAGTGGTAGAACTGTCTGCCCTGGCGGATGGACCTCTCCCAGGGACAAAAGCATCAGTGCTATGCCACATACCAAATAACTGGCCTTTGGATGGGGCTCGGCTGCTGCTGGAAGCAGGTCTGTCTCCCAATGCCAAAGAAGATGAAGTTCCTCCTTTACTTGCTGCCATGTGGCATGACGCTTTTCCACTTTTTTGTCTTTTGCTGAAGTTTGGTGCTACACCCAACTTCTATCATCATAACTTTCGTGGTAATGTGGCCATGCTTTTTGCTCTGAAAACAGACTTAGAGAACAGATGCAATAGGACTAGAACCCTAAATATCAGTACCACCAATGCCCACTTGACTTCTAATTCCAACCATGCCAAAAGCAAAGAGATGTGCCACTGGATAGAGCAGCTAAGACAGTCTTATGTGTGGCATCTGTTTTCTGCAGGGGGGGAGATAGAATCTTTATTTAGGATGGAATGCGAAGTAGGTGGGAGTGATGGGGAGGGAGTATCTGGGCTTATAAGTTTGCTCAAAACATGTGTACGTGAGAAGGCAGTTGTTACGGCAGTGCTAGCACAACTGCTTTCATTAGCAATCTGTGTTTCCATTCCCAAGTGTGTGATTGTACTTGTTGCAGACGAGGACCAGACTGTTATAACACAGTTTTCAGGTAAGTTGAAGAATTCTCTTTACATTAACGTTTATATTAATTTCTTTGGTTCCATCATTTTCTTTAAAATTATTTAATACAATAATAAACATACATTAAACTCAAGCCTCCATTCAGGTAACAGACATTTGAGTTTTTCTTAAGACAACAGAAGAAAATTTATTTTAACATGAAGGGTAAATGTTATGCCAAAAGCAGTTATTGATGATTATCTTATAGACATTGTTTCTGTGTTTCCTGCAGAATATGAATATACAGAACAGTTCTCTTTGTCATATATGATATAGTGATTCAGTACAGGGATAACTTGATAGATACTGACTTTTAACTTTTTCCTCGTTTGAGAAATTATCAGACTAAACTATAGATTGTTCTATTGTATTTGATAAAATTTGATAGTGGTTGACTTTTAACTTTTTCCTCTATGAAGGAATTTTAAAAATACTAAACTGTAGATTGTTCTGTTATATCAGATGAGCTTTAATAGAGATTAACTTTTTAACTGTCTCCTTTTTAAACTAAACTCTAGGTTGTTCTAAAGCAGGGGTCCAGCCATTCAGAGTACATTCAGATTTTTATATGGTTTCAAAAGATTATTTTGTATTGGACACTATGTAATATGCAAAACATCAAATTTCATAATACATAAATCTCTAATCTATAATTTTAAAGAGGTAATTTATGCATAAAAGTTTTCATTAAATTAATTGGTTGTTACTCTTTCACTTGTACTATGTGAATGGCCTCTTTTTGAAATCTACCTGTAAGATAAATTCATTAGATTTTTTAGAAATTAAATATATACAGTTTTCATCTTGGTTGAAATATATTTATTACTCTTAAATTAACATAGATAGCCAGTTATGATTATGTAAAAATATTCTTTTTTCTTGCTACTTGTATCTAGATTTCAATAAACAAATATACAAATCTTTATATGAATAAAAGTTGAACACAAATTTTATTGTTACTTGTATTCTGATTTTTAAAAAAAAGCAAATATAAAAAGTTAGGCATAAATTTTAATCAGATGCACTGAATGGAGAAACAATTTTTTTTTTAAATGTCAGTGTTATCAGCCAGTTTCTCACAGTTGGGAGAGTAAAATGATATTCCATTATTAGGTATTCAAGATGGACATCTGAAAGTCAAGATCTGAAATTTGATTTTATTTTGTTCATCATGAAAACAAAGCTTCACATCAACAAGTGAAATTAAACTAAGATTTTATTTTGTAATTTACACATTTTAAAGCAGAAAACCCTTTTTAGTCAACCAAATTTTAAAAATATCATCGGTTCACAGGATTTTAAAACAGTTTAATTTTGAAAATCCAAATCCCCAGTTCCACTTCTCTTTTTACTTGAATGAGACTCACAGTTGAATTAGCCACCTTTGTTACCTCTCTTTGGGCAAATACAAGGATTCACAAGTAATGCAACTGAAGACTCAATGACAAACTGCTGAAATATCTTCAAATTATTTGAAGAAATTTCAGCAGTTTGTCATTGAGATGTTGATAACCAGTAGTGAAGGATTAAAGTCATTATAAAATACCATTTTCTTCACATTTGAAAAAATGTACAAAAGATTTCTTCTTCACATGTAACACCCACAAGATCAGTTCTGCTTTGAATGATTTTACAGACATTAAAATGAGTTTCAAGAGGCTGGATGAAACAGTCTACATCTGCAGTACTTTTTGTACTTCATCATGGGTGCATGTAAATGACTTGTGGGTGCCAACTGTGGGTACTGCACTGGGGACCACTGTTCTATTGTATCAAATGAAGTTGACAGATATTAACTTTTAACTTTTTCCTTCTTTGAGAATTTATCAAACTACACTGTAGAATGTTTTGTTGTATTAAGATGAAGTTGATAGATATTAACTTTCTCCTAGTTTGAGAAATTATCAGACTAAACTGTAGAATGTTTTGTTGTGTCAGATGAAATTGATAGATATTGACTTTTAGCTTTCTCCTAGTTTGAGAAATTATCAGACTAAACTGTAGAATGTTTTGTTGTGTCAGATGAAATTGATAGATATTGACTTTTAGCTTTCTCCTAGTTTGAGAAATTATCAGACTGAACTGTAGAATGTTTTTTTTGTTTCAGATGCAACCTTCACATTAGCACATGCATGTCGACTGAAAATCATTCGCACAATCAGCAGGGGTGGACTCTGTTCCCAGGATAGTATTAGTTCTCTTAAGCTTCCAGAAACTTTGCAAGACTACCTTTTGTTTTTAGATCTGGAGCCATATATTCGGACTCTAAGCAAACAACTGCCTTTAAAAAATTCCTAGTAATTTTAATTTCCAGCATCACAACTAAAGGAAGTGATAACTTTGTAATTGCATTTTCTTTATTTCAGTAAAGTTTGAGTTGGAAATTTTTTAATGTCTGTTTGCTGCAGAACTTTTCAACTCATTACTGTCAGCTGAAGAAGTTTTTTGCATTTTTTAAAATTTGTTTTTTGATTCTTACAAAATTGCCAAGATTGGTTGACTTCATTTTTTATAAGTGCATGTCTGCAAGTTTATATGTTTCACCCATTTGACACCTTGATATACTCCCCAAAAAGGAACTTAAATTTGAGAATTTGCTTATATATATGAGAGTAAAAATATTAAAGAAATTTGACATTTGCTCTATTGTTGCTATATTAGAACAACAGATAGTATAAAAATATGGTAAGCATGAAATTTTCTCTCTTCAATATCTGTATCCTGTTTTAAGCTTTTTTCTAGTTCAACCTAATGGGATATAAATTTCTAAGTTTTATATATATATATATATATATATATATATGTGAAATATTATATAGTGTGAAAACAAATTTTGTCAATTAAGACTAAAGCCAGCTTAAGTCCTGTTGAATTCTGAGAGTATTATACATCCACAAATTGTACCAAATGATAGATAGTGTTATCCTAAATTTTTATATATTATTTTTTAGAATTTATTACATATGTCATTTTGTCCATATTCATTTGATAAATTTATGAAATTGAGCAGGTTTAATAAAAAATTATCCTGTGTATGATGCAATTCTTACATAAATATAGAAGTGGCTAACAGTAATCCTGATTCAAGCTGATGATGGAAATTACCTTTTATTGATTGAAACAATTAAGTGAATGAATAGAAGAAATTATAAGGCAGCCTAGAAGAAATGCCAAACTCAGAAAGGCATGAGGATATACTCTCAGTAATTTTTATAAATTTGCTGAAAAAAATTGAATGGGTCTGTGTCAGATATTGAAGTTTGCTTATGTTCTGTGGTTGCTGTTTATATATATATATATATAGAGAGAGAGAGAGAGAGAGAGATTACCTTACTTTCAAGTTTCATGTGAAAGGGTCAGTTTTTAAGTATAAATAGGACAATATATATATATATATATATATAAGGGACACCATTTGTAATGAGCCGATGTAATTTGTTTTACATTACAATGTGGCTTCAATTGTGTATGAAGTAGTGTGTTATTTCTGGTATCTTAAAGATGGCATCAGTTCTTGTGTATGTGAGTGTGCATGCATGCATGCAGTGCATGTATGTGTTTGTATATTATATCTGATAGTTTTCAGTTGACATCAATTAATAAAGTAATATAAAATCTTATGCATGCATTAGAATTTCTTATTAATATCAGTTGTTTTATCAAAAATTTGCCATATTAAATAATAAAATAATCTTAAATGTTTAAAGTCTTTATATCTTATATTGGTTGACGTTTTAAGTTATTGGAGTAGAAATTGATACTATTGTATCAGACACTGTTCAAGACAAAGATGTATATGGTTCATAAATTAATATAACTGTTTCTGCAGGCCTTAGCAATATTCTTAACAGAATAATTCATTGTACTTTAGTCTTGATTGTAGTTGTTTTTGCTGTTGTTTCTAATGTAATTTTATAGAGTTCATTTTTAGTATGGAGATAAACCAAAACAAAAGAAAAGGAGCAAAACTAGAAGAAAGAACATACACCTATCACTGACAAATATTTTCTGTATGAAATGAAAGTACATTAGCTTCAAAGTTTTAATTCACTATTAATATGTGCATTGATTTTTTAAAAATTATTTCAAGCTTTTGTGTGCTTTTTGAGTGCCATGACATTTGCTGGCTAGGAGTTTGTGCTTTGTAGTTAATAAAAAATATTGGTACTCTCTGCTATTGTGCATTACCTGCCTTGAACATCAACATTAAGTCTAATTTATAGAAAAGATAGTAGTTGTAAAAATTTGTCTCACCAATTGCTTGTAAATTATTGTGTTATTTTCCCAGCAGTATTACTTTCAATATTAGACACATGCCTTTATTGTTAGTATTTTATTTGCCAGGGTTTTTCTTTATTTCCTCATTAATGACCAAAGTCATTGATCACCAGATGGTATCCTGTAAACACATGCCATTATTGTTAGTATTTTATTTGCCAGGGTTTTTCTTTATTTCTTCATTAATGACCAAAGTCATTGATCACCAGATGGTATGCTGTAAACACATGCCATTATTGTTAGTATTTTATTTGCCAGGGTTTTTCTTTATTTCTTCATTAATGACCAAAATCATTGATCACCAGATGGTATGCTGTAAACACATGCTATTATTGTTAGTATTTTATTTGCCGTGGTTTTACTTTGTTAATTGAAAAAACAATTATATACCAATAAAAGAATATGAAGACATTGTACCATCTGTATGAAATGCACCTGTAAAACTATATTTATTTGAATGTGTTCGGAAGTGTTAGATGACATAAGTCCATTTTGTGCATGAATCAGTATACTATAGAAATAAAAAAACCATGTTTATTTATAGTTAGTTTACTGTGGACCAATAATCAATACAAGCAATTTATATATTTATTTTTTCAAAGTCTTGAATGATTTCTCTTTAAAGAAAATATAAGAAATTAGTATTTAATCTTAAAAGTATATAATTATTATTAAAATATTATAAGTTTATATTTTCTAAGTTTCTTACTTCATAAAGTAAATATTTTTTTTAAATTGAGGAGAACCAGAAGTATGCTTATCTTTAATATATGGAAAATAACTTGCTAACACAAGTAGTAATATCAGAAATCACTGGTGATCAATTAGAATACATTTAAATCAAGTATTTTATTTATTTATTTAATTTATGCAAAGCCCAAAATCTATTAAAAACTTATTTTAATATATGAAAGAAAAAATTTAATCTGTAAATTGCATTTCAGTATATGTGATTATTCTCTGCTGTTTGGCACAAGACTGGTGCTATTCCTATGCAAATTATGTATTCCTTATAGAAAAGTCCAGCTAAACAGGAGTTATTTGTTCTTGAGTAATACAAAAAGCTGAGTTTTAGACATCATTGATTATTGTCTGCTGTGCATGCCCTTTCTACTTCTAGTCTTTTTTCTTTCTACAACATTAATTGTAAAAATATGTCTTTTACAAATGGCACAGCATTTTAGAAAATTATTCTCTTCATCATTTCTTAAATAATTCACAATTTGAATCATTTTAGTGTTTATAATTAAATTTGGGGTGATTAAAGCTATGAAAAAATTATTATTGATACTTGATATCAGAATTGTTTATACTTTAATTTTAGACATGCACCATTATTGTTTATCTAATATGATTTTTTGTTTTAATTTTCTTGCTCTTTTTCATGTTTCACTTGATGTAATATGGGATATATTTGTTGTCATTTTGGTTTCATTTTTGTTTTAAGTAGGAAATGTTCTTGATAAAGCTGGGAGTACAACAGTAAAATAATAATTTTGAGATTTAAAAAAATATTAAGATAATTTTCTATTTATGTGATGCCAATGCCACTTAGTTAATGATTATGATTATTATTAATTAATTAATCATTCTTAACTAATTACAAGTGATGAGAATCTTAATTTATATTATTAATAATTCTCCAGCAGACACCACTCATCTCTCTCACTTGGTGGATATGCAGATGCTGTAAACGTTTTCTCTCTTCTACCACGTTAAAGACAAACATTTATCATCACACAGTATTCTTTAGTTGAAAAACGTCTTACTAAAAGAGAAGACAAATCTATATTAATTCTATATCCATCCACTTTCCTCTCCAACATAAGATTATCAAAATGTGTAAGAAGGTCAATAAATTTATTAAATCAACAATTAAATATATGTATGACAAATACAATGATAAAGATTACTTGACGTCAGTATCTCCACGAAACCCTGTTCGAATAATTTCTATGTTTTACAATCTTATAAACCCCCAAAAATACAGTAATCACAGGATAGTTCTTATCAGTGAGAAGAAATAGAGTTATTGGAGATAAGCTTAACCTGAATTAAGTGCTGTCTTTCACATACTTTTGCAACAGTCACAAGTCTATTGTCCACGTCAACAGGTGTCTCTGTCCACACGTCAAAAATACTGATATATTGTTAAACTCTCAAAGCCAACTTGAGTGCCTCTTCGCCGTGTCAGTTCCTTCAAGCAGAAATTGTTCATGTATCAGCATATCTTGCCACCTTACATCAAAGAAGTGTAGTGTATCTCCACACTTATATACCATTCCTGCCTTTACCATGGTCGGCTATAGCTGTTTACAAATAGCAACTAAGATTCAAATCACTCGAGGGAAGAAGAATAAAAAGGCTGCTTAACCCCAAAAATATAATTAGGAAGCAACACTAAGTTTCTAATTTATTGTTTTATAACTCTATTCTTTCTTACATTTGAGTCTGAACTTACAGTTTCTTGCAACAGCTGATACACGCACACAGCATAATAAATACAGTATATCAAAATACTGCCAAGAGTTAGCACACTATATATAAGCATTATAGTTCAAATATTTGTAGAAATAATAGCCTACTCACATAATACATTGCTATGTAAAACACAAGTATAACACATCAATACAAAAATGCATGAAATATTTCTAAGTCCATTCTCTCTCAACCAGTCAGTTAACTCACCATCGAGCTAATGACTGGACTGGACTTCTTCGCCACACCAAATTCAAGTGATCAGACAATAGAATTTTCTATACCAGGTAATTTTTTTTAATCTCAGCCATCAGCTGGACTTGTTCTCGTAAATCATAATCATTGGATAATAAAACTACTTACCCAGTTGGGACTGGTTTGCATTACCGCAGCAATTTCCTGCATATTCTCAACTCAGGTTGTTTACTTCCGACTCAGACACTTAC
This sequence comes from Sinotaia quadrata, assembly GCA_028829895.1. Lineage (NCBI taxonomy): Eukaryota > Metazoa > Mollusca > Gastropoda > Architaenioglossa > Viviparidae > Sinotaia > Sinotaia quadrata. Next base: position 33,367,809 of record CM054177.1, on the reverse strand, counting down.
AAAAATACCATCATAAGGAGTGCCCATGGTCAGGTCACTCTGACAATCCAACAATTTATATAACAATTAATTATTAAAATAGAGATAGGCAAATTTACTCCACCACACTATATTACAGTTAGTTGCTATCATTATGACATGCTAAATTCTGGTAAATGGGGGGGGGGGGGATTTTCAATGGACTGCTCTTTTATTTTAATTTGTAATTTATGTCCCTATATCAACTAACTGCAGTTAGATATGTTTTGGCTTTTACTCAAATTAGGCTGCATTTAGTACAGTTTTATCATCCAGTTTAAGTCATATCTTTAATCTTATAATATTTTTCACTGTTATAAGCTTATATAATGAGGTTGATAGTAATAGATACGAATGACAATTTATATTACATGTATTTAATATCTTATTAAAAGTTGAGGACTTTTGTGATTGTTCTTTGGAGAGAGTAACTTTGTGAGCGAGTGGTTGAGAACTGGAAGAAGTTCTTGATTTTCAAGAATAAGTCTTACTTCCCTTTTGATTTTTACCTTCTTTTGTAAGACTCATGTTTCAGTGAATAGTAAGCTCCCCACAAAATGTCAAATATTTTATCAGATCTCTTTTGACTCTTAAGCTATTTTGCAAAACTCAAGTTTGAGTATGAATAGTAAGCTCCCCACAAAATGTCAAATATTTTATCAGATCTCTTTTGACTTTTAAGCTATTTTGCAAGACTCATGTTTCATTGTGAATAGTAAGCTCCCCACAAAATGTCAAATATTTTATCAGATCTCTTTTGACTTTTAAGCTATTTTGCAAGACTCAAGTTTCAGTGTGAATAGTAAGCTTCCAATGTATTAATTATTTGTTTACAAATCTTTTGACTTGTAAATCTTTAGTTACACTTATGTCTCAGCTACAAAGAGTTTAATTTATCACACCTCTTTGGACATTTAGGATTTGTGATTCCCTCTATTTTTAGTTCAAAGCAAGCTTTAAGGAGTTTTGTCATTATTTTTATTTGTTTCTTTTTAAACTTAAATTGTTTTTGTTGATAGTATCTGTGACTTTTTGCCACCCTAGTTAATGGTTATGATTATTATTATTTAATTATCTATAACTAATTACAAGTGATGACAATCTTAATTTGTTATTAATAAATCTCTAGAAGAAACCACTCATCTCTCTCACTTGGCGGATATGCAGGCGCTGTAATGTTTTCTCTCTTCCACAACATTAAAAACAAACATTCACTATCACACATTATTTCTGTTGGTGGAAAACTTCTTACCAAAGGAGAAGATAAATCCATCTTTTAATCAATACTGAATAGTTAGCAAGCCCCCATCCACTCTTTCCAACATATGGTTATCAATACATATAAGGGTCAATAAATTTATTAAATCAACATTATAGCAAATACAATGAAAAGATTACTTGACATCAATATTTCCACGAAGCACATTTGAATAATTTCAAAGCATATACAGTCTTAGATCTTAACTCATAATTCAACAGATTATTGTCAACATAAATCACAGGATAGTTCTTATCAGAAAACAGAAATGGAGTTATTAGAGATAAGTGGTAATAGTTTGTACATAACCTTGTCTAGGCAATGTCTCAATAGTCTTTAAAGCGCTTTCATAAAGTCACAAGTTTATTGTTCACATTACTATTGTCAGTTCCACATGTTTCTCTTGCAGGTTGTAGAACACTGATGAGCTGCTATTCTCTTGAGGCTAACCTGGGCGCTCCTTCACTGTATTAGTTTCTTTAGGCAGAACAACAATGTAGCAATTTTCAGTCTTCCTTATACCAGAAATTCTACAATATAGTCAAGCATACTTTGCTACCATACATCAACAGAGTACAGTGTATCCTTACACTTGCACACTGGGGGTAGATACTTCTCACGTCTACCACAGTTTATAAATCAGTAAACCAAGACATGCTGGTGAAAACAAAAAAGGCTGCTTCTTCCCTGTAAAATATAATCAGGGAACAAACACTAAGTTCCAGTGTATTCATCTCTAACTCCATTCTTTCTTACATTCAAGTTCTCAAATTAATAGTTTCCTGCAACAATATTTATTAGCCGAATACATGCACACAGCATAATAAATACAGTTTAATAGTTTATGAATAGGTTCACTAGAAACAATGTAAAGTGTTTAGCATACTACATATAAGCATCATAGTTCACAATTTGTAAAAATAATATTCTATTCACATAATACATCTCTACATAAAATGCAAGTATAACATATCAATAGCAAAAGTGCCTGAAATAAGTCCATTCTCTCTGTCAGTTAACTCACCATTAAGCTAATGGTTGCCTTTCATGACCAGACTGCCACACCAAATTCAAGTGATTTGAAAATAAATTCTTTTCAACAGATAAATTTTGATCTCGTCTCCATTGGCTGGTCTCGTTCTTGTAAATCATAACCATTGGATAACAAAAACTACTTATCCACCTAAAACTAGTTTAGATTACATAAGCAAGTTGAGCACATTCTTTATCTGAGTTGTTACTTCCAACTTTGACACTTAAAAAAATATCAGCACAAGCAGTGCCCAAGGTTGGGTCACTTTGACATTTAACAATTTATATAACAATTAAATTTAGAAATAGGGATAGGCAAATTTACTCTGCCACAATATCTATATTTATATAACAATTAAGTTCAGAAATAGGGATAGGCAAATTTACTGCCACAATATCTATATTTATATAACAATTAAGTTCAGAAATAGGGATAGGCAAATTTACTGCCACAGTATCTATATTTATATAACAATTAAGTTTAGAAATAGGGATAGGCAAATTTACTGCCACAGTATCTATATTTATATAACAATTAAGTTTAGAAATAGGGATAGGCAAATTTACTGCCACAGTATCTATATTTCTTTGTTGGTTTTATTGCTCTTTTGTTTATTTTTTTTTAAATTGTAAATATAGAGTCTAGCAATATTATTGCTCTTTTGTTTATTTAATTCTTTTTAAAATTGTAAATATGGTATCTAGCAATATTAAAGTGTAAATGATCACTTGTAGTTATGTGTACTTGTTAACTATTTAAAGTTACTCACTATTTTGTCAGGAACTCTCTATACAATACATGATATTGTAGTTATAGTAATTCACCACTAAGTTGACTTTTAATTTATACGGCAATGTAGTTACAGTAATTTACTACTGAAGTGGCCATTTGGTTTAGTTATAAGTTTTTATAATACTAACAGTGATTATATTTACATACAGATTCAAAATAATGTTTTCCATTTAAATTAAATTTAATCTTACTTTTTTTTTTTATGTATAATTTTAATATATCCATGTATAAGTCTGTATTTAATAGAATTCCAAACAATCACCTAACAAATATTTTGACTTATCAAACTTGTCATCACCTTTGAGTAGAAAAATAATTTTGTATTATTGAATGAGCATGTACTTTAAATAATTTCTGCAAAGCCATTTGTGAACATGAAACTAATGTAATGTTTTTATTTGAAACTATATTTGTATGTAATCATTTTGAATAATGTCTGTAATTGAAATGAAACTAGATCCTTTGTATCTGTACATAAGTGAGTAGAGTTTCTAATTGAAATTAAACTAAGCACTATGAATCTGTACATGAATGAGAAATGTCTGTAATTAAAATGAAACTTGACACTCGTTATGTGCACTTGAGTCAGTAATGTTTACTTGAAATGAAGCTAGATATTTTGTGTCTATCTGTACTTGAATGTCTATATTTATCTTTGAAATGAAACTCTCTTGTATTTGTGGTATGAATGATTTTTATTTTCTAGAAAAACTGAGAGAAGTGTTTAAAGAAAATATTAGACTGAACATATGTTAATGTAAGTTTCAAACATGTTTCATATAAAAGTTATATATCTGTGCATGAACAAGTTGTTTTCTCTAGGAAAGCTGAGAGAAATATTTAAGGAAAACAACAGGCTGCACAATTATTAATGTAAGTTTCAAGCATGTTTCATATAAAAGTTATATATCTGTGCATGAACAAGTTGTTTTCTCTAGAAAAGCTGAGAGAAATATTTAAGGAAAACAACAGGCTGCACAATTATTAATGTAAGTTTCAGACATGTTTCATATAAGTTTATAAGTGCTAGAAGTGCCTTTAGTCTGTGATTATGGTGTACTTTGTCATTTTGATTGAAAAAAATTAATTGTATTTCAAGCCTTTCTGGTACAGTTTGTAAAAATTATTATAGGGACTTTATCTGAACATTTTGCAAAAGTAATTATGGTATATTTGAAAATGACAAGAAATTTATTGGAAAAAATAAAAATTGCAAGACCAAATTAAATAAATCCAGTTGCAAAAATGGCTGGTCTAAAGTTATATTTTAAGAAGTGGGTACATTTGTGAAAATTTAAAAAATAAAAAAAGAAGTTGGGGGTGGGGGAAGTACATGGAATGAAAAACAATGTAAACACTAGACAAGAAGATTCTACAGGAAAGAAAATTGTAAACACTAGACAAGAAGATTCTACAGGAAAGAAAAATGTAAAAACTAGACAAGAATATTCTACAGGAAAGAAAAATGTAAACACTAGACAAGAAGATTCTATGGGAAAGAAAAATATAAACACTAGACAAGAAGTTCTACTAAGCTCTGGTAGAATGAAAATTCTAGAAGGAAAAATATTAAAAATTCTTGAAGAATGGGAGTTTCAGATGAAATAGCCAAAGCTCTAGAACAAAAGAATTAGTAAGGCTAAAAAAAATATAAATGCTAGAAGAAATGGAATTCTAGACAAAATAAAAATTTAAACTTTAGAAAAAAGGGAAACTAGAGAAAGAACAATATAAGCATTAATAAAACAGGAGATGTAGGGAAAGAACAATGTAAGCATTAGAAAAGAGTGGGTTCCAGGCAAAATAACAATGTAATTTAGAATTAATTAGAAAAAAATGAGACTGGAGAAAGAACAATATAAGTATTAATAGAACAGGAGACATGGGGAAAGAACAATGTAAGCTGAAGAAAAGAAATGGAATTCCAGGCAAAATAACAATGTAAGGTCTAGAAGAAATAGAATTCCAGGCAAAATAACAATGTAAGTTCTAGAAGAAATAGAATTCCAGGCAAAGTAACAATGTAAGCTCTAGAAGAAATAAAATTCCAAGGCAAAGTAACAATGTAAGCTGAAGAAAAGAAATGGAGTTCCAGGCAAAATAACAATTTAAGCTCTAGAAGAAATAGAATTCCAGGCAAAATAACAATGTAAGCTCTAGAAGAAAGGTATTTAAGGCAAAATAATGTAAGCTCTAGAAGAATGGGATTTCAAGGCAAAATAACAATGTAAGCTCTAGAAGAAAGGTATTTAAGGAGGCAAAATAACAATGTAAGCTCTAGAAGAAAGGGAGTTCCAGGCAAAATAACAATGAAAGCTCTAGAAGAAAGGTATTTACGGCAAAATAACAATGTAAGCTCTAGGAGAAAGGGATTTCAAGGCAAATAACAATGTAAGCTCTAGAAGAAAGGAAGAGAAGTGCTAGAAGAAAGAACAATTTAAATGCTGGCAGGAAAGGAATTTGTAAAGGAAAAAACAATTTACTTTCTGTTGGAAAGGAATTTGTAGAGGAAAAAAACAATTTATGCTCTATTGGAAAGAAATTAGTATAGGAAAAAACAATTTAAGCTCTGGTAGAAAAGAATTTGTAGAGAAAAAAAATTAAGTTCTGGTGGAAAGGAATTTGTAGAGGAAAAGACAATTTAAGTTCTGGTGGAAAGGAATTTGTAGAGGAAAAGACAAATTAAGTTCTGGTGGAAAGGAATTTGTAGAGGAAAAGACAATTTAAGCTCTGGTGGAAAGGAATTTGTAGAGGAAAAGACAATTTAAGCTCTGGTGGAAAGGAATTTGTAGAGGAAAAGACAATTTAAGCTCTGGTGGAAAGGAATTTCCAGACTTGTACAGTCTTTGATACACATATCACAAACTTATCATATCAGCAGAAATAGAACAAGGCCCTGACACTTCATCTAGCTTCACCCAGGATTCTTAACTTCACAGTTGTGAGAGAAAAGGTCAAATTCATGCCATTGATCAAGTAACATACACACTTCTATCTTCTAAATATTTTCTAAATATCTTTGTTTCAACAATATTCAATTGAAAGATTATTATATTTGATAAAAACAATATTTGTCATTCTTATTAGATATTTTTTAATTAAAATGTAGTGATAATATTTAAAAGTAATGTGATTAATATGTAAATACACATCCTTTGTTCTTAGGTTTTGATTCATGCAAATGTAAAGGTTTATAATTTTCCCTAATTTTATATTCTAACAAAATGCAGTATTATAAATGATCACATAAATATATATATATATATATATATATATATATATATATATATATATATATATATATATATATATATATATATATATATATATAACCCTATTTCCAGCGTTAGGTAGACCATGCTTAAAAACCAGCATTAGGTGGACACAGTGTATATCCCATAATAATAATAAAATTAAATTTTTTTTTCACATTCTGCTTTTAGACATCACTAATAGCAAACCTACTTAATTTGAAGAAAAAATATCAAATAACAAAAAATATACATGTTTTGTGGTCTGCCTAATTCCTATAACCCTAAAACCAGCATTATGTAGACAAACACATACACTTAAAAACCAGCATTATGGGACTCATACTTAAAAACCAGCATTATGTGGACACTTAGTTAAAATGGTCAATTTTATCGTTGTAAACAAATGAATCTTTTAAAAAACCATGACTCTGCATAAATAAATGTATAGGTTATAAATATAAATCAAAAGTAGAAGAATAAATTTGCTTTAAGAGATATTTATATAGATGTACCTCATTTTATAATCTAAAAGTCCACTATTTGGTATGAATAAAAATATATTGTTGAGTTTTTATATTGATTTATTACTATTTAAATCAGGATATACATTTAGAATCATGTTAAAGGACTCCAAACTCAATTAAATCTTGAGTTTGGAAAAATATATGTTTATACTTAAAAACCAGCCTTAAGTAGACATCATTTGCTTAAAAACCAGCCTTAAGTAGACATCATTTGCTTAAAAACCAGCCTTAAGTAGACATCATTTGCTTAAAAACCAGCCTTAAGCAGACATCATTTGCTTAAAAACCAGCAATATGTGGACATATATGTCATTCTAATAAATGAAACTATATTTCTTTATTTAATGCCATTGTCTCATTATTTAATAAATTGTTCAAATTTAAAAGCATGTTAAAAGGTCCAAAATTTAATTTGGTATTAAAATTGGAAAGAAAATGTTTTATGCTTTAAAAACAGCCTTAGGTGGACATTATATGCTTACATACCAGCAATATGCAGACAATATATATGTTACTCAAATAAATAAAGGAATGCAAGGTTTCCTTAATTTATCACTATTTCATACAGGGTTTAAAGTCAAAATTAAATTAAAGGACCACAAAATCAATATAGTGTTGAGTTACAAAAATAAAGGCTTTTTTCTTTTAAAAACAACCTTATGTGAGCATAATTTGCTATTAAAAAATTTAAAAAGTAAGCATACCTGTAAGTGACTCTTGGAAATAACTTGATTTTTCTATATTTACTATTAATTTCTCACCATTTAAGAAAAGATTCAAACTCAGAATCATGTTTAAGGACCCCAAATTTAATTTGGTATTAAAGTTGGAAAGTAAAAGTGTTATGCTTATAAAACACCCTTACGTGTACAATGCAAACTTTGAAACCAGCAATGCAGCAATATGCAGGCAACTTATACATTATTGTAATAAATAAAGCAACGTTTCTTAAATTTATTTCTATTTAATGCAGGATTCAAATGCAAAATCATTTTAAAGGACCACAGTTTCTATTTAGTGTTGAATTTGTGAAAAATAAGTGTATGCCTAAAAAGCAGCCTTACGTAGACATTATTTGCTTAAAAACCAGCAATACGCAGACATTATTTGCTTAAAAACCAGCAATACGCAGACATGTATATGTCATTCTAATAAATAAAGCTAAGTTTCTTTATTTAACATTATTGTATCACTATTTAATATATTGTTCAAATTTTAAAGTATGTTGAAAAGTCCCAAATTTAATTTGGTATTAAAATTGGAAAGTAAAAGGTTTATGCTTTAAAACCATCTTTTGGTGAACATTAAGTGCTTAAAAACCAGCAACATGCAGACCGCATACATGTCACTCAAATAAATAAAGTAATGCTTCTTTATTTTATCATTATTTAATACAAGATTTAGATTCAAATTCATGTTATATGAGACACTAAATCAGTAAATGTAATTTAGTGATGAGTTTGGAAAATTAATGTTTAATGCAACTAGAGGTACGTGGACAATATTTGTTTAAAACCAGTGCTATGCACATAAGCATATATTATACATATATTTATACATTATAAATAATGTACATGTTTCTTTATTTAAAATTATTTTCAATAAACTAAAGAAACATAGTGTGTAAAAAGTGTAATATCATTTTGGGGAAGAGTTCGCATATTACGTTTAATATAAAACGATCCGAAATGTAAGAATTTCACCAGGTTCTTGAAGTGTTATTCCAAAATAAACATTATCGGATATGTTAATTACTGATCCATGAGTAACGCCAGTAAGTTGTTTAGTGATTATATTTAATTAATTATTATACAATTGTTGCACAAACAATAGTCCATATATGCTTCTCCTTAAATGCATACACAACCAAGCAGCAGACAATACGGTGGTTGATAAAATATTTTCACAATTTAATAAACATCAAACAACAAATAAAAATTAGTAAAACTATTTAACGCAAAGTAAAAACCTATAGATATTATATCCGTCCATTATTTTGAATATATCTTAATAATGCATTCCATTTAATATTCGTCCCATTATAACCCAACCTTTTACATTAGACATGAATAGACGTCACAAAAAAAAGTCAAATATTGTAAAAAAAACCCACTATTAATGCAATCCGATTTTATGGACCCCAATTATCGCGTTATAGCGATATTTCACTGTATTTAGATTTATTTTATGTAACAGCGGTGATGAATTAAATTATAACTATAAAGAGCTGTCTTTAAGTACGATTATAATTTAGAACGATAAGGCTTGGGGCGACACTTGTTTATGGGTGAAGACCGAATGAACACGTAAATTATACTGTCCATAGATAGAAACTGTTCAGTGCTCTTGCACCATAAAACAGTAAAGTCGCAAGTCTAAAATAAAAATTGAGTAATGTAGAATGCACTCCTCAAGATCCATTCTGTTAAAACTCATAAAATGAAGTGGATTTTGAATTAAAATTTCTATTTAAGAAATACTCTGTCATAAATTGAAGGACTTAATTAGTGTCTGAAGCAATATTATTGAACTGAAGAACAACCGCAAGGCACAGCAATTCTTGCTTAATTCAGGGGCTGAGTTCGATTCATGCCAGGATGGATAGTGTGATTCTTACCCCATTCCCAGATAAGGTTCTAGGCTTTGTATCTAGTCCATCAAATAGGACAAACAAAATGGTTAATTTACTAAAACAGTACGTTTACTAAAGCTCGTGCAAGCCTGGCAATTAAAGAGCGAAGAATGTCTCCGTTGGTTACTCACTGCCTGACATAATTGCACATAAAATTGATACCCCTCCGCCTTGTAAAAGATGAAGAAAAGAATAGAAGTATTTGCTCTTGCCATGAATCAGTGCCACCGAATATTTCTCTCTATTAAGAAAGCTAACATGTAAATGATAAAGTAATCAAAATAAATGATCTCTTACGTTATTTTGTAGAGAGTACTGCAGAGATTAGCTGAAAAACATCAATCTGCAGTGTACATGCTTTCTGTTTCGGAAATAAGTACAGTCACAGATCCTTTATCTTTTTTTTTTTTTTTAAAGTGTGAGAACTGAATGATGAAAACCGCTGATCTTCGAAAGACTGGAAATAAAGTCTGATAAGTTTGGGTCTACTCAGTCACTTTCCCTTTTTTTTACATTCATTTAATGCCCTCCCTATTCAGAGCGAAACATGATGACTAATTTAAACTCCTTTATCTCACCCTTTCCCACAGACTCAGATGATATATATAATATACTTTGAGAGAGAGAACAGATAGATCGTGGTAACAATTAAAAAGAAAGGTGTGGTTTGGATGGTACAAAGGTTCACTGTGCATTCAACCATCAATCAATCAATGTCAAATCACCAGGACTGAAAACGCGTGAATTTTATTGGTAGGTATTGCTTGGTACTGCGGACTGGATAACAGAAAGATGTATTGTTTGAAAGGAAGAGAAATAATAGCATGGACTTTAATTGTTGAGTTTAAGCCCAAACTCTGGTATGTCGTTTTCTCTTTCCGATTTTTAACTATCAAGGGATCATCAGCGTGAGTGGTACCACTCAGGAAACAGTTTATTATTTTTATTGAATTATACTATTAAAAATATGAATGAATTATAATTTTATTTGACTGATGAAACTTGAAAATGCAGATATATACGAATATAGACTTAGTTATATTAAGTTGTCTGTGTTGTTTATGAACGGACGCGTAGTTCCTGTTAGCAAGTGAACGCATAAGGGTGTGAACTGTAAAGCATGCCTTTAGGGATTAGGGATTAAGATTATTGGTCTTTCGCGTTGGCGTGCTGTTCAAGACGCTGTGAAGCGTGAACAGAAGGTACTCGGACAAAGCAGAGAGTAGGACTGATTGATTGATTGAGTGTAGGGGGCGTTTCCGGCTTCCGCCGCTTTCGCGAGCGTAGGCCTGAGTGTGCCTAACTCTACATCAAAGTTATACACAGTACCGCCAGCTAGACTTGCTACCTTAGGTGATTGTTGACATAGAAACTTAGATAATCAAAGAGATTAGATTCTCTCTTCTCTGTTAATTTCTTTTCTGTCTCTGTCTTTTTGTTCTCTCTCTCTCTCTCTCTCTCTCTCTCTCTCTCTCTCTCTCTCTCACACACACACACACACACACACACACACACACACACACACACACACCATAACTTGCCCATTTGAAACATATTCACTTTTTCACAGAATGAAGTCTTAGGAAATAAAGTCACAATGAAAAAAGTCACAGGAAATAAATGTATAATATTAAGACGTAAGTCAGTGTGTATGTGTTATACTGTTTATTAACTGTAAGTGAAGCAAAAGCATGCCTGGGGGAGTATGATTAGGGATTATTGGTTTTTCGCGTTGGCGTGCTGTTCTTCAAACTGCGAAGCGTGAACAGAAGGCTTACCTTCTGCTCTGGTCTAACATTTTTATTGTAAGCCTGCGATGCCTAACTGTACATCAAAGTTATACAAAGTACCGCCAGCGAGACTTGATACCTTATGTTTGCGCGAAAGCGGCGGAAGCCGCAAGCGCCCCCTACACTCAATCAATCAAACCTTATGTTGATTGTTCATCAATATCTTAGATGATCAAAGGAAGATTAGAGTCTCTATTACTTTCTTTTCTGTCTCTTTCTTTTTGTTCGCTCTCTCTCTCTCTCTCTCTCTCTCACACACACACACACACACACACACACACACACACACATACACACACACACACACACACACACATACACACACACACACACACACACACACACACACACCCCATAACCCCATAACTTGCCATTTTGAAACATATTCACGTTTTCACAGGATAGTTTTATACAGAGGAAAAAAACTAGGGCCAGTGTGTTATTGCATTGAAAGTCACAAGAAAATGAGTCACAGAATGAAGTCTTAGGAAATAAAGTCACAATATATGTATAATATTAAGTCGTAAGTCAGTGTGTATGTGTTATACAGTTTATTAACTGTAAGTGAAGCAAAAGCATGCCTGGGGGGAGTATGATTAGGGATTATTGGTTTTTCACGTTGGCGTGATGTTCTTCTTGTCGTAAGTCACTGTGTATGTGTTATACTGTTTATTAACTGTAACTTAGTGTAAGCGAAGCACGAAATGTCACGGAGGTTAACAGCTCGCTGAAGATGTGCATGGTTATTAAATACCCTTCCGGGTGTAAAAACGTTAATAATGTATGCGTGTATGTCCGCTTTTGTCTTTGGTGTGCACGAGCGTGTATTTTATATACCCTATAAATGCATTCTAAATCATATATTTAGTTCTGTTTGGATTAATTTTATTTGTAAGTCGATATATATGTACATTATTTACTGAATAACAGTAAAAGGAAGTAAGCGGCGGCTCAGTTAGATCGCGGTTCGATTTTCCCTTGGGATTAAATGTATGTGTGTGTGTGTGTGTGTGTGTGTGTGTGTGTGTGTGTGTGTGTGTGTGTGTATGTGTGTGTGTATATATATGTGTGTGTGTGTGTGTGTGTGTGTGTGTGTGTGTGTGTGTGTGTGTGTGTGTGTGTGTGTGTGTATGTCTAGCTATACTTTTGAAGACTTGTATGTAAGTAAACACCTTCCATCTGCATTTAAGCAGTTTGAACCTAATTATTTCCGACATGGATTACTCTAAAAATACTCAATAATTAGAGGTCATAGGACCCGTGGTTGTGCATTAGTTACCTGAATTCAATGCATGTAGAGTAAAGCGTTCGTCAGATAAAAAGTCGAACGCTTCGAAAAATCAAGAAAACTCAATTTTTTTTAGTAGGGGGTGCATGAACGTGTTTTTCTCTAGAGTCTTTTCGAATATCCGACTTTTTATTTTATATTCGGAGTCACAAATGATTTTGCTTCATGCCTACCAATTTTAGTCCTTTTCTGACAATTAGTTTTGTAGAAATTCACCTTTTGTCAAAATGTCAACACTTCTCTCAATAGTCTAGTGCCTTGCATTAGTAAGTAAAGTCGATTTTTCGAGACAATGAAATTTTGGCGCCAAATCGCGTTTTCTACTAAAGTCGCTGAAATTTTGACAGCCTTTGCAGGATGGTGCAGAAATACGCGTGGCTTATTTTGAAACGATAATATTTCATATTTCTCGAATTATGAATTTTTTGTGAAAATTTTATTTTTTTAATTATGTGCATATCTCTTAAAGTACGAGGAATTTAATAAAACTAACTTCAGATTCGGGTTCAGCACACGCAGAAACAGTTTATTTGTTCAAAGAGGTATTTGTAATATTGCTCCAATTTGTCAGAATCAGAATCAACAAAAGAAAACAATTAACCTGTCAGAGTGCCTTAATATTCTTTAATTAAATCAATTACTTAATTAACATAATAAAAGTTTAAATAATGCTTATTTCCTTTTAGAACCCTTTAAGAGGTTTCTCTAAGGAATGATCACTTTTATTTGAATAAAAGATATCGCTTACTCTATTCTTTTTAGTCGTGTTTCACTGTATTCAGATTCTGTATTTCCATATTTATTTTTCTAAAACAGAGATGGTGTAAATTAGTATTACGTTTGATATCTTTAAAATATTATTGGTCACTCCGTAAACCAAAGCAGAAGAAGACAATGTAGTTTTGTTCATAATTGGGCGCATAAAGTTAAAATATTATACTAAAGTTATTGTAAGGTCATTCTCTTGCCATTTTTTATTAAATACAAAGACGAAATTCCATACTCACTTTATAAACAAAAAAATGTTTGCTGATTTAATCTTCCTTAAAAAAAAGAAAAAATAACCAATAGAATGGAAACAAACAAACTACACATTTTTTAAATTTTTTTCTTCACGTATCGAAATGCATCTGCTTACTCAATGTTACGAGCAATTTAACATCAAATCAATAGAGAGATAGATAAAAATGTTTGGCGACAAATAAGCTGTATGCCAATACTGATTAGCAAGATAATATGACATTTGTGTCTTTAAAAATGAACGCATTTGTGTATTCACTGAATTATTACAATATAATCTAGTAAATTACTACTCTATTTCACTCTCTTTCCTTTCTCTCTTTCTGTTTGTTTTATTAAAGTGTACACATTCCACGCAAACCACACGACCTCATTTACAGACAAGCATTACATATGAATGAACTAAAAGGATGATAGCATTAATAAAAATAGATTCATGATTCAAGCATATGACTAATAAACAGCAGGTCATTCTCCTGCCACTTCTTACTAAGTACAAAGGCACATATAGAAATGTTTATTAATTGAAGCTTTCTTATTATTTGATGATATATGAAACTAGTTTAAACTTTTAATATTTTTCCTAAAATCAAATAAACTAGTTTAATTAAAGTTTTGAAATAACTGTCAAATCGAGTTTCAATATTTCACACATGATTTTAAGTAAGTTTCAGTTTGCTTATTTGTTTCAGTTTCAGTTTGGTTATTACATTGCGTATTTCCTTCTTACTTACGGCTTGAAACACTGAAAACAAGAAAAAGTTATGTAGGCTTCTATGTACACAGAGCACATAGTCCTTTGCAGGGAGTGCGGTGAATAGATTGATCGCGAAGTAAGTGTTCTTTGCTCTTCCAAGATGCCACACTCCTTAAAATGTCATGCCTACGTTTGATTAGCTGGATTATAGCACGAGTGAAGGCAAACTAACATGTTTTCTGGTTACAAATTTAACACAGTGAATAATTAATAGCTGATAAACTGTATAAAGTGGGAGCCTCTGATCAATTTTGGTAGAACAAGTTTGAAACATTTATAGAAGACTTGAAAGGACTCCAGTAACTTTTACAGTCTTCAGAGCCAAACTTGCTTTATAAATTTACCGCAGACCTGAAACATCGCAAGTACGTACACACACACACACACACACACACACACACACACACACACACACACACACACACACACACACACACACACACAATATAATATATATATATATATAGACCTAATTATGGTTTGGATGGGGGATCGACTGAGCTAAATGTAACATTTTGAATGCATAAAGATTTAAGAGAGTGTTAACGGTTTCCAAGCCGGCTATTGTACACAAGTTGTCTGTTCGTGAATCTGTTTGTCTGTACTACAAAGGCGCATTTTCATATGAGACGAAAGATAATTTGAGCAACCAGTCTGTTTAAGGAAAGAGGAGAAATTAATTTATCTAATTAAATTAAAGTTCTGTAAAATTCCTAAGCAGGGTCTTTAAATAAAAATTGGACAGGTAACATAATTAAATGCGTGAATTATAATATGTTACAATGTTACGATATACAAGTCACACACACACACACACGCACACACACACACACACACACACACACACACACACACACACGCACGCACACACACACACACACACACACACACACACACATTTACCCTCAACGAGCGAGAATCGAACGAGGATCCTAATGAGCCGTCGCTTACTTCCATTTACTGTTATTCACTCAATAATAAGCAAGCATACCGACTTACACTGAAAATTAATTAACTAAATGTATGTATTACAAAGCTTTTATACGGTATATAAAATACACTAGAATCACGCACATTTTGAGCGAGCAGTTAACCTCCTTGCCTTTTTCTGCTTCACTTACTGTTAATAAGTATTATAACATATACACTCTGACACTTTTGACTTTATATTGTGAATTTATTTCCTGTAACTTTTTTCTTGTGATTTTATTTCCTATGACTTTTTTCCTGTGACTTTTTTTCAGTTACTTTTTTCCTGATATTTTCCCGCTCATTGCTCACCGTTGATTAGAAGCGACTCAATACACAACTCTCTTGTTTTAGGTTAGAGAAAAAATATGGTTAGGGAATTTTAGAGATAGTTTTGGTGCTTTTTTTTAAAGAGAAATTTAGGGTTAGGATTAGCTGTAAATAAAAAAACGAATATAAATATATTCTAAAACTGTTTTATTTATATATCTTTTATTCCTTATTTAGATTTTGTTTCTGCTAAATTTTGTGTTTTAATGACTTAAATATTGCAGTAAAAATAGCATCGAGTAACACTTTGCATCTAGATATATGTCATATAACTTCTCTCCTTCGATATTACGTATAATGACCCCCTTGTTTTTAAACACGACAATTGTGTATGGAGCTGTTGGGTCTACCGTACACACCTTTGTGTACATAAATGTGTGCAGTGTTGATTTGATGGAAGTACGAAAGAATGCGTAGCCATTCACTAACACTGCTAAGAAGAAAAAAATGTTTGCACAACAATCGCCAGTCAGTAGTAAAGATAGGTACTGTTGTTCTCACGTGTACGAGTGTAGGCGAGGAGGAAGGATTAACTTTTGATATAAGCCGCCTGGCTGTTAGGAAGACGACAGGGGTCCGGGGTGTTTGGAAAACCCACTATAAACCGTTAAGATACGAACAATAGGGAGTGTCTCTTTGAGTTGACAAAAGAAAGCCCATTATCTCCTCTACGACAGAGGTGAGGTGAAATTAGCCTCTCCACGTGACAAAAGGGGCAGTGCAATTCGAATGAAAACTTTTAATTACTATTCGTGCAAAACTGACACAAGAAAGTTCGTAGCACCTATATGACAGTGCTAAATGTTGATAGTCAAATAATTTGGCTAAGAGAAAAAAGATAGAAAGGAGTATTTTATTTTTCTTTCATTTTTGTGCGAGTCAAAACCCATAAGGAGAAGTATTTTATTTTTCTATAAAATAAATCAATTTTCTTTTAATTCCACAATGCTCTATATCTTTTCTATTTCACTTTTAAACTACCAATATAAATATTACCCTAAATACTACCACATATTTTTGTATAACGTTATGGACTGCAAAAAATAGCACACATTGTCATTTCTTTTAGTGAAATTAAATCTAACTATAGTTTCCACATAAGTTACTCTATTGCATCAGCTACTGTAAATACACAGTCTTGAGACTAATACGGTTATTGTTCATAGTTGTAATGGATTTGAAGAAGTAAAGAAATATTCATTGCATCTTTGCACACAGTTGTGTTTCCAATCATCCTAAACATGAACTGAATTGAAAGTTTTCTTTTTACTTTTGGATGAAATAATACTTGCTGCACACCCTTACTCTAAATTAATTTGAAATAAATATATATGTATATACATAAGTTATATTAATACAGTACTAGTTTTTGCAGCTAATTTAAAGAAAACGTTTAGCTTTCATAAATGTATAAATCAATTATAGCCTAGTGATCCATAGAACAAATTAAAAAAATATAAGATTTAAAAAGTTTCTTTGTGACCAGTGGAGATACAGCCACTTTAAAATGATAATTATTGTTTTAATTTCTCATGTAGGCATATATTATTATTAGCTCTCATGTATCTTTTAGTTTATCCAATGTGCATATGTAAGATTTGAAATGCTGAACTTGGCATTTTTGCTAGTGAATTTTGTTGTTTAGTGTGAAATTTTGTAATATTCTATTATTACCAATTTCTTATAATCAATTCATATCTTAGAACTGACAGTATGGAACACTGAAATATATTCCAAATTAAATTATTACTTATTTGTATATTGCTGGATATCCTTTACATTAAAATACATTATATCTGTACCTCATCCCTCATTAAAGTCACTAGCCTAATAATAGTCTCATAATCCAATATGTGTCAGTTCTACTATTAAGAAAATATTTCATATGTATTTGCAACATTACATATTATTAATAGTCTTATAATCCAATCAGTGTCAGTTCTATTATTAAGAAAATATTTCATATGTATTCACAACATTACTGATTTTTAATAGTGGATCAGTGAGTGAGATTCTAAAGTGTTGTATACAACACAAGCTGAAAACATAATGGGTTTGTCACTTTAGTGCTACTTTATTTGCTTAATACAATGCAAAAATCTTATTATTTTTTTTTTATTTTTTATTAGTGTATTTAACTACTGTATTTACTGAATAACTGAATATAAGGTAGTTGTCTTATTTCAGTGATAGTATGTTCTATTATTTTTTAACAACTTTCCTAATCCATGCTCATTTTGTAGCTATATAAGCTGTATTAACTGTTTATAATACTGCCCTGTAACTTTCAGTTATACATTATGAACATGTTAACTATTATTATCACTATTCAAACAGTTTTGTTAAATGGAAACAGTAAATATTCAGTTTTTCAATTGACATATCTTTCTTCAGTTTCTTGGACTTCAGTATTATTACTACTATTAGAAATTATTGATCAAGATGAAATGTACATTTGTAAAACTTGATTGCTTATTGACCACATTGAAATAATGCACATTTGTATAGATTGATTGCTTATTGACCAGACTGTCAGAATGTACATTTAACTTGATTGCTAATTAACCTGGCTGAAAGAACAGGGCACAATGTACATTTGTATTGTTTTATTGAGTTATTAACTAGACAGAAATAATGTATATTTATTAATACACTGGATTGCTTATTCACCAAACTGTTGCAATGTACACTTGTAAAGCTTCACTGCTTATTGACCAGACATGGAGTGTTTAAGTACACTTGTATCCTAACGCTGACAACCCTAAACCAGAGATACATCTTGGCTACGGCTATAAAAGAAATGTAGTTAAAAATCCTACCATTGGCAATCCTGTACCAGACACACATCTTGGCTAAGGCTATAAAAGAAATGTAGCTAAAAATCCTACCATTGGCAATCCTGTACCAGACACACATCTTGGCTAAGGCTATAAAAGAAATGTAGTTAAAAATCCTACCATTGGCAATCCTGTACCAGACACACATCTTGGCTAATATAAAAGAAATGTAGTTAAAAATCCTACCATTGGCAATCCTGTACCAGACACACATCTTGGCTAAGGCTATAAAAGAAATGTTGCTAAAAATCCTACCATTGGCAATCCTGTACCAGACACACATCTTGGCTAAGGCTATAAAAGAAATGTAGTTAAAAATCCTACCATTGGCAATCCTGTACCAGACACACATCTCGGCTAATATAAAAGAAATGTAGTTAAAAATCCTACCATTGGCAATCCTGTACCAGAGTTATATCGTAATAGTGAAAGAAAGGCAGTTAAAACGCATCTGATGCAAATTCATACGCAAACATACCAGTCGAAGTTGTAAAAAGAAAGTCAACTTCTACACTGTAGTTTTATTTTACTCCAAAACTATACTTCTAACCTCTACACTGTATTTTTATTTTACTCCAAAACTATACTTCTAACCTCTACACTGTATTTTTATTTTGCTGCAAAACTATGCTTCAACTAAAACTCAAGTCCATTTACAACCTAACCTAAACTATCCACCTTAACTATAGGCCCTAAGACCTAGACCTGGGGTTCATAACTGGGGTCCATGAATGGGCTTCAAGGGGTCCGTGAAAGTAACATATTCACTATATTTTTATATTTTGCTTATGTGAGTTCTTCTAGGGAGGGTACCCATAGATTTCACCAGATTCTCAAAGGGGTCCGTGACGCAGAGTAATCCTTTTCTGTCTACATGGATGTTCCTTTGCTTCTCTTCTGTCTGTGTTGCTCTCGGAGTCTGTCTCTGTGTCTTTTGTGTGTCTCTCTGTGTTGCTCTCGGAGTCTCTCTGTGTCTTTTGTGTGTCTCTCTGTGTTGCTCTCGGAGTCTCAGTCTGTGTCATTTGTGTGTCTCTCTCTTCTGTCTATGTTGCTCTCGGAGTCCCTGTCTGTGTCATTTTCTATCTGTGTTGCTCTCGGAGTCCTTGTCTCTGTGTCATTTATGTGTCTCTGAGATGTTATCCTCCCATCTTTTCCTCTGTCTTCCTCTCCTTCGCCCTCCTTGCACAGTACCTTGCATGATTGTCTTGGCAAGCTCTGTTGATCGTGTGACATGCCCATACCATTTCATTTTGCGTTTTTTCACAATGGTCAATAGCTCTTCATAGGGCCCAAATGCTTGTCTAATTTTTTTTCCCATTTCCTCATTCGTGACATGATCTCTATGCGAAATGCCAAGCAACTTTTGAAAGCATCTCATTTCAGTAGCTTGTATCCTCCTTTCGAAAGGTCCTGTGAGGGTCCATGACTCAAAGGCATATAAAACACAGATGCAACCAAGGAGAGAGAGAGAGAGAGAGAGAGAGAGAGAGAGAGAGAGAGAGAGAGAGAGAGAGAGAGAGAGAGAGAGAGAGAGAGAGGGAGGGAGAGAGAGAGAGAGAGTCAAACTACGAGTACATTATTATTTGCTTGTTGGTTGCATGCTTTGCAATATATAACTTCAGAATATATAACTGCCGAAATGTACGTTGTGCAAGGGAATCATTAAAAAAAAAATTCTGTGTGAAATATCGCGTACATTTATTGCGTACTATTTTTCATGGACTAAAACTTTGTTAATGATACATTTACCACACAAAATATGAGCATCAGGTCGCTGTATTTTTCTGTTCACGAGTCCTTAAACATTTAATTTTATTTTTATAGTAAAAAATTTACACCTAGTTAGCTGTCTGGCAGAGCTCAGTGACGCATTGTCATTGTTTCGACCTCTGCTCGAGGTCGTGTTGCACGTGAAGAGCGCTCTTTGAAAAGACGTGTCAAACTTAGCCGCGTGACAGGACTTGCACCCAGTGTATCGTTAGTCAGAGAGATCATAATTCAGAATAGGAACCCTGACTGGTCTGAGCTCTTCTTGTAAACGTACCATCTTTGGCAAAACCGGACACAGTTCATAATAAAATGGTCTCGTTGCAATGAATCATATTCTTCACTTAATCATTTGGAACTTCTAAAGGGAAACCTAACATTCAAAATAATTTGGATGATGTGTTTTGCATTTGAACACTTTACTGCCATTCCATTTTTCATCATGTTTGACCATTTATTTGTCTTTGTAAGGTCCAAATTAAAACAGAATCTGAAACGATTGTGTGAAATGTCCAAACCTAACTTCTAGATGAAGAAATGAATTGTTAACAAAGTACAGTTTATCATATTAATTACATGAAAAGATTTGCTAGAGATACGGGAGGATTCAAATTTAATACAGAAAAATAAATTAAGAAATAAACAATATATTACAACTTTAATGCTGACTCAGAAGAGGATTGGCTAGTTAGTCTCAAATTAAACTTTTAACCAGAAATTATGCATATGGCCCCTTACTGATGCATTTGGATTTTCTGTTCTGCTGCACATTTAGATCCCCACTCAAATATTTGGCCCTTATATCCTCAGCGTATTTGTTCATCATTTACTCATCTAGACTTTCTGTTTTGCAGCGTACTTGTTCATTTACTCATCTAGACCTTCTGTTTTGCAGCATACTTGTTCATCATTTACTCATCTAGACTTTCTGTTTTGCAACACTTCCAGAGATGCCACACCCCTAAAAAATGTTACTTTATAAGCGCTAATCCACTTTTAATAGATAAAAAATATATGGGGTGGCTCTTTCTATATTGCATCCAATAATGTGCTCCCAAATGTCTCCTGGCTGACCACTTTCTCAACTGAATCCTTTATTTTGAATTTTAAATTATTATATTTTTTAATTTATTCATTTTACATTGACTGCTTTATTTTTTAAAGTCAGTGTGAAAATACGTGTTCTAATAAATTGTACCATTACATTCTTAAAAACTTAAAATTAATGCTTTTTAAAAGTATAAATTTACTAAAAAGTCTTCACTTATTAAATATCAATCAAAATTTTTACTGATTAGATGTTTGTATTGTTTCATTCTTAATTTTAACTGTATGATATAATTTGTGATTCTGAGTTTTACACGCTGAACAGGGTAGTAAAATTTGATTCTACCCAAATTATTTTTTAAAATATATTTTAAAAACATTTTAGTAAAGTCTTGGGGCGCAACAAAAAATCTTGCACAGGGTGCTGGTGGACTGGGGGCTGGCCTTACTCTGATTTCATTTACGGAAGTATTCTGTTTATACATTTTCAGAGAGTAGTCTAATTTAATTAACTTAAAATAGTATTAAAAAAATAAATGTTAAGCTTATAAAGGCAATATACTATTTACTCTAAACATTTTGAAATTTTCGCACAATCAAGATCGTGTGGTATGAAATAGTGTTTTCTGAATTATGACCGGTTTCGGTAAAGATACAAGAAAATAGCCTATTATATAAGTCATATCTTGACCGGAAGTCTTTTGCTGCCCATGAGGATGGTGAGTTTTTTGTATTGAAAATCTCTTATAATTATTATTGATAACGTCTACTGAACTGAATATGAACATTTTTCAGTCAAATAATACTGATATATAAAAACGGCATAACCCTTAAGTCTTACATTTAAGTGTTTAATTTCGTTATTTCTATGTTGTATTATGCTCAAAGTCTATATCCATCAACACCCTAAATTGTTACCGCGGTAAAATAGGATTTAGTGTCGGTTATTATTTGTCTGTGCTGCACAGCACGGGAGACAATTCGGCACCAGTCTTGGGTTATTTACTTCATATTTACATGAGTTCGTATATTGGAGTAATTTCCATTGAGATAACATTTTCAAGAACTTGATAATCACTTTGGCTGACAATCATGAATAAAATGTACTTTTTGTAAATGTTTCTTTTACTAACTACTCTTTATCTATTATTAATAACTATTCTAATAATAACCGACACTAAAAACATAGTTTACCGTTACTAGTATTGCTAAAATGCTAGATACAAAACGAGCCCCGAATCTGTAACTAGTGTAAGGAAACTAAATAAATAAAAATACTAATCATTGTAGTATAAATATCATACACACTTAGCTGTAAAGAAACTAAATTACTATGAATACTGTACATAGTAAACAAAATAATTTTAAATACCGTACATAGTAGTATAAATTAAACCATTTTAAATATCGTACATAGTATAAATATGATTCTCACTTAGCTGTAAAGAAACTAAATCATTTTAAATACCGTACATAGTAGTATAAATATGATTCTCACTTAGCTGTAAAGAAACTAAATCATTTTAAATACTGTTCATAGTAGTATAAATATGATTCTCACTTAGCTGTAAAGAAACTAAATCATTTTAAATACCATACATAGTATTATAAATATGATTCTCACTGAACTGAAATTGTATGAACACTGCAGCCTTGTTTCAGTATACTAATGTAATTCTAAGCTGTATATTGTCATGTTTTATGTTCCATGCAGCAAACATTACAGTTGTAACTCACTAAAATATTTAAGTTTTGACTGACAATACACTAAATCTGTCAAACTGTCAATGTAACAAAAAATTTCCTCCCTAAATAATATTAAAAATATAGTTTGAAGTTTTACTGAAAATGACAAAATGCCACTGAAACCTATGTTTTCTTTTTTTCTAAACATTGGCATAAGAGAAAAGTCTTTTTTGCTCATTGTTATAATATACAACTTGAATGTCACAATGTACATTTGTATTCATTGATTGCTTATTGACCTAACTGAAATAATGTACATTTGTATAGCTTGATTGCTTATTGACCAGATTGTCACAATGTTCATTTGTGTTCATTTGATAAGCACAATTACTTATTGACTTGACTGAAATAATAGATATTTGTGTAGCTTGATTACTTATTGACCAGACTATCACAATATACATTTGTATAGCTTGATGCTTATTTAGTACTTAGTAGGCATAAATAATGTACATTACTATAGCTTGACTATCACAGTGTATATTTGAATAGCAAGATTGCTTATTGATCAAGATGAAATGTACATTTGTAAAACTTGATTGCTTATTGACCACATTGAAATAATGCACATTTGTATAGATTGATTGCTTATTGACCAGACTGTGAGAATGTACATTTAACTTGATTGCTAATTAACCTGGCTGAAAGAACAGGGCACAATGTACATTTGTATTGTTTTATTGAGTTATTAACTAGACAGAAATAATGTATATTTATTAATACACTGGATTGCTTATTCACCAAACTGTTGCAATGTACACTTGTAAAGCTTCACTGCTTATTGACCAGACTGTCACAATGTGTATTTGTCTAACTTGATTGTTTATTAACCAGAGAGAAATAATGGACACTATTATTATTTGAATTCTTATTGTCCTGTCTGAAATAATGTACATGTGTATAGCTTGACTTTTTATTGACCAGACTGTCACAATGTACATTTCTATAACTTGATTGCTTATTCAAGTTCTTGACAAGACTGAAATAATGGAAATTTATAAAGCTTGGTTGCTTATTGACCCAGACTGTTATATTGCACATTTGATAACTTGATTGATTTTTGATCAGACTGAAATAATGGACATTTGTATATCTTAATTGCTTATTGACCACACTGAAATATAACTTGATTGCTTATTGACCACACTGTCATAATGTACATTTGTATAACTTGATTGCTTATTGACCCCGCTGAAATATAACTTGATTGCTTATTGACCAGACTATCACAATATACATTTGTATTGCTTTATTGCTGTTTGACAGACTGGAATAATTTTAGTAGAATTGTGATGTTTGAGTTTGTGCAACATCTTAATTATAAAGTTATATTTCTTATGTTTTGTATTAAACAGTTCGGCAATAATACAGCTCACCACTTGACCAATTGGTTTGTTTACATTATCAACAAATGGTTAAACACACACTAATACAATAAAAGGAAAAATTATATAATAAAGAAATGATTGTA
This sequence comes from Sinotaia quadrata, assembly GCA_028829895.1. Taxonomy (NCBI): domain Eukaryota; kingdom Metazoa; phylum Mollusca; class Gastropoda; order Architaenioglossa; family Viviparidae; genus Sinotaia; species Sinotaia quadrata. Next base: position 33,343,276 of record CM054177.1, on the reverse strand, counting down.
CACACTCTTACAATAATTTAAGGAAAAAATGTAAAAAATTTGAAAAGTTAATAAATTGTAATTTGCATATCTAGGATATTTATATAAACAAGTATTGCCAGTCTTATGAAAATGCATTATCATATTTATTTAGTAGTGTTATTGCAGGCAGTAACTTTTACATATTTTTTATTACACGCACACACACACACACACCATGTTTATCAGTGAATAGGAGTGATAGTGTATATCTGATTAAATGTGATTTTTCTTTGTATTATTTTTTTTTCTTGGATACAAACATCTGCTTTGCTTCTGACTTACACTCTTGATACCTTTACATGTGACCATGGACTTGTATATAATGACTTTTAAATTTATTTCTCTTTAACACATCTTCAAATATTTTTTTCAGAAAAGAATAATTGAAATTAATGAAATGTGTCCAAGTCAACAAACAGATAATACACATACATTTTCACTGAAGGATTAAGATAAATAGATACAAGTTTGCTTCCGGCCCTGAGTGATTGTGTTGTGTCATATGCTTCATCATTTGAACTGCCACTATTCTTGTCTTTCAATTTTACTTACCTTAGCAACCAAAACATTCAAGTTGAAATCCAATATTGCTGCCTAGCATTTATTTACTAAAACTAAATATTGTATCTCAACCACTCACTAATTCAAAATGGAAATCACCATTAAAAGCAAAGAATCTGGAAGACAAAATTCTTAATTTTTGCAAGATACATTTTCTTGAAGAAAATGTAGAAAACAAACCTGCACCCTGGCAACAATGTGCTTGATAGGCATTAGGGATGATGCTTAGGAATGTGTATACATTTTTTTAAAAAATAGGTGCTAGCAGATGTTTCGTGGTGAAGAGAGTGGTCACACAGTACATAAATGTCAAAATGCATTTCAGTACCAAGAGAAACAGGCACTTATTTGCAATGCAAAGTTCTTTTACAATAATAATTTTGTGTCCACTTTTAAAATGTTATTTATTTGCTTAGTGTTTGTAGTAAATTGTTTATAAGGATTTTTAAGATATTACTTTTCTTTTAATAGAATGGGTCTTTTTCTCATGGGTCATAACCATTTTGAATTTTGCTGTTTGATCAGTTCAGAAAGAATTTTTTTATACAGCTAGATATTTTAGTTCTCTCATATACAGAAGAAATAGCTATTCACCTGGTATGGAAGGTATTTTCAGATTCTGTAGCACAAGATGACTTAAAGAATTTATAAGTAAATAATTAGAGAAATAGACAGCCATGTGGTGGTGAATATATTTCATTAAGTCTGGATAATGGTAGTTTTGGATCTATTCAGAATTAATCTGAAAATATTAGGCTGTTTATGATCTCTAAAGATCATATAAAAACAACCAAAGTTTTCAAATATTTCTTGTTTGTTTGCTTTTTTTAAAATGATGAGGGCACCACATTTAAATTATCTCAACACAAGATATATCATAATATTTTAATATATTATTTCTGATCATAATGAAGTACACACTCAATTAAATGAGAAATCCAACATGCATGCATTAGCATTTTTAGTTTTGAAAATGTATCTGGTGAGTTAAAACATATTAGTAGATTGATTTAGTGAATTTTAGAATATTGGAATATGTACAATGAACATTATTTTATTTTTTAAATTGTAGAAGAGTCTAAAGGAAAGAGTTACTATACTTATTCACTGATTTTCCACCTTGCATCGTATGCAGATCTTGTCTTTATAAATTCTTAAATTTTCAACAATTTATAATAGATAAATCATTAAATGACTTTTATTGACAATACTTGTTATTGGATTTGCTGTTTGTGTTGCAGCTCAAAATTATAATTGATCTTTGTTCAAAAGCTTTTTGTTTTTAGTTCTTGTTTACTACTTTCCTCGTAGGAGCCACATTAGACATTTTCTTTTCTTTCGATGTTCTCAGTCTTGTATCGCTCCTGTGAGGATTTCCTCCCTTCTCTGGCATTCACAGATTTTTTCATTATAGGCTGGCTGTAATAATAATTGTTTCATACTGTTGGCCATTCCACTTTAAGGTACACAAGATTTAAACTCATATACAAATGCATTTACTAATTCACTAAATCATATTCTGCACAATTCTACACAATAACAACACATTAACAACACAATAACTACACAGTAACAACACAATAACAACACATTTATAAAGTACAAAATTACATGCACACAGTAAACCTATTTGGGCATGTTGTATACATACAAATTCACTTAATTATTACTCGTATTCCAACATTTTATTTTATTTTTATAAATTTTCAAAGTAATTTTCACCAATATTAAAATTATATATTTATATTAGTTATCAGCTTAAAACTTTTATGAATGATTTGAATATTATTTTAAGTTATTTCATTTTTAAGTTGGTATATGATTGTTCATTGTAGAATTACAAAAAAGCAACAATTCAGTGCTAAAGGTTAACAAAGAATCTTGTCTTCTAAGGTTTGAATTAATAACTAATTCTGTCATCTATATGACTTCAATCTAGTAGAAACATTTATCATTCAATATGATGACATTTGAAAGTTATTCAGTTAAATGCACATTCTATTGATATCACATTTTTTTTGAGTAGTTGTGGATTCAGAACATATTTTTTTGGCAAAATCAGTTATTGTAACCTGTAGATTTTCTCTCCTAATTAATAAACAATATTCTTGGTGCTCTGAGGAAGTTTAAAATATTAAATACATTTTTTAGTTATACTGAGAAATGTTACTGTAAAAGTAGATTGATTTTTAATTTGTTATCGATTTTGCTCTTGTTAGAAATGAAAATGCATCTTAATTTAACTTCATTATGTTCAGGCTCTCGTCATCCTTGAACCTGTGACGTTTCTACCATACCCACATAAAGCCTTCAGCTTGGAAGATCACTGACAAAGGGGCGGACTAGTCCGAGTGACCGGCCCTCAATTCACGCTAGGACTCCTAGCTAGGTGGCTATGAATGCTAGGTGCAAAGGTCCTGTAGCCCTGGTGGATAGGGAGAGCCGGCAAAGCATCCACACTGTGTCTGAAGAGTTGTTGGCTGGGTATGTGTATGTAATTGAGGGGGCAGCCATTCCTCACCAAATTAAACTAAACACTTTTCATTGTGTAGGACAAATCAAAAGAATGTTGAATTCAAAATCAAATAACCTACCTTGCATGCACAAGACAGTTAGCAACTCTGGTTGCAGATTGTCTTGATTGAGTTAGTTATTTTTTAATGCCAGATTGAGAATAGCAACATGTTTAATGGAAACTTTTTATTGCAGAAAATATCTCAAGTCATTGGCATTTAAAGTAGGCTAGTTCAAATTGCAAGCATGTGTAAGAGAAACATGCTATTGTTTAGGGTTAAGTCAGAATAACTGGCATTCATGCCTGCGTGCACACTAGATTCTAAAACTAGCAGGTGCATGTAAGAGAAATGCACCCAAATGTGCACCAAGCCTCATGGTAAGAGAACATGGGACAATCTGACCCAGCACACCTATTGTGCTGTTTGTTAAAAAATTCAAAAATATGATATGCATGTAGCTGGGACCTACATTTTCATGCACATTTGATTCAAAAAGGTCAGTTGTCAGGCTTGTATAAAGTGTGCATTTGATCACGAGTGTTAGACTGTCCCCTGAAAGTGTGCATTGTTATGTACATGTGGACTATATAACATTGCACAACATTTTGGCTTTTTGTGCACTGGATATAGAAGCATGCTTGGCAGGCAGTCCACAGGAGTGAATTAAGTGTGAATGATGGAGTGAAATGTGAATGATAGTTTGATTGAAGTGTAAATGATGTTTGATTGAAGTGTGTAGGTTCATTCAGGCATTTGTAAGGCTGTATTTTTACAGAATGTGTCCATCCCATTCTTCAGCCAAGCCATTAAGGGTACAGAGAATTTATTTCTGTACAGCATGGCAAGCAGATTGAGTATTAATTTCATCAGTAGAAAAGTTATGATTCCTACTATACAGACTAGATTGAAAAATTGCAAACAATAGTCTTTCAGTACTAATGAAACTCTGCTATTTTTGCAAAAATGGTTTGTCTCATTTCATGTTGTTGAAGAAGTAGTAGAAAGCAGAAAGCAATATATCAGGACATGAGCAATTAGTATTTAAAATTATTCATAATGTCTTTGTGCATACTTTTTTCATTGCATGAGACCACATGAAACAATACATCCAGCCTACTTAATCTTTATGTCAGAGCTGATGGACTGGTCATGAAAGGAGATTCAAAAAGAAGAACAAGGTCAAAATTAACTAAACAAAATACTTTACAGTTGTATGCAGTCTTATTATTAAACTATATTATTTGGTAGTATTAATTAATTTCAAATATACAGCCATGTTATAGCATATATTTTAAGTTAGCTTAATTGAAAGAGTCTAAAGTTATTACTTTTTATTTTAATAGTGACTTCATTTTTTTTTTTTAATGAAACTTGTTAGTTTGATTTTATAAATAAATTTCTATCAGTATCACAAACAAAATCTTGTGATAGTTTACCAAAGTATACAATTTATTTTGCATATTGTCATGAGATGAGAATGATACATAAAATTCTAGAGAGCTCTTAATGTTGGCATGTCATGTGATGCATTGTAATGTGATGTCTTTTGTAATATACACTGTCATGTTTGGTTAATATGGGAGGTGTGGTATTTTATAGCATGGTGTGGTGTCATGTAGTATTTTGTAGTGTCATTTATGTATTTGGTGGGATTGTATAGTATGGTGTAATGTCATGTTTGTTTTGTGTGGGATTGCGTAGTATGGTGTAATGTCATGTTTGTATTGTGTAGTATGGTGTAATGTCATGTTTATTGACTGCATGTAAGAGAATGTGTGCATGCATGTGGGTGAATATGTGCATGCTGGTAAATTATGTGCATGTGGATGGGGGTAGTTGTGCATTAATTGTAATTATAACTACCCTAAGGTGCCTGGACAGGCTGAAGGGCAGGTGTATTCCCTCTCACTGCCAGCTGGGCCAATCTGTTGGTGAACCCACATGACCTGAGGATCATCTAGTGGATCACCCAACATATACTTGGTAGGAGATTTTCTTATTTGTCTTCTTTTTTCTGTCTCCTTTCTGAAATGTCTCACGCAACTGGGTGGGGAGATTCAGTAACTAGACAGTTGGGGGTTGTCGACTTTCCAGTCAAGCGGCTTTTAGCCTATTGGCTGGACAGGGCATTTGATAAATGTCCTGTGTTTGATCACTCATTTATTAGAACAGATTTCATCAGAATGCACTTTCTTATAGTACAAATTTTTAAAATTCAAAAACAGGGTGATTTACTTATGGGAGATTATTTTTATTATTAAGATGGGTTTTATATTTATGCTAGTGCATTACATTTCTACTGTTTTTTTGAGTCTTTTCTTTCAATTATATATGTGTAAAAATTAAATTTAAAAAAAAAGAGAGAATAAAATTTTTAAAATTCAAAAACAGGGTGATTTACTTATGGGGGATTTTTTTTTATTATTAAGATTTAATTACTAGCATAAATATAAAACCCATCTTTTCTACTGTTTTTTGAGTCTTTTCTTTCAATTATATATGTGTAAAAATTAAATTTAAAAAAAAAAAGAGAGAATAAAATTTAAAAAATTCAAAAACAGGGTGATTTACTTATGGGGGATTTTTTTTTATTATTTAGATGGGTTTTATATTTATGCTAGTGCATTACATTTCTACTCTTTTGTGAGTCTTTTCTTTCAATTATATATGTGTAAAAATTAAAAAAAAAGATAATAAAATTTTAAAAATTCATAAACAGGGTGATTTACTTATGGGGGATTTTTTTTATTATTAAGATGTAATGTACTAGCATAAATATAAAACCCATCATTTCTGCTGTTTTTTTGAGTCTTTTCTTTCAATTATTTATGTGCAAAAATTAAAAAAAAGAGAGAATAATATTTTTAAAATTCAAAAACAGGGTGATTTACTTATGGGGGATTTTTTTTATTATTAAGATGTAATGTACTAGCATAAATATAAAACCCATCAATTCTACTGGTTTTTTTGAGTGTTTTCTTTCAATTATATATGTGTAAAAATTAAAAAAAAGAATAAAATTTTTAAAATTCAAAAACAGGGTGATTTACTTATGGGGTTTTTTTTTATTATTAAGATGTAATGTACTAGCATAAATTAAAAAACCAAACATTTCTACTGTTTTTTTTAGTCTTTTCTTTCAATTATATATGTGTAAAAATTAAATTTAAAAAAAAAAAAAAGAGAATAAAATTTTTAAAATTCAAAAACAGGGTGATTTACTTATGGGGGATTTTTTTATTATTAAGATGGGTTTTATATTTATGCTAGTGCATTACATTTCTACTCTTTTTTGAGTCTTTTCTTTCAATTATTTATGTGCAAAAATTAAAAAAATAAAGAGAATTAAATTTTTAAAATTCAAAAACAGGGTGATTTACTTATGGGGGATTTTTTTTATTATTAAGATGTAATGTACTAGCATAAATAAAAAACCATCATTTCTACTGGTTTTTAGTCTTTTCTTTCAATTATATATGTGTAAAAATTAAATTAAAAAAAAAAAGAATAAAATTTTAAAAATTCAAAAACAGGGTGATTTACATATGGGGGATTTTTTTTATTATTAAGATGGGTTTTATATTTATGCTAGTGCATTACATTTCTACTCTTTTGTGAGTCTTTTCTTTCAATTATATATGTGTAAAAATTAAAAAAAAAGATAATAAAATTAAAAAAATTCATAAACAGGGTGATTTACTTATGGGGGATTTTTTTTATTATTAAGATGTAATGTACTAGCATAAATATAAAACCCATCATTTCTGCTGTTTTTTGAGTCTTTTCTTTCAATTATTTATGTGCAAAAATTAAAAAAAAGAGAGAATAATATTTTTAAAATTCAAAAACAGGGTGATTTACTTATGGTGGATTTTTTTTATTATTAAGATGTAATGTACTAGCATAAATATAAAACCCATCAATTGTACTGGTTTTTTTGAGTGTTTTCTTTCAATTATATATGTGTAAAAATTAAAAAAAAGAATAAAATTTTTAAAATTCAAAAACAGGGTGATTTACTTATGGGGGATTTTTTTTATTATTAAGATGTAATGTACTAGCATAAATAAAAAACCAAACATTTCTACTGTTTTTTTTAGTCTTTTCTTTCAATTATATATGTGTAAAAATTAAATTTAAAAAAAAAAAAGAGAATAAAATTTTAAAAATTCAAAAACAGGGTGATTTACATATGGGGGATTTTTTTTATTATTAAGATGGGTTTTATATTTATGCTAGTGCATTACATTTCTACTCTTTTTTGAGTCTTTTCTTTCAATTATTTATGTGTAAAAATTAAAAAAAAAGTTAATAAAATTTTAAAAATTCAAAAACAGGGTGATTTAAATATGGGGGATTTTTTTTATTATTAAGATGGGTTTTATATTTATGCTAGTGCATTACATTTCTACTCTTTTTTGAGTCTTTTCTTTCAATTATTTATGTGTAAAAATTAAAAAAAAAGATAATAAAATTTTAAAAATTCAAAAACAGGGTGATTTATTTATGGGGTTTTTTTTTATTATTAAGATTTTAATATACTAGCATAAATATAAAACCCATCATTTGTACTGTTTTTTTGAGTCTTTTCTTTCAATTATATATGTGTAAAAATTAAAAAAAATAGAGAATAAAACTTTTAAAATTCAAAAACAGGGTGATTTACTTATGGGGGATTTTTTTATTATTAAGATGGGTTTTATATTTATGCTAGTGCATTACATTTCTACTCTTTTTTGAGTCTTTTCTTTCAATTATTTATGTGCAAAAATTAAAAAAATAAAGAGAATAAAATTTTTAAAATTCAAAAACAGGGTGATTTACTTATGGGGGATTTTTTTTATTATTAAGATGTAATGTACTAGCATAAATAAAAAACCATCATTTCTACTGGTTTTTAGTCTTTTCTTTCAATTATATATGTGTAAAAATTAAATTTAAAAAAAAAAAGAATAAAATTTTAAAAATTCAAAAACAGGGTGATTTACATATGGGGGATTTTTTTTATTATTAAGATGGGTTTTATATTTATGCTAGTGCATTACATTTCTACTCTTTTGTGAGTCTTTTCTTTCAATTATATATGTGTAAAAATTAAAAAAAAAGATAATAAAATTAAAAAAATTCATAAACAGGGTGATTTACTTATGGGGGATTTTTTTTATTATTAAGATGTAATGTACTAGCATAAATATAAAACCCATCATTTCTGCTGTTTTTTGAGTCTTTTCTTTCAATTATTTATGTGCAAAAATTAAAAAAAAGAGAGAATAATATTTTTAAAATTCAAAAACAGGGTGATTTACTTATGGTGGATTTTTTTTATTATTAAGATGTAATGTACTAGCATAAATATAAAACCCATCAATTGTACTGGTTTTTTTGAGTGTTTTCTTTCAATTATATATGTGTAAAAATTAAAAAAAAGAATAAAATTTTTAAAATTCAAAAACAGGGTGATTTACTTATGGGGGATTTTTTTTATTATTAAAATGTAATGTACTAGCATAAATAAAAAACCAAACATTTCTACTGTTTTTTTTAGTCTTTTCTTTCAATTATATATGTGTAAAAATTAAATTTAAAAAAAAAAAAGAGAATAAAATTTTAAAAATTCAAAAACAGGTTGATTTACATATGGGGGATTTTTTTTATTATTAAGATGGGTTTTATATTTATGCTAGTGCATTACATTTCTACTCTTTTTTGAGTCTTTTCTTTCAATTATTTATGTGTAAAAATTAAAAAAAAAGATAATAAAATTTTAAAAATTCAAAAACAGGGTGATTTACATATGGGGGATTTTTTTTATTATTAAGATGGGTTTTATATTTATGCTAGTGCATTACATTTCTACTCTTTTTTGAGTCTTTTCTTTCAATTATTTATGTGTAAAAATTAAAAAAAAAGATAATAAAATTTTAAAAATTCATAAACAGGGTGATTTATTTATGGGGGTTTTTTTTATTATTAAGATGTAATATACTAGCATAAATATAAAACCCATCATTTGTACTGTTTTTTTGAGTCTTTTCTTTCAATTATATATGTGTAAAAATTAAAAAAAATAGAGAATAAAACTTTTAAAATTCAAAAACAGGGTGATTTACTTATGGGGGATTTTTTTATTATTAAGATGGGTTTTATATTTATGCTAGTGCATTACATTTCTACTCTTTTTTGAGTCTTTTCTTTCAATTATTTATGTGCAAAAATTAAAAAAATAAAGAGAATAAAATTTTTAAAATTCAAAAACAGGGTGATTTACTTATGGGGGATTTTTTTTATTATTAAGATGTAATGTACTAGCATAAATAAAAAACCATCATTTCTACTGTTTTTTTAGTCTTTTCTTTCAATTATATATGTGTAAAAATTAAATTTAAAAAAAAAAAAGAATAAAATTTTAAAAATTCAAAAACAGGGTGATTTACATATGTAGGATTTTTTTTATTATTAAGATGGGTTTTATATTTATGCTAGTGCATTACATTTCTACTCTTTTTTGAGTCTTTTCTTTCAATTATATATGTGTAAAAATTAAAAAAAAAGAGAATAAAATCTTAAAAATTCATAAACAGGGTGATTTACTTATGGGGGATTTTTTTTATTATTAAGATGTTATGTACTAGCATAAATATAAAACCCATCATTTCTACTGTTTTTTGAGTTTTTTCTTTTAATTATATATGTGTAAAAATTTTAAAAAAAGAGAATAAAATTTTTAAAATTCAAAAACAGGTGATTTACTTCTGGGAGATATTTTTTTATTAAGATGGGTTTATATTTATGCTAGTATCTTACATTTCTACTGTTTTTTTGAGTCTTTTCTTTCAATTATATATGTACAAAAATTTAAAAAAAAGAGAGAATAATATTTTTAAAATTCAAAAACAGGGTGATTTACTTATGGGGGATTTTTTTAATTATTAAGATGTAATGTACTAGCATAAATATAAAACCCATCAATTCTACTGGTTTTTTTGAGTGTTTTCTTTCAATTATATATGTGTAAAAATTAAAAAAAAGAATATAATTTTTAAAATTCAAAAACAGGGTGATTTACTTATGGGGTTTTTTTCTTTATTATTAAGATGTAATGTACTAGCATAAATAAAAAACCATCATTTCTACTGTTTTTTTAAGTCTTTTCTTTCAATTATATATGTGTAAAAATTAAATTTAAAAAAAAAAAAAGAGAATAAAATTTTTAAAATTCAAAAACAGGGTGATTTACTTATCGGGGATTTTTTTATTATTAAGATGTAATATACTAGCATAAATATAAAACCCATCATTTCTACTGTTTTTTGAGTCTTTTCTTTCAATTATAAATGTGTAAAAATTAAAAAAAAAAAAGAGAATAAAATTTTTAAAATTCAAAAACAGGGTGATTTACTTATGGGGGATTTTTTTTATTATTAAGCTGTAATGTACTAGCATAAATATAAAACCCATCATTTCTACTGTTTTTTGAGTCTTTTCTTTCAATTATATAGGTGTAAAAATTAAAAAAAAAGAATAAAATTTTTAAAATTCAAAAACATGGTGATTTACTTATGGGAGATTTTTTTAAATTTTTTTTATGGAAATATTTTAAATAAACCATTGTTTATATGATTTGGAAAGTTTGGTTTGAAAACATTAATAGATCCTTGAGTTAAAAGTTTCATCTTTTTTGGAACTGAACTTTACATCAAAAAACTTTCATTCTGTTTCCAGCATTGGACTTCATGCCTTTAATCCCCCCCAAAAACCCTTGTGATCTTTTCTGTATCCAGCATTGAACTTCATGCCTTTAATTCCCTCCCCCCCAAAAAAAATAATAAAATAAAAATTAAATTAAATTTTAAAAATTGTGGTCTTTTTTTTTTGTTTCCAGCATTGAACTTATGCCTTTACACCAAGAAATTTGTGTTCTTTTCTCTTTCCATCATTTGAATTTCATGCCTTAAAACCTTGCAAAAAAGAAATTGTGGTCTTTTCATGTCTTAAATCCCCTGCAAAAAATAATTGTGGTCTTTTCTGTTTCCATGCCTTTTCACCAAGATTATTTGTGGTCTTTTCTGTTTCCAGCATTGAACTTCATGCCTTTACACCAAGAAATTTGTGATCTTTTCTGTTTCCAGCTTTGGACTTCATGCCTTTACAACAAGAAATTGTGGTCTTTTTTTCTGTTTCCAGCTGTGGACCTCATACCTTTACACCAAGAAATTTGTGGTCTTTTTTTCTGTTTCCATCATTGGACTTCATGCCTCACATCCCCACAAAAAATTGTGCTCTCTTCTGTTTCCATGCCTTTACACCAAGAAATTTGTGGTCTTTTCTGTTTCCACCATTTAACTTCATGCCTTTACACCAAGAAATTTATGGTCATTTCTTTTTCCACCATTTAACTTCATGCCTTTACACCAGAAATTTGTGATCTTTCTATTTTATAACACTGAACTTCAGGCCTTTACACAAAGAATAATAATGTTACCATTGTCTTCCCTGTTAATTGACCTTCATGTCTTTTCACAAAGAATACTAATACCATTGTCTTTTCTGTTAACCTGATTGACCTTCATGTCTTTTCACAAAGAATACTAGTACCATTGGTCTTTTCTAATTGACCTTTGTCGTATGTATACCTGTGGTCTTTTCTGTTTCCTTACTTTGGTTTACTTTTACCTGTGGTCTCTTTTACTTTCTAACTTTGAACTTCATGCTCAGTATTTTCATCATCTTTTGTTTGTTTCTTTTTTCTAGCATTTAAAACCTTGCATTTTCTACCATTCACTGAAGCATATATATTTATCTAAATAGTAAAAATAAATTTATAATGCCAAGCATATCCATTTTGTACCCTGCTGTCACAATACAAAGAAAACATTGTAATTATTGCATTTAACTAAATTGTGAATATTTTGGTATCCTGGTACTTAAAATACTTTTTCTTAGTTTTTACTTCAATATATTTCTATGTCCATTGGCATTCACTCTACATTGTACTGACTGTTATTTTACTTTAACACTGTTACTTATAAATCTAATTACATAATTTGAAAAAATATGTTTCAATTGCATTTGATACCATGATTGAACACAGCTAATTTTCACTTGTTTTTAGTCATCAAAAGTAATTGCTTAATCAGCTTGGCAAGGTGTACAGTCTAGTAAATACTCATAAAAATCAAAAGGAAAAGCTGCCATAATTTATTATGACTATATATAAAAGCTAAAATTTTAGAAGCTTTCATATCTTAATTATACCTATGTCTGAAACTAAAGAAAAAAGTCAAAAGAATCACTTGATTATGCTTATGTTTTAAAGTTAAGAAAAAAAAAGGAAACATACTTTTGTTATGCCTATGTATGAAAGCTAAAAAAAATGTAAAAGCTTTCATAACTTTAATATTCCTGTTTATGAAAGTTTAAAAAAATCAGAAAAGCTTTCATACCATTATTATTCCTTTTTATGAAAGCTAAAAAAGTGGAAAAGTTTCCATATGGTTTTTATGCCCATGTATGCTAATAAAAATAGAAATGCTCTCTCATACCTTAATTTGATACCATGATTGAACACAGCTAATTTTCACTTGAAATAATAAAATGTTTTTAGTCATCAAAAGTAATCGCTTAATCAGCTTGGCAAGGTGTACAGTCTAGTAAATACTCATTAGAAGTAGTCTTGGAAACAGAATGTTAAATGCATGTAGCTGTTGCTTAGATATTATGGTGCTATATCTGATCTTACTATGGGATGTTGCAAAATAAATAAATGAAGCTTATCCTTCTAAATTATGTAAGAAACTTTTTTTTTTTTGGGGGGGGGGGGGGAATTTAGAAGGAAAAGCTTCATTTATTTATTTTGTCAATGTATGAAAGCTTAAAAAACAAAACAAAGGAAAAGCTTTCATCCATTATTGTGTCTATTTATGAAAGCTTAAAAAAAAAATCAGACGAAAAGCTTTCATCCATTATTGTGTCTATGTTTGAAAGCTTAATAAACAAAACAAAGGAAAAGTTTTTCATCCATTATTGTGCCTATGTATGAAAGCTTTTTAAAAAATGGAAACACTTTCATACCCTTATTTTGCATATGTATGACATTTCAGAAAAGACATCGAAATGAAATTGTTATGTTTATATATGAAACCTAAAAGATAAATGAAAATGAAAGCTTCATATTTTTATTATGCCTATGTTTGAAAGCTAAAATAAAATCAAAAGGAAATGCTTGCATACCTTTACTATGCCAATATATGAAAGCTAAATAAAAGAAGTTTGTTTACCTTTACTATGCCAGTTAATAAAAGCTAAAGAAAAATTCAGAAGGAAAAGCTCTCATACCCTTATGCCAAAAAGAAAAGCTAAAGGAAACACTTTCATTCCTTATGCCTATATAAGAAAGTGTTAATTAAAAAAAAAATGAAAGCTTTGGTACCATTAAACATATACAAGAAAGTTAAACAAGAATGAGAAAAACTTTCATTCAGATTCATTGTGTGCCCTTTGACTAAAAGGCCACCTTTTATCCTTGCTCTTACCCTTGGGTCATCCATGCAAGAAGAAAATGGACAGGCAGTCAGGGGGAAGAAATATCAGCCAGCCTTTGTCCTTTTTAGGACCAGGCAGACCAACAAGTGGATTACCATGAGTGAAAACAGGAACCCACGTTTCCCCTGCCTGTTGTCTTTCAAGTATCAACAGCACCCATGGTTCGAAGAGAGGGAGGGGGCCAACCAGCCCAGCTCATGCCACGTATGTTGTTCAAGCCAGAAGCACAAGAAAGAATGAGTCAGGTGTGAAGCAGTAAAATGCTCACATTTATTCTTCAAACATGGATAGCTCTGTGGTCTCCCACAAGAAAAGTGCTGTAGACTCTTTGACTGAACTTTTCAATGGTCAACTATACCTTGCAAAGAGACTCATATGTCCATGTGTACTTCCAAGCAGATGAACAAGACCTGCCTGAGAAGATTTCTTTGAACTACACACACACAAAAAAAAACCCTTACATAAATTGAAAAATTCCACCAGCCACCAAATATGAGAAGGCAAAGATGAGTCAGATGATCTAAACTGACACCTCTATCCAAGTCTTCATTCTCACCACTACTACTGCCTCTGTGTCGATTCAAATAACACAGATCAAAATAAAAGTTAAAGGCACCTCAAGAAATGAAAGAGACATGAACTCAGCAGAAACAGTACCACAACCTGGGCATGTGTACTCACCAGGTAAAGACTTGGTGTAGTAATAGCCTGGGCTCTGTCTGTACCTTAATATCAACCCTTGTACCAGGCTACAAAATTGGTGAAAACCAGAAATGGTTAACATCTCAAATTAGGATAAGGAAAAGGAAGTGTTTTAATACCATTATGCATATATAAGAAATTAAAATTTGAAAAAGAAAGAGGAAATACTTTCATGCCTTTAATCTTATTAAAGAGAGCTAAGGAGGAGAATTGGCTTTCATATCTTGATGCATGTATGAAAAAGTTTCTTTTAAAAAAGGAAAATTTTTCATACCTTTATGTGTATGTAAGTAAGGTTAAACAAAATCTTTCATACCTTTATGTATCAGAAAGGTTAATAAAAGGAAAATCTTTATACCTTTATGAAAGGTTAAAGAAGGAAAAGCTTTCATACCTTTATGCACATATAAGAAACTGAAAAAAGAAAGTGTAAAACTTTCATTATCTTTATGCCACTATAAGATTTTTTTTTATATAAAATGAAGAAATGCTTTCCTTCCTTGATGTCTATATAAAAACTAATCAAAAAAACAAACCAAGCTTTCATATCTTGTGTTGTGCTTGTTTGCATTTAACATTTAATTTTTTATTTCTTCCCTCCTCTTTCGTTCTCATTTTTGTTTGCTTTAGGATTATATTACCATGTTCTCATAAAAGTAATACTAACAGTAAATCATGCAATACAAGTCCTAAAATAATTAAACTTTCCCACAAAATTCAAACTGTGAAAAATAGGGTAAAACAGACTATATGACAACAACTCTGAATAACTTTATGTGCAAATTCAGATTTTTCTCATGTACTAAATAATATTTGTGTAACTTCAGTTTAGACCATATCACAACAAATCTGAATTACTTTATGTGCAAATTCAGATTTTTCTCATGTACTAAATAATATTTGTGTAACTTCAGTTTAGACCATATCACAACAAATCTGAATTACTTTATGTGCAAATTCTCATGTACTAAATAATATTTGTGTAACTTAGGTTTAGATCATATGACAACGAATCTGAATTACTTTATGTGCAAATTCAGATTTTTCTCATGTACTAAATAATATTTGTGTAACTTTGGTTTAGACCATATCACAACAAATCTGAATTACTTTATGTGCAAATTCTCATGTACTAAATAATATTTGTGTAATTTCGGTTTAGATCATATGAAAACAAATCTGAATTACTTTATGTGCAAATTCAGATTTTTCTCATGTACTAAATAATATTTGTGTAACTTCGGTTTAGACCATATGACAACAAATCTGAATTACTTTATGTGCAAATTCTCATGTACTAAATAATATTTGTGTAATTTCGGTTTAGATCATATGAAAACAAATCTGAATTACTTTATGTGCAAATTCAGATTTTTCTCATGTACTAAATATTATTTGTGTAACTTCGGTTTAGACCATATGACAACAAATCTGAATTACTTT
Source organism: Sinotaia quadrata (assembly GCA_028829895.1). Classification (NCBI taxonomy): domain Eukaryota; kingdom Metazoa; phylum Mollusca; class Gastropoda; order Architaenioglossa; family Viviparidae; genus Sinotaia; species Sinotaia quadrata. Next base: position 33,327,491 of record CM054177.1, on the reverse strand, counting down.
ATGTGCAAATTCTCATGTACTAAATAATATTTGTGTAACTTAGGTTACAATGAATTACAACAGTTCATTTGGTAAAGCAGACTGTGCACCCTGCTAAGTGAGAAAATGAAAATAGATCTAAGTTGTAGTATGCTTGAAGCCTCACCATTTGTAGTTGGGGTTTACTTGTAAACAGCTAAACAAAATAATTTATTGAATATAAAGTTAATTTATGTAATTATAAAAGAACTGGTAAGTTTGTAAACAGTACATTTACATTTTAAAATGTTCTGTTTACATTTAAAATGTACAGTTCACAATTGGTAAGTTTGTGAACAGTGCATTTACATTTTAAAATGTACAATTCACAATTGGTAAGTTTGTGAAGAGTACATTTATGAAGTGTAACAGTGAAATGGCAGCAGTACAGCATCTACTGGTATTTTAACTATAAATTACAGAAAAGCATTATGAACAAATTTCCAACAGTTTGATTTTGTGGATACTAAGAACATGTCAAACTATTTTTCTGTTGTTTTTTTTTGTGTTCTATAAACATGCCCATATAATTCATGACAAGATATATTTGTTTGGTTTGATATTTCTCAGTGTTCTATAAACATGCCCATAATAATTCATGACAAGATGTATTTCTTTGATATTTCTCAGTGTTCTATAAACATGCCTATATAATTCATGACAAGACCTATTTGTTCTCTTAGAATGTGATATTTCTCAAGCTATCTAATGACATGATTTATCTGTTCAGTATGGTATTCTTTAGTATTTCATGAATATACCCAACTATACATTCTTTTAGACTTTCGTACTATCTTTGTATTAAGACATTACTACTGTATCGGCACATGTAATCCACAAACAACTGGAAACACTATCTGTCTATTTTTAGTGATACTGATACTTTTCATAATACTTCATGTACATCTGAAGACTTTATTTGTCATTTGATGCTTTTCATAATACTTCATGTATATCTGAAGACTTTATTTGTCATTTGATACTAAGGAAGAAAATATAATCTGTTTCATTTGACTTTTTCTTACTGCTTCATGTACTTATGGAAACAATATCTATTTATATATATTCTGGAAACATTTGCTATTTTCTATTTGTATACTCTCACCATCTAGAAACCAGTATCTATTTATATATACTCTGGAAACAAGATCTACATCTTCATTTGCTACTTTCTATTTGTATACTCTCAGTGTCTAGAAACAAGTTCTACTGTTCTGTTTTCTGCTTTCTTTATATCTTGTGAACAAGTGTCTGGAGCAGTCTATCAGTTCTGCTTTCTTTATACCTTGAGAACAACTGTCAGGAGCTGTCCATCAATTCTGCTTTCTTTATACTTTGAGAACAACTGTCAGGGACTGTCCATCAGTTCTGTTTTCTTTTTACCTTGTGAACAACTGTCGGGAGCTGTCTGTCAGTTCTGCTTTAGATTTCTTAATGTTTTTTGAACTTCTATCAAGAGACAGAATTTTTCTGCTATATTTTAAACTTGGAGAACATTGACATATTCTAGATCTCTTTATCTGCTATTTCCTCAGCACATATATCCCATAAATATTTCTGAAGACAAGATCTCTCATGTTTGTTTTCAATGGTTCCTAATTAAACTCTATGTCAGGTATGTCAGGTATTGTGAAATATTTACTGACATTTATCAGTGGCTTTAATAATAATAAGTTGATTCTTTTCATTGATACTTCACCTATTCTTCATCAAGTTAAAATAAAAGTCTGCTTAGTATCCAAAGGGTTTCACATCATTCGAAAAATAATTTAGAACGAAAAGCTAATGATTATATTTATGATTGGTTTTTTTCAAAGAGCTTATTCATTTTAAAAATAATTTAGAACTAACAACTAATGATTATATTTATGATTGTTTTTTAAAAAGCCTTGTTCAATTGAAGAAATTTAGAACTAAAAGCTTATATAGTATTCCAGTGAAATCCCAATTGTTTTTGCATATTTAAGTCAGAAGCAAAAAAAATTATGCAAGTGAACACCTCATTAAGTATATAAACAGACACATTTTGAGAACATATTAACAAATTTAAAATCAAAGAAGATTCAGAAATGAAGTCTGATTCACTGTAAAAGTAATAAGTATACATGTTTTTAAAATTGATTTTACTTAGGAATATTATTTGCATTTCTAAAGTAATTTCAAAAGGATTTATTTTTGGTGTCATTTAATACCAATGACTTTCTCTTTATTATTGTCCATAAAGTGTGCCATGTCACACAACAGAGGAAGATATTGGGAAATGCGAACAAATGGTAAAGAGAAGAAAGAGTTCTGAATTTTGTGACATCACACTATTTCCTTTTCTTTTTTTAAACACTATTTGGTTTGTGTCCAGCTAATCATCAATGATATTTTAATTTTATAAAATTATATTGAACATTGCATTTAAGCTTGACCTCCTTAACAGCCATCACCACTACTCAAAACAGATCTGTGACTCATGCTCTTCTTCTATAAAATGCATTAAAGGAACTGCTTCATGTATTTTTGGAAGGCATTGAGATTGATCTAAAACATCATTTTATTTTCCATGCAACTTTTTAAAGGACACACATGTTTGCACCATTGACTAAAAGCTAAATTTCTTCTTTGCATTCATGCTTTTTCATAACAGAGTCCTTGCATCATGTAACAAATACATTGGCTCAAAAATGATTATTCATGTTGATTCAAAATTAATTGTATAAATTCTATATAATTCTTGACTAAGTAAAATTCTGCCTATTTTTAAATCTTCAGATTTATGCTATTACATTACTCTTAATTTGAAGTAGTAATTATCTTGCATTTTACTATCTATGGACTCAGCTAGATTATCATATGAATGGACCTATTAAAACAATAAATTTACAGTTTTGCATATTGCTGCTATTTAAAGATTTTATTTAGAGTACAACATCTAACAGCTCAATAATACCTTAAAATTAAGATAAACTATTATTTTTTTTTTAATTTTTCTTGTGTGTGTGTGTCTCTCTCTCATGGTTGCAAAGACACATATAACATACATAATCTTCAAGCACCTCTGCTTGAAGATTGTGTATGTTATACTGCACACATTGCATTCTGATGAAATCTGCTCTAGTGAATGAGCCGGCAACCCAGTATTTTTTTTTTTTTTTTACTGAATCTCTTCACCTATCCTAGGGTGATATATTTCAGTTGGGAGACAGAAAGGGGGAAGACCCTACCAGGGATATGTTGGGAGTTCCACCAGATGATCCTCAAGGTCATGGTGGGCTCACCCACAGATTGGAACCTAGCGGCAGCGAGAAGGAATACATACTGCCCCAGCACGAAAGGCCCCCTGAAGGGAGCAGTATGATATTCTATGATAGGATAGTATGCTAACATATTAATCAGCATCCCACTAACATTGTTTATTCCCACTACTAACTTTGTACTAAAAATACTAACTAGAATAGAATGTTAATGTATTAATCAGCATGCCACTAACATTGTTTACTCCCACTACTAACTTTGTACTAAAAATACTAACTAGAATAGAATGTTAATGTATTAATCAGCATGCCACTAACATTGTTTACTCCCACTACTAACTTTGTACTAAAAATACTAACTAGAATAGAATGTTAATGTATTAATCAGCATGCCACTAACATTGTTTATTCCCACTACTAACTTTGTACTAAAAATACTAACTAGAATAGAATGTTAATGTATTAATCAGCATGCCACTAACATTGTTTACTCCCACTACTAACTTTGTACTAAAAATACTAACTAGAATAGAATGTTAATGTATTAATCAGCATGCCACTAACATTGTTTATTCCCACTACTAACTTTGTACTTAAAATACTAACTAGAATAGAATGTTAATGTATTAATCAGCATGCCACTAACATTGTTTATTCCCACTACTAACTTTGTACTTAAAATACTAACTAGAATAGAATGTTAATGTATTAATCAGCATGCCACTAACATTGTTTACTCCCACTACTAACTTTGTACTAAAAATACTAACTAGAATAGAATGTTAATGTATTAATCAGCATGCCACTAACATTGTTTATTCCCACTACTAACATTGTACTAAAAATACTAACTAGGAAAATAGGACATGCTGCCATTTAATTGTAAATATGGTGAGCAGATTTAAGCTCAAAGCAGTGATTCAATCTTGTGCAAAATGTATGCCATCATATGATGGTTGCATTTATGCATTTTCCCAGATGGATGATGCTGCACAATTTTTAGTAGTAAGCTTGACAAGCATGGAGTGCACGTGGAGCATGGAGTGACTGAGGAGTGTGTGTAGTGCATATGGAACATGCAGTATATGTATATGTGGTAGTAAGTGTATAATTTGTGTGTGTGTGTCTCTGTGATGACAACTGTGTATATGTATGTGCTTGTATTTTGTATCATTAGTTTGTGTCTCTGTAGCAATATGTGTGTATGTGTTTGGTATCAGTAGTATGTGTATATGTGCATGTGTGTACACATTTTATGTCAGTAGTATTTATGTATATGTGGTAGTAAATAGTTCTTAGCTTTCTGCCCTCTAGACCAAGACTAGCTTTGTGCCAGTAAAGTAGTTTCATTTACTGTGGGGAAAGGTTTGTTTGCATTTTCATGTTTTAATCTGTATAGTTGGTTTATTTCACTGAAAGTAATTTCATCTTGATATTTTCATGGTACCACTTTGCCATGGTGTCCAGAATTGTGTTCTCACTATCCTTATGGATACAGCTGTTGAAAAAGATGCAAATAAGAAATTATTTTTCATTTTGGTTTGTAATTATTAGATTATTTAAACAAGCATTTTTATTTGCATAATTATTTTTTCTCATTTGAAAAGAAATATTTGTTGTTTTTTTTTAATTTGTAGCATATTTTTAAAATTAGTAAAAGAGTATTAGTAAAAGAGAAGACAATAAAATATTTTGTATAAAAATGTAAAGATGTGATTATTTTTTAATTAAGCGAAGAACATTTAACACTTTGGTATACCAATATTTGTTGGTATTTGAAAATATTTTCCTTAAGTAAATAAAGATGTATCCTTTACTGATGATGGCTGAAGATTGCTGGACTTGAGGAAATGGAATTGGTTGGTAAGAATTCATCCTTTCTTTATTTAATGCAAGTATGTGTGTTAAAATATAGTTTCAATTACCTCTTTAAAAAGTGATATAAACATTTTCTTAAATAAAAGTCTTTCTTACAGTTATACATTTTATTAAAAGAAATGTTTATAGTTATCAGTATTTATATACATGTAAATATGAGAGATTATCTTACCTTATTGATATCTACTGTAAAAGTAGTGTACATCTAGTGTAAAAGTACAAGGCAATTAGTCATTTCATGTGTTCTTTAAAAAATAGAAAGATGTTTAAAAATTCAGAAAAGTAATATTTGATTTCTTTACATATATTTAAATTTTTATTGTAAGGAGTGATTTCTGAGAGTCTGTACTTGGTGCTTATTTCAAGTAATTTTCCTTTTCATCTTGATAATTATACAGACAAGCAATCATGATGGCAGACTTTTCACTTTTCATCAGAAATACATTTTAAACATTCTGAAAGCAAATTATAAGTCATACAGTCAAAATTTTTGTTCATCAGAGTCCATTTGCCTGGAATTTGCTTTCTTGCAAGTTGGATGTATGGTTATTGTCATTCATGACATTCTGTGTTATTGTTAAAACTAGATATTTTGTAAATTCACTTTTCTCATTTGTATATATACTTGGATGCATACATTCACCCATGCATAGACATACATACACACGTTAAATAACAAAGTCGTTTGCTGTAAATGAAAACACAGATATAAGAGGTAAGGTAGCTTGCAGTTCTTATCTGTTTGCTGATAAAACATTAATTAATTGAAAAGTAGCTAGAATTGAAGAGTAGCTAGACACAAATTTATTCATTAGTGTGTTACATAAAATGTGATTTAGATTTAGCACCATAATTATGCAACTTGTGTTTGGTAAAAAAACAAAATAATGCATTTGGTTTACTATGATTTTGGTTTCATAGCTGTGACACTGCCTACCATCTAATTTGACCATGCATTGGAGCCGGAGAGAAGTGATACTCAGACCCAGAATTACAAGAACCATCACATCATATAGGTTTATATCTAAAAATTTTATATTCTGTTATATATCTGTATGTTTAAATTTTATATTGAAGTAAATATTTGATTAAAAATTAATTTCACAATAAATGGCACACTGAAATGGCAAAAAAATCCTTATTTGAATTATTTTTTCATTTTAACTATTTTTGTCTGAGTTGATCCTTTCTCCATTATTCACTCGTCTAAAATTCTTCTAATCACTAATACAAAATGGAGTTATTTAATAATACAAAATATGTCAAAATTATAATGCTGTAATAGATTAAAATCAGATGAATGAAATGGAGTTTAATAATACTAAAAATGTGAAACCTATACTGCTTTAACCAGATTAAAATCAGAAATATGAAATTGAGTGATTTAATATTTGCAAAACATGTCAAACCTATAATGCTGTAACAAATAAACATTGTCATATTAGCTCCTGATCCAAAAGATTAAGAAATATTACCAATTTACTGTTAAGTGTCAATTTCTCATGAATAAATAATATTATTTTACTGAATGAATACATAGTCCATTTTTACTTTAAAGAATTCAATTCCAAGAGCCTGAATGTGGGAAGAGGAGAGGAGGGAGATCAAATATTTGTCATGTGGCTTTATATAGGTATGTTCAATGTCACCCAGGACATTTGCAATTACATTCTTTGTATCCAGACTGTAGTTTAACCTTTTTGACCATAACAACAATATCCTTTATATCAAAAGTTTAGTTTAACTTTTAGACCATCACAACATTCCTTGTATCATGATTGTACTTTAACTTTTAGATCATCACAGCAGCATTCCTTGTATTATAACAACAGCTTGTATCCAGATTGTAGTTTAACTTTAAGATCATAACAACAGCTTTACTTGTATCCAGATTGTAGTTTAACTTTAAGATCATAACAACAGTTTTCCTTGTATCCAGATTGTAGTTTAACTTTAAGATCATAACAACAGTTCCTTGTATCCAGAGTGTAGTTTAACTTTTAGATCATAAGTACATTCCTTGTATCTAGAGTGTAGTTTAATTTTTAGATCATAAGAACATTCCTTGTATCTAGAGTGTAGTTTAATTTTTAGATCATAAGAACATTCCTTGTATCCAGAGTGTAGTTTAACTTTCAGATCATCACAACAGCATTCTTTCTTTCATTCACTGAAAGAGTGTAGTTTAACTTTCAGACTGTGACTTGCATTTTTGGCTAGATGAGAGAGAATAGATAGTGAAACTGTTAGAACACTAAAATTTTTCACAACTATTGTACTTGCTTGAACTTAAAACTTCACACTGGTAGTCATAATTTGAATTATTCTCAGAGTTCCAAGAACTGATCATGTGACCACACTTCTTCACAGTCATCAGTGACCAACTGTTAATGGCAGGATCAAGATCTCTTCTTTTTGTTTTTCTTTTTGCTGTAACTTAAGTACTTATCTGATCTCATGCATGTTTACCCAACTGCTGGAAGATTACACTTTTCATCAGAAATACATTTTAAACATTCTGAAAGCAAATTATAAGTCATACAGTCAAAATTTTTGTTCATCAGAGTCCATTTGCCTGGAATTTGCTTTCTTGCAAGTTGGATGTATGGTTATTGTCATTCATGACATTCTGTGTTATTGTTAAAACTAGATATTTTGTAAATTCACTTTTCTCATTTGTATATATACTTGGATGCATACATTCACCCATGCATAGACATACATACACACGTTAAATAACAAAGTCGTTTGCTGTAAATGAAAACACAGATATAAGAGGTAAGGTAGCTTGCAGTTCTTATCTGTTTGCTGATAAAACATTAATTAATTGAAAAGTAGCTAGAATTGAAGAGTAGCTAGACACAAATTTATTCATTAGTGTGTTACATAAAATGTGATTTAGATTTAGCACCATAATTATGCAACTTGTGTTTGGTAAAAAAACAAAATAATGCATTTGGTTTACTATGATTTTGGTTTCATAGCTGTGACACTGCCTACCATCTAATTTGACCATGCATTGGAGCCGGAGAGAAGTGATACTCAGACCCAGAATTACAAGAACCATCACATCATATAGGTTTATATCTAAAAATTTTATATTCTGTTATATATCTGTATGTTTAAATTTTATATTGAAGTAAATATTTGATTAAAAATTAATTTCACAATAAATGGCACACTGAAATGGCAAAAAAATCCTTATTTGAATTATTTTTTCATTTTAACTATTTTTGTCTGAGTTGATCCTTTCTCCATTATTCACTCGTCTAAAATTCTTCTAATCACTAATACAAAATGGAGTTATTTAATAATACAAAATATGTCAAAATTATAATGCTGTAATAGATTAAAATCAGATGAATGAAATGGAGTTTAATAATACTAAAAATGTGAAACCTATACTGCTTTAACCAGATTAAAATCAGAAATATGAAATTGAGTGATTTAATATTTGCAAAACATGTCAAACCTATAATGCTGTAACAAATAAACATTGTCATATTAGCTCCTGATCCAAAAGATTAAGAAATATTACCAATTTACTGTTAAGTGTCAATTTCTCATGAATAAATAATATTATTTTACTGAATGAATACATAGTCCATTTTTACTTTAAAGAATTCAATTCCAAGAGCCTGAATGTGGGAAGAGGAGAGGAGGGAGATCAAATATTTGTCATGTGGCTTTATATAGATATGTTCAATGTCACCCAGGACATTTGCAATTACATTCTTTGTATCCAGACTGTAGTTTAACCTTTTTGACCATAACAACAATATCCTTTATATCAAAAGTTTAGTTTAACTTTTAGACCATCACAACATTCCTTGTATCATGATTGTACTTTAACTTTTAGATCATCACAGCAGCATTCCTTGTATTATAACAACAGCTTGTATCCAGATTGTAGTTTAACTTTAAGATCATAACAACAGCTTTACTTGTATCCAGATTGTAGTTTAACTTTAAGATCATAACAACAGTTTTCCTTGTATCCAGATTGTAGTTTAACTTTAAGATCATAACAACAGTTCCTTGTATCCAGAGTGTAGTTTAACTTTTAGATCATAAGTACATTCCTTGTATCTAGAGTGTAGTTTAATTTTTAGATCATAAGAACATTCCTTGTATCTAGAGTGTAGTTTAATTTTTAGATCATAAGAACATTCCTTGTATCCAGAGTGTAGTTTAACTTTCAGATCATCACAACAGCATTCTTTCTTTCATTCACTGAAAGAGTGTAGTTTAACTTTCAGACTGTGACTTGCATTTTTGGCTAGATGAGAGAGAATAGATAGTGAAACTGTTAGAACACTAAAATTTTTCACAACTATTGTACTTGCTTGAACTTAAAACTTCACACTGGTAGTCATAATTTGAATTATTCTCAGAGTTCCAAGAACTGATCATGTGACCACACTTCTTCACAGTCATCAGTGACCAACTGTTAATGGCAGGATCAAGATCTCTTCTTTTTGTTTTTCTTTTTGCTGTAACTTAAGTACTTATCTGATCTCATGCATGTTTACCCAACTGCTGGAAGATTACACTTTTCATCAGAAATACATTTTAAACATTCTGAAAGCAAATTATAAGTCATACAGTCAAAATTTTTGTTCATCAGAGTCCATTTGCCTGGAATTTGCTTTCTTGCAAGTTGGATGTATGGTTATTGTCATTCATGACATTCTGTGTTATTGTTAAAACTAGATATTTTGTAAATTCACTTTTCTCATTTGTATATATACTTGGATGCATACATTCACCCATGCATAGACATACATACACACGTTAAATAACAAAGTCGTTTGCTGTAAATGAAAACACAGATATAAGAGGTAAGGTAGCTTGCAGTTCTTATCTGTTTGCTGATAAAACATTAATTAATTGAAAAGTAGCTAGAATTGAAGAGTAGCTAGACACAAATTTATTCATTAGTGTGTTACATAAAATGTGATTTAGATTTAGCACCATAATTATGCAACTTGTGTTTGGTAAAAAAACAAAATAATGCATTTGGTTTACTATGATTTTGGTTTCATAGCTGTGACACTGCCTACCATCTAATTTGACCATGCATTGGAGCCGGAGAGAAGTGATACTCAGACCCAGAATTACAAGAACCATCACATCATATAGGTTTATATCTAAAAATTTTATATTCTGTTATATATCTGTATGTTTAAATTTTATATTGAAGTAAATATTTGATTAAAAATTAATTTCACAATAAATGGCACACTGAAATGGCAAAAAAATCCTTATTTGAATTATTTTTTCATTTTAACTATTTTTGTCTGAGTTGATCCTTTCTCCATTATTCACTCGTCTAAAATTCTTCTAATCACTAATACAAAATGGAGTTATTTAATAATACAAAATATGTCAAAATTATAATGCTGTAATAGATTAAAATCAGATGAATGAAATGGAGTTTAATAATACTAAAAATGTGAAACCTATACTGCTTTAACCAGATTAAAATCAGAAATATGAAATTGAGTGATTTAATATTTGCAAAACATGTCAAACCTATAATGCTGTAACAAATAAACATTGTCATATTAGCTCCTGATCCAAAAGATTAAGAAATATTACCAATTTACTGTTAAGTGTCAATTTCTCATGAATAAATAATATTATTTTACTGAATGAATACATAGTCCATTTTTACTTTAAAGAATTCAATTCCAAGAGCCTGAATGTGGGAAGAGGAGAGGAGGGAGATCAAATATTTGTCATGTGGCTTTATATAGGTATGTTCAATGTCACCCAGGACATTTGCAATTACATTCTTTGTATCCAGACTGTAGTTTAACCTTTTTGACCATAACAACAACATCCTTTATATCAAAAGTTTAGTTTAACTTTTAGACCATCACAACATTCCTTGTATCATGATTGTACTTTAACTTTTAGATCATCACAGCAGCATTCCTTGTATTATAACAACAGCTTGTATCCAGATTGTAGTTTAACTTTAAGATCATAACAACAGCTTTACTTGTATCCAGATTGTAGTTTAACTTTAAGATCATAACAACAGTTTTCCTTGTATCCAGATTGTAGTTTAACTTTAAGATCATAACAACAGTTCCTTGTATCCAGAGTGTAGTTTAACTTTTAGATCATAAGTACATTCCTTGTATCTAGAGTGTAGTTTAATTTTTAGATCATAAGAACATTCCTTGTATCTAGAGTGTAGTTTAATTTTTAGATCATAAGAACATTCCTTGTATCTAGAGTGTAGTTTAATTTTTAGATCATAAGAACATTCCTTGTATCTAGAGTGTAGTTTAATTTTTAGATCATAAGAACATTCCTTGTATCCAGAGTGTAGTTTAACTTTCAGATCATCACAACAGCATTCTTTCTTTCATTCACTGAAAGAGTGTAGTTTAACTTTCAGACTGTGACTTGCATTTTTGGCTAGATGAGAGAGAATAGATAGTGAAACTGTTAGAACACTAAAATTTTTCACAACTATTGTACTTGCTTGAACTTAAAACTTCACACTGGTAGTCATAATTTGAATTATTCTCAGAGTTCCAAGAACTGATCATGTGACCACACTTCTTCACAGTCATCAGTGACCAACTGTTAATGGCAGGATCAAGATCTCTTCTTTTTGTTTTTCTTTTTGCTGTAACTTAAGTACTTATCTGATCTCATGCATGTTTACCCAACTGCTGGAAGATTACACTTTTCATCAGAAATACATTTTAAACATTCTGAAAGCAAATTATAAGTCATACAGTCAAAATTTTTGTTCATCAGAGTCCATTTGCCTGGAATTTGCTTTCTTGCAAGTTGGATGTATGGTTATTGTCATTCATGACATTCTGTGTTATTGTTAAAACTAGATATTTTGTAAATTCACTTTTCTCATTTGTATATATACTTGGATGCATACATTCACCCATGCATAGACATACATACACACGTTAAATAACAAAGTCGTTTGCTGTAAATGAAAACACAGATATAAGAGGTAAGGTAGCTTGCAGTTCTTATCTGTTTGCTGATAAAACATTAATTAATTGAAAAGTAGCTAGAATTGAAGAGTAGCTAGACACAAATTTATTCATTAGTGTGTTACATAAAATGTGATTTAGATTTAGCACCATAATTATGCAACTTGTGTTTGGTAAAAAAACAAAATAATGCATTTGGTTTACTATGATTTTGGTTTCATAGCTGTGACACTGCCTACCATCTAATTTGACCATGCATTGGAGCCGGAGAGAAGTGATACTCAGACCCAGAATTACAAGAACCATCACATCATATAGGTTTATATCTAAAAATTTTATATTCTGTTATATATCTGTATGTTTAAATTTTATATTGAAGTAAATATTTGATTAAAAATTAATTTCACAATAAATGGCACACTGAAATGGCAAAAAAATCCTTATTTGAATTATTTTTTCATTTTAACTATTTTTGTCTGAGTTGATCCTTTCTCCATTATTCACTCGTCTAAAATTCTTCTAATCACTAATACAAAATGGAGTTATTTAATAATACAAAATATGTCAAAATTATAATGCTGTAATAGATTAAAATCAGATGAATGAAATGGAGTTTAATAATACTAAAAATGTGAAACCTATACTGCTTTAACCAGATTAAAATCAGAAATATGAAATTGAGTGATTTAATATTTGCAAAACATGTCAAACCTATAATGCTGTAACAAATAAACATTGTCATATTAGCTCCTGATCCAAAAGATTAAGAAATATTACCAATTTACTGTTAAGTGTCAATTTCTCATGAATAAATAATATTATTTTACTGAATGAATACATAGTCCATTTTTACTTTAAAGAATTCAATTCCAAGAGCCTGAATGTGGGAAGAGGAGAGGAGGGAGATCAAATATTTGTCATGTGGCTTTATATAGGTATGTTCAATGTCACCCAGGACATTTGCAATTACATTCTTTGTATCCAGACTGTAGTTTAACCTTTTTGACCATAACAACAACATCCTTTATATCAAAAGTTTAGTTTAACTTTTAGACCATCACAACATTCCTTGTATCATGATTGTACTTTAACTTTTAGATCATCACAGCAGCATTCCTTGAATTATAACAACAGCTTGTATCCAGATTGTAGTTTAACTTTAAGATCATAACAACAGCTTTACTTGTATCCAGATTGTAGTTTAACTTTAAGATCATAACAACAGTTTTCCTTGTATCCAGATTGTAGTTTAACTTTAAGATCATAACAACAGTTCCTTGTATCCAGAGTGTAGTTTAACTTTTAGATCATAAGTACATTCCTTGTATCTAGAGTGTAGTTTAATTTTTAGATCATAAGAACATTCCTTGTATCTAGAGTGTAGTTTAATTTTTAGATCATAAGAACATTCCTTGTATCCAGAGTGTAGTTTAACTTTCAGATCATCACAACAGCATTCTTTCTTTCATTCACTGAAAGAGTGTAGTTTAACTTTCAGACTGTGACTTGCATTTTTGGCTAGATGAGAGAGAATAGATAGTGAAACTGTTAGAACACTAAAATTTTTCACAACTATTGTACTTGCTTGAACTTAAAACTTCACACTGGTAGTCATAATTTGAATTATTCTCAGAGTTCCAAGAACTGATCATGTGACCACACTTCTTCACAGTCATCAGTGACCAACTGTTAATGGCAGGATCAAGATCTCTTCTTTTTGTTTTTCTTTTTGCTGTAACTTAAGTACTTATCTGATCTCATGCATGTTTACCCAACTGCTGGAAGATTACACTTTTCATCAGAAATACATTTTAAACATTCTGAAAGCAAATTATAAGTCATACAGTCAAAATTTTTGTTCATCAGAGTCCATTTGCCTGGAATTTGCTTTCTTGCAAGTTGGATGTATGGTTATTGTCATTCATGACATTCTGTGTTATTGTTAAAACTAGATATTTTGTAAATTCACTTTTCTCATTTGTATATATACTTGGATGCATACATTCACCCATGCATAGACATACATACACACGTTAAATAACAAAGTCGTTTGCTGTAAATGAAAACACAGATATAAGAGGTAAGGTAGCTTGCAGTTCTTATCTGTTTGCTGATAAAACATTAATTAATTGAAAAGTAGCTAGAATTGAAGAGTAGCTAGACACAAATTTATTCATTAGTGTGTTACATAAAATGTGATTTAGATTTAGCACCATAATTATGCAACTTGTGTTTGGTAAAAAAACAAAATAATGCATTTGGTTTACTATGATTTTGGTTTCATAGCTGTGACACTGCCTACCATCTAATTTGACCATGCATTGGAGCCGGAGAGAAGTGATACTCAGACCCAGAATTACAAGAACCATCACATCATATAGGTTTATATCTAAAAATTTTATATTCTGTTATATATCTGTATGTTTAAATTTTATATTGAAGTAAATATTTGATTAAAAATTAATTTCACAATAAATGGCACACTGAAATGGCAAAAAAATCCTTATTTGAATTATTTTTTCATTTTAACTATTTTTGTCTGAGTTGATCCTTTCTCCATTATTCACTCGTCTAAAATTCTTCTAATCACTAATACAAAATGGAGTTATTTAATAATACAAAATATGTCAAAATTATAATGCTGTAATAGATTAAAATCAGATGAATGAAATGGAGTTTAATAATACTAAAAATGTGAAACCTATACTACTTTAACCAGATTAAAATCAGAAATATGAAATTGAGTGATTTAATATTTGCAAAACATGTCAAACCTATAATGCTGTAACAAATAAACATTGTCATATTAGCTCCTGATCCAAAAGATTAAGAAATATTACCAATTTACTGTTAAGTGTCAATTTCTCATGAATAAATAATATTATTTTACTGAATGAATACATAGTCCATTTTTACTTTAAAGAATTCAATTCCAAGAGCCTGAATGTGGGAAGAGGAGAGGAGGGAGATCAAATATTTGTCATGTGGCTTTATATAGGTATGTTCAATGTCACCCAGGACATTTGCAATTACATTCTTTGTATCCAGACTGTAGTTTAACCTTTTTGACCATAACAACAACATCCTTTATATCAAAAGTTTAGTTTAACTTTTAGACCATCACAACATTCCTTGTATCATGATTGTACTTTAACTTTTAGATCATCACAGCAGCATTCCTTGTATTATAACAACAGCTTGTATCCAGATTGTAGTTTAACTTTAAGATCATAACAACAGCTTTACTTGTATCCAGATTGTAGTTTAACTTTAAGATCATAACAACAGTTTTCCTTGTATCCAGATTGTAGTTTAACTTTAAGATCATAACAACAGTTCCTTGTATCCAGAGTGTAGTTTAACTTTTAGATCATAAGTACATTCCTTGTATCTAGAGTGTAGTTTAATTTTTAGATCATAAGAACATTCCTTGTATCTAGAGTGTAGTTTAATTTTTAGATCATAAGAACATTCCTTGTATCCAGAGTGTAGTTTAACTTTCAGATCATCACAACAGCATTCTTTCTTTCATTCACTGAAAGAGTGTAGTTTAACTTTCAGACTGTGACTTGCATTTTTGGCTAGATGAGAGAGAATAGATAGTGAAACTGTTAGAACACTAAAATTTTTCACAACTATTGTACTTGCTTGAACTTAAAACTTCACACTGGTAGTCATAATTTGAATTATTCTCAGAGTTCCAAGAACTGATCATGTGACCACACTTCTTCACAGTCATCAGTGACCAACTGTTAATGGCAGGATCAAGATCTCTTCTTTTTGTTTTTCTTTTTGCTGTAACTTAAGTACTTATCTGATCTCATGCATGTTTACCCAACTGCTGGAAGATTACACTTTTCATCAGAAATACATTTTAAACATTCTGAAAGCAAATTATAAGTCATACAGTCAAAATTTTTGTTCATCAGAGTCCATTTGCCTGGAATTTGCTTTCTTGCAAGTTGGATGTATGGTTATTGTCATTCATGACATTCTGTGTTATTGTTAAAACTAGATATTTTGTAAATTCACTTTTCTCATTTGTTTATATACTTGGATGCATACATTCACTCATGCATAGACATACATACACACGTTAAATAACAAAGTCGTTTGCTGTAAATGAAAACACAGATATAAGAGGTAAGGTAGCTTGCAGTTCTTATCTGTTTGCTGATAAAATATTAATTAATTGAAGAGTAGCTAGACACAAATTTATTCATTAGTGTGTTACATAAAATGTGATTTAGATTTAGCACCATAATTATGTGACTTGTGTTTGGTAAAAAAAAAATAATGCATTTGGTGTACTATGATTTTGGTTTCATAGCTGTGACACTGCCTACCATCTAATTTGACCATGCATTGGAGCCGGAGAGAAGTGATACTCAGACCCAGAATTACAAGAACCATCACATCATATAGGTTTATATCTAAAAATTTTATATTCTGTTATATATCTGTATGTTTAAATTTTATATTGAAGTAAATATTTGATTAAAAATTAATTTCACAATAAATGGCACACTGAAATGGCAAAAAATTCCTTATTTGAATTATTTTTTCATTTTAACTATTTTTGTCTGAGTTGATTCTTTCTCCATTATTCACTCATCTAAAATTCTTCTAATCACTAATACAAAATGGAGTTATTTAATAATACAAAATATGTCAAAATTATAATGCTGTAATAGATTAGAATCAGATGAATGAAATGGAGTTTAATAATACTAAAAATGTGAAACCTATACTGCTTTAAAACAGATTAAAATCAGAAATATGAAATTGAGTGATTTAATATTTGCAAAACATGTCAAACCTATAATGCTGTAACAAATAAACATTGTCATATTAGCTCCTGATCTAAAAGATTAAGAAATATTACCAATTTACTGTTAAGTGTCAATTTCTCATGAATAAATAATAATAATTTACTGAATGAATACATAGTCCATTTTTACTTTAAAGAATTCAATTCCAAGAGCCTGAATGTGGGAAGAGGAGAGGAGGGAGATCAAATATTTGTCATGAGGCTTTATATAGGTATGTTCAATGTCACCCAGGACATTTGCAATTACATTCTTTGTATCCAGACTGTAGTTTAACTTTTTTGACCATAACAACAACATCCTTTATATCAAAAGTTTAGTTTAACTTTTAGACCATCTCAACATTCCTTGTATCATGATTGTACTTTAACTTTTAGATCATCACAGCAGCATTCCTTGTATCTAGAGTGTAGTTTTGGACCATAACAACATTTCTTGTATCCAGAGTGTAGTTAACTTTTACACAACCACAAAATCATTCTTTGTATCTAGATTGTTCTTTAACTTTTAGACCATAACAACATTCCTTGTATCCAGAATTTAGTTTAACTTTTAGACCATAACAACATTCTTGTGTCGAGAGTGTGGTTTAAGACCATAACTTGCATATTTGACCAAATGAGAGAGAATAGAGAGTGAAACTGTTAGACACTACATTTTTTTCAAAACTCTTGTACTTGAATTTCTTGCTATATAGTCATATTTTTATTTGTATTAGGATTTCAAGAACTGTTCACTGACCACCTTTTCACAGTAGAAGTGAGATGTCTTCTTTTTGGTATATGCTGTAAGTACATATGTGATCTCATGTATGCATATCCAACTTTAGAAAATTGCACTCATCTTTAGACACATTTGTACACAACTGCTAGAAGCCTGCACTTATCTTCACACACATTTGTACACAACTGCTAGAAGACTGCACTTATCTTCACACTCATTTGTACACAACTGTTAGAAGATTGCACTTATCTTCACACACATTTGTACACAACTGTTAGAAGATTGCACTCATCATCAGACACTTTTTCAACATAATGAATGTAAAATTAAGTCATAGTTTCAAAATTTTTTGCTTATCAGGGTCCATCTGCCTAGAATTGTTTCCTTGCATGTTTGATGTTCGGTTATTTTCAAGAGGGTTCTCATGACATTTTTCATCAGCAAGAATAGCACTGTCTCTGTAATTGTTTGTTAAAACTGTATATTTGTAAATTCATTTTATTCATGCTTCTCATTTGTTCATATTCATACATACATACATTCACACACATAACACACACTCACTCACACACATGCATGCACACACAAAGGTATAAACACTCACACATGGTTTGTAAATGGATGATTTAGTGTATGATTAAAGCACTTAGAGCATTTATAAAATAAATTTGATGATGAACAAACTAACTTGCTCATGACTGAACAAACTAAAATGTCTTTTATCTTCTTGAGAATTTGGATCGTTAGCTCTCTCTCTCTGCATACTTAGAAATTATAAACTTGTCACTAACATTGCAGGAAATATTTAGTATAATTCTAAGAGTAATTTGGATTAAAGTATAAGAGGAGATATAAAATATGATAGATTTTACTTCATGCCACACATTCATCAACACTGTTAATGCAAAAATGCACTGTCGTCAACTTATTTCACTTGCTGACCTGGACTGTAGTAGTCATCAACTTATTTCGTTTGCACATCTAAATTGTTACACTGTAATCAAGATATTTTATGTATATCTCTTAAATGTAGCCTGAGTGTGAGTTTCAGTTATTTCCATATATATATATATAAACCTTTTTTTGTTTGAGATGAATAACAGATAGTAAAACCTAAAAATAACTAATTTGATATATGGTATACATACTTTGGAGTGTGCTGTATATGAGTGTAACTTGGGGATAAGCAACATAATGTAGATGAGTGTAACTGGGATGTTTCTACACAGTGTACTAGTGTGACTGGTATGTTCTACACAGTGTGTATAACTATGATGTTCTACTCAGTGTATAGGAATGTAACTGGGATATTCTACACTATGTATATGAGTGTAAGTAAAATGTTCTCCTTAATATATAGGGATGTAACTGCTATGTTCTACACAATGTGTATGAGTGTAACAGAGGTTCATATCAAAGGTTAATAATTAGTGGTGTAACTGGTATGTTCTATTTAATATATATATGAGTGTAACTTTGGTATATTCTACATAATGGAGTGTAACTGGGAAGTTCTACATAATATTTAAGGTGTAACTAGGATGTTCTACTTAATATGTATGATTGCAATTGGGATGTTCTGTGTAATATGTAGGAGTGTAACTTTGGGGTGTTCTGCATCCATCCTTTGCCTGAATAAGCTACTGTAAGTATTATTTCCATTATATTTAAGGGATCACTTAAACTTGTTTATCAACACATCAAAATTTCCTTCATATTAAGAACTTCTGAATAGCTGTAGGACACCTTACATTTGACTGTTCACATCATTCTCACTTGATACCAACACAATACTTGAGCATTTATTTAGTATCTTGACTTACTAGTGGTTATCACACTTGACACCTACACAACACTTGAGCACATTTAGTGTCTTGACTTTGTAATGTACTAGAAGTATTCTTCTTTATCTCTATCTTTTGCAGAAACTTCAGAATGACTGGACTGTTACAGCAAGGACCATTCTTAGAGCATCCAGAGCTCATCATCATATCACCCATTGTTGTCTTCACCATTCACTGGCTACATGATCATAGGTTATATCACTACAATGTCTTCAGCATTCACTGGCTACATGATCATGTCATCATATCACTCCAGTATTGTCTTCAGCATTCACTGGATGTGTGTTAATGTAATCAAACAAATCATCTCTTTTCTCTGACATTTTATTAAGTGCTTCTGTCAAGTTCTGTCAATTTTGTCAGGATCTCTGATAATTTGAGTATATCATAGTACATTGTAAATTGTGTGCTATCACAACATATAAATATTCACATTCTGATTCAGTGAAAAGTTTTTTTTTTGTATTGTCCCAACTGATAAGGTGTTAAAGTTTTCTTAAAGATACAAAACTTTAATCTTGAAGCAGCCTTAAGATTCTTCATTCTCATGAGTCACTTTTATGTACAACTCAGGATTTGCTGCTTGGCTTTCCCATTGTCAGTATACTTTGAAAACTAAATTACATATTTGGAACCTTCACAAAAATTAATTTAATGAGAGAAAAATCTTATAAAAGTTAAATCATAAATACTGAAGATATAGTCATGGAATTTTTGGACTTGAAAATGTTAATAGAACTGTTATATATTTATGTGAATGACTAACTGATTCCTATAACTTGTACAAATAAAACTGGCAAGACGATAAAATAGTTATAATAGTCTGTAAATAATAGGAAGATTTTGTACATAAGATTAGTGACATAGTAATTAAATTAGATCATATATTGCACTTTACAAAATTCTGAGCAGTTTAAAGTATCAAGTTAACAAATAAGGACAAAAAACAAGTCAACAATATAAAATGTTTTACAAGTACTATGTTAATTTAGTTTTTGAAGTGACAGAAATTTATCAATGCTATGAAAAACTTTCTATTATGAATCTGCTCAGAAAGTAAAGATATAAATTTTACCTGCCAACTAAAATTAAGTATATTAAATTTAACTGTTTGTTACTAATAACTGACAGTATTTGTCACTGATGTTTGTTACTAATAATTGACAATGCATTATGCATTTATATTAAAATTATTTGTTACATTTTATGACAAATACTAATTTTATTTTTTTACTAACTCTTAGTTGGCATGAAAAATTTATTAGTACATTATATCCACCATCCCTTATACCCTTCAAAGATGCACTGGTACATGTATTCTTAAATTCCGAGAAATATATTTTGAATCCAGATAAATAAATTTGAAACTCTGAAAATAAAAATGTTAGTTGGCAGCCTGATGCCAACAAACAGAATTATATAAAACTAGAGTATGATGTGTATATTACATGTCAATCACATGACGGGTGGAAAATTAAAATGAATGCATTGCTAGGAACATAAATGAATTTTTTTATTGGAAGGCTTGATTATAAGTGACATTGCAAGTGAAAATTTGAGCAATAATTTAGCAAATCATCTTGACTGTTGGTTGTTTTGAGAGTACTTATTTTGAAGTTGTCTCAGTTTTGTGAATGTGACAATGCAACATAAAAGCTGGCCATGTTAAAACTTCCTTCCTTCCCTCCCTCCCTCTCCTTCCTTCCCCATCGCTTCACTGATTCCTTTTTTTCCTCTCATTCCTGTGAACATGACAATGCAACATAGAGCACATGGGAGGTCATTTTATCTCACATGGCCAGCTTTAAGATCAAGGATGCTTTAGCATTATACACAGATAGGTCTGGAAAAATATATTTATATAAAATAAAAAATAAAGGAAAGTACAGCACTAAGAGCAATCACAAATGCTTCATGGTAAAATTTAAATATTAATAGTGAGGAATATAGTATAAGTGTATTTAATTTTGCTTGGTAAATTTTTTTATAGTGTTTAAATGATTAAAAAGAGGTATTCTGTTATGTTGACAAGGTGTATTCAGGTAATTGCTATACAATTTATTTCAATCGTATGACATTACACGTTGTTTTTTTTGTTTTTTGCATGAGAAAGAAAATTTGTTTTGTGAATGCACAAATAATAATAGCTCACAGCAGAGGACACCTTAGTGAAAATACACATTGGTGGGTGGGGTGGGAGGAAGACTGTTATTGATTAATCTCTTTAAGGAAATATTTGAACATAGCTTGTGTCTTGCAAGCAAAAGAACGGTTAAGTTGCCATTTCTTTCCCTTACCCAAACTGGTAAATGAAATGCTGGAAAACAGTTGTACAGCTACTGTATCACTGATAAGAGTAGGTCACTACCAGTATGTGATGAAATTTAAATATTAGTGGTGATGTGAGCATGGAAGATGGAAATGCATGCATTTATTTCTGCTGGGTACAGTTTATATTTAAATGTTAAAAAAATGAATGTGATGTTATATTTATTAAATGTTTAATGTTTATATGCTTATAATAATACTGATGTCACACGACCAATTTTCATTCATATAAAGCATTTTTTGTTCTTATTTGTTTTGTGAGAGAAAGATTATATGAATTGTCAATGCAAAAAAAATATATATATTTAATTTTGTGTTTGTAATTTTTCATATAATATAAAGAGAAAAGAAAATAGTAGGAACAATACAATGGAAAGGTGAATTTTGAAGTTGCAACGTGCTGAGCATTATGATTAAGATTTCAAAGAAACCCATGATTAGAACTGATAACTCCATTACAACTAATCCTTACCATAGCTTTGAAACCCTTGATCTGAAACATCATTATCATTATAGCTTTCCAAACCATAATCTTTAGCACTGTAGGCATTACTAATTGTAAGTTTTCAAGCTCATAATCTGTAGCACTGTTAGCATTACTAATTGTAAGCTTTCAAGCCCATAATTTATAGCAACATTAGAATCCTATGGTATAGGCATGTAACTTTCCTATGCCACACACCATGTACATATTGTCTGATACGGTGGTAAGCAATAGAAATCAAACTTTAGAGAAAGCTTTATCATTTAGAATCGGTCCAGCAATAGACTTTAAATGTGGTAACAAACTATTGTGCTAAACATTTTAGCAAAGGTTAAAATATTCGATTCTTTTGATTTCCAAGGGAAAACACTAGGTGAAAGAGATGTATATTTGTTTGAGAAACTAATCGCTTGAACCAATTAATTGACCTAATTATCGAAGGTAGACATATTCATTTTAAATTGTAAATTCGGAGCAGTTGAAGAGTTGTCATATGCTCAACCAGTAATGAACACTTTGTAAAACTACTTATTGATATTATTTTTTTTGTAAATTGTTACTTGTAAATATATTACTAAATAATAAATTGGATCAATAACAAGAAAACAAATAGTAACTTGAAGCAAAAAGAGATTATTATTTGTAACTTCATTTCCTCAGAGAAATAATTTAACAAAATAAAACAGCTTTGTATCATTGTTAATTACTTATGTTTGTGTTAGACCAGTATATTTAAAATCTCTTTTATTCAGTGGATATAACTATTAATTTTTAATAGTGTACTATATATGGTGTGGAATACTTACTCTGTGTAACAAATACTGAAATAGTAACAGCAAATTGTTTATAATACATTGTATTAGAATAATATAGCAGTTATAATTACCTTTATTTAATATTTATCGTTTATTAGATAATTAAAATTGCAATACAATTAATTGCCATAAAAATAGTGAATTGACTTTTAAAAAAACTCATTAACAGCATCTCCGTCTAATTCTAAAGCCAATATGCTATTTTATTACCTTCATGTTTTACATTTCTTCTCATATTGTAATTTTGATCTGGCAACAAGATGCTCAGTGTAAATTAACTGCACATTTGCTGAAAGAACTGGATGATAATTGAATAGAAACAAATAGCATCCGTATAGCTTTGAAGCTCCAAATATGAACTTATATGAAATATACTATATAGTCCTTACTGTAGCTAACAACCCCCTATAGCACTATTGGACTAATTCTCTCTATAGCTTTCATATTCCTTAATTTTAGCACTACTATTTACCATAGCTTTCAAATTCCTGATATGTAGCATTTTCAAAGTTGTATATTTAAACCTATGATCTATATAGCACTAGTTCTCATTAGTCCTTACTACTGTAGCTTTAAAACTCATGATCTATAGCATTAGTCCTTACTACTATAGCTTTGAAACTCATGATCTGTAGCACTAGTTCTCATTAGTCCTTACTACTGATCTAAAACTCATGATCTATAGCATTAGTCCTTACTACTGTAGCTTTAAAACTCGTGATCTATAACATTAGTCCTTATTACTGTAGCTTTAAAACTCATGATCTATAACATTAGTCCTTACTACTATAGCTTTAAAACTAATGATCTGCAGCTGAGGCATCAACAATGCTATTTTTCTTAAATGGTATCAAATCCCTACATATACTAAGAGAAAGCCTCTGGTTTTCAAATCCCTAACCTGTAGCATTAGTCTTCATCATACCCCCACTAGCAAGTGGTGTGCGCTGACTGGCTGTTTGTCTAGTGAACTTAATTTCACACACAAGCAGACAACTAAAAAAAAAGCTGCTTATGATTGCTAAAGTAGCATGAAAGCTGTATTATGAGGACTAGTGACACAGATTGCTGGTTGGAAACTTACAGAACTAGTATTTACATAAAATGTTTTCAATTTTAAATTGGAACTAGTTCTAGGTGCTACAAACAGAGGTTTGACAGCTATAATTCTGACAGTGCTTTGTGTTAGGTGGTTGAAAGCTATAGTGAGGAACTAGTGCTACAGATTAGGGATTAGAAAGCTGCAATTATTACAGATCAGAGATTTGAAAGTTATAACTAGTAGTACAGATCAGATTTTTCACAGCTAAAATTAGGTCAATATTACACATCATTAAGGTTGAAAGTTATAACAAGTAGTACTGGTCAGATCTTTCACAGCTATAATTAGGTCAATATTACACAACATTAAGGTTGAAAGTTATAACTAGTAGTACCATTATGCATATATAAGAAAGTGTCTGAAGCAATATTATTGAACTGAAGAACAACCGCAAGGGCAGAGCAATTCTTGCTTAATTCAGGGGCTGAGTTCGATTCATGCCAGGATGGATAGTGTGATTCTTACCCCATCCCCAGATAAGGTTCTAGGCTTTGTATCTAGTTCATCAAATAGGACAAACAAAATTTCATTGATAAATTTTTATTTAGTTTCATTTTATGAAAATACGTCAGTTTCTTTTCACTTCTGGAAATTATTTCTCAATCGAGATAAAAGAAAATTGAACTGTGTTAGCCACATTATTGATAGTGTTCTATTGTTCTTGTACTTAATGGGCGAAGTTGAAATATATAGTACTAATTGATCAAAACTAGTATACAGGTCAGATCTTTCATAGCTAAAATTAGGTCAATTATATTACACATCAGGGTTTTGAAAAATAGAATTAGGACAATGCTTACAGATCTTGAGAGTTATAATTATGACACTACAACAGATCAGGGGTTTGAAAAATAGAATTATGACAATGCTTACAGATCAGGTTATAGTTATGGCTTTACTACATAAACCTTGAGAGTGGGGTGGGGGTATGATCAAAGCAGTTGGCATATCTGTAAGTTATAGTAACTATAAATTTGAACGGTGACATGCAATATTAATAAAACTCACCTACCATACAACTATCTAACATGTTTATATTGCATTGAATGCTATAACCATATGATTGCATTGGTGTCTTATTTTGTTTTAGCGTAGTTCTTTGGCGTTTCTCGGAATTACACTTGTAGTATTGGGTTACACATAGAGCTATAGTTTAAATCTTATTTACTGTGTGAGTTGTGTCGGAGAGATTAGAGGCAGATTCTTTAAATTACAATCACTCTCTCTCTCTCTCTCTCTCTCTCTCTCTCTCTCTCTCTCTCACACACACACACACACACAAACAAAACATCTTTAATTCACAGAGAGAATCACACCACGATCTTCTTGGGCGAGATTTTAGTCTCTGCACAATCACTTATTTCCATTCACTGTTATTCTATCTATAATTTACTTGTTTATGGACTTCAAGCATAACAATATAACTAAGTATGAAAAAATCATATAATTAAATGCGTGAATTATAATATGTTACGATATACAAGTCACACACACACATTTACCCCAGAGCGAGAATCGAACCACGATCCTAATAAGCCGTCGCTTACTTCCATTTACTGTTATTCACTCAATAATAAGCATGCATACCGACTTAAAATTAAAATTAATTAAAACAGAACTAAATGTATGTATTACAAAGCATTTATACGGTATATAAAATACACTTGAATCACGCACATATTGAGCGAGCAGTTAATCTCCGTGCCATTTCCTGCTTCACTTACTGTTAATAAGTATTATAAAATATACACTCTGACACTTATGACTTTATATTGTGAATTTATTTCCTGTAACTTTTTTCTTGTGACTATATTTCCTATGACTTCCTGTGACTTTTTCCCGTGACATTTTTTCCGCTCACCGTTGATAAGAAGCGACTCCATACACAACTGTCTTGTTTTAGGTTAGAGAAAAAATATGAGGGAATTTTAGAGATAGATTTTGTTTTGTTGTTTTTAGAGAAATGTTACGGTTAGGATTAGCTGTAAATAAAAAAAACCAAATGTAAATATATTCTAAAACTTTTTTACTTTTATTCCTGATTTAGGTTTTGTTTCTGCTAAATTTTGTGTTTTAATAACTTAAATATTGCTGTAAAAATAGCATCGAGTAACACTTTGCATCTAAATGTTTGTCATATGACTTCTGTCCTTCAATATACGTATAATGACCCCCTTGTTTTTTAAACACGACAATTGTGTTTGGAGCTGTTGGGTCTACCGTACACACCTTTGTGTACATAAATGTGTGCAGTGTTGATTTGATGGAAGTACAAAAGAATGCGTAGCGATTCACTAACACTGCTAAGAAGAAAAAAATGTTTGCACAACAATCGCCAGTCAGTAGTAAAGATAGGTACTGTTGTTCTCACGTGTACGAGTGTAGGCGAGGAGGAAGGATTAACTTTTGATATAAGCCGCCTGGCTGTTAGGAAGACGACAGGGGTCCGGGGTGTTTGGAAACCCACTATAAACCGTTAAGATGAGAACAATAGGGATGGTCTCTGAGTTGACAAAAGAAAGCCCATTATCTCCTCTACGACAGAGTTGAGGGGAAATTAGCCTCTCCACGTGACAAAAGGGGCAGTGCAATTCGAATGAAAACTTTTAATTACTATTCGTGCAAAACTGACACAAGAAAGTTCGTAGCACCTATATCTATGATAGTGCTAAATGTTGATAGTCAAATAATTTGGCTAAGAGAAAAAAGATAGAAAGGAGTATTTTATTTTTCTTTCATTTTTTGCGAGTCAAAACCCACAAGGAGAAGTATTTTATTTTTCTATAAAATAAATCAATTTTCTTTTCATTCACAATGCTCTATATCTTTTCTATTTCACTTTTAAACTAACAATATAAATATTACCCTAAATACTACCACATATTTTTGAATAACCATATGGACTGCAAAAAATAACACACATTGTCATTTCTTTTTGTAGTGAAATTAAATCTTATGTTTCCACATAAGTTACTCTATTGCATCAGGTACTGTAAATACACAGTCTTGAGACTAATACTGTTAGTGTTCATAGTTGTAATGGATTTGAAGAAGTAAAGAAATATTCATTGCATCTTTGCACAAAGTTGTGTTTCCAATCATCCTAAACTTGAACTGAATTGAAAGTTTTCTTTTTACTTTTGGATGAAATAATACTTGCTGCACACCCTTACTCTAAATTACATTTGAAATAAATATATATGTATATACATGTACATAAGTTATATTACTACAGTACTAGTTTTTGCAGCTAATTTAAAGAAAACGTTTAGCTTTCATAAATGTATAAATCAATTATAGCCTAGTGATCCATAGAGCAAATTAAAAAATATAAGATTTAAAAAGTTTCTTTGTGACCAGTGGAGATACAGCCACTTTAAAATGATAATTATTGTTTTAATTTCTCATGTAGGCATATATTATTACTAGCTCTCATGTATCTTTTAAGTTTTAGCTTATTCAATGTGCATATGTAAGATTTGAAATGCTGAACTTGGCAATTTTGCTAGTGAATTCTGTTGTTTAGTGTGAAATTTTGTAATATTCTATTATTACCAATTTCTTATAATCATAATACTGTAGTATGGAACACTGAAATATATTCCAAATTAAATTATTACTTATTTGTATATTGCTGGATATCCTTTACATTAAAATACATTATATCTGTACCTCATCTCTCATTAAAGTCACTAGCCTAATAATAGTCTCATAATCCAATATGTGTCAGTTCTACTATTAAGAAAATATTTCATATGTATTTGCAACATTACATATTATTAATAGTCTTATAATCCAATCAGTGTCAGTTCTATTATTAAGAAAATATTTCATATGTATTCACAACATTACTGATTTTTAATAGTGGATCAGTGAGTGAGATTCTAAAGTGTTGTATACAACACAAGCTGAAAACATAATGGATTTGTCACTTTAGTGCTACTTTATTTGCTTCATACAATGCAAAAATCTTATTATTTATGTTTTATTTTTTTATTAGTGTATTTAACTATTAACTGAATAACTGAATATAAGGTAGTTGTCTTATTTCAGGTTATCTATTATATGTCTGGTAGTATGTTCTATTATTTTTTAACAACTTTCCTAATCCATGATCATTTTGTAGCTATATAAGCTGTATTAACTGTATATAATATTGCCCTGTAACTTTCAGTTATACATTATGAACATGTTAACTATCATTATCACTATTCAAACAGTTTTGTTAAATGGAAACAGTAAATATTCAGTTTTTCTATTGACATATCTTTCTTCAGTTTCTTGGGCTTCAGTATTATTACTACTATTAGAAATTATTATATTTACATAGCAGTAATAATCACACTCCTGCTAATATAAACATAGCAGAGTGTGTTTTTTTCAAGACCTGGAAATATATTAGAGCTTAATAACTGAGTAGTGCATCTTACAAGCTGAATGATATTTATATATCTATAATAATAATCAAATCCATCATTTCACAGTAAAATGAATGATGGAATGTATTATTATGGTGCAGAAATGGATTTACAACATACATGTATAAATTAGAGAGCTTAACAACTGAGTAGTGCATTTTACAAGCTGAATGATATTTATAAATTTATGACAATGTATAACAAGTCAAATCCATCAGTACACAGTTAAATGAATGGTGGAATGTATTATTATGATGCAGAAATTGATTTACAAACATGCATGTATAAATTAGAATTAATTACAAAGAAGTGGGATAGCTATTCTTGTTGGTAAGAACATATTATCTTGAAAGGAATTTTGAATATTACTCAAGTCTCTCACTATCCTCCTTGTAAAAGTCAATATTTAATAAAAGTGTTGCATAGAAATTAATTATTTTTTCCAAATAAATACCAGTTGGGAGTGTATTTCAGAGGCAAGTAATATCCACTAGGAAAAATGTCAACTGCTGTAAACAAGATTTCAGAGTACCAAATGGGTCTGACTTAATGAAATCTGCAGTGTTAAAATTATACTAATATTAATATACAGGTATTATGTATAAATCTGAAAAATATTTCAAAGTATCACATGGTTTAATTTTGTTTTGAATAGTAGTTTTACTTCTAGTGCTTTCACAATTCTTGGAAATAACTTGTATTACAAGAGTATTAATTAGATAAACATATAAAAAAATAAAAATAAATAGTTAATGTTACATTTAATTCTATTGTTCATATGATGTTGATTTATAAAATCTATTTCCACAACTTATTTAATCAATAATTTTGCAAAATCTATATAGCTAATGGTGATTTCAAGAAAATAAACTCTGAAAATTATGCAAATAATCCTCTACTGATTTCTATGCAGACTTTTTAATGTAACAGTTTATTCGTTTTTGAAAATACAATAATTGTTAAAATTTAAACCAAACAATTAATTTGCTCTTTGTTGTTTACATGCATAACTAATATAGGCTGTCATTGTACATTGAGATCGAGTTCAGAATAAAATACTTAAATAATGCTTCTTAAACTGTGTAGCTTTTTCCTTTGAGAAATTAAATATCATTATTAATATCAAATTTAAGTAAGCCTTTAGCCTTTAATTTAGTTTATAGTTTGTGCAACCTACTTACACTTACAGTACTAGACAATCGTAAGCCGCCATTTTGAAAAAAATCAGTTCTTCGATTGAGCGAGTTTAAGCAATATTCTAATCTTTAAACCATAAAAGCGGCATTCTATTTGTTTATAATAGATGTAAAAGTAATTTCTTAACCTAGAGAAAGGCCACTAGAATCGTTAATTTAAGCCAGTTTGTAAAAAATAAAAATATACATTTTGGTCTCATAAACAGTGATACAGGAAAAGGGAAGCAATCCAATTTAACGTGTTCGAGTCGAGTTACAAAAAATATGTTTTAAAATTATTTTAAAGTGTATGGAGATTCTAATTTGATTATTATGACTTTAATATACACATTATATCAGCCAGTTTCAGTTTTACCATTCCAGAGCATTCTTTTCACTTCCATATTGTGTTTAATTAGGTACGTAGTGTGACCATAAAATCGTTGTCAACAGGGTACTCTAACCTCACGATTAATTAAATGTAGAAATAAACTGAATTTAGTAAAATTAATCAGTTATATCGATGAAAGACATTCTTTTCTAAACGAAGACATTTAGGAAGTATATAGTATACACGCAAACTACATAGTTACAACCACTTTTTCAACGGTCTACATAACTCTGGATTTTAAGCATATCAATAATGTTCGAAGTATACAACCTTCAAAATCGCACCCGAATTTCGATGAAAACTCACAGGAAAAACTATTAAAATATGAAATTTAGTGGTTTATGTCAAAGATAAAAACTATGAGAGAAAAATGGCAAAATTAAGCTTTATTTATATGAATGAACAATCTGAAACTTAGGCAGACCAAGAGGCGGTCTGCCTATTGCTGTAGGTCGACATAAGTCTGGTTTTTAAACTTATTTGGTCCGCTTAAGTCTGGGAATAGGGTTTTATATATATATATATTTTAATATATGAAGTCATTTAAAATATAAATACACATTTACAGTACACCTGATTGCCAGTGCAGTATTTGGATGTGATATTCTGCCAAAATATTTTTTAGAGAAACAAAAAAATCAATAAAAGAGTGTAGAACTGTGCAAAATTAATATTTCTTTGTGGAGAATGAGGAAAAAACTGTCATGTTTGATCTGTTCACAAGAAATAGATGTGACAAAATTAATATTTCTTTGTGGAGAATGAGGAAAAACTGTCATGGCTATCAGATTGGTCTGAAGAGAGATTTAGAAATGAATCAACTTTTGGCTCCTTTCCATCCTTCATTTATTGCTGATTGTAATTTTAGCTTGCAGTGAGATTTTCTAGCATCTTCAAAAAGTATATTTAAATTAAAATAATTGAATTGTGTTATATTATTTTTTAAATGTGCATAATAAAAATTAGTATATATAAATATGCTATTTTCGCTTCCAATGAAAGAAAGAGTGAGAGAGAATGCAATGCTATGTTATAAATGTGCTAGCTTCGTTTGCAATGAGATAGAGAAAAAGAGAGTGCAAAGATTTGATATTAATATGCTAACTTCGCTGCAATGCAAAAGAGTGAGAGACAGAGAATGCAATGTTATGAAATAAATGTACTAACATCGCTTGTAGTGAGAGAAAGAGAGGGAGAGAGAGAATGTAATGATATGATATAAATATATTAATTTATTGCAGTAAGAAAGAGAGAGAATGCAATGCTTCCATAAATATGGTTTTACTTCGCTTGCACTGAGAAAGGTAGAGAGGGAGTTAGAGAGAGAGAATGCAAAGCTATTATATATATGTAATTACTTCGCTCGCATTGATAGAGAGGCCAATGCTATGATATAAATGTTTGTGCTAACTTAGCTTGCAATGAGAGAGCGAATGAAATACTTTGATATAAATCTTCTAACTTCGATTACAGTGAGAGAGAATGCACTACAATGATATAAATGTGCTAACTTCCCATGCAGAGACAGAGAGAAGGGGGGAATTCAATTCTATGATTTAATTGTGCTAACTTCTATTACAGTGAGATAGATATAATGCAATACTATGATACAAATTTGCTAACTTCGTTTGCAGTGAGAGAGAATGCAATGCTATAATATATATGTGCTAATTTCGTTCGCACTGAGAGAGACTGGGAGTGACCTTGGTTGCCATGCTATGATATAAATGTGCTAACTTTGCAGTGAGAGAGCGCGAAAGCGGCGGAAGCCGAAAGCGCCCCCTACATTAGCAAGCAAGCAGTGAGAGAGAATTCAATGCTATGTTATAAATATGCTAACTCCGCTAGCAGTGAGAGAGAGAAAGAATATAATGCCTTGATATAAATGTGTTATCTTCGATTGCTGTGTGTGTGTGTGTGTGTGTGTGTGTGTGTGTGTGTGTGTGAGAGAGAGAGAGAGAGAGAGAGATTTATATTATAGTAGTAGAAATGCAAGCATTTGCTCAATGGAACAAAATATAGTTTGTTTCTTAGAATCTGTATTTGTGTGTATATGAGAGAGACAGGAAAAAAAAAAGCACGTTGTTTAGTAAAATACAAGCACATTTTAGGCGAGAACAAAGTACAATTGATGTTTGTGAGAATTTCAAAACTAACTTTTAGAAATTGTTGTAAAAGTGCTGATTTTATCATCTTAAACATAAGAAAATATTTGATGCCACATTTTGTTGGGGGATTGTCATGATGTTAATTCTCCACCATCCTGGGCTTTCAGTAACCATAGGCTTCTTTATTTTCAAAAGCCAGAATTAAAATACAGGGTGTAATAAATCACAGAATGTGTGCATGAGTAATTTGAGACTGATTTCTCAACTGATAATTTACCCCCTTCCCCCCAAATCATTGTCATAAGTGCAGTTTGTCATCATCTTAACTAGTAAGGAATGGTTGGACCTAGAGACAAATTCTGGGTGGGTGGGTATCTTTTGAAAAAAATATCATACAGTAATGTACAGTAATTTTGTAGGTCTGAAGACATGATTGAATGATTGAACTAAGAAGGCACAAAGTGTTAGTGTGTTCTGAATTATGACCGGTTTCGCTAAGCATACAAGAAATAGCTTAGTATATAAGTCATATCCTTAGTGAACTCTGAGTTGTCCAAAGGAATGGTGAGTAGTAACTAAAGCAACATAATGGTTTCTTTTCAATTTGCTCCTGTAGTTTTTGAATGTGGATAACCAGTGGTGATGATTAAAATCATTGTCATTCACCAGGTTGGTGACTGCTCATAATTATAATTGCTCATTCCTATTTAGCTGAAATTGTATTCACACCACAGCCTTGCTTCAGCTTATTACTTGCACTATCAGTATTGTCGTATGTGTTCAATGTCCCATGCACTACTCGCTCTCTCTCCCTCTGCTGCAAAAATACATTTCACTTGTAACTCACTGGAAGTTTTTACTGACAGTGCACTAAACATGTTAAACAGAGCCAAATGCAATACAACATTTCTGCCCAAACAATTTTAAAGAAAGAGTTTGAAATTTTAATGAAAAGTACACCTGCCAATATTTTCTTTCTTTAGGTGGGTAGGTTATTTTTTTGCTCACTGTCATAATATACATTTATATAGTTTTATTGCATATAGATTAGACAGAAATAATTTTAGCTGAAGTGTGCTCCTTGAGTTTGAGCAATATTTTTAATTACAAAGTTATTTTTATCATTTACCGTTCTTAAATATTTTTTTTTAGAGACTTTTACATCTTTAGTTATGTATATCATACCAATATTTGACAATATAGGAACAACATATTAATTCTCTGATGTTTGGGGTAGAAGTTAAATGACAAACATTTCTTAAAATATAGTTCTTTTTACATTGTAACTAGTCAGGAAACCTGGGTTTTATTTAATAAGTTTTAATACTAAAGATACAACTTACAGGATGTTTTAGTGCTAAAGCATTTTGAGTTATTAAATTTAAATTATATAAAGTCCTTGGAACTAAATTTGAAAATGAAAGTAAAGAGGATTAGTAGGTCTTGTAATACATGTGCTTGATGCAAATAATACTGAATGCAAAAACATATTCATTTGAATATAAATTATATATTTAACAGTGAATAATTAAATCTCTCCGATACCAAGATGCAATAAAATTTCAGAGTATAACCTCTTAATAGAGTTTTGTTTCTTGTTATGATATAATAGGTGGGTTTACCTCACATTTACTGTTACACATTAATTAAACATTTGCATTAATTAATACACTAAATTGAAGTTATTTTCTTTAAGGGAAGATAACATGTTTAGGATAATTTCTAAAGATTAACTGACATTTACTTGCTAATTATGAAGTTATATAATAATGTGTGGTGAAATAAGTTATTTCTCATGTTTTCAAAGCTATATCATTAAGTAACTTTAGAATTGTGCTCTGGTTGTTTTCCTTGAAATATACACATCCACAACACATCGGGGTTCTACAGTTACATAATCTGATTAGGGAAGATTCATTGTTGTGGTTTTTTCCTATCACACTAAGCCTTTGAAAAGTTTGCCTTTAGGATGTACATGTATGTGTGTTTGTGCAATAAGATTTAGTAGTAGTGATGGTGGTTGTAATAAATGTAATGTGATTCTGCAAAAAAAGAACAAAAAAACTTCTTAGTACTGGAAAAAGACCATATAGATAGCTAATCTTACTACTGATTAATTTCTAATATTAAGACATAATTACCATCTTGTTCATTCTTATCCAAAGCAGGTACAGATTTTGTATATTTCTTGATCATACTCATTTTCTTTTACTTATATTTATAAGTAATGATACTTGACAGACACTAATGTGCAAGGGTTTCTGGCTTTTGAGGAGTAAAAATATTTGTTTGCCAATTTATGTCTCTATAGATTGCCAGTTTATATTATTTAAGTGTTACAAGTAACAAACCTTTATATCCTAATTTGAATATCTTTGTAATTTATTCAATAATGAATTTATTCAGTAATTCAGTAAAAAGGAATTAATAACATTAATAATAATTTTGTACTTATTCATTTGCCAAGAAACATTGTTTTTGGTCAGACCCCCACATAACAGCAAGTCAAATAGCTAAGAAGTTCTGTTGTTTCCTTGGGTTTATTGACATTGTTCTTGGTCAAGCCCTCATAATAAAAAGCAAATTAAATAGACAAAAAATTTCTTTCTTCCTTCCTTCCTTCCTTCCTTCCTTCCTCCTTTCCCCATTCCCCCTTTCCTTTCCTTTCCTTTCCTTTCCTTCCTTCCTTCCTTCCTTTCCCTTCACTCTTCCTCCTTCCCCCTTTCCCCTTTCCTTTTCTTTCCTTTCCTTTCTTCCTTTCTTCCTTCCTTCCTTCCTGTTCTTAAAGTTCCTCTGCAAGTTTAACAGGTATAAAGAAATTGCCTAAATTTAGTAAATAGAAATTGCACCTTTTGTTGAGATATTTCTCTTTAGCTTGTTATCTGTTTAACTAAATATTTTATTAATTTATTTGAATATTTACAAAAGTTATTTCATTTCTAAGTTGGTTTGAATGGATGCTCATTCTAGCATTGCAAAAAGTAATTCAGTATGCTAAAGGTTAACAAAGAATCTGGTCTTTAATAAATTTGATAAAATTTGTCAATAAAAGTCCAGTAGAAACATTTATCATTCAGTGTGATGACATCTGAAAGTTACTCAGATACACAGTCTGTTGATACCAATATATGAGTTAATAAGTCATTTGATAAATCAAAATAATCCAGATAAATGAGAATTAGAACCAGTGTATTTAAAACTCAGAATTTTCCTTTATTTGTTTGCCAGATGCAGTTTTTGTGCTTTGTTTTTATGGAAATAACTGAGCAATATACATTTATAACTGTTTCATAAAAGAATATCATATTTACATTCTAAATCTACTATATTTGGAGACTCATTGATTGAACAGATATAGCTTGTAACCATTTGTTAGATGAAATCAATTATTGTAGCTTCTGAAGAATTTCTTTTCTAATTAATAAACAATACTCTTTGTGATTTGAGGAAGTTTAACATTCTAAGCATTATTTACTTAAATTGGGAAATATTACTGTAAAGCAGACTGATTTTTGGATTTTTAAAAATTGATATTACTCTTTAAATGAATGAAAATGCATCTTGTTTTTAACTTAAATTTGTTTAGGCTCTTGTCATCCTTGAACCTGTGACATTTCTACCATACCCACATAAGGCCTTCAGCTTGGATGCACTGACAAAGGGGCGGACTAGTCCGAGTGACCGGCCCTCAATTCACGCAAGGACTCCTAGCTAGGAGGCTACGAATGCTAGGTGCAAAGGTCCTATAGCCCTGGTGGATAGGGAGAGCCGGCAAAGCATCCACACTGTGTCTGAAGAGTTGTTGGCTGGGGTATGCGTATGTAATTGAGGGGGCAGCCATTTCCTCACCAAATTAAACTAAACACTTTTTATTGTGTAGGACAAATCAAAGATTGTTGATGTATTTAAAACTGAATTACCTGCCTTGCATGTACAAGACAGTGAACAACTCTGGTTGTGAATTGTCTTCAGTGAGTTAGTTATTTTTAATGCCGTACTGAGACAGCAGCCTGTGTAATGGAAACATGTCTCATTGCAGAAAATATCTCAGTCATTGGCATTTAAAGTAGGCTAGTTCAAATTGCAAGCATGTGTAAGGGAAACATGCTATTGGTTAGGGTTAAGTCAAAATAAGTGGCATTTGTGCCCTGAGTGCACACTAGATTCTAAAACTAGCAGGGGCATGTAAGAGAAATGCTCCCAAATGCACACCTAGCCTCATGGTAAGAAAACATGGGACAATCTGACCCAGCACACTTATTGTGCTGTTTGTTAAACACTTCAAAAATATGATTATGTATGTAGCTGGGACCTACATTTTCATGCTTATTCTTTTAGAAAAGGTCAGTTGTCAGGCTTGAATAAAGTGTGCATTTGATCATGAGTGTTAGACTGTCCCCTGAAAGTGTGCATTGTTATGTATGTGTGGACTGCATAACATTGTACAACATTTTGGCTTTTTTGTGCACTTAATGTAGGAGCATGCTTGGCAGGCAGTCCACATGTGTGAATGATGTGTGAATTATGTTTTGAATGAAGTGTGAATGAAGTATGAATGATGTTTGAATGAAGTGCAAATGCTGTGTGAATGAAGTGTGAATGCTGTGTGAATGAAGTGTATAAGTTAATTCAGCCATTTGTAAGAGAAAAATGGCAATTGTGAAGGCTAGATTTTTACAGACTTTAACTATTCCATTCTTTGGCCATGCCATTAAGGGTACAAAGAATTTATTTCTGTACAGCATGGCAAACAGAGAGGGTTTCATAAGTATTTAA
The DNA here is from genome assembly GCA_028829895.1 of Sinotaia quadrata. Lineage (NCBI taxonomy): Eukaryota > Metazoa > Mollusca > Gastropoda > Architaenioglossa > Viviparidae > Sinotaia > Sinotaia quadrata. The sequence goes on along the minus strand of CM054177.1, from coordinate 33,290,383 downwards.
GGCATGATTCCTACTATACAGTCTAGACTGAAAAATTGCAAACAATAGTCTTTCAGCACTAACGAAGCTCCACTATTCTTGCAAATGGTTTTTCCATTTCATGTTGCAGGTCATGTTGTTGAAGAAGTAATAGAAAGTATTCACTTTAAGAAGTAATAGAAAGTATTCACTTTAATAAGAAGTAATAGAAAGTATTCACTTTAATAAGTAATAGAAAGTATTCACTTTAATAAGTAATAGAAAGTATTCACTTTAATAAGTAATAGAAAGTATTCACTTTAATAAGAAGTAATAGAAAGTATTCACTTTAAGAAGTAATATATCGTTTTTACTTTTCAGAAAGTAATGTATCAGGACATGAGCATTTAGCACTTAAAATTATTCATAATGTCTTTGTTGTCTCATACTTTTCTCTTTGCATGTGTGGCTATTTTCTTAAAAGGTACACCCACTACCATCACATTTTTGTCCTCATTTCTCAAAGGTACACCCACTACCATCACATTTTTGTCATCATTTCTCAAAGGTACACCCACTACCATCACATTTTTGTCATCATTTCTCAAAGGTACACCCACTACCATCACATTTTTGTCCTCATTTCTCAAAGGTACACCCACTACCATCACATTTTTGTCCTCATTTCTCAAAGGTACACCCACTACCATCACATTTTTGTCATCATTTCTCAAAGGTACACCCACTACCATCACATTTTTGTCATCATTTCTCAAAGGTACACCCACTACCATCACATTTTTGTCATCATTTCTCAAAGGTACACCCACTACCATCACATTTTTGTCATCATTTCTCAAAGGTACACCCACTACCATCACATTTTTGTCATCATTTCTCAAAGGTACATAAACTACCATCACATTTTTTTCTAATTTCTCAATGATACTTATACTTCCACTATATTTATTTTTTATTTCACAAATGGTGCACATACTATCATTATATTTTGTTTTCATTTCTCCAAATGATTCATATGTTATCATCATTTGTTGTCCTCATGATTCCAGTGAAATATACACTATTATTATGTAAGAGAAAAATTTCAACATGAAATCATGTTTGTGTCAATTGCACAAACTACATCTCTCCCTGTTCTATCATTACTCCTTTTCACTTTCTTCAGAAATGGACACTCTTAATAAATATAATAATACATGTTGCATTTATCCTATCTCTCTTCTTTTTTCTCTCATTCATCTTAATACATAATACAATTACCTTCTTTGTAAGTACATTGCATTTATCCTCTCTTTCTTACTTTTTCTCTCTCTCATCTCATATATTTTTATTTTGTTGTTCTTAACAAAATGAATTCATAAAACACTTGAAAAATCTAAACATGATAGACATTCTGTATAGAATTTAGATTAGCAAATGAGCAAAAGTCAAGGATAAAAAGATTACAAATATTCAATGATCAAGTAAAATATAAATATAGTAGTCTTAGTAATCACAGTTCACTCAGATTAAATAAAGCATTATAATGTATCTACTTTCATCTTCATCTCAGTTGAGACAGTTATTTGTTTTGCAAAAAATAACACAAAAAGTACAGTGTACTTGATTTCTATTGTTTAATATTTTTATTTATATTAATGCTGAATATCATAGGTACATGCATACAAATATAAATTCAGTTAAAGAAGAAAAGAAAAATAAGAAACTGTCTGAAAATAGTGAGCAAAGTTTCAAGCAGAAATTTGAAATATTAGTAATAATTAGAAAGATTTCTTCATTTTTCTCATGGTTGTATATGAATAAATGCTTGAAATGGGTGACCTGGATAATCTTCAGAAAAGACAGCTACAAGGATAATGGCTATCTGGAATGATAGGTCCAGAAAAGACAGCTACAAGGATAATGAGTGGCTAGAATGATATGGACAGAAAAGACAGCTACAAGGCTAGAATGATACAGTACAAACAAGATAACTATAAGGATAATGGTTGCCTGGAATGATAGTCCAGGAAAGACAGCTATAATGATAATGGGTGGCTGGAATGATACATTACTAACAAGACAGCTATAATAATGGTTGGCTGGAATGATACAGTTCTAACAAGACAGCTATAATGATAATGGTTGGCTGGAATGATACAGTTCTAACAAGACAGCTATAATGATAATGGTTGGCTGGAATGATACAGTTCTAACAAGACAGCTATAATGATAATGGTTGGCTGGAATGATACAGTACTAACAAGACAGCTATAATGATAATGGTTGGCTGGAATGATACAGTACTAACAAGACAGCTATAAGGATAGGGCTGGCTGGAATGATACAGTATGAACAAGACATCTATAATGATTATTTATAATGGGTGGCTGGAATGATTCAATTCCAACAAGACAGCTATAATGATACAGTATTAACAAGACATCTATAATGATTATTTATAACGGGTGGCTGAAATGATTCAGTTTTAACAAGACAGCTATAAGGGCTGGCTTGAATGATACATTACTAACAAGACAGCTATAATGATTATTTATAATGGGTGGCTGGAATGATTCAGTTCTAACAAGACTGCTATAAGGATAAGGGCTGGCTTGAATGATACAATACTAACAAGTCAGCTATAATGATAATGGGTGGCTGAAATGATATAGTAATAACAAGACATATTAGAAAGCATTTCAGTGAATATATAAGTGCAGTAGATTTTTTTGTTGTCAGTTGCTTAGGGGAGACAATTATACTAAGTGATCTGCTACTATTATACTAAATCATTTTTTAATGATGAACAAGAAATTAGGTGTGAACTCCCTTAGTTTTATTTTCAGATACTAATATGCTTTTCTTTGGATTCATGAACTATAAATTGACAGAAAAAAAGTATTTGGGATCAAAGTAGATTTTGATACAAATCTTGGGTGTTGAAACATATATCATACAATTTATTTTTTAACATTGAAATTGAATGCTTTTGTACACTTTAAAAACTATTTTGTCATGGAAATATACTATGCTTAAAATGGACTGGATATTAGCACGTGTCTTTATTTGCAATAATTTGGATAAACTTTGATGTGTCTACTTGGCCACTGTTGAGACCTAAATAGAAGTATTCATATCCATCTTGTGCTCACTGAGTGATGAGACTGGCTGAGGTGGTGAATAAAAGGGCACAGTCATTACTTCCTTGTGCTCTGAAGGAGAAAGGGATGCTGGCTGTGGTGGTGATTGTTGCAATGGAGTTGGCTCTGGTGAGTCATATGATTCAATAGGTGGTGACTCCTCATTCAGTATTTTATGATGCTCAATGAACTTTTTAGTACTTTCTGGATCCATTTGGTTCCAAACAAAAGCACCTTGACGCTAAGAAAACAAGTTAGAAAAACAAATCTGATGATGAAAGTATATTTTTAAAAAATGTATAAACACAGATTCCTATCCTGTTCAAATTTGGAGTTTATTACTAGTTTATTAAATATATTATTTAATATTTAAATAAGTTAAAAATAATATTTAAAATAGACTAGGATTAACTTTTAGTAACAGTATGACATGAGAATTGACTAAGTAAAAGGTCTAGTTAAGTTGAATTAATTTTCTAAGTGAAAAATAAATATCAGTCCAGTAAGAATTCATAATAAATTCCATAAGATTATTATTTTTTTTTTTGGGGGGGGGGGGGAAGTGGTAGCTTGAAATCTAACTATTAGAATTTCTTAAGAAATAAGATTTTAATTATTAATTCTGATAAGAAGTTACATATTTTAAAAGAGATTTAAAGAACTATTTTTTAAGTGTGACAGAAAAATTAAAAAAAGAGAAAATCTTTTTCTGGATATCAGGTTACTTTTGGAATCTTCTTTAAAGATTTATTTTTTTTATACTTTTTCCATTTTCTAAAGTCAGCAATAGTTAAGTGGAAATATTAGACAAAACTCTGTATTGTTTAATTAGAAATTTTAGACAAAATACAATAATGGCTAATTGGAAATGTTAAACAAAACCCAGTATTGGTTAATTAGAAATATTGGACAAAACCCAGTATTGGTGAATTGGAAATGTTAGACAAACTACAGTTGTTAACTGGAAAAGTTGGACAAAACTCAGTATTGGTCGAGTGGAAATGGTGAACAAAACAGCATTGGTTAACTGAAAATGTTGGACAAAACTAAAGAAAAACAGAATTTGCTCCAAGAATAGGAAATGAATAAAGAGTCATTTGTGCTTTATTAGTTTATAATGTTATTTGGCAGAAGGTTGCCTAGTAAGAAGTTTAAAGCATATAAATAATTTTATGTCACTGTATGCTTTATGATGTGGAAAAATATTATCCACTGACTAGTCAGTATTTGGTTGTGCATCTCTGTTTTAGTTAGTATTTGTTTATACATATGAGTACTCATCTCTACTTTAGTCAATATTTGGTTAAGCATTTGTATACTTATCTCCATATAGTCAATATTTGGTTATGCATTTGTATACTTATCTCCATTTAGTCAGTGTTTGGTTATGCATTTATGCACTCATCTCCATTTAGTCAAAGTTTGGTTATGCATTTTTTATGTTTGTATTTAATATACAACATATTTTAATTCAACAGATAGATTAATATACACCAGGGAGCTTGGTAGTTGTAAGTCAATTCTCATTTGGAGAAGGTCCTGGTTTCAAACCCAGCCTTGGTCATTTGGCTATTTCTCAAGCAACCCTCACTCATCTCTGACTTAATGGCCATGAATTATTGAGAATTATCCAAATAAATATCCATCATTAGTGTTTGATAAAAACTGATTTATTTCTCATTTGATACTTATCCAAATAAATATCTATTATTAGTGTTTGATAAAAACTGATTTATTTCTCATTTGATACTTATCCAAATAAATATCTATCATTAGTGTTTGATAAAAACTGATTTATTTCTCATTTGATACTTATCCAAATAAATATCTATTTATTAGTGTGTGATAAATACTGATTTATTTCTCATTTGATACTTATCCAAATAAATATCTATTATTAGTGTGTGATAAAAACTGATTTATTTCTCATTTGATACTTATCCAAATAAATATCTATTATTAGTGTGTGATAAAAACTGATTTATTTCTCATTTGATACTTATCCAAATAAATATCTATTATTAGTGTGTGATAAAAACTGATTTATTTCTCATTTGATACTTATCCAAATAAATATCTATTATTAGTGTGTGATAAAAACTGATTTATTTCTCATTTGATACTTATCCAAATAAATATCTATTATTAGTGTGTGATAAATACTGACTCATTTCTCATTTGTGATAAATGTTGGCTTACAACAGTTTGAAGCTGATATCATTCTCAGTCTGTTTCATTTTACAAGATTTATAACAATGGATATTTAGAGGATTTGTATTAATAACAATGGGTATTTAGAGGATTTGTATTAATAAGAATGGGTATTTAGAGGGTTTGTATTAATAACAATGGGTATTTAGAGGGTTTGTATTAATAACAATAGGTATTTAGAGGGTTTGTATAATAACAATGGGTATTTAGAGGGTTTGTATTAATAACAATGGGTATTTAGAGGGTTTGTATTAATAACAATAGGTATTTAGAGGGTTTGTATAATAACAATGGGTATTTAGAGGGTTTGTATAATAACAATGGGTATTTAGAGGGTTTGTATTAATAACAATGGGTATTTAGAGGGTTTGTATTAATAACAATGGGTATTTAGAGGGTTTGTATAATAACAATGGGTATTTAGAGGGTTTGTATTAATAAGAATGAGTATCTTAATTTTACACATCTATCTTAATATCTATTGAAAACTGTTCAAAATACATAACCACTCACTTTCAGCATATGTACAATGAACTAATAGTATTATTGTATGACATACATTAACTATATACATGCAATGAACACAAAGCCAATTGAACTTTAGACCAAGCCTATATAACTAATTTAATAGTATGATATACAAGCACAGCACACACACATACAAAATAACTCAAGAACATTGTAGTATGATATACAAGCACAGCACACACACATACAAAATAACTCAAGAACATTGTAGTATGATATACAAGCACAGCACACACACATACAAAATAACTCAAGAACATTGTAGTATGATATACAAGCACAGCACACACACATACAAAATAACTCAAGAACATTGTAGTATGATATACAAGCACAGCACACACACATACAAAATAACTCAAGAACATTGTAGTATGATATACAAGCACAGCACACACATATACAAAATAACTCAAGAACACTGTAGTATGATTTACAAGCACAGCACACACACACACATACAAAATAACTCAAGAACATTGTAGTATGATATACAAGCACAGCACACACACATACAAAATAACTCAAGAACATTGTAGTATGATATACAAGCACAGCACACACATATACAAAATAACTCAAGAACACTGTAGTATGATTTACAAGCACAGCACACACACACACATACAAAATAACTCAAGAACATTGTAGTATGATTTACAAGCACAGCACACACACACACACAAAATAACTCAAGAACATTGTTATATGATATAAATGCGATACACACACACACACACACACACACACACACACACACACACACACACACACACACACACACACAGTATTCATGCAATGAACAAAATATTATGTGGCTAATATTATTAAATGAAATATAAACATACAAACACAACATAGATGCAATGAACAATAATATGATATAATTTCATGTTCATTGCATGCATGCTGTGTAAACTCATAAATAGTATTGGACTTAGACTAGAGTATGCACATAATTTTATCACTCTTAGTATATATATTCTGAGTGAAATAAGTACAAAATATGGACTCATCCTTATATCACTTTAATCAATGCCATTACTGCATTTCATCATATACTTTAAGAAAGTACTTTTATATACTTTTAAGCAATGGCAAAAAAAGTAAAATGTGGACTCATCCTTATGACTTTAAACAATGCCATTACTGCTATTCATCACATACTATAAGAAAGTATTTTTAAGCAATGGCAAAAAAAGTAAAATGTGGACTCATTCTTATGACTTTAAACAATGACAATACCACCATTCATTCACATACTTTAAGAACCAGTAATGGCAAAAAATAAAAATATGGTGAGGTCTCCGTAACTTTAAACAATGGCACGTCATGTAAATTAAGAGCCAATAATGGCAGAATTAAAGAAAAACTAAAGAGTCTAGCTGCAAATGCTTTAATTGAATTCATATTTACTATATACCAAGGGTAAGCTTTAATTTACCAAAGTTAATGGAAATATGACCACATGATTAGCTCTGTATTAAAGTTGTATTATATCTTCATAGTTTTGTGTTACAGTTGTGTTATTTTTCATAACTCTATGTTACAGTTGTATTATGTCTTCAAAGCTTTGTATTAAAATTGTATGTGTGTCTTCATAACTTTGTTATAGTTGCATATGTTTAAAAGTTCATCATTTCCTGTTTGTTGTGAGAGAACATGTGAAGTCTACTAAGCTTATGATGTTCAAGTGAAGAACCTTAGTCTGATTACTAATTCTAACAACCAGTCAGTGGTGATCTTTGTGTAACTTTAGACAATCATTTTTGTCATATAGCTTTACTCTTGTTTATTTTTGATGTGATGCTGATCTTGACAATTTAATCATCTTTTATAAACATATCATTATCAATAGATGAACACAACAGAGGACACACAACAGAGGACAAGTGTAAAATATTCCTACCTTGCCCCGGATAGGATAGTTGGGATCAGCTCGGCTGTTGTAAATGTGCTCAAAAGATTTACTTTCTTGGTAAAATCGTTGGTTGCCATCCCTTGCACGCAGGAAGTTCACAGGAACTATGTAATAATAATAAATACAGTTTTTTGTAGTCTTTCAGCCTAAAAGTGAAGTGTTTTCACATTTACTTTGTGAGTTTTCAGAAACTACATTACATTCAAGTAGTTGCAATAATTCAGGTTGTTTATCTGTGCAAATTTCAATCTGACAACATAATTTAAGTGTATGGTTGACTTAGATTCATTTACAACATTTTATTTAAATTAAAACTTTTTAAACGTTAAAGTCCTTAGGCATTTCATGAATATAATGGTAATTATAATGAGCAAAATGAATAACTTGTCTCACATTGTTTTGGTAGATAGTAGACAAATATTGTAAACTGCATCAATAGCATTCTACATAAAAGAGTGATATAAATTTCATTAACATACCAATGCCGTTAGATGATTCTTTATTAGGGTGGGCAGAGTAACGGTTCGAAGGAAGTGGCACTTTGTCTTTTGAATACCTAAAATCATTTCTGTACAAGGTATCCAGTGTATGTTCTGGCTTATGGAGCGTCCCTGTATTAGCACGTGTAGGCCACCATTTTGTTTCTTCTCCAACTGTTGCTATGTTATTTACCTGTAGGAAAAAGCTGACCCTTTATAATAACAATTGTTTACCTATAGGAAAAAGCTATTTATAATAACAATTGTTTGTGTGAAGGAAAAAGCTAACTGTTTATAAATAACAATTGTTTACCTATAGGAAAAAGCTGATTGTTTATAATAACAATTGTTTACCTATAGGAAACAGTTAAATGTTTATAATAACAATTGTTTACCTATAGGAAAAAGCTGACTGTTTATAGTAATAATTGTTTACCTATAGAAAAAAAGCTGATTGTCTATAATAGCAATAGTAATGACTTACTAATATAGCTTAAGTAACATATTATTATATAAGTACATAACAAAAATATGCATACAAGCAGCATATGAGTAAGACACATGAAAATGTATTAAAAATAACATAGAACAAGTTAGTGAATGTGTAAATTGTATTACAAATATTATAAAACAAGTGAATGAATATGTAAAACATATTACAAATAATACAGAACAGGTGAGTGATATGTAAAATGTCAGTGTGAAGTATAAAATAAAATGTATAGCAAATACTATAGAACAAGTGAATGAATATGTAAAATGTGTATTTGGGGGAGATATGAGACATTTTCTAGTTTGGAGCCAGTCAATGAAATGTAACAGAGAGAAGGAATGCAGTGTTTACTGTGAGAAAGCATCTAATGGAATCTATGAAGAAAGGAATGCTGTGAATTAACAGGATAAGGTTTAATTGTGAAGTGTAAATATGAAGCAAATTCCAAGCTCAGAACTAAAAAGAAAACTTCAATGACTGTGCTTTTTGTTCAACAGTTGGGTTGCAGAATCAATTAATCTAGTGGTTCCCAACCTATGGTCTGTGGTGCATTATCAGGTGGAATGTGGATGTGTTATGTACAGTAGTTGGAAAAATGGTCGGTCCTTAGATGTAGAAAGGTTGGAAACCACTGAATTAAACCAGCTAATCAATCTCTGCCAAAGGAAAACCTAATAATCAATGATGTAAAATCTAAAATGTAAGTCTTTAGGAAAGGTGATTTTCTTGGCAGAAATGAAAGATGGTTTATGTGTAACAAAGAAACAGAAATAGTGAAGAATTAGTCATACATTCTTATACTTGCATTTCTTGCTACTCAAAACAAAAAGTATTAGTATAAATGTATCAGATCTTTTTCTAAACTGAACTATAAGATCAGTCATTCTTTCTTTCATGTCTTACATTAATCCTTGGAAGTGTGCAGTTTAAGGTTCACACCTTCCCATGCAAGGGATTTTTAAATGTTCCTATGAAAATAACTAACAAAATTGTATATGGAAAATTAGGTCAGTTTCCTATCTTCATTAACAGTTATATAAGATGCATTAAATATGGGCCAAAATTATGAAAACTGTATGATTGAAGGCCTCCTATAGAATTTTGACAAAATCCTCATTTCAAATGCTTACATTTAAAAAAAAAATGTTGAATCAATGAATGTGACTTCAAAACAGAGATTGTTAGAGAAAATATGAAAACAAACTTTTAATATACCATTTCCTTTTAAATGTAACAAATAAATAATTATTTTTAAAATGTCAACAACCTACCACACAAATTGGTTCATTTAACTGACGCACGTTAGTATTTATAAAACTGCATATATTGGGATGTGGATTGTTCTTCCGAAAATCTGGAAAAGCTCTAGCAAACACTTTTGTATTAGGACAATCTATATCTGGAAGCAGACGTTCCACTGGTGTGTATGGCTCAAAATTTGCCTTATATGGCTGTGGTTGAAACTTTGGGTGTAAATTTTCAGCTTCATCACTGATAACTCGAAAAGTGTCAGGACTGAAAGTATAAAAAGTACATTGTATAAATTTGTAGTTAGAATATACATCAAAGTGTAATAACATTTATGAAGTCTTTTTATTATGTTTATAAAAATCTTAATTTTCTCCTTACATGTTTTTTAAAATTTATTTTAAGATTATGATTAAATATTACTAAAAGTATTCTTATTTATTTTTGTATAGAAAATAATTTTAGCATAAACTTTAAAAGTTTAAATGAAATTTTAGAGTGTATTTATCTTATTTTAAAATTAAGAATAAATAAGAATGACGGTCATGATTTGTTTCTTCCTTTAGTTTAAAATAAAATATGTAAGTCAAATAGCCTATATATTTAAAATTTTGTGTTTTATTTTTTTTGCAAGAACAAAAGATGGAGTCTTATATAGGGTCTTTTAATATGATATTTTAATAATATACAAACCGACAATACATTACCTTATTTCATAACAATAATGTGATTATATTTGTTTTGATTTATTGAAGAGCTGTTTGAAATATTTTAATACATTACTTATATAATTTTTATTAGTTACACTTTTTGTTTGCTCGAAAAACTTACGCATATCTGCTTGCGACCTTTTTCTTACGGTCGATTGGGGGCATGTAAACGGTCATTGTATTACCTATAACTTTCAGCTTCTCTCTGCAACATAATCTAGTATTCTTCTCCCCTTTCAGTGAGTAGCCATATTGTTGTAGTGTAACCAAAGAAACTTCTTTCGGTACACTTCCGTTTTATGTACTTGACAACAATCAAACAAAATGGCGGCTATGGTTCACCTGCGTAGACAGGTGGACGGAATCATAGAAGAATCGTACAGTCGCAAGAAGTAAGAATTATATCAAAATAAGTATGAATACAAGTATGATTTAATTATATCATTTAATTATGCATAACCTATTTATAGTTTAGGTAACTAACAGCTTCACAAATCAAAGAATACTTTAACCATAGCATAAATGATGACTGGCTTATGTGAGTTAACGAGAGATTTAAATGATTTAAAGCTTGTCCTGGTATCAATACATTGTTAATGTTACAAAAGAAAAAATAATATAAATAATGTATTAAATAATAGTAATATACTGAAAAAACGTTTGAATCATACAGTGATTGTGGGTACGTATTTATCATTAAAGAAACATATTGAATCTAGGAACAAGCAACTAGGGCTATCCATTGCGCACACGCACTAAGGTCAGCATTTTTCTTCCATCCGTCCCCTCTTGTTACATAATGTACGTATCACCTCCTTTATATATGTACATTTATCAACCTCCCCTCTTGTTGCGCAATGTACCTATTACCTCCATTTATCACCCTCCCCTCTTGTTGCATAATTTACCTATCACATCCATTTATATATGTACATTTATCATGATATGTATGCTTTCTGACACCTTCATTGACATGTACATTTGTCATGATATATATTTTTTCTATCACCTCCACTGACAAGTGTATATTTTTTCTTTCATTTCCTCTTACACAAGTAAATTTATCACAGCACTTCTTCCCAGTTCAGACTTTTTCAATAGTTGCATTGTTTTTCACACTAATAAAAGAATCTTGTTTATAATTTAATGTTAAAGCTGTTTAATTAATGAATTTTAGTGGTTTTCAAACTGTGATATGATGGAGTACTGCTGTTCCACCAGATGAACCCAGATATTCTGCCACTAAAATTGATTAATCTTTTTCCAAGTTAGCTGTGAGAAAGCTCATAAGTAGTGTTTCCCCCCCCCCAAAAAAAAATATAAGCTTCCTGTGATTTATATGTTGTTAATGTGGGGAACGCTTCCGGCTTTCGCGTTTGGAGAGGGGGGAGAGGGAGGGGGGTGCTTGTGATTTATATGATATTAATTATTATATAGTCTCTGGCACCTACCCATATGCTGAAATTTGCTTATTGTAAAAATATTATACATTAACTAAATATGTGGCTCTTTACATCAAATAAGAATCTCAGTATTTCCCATTTGAAAACCATATTCCATTCTATTAGGTTAGAAGTACAATATCACTTTTATTGACTTAATACAATATTAGAGAAATAGATTTTTTTTATGGATGGTGTTACTTTCACTGGATGTAGGCTATTCTGAAGAAATGTTGTCAAACGTTTTCGCTATATTAGGAATTGGGATATACTGCTGCAAGTGTGTGTATGTGTGTGTGTGTGTGCATGTGTGCATGCGTGCGTGCGTGCGTGTATGCATGTATGTTTTATATATTTCTGAGATTATATTGAATAAAATATGAGTAATAGTGTGTGCATATCTTTTGCTTACATTCCCTTTGTACATCTGATGGAATAAATTTAAATTAAATTTTAATGACAGTTATATTTTAAAAGTTATATGTGCTTACAAAATACAGATATGTATAGAGGAAATATACATAATAAAGTAGCTCTTACTGTTTCATTATTTGTATGTAATAATTAGTGTGTCAATGGGTACCTGTTGCCGTGCTAATACCCGGTTAGTAAAATTGTGGATGGGTACCCATGATAACATGGCCTTTGGCACAGAAATGGGTGCAAGGGAAACTGACAGAGGCAAGCCAGTCACATGATTGATGAGAGAACTGAAACTGGTTGTCTTGATTTAGCACACTCCCCCCCCCACTCTAGTCACATTCTCATCCCATTCGTAGATAGCGGCCTGCTAAATCGTGCTGGCCGTGGCAGCCACTGTACCTAGATCTAATTATGGACACAATGGATCACCATAGCTCTCACCATTTCCAGTGCTCGTTAACATGTGTAGCATGTTATAATAAGACTTCAGTAAACAACATTGTCAGTATTTTAATGTCAATAAATTTAATAATAGCATTGTAAAATTTTTAATATGGGTAAGACATCATCTTCACGCCCAAGTGATTGGATAGTGACATGGTGAAATGCAATCTGTGTGATGAAATTCTGTCGGTGAAGGGCGATTGAACTTGATGCCCTATTTTAATTACGTTATTGTTGTATACAATATTGTTATTTTATTTAGTTTTAGTTTAGTTTATGTAATGGTTGTTCATATTAAAATTAAAGTTTGTGTTGTACATAATTAATAGTAAGTCATTAGATGCATACCATTGACTACTGTGTGAAATGCTTAATGGTTAAGTAGCTTTGTGTAGAGATCACCAGTTGCAATGGAGGTTATGCTAATTTTCAAGCAGGTACCTGGGTACCCATTCAAAATTTGGACGGGTACCTGGGCAGCATTTTAGAAAAAAATTGACAGCCCTAGTAATAATATACATTCTCTTCTTGTATTGCTCTTATTTTAAAGGTTTAATGTGAAGTGGGTCACTAAGTAAGCTATTCTTGGTTTTCTTGACATGTTTTTCTCATTTAAAAGTTTTAAAGTGAAGTGAGCTTAATAGCTTAAAGTGAAATGGAGAAACATGTCAAGATAAAGTAATGGTACCAGTCCTTGTATTTATGATTGCATTTTTTCCATGAAACTTTCTAGACATTCAGTTCTCCAAGATGAAGTAGTGGTATTAGTTCATGTATTTAGGATTGCACTTTTACCTGACAGTGACACTTCTATGACATTTTTATCTGTTAAGATGAAGTAATGATTTCAGCCCACATATTTAAGGATTACAATTTTTCCCTGACACTTCTAGACATTTAGTTCTCCAAGATGTAGTAGCACCAGTTCATGTATTTGGGATTACATTTTTTTTAACACTTCCAGATATTGTCTGTCCCTTTAGTGTGTCAAAATGAAGCAGTGGTTTCAGTCTACATATTTTTCCATTTGTCTTGAATATGTTTGATACTTTCATAGCATTTTCTTTTTGTAATTATATAATGATAAGTTTATTTATTTTTTATTTTATTATTCCAGTGAATACATTTTGAAAAAAACAAACCTTCTTCTCTGTGCACATTTAAAAAATGTTTTTGAAATATAGATATTCTTTGACATTAAATTTTTTTTTCTTTCTCATTGCAGTGAAGCTGAAGATGCACGTGAAAAGGAGTATGAAGCAGCTGTTTCTATTCAAGCCTGGTTCAGAGGCACTCGTGTTCGAGAATACATAAAGTACACACTTTTTCTTATTTTCTTTTAATTATTTTAGTGCTGAATAATAATAATTGTGTTTCTTGTCAGAATATATATTTTCTTCTTGTTTATATATCTTTCTTTATTATTTGTCTTTCAAAAACATAATTCCAAAGCTCCTTCAGTATGCTTAAGCATTTTCCCACCAAGTAAATGTGTGCAAACTTTACTGAAAATAGCTTCCAATATATATATATAATTTCTCATAATGCACCATAAACCCCCACTCACTGTAAGGTTAAGTTCTCGGAAACTCTTGACTGGCAAATTCATGGTTGGGAAATACTAGAATTTATGAGCAGAGCTTCTCATTACTAAGCACAGACTAAATTGCAGCAATATTAAAATACTTTGTATCTAGTCATTTAAAAAATAAATTACTGAAAGACCACAGAGTAAATTAAATACTAAATAATCTACTAGGTACACAGTGATTTAAAGAATAAATTACTGAAAATCACAGAATAAATTCCACTAATATTAAAGTACTATGTACACAGTGATTTAAAGAATAAATTACTGAAAAACCACAATTCTGCTGATTTGTTTTGATCATCACCCTTTCAAAACTACCAAAGTAAAATTTACAATGTGAGAAACCTTCTAAACATCAATTTTTTATTATCAGATTTTTTTCTCTCTCTATGCATCTCAATTTTTATTTGTCTAGCACATCACTGTTTTTTCTCTAAGCCTCTCAGTATTTACTTGTTTAGCACTTGTCACTGTTTTCTCTTTCTCTGCCTCTCAATATTTACTTATTTATACTTACCACTTTTATCTCTCTAAGCCTCTCAATATTTACATCTAGCACATCACATATTTTTCTTTCTAAGCTTCTCAGTATTTACTTGTTTAGCAGTTATAACTTTTTTTGTTAAAGGCATGGGGGATTATACAATATATCACCACACCATAATCCATCTGCATACCACTAAGTGGTTTGCAACACAAGAAATAATAGAATGGAATTTCTGCATTTTAAAACTGTTTCATTACTGCATGAAATAAAATGTTTTAGACTTGTATGTAAATATATCAGTATCTGAAGAAAACATATCATTATTTGTTGATAAGTCAACATATCAACATCTTTTGGTAAGTAAAATATATCATTAAACTTACATATGAGGATTTGGGGTCTTTATTTTACAGGTATCTAAATATTTGTTCAACACAAATTCAGCGACGATGGAGAGGTTTTCTTGGTCGTCGATATTTCAGAGTATTAGTCAAGGTAAAGATTCTGGGTTTTTTATGTAGAGCAATACTTAATATCCTGATACACATATTCACATTGAGCATTCACATGTGATTTTCCACTTATATAATATTCACATATTACTGCTAAGTTAGCTATTGCTAAGAGAGAGAGGAGAGAGAGAGAGAGAGAGGAGAGAGAGAGAGGAGAGAGAGAGAAAGAACTGTGGACATACTATGATAAATCTGGTATATGAATTATGCGTCATAATGAATTTATATTACTTATGTATAATAGTCACTAATATATTGCCAGTTTAGAGATACTTTCTTACTGTTAATATGTACTGGTTTCATATTTGATGACTGTTAGTTTGTATTGATGTCACATTTCTTGATGGTACTTGGTAGGTATATTTTGATATCACATTTACTGAGTGTAAGTGTATAGTCATGCCACATATAATGACTCTAAATGTATATTGATACCACATTTACTGACTGTAGGTGTATATTGATGCCACACACTGACCCTAAGTGTGATATCATATTTGCTGACTTGTGTATATTGATGACTTTTTTATTGACTGTAAGTGATTATTCATGTCACATTTACTGGCTGTAAATGTATATTGAGATCACATTTATTTGATATATTGATGCAACATTTACTAACTGTTAAGTGTCTATTTCTGTCACATTTGCTGACTGTAAGTGCATATTGATGCACAATTACTCCAGGACTTCTTCAGGATTATTCATAAATTTAAAAGAAAAATAATATAAATAAATCTTTAAGATAATTGTTATATCTAAAGAAAAAATAATGAGTATTTATTTGTGCTAACTCTCAAATATGCTCCAGATCTATACAATCATGGTTGTTAAGCTTAACATTCATTCATTTATGAGGGTCAGAATAGAAAAAAATCCCATTGACCAATAACCCAGGGCTCTCTGCATGTGAGATGCTGGACTACCTTGTGCACCCAACACAAAGATGTTTATTTGCATTGAAATGTTTGATACATCTGATGAAATGAAGATAGTTGTGATACATCTGATGAAATGAAGATAGTTTTGATACAACTGATGACATGATATTTTTGATACAACTGTTGAAATTATATTTTTGATACATCTGATGGAATGAAGATTACTGTGATACAGCTGATGAAATGAAGATATTTTGTACAAAACAAACAGTTAAACAGATTAAAATAAATAGATATAGAATACATGTATTGCAATTATTTTGTTGAATTATTTACTGATAAGTGAAAACCTGATACATGTAGTTATGTATTAAGCAAATTGTGCTTAATTACTGTTGTAGTAAACTATTTTCAAACAACAGCCAAAAAGTCTTAATATGAAGAGTATTATAGTGAAATGTAAACAAATGGAATAAAAACTGTAACTCATATATATATCTGATATACTTTAAATGAATAAATGAGTAATTTTTTTTTTTACCTACATATTAATTATTTTATTCACAAACATCAAAAGAATGCATTGTATCTGATATACTTTAAATGAATGAGTAAATTTTTTACCTACTCATATTAATTATTTTATTAATTATTTTATTCACAAACAACAAAAGAATGCATTGTATTTGATGTACTTTAAATGAATGAGTAAATTTTTTACCTACTCATATTAATTATTTTATTCACAAACAACAAAAGAATGCACTGTATCTGATAATACTTTAAATGAATGAGTAATGTTAGTCATTTCTACTTTCTTATATTAATTATTTTACTCAGACTGGAAAAAAAATATTAATTTTGTTTAATGTCAATTTAAACAATATTAATGAATACCATAATTAATCTGCATTATACTGACATTATTTAGTTATTACTCAATATGAATGCAGTTTTTAATATTTTTGTGCAGATATATTATATATATATTTTTTTTATTTTTTAATATTTTGTGTAATTTTAAATTAGATCAATATTTGCTGTTTTTATATTTTTCAGAACAGTGTGTTTATCATGAAGTTGAACTATTACAACAGCATGTCAACAAAAGTAAGATTTTTAGAGTAATTTCTTGTAGAGTTTATACATTTGTGGCAACAGTCATTGTTTAAGTTTTTATGTTCATAAGTACCGTCAGATTTTCAATTTCATTAGTCTTGTACACCTGAACAACAGTATAATTTAACAAGTATTTTTTCATTTTATATTTTTAATAATATAAAATGACTATAGGAAATAGATATTTTCATACAAGTTTTGAGTTTAGTAATTATGTATGAAAAATATATACATTAACATATAATGAACTATGAAATGCACTTTTTTATTTTATTATTAGGTTCTCACTCACTTCAGAGAGCTAAACATTGTTTAGAAATCAAACAAACATTAGGTCAGTAAATACACTAGTTAGTTGTAATTTCTACAGATAAAACCCTTTCATTGTACAAATACATTAGTCACTTAGACTGTCAAAAAAAAAGAATCTTAATTACAGTTATTGTTTAATAGCATTTTGGAGGAACTTGTCCTTACAAAATCATCTTTGATAAAAAAAATAAAATAATGTTGGCATATGGGTTATTTTAATTTTAACTTGACATCATATTCCAGTGGTTGATATTATGTGTTTAACAAGCTCTCCATAACACTTATAAATATTTATTTCTGTTATATCATATGAATTATAAGCATTATGAAAAGACAGTTGTAACACACATAAATAAACATCTAGTTTTAGTATACATGTATTATAAATATAAAGGAGTTTAGTGTTTTCACTTATTTTAAAATTGACCATATGGGTTTATTTAAAATGTGAATAAATGCTCTATTACTAACACAAATTATGGTCATTTAAATTTTAAACTAAAAAATACTGCTTTATAGTACTAGATCTGTATATCTAATTAAATATCTTGAGCTAAATTAAAATTGCTAAGATTTATTTATATTCAGTTTTAATTTAGTCCTAAGCATTTGTAACAATTGTGTGTGTGTGTGTGTGTGTGTGTGTGTGTGTGTATGTGTGTGTGTACGTGTGTGTGTGTGCATGCATGCGTGTTTAAACAGTTATAATAGAATAGGTAGAGATTTTTATTTTTTTATGTTTTTGGTGGGGATATTTTAAGCAGAGTTACTCACTCTTGATAAGTCTTAATCCAATTCCATTTATAATTATATATATTTCACCCTCTCAACATGTTAACTACACCCTGTAGTCATACACCATTGTAAGTCTCTATATCTAGACTACTCTTTGTATTTAACTCTCACAACATACAGTAGTAAGTAAATAATCATTTTCAGTTGTAGCTATTCTTATTTATATAACTCAAACTTGGTAACTAAATCATTTTTAGTCACACATTTTTTATTGATGAGCTTTGAATCTAACCTCATTCTATTTATTTAAGTCTTGCCACTTGGTAACTAAAACATTTGTTAGTAATAACTAATGCTAATTTTTTTAAAATGTAACCTCATTCTGTTTCTTTTACTCCTTCTCTCTTTCTTTGGTAACTAAACCATAGTCAGTCATTACCATTGTTAAACTTGTGAATCTAACCTCAATTCTTAATTTTGAAATGTCACAATTTGGTAACTAAATCAGTGGTCAGTTATAACTGTTGTGTAACTTGTGAATCTAGCTATAGATTATTGTTTTGAACTCACACAATTTGGAAATTAAATCATTGTCAATCCATTATTGAACTTGTGAATTTAACATCAATCTGTTTTTTAAAAATATTTTGTAACCTAGTGACTCACCCTGTGGTCATCCAATGTACTTGCCTATTGCTTAACAACACCTTTAATGTTAGATTTGTTTTCATATGCTTGCTTCTCTTTTGCTTTCTTTTGTAATGACAGATACAAAAGATGTGGCGTGGATACTATGTGCGGAAATACATCTACAACTATTACAGTCGTAAACGTTACCTGGAAGCATTGCAAATCAAAAATGAAATTGTCAGGTCAGGACATATTTTTAGGAATTACAATGTAATCTTCTTTTCTCTCAATAAATCTATGAATTATAAGGATTCTCATGTCCTGTTTAACGTTTGTGCTTAATCCATGTTGTGGGACATACTGTGGTAAGGTGTGTATCTGCTTTCATAGAACTGAAACGTTAGTCAGCTTGTATATCTTATAAGTCCAGATATATATCTACTATATTTCCTCATTAATTAATTCTCTTTAATTATCCTATTGTTAATAATGTTTCACTTGTGTTAAGAAAATAATTAATGGACAAGGTTATGCTATTGTGAATAAAACGGAAATGGTTTCTCACACTTAATAGATAGCACAAGAAATGATATAAATGTACTAATCCATACTATTATTTCTTACTAAACTTTTGGATGGCAATCCTCTTTTACACATCAAACATTCAAGACTTTCATTTTCTGCTGTCCACTTACAAATTACAAAAGTAAATAAATACTTAATAATACCAATAATAATTATTTAAGCATGTCACCTGTACCCTTCTCTCCGAAGAAAGGGGTGGTGGTGGCCAGTCGATGCCACATAGGACTTGCATAGATATTATTACAAATCCACACACAGAATACCAAGATGGTTATTTGGCTTGAATTTTATTCTGCATGTAGGTTATGTATTGCCGACATGTTTGCATGTGTGATTGCATACGGGTAAGGGTGAAGCGTAGACAGCACAGACGACACAATGTGTAATAACGACCACAGCCACTCTTTCAAAACCATAGACAGAAAAAGTCTCAATATCAAAATATAAATTCAAATTTATTGATCTATGGGTTTCCTCTCACAAGTTGGTTAGTCAGCCATCCACAACTCACACCCATAGGGTAGGGGAAAAGAAAAGAAAGAAAAGAATGATGAATGATGAAATAAAATAAAAGAAATACAAAACTCAAGATTCTTCATGCAGTACTATTTCTAAATAGGCTAAGCATTATTCAACATAAAATAACAGTTAATAAGTGTTTAAAAGTTCTGGAGCCACTGCTCTTATATCAAAATTCAATAATTCGAAAGAAAAACAATGTCATTCGACTTGCAAGTCCTTTTCAAGAAAGTCACATCAACATTTTTTTATACTAATCTTAAAATGGTTCTTCACTGATAAACGCAGATTTAAGTTTAAGGTTTAATTCTTAATTAAGATCCTAAGCTTTAGTTTTAGGTTTTAGGTTTATGTGCTCTGAGATTCCTACAATAGTTAGTGTTTTTCTACTCACATAGTTATTGTCACCTTCTCCTCGTGCTGGGGTGTTTGAAGATACACAAAACACCGTTGACGTCGTGGTTCACTCCCTGGAACCCAAAGTACAGCCGTCCCACTTCTACTGTTTCACTCTCTCCTTACGCTTCTCATTAGGCCTATTTCTCAACTCTCATTACATTTTCTCATTGCATCTCGCTTCGTTCCTCATTTCTTCTCATCTCATTACGTTTCTCATTTCTTCTCTCCTCTTTACGTTTCTCATTTCTTCTCTTTACGTTAATTAACGGTCAACCTTGCCGTTATATTGCGCGACATGCCTCACATGATCACCTACTGTCTATCTGCACTATCTCCCAGCGCTTTGACACTAAACTTCCATCAGTCTATTTTGTTCCACTGCCTGGAAAATAGCCAATCACCCGCGGTCTTTGCACAGTCTTTAGAACACCCGAGATGACTGTCCGTACGACTGGTCCATCTTGATCTGTTGATGGCTCTGACAGTGCGCCTTCAAATACAGCCAGGTAGACGTCTGGCACTCTATTGCAGTGTCCAAAAGTTCTCTGACTGGTTGCCGCCAGTCTTCGTAGAGTCTTTGGTACAGAAGCAGGGAGAAACTCAGAGGGTTTTCTTACCCCTCTACCAAACACTACATTCCTGGTGTCTTTCTCATCTGTTTCTGTCTCCGTCGTCCCCTTTTATACACAAAGTCCTTGTACATCATTTTCACTGAGCTGATTGGAACACCCCCATCCAGCACGCACATAGTCTTGAATCATGCTGATGAATTTTGTGACTTTCCACTCCCAATTAGTGCCAGGTATTGAATTCCAAGTTGACATCTAGTGATTGACATATCAATTTGCCTGCTAACTACCTAATCCAGAGCACAAAACTTCACAGAGCACTCATTACTTTTATTTTATTTCTAAAACTATGCTACTATGGTGACTCATCGCCACCTGGCAGGAGTACACTAGTCATAGCAAGAAAGAGTTGTACACACAAACTAACACATCTAACTATAACAAATAAATCTCAACTTTCCAATAACTAAAAATTCTATTTCAACAAATAATTTCACAATAACTGCAAACTACCAAACTTTATAGTGGTGATTCTTAAAAACATTTTGCATCCCAAAACTCAGAGCCTGTTTTCTCACAGACAAAATTAGCGTTGCTCTGGCATTGCTGACCGCAGAGAGGTAAAATGTGTGTGTCCTCGAAAATTAATTACGCTCTCCCATTCACTGGCACGAACTACTATCAAACCTTTTTCTTTCTCAGCTAATGTATCCACACTTAGGTTTCACATTGTTGACAAAATAGTTATTTTAACCCTTTGCTATGTTTAAATTAATTTGGCTGTTTCATCAACCATTTAGATTATGAAGACACTTAGAGAGAAAAAAAAATTAATAATATTTCCTCATATATGTGACAAAGCAGATTTCCATGTTTACTATATTCTTCTTCTTATTTTCTCTATGTGTCTTGAATCTCTATTCTAATTGTTTATAAATTCTCAATGCATATACAGTTGTTTGCTCTTCCTGCAGATAACCTGCTAAATACTGCTATAGTACTTTTCTTTTTAGATTTCTTGTGTGTGTTCTGTTATTTAGTACCTACATGTCCTAATAAAGTTATAAATTTCTGAAACAGAGAATATCTACAAATTGAATCTTTTATTATTAGTATAGTAGTTATAGTTTTCTTCCAAGCAGATCAGAGTTAAAAGACTTTGAAGAACAGCAGACTGTTGTCCGCAAACGAATTGAAGAGCAACTGGAAAAACGTCACCGAGAGTATAATGCTCGTAAACACCACTACCTTATCAGCACCCAGGTCCAGCCTGGCATCTATAACTCTCCTTTTCTTCCGTGAGTTATTTACTTTTATTACTGTTCTCTGTACTTCACTTTTCCTCTTAAATGTCAATACTTTTTCATCATTATAACTCTCCTCTCTTCTGGAGTTATTTATTTGTATTTTTTCTTTTAGCAGCAGAGGTACATAATTTCCATCCTTCTTAGAATAGTTTGCAATATGTTTAGAATTATTTTAAATGTTAAAATTTTAGTCAAAAGTATCTTTTTGGGAACAATGTAGAATAAAAATACATAGGGAAATAGGATTAATAATTCTAAATGTGTAGGACAGAGCTCAACAAATCTGCAGTGGATGTCAGAGTCCCACCCCAAAATTGAAATCTAGAAAGAACTGAAACCTTCATTATTTGATGTTTTAATAACACCTCTGCTTCCCTAAATCTCTTTTAATATCAGTGTTTGCTATGAAATTAGTTGTTAATAGAGTCTACACTGTACCTCTTTTGTAATGTCGCTAAGTGCTATAAAATTAGTTGTTAATAGAGTCTGCACTCTACATCTTTTGTAATATTCATTAATGCTATAAAATTTGTTGTTAGTTCAAACTACACTGTACATCTATTGTAATATCAGTCAGTGCTATAACATTTAGTTGTTAATAGAGTCAGCACTGTTCATCTGTTGTAATGTTGGTCAGTGCTGTAAAATTTAGTTGTTAATAAAGTCAGTACTGTTCATCTGTTGTAATGTTAATAGAATCAGCACTGTTCATCTTATAAGATTACCACTATTAAATAAGTAAATTAACAAATTGTTATAAGATTACCACTATTAAAGTAAATTAACAAATTGATTTAAGATTACCACTGTTAAAGGGATGATTAAAGATGACTCCTATTTAAAGTAAACTGATAGAATGATTGAAGATTACTGCTATTTAAAGTAAACTGACAGAATGATTGAAGATTACTGCTATTTAAAATAAACTGACAGAATGATTGAAGATTACTGCTATTTAAAATAAAGTGACAGAATGATTGAAGATTACTGCTATTTAAAATAAACCGACAGAATGATTGAAGATTACTGCTATTTAAAATAAACTGACAGAATGATTGAAGCTTACTGCTATTTAAAATAAAGTGACAGAATGATTGAAGATTACTGCTATTAAAATATTCTGACAGTGATTGAAGATTTCTGTTGTTAAAATATTCTGACAGTGATTGAAGATTACTGTTTTAAAATATTCTGACATTGATTGAAGATTACAGCTATTAAAATATTCTGACAGATTACTGCTGTTAAAATAATCTGACAAGAGTGATTGAAGATTAGCATAGAAACATTCATTACTTTTGCCTAAAGCAGGTTAGCAACAGTTATTTATTTGGGGAGGAGGGCAGTTTTGATGTGCATTCTAGATTATATTTGTAATATTTGCACTTTGCAAACTAGTACCTATATACAAAGTGTTGTGTTTACTTGAGAAATGAATATATAAAAAAATTCAGATATAACCCAGAAAGCAAACATGGTTTTCTGTTGTCTATAACATATTTTCATTCTGTTTATTTTTCAGTTAACAATTATTGTGAACATATCCACTATGTGTGTGTTTTTACAAGCCTGACTTGGATCAAAAGTCATAACACAAAACCGACACATTAACAGCATTTTGAAATTTTTACTCTGATCTTGCATAAAATATTGTGTTGTCCTCAAGCCATATTTAAATTTATAACAATGACTGTTTACATTTCTTAATAGTTTAAAACCATTTAATATATAATTTGTTTGACAGTTTAAATCTCTCAATGGCTTAAAACTATTGAAAGTTTGAAAGTATAATTTGTTTTATTGCTGGCATAGCAATATATGAGATGGTAGCTAAAATGTTGCTGATTTAGAATAACAAAAATGGTTGAGACCAATTTTGATAAAATGCATGTAGCATGAAAATTTAAAATGATTAATAGGTAAAAACAAGACAAAAACAATTATGTTTGTGAATGTGTGTGTGTGTGTGTGTGTGTGTGTGTGTGTGTGTGTGTGTGTGTGTGTGTGTGTGTGTGTGTGTGTGTGTGTGTGTGTTCATAAGAGAGAAGTTAAGGGGGTTACAAGATTATTAAATATGTGTACTTATATAAACTACTCCGAGCATGTCCAGTGAAAAGTACATATAATTTCATTAGCTTTATGGAAGTATACCTTATGCATCTTTTGTTCACACCAATTAAAATATTATAAATAATAACTTTTATTCATATGTTAATATGGTTTATAAAACTTAACCAAATATTTACTTCATGACAAAATATAGATATATGTGTTTCCAAGCAGATATCCTCTGGAACAAGAATATATTTTGCGAAGTGTGAAACCCTTGTCACATGCCAAGAAACGATCTGCCAAGAATCCTTATGACCCTGGGTGGACTAATTACAATGAAAAAGTACCTACTCACTTGCCACCATTAAATGAGAAACCACAGGTTTGTAATTTTTTTTCTCTTCTAGTAAAATCATACAAGTTATCTTTCTTATCTTTATTTCATACTATACATACATCTCCATTTTGTCAACTTTTCTCTCAACTGTCCATGATATTAACGTATATATGTGTCAATATTTGGGGGATATATACATTTATCGTACAGCCTGCTAGACTTAAACTTGGTCAGACTTGCGAAAGTGCTGTACATCACACTTCACCAAATATAACCTGTTTTGGTATTCTACGTTTTAATTTGCATCTTTTGTTGTCACATGCTTTTCATAGTTGTATTCAAGGACATCAATCTAACTGTTCTAGATTACAATGGAATTTCATTTACATTTTTCTACTAACTCACATACACATACATTAAAAACAAACCACTGAATTTCAAGTAACAATATATTAACATTTTCATGATATATAAATATATATATATAGTGTGTGATTGTGTGTGTGTGTGTGTGTGTGTGTGTGTGTGTGTTATATGAGGTATGACATTGAAGCACATTAAAGGCCCCACTGTGTTGCAATGAATGTGAATGTAAAAGATGTATTTAATTATTTATACACAATGGCTACTGTCCCTTTCATTGTAGTCTCATTGTGTGTGATGTGTTTGTGTGTGTGTGTGTGTGTGTGTGTGTGTGTGTGTGTGTGTGTGTGTGTGTGTGTGTGTGTGTTGGAGAGATTGTCCAAGTGTGTTTAGCTGGAGCATATATTTATATGAAGAAAAATTGTTATGCAGTGTGTATACAAATATATATTGTACACCTATGTATGTACATACATCTAAATGCACACATGTGAATCATACCACACATTTTTTGGATGGAGTTACATCATTTTTATCAAGATCAGGTGGTGTTAACAAGTGAAAATAAACTGCTTTGTGCATTCAGAAGTAAAAACTGACTTAATCCTAGTTACACATTGCAAAGTTAACTCATTCAGAAGTACAAACTGAGTTAACTTTATTACACATTACAAAGTTAACACCACTCTGAAAAACAGCAGTTTAATTTTTGTCACATGGTATCTGTTGCAGGGCCCTTTCAGAGAACCTGATGAGGTACAAAAGCAGCGCTATAAACCATTTCAACCATCTCTCCGTGTAGCTACTGATTACTACTCATTAGAAAAAGCCAGGGAGTCTTTGAAAGCAGAAGAATGGGTTACTCGCATTAATGATGATATGTAAGCACAGTTTTTTCAAGTACAGTTTTTGTAGGTGTATTTTATGTAAACATAATTTATGCAACAACTTACGTAAGCAGTTCATTGTAGGCATAGTTTACAAAGAAACACAGTTCATGAAGGCATAGTTTATGTACACAGCTATGCAAATAGTTTTACAGACAATTTAAGTAACACAGTTTAGGTAAATGCAGTTTTATGAAGGATGGTTTGTGTAAAATCAGTTTATAAAGACAATTTATATATGCATGGTTTATATATTCCCTTAGTTATATATAAAGACAATTTATATGTGCTTAGTTTATATATAGGAATTTTATTTTGGCATAGTTATATGTAAAGACAGTTTATATAGGCACAATATTTTTATAAACACAATTTTTAATAGCATAATTTTTGCAGTTTACATAGACATTGTTTATTCAGACAGTTTATATAGACAATGTCAACACTGCATAAATGCATAGTTTATGTCAGTAAATTTATGTCAACACAGTTTTATGTTCTGCATTTGATTCTCTCTCTGTAAATTGTTAAAATGAAAGCATTCATTAAGTCATGTTTACTTATACAATTTGATCCATTAATTTAGTTACTTGAATTGTAATATTGATGAGTTTCAAAAATATATTTTATTTACAAGTTTTAAAACTTGTAAATATAAAGAATTTGTTCAGAGATTCAATTAGGGCAGAACATTGCACACCTTTGCAAAAGTTGCTTTGACAGTCCAATCCACAAGGACAGTCCATGATGATTAATAAAAACTAGCAGTCCAGTCCACAAGGGCAATCCATGATGATTAATAAAAACTAGCAGTCCAATCCACAAGGACAGTCTGTGATGATTAATGAAAACTAGCAGTCCAGTCCACAAGGACAGTCCATGATGATTAATAAAAACTAGCAGTCCAATCCACAAGGACAGTACATGATGATTAATGAAAACTAGCAGTTCATTCAGAAGAAGAGTGTATGATTTTTTACTACGTAAGATCAGCTGCTCATGGTCCATCCACAAGGACAGTCTGATGATGCCAAGTCCACCATATATGGTTAAAGTTTACAATAGTTTGTGTTGAACAACATTTGGCAAGACTTTCACGAACTTTGGTGTTGATTCAACAGAAGTTCATTATCCAGAGAAAGACTGGAATTAGGTCAGGTGAAGTTAAAAGATGAATTAAAGAGGGATCCTTTATTGAATGGTTGTGTATTTATTTATTTATTTGTTCATTTGTTTGGCATCCACTTTCAACATATATTCATTCTAATTACCAAAGGGAGAATTTGTCAGATAATAAAACAGATAAAGATTTTTGTTTGCCTGGTTAGATGTACACAGTTTGTGGAATAAGTGTTTGGTGTTGTCACTCACTTGATTTGATGCATTTTGTGTTAGGATACCATATCCTTTTGAAAATATATGATGTGTGATCTGGTCCTGTAAAATAATCACAGGAACTCAGCTGTAGATTTGGGTACCAACCAATATTTCAGTAGGTTTAGGTACAAACCAATATATATATGTTCAGTGGTTGGTGGGCATATTTGTGATGTTCAGTCTGTAGCCTTGGCTGTGATGGTATAAGTAGGTCAGAGGTGTCTGTATCCTGTTATTGTCTTAATTAGAACATTCTTATCTTTTACCCCAGATGTGTTTAGTTTCACATTTATTGGTATTTGTCTAAGCACACTTTTTTCTTTGAGATGACATGCACTAATGATACTTTTATTTCAGATCTTCTTCATTGCTGTTTGTGCCTGATGCTACATTTGTCACCATTGCTCTTATCGGTCTTCTGTAGCAGTATCTCATGTCACCATTGCTCTTATCGGTCTTCTATAGTAGTATCTCATGTCACCATTGCTCTTATCGGTCTTCTATAGCAGTATCTCATGTCACCATTGCTCTTATCAGTCTTCTATAGCAGTATCTCATATCACCATTGCTCTTTTATCGGTCTTCTATAGCAGTATCTACTACTACATTTGTCAACATAGCAGCATAAAATGCTACAGTTGTCAACATTGGTGATATCTTTCCTTTATAGCAGTATCTAAAGCCACACTTGTCAACATTGTGATATGTTTCTGCCAAATAGTATCTATTTGTACAGTTGTCAATATTGTGATATCTTTCTTCTATAATAGCATACAAATATCACAGTTGTCAACATTGGTGATATCTTTTTATTTAATAGTATCTAATGCCACAGTTGTCAACATTGTGATATCTTTCTTCTACAATATTATCTAATGCCACAGGTGTCAACATTTTGATATCTTTCTTCTACGGATAGTGTCTAATACCACAATATCATCAACATTGATGATATCTTTCCTTTTATAGCTGTATCTGATACCACAGTTGTCAACATTTATAATATCTTCTATAGCTGTATCTGTTGCCACAATTGTCAAGATTGGTGATCTCTCTTCTATAATAGTATTGTCATGGCCTTCCCTCCTATATGGAGGGGTCAGCTGTGAGGCCGACGACACACTGAGTGGCAAGATGTAAAATTAAACCAACTCTCGCACACAGACACCACAATGTTCCTGTGGGGAGGGAATTTTACTCTGAGTGCGGTAGTGAGTGTGAGCATGCGGGTGTGAATGTGAATGTGAACATGGGACAAACGGACAAACAACTGCGTGATGCACTTTCTCATCCAAAGAAAGTGGACTCTTGAAAAAGAGTTAACAACGAGAAATTTATTCTTGACAGTATGGGTTAACTTTTACACGGTTGTTAATCATTCATCCAAAAGCATCCACACATAACATTCATGGGGTGGGGGACCAGAGCAATGAAATATGAATTGATGAATAACATAAAATAAAAGATAATGAAATTAACAATATGACTAGTGGTAATGACCGTAACAAGCAGATGACAAACAAAATAATAGGCACAATTATATGGGTAAAAATCCAGTGCAAATGATGAATGCCAGCTACACCTATAGTGGCGGTGGCAACCATAAAAACTATCACAACAGAGTAATCCACCAAAATCAATTGTATGCAAATAGCTCAGGGTGAAAACCCAATGCAGACAGTAAATATTGATAATAAATGTAATTAATCAAAGTTCAATGTTCAAAGAAAAAGTTCAGCTTGAAAAACCCAAAATATCAATAACATTAATTTATTAGACAGTACTAGTCAGATATACACTTTTGCCCTTCTAATAAAAATATTATATGTACCTATAATAATTTATTAGACAGTACTAGTCAGATATACACTTTTGCCCTTCTGATAAAAATATTACATGTACCCACAATTTAATCATACTTATGGTCTTATTCAATTTACACTAGAACTAAGAGCAGTGTTATAGTAATACATTCTTCTTTTAAAAATCATTTACATATTTTTTCTTTATCTTGCTTTTTAGGGAAAATGTTCTTTAATATTTTATTACAGTTTCCTGCCATTCACACGAAGATCAGTTCCATATGAACCCATTCTCCATTCATCGTCAAAGTTTGGCCACTTGCCATATGGAACTAAGTACTTTCGAGAAGAGTTCATGGACAAGTGGATTGTCAAAAAAGTAACTGGCCTCATTAAAAAAAAAATTGCTTGAAAATGTCTTCTTTCCACTAGAAAGAAAATTATTTGGGGGCACAATTTATTTTCTGGTTACCTTAATTACATTATAGATGTTTTTACTACAATGACTTGATTGATGTTGAGATAAAGTTGTATTTTTTATTGAAAACAGCTGATGCTGAGGTAATGATGTTTTATTGTTGAAAATAGCTTGATTAAATTTAGGATGAAGCCATTTTGTCATTGACACTGCATTGACTAAATTTAAATAAAATTATTTGTCATTGATACTGCATTGGCTATAAAGCCAATGTCATTGGCACTGCATTGACAGTTTCAAGATATTGTATCTTAACCTTAAATTTAGTGCATAGAAAACTATATCAAACTAAAGACAGCTATAAGTTGTGTTAACTTTATGTATTAAATGTAGAGCATACCAAACTAAGAGGCAGTTGTATATTGTGTTAACTTTATGTATTAAATGTAGAACAGAGTATACCAAAACAAACTAAGGGAAGGCTTTATATTGTGTTAGCTTTATGTATTAAATGTAGAACAGAGTATACCAAACCAAACTAAAGGAAGGCTTTATATTGTATTAGCTTTATGTATTAAATGCAGAATTACAATGATTATTACTAAAGCACATGTATATTGAACCATGAGATAATGAATAATGGTCTGTACATGCTTCACTGTGATGGTTAATCTTCCTCTTTTCTTGACAGTCTATTTGGATATGATCAGAACATGATTCATTTCAGATGGTGGGTCCAGTTTGTATGACAGTGAGTCGTACACAAAGTGACTGACTCTTGTTCAACTTGAGAAGTTGATTGTATAAGCCCAGCTGGTGATTGTTTATTATTTAAAAACATGGATCAGTATTTTCTTCTTTAAAAACATGGTGATCAGTAAATGTCCATGCTGTCTCAGGAGCTGCTCAAACATTTCTTGGTATGGTCTCATATTGTCTTTAACATTGTGTGATTTTGAGACTTAGTTCCACTGGAGGATCTTATTCAGAAATTAAATCTTTCCTAAAAGTTTCACTTCTGGGAACACTTAACAAATTTATGAAGATTCTGACTTGCTGGCTTTTCCTGTTTATTATCATCTGTAGACAATTTTACTTTCATTATCTCTTCATTTGTCATTGGTTATAGTTAATTCTTCAGGGCTGGGGATTTTCAATTAATTTTCATTTTTTATATGAAATAAAATCAAGAAAAACATTAATCTCTGTTGAGTGAGCACTGCTAACATCAGTGATTGAACATAATTGCAGTTAATGTGAGTTCTCATTTGGCAATGACAGCATACAAATTTTAGACCAGACATCATGATGTTTCATGGTTTGCGAATCACCATGGTGTTTTGAAATATTGTTGTGTTGTGTATTGATGAGCAAGGCATAAAATATCTCCAGCAGTGAAATTGGACCAAGAGAGATTGGAGAGAAAGGACTGTCAGTGTTATTCAGAAGTTTGGAAGATTATGACTCAGGCTACTGTTTGTAGAACTCTACCTCCTGAGATCGAGTTGCAATTGAAGGTCATGGTGCAATCAACAAAGTACAGAAACAATGTAAAACTTTGATGTGAGAGCATTGAAGATCTGTCTCTCTCTTTGTTAAGTTTGATTTTTTAAAATTTAATATTGTTTATATCGTGAGAAATTAAATGAATAATTTCTTACCCTTTGTTTCCATTCATGCACCAGATTGTGCAGATTTAAATACATTTTTTCTGGGGCAGATTCCACTGCCCCCTTTCACCCTATCTAGATTTCATCCTTTTTATTCCCAGCCCCTCATGTTTGAATTCTCTCAAGGATGTCAATCAAGCCATCGCCACCTGACAATGCCTTTTATTAATGGTCATGAAACCTTAAAATTATTCACATATTCTGAACTGTTTAGGGCTTGATTGCATTCATTGCCTGTTTAATATGTGATGGAAATGACTTCAGCACTCCATTACAAGATTGGGATCAGCATCCATTATGCTACTTATTCATGAGAACTTAAGGGTTGTGTACATATCCTTGAATAACAAGTCACACCTTGGAGAAGATAGTCAGATGATAGAGGTGGTATGGATTGGGGGAAACAACTTCAGCATAATTATAAGCAAACCATCGCATTATCTATATTCATCAGCATATGAAAGTACAATTCTTTCTCTGTAAGATATGCTTGACCTTTGCAATGAGACACTTGTTGAACCAGTCCAAGAGTATTGTTGTCATTGCCCAAGCACTTTTATTTGATTGCCAGAACACAAGCAGAAGATTTTTATTCTTGCTTTTTAGGACAAATGGCTTTGCAGCCTTTATTAAATGCCCAGATGCATTGCCACTAACATCACAGTCACATAGTCTGAGCTGCTTTGAAGCTAGTGGTTTTTCTTTCTGATTTTGAAATGTATGATTAGATACCTTTTTCAGAAGAGCCTAGCCTCACCATCATCAGAAACTTGTTCCAGAAGATTGCTCTTTTGTTCTATTATTTTGCAAAATTTTTCATGGTAGGTGTTTGCTGCCTCTTCATTGGCAGATACATCTTCACCAATAGTATGTATTATTTTGAGATTGAGATTTTAGGTCCTAAAATGATTAAATGAACTTGACTCTGAATTCCTTCTCGTCAGAAGGCTGTCCTTTGACATGAGGTTTGAACAGTGTGTAGAGGCTAAATGTATTTTCTTGAAATATGCTGTCATCAATAGGTACATGTCTTCCAGTGTTAAGTTTAATTCCTTTTTAATCTTTATTAAAGTCTGATCATATGCACTTGGCTTGAAACCAGTTATGGGAACACTTGCTGACACTATTGAGAAATTAATCTTGCACATATCTTGATGGCATGAATGCTAGACTCACTGGCCATAAGTATTTATTTTGTTGTAGACTGACATTTGTCTCTTAATAAGTTAAATACATCCAGAATGTTATGAATCTGATGAACAGATTGCTGATCTTTCTTTGGCTAAGCCTCAAATGAAGTATGGATAGTTGGCTTGCACATTAAAACCATGTTTTAGGTGAGTGAATCTTTAAATACAATCAGTATGGTGAGATCTACCACTGTCAGAAGCAAACAAGAACTGACACTGACTGAGGGAATAGCAGATTCGTCTTTCATCTCATCACTCACACTATCTTATTTTTCTGAACACATATAACTGAATGTGCATTAAGCAGGATTATCAGTCACTTGTAAATACCTTTTGCCATTCATGGAGAATTATAATACCTTTATGAAGCAAGTTCCAGTTAGGGCTTTGAAATTGTATCTTCAGTAATCAGAATTATATAGGCTGAATAAATCTAGAGTTTTTCTACTATCTCCTCATATATGAGAGTTATTTGGGGTCAAACATTACCCTCCTGGTTTAAATAAATTTATCACACATGCATGTAAGCATTAGCAGAAATCTTGCCAAAAATATCTTATGTATTATCTATATTCATCAGCATATGAATAATTTTCTTCTTATGTGATATATCATACCATTATAAAACTTAGGAATTTGGCACTGATCATTATTAGAGTCTTTTCTAATTAGATTTAGAAAGTAAACTGATATTTCTACTGGTAGCAAGCATGCTTACCTCTCTGTCTTTTAATGCAAGTAAATAAAAAAATATCTGTATTTTAATTGTTATTCCATTTTATTCTTCAGCCATTCAAGATACCTGTACCACCAATACCAGTCTTTGAGAAGTTACAAGATACATATTCCAGAGGACAAATTTGATTTACTTCATCAAAGCTACTTGGACATATTTTTTTGAGTGTTTTCTCCCACTCCAGCCTATTCTCATTTTATTGTTTATAAAGTGATAAAAATTTACACTAAGAAACTACTAGGTCTCTTCAGATAGTTTCTGCAAGAACTTATTTGTATTTTTGGAGAATAACTCAAGAAAGTTACTCCATTAAATGTTTCTTTATTCACTGAGAATTGCTATATTTGTACATATGCAGCATCCTCGTACCTCCTCCAAAGTGTACAGAATTTTTAAAAGTATGTACACTGCTACATCTTTTATTTGTTTATTTTACATATAATTAAAGACATTTTATTTAGAAAGTAAAAATGAACCCCGACTATGAAGAATGGACAAAAATTAAAGGAAATTTTCTGTCATAAATGTTAAATGTGCCTACATAAATATATTAATAATAGTTATCATAGATAGCAAACTATGTGAAAGAATGAAATACTTCTATTTTCATAATACTTGTAAAAATCAGAGAAAAATAAAGACTATAGTCCTTGTGAAATTACTATTTGTTAGTCTAGCTGATTGTAATGGTTCAACTGTTGAGTTTAACTGCTAATAGAAGAGTGTTGATTATCTGGATTCCCAGTTCTCCACACACATTTTCACTTCCATATTCAGAAAGAGGACAAAGTAAGAAAACTGAAGACATCCAAATTGTAGGAAAATGACAGTAAGAAAACCTTACACATCCATTCAGAATGACAGTAAGAAAACTGAAGACATCCACATTGTAAGGAATGACAGTAAGAAAATTGAAGACATCTACATTCAGAAAGAGGATAGTGAAAGTAATAACAGTGAAGACATCCACATTCAGAAAGAGGACAGTGAAAGTAAAAAAAAATAAGAAAGAGGATAACTACAGTGACAAAACTGAAGACATCCACATTTAGAAAAAGGATAATGAAAGTAAGAAATCTGAAGACATCCATGTTCAGAAAGTGGACAATGAAAGTAAGAAAATTAAAGACATCCATATTCAGAAAGAGGATGACAGTAAGTAAACTGAAGGTCATTTAGAGTTTAGGGATGAATAAATGTGGAAATTGCAGAAAATATATGGTTCACATCAGGATGTTTCAACAAAGGAAAGATTAAATTATTTATGCACCAAGGTACATTTTAATTTGTTGGTGCATTTGCTTTATTTTAACATAACTTATGCAACAAATCTACTTCTCTTGTTTTTGTGCAGTTTACTCTTGCAATTAGATCATTAATTTTGCTTTGTTTCTTTGACTCTATATTTGTATTTATTACTTTTCATGTGAAACAAAATATATTATTATCCAGACTTTGATTATTGGGATTTTTTCTTTATCAAGATTAGTTTGGGAAGTTAATACTTTCAACCTTGTATATAATTTAGTTTTACAAATGTGTACTGTATTTTAAAAAATAAATAAATATTATAACAGGTTTTATTTTTTCATCCAAACTCCTTTACATTTCTGTCATTTACTAGTTTTGAAATATATTATTGTTCATTGTAAGAGTTTTGATGAGTTTTAAAAGTGATGAAAACTATTTGAATTATCAGGTAAATATCATAACACATTTACTTTTTATCAGTTGCATAAAATTAACAACAGGAAACAAAAGATTAATTATCAATTTATCCCAAATGAAAAATCTTGATTAAAAAAATTTTTTTTTTCTTTTAGTGTAAATAAGTGAACTTCCAAATATTTGAAGTGCTCATCTTAAGTTTCTCATCATATGACCTACTTTTATAGTGTCACTATTTCACACATCATTAGAATGAACTAAACAATTTATCTTATAGATCAGATCAGGTCTTTGAATATGGAACTCAAAGTGCATAGACTCCAGCTTTGTGGGTCTGTTCCTATTGAAATTGATGTCAAATGTTGCATGAGTATAAATGTCTATTACCTCTTTATCTGAGAGAATGAGTATAAATGATTATTACCTCATTATCTGAGAGAATGAGTATATAAATATCTATTACCTCTTTATCTGAGAGAATGAGTATAAATGTCTATTACCTCTTTATCAGAGAGAATGAGTATAAATGTCTGTTACTCTCTTTATCTGAGAGAATGAGTTCATGTATTTTTAGTAAAATGCTGTAAGAACATAAATGACTAAGAACCCATTTGTTTGAGAATAATGAGTTTATTTTCTCTGAAGGATGAGTAGAATGTTGTAAGAACAAAAATGAGTGATAGTCTGTATGTGTCTGAGAGCAATGAGTTTATTTTATCTGAAGTTTTAGTCAAGTGCAAGAACATACATGAGTGTAAGAGTATTTATCTTAAAATAATGAGTCTATTAAAAGATTAAAAACCTGATTGCCACTTTTGCTTTGTCCAGTACTAAAATAAATGGCTCATAGTTTATCTAATACTCCCATCTTCTGGCTGCAAAATTTTCAGTTTATGCCTAATATTTGTTCTCTAGTCTAAATGAACTCTAAATGGTTTACTATTACTGTATTAATGACGAAGATGACCAAGTGCTTGACTATGAAACAACTTTTTAGTAATACTAACTGCTTAACTGATACCTTATACATAAGTGGAATTATAATATTAGATATTTAAATATAGCTTTTTAATATTTATAGACTTACACATTTAATATAGACTTTTATATTTATAGTCTTACACATTTAATACAGATTTTTATATTTATAACTTTACACATTTAAATATACATTAGTGGATTTATAACCGTGTACATTTAATATAACCTTTATATTATTAGCATTGCTGGTTTAATATTGCCATGTACATTTATAGCTTTACACAGTTAATATAGTTTTGTATGTTGCCTTGCAACATTTAATATAGCCTTATAGATTTAATCCTTGCAAAATTTAATATAGTATGGTAGGTTATCACCCTTAATCTTTTATATTTATAACCTTACACATTTAATATACATGAATTTATAACCTCACACATTTACACATTTAATATAACATGGATTTATAACCATACACATTTAATATGACATGGATTTATAACCTTACACATTTAATATGACATGGATTTATAACCTTACACATTTAGTACAACATGGATTTATAACCTTACACATTTAATATAACATGGATTTATAACCTTACACATTTAATATAACATGGATTTATAACCTTACACATTTATATAACCTTGTGTATTTATAGCTTTGCATATATAACATAGCCTTGTAGATTGACAACTTTGTAACAGTTAATATATTATTTGTTGCCTTGCCTGCTTAATATTATCCAGAATATTTATAATTTATAGATTTAATTAAACCATATATATTTATAACCTTGCAACATGTAGAATGACAGCATTACAATATTTAACATAGCCTTATTGATTTTAGCTTTGCAGATTTACTTTAGTCTTGTTTACAGTCTTACAACATTTAATATAGCCTTGTAGGTTGACAACCTTACAACATTTAATATAGCCTTGTAGGTTGATAACCTTACAACATTTAATATAGCCTTGTAGGTTGAAAACCCTACATTTAATATAGCCTTGTAGGTTGACAACCTTACAACATTTAATATAGCCTTGTAGGTTGAAAACCCTACATTTAATATAGCCTTGTAGGTTGACAACCTTACAACATTTAATATAGCCTTGTAGGTTGACAACCTTATATTTAATATAGCCTTCAACCTTACAACATTTAATATAGCCATGTGGATTTAAGCATTGCAGATTTAATATATCCTCTATATTTACAACCTTGCAACATTTAATATAGCATTGTAATTTATAACCTTGCACACAAAAAATGCTTTACATAAGAATTATCCATATTTTAAAAAAAATACACTTTTTTCCCCAAAATTGTCTCTATATCTTTTAGCAGATATACCTTATTTCTAAATTGTATCTACATCTTTAAACCATTATACTTTTTTCTAAGCTGCATCACTCATAAGTAACATAAATAAAAATTCATACATTACTAAATAAGTAACTTAAGTTATTTTATTTCAGCAAAGGATGGAATGTAATACATCTAAATTCATACATGAATATAACTTGAAAATGAAATGAAGGGAAAACAAGGGATGTAGTCCAGTTCCATCTGCTCTAAATTCTATTTCTAAAATTATTTTCAATCATTATTTTGGGGATATCTGCACAATAGCCAATACTGAAAAGAAAGATACAGATTGTTTTATAACTTAAAAAAAAAATTGATATCTGTAAAACTCCCAAAATAATATTCTTTTCATTTAAAAATCTTTCTTTCTTTTTTTTTAACCCATTCATTGCATTATAACAAAATAAACTGGCCATATAGCTGTCTGCTACACAGCAAAAATGTGCAACTTTTATTTATATTCATGACGATTTATTAATTAATATATTATTTAATATTTGTAAAGTCTAAAAATGACTGACTATTGATGAATATTCCTGATTTTAAAATCAGATTGGAAATAGAATTGCAGGGATCTTCTTGCTGTAGGCACAAATAACAATAGTCTATTAATATTCAGCAATCAATGGACCAGGCAGAACTCAAATGTGAGAGATCACAAAACACTGCAGACTTCAATGCTTATCTAAAAATTGTTATAAGAAAAACTATTTAAGGCAAAATTATGGGCAGATAATTCTCAGTACAACTGTATATACAACACCAATGAATAGTCAGTGTTCATAAAAAATCTTTTATTTTCTCCCTTCTATGAAGCCTCTGTTTGTTCCAGATCTGCCTGTTCTGTCTTTTCCCATTCTGTAGTCAATTCTGATGACACTTCTGTAAATAATCGATCCCAGTCCCAGGGTAGATCTTCCTGGAAAACACACAAAACAACATTGTCCATTTTATCACTATTGGTGAGCATCCAATGTGCAATGTATCAAGTACAAAGATTTCAACTTATATCAGGAAACAAATATCAACAACCAAATACAATTTCTAAAGAGCTGAAAACAAACAACTTTCCAGACAATATGCAGCACACATTATTTTAAACATACAAAACTAATATCAATATGTTAACTTTTAAAATAATATGTAGATGTGTGTGTGAGAGAGAGAACTGTGTAGACATGAGATAGGTGTATGTGATATAAGTGAGAGAGATAGAAAGAAAGATGGAGAACTAGACATGTGAACTATGTGTGATGTAAGTGTGTGAGAAAGAAAGAGGGAGAACTAGATATGTGAACTGTGTGTGATGCAAGTGTGGGAGAGAGAAAGAAAGAGGAAGAACTAGATATGTGAACTATGTGTGATGTGTGTGAAAGAGGGAGAACTAGACGTGAACTATGTGTGATGTGTATGAGAGAGAGAAATGTATAGACATAAATATGGAGTATGTACATGTGAAGGTGTATTAGAAAACAGTATAGACATGAGTTTGTGTGTGTGTATCAGTGTGGGCATGCGCAGAAAGAGTTTGTGTGCATGTTTTATGTGAGATGTGTGCATGTATGTCTGTGTGTGCACGTGCATATGCATATGTGTGACATTAATTGTGCAAAGTGTATATGGGAAAATAAATTGTTTTTGTGCTAATGCATATGGAAGAACTGTCAGGCATGATCTGTTTGTGTGTGTGTGTGCATGTGTCTATAATAACAATGTGAGCATGTGTATATATATGTGAGAACAGTGTGAGCAAGAGTTATTTAATTATGGGCATGTGTTTTGGTCTGTGTGTATATGCATGCATAGGGCTTATTCTCTGGATAAGTGTATCATGAAGAGTGGGTCCATCTGAAATGTGTTTTCTAAAAAATAAAGCAATGAAATATCCTGTGTATAAATATTATTTTTGCAGCAGAGTAACTTAACCTGTTTTACATCTAGATGGAAAAATAGAGCTTCTTTTATGATGGCTGAAAATTTTGTTACCAGTTTCTTTGTTACAAAGTTACTGTTTTATACCCTATTTTAAATTAAAATGTTTCCAGAATAAATTAATAATATAGGTTAATGATGAAAATATACTCATTGTAATGAGATAATTATATTGCTTATTTTAAGATATTTTTTCATGGTAAAATATCTTTTTTTCTGGTAAAATATTACTTTCTAAGTTTTAAACAGAAACATATGCTTTTTACATATTTCAAACTCCTATAACATCAACCTTTTTCATAATTTTTATCTTTTTTTTTTATGTGAGCATTAGGCCCTGTAGTAGACTTTAACATGTAAAATAATTAGATTTAATCCATTTTAACTTTTGCACTTAGGTAACAAAATGGTATACTTGCTCAGAGAATGAGCTATATGAGTTGGATATCAACATAGTCATTTGTGGGAGTGGGGTTGGGTGGGTAAAAAGCATGTGCATGAGCTGTGTGTATACAAAAATTGTAGGCATGAGTTGTGTGTGTGTGTGTGTGTGTGTGTGTGTGTGTGTGTGTGTGTGTGTGTGTGTGTGTGTGTGTGTATGCATGTGTGTGTGTGTGTGTTGTGTGTGTGTGTGTGTGTGTGTGTGTGTGTGAGAGAGAGAGAGAGAGAGAGAGAAACATGGTGTGTGTGTGTTATGGGTATAAAAGTATAAGCAGAAGTTTAGTTATGTGTGTGTGTGTGTGTGTGAGAGAGAGAGAGAGAGAAACATGGTGTGTGTGTGTTATGGATATAAAAGTATAAGCAGAAGTTTAGTTATGTGTGTGTGTGTGTGTGTGTGTGTGTGTGTGTGTGTGTGTGTGTGTGTGTGTGTGTGTGTGTGTGTGTGTGTGTGTGTGTATGTGTGTGTTTATGTATATGTTTGTCTATAAGAAAGACAGTATGACATGAGATAGACATATGATATCAATGTGAGCATAAATGATTTTGTTGTGTCCTGTGTATATGAAGAACAAAGTGCATGAGTGTGGTTGTTGTGGTGGTGGTGATGGTGTGTATATGTGTGTGTGTGTGTGTGAGAGAGAGAGCAGTGAAGGCATATTTTGTGTCTGAGAACGAAATGTCAATACACAGCAATGTTGGCAAAATGTTGAAAAAGTGGAGACAACTTCAAAATTAAAATACCATGTCGAATCTTTCCCCCCCCAAACCTTCTGTTCCAAGACTTGAGTTTACTTTAGAATGACATAATAAAGCTATCAATATTATATCAATTTATATCAATACAGGAATAGCATGATACTTACCTCATTTAGATCTTCCAAAGGGGTCAAAGCCTTGGTTAACAGTTTTAAATCAATTTCATTATCCTGAAAATAAAAAATGTATATAAAATCATTATTTACATTGTAATCTTGTATGTACATGTATTATGTTCAAAGGTATTAAGGATGGTGGAGTCTGAGGTCATAAAAGCAAATTACAGTGGTTTTTGACTACTAAAAGGGTTATAAAACAAAGTAGAAATCAAAGAGATGTTTTCATGGTCCCTAAAATAGTTTAAGAAAGCTGTTCTAAATCTCTCATATATGACACACTGTTTTATTCTTGTATGTAGTCTTTTTGACTTCGTTTGCTTTTTCAAAAATTATTATGTTTATGTATAGGTAAAAATGAAATATAATTTTAATTCATGACTTATATTTACTTAAAGGTAAGAACCAAATCTAATCTTAATTCTTGACTTGTATTGATATAAAGGTAAGATATTACAAAGAATCTTATGGAATGTTTAATAAGAAAATAAATATAATATTATTATATACCAATACATCTATCAAAAATAAAACATAGAGACAAGATACAACAGATCCAGAAAAGAAATTTCCTAATCAATTACATTCCTTATTACAGTTATTCAATTATATCTACTATTACAGCTAGTCATCACATCCAGTATTTCAGGGTCAACTCTTATGCTGTATGTATTACAGCTATTTATCTTCATTTACAAGTATTCATACTTGTTCTATATTACAGCTACTCATCATCTAAACTGTAGGCCAGATATGGCCTAGCTAGTATTCCAGTCCAGCCTACCCACCCCACCCACCCCTTAGTAATTTATTATTTGGATCTGGCCTAGTTGAATTGTTGCAGTTTTATTCCCCTTTATTTACTGCTGGTTGCAGCTCAAGCTGTGGCCCATGTTTATTTTTAGAACTGATGTCAGGTGCTTTTATGAAACAGAAGCACCTGACCAGGGAAGGATGATAAATGTTGTGTTGTAAACAAGTTCACCCTCTGGTCTCGGTTTCATTCAACTTTCACTGGGGTCAAGGCATGTGTCATGTGCACGTATGCTGTGACATGCGAAGCAATTTTATTTCATGGTCATATTACTGACATCGAGTTCCTGCATAAGTTTGGTGTGTTTTTATCCTGTACACATTTTAAAAATGAGTTTTAAAGCAAACTTTGGCAAGAAATCTGCAATTTTTGTCATTAAAAAATGGTCAAAAGTACACTATTACTAGGCTTGAATGAAAGGTATTCATGACCTGTGGGACAAACGCAATCCAATCAAATGCGAGCT
The DNA here is from genome assembly GCA_028829895.1 of Sinotaia quadrata. Taxonomy (NCBI): domain Eukaryota; kingdom Metazoa; phylum Mollusca; class Gastropoda; order Architaenioglossa; family Viviparidae; genus Sinotaia; species Sinotaia quadrata. The sequence goes on along the minus strand of CM054177.1, from coordinate 33,248,357 downwards.
ATCTAAATCACTCATTCTTACAACAAAGGCTTCCAATGAGTATCGAGTGTGCTTTCCCAGGTAAATTCCAAAGTGAAATTGGTAAGTTTACACTAAATTTAATATTGCATTATTGATTTAGATAAGTACTTTAGTTGCTATTCTTTAAAGGGGTTATAGTTTTGTTTTTTTTAATAAAACAACCTTTCCTTGGACACTTGTTTCTTCTGGCCTAGTTTCTTCTGGCCTTTTTGACCTTCTGAAATGGCCTAGTAGTCCACAAAGTTTGCCAACCCCTGCTGTACGTCATCCATCCATATTTCTATCCTGAATATCAGCTATTCATCTCGTGACTTGTGGTGTTTTTTTTATAGCTGTTCATCATATGTTATTTATTAGGACTGAGTTATCTATTATAGTTATTCATCACCTAATTTCAACTGTTCACCATCTAACCTTATTTCAGCTATTCACTAATTTGTGAATTCACTTACAACCTATCTCATTATTAAGTTATGCATTATGATTTCTCTTTTACAGCTAATTCAACACCTATATTTCATCAACTAATCTGCATTTGGATTACATCTATCCTGTATTTTAAGCTATTCATCATGTGTTCTCTATTACAGCTATTTCTCATCTATATTTCAGCTATTCATGACCTAATCTTTATTTCAGCAATTCATCAAGTGCTATTTATTATAGCCATTCATCATCTGTCCTGTGCTTTATCTATTCATCACCTATCCTGAAGTCATCCCAGAATAAACTAGAAACAAATAAAATTCAGGTTTAAATGGTCCCAAAGTAATTTAGAAACAAGTCTAAATATATTTAAATGGTCCCAGGATAAAGTGGAAACAAGTAAAGTTCAAGTATATTTAAGTGGTCCCAAAGTTAGAAACAAGTAAAGTTCAATTATATTTAAGTGGTCACTGAGTACGCTAAAACAAGAAAAGTTCAAGTACATTTAAGTGGTCCCAAAGTTAGAAACAAGTAAAGTTCAAGTATATTTAAGTGGTCCCAAATTAGGTTAGAAACAAGTAAAGTTCAGGTTTAATGGCTTCCTTTCTTTTCTTACACTTTCTATTCAAATAAAAGAAAAATGTTTCATACTTAGAAATTATGCAGTTTATTTATTTACTTTTCTTTTCTCTTTTACATATCTCTACATTGACTGACATTTACTTTTAAAAGTTGTCAGTGGAAAAAAAAATTAATTGTGTTAAAAACTCAATTTTATTACAAAATATAAAGCTGCCCCCCAAATCTTATGTGCTGCATTTTTAAACAGCTGATAGCTATGATACAGTTGCTTATTAGAAGTTGCTGAAACATATCTAATATAGGTAATTATTTGACCAAGTCTCTAAACAAAATTGCTGTCCAAACTCTGTGAATAAGGAACAGACAATTCACATTACTTATAAGTGTTTGACATACTGCCTGTTGTAAATCATTATAGAACAGGCAATTCATTAAGGAAAAGGCAATTCACATTACTAACAAGTGTTTGAAATACTGCCTGTTGTCATTAAGAAACAGGCAATTCACACTACTTACAAGTGTTTGAAATACCGCCTGCTGTTGTAAATCATTATCCAGTTCTCTGTATGTTGCTACACGATTCACTGCAACACTAAAATTAGACAACAGAAAAAAAAATTAATAATTTTAATTAATAATAATTAATTAAATTAAAATGTATTTATGAAGTCAATTAAATTTTTTCCCTTCAAATATTTATCTAAATCAACATGAGGTGTTTTCTTACCCCAGTTTTATGCCCAAGCCAAGAAGAGAAAGGCTTCAAGGGTGTGATGTAATGCAGCTAGCAGTGAACCATCTTAAATACACACACTTCCTTTTTTACGTGAACAGTGGAATGAAAAATGGACCGTCTTAAATACACGCACTTCCTTTTTTAAGTAAACAGTGGAATGAAAAATGTATACTTTTAGCTGCAAGGCTGTAATCTTTGATTTCATGTAGCATCCAGAGAGTAGTAATGCCTTTCTCATCCATTTCCTCCTCTTTGTTAGAAGATTCAAATTACCAGAAACAAAGTAAACACAGTCCTTATTTCAGGTGAAAAGTTGCTCACTGAATGTCTGTTGTGCATGTATATATAATTTGTTTAATTTGGTTTGTATTGTAGTTTCTAAAACAACCAAGAAGCCACTAGCCAATTTTAGGAACCATCTACAAAGACCCATACATTATGGCAACCTGCTGCTTGATTAATTATTATACATGGAGGATTGCTTCAATCCTCCCTCTGTACCAACTATTATAAATGGGTGTAATTAGTGCTACTACAATGAGGTAAGGGTGATATTTCTATTGTCTTTTACTATTTGAAACTTTATTTAATGTAAATGTATTTTGTGTTAATATTGTGTTAGATTATTACTATGTGTAATAATATTTTGTCAAAATGTTTTATTTGTTGTATTTCATTCTTATGTGCATTACTATTCTGTCAAGCATTTTACTTCTTCTAAACATTGAATTTTAGATTGTTTTTATGTTTATTTGTATTCAACAGACACATATAACTACATATACTACTATACTTAATTATCTATGCTTGCAGTATAGATATACAACTATACAAGTGTCTTTGTATAAATGTACATTTTTGTGTCTATCTACTTTGCTGATTAGTGAATCATATAAATTAAGATTGTATATGAACAAGTGTGCAATGCTGATAAGATTGTCTTCTCTTATGCTTATGACATCAGTCACTGTCTCTTGTAGGAGAGTGACAGCAATACACCTTGCTGCAATGGATGACAAAATTACACATTCAATGGCTCAAAAGCAGAATGACAGTAAACAGATTTTGACATACTGATTTCTGTGATACTGTGTTGTTCTTTAAGTTCCTTGTTTCAGGGACTTTGTACCACACAAATTATTATTATTAGTTATATCTTGCAACAGTGCTTTTATACTACACAAACTATACTTATTAGTTATGTCTTGCAACAGTGCTTTTATACTACACAAACTATACTTATTAGTTATGTCATGCAACAGTGCTTTTATACTACACAAACTATACTTATTAGTTATGTCTTGCAACAGTGCTTTTATACTACACAAACTATACTTATTAGTTATGTCTTGCAACAGTGCTTTTATACTACACAAACTATACTTTGGTAAAGTTTATTTGTTTACCATCAGTTATGTTGTGTGCTAGTGGATTACAAGATCAGATGAGTGTGGCCCCAACCACATTCTTCTTCAGCGATGCACTTTTGTTGTTCTGTGGAAAAAGTTTGATGTCCTGAAGGAGAGAGTATGTAGCAATGAAGCGGGAAAAATGTCTTCCAGAAGTAAAGACAAAATAAGGAGATGAAGAAGAATGTTTTGAAGCACTAAAGCAGACTGATATTAGGTCAACTCCTGCTGATGAAATTAGATCAACCCCAAGCTGATTGACTGAAAATATGTTAACTCCAAGCAGACTGACAAGTGACAGGATAAGAAGTCAATTTCAAGCAGACTGACTGTAGATCAAATGATTCAGTAAAAACTGAAATGAGGTCAATTTCAAGCAGACTGACTACAACAAAGGATAGAGCAGAGACTATTAGTTATCATGCTATGATGGTAAATATGTCACGTTCATAGAAAATGTTTCTACCCAGACACCACAGTAACTTTTATGTAACAGTAATATAGTTATGCAAAGCAATGATATTTATGTAATGTGGCCATTGTGTTGCATATACACAACTGTCACCAAGTTGTCTATCATGACATATTAACACATAAACTGCAAAACAACTGTCACCAAGTTGTCTATCTGTAAAACAACTGTCACCATGTTGTCTATCAGGACCTAACACGTACACTGTAAAACAACTGTCACCAAGTTGTCTATCAGGACCTATTAACACATAAACTATAAAACAACTGTCACCAAGCTGTCTATCAGGATCTAACACATAAACTGTAAACCAACTGTCACCAAGTTGTCTATCAGGACCTATTAACCACATAAACTGTAAACCAACTGTCATCACCAAGTTGTCTATCAGGACCTAACACATAAACTGTAAACCAACTGTCACCAAGTTATCTATCAGGACCTATTAACACATAAACTGTAAACTGTCACCAAGTTGTCTATCAGGATCTAACACATAAACTGTAAACCAACTGTCACCAAGTTGTCTATCTGGACCTATTAACACATAAACTGTAAACCAACTGTCACCAAGTTGTCTATCTGGACCTATTAACACATAAATTGTAAAACAACTGGCTCAAGGAGCTAGTACATGTTGGATGCTTAGATATTCCATATTTTATGTGAAAAACAATTGTACCTGAAACCATATGTCCTTCTTGTTATATTGCCTGGTCATCAAAGCTTGTTTAGTCTCATTATAGATCACACACACATGCACGCACACACGCACGCACACACGCACGCACATTATACCAACCATTCTTACTTTGGGGCTGTTGCTATCCGTGACACTATATCTTCTTCCTGTTGATCCTCTAACTCAGGAATAACTGGTATATCTGCACACAAATGTCTTATCAAAGACTAACATACAAGATAAACATAAGAATTTTCAATTTCTCAAATATTTTTAATAAATGTAACATCAACTCTTGGCATAATTCAAGTCAGGGTTGGCTTAAGCTCATTATATACATGATCAGTTCATGGTACATGAAGAACTGATATAAGCTCAAGATATCAGTTCATATTACAAAATACATCAACTGCCAATCACATAAGATAGGTGACTAATAAAATAGGACAGAGCTTTATAACCTACCATTATCTGAATTGTCATCTTCATTTTTGTCTGGACTTCTGGGACGAAGTCTCTCACTGAAAAAGTATGATAAAAGTATATTTACACACATTCAAACATAACATAAACTAATAGTCCTCATTTTATAATTATTCTGCTATAATGCAACTGGTGCCTAAATTCCCATTTTGTGTTATTTCCACACTGAGAGCTAGCAAATACATGGAGTGGCTGTGTTAAGGTGTCTTATGAAATCTAAAAAAAGTTTGACACTGGCCTTATTGCTATGTTATTGGATCCAATATTTATATTGTACATTACAAAATTTACATCTCATTATAAAATTTACATCCCTTCTATCCCCCCCACCAAAAAAAAAAAAAAAATTTATTGTGACACAGTTTATTGCAATAAAAGCTGAAATCAAAGAGAGCTTTCATTCAAGGGGTAAGAAAAATTTCAATTCAGTAAATAATATTATTCTCTCAGCATTTAGCATCTGCTAAATTATTAACATCAATAATCTGCAAGAATATGGTGTCTGGGTTTTTAAAATGTCAATTTACTTACAAAGTAATTGTTTATTTAAAGATAATATCTTTATGTGTATGACAATGATAATATTTTTAATTAAATGCAATCCTTCTTACTTTTAATATATATCACAACAGGTTCCAAGTATGTCATAACAACTTAATAGGATAGGCTTCATTATGTCACAACTACTGCATTGAACCAGCCATAAATATGTCACAACTATTACACTGAATAGGCTCTACTTATGTCACAACTACTGCATTGAACCAGCCATAAATATGTCACAACTATTACACTGAATAGGCTCTACTTATGTCACAACTACTGCATTGAACCAGCCATAAATATGTCACAACTATTACACTGAATAGGCTCTAATTATGTCACAAGTGCTGCATTGAACCAGATTTAACTGTGTTATAACTATTGCACTGAGCCAGCTGTAACTGTGTTATAACTATTGCACTGAGCCAGCTGTAACTGTGTTATAACTATTGCACTGAGCCAGCTGTAACTGTGTTATAACTATTGCACTGAACCAGCTGTAACTGTGTTATAACTATTGCACTGAGCCAGCTGTAACTGTGTTATAACTATTGCACTGAGCCAGCTGTAACTGTGTTATAACTATTGCACTGAGCCAGCTGTAACTGTGTTATAACTATTGCACTGAACCAGCTTTAACTGTGTTATAACTATGACATTGAACAGACTCAACTATGTCACAACTATTGCATCGAGAGGCTCTAATTATGTCACAACTATTGCATTAAGAGGCTCTAATTATGTCACAACTATTGCATTGAACAGATTCTGATTGTCATAACTATTCCGGTGAACCAACTTTAATTATCTCACCACTATTGCACTGAATGGGCACTAATTATGTCACAACTAATGAATTGATCAGACACTAATTAAGTCACAACTATTTCCATTAAATAGGTTTAAGTGTTTCTTACATGGAAGTAAGGAAGAGTACAATGCAGAATAATGCTAGTTTGAGAATAGTACAGCAATATAAACAGCAGGACTGCTTAGCATAAAAAAATAAACTAATGCAAAGCAAAAAATCAAAATGCCTAAAATTTACACAATAAATCAATACTGCAGAGACAATAATTCAACTAAATCACCTTCATCAGGATAACACAATTATAACAATGGCATATGATTATGAACAATGTAATGAGTAAGCCTACTGATATATGATTGATGCATTTATCATATATCAGTAGGCCTATTCTTTTCACATTACAAAGCTTTATAATCAGTCCATTCACTCATTTTCTTTTCTTGTTGAAGCCAGTACTAAATTTTCTCAGTAAAAGAGTCCAACTCAGTTATGAATACATTCATAAATTTAGAAAAATAACATTTACTTTTAATTCTTGTTATGATTTCTAATTCAATATGACAATCTGGAATCTGTTTACACAAGTACAGTTTGGTGATAGATGTATTTCTATAAATGATGCATTGTAAACATGTAAACTTTGAAAGCCAAGTCCTGTAATTTTGTACCAGAGATTAAAAAAAAAATCAATGATTATAAAGAAAGGGGACTAGATCAAATTCTGCTGTTTGCAGAATGTTCATTTAAACATCTTGCTTTAGATATACCATCTCCTCTATTTTATTTATGTTTCACTGACTTGAAACCTTCTTTTCTTACACATGCATGCATTTATGCCTTCTTTTCTTCTGCATACTCGCAAGCATACATACATAAGTAATCAATTACTTGTATTTGTTTATGTCATTATGTTTAAACTTTCTTTTCTTATGTGTATACATGTATATATATATAAAAAGTACTTTTACTTATGTTGCCTTTAAACTTTCTTTTCTTTTGTGTATACATGTATATATATATAAAAAGTACTTTTACTTATGTTGCCTTTAAACTTTCTTTTCTTTTGTGTATACATGTATATATATATAAAAAGTACTTTTACTTCTGTTGCCTTTAAACTTTCTTTTCTTTTGTGTATACATGTATATATATATAAAAAGTACTTTTACTTATGTTGCCTTTAAACTTTCTTTTCTTTTGTGTATACATGTATATATATATAAAAAGTACTTTTACTTATGTTGCCTTTAAACTTTCTTATGTGTATACATGTATATATATATAAAAAGTACTTTTACTTATGTTGCCTTTAAACTTTCTTATGTGTATACATGTATATATATATAAAAAGTACTTTTACTTATGTTGCCTTTAAACTTTCTTATGTGTATACATGTATATATATATAAAAAGTACTTTTACTTATGTTGCCTTTAAACTTTCTTATGTGTATACATGTATATATATATAAAAAGTACTTTTACTTATGTTGCCTTTAAACTTTCTTATGTGTATACATGTATATATATATATAAAGTACTTTTACTTATGTTGCCTTTAAACTTTCTTATGTGTATACATGTATATATATATATAAAAAGTACTTTTACTTATGTTGCCTTTAAACTTTCTTTTCTTTTGCATGTTCACACACACACACACACACACACACACACACACACACACACACACACACACACGCACACACACACACACACACACACACACACACACACACACATTTTAGTAAAGTAAAACTGAGTATTAGTATTTTAATGTACAACTATATTAATAAAGGACTGGAATGATATTTCCAGAATATTTTCTAGCAAAATGGTCAAGTGATTTTATGAAAATGATATATATATAATACAACAAATATATCCTACAGAAAAATGTCAAGCAATTTACAAATCCCCCAAGAATTTGGTCATAAATTAACATAATTTCTTATTTTCATTAACATTTTTTCTTCTTTTTGTTTAAGATGATAAGTTTTGTTTTAAGTATAAAAAATATGACTTTCTACTTAAATAAAGAATTAAGCTTAAAATTAACTGTGACTACTTTAAATGAAAAGAAGCATCTACACTGCTTGCATATATCACCATTGCAATAAGGTGGGTGTGTTATACCATCCAAATGGCTCTTGTTGCCACTCACATATTCTAAACTTTCACATTATAATGAAAAGACACCAAGCTGCTAAAGCAAAAAAAGATGATCATATTTTGATTCCGCCACATTCTCTTCTGTTGCCAACCATGTTCATACACTCTTGTATAGTATGTGAACATACCAAAACATTATTCAAAATTAGTTTGTAACATGCTGGATTGTGTGTACATACTTTAATCTTGCTTTCTGTCAGTTTTAATGGCTATCATCTTTAATACTTACTATTTTATTTACAACAAATAGAAATTAATTTTATTTAATATTTTAAAAGAATAATGTCTCAGCATGAAAAAAAAATGACAACAAGAATACATTAAATGCTTCTGACAATTTGAAGAAAAAGAATAAAAAAGAAACAAAAGAAAAAAGTGATTATTAAACTTTTAAGCCTCAGAAAATAATTAAAATACAGAGACATTTACATTAATGAGACTGCTTTTTAAATATAAGCCACATAAATAAAAAGCAATATTTGAGACAAGTATTTTAAGAAATAAGTAAAACTCTCTCACTTTTTTCTGTGTATGTGTGCATGCATGCATGTGTGTGTGTGTGTGTGTGTGTGTGTGTGTGTGTGTGTGTGTGTGTGTGTGTGTGTGTGTGTGTGTGTGTGTGTGTGTGTGTGTGTGTGAGGGTGTGTTTGTGTGTTTGTGTGTATGTGTGTCTGTGCATGTATAAAGAAATAAGTTACATTTTAAAAAAGAATCAGTCATTGGCCCAATAAACTGGAATGAAATTAATGTATATTATGTAAAATAATTGAAATTTTTATACAAAAGAATTATTATTTGTCCTGAAAGAAATATTCCAGTTTGAATGTTATAGAAATGAGCAGTTCATTTAGAATTTAATCATTAATGTTAAAATCAAGAGAATTTTTTTAAATTTAGAATTTAATTCCTGATGTTAAAAACAAGCAGTTTGTTTACAATTCAGTTCCTAATGTGAAAAATAAGCAGTATATTTAGAATTCAATTCCTGATTTTAAAAATAAAAAGTTTATTTAGAATTCAATTTCTAATGTTAAAATAAGCAATTATTTAAAATTCAATTCCTAATATTAAAAATAAACAGTTTATTTAAAATTCAATAAGCAGTTTTTTTTAGAATTCAATTCCTAATATTAAAAATAAACAGTTTATTTAAAATCCACTTCCTAATGTTCAAAATAAGCAGTTTATTAGAATTCAATTCTAATGTTTAAAAATATGTTCAAGATATATAATTTATTCAGTATTCAAATCCTGATGTTAAAAATAAACAATTTATTTAGAATTCTATTTCTAATTTTTAAAATAAGCAATTTATTTAAAATTCAATTTCTAATGTTAGAGATAAGAAGTATATTGAGAATTCAATTCCTAATAATAATATTAAAAATAAACAGTTTATTTAAAATTCAGTTTCTATTTGGAAATTCATGAACTATCATCATACAGCAGCATTCCTGTGTTTTTCTGCATAGATTCTTTGTATTAGGAAAAGATCATTATTTGGTAACCTCATGATGAATGCAAGTGACCTATAAATTTACAAAATAATATGGAAAGAAGATGTACTGAATACAAAAACAGAACCTAAGCAAATGTAGCATTCTATGACATGAAACAGAGACTAAGGTTTCAAGTTATGCATCATACAACAAAACAGAGCCTCAAGTTTCAACTCATACATGACTACAGAAACTGAAATAGAAAGTCTTGCAGCATGTTTCACATCAAAACTATAATGTCATACTACAAAGAATATCTTGTAACATAAATTAAAAATGCATATTCACAATATGATTTAAAAATAAAGAAATAGAGTTCTAAAGATAAATTAATGTCTATTTTTAACATCCAAATGGGAATAACATTTTTCTAAAAATTCATCTAAATGAATAATTTTTTCTGTGCAAACAGTAACTTAATAATGTTACACATGCAAGAGTTTGGTTTTATTTCATTACAATTTGCCTCCCCACCAAAAAAAAAAAAAAAACCAACTAAACAACAACAAACTGTTTAGAATAAAGAAAACAAATTATAAACAAAACTTTATCTATGCCATTACCCAGAAAGCAAACATACAATATATACATAATATAAAAAATTTGATTATATACAATGTTTAACACTTAAAACTATCATGCACTGTATTAAATAACATATTTGAATGTAATAATGTCATCGAATGTATGCAAAAGGTGGATAAATAATACACTTCAAGGTTCCAAATTAAATATTAGTAAGAACTCATGCATAGCAAGGATAAAATGAAAAGCAAACTACCAAGGCTGCAGGTAATTATACTGAAATAGATCTGAAATACTTCAAGTGATTATACTGAAATCAGTCTGAAATACTTCAAGTGATTATACTGAAATCAGTCTGAAATACTTCAAGTGATTATACTGAAATCAGTCTGAAATACTTCAAGTGATTATACTGAAATCAGTCTGAAATATTTCAAGTGATTATACTGAAATCAGTCTGAAATACTTCAAGTGATTATACTGAAATCAGTCTGAAATACTTCAAGTGATTATACTGAAATCAGTCTGAAATACTTCAAGTGATTATACTGAAATCAGTCTGAAATACTTCAAGTGATTATACTGAAATCAGTCTGAAATACTTACTCTTCTGATGCTTCAAACCCTTCACCCAGCTGTCGGGCTCTGCAACCAAGTATGCATGCACACACAAATGGATACAGAGAAGGGGAGGAATAATTAATAAACATGCATACACAAATAGAAGGACAGGAATGTCTGCAAAGTTTACCAGTGAAACCGGATTTTTATGCTCAGTGCATTTTAAAACTAAAATTCTTACCAAGCAAGCTGATGGATCAGAAAATTTCTCATTTATCATTTTATTCTCTATTAAATTTCATTTTGTTCTCAAGATATGTTTCTTTAACATAATGATGTTCACTTATCAAAATAATGGTTCTTTCTCAGAATTAAGTTTCTTTCTCAATCTGACATTCTTTTATCAAAATTATGTTTGTTTACCAATTTTTCTTTAATATTGCAGACCTTCAAACATCATTTACAAATCATCATACAAAGAACTAATAAAAATCAGTTGAAAGCTTATAACCAAAGCCAGCTAGAACACTTGTTTGCACACACGTTTTATCACAACACAATCTGATTACTTAATGGTGGTAGGCATTTCTAACTATCGTTTCACCAATCTAAGTAAGCGTACTGAAGAATGATACCCATGTTGTTCTTATTAAACTTTAGCTCATGCTATTCTTATCAAATCCTTCTTTAATAATTATATTTCTTTATTAAAAACATATTCCTTCATCAATAAAAAATATATATATGTAAATTAAGCAAATTTTTAACATTGTTTTAAAAAATAAAACCTTCAAAAATAAATCATTAAGTATCACTGCAACCTGAACATAGCAATTAAAAACATGATCTGCCTAAACTATAACAAGTTAAAGTAAAAGAAAACTTTATACTCTTTGCCATAAATGGATCACACACCACTTCAAAATATTCTTGTATATAGTGGCTCAAGATTTAAAATCATAATTAACAGCTTCAGAGAAGGAAAAATGTCAGAATTTGATGCATTAAATGTTCAGAACAACCATTATCATCAAAATCAAAAAAACTAAGAGAGGTATACTTTGTGCAAACATCTGATGGCAAAAAATGTCAGAACTTGATGCATTAAATGTTTGGAACAACCATTGTCATCAAAATCCAAAGATGTACATTTGAGAGCAAAAATGTCAGAAAAAAATCTTTACGAGAAAATGTTTATAAAGTAAAAATTCAAGTAAAATTATAATAAAATATAAATATATGAAACATCTCAATAAAATATAAATATATGAAACATATCTCTCATTACTCTTTCCTGTGAGAATTTTCCAAGAAATTTATATATACCATCAAATGACTGTCAACAGCATGGTTTAAAAACAAATTTCACTAAAGAATGTTTGGAAACATGAAGTTTGAGATGCCACATGCTCAGTCCATAACTGATACAGGTATGAAGAATTGCTGTCTACATTATTTCAAACTGTTAAGTAATTCCATTCATCCACCCAGCCCAACAAAAACAAAAATCATCAAATTTTATATTGATGTATGATATATCAAATATGTTTCAGAGAAAAAAGAAAGGCTTAATCAATAATTTGGAAAGTAAGTATTTCAGTTTTAATTAATTTAAAGTAAAAGTATTTATTATATTAGATGAACTATGTCACACCTTCAATGTATCTGATGGCAGTAATTTAACAGAAAATATAAAAGTGCCAACTGATGGAAGAAAGCACAAGTATCATGCAGGAGTATATTAGAAAGCATGCAATCAAAAGAAAACAAAATTCACATCTCTTTTTATTCAATAAAATAAGTTACATTTGGTCATTTAAACTGTTAATAATCCACCAGTAATCAATTAAAACATCAATAAATTTCTTGCTAAATAATTCAAAGAAACAATAATATAATTTTTTAAAAATAATATCCTTTCAAACAATATTTCCTACAAGAGAAGCTTTACAGAAAAGATTAATCTCAAACCTAGTACATTTTACATGACTTAACAAATAAACTCATACCTATTTTGTTCTACATGACTAAACTCATCTCTAGTGTATTATACATGACTTAAGAATAAACTCATCTCTAGTGTATTCTACATGACTTAAGAGTAAACTCATTCCTAGTGTGTTCTACATGACTTAAGAATAAACTCATCCCTAGTGTATTCTATATGACTTAAGAGTAAACTCATTCCTAGTGTATTCTACATGACTTAAGAATAAACTCATCCCTAGTGTATTCTACATGACTTAAGAATAAACTCATACCTAATGTGTTCTATATGACTAAATGAATAAACACACTAATATATTGTACAAATAAGATCACATTTCAAGTATGCTGTATGATTTCTTGTCTTCTGACTAGTTCATTGATCACCTTTGCTGTACAATCCATATCACTTCTATATAGCTGATTATAGTTAAAGCATAGGGATTAATGGCCTGTATTCAGTTAGCACCAATTAGTTTTCACTTGCAGGACCTGTACAACACATTGGTGTTTACTTCAGGCAGCCTGTGTTTTTGGTGTTGAATTATCTCCAAACACTTGTATTCAAAACACCATTCATTTTCTCAATTTTCAATTGTAGGCCCTCTATGGATTTTATCTTTATTTCTGGATCAAACTTTTCTATAGTTTTCACATTTCACTTACATATCCTGAAAATCATGACAATACTGATCAGAAAATTGATATCATTTTTAACCTACTGTTTGAGGTCATCCATATACAGTAGGTGGCAATAATGTTCTGATTTTATTTTGTATCCTAATCCTGTTGTCTAGGTGACTAATAAAGTTCTGATTTTATTCTGTATCTTAATCCTGTTGTCTTGGTGACTAATAAAGTTCTGATTTTTTTCTGTATCCAAATCCTGTTGTTTTGGTGACATGACTGGGAGGAAGTAGGGTAATACCCAACAATTGTTTCAAGACAATTTTCTGAAGGATTCTGCATTTTACTGGCATTACAACAATAATTTGTTATCCACTGTAAGCAAGGATGACTGACAATTTTCATAGATAATCTGCAGTGTTTTGTACTTCTGATGTCATCTTAGACAATTTTAACATCTTATATTTAGTGTCAAAGGCTTTTTGTCTCAATTCATGCCACTGTCAGATTTCTTTTCCATTCCTTACAATCAGTAGTAATTATTTTATCAATTGTAAATTGATCGTTCATTCTTCTGCTACCTAGCTGCCTTTTACTCATTATTTCAAGGTGACTAATTATCTTGTCTTCTATAATTTCCAAGTGTTTGATAGACATGTAAATGGGCAATAGTCTTCAGTTTTGTGCTGCTAGGCTTGTCTCCCCTTTACCATCCAGGCTGGCAAGATTTCTGCTATTTTGTATATCTTGCAACTGTTCATCAAATATTCCATGCATTTGAAGTTTCAACCAGAATATCTACACTAGGCCAGAATTTGGAGCAATTAAGTTTTCCATTTTGTTTTCTTTATATTTGTCTGTGTGATTTGAAGTTGCTTTGCTCAGGTGTGTCCTTATATTTTTCCTGAAGGTCATCTGACTGATGTGTTGTACACATATGGTTTGCTTTAAATGTTTCTCAGACTGACTTATTGTTCTCAATGTTTGATACCTTTGACCTTTGAGTTCTTGGTCTAGGATTATTAGTCAGTGTTTTTTTCACAATTTGTGCTGACTTTTGGTTGTGAACCAAAGTGTCAGAATCTTGTTAAGATTCTGGAAGACCTAAGGTTTAACGGAGGATATGGGACACTTCCAAGGAGCACTGCTTTTAGCAGTGGGGCTTGTTTGTGGTTTCCAGGTAATTTATTCTGATAGCCTTCCAAAATGAGATATTATGTTTCCCAAGTATATGTATCACTTCTTCTTTGACATTCTACAGCCTTTGGATTTCTAATCTGAGATCGTGGTATTTTTCTATTTTTTTCTCTTTCTTTTGTTTTTATGTTTTTATCATTTGGAACAGTGACAATGATGAATGCTGCTATTCTGTTAGACTTATTGAGACTACAAGGTATTTGCACTATCATCATCATCAATGGATGCCATTAAATTAGGGAATAAATTATAAAAATAATCAGAATGAATATGAATTATAGAATTTTACTTAAAAGCAAATTTCATATAAATAACAATACAAACTGGAAGACTTCAATCAAAAATGACATAAACAAAGACAAAGACACTTTCAATTTTCAAATACAACAAACCCTTATATTTTACTGCATATTTTCATTATACTGCAATAAATATGTGAATATATTCTAAACTATGTTATATATAAACTCTATAAATAAATCCTATATTATACTATGAGCATAAACAAACAAGACAATAATTGTATATCATAAGTTAATAACTTAATTGCATTGAAATAATTTGAATTCTTCCCATTTCAGCATATTATACTCTTGTTTCATCCAAGTACTTAGTCAAAACTTTTCTTTGCTTAACCACAACACATACTACAATCTTAAGAATCAAACTGGCACAAATGCATGTGCAAGCCTGTCTTGACAGTGATCATTTCAAATGAAGGTTATTGTACTACACCGTAGCTTCACCCTCAAAGATGAAACTTAGTGAAGATTTACATGTAATGAAGACGTGTTCTGAGGATAACAACCACAGTAGAGTGACAGTTCTACTGAATTAAATCTAAAATTATGAGAAATTAAATCATAATTTATTATATGTAGCAACAAGTAAGCTGTTATCTTCAAAATTATATAAACATATACATTTATATATGCAAATAAACACACTGAAACATAACACACAACACAAAGCTGTTTAAAGGTATTAAAAAAAAATAAAAAAGTATAGAAAATATAACACATGCATAAAGCTTTTTGTATTTTCAGCTCCTTTAAATAACTCTTGATATAATTTTTTCAAAAAATCTTAATATTCTTTTCATTTACTAAAAAGAAAAAGACTAATGTCTAAAGATCTTGAATCTGAAAAGAACAGGTGGTATAAATTCCAATGTGATCTGTGAAAGTTAACATGTTGCATTGTAGTAATGTACTTAAAAATCACCTGTACCCTTAGATTTCTTAACGTCAATCAATAACTGTAGAAATTAAGCAGAAATCAGGTTAAGTAAGTAATTTTGAGCAAACACTGAGGAATATTTATAAGTGGAATTTTTTTCTAGTTGAAGTTAATAAATACTGGTTTTAATGACAATGATTGACAACTACCCTGGAGAATACAAAGTTTAAACAGCAATAGAAAGGTAATGGAAAATTAAATCCTTTTTGTTAACTACAAAATTTACTCACATACTGCATACAAATATGAAGTACAAGTAGAAGTAGAAGTAGATACCAATTAATCTATTGAAATAAAATTCAAAGTAAAATATAATGAAATAAATTAGTGAAATAGTATCAATTAATATTTAAATGTGGAGCAATAACATTAATTAAAATGAGCAACAAAAATATACCGTGGTTTACGTGGAGCATCCTCACCCCAGCCGGATACAGCTTTGGTAGGTCTGTCAGGTGCTGAGACTGCATTCTAGCAACAAAAAAAGAGAAATGTTTTAAGAATACTTCTTTAATGATTTTCAAATAAATAATGATTAAAGCTAGGTGTCATTTGAATGCTAATATTTAAGAATTTTTTGTCAGAGTTGAACCTAGCATTTATCATTGTTACGATGTATATCCTCTTTCAGCATATCTCACCACCATTTGGCTGGTTTTTATATTGTTAATTTTGATAACTGCATCACTAGCTAATTTTTGAAACATAGTATCACTGGCTAATGTCTTTCAAAGTCTTTACCTTAAAAATAGTATCACTGGCTAATTTTTGACAGAATCTTTGTATTAACCATAGAATCACTGCTAACTTTTGACAAGCTATTTGTACTCAGCATAAAATCACTGGATAACTTTTGACAAGTTATTTTTTAACTAAACATTGCACCATAATTTTATACTTTTTCTTGAATCTTACCCACAAAAACTTCTAATTATATGTACAGGGTCAATATAAAGATATTCTTATAAAATATATTAATAGGTATATAATTTAACTCTTATAAATCATGTATCCTATATATGAAATGTTTATGTATTACCATCCATTTTCGCTGTTTTAAATTTTTTTTAGTTTGTTTAATAAGTTAAGGAGATCTTCTATATCATGCATATAATAAATATTTAACATTCTTTGACATTTCATAGTAGGTTGGCCAATCTGCTTGACACTGATTGCTTTGACTCAAAAACTTAAGTTAAATATGGGTATATTTTCTTGCTAATGCATACTGTTAATGATGTCAAGGAATGAGTATTATTATTAATATAAATTTGTGTCTCTCAAATTATTTAAATATATCACACTTTTTTATACAGACTATCAGTAAAACTCAATAGGGTATTAGGACTAAGAGGGTAATATATTTAACTGAGTTATTTGACTAATCTTCTAATATTGAGTTATTCTAAAAACACAGCTGTATTTGTAAATAAACAAACAGCATAGATCACAATTGTTTCTATGGACATAGCTGTGCTGAACAGAAACCTCAATATGCAGCTCCACTGCTCTGTACAAATTGTGGCACAACATACTTATCAATTTATCACTCCCTTTCACAATTAGAAAAATGTTTTAAATTAATCAGATGCACAAATATCATCAACAGCATTTCCTCTATGATTCTGATTTTGAACCATAAGAATACTTACATGATTAACAGCAAAAAGCTGCTGCTGCGTGTGTGTGAATGTTTGTGTGTCTGTCTGTCTGTGTGGATATGTCTGTGTTTTTCTATGTGTCCGTGTGTTTTCATCAATATCTGCATCACAAGGATAGAATAAATCCATCCAATTTTAGATCCACATTTCTATTAGAATTTAGTTTTTTAGTACATACATAGATACAATCTTTAGAGCAAATGAATCTCTACTGAGATACTTTTATATTCTTTTAAGTTTAAAAACTACTACTATTACTACTACTGACTTTAATATGTTCTTATAAGAAAGTGCTTAATTTTTCAGATCTAATACTCTAAACACTTTTACATTTCAACAAATGAGCATAGTATTATGAATACAGCTAGACAACCTAAAACATATGAAATATTTTACAAATACTATAAATAAAAGAATATATTTATGGTAAAACAAAACAATAATAAAAAGATGAATCTGTTCCATGCCTATATTAACAGAAATTAATTTAATAATTTCACATGTGATTATGCTAAGCATGTGACTAATTCACAAACTGGCTAAAGTATATGTCCAAAAGACATCAGTAGTTATACATTATTAAACAAATAGTAGAGCCTATTTCAACATAGTTTTTAAAATTTTGTTTAAAGACAATAGTAACAGACATTATTAAACAAATACTGAAGCCTATTTCTACTTTACTGTTACATTTTGCTTGACTGGAGTTGACAAATCATCATCTTGTTCAATGTCTACAGCGGGAGAAGGTGGTACTGTCTCAACAACTGCTGCTCGGCGACCTTGTTTTGCATTCTGAAAATGGAAATGCATTTTAAGAATTCCTAATTTTATTAAATTGAATAATATAAAACTTATTAAAATGTATGTATTTAACCATCAATAAATATAAAATTATGATACTAATTTAAATAATTATATAATGGGTCCCTTAAGTTAATGTAAAGTTTATTGCTATGCGAAAAAGTTATCTGCATTCTGCTCCTAAACAGTTTATAACCTTTCAGTCATCAAATTGATTTAAAATAGATCTTATCTAAAAATACAATTTATACACTGTACCAGGCAATTACAAGTTTTAAAGTTTTGTAAATTCACTTACAGGAGCTGTGTATGTAATAATATTACTATGTTCACACACACACACACACACACACATACATAGTGGACCCCAACACAATCATAATCATATAAACGGTTGCTTTGTGGACCTGATCGGTATATGGATGTACATTAAACATGCATAAACATGCATTTTTGCCTGTTGTAGAGTGGAATCTATGTGAAGTTGTGATTGTTATATACGTTGGACTATGGGATGCATTATTTATGCAAAACATATGCTGCGAGCTGTTTGTTATGCAATTATCTGGTATATACAATTCAATCTTAGCAATCCAAATATATGTTGATCCATACTCTCCATAATAGTATTAATACAAAACAGTTCAGCTTGCAAGCAATTATGTATATCTGCTGCAGTGAAATGAATACTTTCAGAAGTACATACTGCCTTGTAGCTAGGACACAAGACTGTGGGTATATATTTAATATTTTAATATGTAATTTGTTTAAACAATTAAAGCTTGAATTTTTTTTTAAAGAATAAAGTAGTTTAAAGTATTAAAAGAATACACATTTATACACTTCAAAAACTGTTTGTTTGCATTTAAAGACCAAGAGGAATCTAGGTCAAATGTGGAATCAACAGATTTAGGTGCTCTTATAATATATATATAATTTCAAAGTCATAGTCACAATGGATGGGGCAAAATAAATGATCAAAAGAACTTGTTTCTACAAGATTTTTTATGTTACGAATGTACACAAATGAGCTTATGATGACAAAGAGGGTCAAACAGCTACTCTTTATATTGACAACTGACAAAAGGAAAAGCATTATATATGAATATCTTGTGCTATTGCATACCTAAACTGTGTGGAGCAAAGAAACATCCTTGGTTTGATGGAAGTCCACAATGCATTAGCCACATTGCATTGTCAAATGCATGAATGAGAGCTTTATATATATATATATGAAATGTATTCCTATTCACTTGGTCTTATATTTATAACTAAGGCAAAGGGGCAAGGACTACGGTAAGTTGTTTAAGCAATGAACTTTTGCATGAACTTTGAAATAAAATTACGTGTGTGTGAGTTGTTGTTGTTGGTGGTGGTGGTTGTTTTTAGCAACAATATTATAAAATATATATATTAAAATATATTTTAAGAAAAATATTTATACGAATGCATTTTATAATGTGGCCTATATAAAAGTGTGGGTAAAAGCGCTGTTGTGTTCAATCGGCGGCAAACCCGTGTGTCTGTTACTTTAAGGTAATTTTTGCATGCCTAATTTTCTCAGTATATACATTGTATTTTTTTTAAAAGATGAACTATATATACATGAAACACATTACAATATACACATTTATAAATATTACTTTTATTAGCTATCTTTATATATCAGTATACTATAGGCCTATGGTATTTGTCGAGAAATATATGCGAGTTAAATCTGCTAACATATTGCTCAAGTTTTAACCAGAGCAAATGTTTGTAGTACACTATTCTGGTTATATATAAAAAAAACCACAACCAAAAATAAAACCAAACAAAACAAACCCTAGATTTTGAAGTTCCAAATTCAAGATTATCTCCTTCCATTGTATCGTTAGGTAAACAATCTTGTTTAACCCAAACCTAAGGAATTTAAGGGATGTCTTGATGTGCTATTGACTATTTGATTTCATTATGTTAAACAAAATTTCTTAAAAATTCAGTACACATTTTTCAAATCACATATACATGTACACTGATAGAATGACAAAACAAATGACAAATAATGCATGCTGTCTTTATCAATAAATGAATAACTTTCGTTAAAATGATTAACCCCAACAAGTTGCACTATCAACTGCGCATGTCTATTCTTGGCAATAAGTAGTTTTTATTTTCCAAATAACTCTAATTCACCAATAATGGAGTTATCTATTCCTGCAGCAATGGAACTTAATAATTGCTTTTGAGATACACTGAAATAGCAATTTGCTCTTAGATATATTAATAAACCTTGGATTATGGCTTGACTATTACAATAAAAAGGGAAAGATTTCTGCATCAACAGGGCATTAGAAAGTCTGGATCTAATATTATAATTATTTATTTTAATTATAGTACATTTTAACTTACACGGATAAGTGTGTGTTGTGTTGTGTGCGTGTGTGTGTGTGTGTGTGTGTGTGTGTGTGTGTGTGTGTGTGTGTGTGTGTGTGTGTGTGTGTGTGTGTGTGAATAGGTTTAGATTTATATGCAAAGTGTTTTCATGAATAAAACAGCTTAAATATATAAAGTAAGAGCGGGTTACGGTGTATCTGTGAATACTAATTGATATTTATGCAAAATAAGAAACGACTAAAAATAGCTTCCTCTAGAGGTGTATGAGCGGAACCAAAGAAAAACTTTTACAAGTGTTTAATCAACAAATCCTTTGTTAAATAACAAGCATTAAAGACAGTTCCAGTATATAATATTTTTTACATGCTCCAGAAATTATATGCCCCCTCACTGGTCGCTATGAGAGTGATTTGTGCCAATTAGCTGAGTGTATTTGAGTTTTAAGAGCACCAAACTTTCGCTGCAGTTAGCTCATATGCTTTTCACTACTTCAATCCCGCAAGTATCTGAAATTCAAGCAAACTATACATTTTGCTATTTTGTTTATTATTCATTAATTACAGGAAACACTGAATAAACATTCGATATACATATGTTATTTATTTATTATATTATATTATTATTGGATTAGATCGAGTGTCTAATGGAACAAGGAGAGGTTGATGTTTCGGGATGAGATTGGTTGCTTTCGCGCTTGGAGAGGGGGGACGGAGGGGGAGTGGGGGGAGAGGGAGGGGGAGGTGCCTTCTTGCTGCGTGCGTCCGTTGCGAAAACATGTCTGGCCGGCAAAGGCGGACTCCAAGCTCGGTAATCCGTGGGTTGTAGTTGTAGTTGTTGTTGTTGTCGTTCCTGGCGGTGGCGTTGTTGGTGTTTTAGCCATTCCTGATGTTATAGTAAGGAGGGGGCTGTCTTACAGAGCCCATGCTAGTAACACACCAGATCTATACCCAGTGTGTACGTGCGCCTGGGTTGTTCAACTGCCCTACCTCCTCACTGGTGGCGTTGTCGTTGTTGTTGCTGTTGTCGTGGCTGTCCCCGGTGTCCGTTGGGATGCTTAAAGGTGGGCGCTGGTGGCCAGTACAAATGATCGAGCAACAGCTGAATCATATCAGCCAGTGGGTGATTAAAAAAGGGGTACTGTTGCTCGTAGTACGGCCATTGTTGTTGTTGTCACCGTTGATGGTGGTGTCTGCATTGTTGTTGCGGTTGTTGTTGTTGCTATTGAGGGCGCTGTTGTTGCTTCAGAATATGTGGTGGTGGGCGCTGTCTTTTCTTTCTTTGGCCCTGTTCTGGTGTAGGTGGTGGTGTGGACTGGCTTTCTGTTGTTGTTGTCGCCTTGTTTGATGTTCGAGGTTGCGTCGCTGTTAGTGGTGAGAGGGGTGGGGCCTCGAGATCCCTTGTACCCTCATCCAGAATGGTGTCAACTTCAGTTTTTTCCCGTAGTGGCGGTTTTGTTGTTTCTCCATTGCGTGATTTGGTGTCTGAATTTTTTTAAATCGTAAGTCGCTATTTTTGGCGTCTGGGAAAAAGCCTGATTCGTGCGTTTGCTGTCTTTCATGGTCTGTGTGGCTTTGACTTTTGTTGATGGTGGTAATTTCCAAATAATTGATGTTTGTGTTTCACTGTCCGTTTTTTTCCTTCGTTTTCTTCTTCATCAATTTCATCTTCCTCTTCTGTTTCTTCTTCCTTTTCTACTGCTTGCCTGTAGCAATTATGGAATGTTCGGAGACGGTCAAAGACCTTGGATATTGGTACTTGCAGGCTACGGTCCTGGCCGTGAGACATAGTATCTCCCTTGCTAGTCTGGCATCACGCTTAGGGTTTCCTGAGTTAGCTATGAAGTCCTGAGGGGTGGCAGTCAGTTTTTCTTTGATCCCTGTAAAATAAATATGTAACGGTGTAAGCAGCCATGTTGTCCTCTTCTTTATTTTCACCATTATCCAGCCCTGAGAAGGGCTCGGGGGTAGCTTGATCCATGGTGTTTTTAGATCTCGTGTTGGGCCCGTCCAACGTGCGTCTTCGTCGGTGGTCCCAATGCTAAGTGAGCTACTAGTTCATTGTTATGCAGTGCTCACTAATTATATTATCAACGGCCTCCCTAAGCTGTGTCTAAAACTGAGAATGATCTCGGCCAAACGAACACGTTCCAGAGCTGAAAGACCTCTAATGAAAATGCTCACGTCTGCGAGTACTAGCATCGCATAGAGCGCGAAGTTTTAAAAAAAAATTTTTTTTCTTTTTTAATCACGATCTCTCTAGGGGGATAACCGTGGCTTAGTAAAACAAGCGTGTCAAACTGAGTATCCCCCGAGGGCCACATGGGTCACATGTGTTGTCATGAAGCCCACATACGACAACTAATTGCGCACATTACAACTAATTGAAGTCATTTAATAAAATTTATTGCAGAATATTTTTGTTACTTAAATTTAGAAACATACAATGTGCATACACATGTTTTAGCAGCATTCATGAATACAAAGTAATGAAGTAGTTTGTCAAAATATAATTTTAAACGACAACATATACTTGCAATTTGTAACAGCAACAAATACATTGTACAGAAATTACAGCAGTTCAAAACTGAACAGTTATTTGCTACTATTCAATCATTTTTAGTGTTTTGCTCTGAGGCTTGACATCCCTTTTGCTGACAAGTTTTGGTATGTCTGGCTGAAATGTCTCGACTTTGATCAGAGATGACAAGTGTTGATCAGTCAGCCTTGTCCTCTGAAAAGTTTTTATTTATTTCATAAAGGAAAATAACTGTTCACACACCCTAGGTAGAACCAACAATTGCTATAATCTTTGTGGCAAACTTTCTGAAGTTTCTAAACTTTTCAGAAAGGTATGAAAAGAAACCAGGTATCCCCACTTCAAGATACTTTGCTTTGAGTGTAGAATCCGACTGCATTTCTAATAGTTCAATCTGCAGGCTTCCTTCTGCCTGGGCAACATCAAAAGTGAACGATGCTGATAATAATGCATTCTAATGTTCAAAAGTTGAGAAATCACAAAATCTTTCTTGAAATCCCTTTGACAACAATTCCAAGTGACTGTCATACTTAGTAAAGCTAAATACAGAAATCCCTTTGACAACAATTCCAGGTGACTGTCATACTTAGTAAAGCTAAATACAGAAATCCCTTTGACAACAATTCCAGGTGACTGTCATACTTAGTAAAGCTAAATACAGAAATCCCTTTGACAACAATTCCAGGTGACTGTCATACTTAGTAAAGCTAAATACAGAAATCCCTTTGACAACAATTCCAGGTGATTGTCATACTTAGTAAAGCTAAATACAGAAATCCCTTTGACAACAATTCCAGGTGACTGTCATACTTAGTAAAGCTAAATACAGACTCGTTAGTAGCAGTGTTTTTCGTCTCTTTGCATGTAGGAAAATGAACTAAATTTTCATTTAACAAGTGTGACTTCCATAAGCTTAGTTTTGTAATGAAACATTTGATGTCATCATACAAATGAGTGGTGAGTTTGTTTTTACCTTGTAATTTCAAATTAAGATCACTTAATTGTGCAATAATATTTACAGCAAAAAAAAACAGACTTTGGAACCAACTTTCATCTTTTATTTCATTTTGACCTATCATCTCTGAAAATATACTTACTTCTTGTCTCAACAAATAGAATCTTTTCAGCACTTTGTGATATGACGGCCGGCGGACTTCTGTGTACTTAATTGTACACAGAAGTCGGTGAACTGATTATTCCTATCTTCCAACAGCTGGCTGAACTGACAGTGGTTGAGAGCACGGCCTCTGATATAGTTCGCTGTCTTTGTGACTAAGCTAAGCACATGGTCCAATTTTAAAATCTTTGAACACAAATTTTGCTGATAAATAATACAGTGAAAATGTGCAAATGATGAATCTGGATGCGAGTTTTCTATTTTTGTTCGTAACTCGGCAGCAACACCATTACGTCTGCCAACCATATTCGCAGCACCATCAGTAGATAATCATGCAAGTTTACTCAAATCAAAACCATAGTCATGCAAAACCTGCTCAACTTTCTCAAAGATGTCCTGGATTGTTGTAGTGTCATGCATAGTTCAATCAGTTTTTCATAAATAGTAAATTCACTGTCACAGGCCCTGATGAAGACTGCAAGCTGTGCTAGTCCACTGATTTCAATGGTCTCATCAATAGCAATAGAAAAATAATCAAACGTTGATGATACAGCCTTCAACTGTTGTTTTAAATCACTTGACATTTCATCAATCCGTTCAGCAACAGTGTTCCTAGTTAATGTCTTTGAATAAGTGTACTTTCTCTGGACATACAATTTCGGCTGTTTTTACAAGGGATTGTTTTAAGAAATCTCTTTCACTGTAAGATTTCTCTCTCACGGCGATCATTCGACTGAGTTCATTGCTTGCAGTAATGGAAGCGACATTCCCTTTCTGAATTTTCGTAAAACAGATCTATTGTTGTGTCAAGTTAACCTTCAATTCCTTGAGTCTTGAAACACGCATTGGGCCTTCATATTTATCATAAGATCGATGATTCATTTCGTAATGTCTTTTCAAGTTGTACTCTTTTGGCGTGGCAATGCAGTGGTTGCAAATTATACAATGTATCTTTCCGTTCCCGTTGTGCAAAAATACCGTAATTCCACTTTTCTTGAAACACTCGCCCTTCGTTCAATTTCCTTTTTCTCTTAGCTGGCGGAGTACAAGCCATTTTGAAATTTTGAAAGAATTTTTTCTGATTACGACTGTTAATGACCTGCGCATGATTCACCGGAAGTTAAAAGTTGCCAAAAAACCGCACACAAACGATTGAATCGAAAAATTGCGTTGTTTTTTTTATAAAATTTATATTACGAAGATAAACTATGCTCGTGCATTAGAAACCCTTGTGCAGGTGTGCTTGTAAAGGGCCGCAGGTGTGCTTGTAAAGGGCCGCAGGTGTGCTTGTAAAGGGCCGCAGGTGTGCTTGTAAAGGGCCGCAGGTGTGCTTGTAAAGGGCCGCAGGTGTGCTTGTAAAGGGCCGCAGGTGTGCTTGTAAAGGGCCGCAGGTGTGCTTGTAAAGGGCCGCAGGTGTGCTTGTAAAGGGCCGCATGCTTGACACGCCTGACCTAAAGTGGGAACTGACAAGGCCGGACACAAAATCATCCGTCGGATCACCGGGAAGAATACTAGTTCGAAGCGCCACGCCAGATCAGCCAGCACCAAACCTAAGCCCTTTTCAGAGCAGGCAAGACTCCACAACAAGATGTTCACACCTCCACTACTACAACAATCTAGAAAACGAACTACAAACTCTCTTCACTTCAGTCATACACAGAAATATCACCAGTCTCCACAACAAGATGTTCACACCTCCACTACTACAACAATCTAGAAAACGAACTACAAACTCTCTTCACTTCAGAAACAACACCAGCTACCAGCCACTGCATTGGGGGGGGGGGTCGACAACTACTCTACCCCCCCACACCACACGCCTCTCCAGAAGACAGTGAGGAGAGGAAGATCCCTCAGAAGCAGACGAAGATTGAGAATATCTCCAGATAAAAAGTCTACTGCGGTTTCTGAGTGGATAACGAAAGATAGCGAAACACGCCAGACACGGTCTCTCGGGGGGGGGGGGGGGGGACTGTGGCTTAGTATAGAGTGTGAATTGACAAAGCCAGACACGGTCTCTCTAGGGGGGGGGGGGACTGTGGCTTAGTATAACCTAGAGTGTGAATTGACAAAGCCAGACACGGTCTCTCGAGGGGGGGGGGGGGAACTGTGGCTTAGTATAACCTAAAGTGTGAATTGACAAAGCCATACACGGTTCCAAATATAGATAAAGAAAAGCACGTTTATTGCAATTATGCTTTCAATGTCGGCCTTTACCGGGAGTTTGCTGAAGAACTTAGTACCTTTATTATACTCTAGAGTCTAGATAAAGCAATGCCTTCTATGTTTAGTGTTGAAACAATTTTTTTTATGTACACACAGATACACACAAACATCTTCTTTAATTATTTTCTTTCTTTCTTTCTTTCTTTCTTTCTTTCTTTCTTTCTTTCTTTCTTTCTTTCTTTCTTTCTTTCTTTCTTTCTTTCTTTCTTTCTTTTTTTCTTTCTTTCTTTCTTTCTTTACCTGTTCGTCTGTTTTATTGTTAAAATTTGTTTATACATATATGCATTTGTATACTTGGAATGTTTGTAAGCAAACCACACAGTCGCGCATGCAAGCATACACAAGTGCATATCTAACTCACTCATATACACACACACACACACATATGTAACTAAGGTATAATACAGTGTATAATGAATCACTAAGATTAGAAATGTGTACACATAAACTCGGTGTCGGTAATTATTCTTATATACATAAGAGACCAGAAATGAAGTGAATAAAGGAAGAACAGAGATTGATAAAACTCAAATCGTTTTTCTACTCTATAGCGACAAAAAGAAAGAAAGAAAAAGAAAAATTACCAACAAAGACAATTTGGAAAACACATATTCCAAAGTAGTTCTGTCTAATTAGCACAATTTACTAACACGAAGCGGTGACTGAAAAAAGAGATAAAAGCATAAATGTGATATTCTTTACATTTTCAAAAGAAAAGACATTAAAAAGAAATAAAGAAATTTTAGAAAAGAAAAAGAAAAGAAATACTAGAAAGGTTCGGGGAACGGAATGTCAAATATTTATCTTACGAATGTCAATAAGAAGAAAACGGAAAAATCTTTTTATAATTATAGCTTTAAAAATTAAAAAACGACATAGAGAAAACAAATTAAATAGTCCTGCTTTAAAATAGAAGAAGAAATTTTAAGAATCATAAATGTAAAATAAATGTTTTAGACACGCACACGCATAAATACTCTCTCTCTCACACACACACACAAACACGCGCGCGCACACACGCACTCACACACACACATTTTGGTTTTTTAAGTACTAGATATAATAGTATAGCATGTTATATTTTTCATAGGGTTAAATATTTTCATGATAAATATTAATTTAATTATATTATATTCAGTCAGGAGTAACAAGTAAACAAATCACAAATTAATAATTATCCAAATCACCAAACTCTCTCTCTCTCTGTATATATATTTGCAAAATTCTACATAAATACGCCATTTCCAATGCATTGATTTGAAATACGCTGGCTTATAAGACTCGAACTGTGAGTTTACTTTATAAATCAGTTTGAAAGGAATTTGCCGTAATTACGAAAACATTGATCTCTTTCTTTTTGTAAATGTTAACAAGAACAGTGAAGAAAGAGCCTATCAAACGTTCAATGTGCTCCTTATATCATAGTGTTTCTTGAGTAATATCAGACATAGCATTACTGCTCTAAAACCTGTCACAATTTATAAAGCGTTCTTTGTAAATCAGTAGTCTTTACAGGATAGTAGTACTGTTCTAAATCCAGTCACAATTTATGAAGCGTTCTTTGTAAATCAATATAGTGTATACAGGATAGCGTTAATGTTTAACACCAGTCACATTTTATAAAGAGTTCTTTGTAAATCAGTATTTACAGAATAGCGTTAATGTTCTAAAAGCAGTGACACAATTTTTGACATTGCCTATGAAGACTTTTCTCTGAGACATGCACCACTTTGAAAAAATGCAATCAACAACTACAGATTCCACGTAATGTATTACTTGAAAGTTTTTGTTTATAAAACTGCAATAGACAATTACAGATTCCACGTAATGTAGGACTTGAAAGTTTTTGTTTATAAAACTGCAATAGACAATTACAGATTCCACGTAATGTAGGACTTGAAAGTTTTTGTTTATAAAACTGCAATAGACAATTACAGATTCCACGTAATGTAGGACTTGAAAGTTTTTGTTTATAAAACTGCAATAGATAATTACAGATTCCACGTAATGTAGGACTTGAAAGTTTTTGTTTATAAAACTGCAACCGACAATTACAGATTTCATGATTTGTATTGCATACAGTGCCTTCCACTACTTTTCCCGTAGAACATTTGATATGTGTGATGACGTAAGTGATGTAATTATTTTAAAAATACTAATGGGAAGATAACTTTTATTTATCATTTTCTTTATATTACAATGTACATACTCAATTCATATTTAATGCATTGTTTGTGGTTACTATCATAATGAAGTAAATGTTATAAAAAGAAAAACGTCATAAAACCCCCAGCATTCTACAGTGTATTTCTTTCTTAATTATATCGTGATTCGGGCACCGGAACATTTAATTGAAAATGGATTACATTGTCGATATTATTACTAGGAGTAACATGTTCAGTCATAGAAAAGCAATACATTGTCGATATTAGGAGTAACATGTTCAGTCATAGAAAAGCAGTACATTGTCTATATTAGGAGTAACATGTTCAGTCATAGAAAAACAATACATTGTCGATATTAGGAGTAACATGTTCAGTCATAGAAAAGCAGTACATTGTCTATATTAGCAGTAACATGTTCAGTCATAGAAAAGCAGTACATTGTCGATATTAGGAGTAACATGTTCAGTCATAGAAAAGCAGTACATTGTCTATATTAGCAGTAACATGTTCAGTCATAGAAAAGCAGTACATTGTCGATATTAGGAGTAACATGTTCAGTCGTAGAAAAGCAGTACATTGTCTATATTAGCAGTAACATGTTCAGTCGTAGGAAAGAAATACGTTGTCTCTTTTAGGAGTAACATATTCAGCATTGTCTGTAGTAGGAATAAATGCTCAATTGAAAGGACTGCTATAATTACACTTCAACTGAACAAGAAAAAATGACAGAAAACAAAGTACGATTCAATACCCCCCCAACCCCCCAGCGTTCTGATTGTCTATAGTATGGTCCATGAAACTACGAAGTTTTGATTTTAAAATGGGCTTGTTTTTAGTTTGTTTTAGAGAATTATATAATGCTTATGTGTAAAAATTGAATATGCTCACATTCCTTTTTTCCAATTTTCTTTTTTTCAGATAAATCTCATTATTGCTGTATTCATTGCTGCTACAAGTAGACTTTTAAAGAGAAGAGATCACTATTGCAGAACAGACTATACAATTTTGATAGGAAACAATGTCTCAAAATATCGTCCTTCTGTATGACCATGATGCATTGCAAGCTGCAAACGAAACACAAGGTAACGGAAGCGAGGATTCAGGTGCAGATGTGTGGTTAATGGCCTACTGGGCCTCATTCATCGGACATCCAGAGGCCCAGCAAGTCACTGCCTCTGGAGTCTGGCTTCGACTGATCATTCTTCCCGTAATTCTTCTGGCAGGTTTTCTAGGTAATGCGTTGACCACATGCCTTATGCTGCGTCCCAAATTGCGGCGTCATTCCTACAGCCCTTTCCTCGTTGCTCTGGCAGCATGCGACTCGCTTGCTCTCATTATTCGCCTCTTGTTCTGGGCAAATCTTGTCGCGATTGTTCTGGACTGTAAAATATTCATCACTTTCCAGTCTCATGGCGCGTGCGCAACTGTTGAATATTTGTGTACAGCTAACCATGTCATGTGTTCTTGGTTGGTCGTCAGTATGACGTATGAGCGTGTCATTGTCGTCGTATTCCCGTTGAAGAGTGCTTCCATTGTAAACACCGCTTCATCAGCGAAAGCAGTTGTCGTCATTATCGTCATCTCGCTCATTCTCCTGTCTTACATTCCTGCTATTGTTTTTTTTATTCCTTCAAGGGGCGGCTGTGTTATTCACTTTCCACTAGAGTTGTATGCCCATTTTGCTTTGGCAACCACGTTCGTCAGCATATTGCCTCTGTTCCTTATCTGTCTGGGAAACTTTGTCATCGTTCTGGCACTATTCCAGCAAAGTCGTAAACGAGCGATACTCCTCAACACTAGGGTATCGAACTCCAGCACTTTTAGAAGCAAAATGAAGACGAAGATAATTGTTTGTACTAGTCGTCAATCAAGCAAGAGGTCGTCTTGTCAGAATAACTCTCTAAGTCTTTCAGCTAGGATGAGTGCTAATACCCAGAACAAGACCATTGCTGGCGGTTCGCTGTATGTCACAAAAGAATTCTCTTACAAGCCTGCTCAGAATAATCCTCCAAATCCCAGCGTCAGTAATGGAGAAGGAACTGGTGGGGTTGCTGGAAATGACCAGGTGAGAAAAGTGACATTGACTTTGCTGTCCGTTTCTCTGGCCTTCCTCGTGTTAGTGATGCCCAATGCCCTGCTCGTACTCACTCTTGGTCTGCGGCCAGAGTGGAATGGACTGTTACCTTTTGCGGACCCCTTTGCTTTGCTCTGGGATGCGAACTTTGCAAGTAACTTCTACATGTTTATTATTACTGGTGCTCATTTCCGTGCAGAACTCTTTCTTATGGTCGGATGCACCAAGGGTAGTAAATCTCAGCCCAGTCCAGACCAGAACAACAACAAAACTGGAGTGAAAGTAAAGAAATTATCTGCTCAGCACAAAAAGGAACACACTCACATGACGATATACACATGATAAATTATTCTCCAGGTAAATCATGCATTATAAATATTGCAAATAACGTTAACATACAACTACACCAAAAACAAAACAAAATAAAACCATGGAAAACACCGCATTGTGCTACCCGTGACGTAAAATGTTCTTTCGTAAACTTGTATACATGTACTGACGTAGAAAGTTCTTTCGTAAACTTGTATACATATACTGACGTAAAATGTTCTTTCGTAAACTTGTATACATATATTGACGTAAAATGTTCTTTCGTAAACTTGTATACATGTACTGACGTAAAATGTTCTTTCGTAAACTTGTATACATGTACTGACGTAAAATGTTCTTTCGTAAACTTTTATACATGTACTGACGTAAAATGTTCTTTCGTAAACTTGTATACATGTACTGACGTAAATGTTCTTTCGTAAACTTGTATACATATACTGACGTAAAATGTTCTTTCGTAAACTTGTACACATGTACTGACGTAAAATGTTCTTTCGTAAACTTGTATACATATATACTAACATAGAAGTTTACCTTACTCAGATATTGCAATAGGTAAACGTTTGTCCTGTGAAGCAGTGTACCTTACACTAATGAAGTATCAGAAGAAAGGTAAGTAAATATAGAAAGTATAACTATTCCTAATGTAATGTCAGAAGAAGTTGTCAGTATATAAATCAAGACTCCTTAGTGTAATCTCAGAAGAAGATAAGTCAATATATATAAGCAGAAAATTCAGTTCTTCCTAATATAATGTTAAAAGAAAAGTAAATTACTACCAGATGTAAATAAATTTATTGCTATTGCAGTTAACAAAGGTGGCACGCTGTCAATATTAAATACAATTACACTCTCTCCCACTGTCTCACTACAATGTCAGAAAAAGGTGATTTACACTGTCAGTCTTAAATGCACTGTCTCTCACTACAATGTCAGAGAAAGGTGACTCATCCTCGTAGTTTTGCAATGTTAAAGACAGTAAATTACTGTCAGTAGTAGTTGAAAACTGACATTTAGAATAAAACAAAGGCAACAAACACACAGAAGAATAATACGCATGCACACACTTATGCGTACATTCT
Source organism: Sinotaia quadrata (assembly GCA_028829895.1). NCBI lineage: Eukaryota > Metazoa > Mollusca > Gastropoda > Architaenioglossa > Viviparidae > Sinotaia > Sinotaia quadrata. The sequence continues at coordinate 33,216,017 of CM054177.1, read as the reverse complement.
CAGGAGAAGATGGTGCGCGCGCGCACACACACACACATACACACACACACACACACACACACACAGTTTGTGCTATCCTTTTTAACTAGGACAATAGGAGAGCTATATAGGGACTCCGCCTTCTCAATCATACCTAAGTCTATCACAGAGTCAATTTCCTGTTTTACAGCATCCCATTTAGCATAATGTAAAAACATACAGTTTCATATGGATCGGATTATGATCTTGTAGTGTGACCATAAATTCACACGGACTCGTTTTTCCAGGTCCACTGTAAAACTTTGAGAGTTTCTTTTATCGCGTGCCATAACTGTTGCATTTCAGAGTCTGAGAGCTCTGGATTTTAAATCATGTCATCAACATTTTCAACATCTGTTAAACCTGGGTGTAGTATAGGTTCAGCATCAGATATAGAGAAAGCATCAAATATAGAGATAGCATCAAATATAGAGATAGCATCATCCGCTATTACAATAGTAGCAACTATGTTATCCATGCACTCTATATATGCTTTCATCAGATTAGCATGACAATGTTTCATTTGTGATCTGATCTGAATTTGGAAATTGAATCCACTCAGTTTCTCAACAACTTCATAGAGTCCTTGCCATGATACATCTAATTTATACTGGTGCGGAGGTAACAACAACACCCACATACTGACTTCATTGGTAGACACTTTTGTTTTATGGTTGTTCATATGTGCTTGTCAAGTTTTACTTTTGTGTACATTTACATGGCTATTTGACATGAAGTATCAATATGGTTCACAAATTCAATCACGTGCTGATATGTGTTGTTACTAGTCCACTCTGTCCAATATTCTTGTGATATTGACATGGGTCCCCTAATGGTTCTATATCTACCTTGATTCACAGATGTGTGATTGACAACCCTTTTAAAAGACTGTTTAAAATAATCATTGTGTTGAAATTCAACTTCTGTCAGTAATTAATTGATAGTGTAATTTAGCAAGACATTTCTATCTACTTTATTAGTCTTTTTATGTTTGTATTTTCTTTTTTTTAGTTAGAACAAAGGGTTTGCATCACTCATTAGCTGATAGTTGGATTCCCCCAAACAAACAAACAAACAAACAAACAAACAAAATTTAGAGGCTGTCTGTCTTTCTCTTCACATGCATGCATACATATTCTGATACATGTATTATATGTACACATACCTTTATATAGAGAAACCTAACACACTCTCTTCACTCTGCCTACAACAAACTTTATTTAACGTAAGAAGAGCGAGTCCCAGTTTAGGCTGGAATATAAAAGAAAAAAAATGTTTGGAGGAAAAGGCTAGAAAGACTCAAACTGAGTACGAATATTTTCTAAGAGAGGAATTAATTGTTTACTCCAACCAAATTTCATTTTGATTCTTTTTGGTTTTTGCAGAGCGAGAAAAGGTTTGTGTCACTGGTTTCCAAATGTAACAATAAATGGAAACTTTTGTAGAATATTTTATGTAACATTAATTCACATCTTTTCTTTCAGCTTAGCATCACTGTGCTCAGATAAAATTAATAGCCATTGACACTTGAATACTTTAAATTACAGTCAGCAGTCTCTTAACACAGCATTATTAAATTACCGAAACACCCGACCACCTATCAGCTAATCACTTGGTCACCTAATGACTGTCGACCTTGGGACCTTCGCTGGCTACGTCAGCCTGCGTGTGTAACGTATGTGGCCGGAGCTATGCGTTTGCCGTAGTACAGAGATTTGTGCGGACACTGTCAGCAATGCCTAATCTTCGTGTTTTTTTTTAATTTAAAAACTAAGTACCTAAAACCAAGGCATTGAAAAGGAATATATACATTAAACTTACAGAGAGTCGTAACTCTTATACAGAAGGGGGAAGGTATAGAATGAACTATGACATTGAATAACTTTCGGGCTAGAACAAACTATATTCTTAGGGGAGGCTATTATTTCTCTGAGTTAGGAAAACCTTATTTGTAACTTACCATTGAAATTACTTTTATTAACTATCTTTTTATTTTCCTTGTTTGTTATATATAAAGTTTCTTGTTAAATTTTTATCCACTGTTGTGTTAATTTCCATATTATTTTCATCTAGTTTGACATCCATAAGTGTAATCATCACTTTTGTCTAACATCTGTCTTGAGTCTGTCCTTGTCTTATCTGTGAGGAATTCTTTCCTCTGGGGCTTGTACGAGCTACCGGAAGTGACGACCTCAATTGTTGTCTCGTCATAGACATTAATTATTTATGAGGGGTACCAATACATACAGTTACATGAAGTACACACACTATTGAAACGCACACATACACATATGTATATACTTTGATAAATTAATAATTGTATATACTCTGATACAAGAATCATTTATAGAAACAATACTTACACACTCTGAAGCTCATAAAATTTATGCATATAGGCCTACTTTGATACAATCATCATTATCATGCTAACATAAACTTTGATATACATACCTTTTGATATATGTATCTTGAGCATGTACATAGAGCACACATATACTTTTATATATACACCTTTTATTCCTATTGTGAATGTGATTGTTAATGTTGGTATCACAACTACTGTATTGTACCCCATAGCTTTAAGCATGAGGCAGGCCACATATGAAGTGATGCTATGACTGCTTGTATGCATGATAGACAAATAGGGAGATGATTTGCCCCATGTCATATATATAAATCCATAGAGAGTAGATGGAATGAACAGTCTGATCAGTAAACTGGTGACTTTTATAGGTAACAAAATGTTAGATTGAGACCACTCACTATAAGAGTTGAATAAAACAGGCAAGGATGTGTAAAATTGTCAGTAAATAAGTGACTAATTGCAAGTGGTAGAGAATTAAATACATCAGACAAAATGGTGCTTAAAATTGTTGCAGGAGGCATAATGTGATCTAAGTATCCAATATTACATGATTGTTAAATATAACAGACAAAATAAAATTGTCATAATAGACATAATGTGATCGAAGTGTCCAATATTACATGATTGTTAAATATAACGGGAAAAAACAAAATTGTCACAATAGGCATTATCTGATTTATGCAACGTTACTAATTGTTAAAAGAGTTTACTATAGCAGACAAAACAATTAAAAAAATTATTATTAAAGAAATAATGTGATTAAACAAGCAATAAAATAAAGAGGAAACATTTTTAAATGCATGAAGTTGAAGAGAGGGATTTCAGCTTGTCAGTAAATTTCCTTTTAGTCATCACAATAGATCCATCCACTTATTCCATCCTCCCACGTTATTGCTCATGCTGTGTAAGCAGCAGCTTTAAAGACTGGACTAGTAACAAAAGAATTTTCAGTCCTTCACTACCATCTATATAATAAAACTGTTACATCTGTTTGGCCAGGGCTAACTCCAAAGCTACTGGACTGATTTTGATAGGACTTTACTGTTGTACACTTTCTGCCCTAGAATCAAGATTATATAATATAATATCACTCTGTCCCCTAATGGAGCTTTCCAAAAGCCTTACAACTAAGAAAATGGTAAAGTATAGGCTTTAGCTTATACATGGCAGGCTATAAATTGCTTGAACATTCATACTCATATTGGAAAAAATACTGCTCACATTGAGCATCAACTCCATCTATGTCACAGGGGTGCACAAACTTTTTAGGCCAGAGGACCAAATTTCCAATTGATAGTGCGAGGAGGGCCGCCACATGGCTCAGTAGAAAAAAACAACACAGATAATGAAATAATGTGCTTTACATTCGTAATAATGGTAACATCCAAAAGTCCTCCGAGGGTCGCATAGAGTCCTGTTTCAGGTTGCATGAAGTTTGTGCACCCCTATCTATGAATTAACAATATTCAGAAATGGATTAAAAATTTCACAGCTGAAACAACTTGTATTTCTGGATACTGTTGAGTCTCCATAGTGATCCTCTTTTAACATAAGACAATGTAACTTTTAATCTATCAGTTCTAACCTAAATGTCTGGGCATTATTTTTCATGAAAAACTTACCTTTCTTAATCATATTAGTTACCTTAAAATTAGTTGTCATGGTATATTAAATATTTTACATGTATGTGCTTATTGTGGTTGGGGTTCTGATAGGACTGAATTGCTATCTATACAGAGCCCTTCTCTGCTCAATATAGATTGTGGATGTGGTGATGTGGTGTATATGGATCTGCATATGTCATACTGAAAACTGTTAGACCCAATACACCATCAGGGTATTTGGTTCAGGATATTTAGGACAATGCCTGCTCATAGCTTGTATGCAATTACAACAGAACCTTCCCTAATAATAGAAAAATTAAATTAACTCTAAACTGTATATTAAAATCAACCCCAACCAATGCAGCTTATAACTTTATTTTCAAAAATTGATGATGACTCCTATTTTTAGGTTAATCCAAATGAAATATATCTCTCTCTCTGGTATCAACATTACTTAAAGACAGCAGATTTATAGCTTGATCATATAGCTTTATTTACTATGACAATAAATTCCTCCTTGGATGTTGCAGGATGTTGAAATACTTTTTGACTTAGAAGAGGTCAGGAAAAGGGAAACAAACCCAATTATTTTTAATTTTAAACAACACCTTTCAGAAATGATGGAAAAATACCCAGGATTTGTATATATTTTTCCATAATGGAACGAAAGTAGGTATAAAGGTTGCAGCATTTGAAACAACACATTTCTCATGTCATACAATGTTTTCAACAGAAGCCCAAACCTTTTTTTGGCCCTAAAAAAAGTTTCAAACTCCCTCAAATTTTTAAATTCTCTCATATTTTTGTTTCAATTTATTAGCTTTAAAGAATCCTAGCTTTAACCATCACCTTATCAATGAAATGCTTGAATCATACAACTGTTTACTAAATAAGGAAAGGGTGAAAATTTTTATTGCCAGTCTGGTATAAAATTTTTATTGCCAGTCATACTGATATAAAGAGCAATGGCAAGGCTGGTACCACAGCAAAAGCAGCTCTTGATAACTCAGTATCCATGGGATGTATTCACTATTCTGTTATGAAATCCTGTTTTACAGATTATGTTGCATTTGACAAGACTGGAATGATCAAATTCACAATAAATTGCACTCTACCTACCCAGTACTTCCCACTCTTCACTAATACAAACATACCTTGAAAATGTCATTTTTACTGGGAATCCTTGTGAGTTGAGCAGATTCTTATGCACTAATTTTTTCTTTTACAAGATATAAATATTTTTTCGCTCATACCATGTACTTCCTCACCAAATAAGGTGTTTAATTTTCTTAAGGAATCAAACCCTTTTATAAATTTTATGCACTATCGACATTTTTCATGCTCCTGAATCACTTTATGTATAGCTCATAATTTGCTAATTTTAAAATATGTTTCCATTCAAAACTTTTGGGGTTTTTTGATGTGCATAGTCAGAATTAACTTAATTAAGATTATGTTTTAATCATACCTTTTTCACTAACATTTAATGATCCATACCTTCCTAATTTTTGTTTCAATTTTTATATTAAAATTTTAAAAATTATGTCTCCCTAAGTTTTTATCATGTTCAACTGAACTGTCTCAACATAAGCCTATATCAGGGGTGTACAAACTTTTTAGGCCAGAGGGCCACATTTCCAATTGATAGTGTATGGATGGCCACAAGTCAGATTGCACACGGATGGCTCAATAGGAAAAAAGAACACAAATAATGAAATAAAGACCCCTGGGGGCTGTGGTTTGTGCACCCCTGACCTTTATGAATGACTTGACATAAAAATACAAACAAAACTAACCAACCAACCAACCAAAGTAGTGAACTATTGACTGAAATAAACTGCTCAAAGAAGATCTCAATGTATGCCTGCAGTTGTCTGCTAATATAGTTAGTTAACATACCTAATAGTTTAATATACCTAATTATCACATCTGTTAATTCACTGACTTTAGCATCACAGTTCTCTGCTATTGCACTTAATTTAACATATTTAATTAGCAAAATTTTATGCTAAAATGTGCTATTTTAGTTTTCTATTACTGCACTAATTGTAAAAAAACTCATTAGCACAGTCCTCTTTTAATGCACTTATTTTAACAAAGCTAATTAGCATAGTTCTCTGTTTATGTATTTAATCTAACATACTTAATTAGTACAGTTAGTTATCTGTGAATGCACTTAATCTAACATACTTAATTAGTACAGTTAGTTATCTGTGAATGCACTTAGATTAACATACCAAAAATAGAAGTTTTAGCATATAAAAAAATGACCCAGTTCTTTGTTAATGCATTTAGTTTAACATACCAAATAGTACAGTTCTCTCTTAAAGCACAAATAGTACTTTTTTTTTAATGCACTTAGTTTAATATACCAAAATAGCGCAGTTCTCTCTTAATGCACAGGTTTAACATATCAAAATAACTTTTTTTTAATGCACATAGTTTAATATACCAAAATAGCACAGTTTGTCTTAATGCACTTATATTAACATACCATAATAGCAAAGTGTTGCCTTGATAAAACTACAACCAGGGTTGACATGGTCAGTTGATTTTTACAAATAAGTTTGTTTACTTACAAATTTATTGTTGAATCCAACTGTTCAGATGTAGTTTCAAGACCTTTTAATTTTGATTTTTATTTTTCAATTTACTATTCCTAGATGTTGATTTATAGAAAAGAACAACAAAGGACCATATATAACATACAAAACATGATAACCATTAGGAGATCAACCAACAAACATACCAGGGAATGAAACAGCACACAATATGTCCTTATACACAACCAAACTCATGACAAAAATACAGAAGCATACAATAAAACAAATGTGTCTTGAAATCTAGTCCACTTCCATCACTTCAAGACACATCACCATTATAAACAGTCTTAGGCTCAATCACAATCTCTTATTAAGTAAACTTAAACACTAAAACAGACAGAAATGTCATTTACAACAAAACATGAAAAATAGCACACTGCATCTATATAGTTACTAGCAAACACAAGTACACCAGAAGAAAAAATACCACTATTTACAGAGAAAAAAGAAAAAAAGTTAATGTAGCTCATCAGACCCTAACTTCTTTCAAGGGGAGCACTCTCAGTAAAAAAGTAAAGAAGTTCTTCTAAATGAATAAATTAATTTGAATTAGAGATACACAAAGGCTCAACCAGTAAGCAAGGAAGATTTAAATAGTAATGATTATCTTAGTTCATACTAATTTCACATATACTGATTATCAGATTATTAACAATATTAATTAGTTTGTTTGTCAGATTATTGACAATATTAATTAGTTTAACTGGCCAAGATCTAAACTCAAAATATACACTTCTAATTAGTTTGATTCAAGGCAAAGAGACACAATATAGTTATACTTCTAACTGGTTAAGTGGGTCAAAGCATAGAAACAATAGAGGCATATTGGCAAACTCACAGAGATAAAATATAGTCAAATCTGATTTCTTTAAATGGCCAAGGCTTAGAAAACAATATAGTCATGCTGTTAATTAATTTTAAATGACAAAGTCTAGATACAAAATAAACATACTTCTAAATAAACCAATTGGCCATGAAATGAAGACAAAATATAATCATACTTTTAATTAGTTTAATTTTGCACAGAAGAAAATATAATTATAACCTGTAGTTTAACTGTGATCAAAATAAATTCATGCTTCTAGTTTCAATGGCCAAGGCATAGACAAAATGCATTCATACTTCAAATTAATTATTTGCAACTTAAATGGACATGCCAATGAGACAAAATATAGTCATACTCAAGTTATACACTCATTATATTGTAACTTTTCACAGTGGTTGCTAGAGGCATTGTTAGCAAGTAGCCGCTGACTGAATGGTGTAAAATAATCAATAAAAAGTTAGAAACAAAATGATTTCCTGCTCCAATGTAAAGTAAAAAGAAAGAAAAAAAATGGCAAAGAAAGAGATTTTTAAAAGCACATTTTTTGCTGGATACCTGTAATCATAAGTATTTTCTTGTACAGATGAAGCAGTAACATCTTTATGTCATTTTCAATATATTTAAATTAGACAGAAATCTTACAGTCATACATTACTTATCATAGTAAATTTATCAAAGTCTACATTCTAGATCAGTTTCTCTTAAATTTCACAACCCTAAAGCACAAACATGCTTTACAAATGTACTCTTTTTTCAAATTTAATTTTATTTATTTAAATTTTTACAATATTTTAAAATTTATTTAAAAAGTATTTAAGCAAAGATTAAATTTACTTCATTTTTTTAAAAATAAAAATTATTATTTTCAGGAAGATTTTCTTGGTGGTTGATATACAAGCTGCAATTCTTCTTTTGAAGCAGTAGTTTTCTTTGACTGATGCAAGTAATAGGCTATAGCAAGTGATACAAAAGCGAATAGTTTAGTAATTATCCACCATGTGAAGAGACGCCAGCTCATCATTATACGATCATTCACCCAGCACTTGCCACGCCCTAAACAGGTCGTTTGCCATTTCTGGCATGAACTGTCCATAATATAACCTGTCAAAATTGGCCCTGGAATGGTGCCTGTGAATATAATCATCAATTCAATTAGTACAATTATTATTAGACTGAGGACCAAAAGCACAAAACAAACTACTATACAAGAAAAAATATATTAATTTATTTAGCTATGTGGTGTATATATAAAAGTAACTCATGACAGAATGGGATACATGTATGCATGTATAGCCTTTTGTGTGCTAAACTCTAAATTAATAATAACAAAGAATTTATTACAAATACTAGGGAAAATATAAACTATTTCATTTACACTAGAGAAAACAAATCTGCAAAAAGAAACACACATACATTATCATGTAAACTTTTCCACCCCAGGGAAATAATTTCAATATATTCACTCAGCAATTTAATCATAATAATTTAATATAAACACAAACATTCCATTCCAAATTGAAAGAATGAAAACCTCAGGAAAGATGGGAAAAGAATAAGCCAATAGCCAACACACTGCTATCTGAGGTAGAGATGCCCACTAACTAAAAATGATTATCCTTTTGGCTGATTGATCAGATGACAGATCCTCATATAATCTTTGTGTAGAATTCACTTGAAGCTAATAAGTCAATTCCCGAGAAAACATACAATCTTTGTGAAGAACTCACTTGAAGCTAGTTATGTCAATTCCCAAGGAAACATATAGTGTTTGTGTAGAACTCACCTGAAGCTATTCCCAAGGAAACATACAATCTTTGTGTAGAACTCACTTGAAGCTAGTGATGTCAATCCCCAAGGAAACATACAATGTTTGTGAAGAACTCACTTGAAGCTAGTGATGTCAATCCCCAAGGAAACATACAATGTTTGTGAAGAACTCACTTGAAGCTAGTGATGTCAATCCCCAAGGAAACATACAATGTTTGTGAAGAACTCACTTGAAGCTAGTGATGTCAATTCCAAAAAAAGTATATATAATGTTTATGTAACTCACTTGAAGCTAGTGATGTCAATCCCCAAGAAAACACACAATGTTTTGTAGAACTCACTTGAAGCTAGTGATGTCAATTCCCAAGAAAACATATATAAGGCAGAAGCATGATGAAGGCCTGAGAATCTGAATGACCTGCTTAAATCAACCCTCAGTACATAATATATGACTAACGCACTACATTCTAAATCAAAGCAACAATTATCAATTCTAACCTCTAACTTTAATCTTCAATATTCTATTATATTACCAACCAGATAAACAACTGAGCCGATTGGCAGAGAAAACTGCATTGTGAGGGTCCAAAAACAGCCTATAGGTCATCTGAATTCCTGTCACTTAGTATATGAAATAATTACAACGTAAGATCCTTTCCCAACAAAAAAATCAAACAAAACAAATTGACAAGCACCACAGCCTTAATTGGCTATATGTCAAACCAGACCAAAGTTAAAACCATATAACAATATTTGCTGGCAATGAGCTGAACCATTTCAAAGCAAACTAAGTGCACACCACAAATTTTCCTAGCAACACATCAAAGACCAAAACTAAAACTTCATCCATCTCTGGCAGCATTAATTGCACATGCATCTTTTCCTAGCAAATTTCCAACCAGATCAAAGTCAACACTGCATTAGATCTTTTATTGGCAGCATTTTGAACTAGTCCAAACCAATACTAATTGAATGCAGCATCTTTTCTTAGCAAGATTCAAACCAGACCAAAGCTAATACTACATCACATGCCTTTTTGGCAGCACATTGAAACAGTCCCAACCAATACTAACAACATACTGTATCGTTTTTAGCAAAGTATCCCTGGAAGCACATCAAACCAGGCCATCCCTGGAAGCATATCAAACCAGACAAACAAAATTAACTGCATACCACATAGTTTCATAGCAACATGTCGAACCAGACACAGCTAGCATCACATTACATCTTTTCTGGCAGCATATGAACTCCAAACAAATTAAATAATTATCACAGCCTTTATTTGAAATATGTCAATCCACACTAAAGGTAACAGTGGATCACAACCTTTGCAGGTAGCACTTAGAACAAATTAGATATTCACCACATCCTTTATTGGCAATATTTCAACTAGACCAAAGCTAAGAACTGTTATATGATTGTTAAAAGAAGAACAAATAATGCTAGAGTTTCAAACTTGAAGAAGAAGTGAGTGCTTAGAATGAAGTGTTGCAAGAATGGGTTAAAAAAAAATAGAACAAGCTTCAGAACCAGAAAAAGCATTTGTTTTATAATTGACACTTCTATACTATTGTATCAATATGGCAATATGTATACTTAAAATTACTCTTAAGTTTAAAATCATCAATATCTTATTTAACTAGTTTTCTTTATACAAACATGAAATTATTGAACTATAAATATACACTCTACAGATAGTAATGTACATGCATGGATTAGGTGATTTGATTACTAAAAAAACATTTCCTAATATTTATTTGTAAACTTATGGTACTGAACTTCTCTGATGATAAAAACACTGAATTTATAGTAATATTAAAATACTGAAAAATCCCAATTCATCAAAGAATTTCCATTGAGAATTTACATATTTTTAAAAACTTTCTTAAACAAGCATTTCTTTCTTATTTCCTCTGACTCCTTGGAATTTAGTAAATTAAAGCACTATGTCTTATTAAAACATAATTGTAAAAGTGACAGTTCACAACATTTGCTACTGTGTCAAGGTATTAATTCTTCAACTGAATTTATAATTTATGTATTTGCATTCAGGATAATTTGTATATAAAGAGATCTATTAATTCATGTATAACTTTTAGGTATGACAAAACTGTGAAAACAGCTGTGAAAAGAAGTGTGAACATTTGCTATCAGCTAAGATCAAAGTGTAATAAAGATAAACAAAACCTAATCATGCAGAAATGCTTGAGAGTTAGGTGAGGTAGCATTATATACCAAATATGAGATCAATGAAAAATTGTACTATTTTGAAGAAATTATTTGAAAAAGTTGGACAGCCAATTTTTTATTTCTATATTCCATTTGCTTGGCTCAAAGTGATCTGAAGGAAGTATTTCTTTCATTAGCATAAAATATATGCAAATTACAGTGAAAATGGGATTAAAATCATTAATTTCCAATGGTAATCTCATATAAGATATTTTTTGTATCCTATAAAACAAACATTTTTGAATAATCACTGTTTGCCTTAATTGCTCAATTAATTGTCTGAAAACTGCCGAAGATACATAACTTTTGATATCTTCAAAGATAGAAAGAAGTTATTTGAGAATGTGACATACATTTAACCATGCAATTTCTTGTTAATGCTAGCAAAAGGATGCTTATTGTTTACATCTGGATTTTTCAGCAAGTAATTAATTTGAATATATTCTTAAATAGTCATTCCATTTTCTTAAGGATTATGTCTTTAAATGTACACATATTGACTGAGAGTCATATATTGGTGGTTATGATAATTTTAACTATGGTATTCTCCATAGGTCACCTTTCTTGAATTTGTGATAAATCATGGGAGATAGAAAATGAGGGAAGGGCACATAAAATTATGTAAGTAGTTTTTCACCAGTGACTAAATGTATATAAAAAATAAATGTAAATTGTCCAATCTCTAATTTTGTACAAATGTGATAGAAGGATAATGATAAGAATATTCACAGCTCAGAGATAATAATCAAATGATGGTTGCACAAATATGCAAGTGAGTGAGTGTATGTTAAAAAGCAGTTTAGGTTTGTCAGCATAAGTACCTACCTAACAACCGTACTACCACCCACTGAAGACCTAGTCCTATAGATCGCTCTTCTCCAGTCACACACCTAAAAAAAAAATCATTTAGAATGCTGTAGTGAAGTCTTATTGATATGCACACAGTAGCAAAAACATTTAGAACTGCCTAGGTAGGTCTTATTGAAATGTTATAGCAACAAATACATTTAAAACTGTCTAGGTAAGACCTATTGAAATATTATACAGTTGTAGCAACAAAGACATTTAGAACTGTCTAGGTAGGTCTTATTGAAATGTACCCTGAAACAAAGACATTTAGAACTACATGTATCTAGCTAAGTCTTATTGAAATGCACCTAGAAATGTAGACACATTAAGAACTGTCTAGTAGTGGAAGATGTTATTATTTTTTAATCAAGAAAAAAGACATTTAATGCTGCAGGTTTTTACTGAAATGTATCTAGAATAAAGACTATAGGAGGCATGTATCTGGCTATGCATAGAAAAAAAAAAGGACAGTGGCCTACTCTAGAATTAGACATTTAACTGAATTAGGAAGTTCGACCTAGAAAAACAAAACATTTTATTGTATTATAAAAAAGTTAAATTGAAATACATTTAGAAACACTTAACCAGAATAATGAAGGCTTAATATAAATGCATAATGAAACAGACATTTAAATAAAAGAGAAAGGCTTTAATGAAATGTTTCTGGATACAGAAACATAGTTTGCATTCAAAGGCTTCATTGAAGTGAATTTAAGTTTTGCTTTATTAGCTTTAGTTAATGAAATCATTTGTAGTGACAAAAGAATAGAAAACATTACATAAACAAATCTAATAAATAGTGAAAAGAATTGTAGCAAAATGTAGAAAGATTGTACTATAAATAAGGATTTATTAATAACTGAAACTTTTTGCAGTTAACATAATTATAAATATGTCAGGATTAACTTCAGATACAATTTACCTCATAATTGCTGTTGAGATTGGCGTTACATTCATAAATGTCACTAGCATACCAAAGAAAAGGATAGCAATGAAAACCCAGATCAGATTACATGAACTAGCACACTCGCCACTCTGCACAACTCCATTCTTTTCAGGAACAGTACTTTGCACACACGTGCAGTTAGCATACATCTATTACAGAAGAAGAAACAAAACTGTACTGTTATTTTACTCAATTCCTCTCTAGATTAGTGCTTCGCATACTTGTGAAAGTAATTAAGTAAAATAAAAACAAAATTACTTCATGCTGCTCTTTCTTTCAGTGTTTAAAAAAATTATGCAGTTACCATATACTGAAGTAATGGAAAACAAACAAATAAGAAAAATGAAAACAGTACTATTATTTCATTCTGTTGTTCTCTTGATTAGTGTTCTGAACATCTATAGAGTTAAAGTTAAATCGAATTAAACAACTATTATTTCACTCTGTTTTGCTCTTGATTAGTGTTTTGAACACATATTCAGTTATCATAAACTGATAATTAATGTGAAAAACAAAACAAATACTATTTTCTAACCCTAACCATACTTCTTCCCTTGATTAGTGGTTTTTGTATACACATGCAGTTATAAACTTGTAGTTAAGCTTGAAGGAGCATGCACTAAAGTTAAAGGAAAAAAACAAGAAACAACAACTTCTACTTTTAGTTTACTAAATGTTTTATTTAATTAGTGTTGGCATTTCATGCTATATCTAGTAAGAGTGTGTGGTTTTTGTTTGTATTTTGATAAAACAGTATTAATAGTTTACTCTGTTCTTTGCTTGATTAGTGATTGCTTTAATTATTGTGCTTTGGATAGTGTGCAGTTATCATTATAAATGCAATAAGTGGTGAAAGCAAAATTGAAACTAGGACAATTATTGTATCAAATTTTCTTCACCAAGTAGTAATTGCTTTGTACCTGTGTACAGTTAATAATCAACTGCAGTAATGGGTGAAAACAAAACTGAAATTAGGACATTTATTGTATCATATTTTTTCCTCAGTTAGTGATTGTTTTATACCTGTGAATCTCAGAGCACATAAACCTAAAACTATAGCTTAAGAATTAGATTAAGAATTAAACCTTAAATTAAAAATAAACCTTAAACTTAAACCCACATTTGTCAGTGAAGAACTATTTTAAGATTAGTATAAGAAAATGTTGATGTGACTATCTTGAAAAGGACTTGCAAGTCGAATGACATTGTTTTTCTTTTGAATTATTGAATTTTGATATAAGAGCAGTGACTCCAAAACTTTTAAATAGTGACTGTTGTTTTATGTTGAATAATGCTTAGCCTATTTAGAAATAGTACTGCATGAAGAATCTTGAGTTTTGTATTTTTTAAAATTTTATTTCATCATTCATCATTCTTTTCTTTCTTTTCTTTTCCCCTACCCCACGGGTGTGAGTTGTGGATGGCTGACTAACCAACTTGTGAGAGGAAACCCATAGATCAATAAATTTGAATTTATATTTTGACATTGAGAATTTATCTGTCTATGGTTTTGAAAGAGTGTCTGTGGTCATTGTTACACGTTGTGTCGTCTGTGCTGTCTACACTTCACCCTTACCCGTATGCAATCACACATGCAAACACGTCGGCAATATGTAACCTATAAAATAAAATTCAAGCCGAACAACCATCTTGGTATTCTGTGTGTGGATTTGTAATAATATCTATTCAAGTCCTACGTGGCATTGACTAGCCACCACCCTCTTTTCTTCGGAGAGAAGGATACTGGTGACATATATTGAAAGTGCATAAAGGCCAGAAGTATAATCCAAGTGCATAAAGGCCAGAAGTATATTGAAAGTGCATAAAGGCCAGAAGTATACTGAAAGTGCATATAAGGCCAGAAGTATATTGAAAGTGCATAAAGGCCAGAAGTATCTTGAAAGTACTGTGAAAGACACTAAAATTTTACTAAAAATCTGAAGTATGCTTAAACAGGAAGTTCAAAGTTTTCGGTGAGAATATTGACAGTCTGCTGTGCTAATCTTAACAGTGCTGCAACAGGGTATGCAAAGTTTGCTATAAGATTCTTGAATGCTAAGATAGGATATGAAAATTTTGCTGATCTAATATGAAGAGTGCTAAGACAAAACAATAAAATTTTGCTATGAAAATCTGAAAAGTACTGACTAAACAATAACAGTACATTCTACATCATTTACAGCTTTAAATAAATAATTGAAAAATCCAACAGTAATCAGAGAAATTGCTTAAGAAAATCAGATAAACTGCTCTGGCATTTATCAAAATTGTCACTTCTTTTATAAAGAATGACTCCAACCCATATCAGTGATATTAGAATATGTAAAATCAATTCAAGTTTTCCTACCTATCAGTTTCATCCCCAATCATAGTGATGCACATTATTATTTGCATGCTAGTATTCATGTTATGTAACAAGCCTAGACAGTGAAATTACAGTCTTTCCAAAAAAAAGTTCTGTGCATGTTATTCTATGTTAAATTCACTTGTAAAAAAAATATTTGTGTATTTTTTAATACGTTTGGATCTGAAACATCTACTGACAAAATAATTCCTCAGTGTTTCACTCAGCAATGGGAAGTGTTGAGAAGCAGGATTTCCTATTGAGTTATGCTTGAACACTATCCAGTTCTTTAAATTGAGTAATCCACTGAATAACTGTTTCATCAGTAGATGTTTCTGTTCCATACTTAACAGTGAAAATTATGTTGAATGATCATAAGTAACTGATATATCTTAGCAAACAGTCAGCAAAGAGTTTTTTTTGCTGAATGGATGCCATCTTATTGTCTGGACCCAGACATGTATGTAAATATCTCATTGACTGGGTCAGGAACTTATGTAAATGGCTCATAACTGGGCCTGAAGTTCTGTAAATATTTCATCAACTGGCCAGGCATTTCTGTAATTATCTCATCTATTGGTCAGGCATTTCTGTAATTATCTCATCTATTTGCCAGGCACATAGGCTGCATCAATAATCACTATAACATTAACAAAGTGCAAAAAAGGAGATCAGAACTTGGAGAGTGTAATACATATTCTAATAGAATCATCATTTTTATATGTTTTCAATTTTCCATGTGATTAAGCATTAAGATTCTAGACATTTTGTTTTGATGACCCATATAATATATAATTTGCCCACCACCACTCCTCTGGAACCCCACTATACTTAAGAAATGCAATTAGATGAATCTATCATAATAATCATCATACCACAATTTTTCAAGAACATTTTGAAGCAACAATACTTAACAAGTACAATTAGAAGTATCATAATACTCTTTTAGTGTTTTGCTTTGTGGTGTTTCCAGGGCAACCAGCATAACATGCTGAGAAGTAAGTGAGACTTTCATCTGAAGCACACACTGGATCAAACATCACTGTGTTGCATGAGCAATGACTATTGCAGGCGTCATTTAGCTCAAAAGTGCTTTGACTGTTGACAAAAAAAATATAAGTCAGTTAGCTCGACAAAAAAATATGTCAGTTAGCTCATAAGTGCTTTGACTATTGACAGAAAAAATATAACATCAGTTAGTTCTTAAGTGCTTTGACTGTTGCCAGAAAAAATATAACAGCTCATAAGTGCTTTGACTTTTGACAGGAAAAAATATAACAGTAGTATAATTTTTAAAAAAGAACAACAAACACATAACAGTGTAATGTGTTTGTTGTTCTTTTTTAAAAATTGTGTAAAAACAGTGTAATACAAAAGCAATTAAAGAGAAAAAAATCAACAATAACAGCAAAAAAACAAAAATGATGAAAAAAGAAAAGGAAAGGAAAACAAACTGATCAAACTATTGGAGTTCATATGTTCATAAAGTGCAAAAGGAAAGGAAAACAAACTGATCAAACTATTGGAGTTCAGATGTTCATAAAGTGCAAAAGTAAATGATTAGAGAAAAAGAATCATGTGCATATAATAAACACTTTTTGGCAATAGGCAAAATGTTCTAATTTTTAGTTCATTGAACAACTGCCATTTCTTTATATAGTGATTAACTTTAATGTTTTATTTATCAAGATTCTTATAACATAACATCACTTAATTTTTAAGAAATATTTTAAGCATTTTGAATACTAATACAAAATAAATACACTACACAGTACACATTTTGTAGAAGTACAAAGAAAACACAAAGAGGCTGGTCAAAAATATGAAATTAAAAAAACAAAAAGTGTTCACGAACACAAGAATTTGTGCTGTTGATAAAAAAATATGTTTTATGTGTTTTTTCAAAAATATTTCAGGTTTATGTCTGATATTAAGGCAGTTAATTTCAAGGCTGCAAATCCATGCTATAAAAATGTTGATATTTAAATTTCAAAATAGGTGTCTTAAGGATAGGAGTATCAGAATGCAGAATTTGATTTTGTTTTTCCCAGCAAATCATTAAAGATTTTTACAATTTCAGTTGGACATTTTTTTTTAATTAAACATTTACTAATCTTTCATTTATGTGTTTGTATCAGTCAGACATTTGATTTATAGTTCTGTTACTTTGATTATTTATGGATATTCAGTTACTGCAAAGCAGCAATTGCTTTTGTTTCCTGTACATCAAGATTGACTAACTTTGCTAAAGACAGTGTGTGTTCTAACACAATCCTGAACATCATTGTTGACTAACTTTGCTAACGACAGTGTATGTTCTAACACAATCCAGTAAGTAGAGATGATGGGGGACTTTAAAAAAACCCAAATAAATCAAGCAATGTGAATAACCATCTAACAGTAAAGTACATTGTGTAGTTAAAAAAATTTCATATATTGTACCGTTGCAAGTTGTACCCAACATTGATTCCAGCAAAAGGTTGCTGCTCACAGTGAATAAAAAAACCACCGCTTGCAAGTGCTCCTAAAAACAGCATTATTAGACACAGGCGCATCATGCCTGTAAGTTGCAAACGTAATTTTCGGATGACAATACCACCCATTATCATTCCACCTGCACCACCCATGATTGTCACACCGCCTGTGCAAAAATCCAACATAAGTATTATTAGCAGTCTAAAAAAAAATAAACAAAATAAAAAACATTTTTAAGTTATTAAAACATTTGACTATCCTTGAGCCCTGCCAGTGTACTATGTAATCTTATAACAAACTTTGAAGTTAGAGTTGGTAGCATTCTCCAAAATTTAAAAAATCTAATGCAAAAAAACACCAAACCCAGTCAAAACCATATCTACTTTTTCATAACCTATATTCTAAACTTCACACATGTTACTCCATACATATAATGAACAAAAACATTTGTTTTAAAATGTTCGTCTCTATTATATATTATTTGAAATTCTTTTGCATACCACAATTTGTAAAACACTGCATATTATCATACTATGTAAAACAAACAAATAAATAATTAAGCAAATTAACTCATCTAATATACCAAATTACCATTATCAATGTTCCAAGTTTGAAGTAACTGTATAACTAAATCCTTTAAAGAACAATTTGAAGATTAAAGAGTTAGAAAACATCAGTTAAACGTTGTAGTTGTTGTTTAGCCAGTTTAATGAGACAGCCTCCAAAGTTTTAGGTATGAATTAATTTTCACTGAATGTAATTCTTCACCCTGTGTCATTTATGGTGCTTTTATTTTAAGCAGATTACATGTTACATTGTTTCATACCATTGTTATATGTTGTGATGGTCTGGTCCTGTTTTATATTACAATGAATTATGAGTAGTATACAAAGATTCATAGAATTATTATAACTTTATAAGTAAATGTGTTTTACAATTGTGAAATAATTTGCTTTTGCTGGCTGCCCCTAAGAAAGAATCTTATAAATTCAGCAATGGGTTTTTAATTTGCAGATTATTTATAAGTGAAACATCATTTGTTCAGTACTTTAAATCCATGCATCACTATTGCAATGAAATAACACTCTTCAAGTGTTATTTCACCAAAAGCATGTTTATGTCGAACTGTAATTGGGAAAATAACAAGTATTAAAAAAAAAAATTTTAAAGCCCACACAGTGGATTTAGTAAAGTTATCTGACATCAATCATACCATATCAATAATGGTGTTAGCACAAAATATTGTAAATTTTCAACTGTTTGTCTAAATGTCCTGTCACTACTTGAATTGTGCAAACATTTTCTTAAGATGCTCTATTCTATTCAGTGTATATAAATATTAATCTCTCTCACACACACACACACACACACACTGAGCACATATATACATCTAAACTGACAAAGATCAAATCTAGTTGTATTTTTACTCCCTCTCTCTCCCATATAATGTGACAGCTAAATACTGATCTAATTTCACCTCTCTCTCCCATATAATGACAGATAATTTAATTTAATTAGTAAATACTAATCTAATTTCACCTCTCTCTTCCTCTTAATATGTATCCATCGATCTTTATATTTATTTAATTTTGAATGGGGAAAATAAAGTACATAAACACACACAGTTAAAGTGAACAAATATGCAATTAAACAAACTTGCCTATAAGAAGACCAGCATCTGCAGCACTATAGTCAAATTTTTGCTCAACGATCTTTCCCGCAAAAGACGCAAGTCCAGACACCAGTAAGGTATCTGCCGTTCCCACAAACACCAGTAAGATATACACTGGATTCCGAAGCTGTTATACCATTAAATGTAAGAGTATAGGCAGTAATAACTTATAGACTGTGTGCCCATTAAACATAAGAGTATATGCAGTAATAACATATAGATTGTGCCAAGTCTAAAAATTTTGCCAAAAGAACAGTACAATATCTATCAGTTTCTGTAAGTTAAATAAATTATTATTCTGAAATCAGCATTATGTTATTATATAATTATATCATTATGTAGAGTTGGGAAAGTAATAATGCCGTTAAAATTTTATTTACTACTTGCTAAATCCGACTGAATTTTTAAAAATATTATAGCTATGAAGAAATTAACAAATTGCAGACATTCCTACTACTGTGGAAATGTGTGTATGTTCATTAGATCAGGAACATCAGATGGAAAAGTCCTGTATGGCCGAAATGCGTGCACATATATGTAAACTGGCCTAGAACAGACTGGACAAATGTCGAACATGTTCTATACACTGAGCTAGAATAGACTGGACTAGTGTCGAGCAAGTTCTGTACACTGGGCTAAAGCAGACTGGATAAGTGTTGAGCAAATTGTTCTGTACACTGGACTAGAACAGACTGGACAAGTGTTGAGCAAATTGTTCTGTACATTGGACTAGAACAGACTGAACAAGTGTTGAGCAAGTTGTTCTGTACACTGGACTAGAACAGACTGGACAAGTGCCAAGCAAGTGTCAGGTGCATTTACTTTACCCTGGGTTGGAACATATTGCAAAAGTGTTCCTGCTCTAAAGGAATGAATATCCTGTAATCTGTATTAGCAAGGGCAGAATAAATGTTTTTGTTAGGAAATAGGAAATACGTACACTGGATTTGTATTAGAGGAGAGCAAAACATTCATGTTTTAATACAATGCATGTATACTACATAGGAAATTGGATTTATACTAGAGCAGAACAAAACATTCATGTTTTAATACAATGCATGCATACTACATAGGAAACTAGAAGTGGATTTTCTTTATATTATATTGAGAGGGGAAACTGTTTATAATGTCATTCCCTTACACAAGGTGTAGAGTTTGACAAAGACAATAACACTTTTCATAAGTGTGTGTTGCAAGCAACAATAAATGCATGTGATTCCCTTACACGAGGTGTAGAGCTTGACAAAGACAATAACACTTTTTATGTGTGTGTTGCAAGCAACAATAAATGCATTTGACAAATTATGCTATTACAGATTGGGTAATTAAAGTCATGCAAAGCTCTGAAAATTATTGTAGCAGTTTATAAAATAGAAATAGTATACTATAACCAAGTATAAGATTAATTAAAGTGTTTGTGTGTTTCAATACTCCTTCCCCAATTTTTATGCATCAATTCAGACAGCTGCATGTTAAGCTAATAGTCATTGCAATAAGTTTTAATGATCCTGTGTAAATATTGAAATGTAAGACACTAATTTAAAAAAGGGTAATTGGAAATGATAAATAAGAATTGTAGGTAATGCACAAAGTACAGAACTGGCAGATTAACCTTTAAAATAAAAACCGCGAATTATCTTAAATGTACTTATTTATCACTGATATATAAATATTTTAAAAATTAAATACAGAATACAGTACTGCACTGACTTAAAAATTATATTTAAACACTGAACAGAAAACATTGTACATATTAATTGAAATACTTAAGAAAGTATAAAATTAAGTGAAGAATTCTGTTTAACACTAGTGATATCTCTATATTAGAAATGCAGATCATTGTGTTTGCTAAATGAAGACTCCCTAAATTAACATTGTAATGACTATATCTATAGAATAAATGTGTGCCCTAAGTATGGAAAAGTACTGAACTGACTAAAAAAATATGCAATATAATTTATATTGGAATTACTCAGTAATGAAATAAGTAACAAATACAGCCTAAAATTTGACATGCAAGTATGTTTGATAATACATAGTATATGCACCAAAGTATGTTTGATAATACGTAGCAATATGGATCAAAGTATGTTTGATAATACACAGCATATGGACCAATGTATGTTTGATAATACATAGCATATGGACCAATGTATGTTTATTAATACATAGCATATGGACCAATGTATGTTTATTAATACATAGCATATGGACCAATGTATGTTTGATAATACATAGCATATGGACCAATGTATGTTTGATAATACATAGCATATGGACCAATGTTTGTTTGATAATACATAGCATATGGACCAATGTATGTTTGATAATACATGTACATAGCAAATGGACCAATGTATATTTGATAATACATAGCATATGGACCAATGTATGTTTAATAATACATAGCATATGGACCAATGTATGTTTGATAATACATAGCATATGGACCAATGTATGTTTGATAATACATAGCATATGGACCAATGTATGTTTGATAATATATAGCATATGGACCAATGTTTGTTTGATAATACATAGCATATGGACCAATGTATTCTACACCAAACAAACTGAAGGGCACTTTCTAAAACCTGTAAAGTAAGATATAATATAATACAAATAATAGAATAATATACTATACAGCTTAAAGATTCTAAAATACTGAATATACTTTATAACTTACAAAACTGTTCTAACACTTTAAAAGGTAATGAAGATGGTTTGTTTGTTTTGGGGTAACATTTCTAACAGTAAAAATTTCATTTTAATCACAAATATCCGACTTGATAGTGTGCTAATGAAAGCATAAAAAAAGGTTGAAGAGTTAACTGTTGATTTATGGAATGTGCAAAATCTGAATCAAATCTAAATGAAAAGTACACATTTTTCTCATTAAAAATAGAACCAGCATAATTGTTCTAAACCAAAAAAGGGGAAAACTTCGTTTTTTTCCCCTGAAAATACTCTTCAAAAATATGGTTAAAATATGTCACTGGTGAGAATTTCACATCCACCTCTCTAATTTAATTGCTCTTCACACAAGTTAGGTTAAACAAGCTTCCAGAGTAGATACATCCTTGCATCCAAGAGCAGACAAATCTAATAAGTAGTTGATGCTGGTCACCCCTTGTCAATGTTAGGAAAATAATTTCCATTTCTTGAAAATACTGTACCCAGACAAGGGTTTGAGATACATATAGTTCTGTGTGTGTGTGTGTGTTTGCTTATTGGGTGCAACAATAACTTTAATACCCCACCCCTTTCGTAAAATAAATTTAAAACCTTGAAAGTAGGAAACCTACCAAGTCCAAGAGAGCCGTGGCAAAATATATTAAATTTTCCAGAAGTACATTTTTCCATTGCAAGTTTGTTTTGCTGCTTTTATCAGAGATAACTGGCGCTGTAATTGCTCTTGTCTCATTCTCATCTACCGTGTGATGTCCTGAACGAAGAAAAACTCTAAACATGACAACAATATTTAACATATTCAGATCTCTCTAGTCATTTATTGTCCTAAAGGAAGAGAAACTCTAAACACGACAACAATATTTAACATATTCAGATCTCTCTATTCTAGTCATTTACTGTCCTAAATGCATATAATCCATACATAATATACTTTATGCTTAGTTTACGGTAAACAGGCCGTCGTTGTAGGGCGAAAAATATTGAAACAATTAACAAAGCTAACACATAAAATAATGAGGGGTCCAATAAATGCATGAGGATTTATGAACATGAAGATGAACACATAGGCAAACTTGACAAACACAAAAGAGGTGAGGCCATTAAAATGACGAAAGGATACATACATCAGAAAACAATACAAGCAATCTTGACAAATACAACAGAAGAGGTGAGTTCGATAAAGTGACTACGGACTTGAAAGGATACATACATCAGAAAACAATACAAGCAATCCTGACAAAGAACAGAACAAAGGGCGAGTTCGACAAAGCAACAGAGGATACGAAAGTATAGAAGCATCAGAAAAATTACAAATAAATTTGACAAATACCAGAGCAAGAGTCAGATAAAGCTAAGATACAAAGGCATATAAATATCAGCAAAATAATTTTATAAAACTTCCAATAAATGGGAAAAACTCCAACACAAACTTAAAAATAAGAAGGGCTAAGATGAATAGAACAACAAATGTTACTAGTGCGTATAAACATCGGGGGGGGGGGGGGAAGAAATAAATTAATACAACTAAACACAAGCAAGCTTATTAAATAAGAAGGGGGTGGGGGTGGTAAGTTGGATAAAACAACGAAAAATACAATGGCTTATAAACATGAAGAGGTAGAGATAAACACAAACTTGACAAATATCAAAACCTCTGGTGACCTAGTCCTAGAACAATGATAGGATACAAGTAAAGGTAACAAAAGCAACAAGAAATATGTGTATATAACTTAGATAAAATACAAATAAAATTGAACAAACAGTACAAACATTACCAGAAACAAGAAATGTATAACTTAGTAAAATACAAATTAAGTTGAACAAACAGCACAAACACTGTCAGAAGCAAGGGGCGGATGGATACAAGCGATAACGGATGCAAATGTTACAGCGCCTTGACGATAGCTGAATACGGTGCAAACACAGTGCTATGAACAATGATTCCAAGATTCTCATCAAAGCTGGTGACTATTACAAATTTTAAAAAATAGCTTTATACTTTATTAAAATCTTACCCGACCCATAAAGTTAAATGAATATACTCAATACATTAGCTTCTAGTTAAAAAAATATAGTTCCTAATAATTACACTCATAATGTGATTGCTTAAGGAAATGTTCACCAGTGGGTTGACAGCTATGTGTTGGTTGATACTATTATGTGTATTATGACAGTAATGAGTGACAGCAATTATATGGATGATGAGTGATGGATTGGCAGTGATGAAGAGTGACTAAGTGAATTGACAGAAATGATGGCTGTTTGACAATAGTGCGCTTATTTGCATCGGTTTGTTCTTTCGTTTGTTTGGAACAACAATAATAAGTTGACAACAGTTGTATGTGGGTTGACAATAAGGTGACCTCTGATCATTGACTGTGAATTGATAACAATATTATTAACATTGGTCTAAGTTTACATTTCATTATTGTTAACAAACTCAGCATGCAATTTGTTTTATGTTTTTCAAATTAAACTCTGAATTTAAAGTAGTAAGTAAAATTTCAACCCCTGCACAAAACATAAAACGAAAGAAATTTGTAAAATGTCAATAATTAATATACCAACCGGCTAGTTCCCTGGGAAACAGGCAAAGCATTGGAGCAATGATAAGGTACAGTACGACGGAAATGACAAAGCCGATCCACCAAGCGCCCACCCAGCGCTTGTCCGTTTCAGTTATTTCAATTCTACGGAGTCATCGAATAAAACTAAGTCAGGTCATGTGACGTCAACTTCGAACAAAGCTAAGTCAGGTCACGTGACGTCAACTTGAACAAAGCTAAGTCAGGTTATGTGATGTCAACTTTGAACAAAGCTATGTCTGGTCACGTGACGTCAACTTTGAACAAGCCTAAGTCTATCCACGTAGCGTAAATTTTCAAGAAAGCTAAGTCAAGTTGACTTAAGTTGACGCGTTGTCAACTTTCAACATTTGGTAACGTTCTTCAGACTTTATTATTTTAGTCTTTGGAGACTAATGAATTATACATGCATCTATCTATCTATCTGTCTGTCTGTCAATCTATCTAATTTAGTCACAAACTGCTCAGCTTGGCTGACGTCTTCTTTTGGAATAAGTCGAAAGTGGGTTTGAAGTATTTAAGGAAAACAGAATATAAGTAATATAAAACATCTGATTTTATTACGAACATATCCATACTGTATTGTTGTGCAGATTATTAGCCCTCTAAAAATCCTCTCAGAACAGCCCATAAAATTCATTGTAGCCCTGACATATTTATTATACATTAATCAATATAGTGCTTAATTGTAGGGTTGTGAACTTATTGAAATCATACTACTACTTTATTCGTTTACAAATAAAATTTCACATACCTTTATGGTTTGCATTGAAAATGTTTTGGTATCAAATTTAGAATAAATTTTGTCTCTGTCACACTGCGCAAAATTAAAATAATAGGAAGCTCGGGTTTTGATGAGAGCCAAAATAAATCTTTTACTGATAACCTAATATTGAAAAGACCTACAAGAAGTCGTTTACCGACATCACAGTGCCCAGAAGAGCTACAAGAAATCATTTATTGACGTGTAGTACTAGTACTAATAAGAGCCACAAGAAATAATTTATTGACGTGTAGTACTAGTACTAATAAGAGCCACAAGAAATAATTTATTGACGTGTAGTACTAGTACTAATAAGAGTCACAAGAAGTACTAAGAAAGCCACAATAAATAATTTACTGACATGTAGTACTAGTACTAATAAGAGCCACAAGAAATAATTTATTGACGTGTAGTACTAGTACTAATAAGAGCCACAAGAAATAATTTATTGACGTGTAGTACTAGTACTAATAAGAGCCACAAGAAACCAAATTACTGACGCGTAGTACTAGTACTAATAAGAGTCACAAGAGGTACTAAGAAAGCCACAAGAAATAATTTACTGACATTTAGTACTAGCACTAATAAGAGCCACAAGAAATAATTTACTGACGCTTTGTACAAGTACTAATAAGAGCCCAAATTAAATAATTTACTGACATGCAGTACTAGCACTAATAAGAGCCACAAGAAATCATTTACTGATGTTTAGTACTAGTACTAATAACAGCCCAAGGAAGTCATTTACTGGCGTGTAGTAATAGTACTATTAAGAGCCACAATAAATCCTTTACTGACTTTTAGTACTAGTATTAATAAGAGCCACAAGAAATCATATACTGACTTTTAGTACTAGTATTAATAAGAGCCACAAGAAATCATATACTGACTTTTAGTACTAGTATTAATAAGAGCCACAAGAAATCACATACTGACTTTTAGTACTAGTAGACTGATAATAGCAAAAAAATACCACATTATTTTCTGATATACTAGTATCGAAAACAGCAAAAAGAAAACTTGACTGCTGACATTTTAGTACTGACCACCAAAGTCTATAAAAAAAAAATGTATGACATCCTGGTACTGGCAAGAGCCAACAGAAATAATTTACTTTGATGACATCCTAGCACTGACAAAGGCCAAAGATTGTCCTAGTATTGACATTGATCACAAAACAAAGAGAGGTGGAGTACAAGTACTGACAAAAGTGAAAAGAAACTTTACTGACATCCTATTGAAATAAATATTGACAACCTATTTTTAATTATTAATAAGAATCCAGATAAAACCTTTACTGACGTTTAGTACTACTACTGGTAAGAGCAAAAAGAAAAGTATTTACTGACATACTAGAAATGACGAGATCTTAAAGAGGTCATTTATTAATAGCCAGATAGTGACAAGAAGAAAACAAGAAGAAAACTAAAGAAAATAATGCACGTCCATCCTTTTTAAACATGTACTTCTCCATGACTTTGATAGATGCTAAAACAATTATTGCATTAAATACAGCGATGTGTATGACTTTGATAGTTGCTAAAACAATTATTGCATTAATTACAGCGATGTGTATGACTTTAATAGATGCTAAAGCAATTATTGCATTAAATACAGCGATGTATGACTTTTAAATGTTTGCCATATAATGTGTGTATGCATGCATCTGTATGTGTGAATGTGTTTAGGTGCAAATGTGTGTATGTGAGTGTGTATGTGTGAGTGTTGATATTGAATAAAGAATTTGAGAACACATCACAAACAATTGTGACTCTACCTGTTTGCGAGAGAAGACTTACTTCGAGAGGTCAACTCGACCTATATCTGTCCAAATGGTGAGAAACTGGCCACCTAGTACGTACCCTGCTGCCACACCCAACCCTGTCAAAGCATACACAAGTCCTGAAAAAGAAAGAAATGGTTTTCTACAAATATATCAAAAGTAGTGTTTACATATACAGATTCTAGATAGGTTTGTTCCAAGTGAATAATCAGATAAGTTTATGAGATATATTCTTGACCATTACTTAGAATGACTGTACAAAATGTCTATCAAAATGTTGATTGCCTTATGCTAAAAAGAAAATATAAGTAAAATTATTTTCAAAATACATGTGCGCTAGAAACTTGTCATTTGGTGGGATCAGTTGCTGCACATATTTTAATTTAAGTTTAGATTTCTGGATTTAATTACATCTCAATCATATTAATATTCTCATATATTTACATGGAAAAATATTTCTTTGTACACCAAATTTTAGTGATTGTTAAACCATTACCATTCACCAGTTTTCCCTTTGTAATTTTAATTTTCCCTGTTAGTAATTTTAATTTTGACACTACCAGTTTTCTTTTGATAGATCTGTCAATAATTTTAATTTTGACCTCACAAGCTAGAGGTATTCACTGCTGGTCAGCCCGTCAGTGCTGAACTATGACCTTGTGAGCGGATTGCTCATCAGTAATTAGTTTTCTTTCATATGGCATTCTATGGGAAGATGTATCAAGTTATGGAAATATTAACCATCCATTGAATTATTGTGCCAATTGTTCAAAATGCAATTCCTATGAATGGACTGTGCACTAAACATTTTATTCAGTTTGCGTCAGGGGTCATGGTCTCCACTAGAAATCAGGTAAACCTGGTTGAGCAATGATTTATTTAGACATCCTCCTTAGTTCTCCTTGAATCACAATGACCAATCCAGTGCACATGGTGGCTTCAGAACAGCAGATTACCTAGCACTTTATATAGTAAAATGCAAACATAGTGAAACATTTATTGGAACTATTAGTTCATTATTAGAAGTTAGTCAGAAGGGTTGCATAACCGATAAAATGTAGGTGAGTGATTATGTCAGGAGACTGCTTACTCTAGGAGCATCAATGATCAGTCAGGCCACAACCTGGTTCACTGATGACAGTAAACTCTTTTAGTGATAACAAAACAGCAGGTAAGCAGAGACTGTAGGGATTGGTGTTGGAGATAAGAGGAGGGATCAACTACTCACGTTGCTGTTTTGACTGCCATTTGGTAATTTGTAAAGTAAAACCTCCAATGATAAATTTGGTATTAAATATTAACCAGTACTTAGCCTAACAACATGTACCAAAGTAATTTGAGATATTTTCACAACTGTTTAAAATCCTTCTAATTTCATATTTAGGCATGTTACATTCCAGCATTTATTTTAAGACCCTGCTTCAGAATTACCCCCACCTTATTCTGACAACAGACTGGATGCCCTCCAATTTACCCTTCAGTCTCAATAAAATTTAAATGCTCTTAGTTAAAGCTGACAAATTTTACAGACAGGCAAACTGGTGTACAAAGCACAAACTGGGAAACGTTTAATCAATTATAACTAATTATGCATTCAATCTTCCTTTCACGACTCTATTGCCCCCACCCAGCTCTTTTGGTCTATCTTGCATAAATAGTCAACTAAGATAATTGATAAACAAATAAAAAGAATTTAATAAAAGTTTAACAAATAACAAAGTATTTAGAGATTCACAATGATACTAGGTCTCATATACTATGCTAATTATTCGATACCCGAGATTGCAAATGTTCCATATACAGTTCAAGTTTACCAGACTCTGGTACTTAGCTGGACATCCTTAGCTGAATCCCCAACTGTTGTAGTCAGTTACATGAGATGCGATCTGTCAGTTTCTGTTCTACACTTCGCACATCGCTACCCCTCGTCTGAGTTGTCCAAAACTCGCTCACGACCAAGTGAACAGGTTGAGCAAAATGAGCACGAAGATGCGTAGAACACTTGCCAAGTGACAAGCAGTCAAAATGACAAGAAGCATCGATGTAATGCGTAAACATAAGACGCAAGTCAAAGAAGAGTTGACATAGACATAGGAAACGTCGACAAAGATGTAGACTCGTCGACAAAGACGTAGACCCGCTCTGGAAATAAATGAATTCCTATGAACGATAGTTCTTATAGATTCACAATCTTAGTATGTGGTGTGAACAATAGCATAGTTATTCCTCGACCATTTTAGTATCTTTACATTTAATAATTTAATATATAATAAATTACAGTTTCGGTCATGCTCATGCGTGTTACAATTAACGTATGCAAAAGCTTAGAAATATTTCAAAAACATTTATACTTTACAAATGAAAATTGAAACAGAAGAAATCAAATATAATTTAAAATCACGTATATGCGCGTTACAATTCCAATAATATTATACACGCAAATGAATTTAAAATTGTTACAATAGATTTACAAATGAACGTGCACACATGTTCTGCCATCACAATTCAGTTATTTTAGTTTATAAATTATCGTCTTACAATTTGACAATTAATTTAGAGAATGCAATATTCAAACTTAGCCACACTGTTATTCAACCACATGTTTAGAGAATTTGCAATAACTCAATTTAGAATAATAGGCATGTAAATTCAACACAATCACATCTTAAATAAAATATAATAGTATTTAAGGAAATCGATGTGTTACCTTGCTCAATAACGACTTTACTGACTCAACAGCAGGCCTGGTGATTCACGGCAATATCGCAGATGACTAGACGCTTGCAATCGGTCCGTCTGATCCATATTTAGATAAAGTGCTAGATCTTTTGCTTGTCTGAAGCCAACATATGCACTGATTTGTTTGGAAGTCAACAGGACCTGTGTAATTACTTCCCCATAATGTGCATTCAGAAAAATTGTTCTATTTTTTAGACACTCTATTTTTATAACTTTCTTCTCTGGAATGATTGTTTACTATTAGGATAATGTTAGTTCATAATGCATTCACAACTCTTAAGACTATTATACTCAAACTAGGCTCAAGGTGTTTTAATGAAGCAAAAAGAAGTGCAATGTATTATGCACTCAAAGAAGGGTCAGTGTGTTTCATTGATGCAAAAAATAAAAAATGTGGAGGAATCACACACCCAAACTAGGGTCAAGGAACTCCTTTGATGCAAAACGAAGAGCAAGGTATCATACACTCGAGGTGTTTCAGTGATGTACAAAAATAGAAGTGCAAGAAATCAAATACTCAGATTGGTGTGCATGCGTGCGTGCCTGTTTGTATGTGTGTGTGAACGTTCTCCTGTGATGGATGCTAAAAGAAGTTCGAGCAATCATACACTCAAACTAGGGTCAAGGTGCTCCTGAAAAAATATAAGTGCGAAAAATCATACACTCAAACTAGGGTCAAAGTGCTCCTGTGATGCACAAAGAAGTGTGCGACTCCAATCCTACAAAAGAAAAGAAAAGTTTCTTTGAAATGAATCTATTAAAAGTCTTGTATGAATAAAATAAATTCTGTAACTTGCTACTTAGTTTGCTTAAAATCTCCATCCTAATGAACTAAATAAGAAGTCCCAGTGTTGCTTGCATACCAATATAGAATGCCGTATCTTCACGGCTTGCATTGTCGTCGATGAAGGCACAGCCAACAGAATAGGCCGGGGAGAAGCCTATACCTTGCAGCATCTGTCCCACCATGAACATGGGCAATAATCGGGAAGCGGAGCTCGTTGTCACGTTCTGAGTATTGATTGCCAAGCAGAGGTCCTGCATGTCATCACACGCTGGCAAGACACTGAATTCTGAAATAAAGAAAATACCAATTAATAAAAACATTTTGTTTTAAGTTTTTAAAAAACCAATATCTTAAATAAAGAAATACTACTTAATTTGTTTGTTTGTAGTCAACAAATTTCTATACATATAGAAAGAGGTACATTAAAATATTTAGGGGGATATAGACGGCAAAACTGAGTACTTTAGACCAGATGCATGATTTGTTGTGGTGATAGGAATGGATGAGATGAAGGTTGCATAATCCAGTAAAAATCTCAATACTCTCCTGTTAAGTAGACACTGTCTTACTTAGGGACTTTCTAAATGAGAAGTGTTTGAAGAAAAATGTCAATATTTGCCTAATTTAAGTACATAATATATTTTAAATTATAAAAAAATAAGGTATTTTATTCTTATATTACAATATGTAGTCATTCTGACGTGACCTTTTACCTTTTAATGCTTTTATTAAGTAATTAAGAGATAGCATTGTTTTAATTCATAATAATATTTCAAATATAATAGAGATGATTTAAAATAGTAATAACAGTTGTGATTTTGTTACTTCAAATTCTTGTAAACCGTGTTTATATTCAAAACCCTGACATGTAATTAAACTTGGCTTCGAGCTCCACACCTCACCAGTTACATAACCCGTCAAAAATCACCCTAAAACTTTATCCCTCACCAGTTACATAACCCGTCAAAAATCACCCTAAAACTTTATCCCTAACAATTGGGCGAATGTCCATTTGTGGATCTTTCTTGACCACGTTCTAAAATTTTATATCGTAAGATGAGACATCTGATCCACCACTTGCAACACGTCATGCTCATTAAAGATGCTTTGGCCTCTGAAAACTAAAGTGAGTGGGTGGAAGGTCACTCACTACCCAGGACTTCAGTGCACGCCATGAACAAATGCCAAACTCGTTCTTTCATTTCCTCTCATCTACAAAACTCTAATTATTAGTTTTTCCAAAACATCTTATATACATCTACAAACTCTAATTATTAGTTTTTCCACAACGTCCTATCTACATCTACAAAACTCTAATTAGTAGTTTTTCCAAAACATCTTATATACATCTACAAACTCTAATTATTAGTTTTTCAAGAACATCCTATCTACTTCTACAAACTCTAATTATTAATTTTTCCAGAACATCCTATCTACTTCTACAAAACTCTAATTATTAGTTTTTCCAGAACATCCTATCTACATCTACAAACTCTAATTATTAGTTTTTCCACAACGTCCTATCTACATCTACAAAACTCTAATTAGTAGTTTTTCCACAACGTCCTATCTACATCTACAAAACTCTAATTAGTAGTTTTTCCACAACATCCTATCTACTTCTACAAAAGCTGGCATAGTTGATGTTTGTGCTCTCACCCTTTATTATAGAGTAATACATATTTTGTCTATTCATTGTCAACTACAAATTGAACACAAAGTTGTGTCACAGTCTTATATTGAATCAGACTCATCGTTTCTTTCCTCCCAAAGCTACCCCCACCCATTTTAATTCTAACATTTGAATTAGTATTTCAAACTCTTTTTATAGTTTTCTCACTGAAGTAAGTTAGCATACCAATTTTAATTTTCATTAGTGTCAGGATATC
This sequence comes from Sinotaia quadrata, assembly GCA_028829895.1. Lineage (NCBI taxonomy): Eukaryota > Metazoa > Mollusca > Gastropoda > Architaenioglossa > Viviparidae > Sinotaia > Sinotaia quadrata. Next base: position 33,183,082 of record CM054177.1, on the reverse strand, counting down.
AAAGTGTTTTATAGTTTTCTCAATAAAGTATGTTAGACCCCCCCCCCTCTCCATTTTAATTTTACATTTGAATTATGATATCAAACTCTTTTATAGTTTTCTCAATAAAGTATGTTAGACCACCCCACCCCACCCATTTTAATTTTACATTTGAATTAGGATATCAAACATAGTTTTCTCAATAAAGTATGGTTAGCCCCCCCCTCCCCCTTAACCCATTTTAATTTTACTCTTTTATACTTTTCTCACTGAAGTCTGTTAGCCATGTTGACGGAAAAAATGAAGCAACATAATTTTTGTGTTTTATGTACCGGATTTCCAGGAATATATAATCTATAATCGCATTCTAACATCAAATCTAATAAGGAGGTCAAAGTGCATCTAAGTCAAATGAAAACCGTTTTAAAAATATTGTTAACATTAATCTAAAATAGGGGTTAAAATATTTCTAAATCTTGAAATACCGCTTTCAGAAATAAACTATGGCATTATGTTAACATTAAATCGAAAATATATATTAGAACAGCCTTTCTCAACCTTTTCACATTGGCGATTAAAACAAATTGTAGTTTTTTTTCTTTTTACTGAGCCAAAGCACGACAACTTTTTAATATTGTAATCTTCTCTCTTCTTTCATGAGACGAGTATGACAACTTTTTAATACTGTAGTCTTTTCTCTTTGTATTTTGCCAAAGCAAGACAACTTTTAAAACTGTAATCTTCTCTCTGTGTACTTTGCCAAAGCAAGACAACTTTTAAAACTATAATCTTCTCTCTGCTTACTGAGCCAAAGCAGGTCAACAATTTTGAACAATCATAAAGAACTTTAGCGAAGGAAAATACAAACAAACGGTTAATCCACCAAAACAAAAATGAATGTTACTCTAGAAGTTGAGTGCCAAAGTTCATACAGTACCGTCTTTAATGCTGTAAGGTCCTACAATGAAGTGTGGCAAGAAACAGAAGGCGGCGCCAAGTGCAAGCACCAGGGCACCCCCACCAATAACTCGCGGCCGGTGGGAACGACCGCCATAGAAGCTAACAAAGAGCACAACAGCGGTGGCGCCAATATCAGAGGAGCTGACGATCAGGCTGGACTGGCTGCTGCTGAGCTCAAACCTGTCATTAAAGGGGACAACTTACAAAGTCTGGGTCAGAGGGCAGTCCATATTTATAGTCATGAAGTCGTAAGAAATAATAAACTCCTTGTCTACTAAAATGTGTAACGTGAAATTATCAATAAGTCAAATCCAAAATCTCTAAAGACAAACTTATTCTATTACACATAAAGAATTAATTTACAGACATTCATGAGCATATAATGATTTGGAAATGATAAAGAGAAGGATGGAATGACAGCTGGATGAACAGATAGATGAGAACGGTAGTACAAAAAATCATACAGGCAGAGAGTGGAGATATTTCACATGGGTACACGTTAAGCCTCAAATACACATAATCCTATAAAATAAATCAATCACTCCGTTTAACAATTTACTATAAAATCGGCAAATATCAGTCTGAAGTGCACATGTACAAAAAGAAAATTCACGGTATCTTCTCTAACTTTGAACTCGACATCGATTGATAGAAAATCCGTACTTAACAATAAAACTAAAAGTGACAGAAAAGGTCAATCATAATTTATTTATATTCTAACGTCGACAACAATAAAACTAAAGTGATAGAAAAGGTCAATCATAGTTTGCTTATATTCTAACGTCAACAACAATAAAACTAAAGTGATAGAAAAGGTCAATCATAGTTTGCTTATATTCTAACGTCAACAACAATAAAACTAAAGTGATAGAAAAGGTCGATCATAGTTTATTTATATTCTAACGTCAACAATAAAACTAAAAGTGACAGAAGATGTCATCATAAAATAACGTCAACAATAAAACTAAAGTGACAGAAGAGGTCAATCATAATTTATTTATATATATTCTAATGTCAACATTAAAACTAAAAGTGACAGAAGATGTCGATCATAATTTGTTTCTAATCTAAAGCCAGCAATAAAACTAAAAGTGTTAGAAGATGTCACAATCATAATTTGTTTCTATTCTACAGCCAAAAACAAAAATAAATGATAGACAGTGACAATCAGAATTTGTTTCTATTCTACAGCCAACAACAAAAATAAAGTGATGGACAGTGACAATCAGAATTTGTTTCTATTCTACATCCAAGAGCAAAATTAAAGTGACAGAAGAGATCAATCATAATTTGTTTCTATTCTAAAGCCAAGAGCAAAATTACAGGCTAAGTGACAGCCGTAGTCTTGTGGGTGTTTTTTGTTTGTGTGTGCGTGTGTTTGTGGTGTCTATTGTAATAATATTTCTTAGTACTGTGTCAACATATCCGCGATCTGTTACCTCCATTTGTGATACAACATCGATTAGTGCCATTTTTCTTTAAAAGAATGATTTTCATACAGAATAATAAACATAAATGAAACCAATAAATATTATTGGATTTCCATCGGTTCCAATGTTTAAGAAAGGTAATGTGATATGTTGAGAAAAACGAAATAAATCTAAAACCGGTTCCAATGTTTAAGAAAGTTAATGTGATATGTAGAGAAAAACGAAATAAATCTAAAACCGGTTCCAATGTTTAAGAAAGTTAATGTGATATGTAGAGAAAAACGAAATAAATCTAAAACCGGTTCCAATGTTTAAGAAAGGTAATGTGATATGTAGAGAAAAACGAAATAAATCTAAAACCGGTTCCAATGTTTAAGAAAGGTAATGTGATATGTAGAGAAAAACGAAATAAATCTAAAACCGGTTCCAATGTTTAAGAAAGGTAATGTGATATGTTGAGAAAAACGAAATAAATCTAAAACCGGTTCCAATGTTTAAGAAAGTTAATGTGATATGTAGAGAAAAACGAAATAAATCTAAAACCGGTTCCAATGTTTAAGAAAGGTAATGTGATATGTTGAGAAAAACGAAATAAATCTAAAACCGGTTCCAATGTTTAAGAAAGTTAATGTGATATGTAGAGAAAAACGAAATAAATCTAAAACCGGTTCCAATGTTTAAGAAAGTTAATGTGATATGTAGAGAAAAACGAAATAAATCTAAAACCGGTTCCAATGTTTAAGAAAGGTAATGTGATATGTAGAGAAAAACGAAATAAATCTAAAACCGGTTCCAATGTTTAAGAAAGGTAATGTGATATGTAGAGAAAAACGAAATAAATCTAAAACCGGTTCCAATGTTTAAGAAAGTTAATGTGATATGTAGAGAAAAACGAAATAAATCTAAAACCGGTTCCAATGTTTAAGAAAGGTAATGTGATATGTAGAGAAAAACGAAATAAATCTAAAACCGGTTCCAATGTTTAAGAAAGTTAATGTGATATGTAGAGAAAAACGAAATAAATCTAAAACCGGTTCCAATGTTTAAGAAAGGTAATGTGATATGTAGAGAAAAACGAAATAAATCTAAGAACGTGTACAAGCTTCACAAATGCAAATATACTTTATCAAACAATATTTCGACGTCACTAAAATTAATAACGAAATGTTAAGCATTCAGATTTTAATATTTTCTGGGATTTCTGAGTTTAAATAAGCAACTGTGTGACGCCAACGCCACTTATGATTATGATTATTAATTAATCTTTCCTAACTAATTCAAGTGATCTTAATTTATGCTATTAATAATTCTCCAGCAGACTCCACTCGTCTCTCTCACTGGGCGGATAAGCGGGCGCTGTAAACATTTTCTCTCTTCCACAACATTAAAGACAAACATTTACCGTCACACAATATTTCCGAAGGTGGAAAACATCTTACTAAAAGAGAAGACAAACCCATCTTTAATCTATATTTATCGAGCCCCCATCTGCTCACTTTCTTCTCCAACATAAGTTTACCAATATGTATAAGAAGGTCAATATATTTAACAATAAATTTATTAAATCAACAATCAAATATACATAAGACAAATACAATAAAAATAGATGACTTGACATCAGTATCTCCACGAAACCACATTCAAATAATTTCTGTTTCTCAAACTTATATCCCCAAAAATATAATTTAACAATTCAATATAATCACAGGATAGTTCTTATTAGAGAGCAGAAATGGAGTTATTAGAGATAAGCAATAATAGTCTTTAAATAACCTGAATTAAGCATTGTCTTTTGTGCACTTTTGCAACAGTGTCACAAGTTTATTGCCCACATCAACACATGTCTCTGACTGCACATGTTGAAAACACTAATGCTCTGTTACTCTCTTGAAGCCAACTTGAGCGCCCTCTTTCACTGTGTCAGTTCCTTCAAGAAGAATAACAATTGTAGTGATTTCTGATAACCTGTGTGTACCAGAAATTGTTCATGTAACCAGCATATCTTGCTCCCATACATCAAAGGGGTGTGTCTCCACACTTACACACTGTTCCCGCCTTTAGCATGGGTCACCTGTAGTAGTTTACAAACAGTAACCAGGATTCAAATCACAAAAGGCTGCTTAATCTGAAAAAATATAAACAGGAAGCAAACCTAATTTTTCAGTTTATTGCTTTGTAACTCCATTCTTTCTTATATTCCCTTCTCAACTTACAGTTTCCTGCAATGGTATTTATTAGCCCGATACACAAACACACAGCATAATAAATACAGCATATTGAAACAATGTCAAGTGTTAGCACACTACACATAAGAATCTTAGTTCAAACATTTGTAGAAACAATACTCTACTCACATAATACATTTCTAGGTAATAACAGAAACAAGTATAACAAATCAATAACAAAAATGCATGAAATATTTCTAAGTCCATTCTCTCTCAACCAATCAGTTAACACACCATTAAGCTAACGACCACCTTTCAAGACCAGACTTCCTTGACATTTCAAAGTGATAGACAATAGATTTCTCTACAGCAGGTAAACTTTTAGATCTCAGCCCATTGGCTGGTCTTGTTCTCGTAAATCATAACCATTGGATAATAAAAACTACTCACCCAGTTGAACTAGTTTGATTTACATCAGCAATTTCTAGCATATTCTCAACACGGGTTGTTTACTTCCATCTCAGACATTTACAAAAATACCAACATAAGGAATGCCCAAGGCAGGATCACTTTGACAATTTAACAATTTATATAGCAATTAAGTATTAAAATAGGAAAGGGCAAATTTACTATGCCACAAACTGATTATTTGACTTCGTCTTGATACTAGTGAAATGTTATTGATTTAATCTTGACTTGATATTATTAAAGGTGACATTGACCTGACCTTGTCTCGATGCTAGTGAGGCCGACATTGATCAAGCCGTTGACAGACACACCTTCCAGAAAGCAGAGTGCACACAAAACGGCTACAAATGACACTATATTGTGGCGGACATCTCTGCAAGAGCAAATAAATAATGGCAATTTTGAAACATGGCTACACACAAATATACACACAAATATACACACAAATTACGAATGTGCTAATTGGAAACAGTGCAAAAACGTAGTGGCAAAATGACCACGACAATATGTCGACAGAGAGGGTGAGATCCGCTTCATTTCAACACATAGTATTCACAAAGGAAAACGGCAGCAATTCGTAGGAGAGACAAATGAATACAAAATAAATTATTAACGTCATCTCCCGAAAAGAAGAGGACTTGAAACGATAACTGAGTTATGTTAGTGAGAACCGAGTTAAAAACAGAAGATTATATGCATTTATGCGTGTACTTTGTTTGTGCACGCGTGTGTGTGTGTGTGTGTGTGTGTGTGTGTGTGTGATGGGGAAAAAAGCAAGTGATCACCGGTTTATTTCTCTGTCTTTATTTGCATTTTTAAAAGTGTAGCAGTGATCATTTACAAGTTAAAAGAGGGAGTAACAACAGTACATACTAATTATAATTATTTATAAAGAATCACAACGATAGAAAATTATGACTGCGAGAGGTCATAATAGATGAAGGAGAGACAGATTAACTGAGAGAATGAGAAAGGTAGTCAGGGATGAAGTGAGATTAGATTATTAATGAAAGAAAGGAAAAGTTAGTCAATGGGGGAGGGCCTTAAATGACTGAGAGAAAGGGAGATATGGTCAAGGATGGAAGAATATAGCAAATGACTGAAAGAGAAAGGAACAGTTGGTGTTGAGGAAGATTAAATAACAGAAAAGGAGTTGGCCATGGGGTGGAGGGAGATCAATTGATTGAGTAAAATAAAGAATTGGTCCTGTTTGGAGGGAGATCAAATGATTGAGTAAAACGAAGAATTTGTCTTGTTTGGAAGGAGATCAAATGATTGAGTAAAATAAAGAATTGGTCCTGTTTGGAGGGTGGGTCAAATGACTGTGGGGAAAAAAGAGATCTCATGTATAGAGGGAGTTCCAGTGGTTGGGGAAAAGGACAAATTGGTCATGGATGGAGGGAGATAATTTGATTGAGGGAAAGGGATAGTTGGTCATGGATGGAGGGAGATAATTTGATTGAGGGAAAGGGATAGTTGGTCATGGATGGAGGGAGATAATTTGATTGAGGGAAAGGGATAGTTGGTCAAGGATGGAGGGAGATAATTTGATTGAGGGAAGGATAGTTAGTCATGGATGGAGGGAGATAATTTGATTGAGGGAAAGGGATAGTTGGTCATGGATGGAGGGAGAGCAAATGATCGAGGAAAAGGGACAGATGAGAGAAAATAAAAGTTCGTCTTGAAATGAAAATGATTGAGAACAAGAAATAGTTGGTTGTAGAGGGAGAGATGGAATGGCGGAGAGAAGTGGGGAGTGTGAAATGGAGCGATAGAAGGACCAAAATGTGGAGGATAAACTATTTTAAAGTGAAATTCATTAGTATGGCAAAAATTGTCTTGATGGTATGTCGGATACAAAGTCTCTGATTCTTTATTTAGCAGAACTTTAATAGGAGACTGAACAAAATCACAAGTGGAACAGAAGTAGAAACAAGTCTGAGCGAAAGGATGTGAAATAAAAAATTTCTTTTTTTTCAGTTATTCAGTACAGCTTTAATTAGAGATTGACCAAAATGATGACCAAAGTCACAAGTTGAGAAAATGAAGACTCATAATAAAAGATAGTACACAAACAACACAATTTACCGCCTTGCTTTTGGTGCTGCAACTGTTGCTTCATTCTCTTTAGCCTGGACTTTACCAAGGACCTGCAAACATTTCCCTGACAAGATTACTTCTTTAGAGATAATTATTTATTAATTCCTTTTTTATTATTTAATGACCTTTATTATATAACTATAAGATTATTATTCACTTGTTTCCTATTTTCTTATTTAAAGACCCTTATTATGTAACTACAAGATTATTATTGACTTATTTCCTATTTTATTAGTTAAAGACCCTTATTACGTAACTACATAATTATTATTGACTTGTTTCCTATTTTATTATTTAAAGACCGTTATTAACTAACTACAAGATTATTATTCACTTATTTTATTATTTATTTATTTACTAACTACAAGATTATATTCACTTAAAGACCCTTATTTACTAACTATAAGATTATATTCACTTAAAGACCCTTATTTACTAACTACAAGATTATATTCACTTAAAGACCCTTATTTACTAACTACAAGATTATATTCACTTAAAGACCCTTATTTACTAACTACAAGATTATTATTCACTTATTATATTATTTAAAGACCCTTATTTACTAACTACAAGATTATATTCACTTAAAGACCCTTATTATCTAACTATAAAGGATCAGAGTAGTCACTTTTGACCTTATTTCAAACATGCGAATCTTTTAATGTTCCGTTTAACAGTGTGTCCGTCATCTAGCTATAAAAATATCTAATTAAAATTTTCTAAATGTATTACACTGATGTATAAATACCTTTAAACCCATGGACGGGTAATACTGGTAAAGTCTGACATCATTCATTGTCAATGAACAGTGTGATTCCCAAGTCTATTAAATGTAGATGTATAGGAAAATCCAACAGCATCAAAACATGTCCGGTGAACATTAACGGTGGATATGATGTAGCTTATTAAAACGGAATATAATTAATCAACGCACACAGCGCGGCTAAACATTGTTTCTGTCAGCATCTAGCACTGGTGTGAATTATACGTTGGATTTGTCAGTGGAAGCTGACATTAAACAAACACCAAGCAGCCAATGAACAACGTGGACAGGAAACACAGAGTTTGGGGAGTAAGATGTAAAAGGGTAAAAGCACTACTTATTTATCAACACTACTCTCCCACCCTGCTCCAAGCCCGATTTGAAAATACACCCACTCAGCACTTTTATGTAATATTTAGTTACCAAATTGTGTTTTGGTAACAAGCCGAGCTCCACAACGATCTAATCACATTAAATATTCATAATCATGAAATGTCCCTTTGCACAGAAGTGGTCGTTGACAAATGTCATCAAAATTTGCATTGGTACATTTCATATTTTTAGATTATCTGCATTATTGACATACGTATGTTCCCTCCAGTATCTCTTATGCACATTTATTTTATTACATAAATTAAATTATTAATTTGTAATTTTATTAAATACAGTTTTACACGTGGTCATATAATCTTAATATTTTCGTCTATAATCAAATACTATTTGTAATAATTATCCTGTATAAAAGTAGGAAAATTGTTAAAGTGTTTATAATTCCACGCGCACGCACGCACGCACGCACTTACACATATGTATATAATTTGTCCTTTTATGAAATACTATTACATGTTATTTTACATATACCGCATATATATATATATTGATATAGTTTTTGTTAATACATTTTTCATTTATTTTATAGGAATAGTAACCTAAATTGCAAGGCATGTCCTGATATCACTATTAACCACGAATAATTAGTACAGATCTCTGTCATGCATGAGCAGTTACATCCACTGATGAACCTTTGCTGACGCCAATCATTTTCCACTGGAAACACTCAATATGTTTATTTTTAACAGGTAATATTTAGATCATTTGTTGATGTGTGGATATTGTTTGTGTTTTCTATAAACTCAAATTGATTGACTGTCGTACATGTGGACGTGGTACATACCCGATTGCGAGGAGAATTGGATTTGAAAGAAAGTTCATCATGATAGTTTGCCCCTAGCCCACGGGCTGTGGGTTGAACACCTACTCAAGGCCTAGCGCAAATCTGACTTTAGTAGTGATGCACTAATTAGAGAAGTCCTCTCTTAAACCGTCTACTTGTCACAGACCTTATTAATAGTCATCAAATCTAGTACATTCAACAACTTTTATATTTAAGCAGATGATTATTTTCTACATTGTAAGCCACATTGTTTTCTATGTCACTCACTATTGATAGATACGACAATTGAAAATATTATATCAAATGTATTTCTATGTCACTCACTATTGATAGATACGACAATTGAAAATATTATATCAAATGTATTTCTATGTCACTCACTATTGATAGATACGACAATTGAAAATATTATATCAAATGTATTTCTATGTCACTCACTATTGATAGATACGACAATTGAAAATATTATATCAAAAATATTTTGTTTTATGGCTCTAGATGTTATCTGAATACAGAGTTTATTAGTTTACACTGACAGTAGTACGAAACTATTTAGACCGTGCATATTCTATTTCAGTGATGTCTAGTCACAATTCCACTACACTATAAGACTGACTTTTCTCGTGTCATCCACTATCACTGTGATAGTCTCAGCAGCCTAGGTGGGGATGTGAATGCCTAGCAGGTTAATGAAGGAAATATCTACCCAGCGAGCCAATGGAAGATAATAAGCAATGCTTTCATGGACTAGAGACATTCATAACTTTATTTTGAGAAAGGACATTACTAAGAATGGATTCACCGGTCCACCAGTACATTAACATTCTAGAACAGTAGAAATAGAAACATAGTGACTCTTTATGTCTGTCCCGCTGTTAAACCAAGCTCCATGCATAATTTTAGCTTCCTTCTCTCCCTTTCTCTTCCTTTCTCTCTCTTTCCAGCAGTGAATCATATTACTAGTACATGTTATAACTATGAGAGAAGGGTAACTCCCGGGGCTGGGATCAGACCATGATCCCCTTGGACTCCTTGCAAAACATCAGCTCCATAGCTCCCTTCTTGTGGACAAAGAATCACTCTTATAACAATGAACATTGTGACACATTTTCTGCTTTACGTATTGAATTAGTGAAGATCATATCTATTTATTAAGTGTGCAATCAGCATACTTGTAACTATCCATCTGAAATACTGTCACAACACACTTCCATCTGAAATACTGTCACCATACACATCCATCTGAAATACTGTCACCACACACATCCATCTGAAATACTGTCACCATACACATCCATCTGAAATACTGTCACCATACACATCCATCTGAAATACTGTCACAACACACTTCCATCTGAAATACTGTCACCATACACATCCATCTGAAACACTGTTACCATACACATCCATCTGAAATACTGTTACCATACACATCCATCTGAAATACTGTTACCACACACATCCATCTGAAATACTGTCCACACTCATCCATCTGAAATACTGTTACCATACATATCCATCTGAAATACTCTCCATACACAGTTTCCTCCAAATCCTGCTTATGTTCGCTATCATCTTTCTTTTTAAAATTATTGTTTGGTGTGTTAGTGTGACTGAGGAAGTGTCACGTTTCCGGTTTTAATCTATATAAAATGTTGTTGACAGATGATCGTCCATTATTATTATTTACGCACTCTTTGTCACTGGTTTCGGCAGAGTGCTATATTTAGTGTTGCACTGCCACCATTGTTAATTCCAGTCACCACCATTATGCAGCACAATTACAAACATTGTCTCAAATGTTAGCTGTATTCACCACCACTGATCAGAAATTACAAGTTAGCTGTATTCATTCACCACCACTGTACAGAAATTACAAATTAGCTGTATTCATTCACCACCACTGATCAGAAATTACAATGTTAGCTGTATTCACCACCACTGTACAGAAATTACGGACAAGCATATAGTGTGTAGAAAAAAAAAGAAGAAATATTTCATCAATTGGACTCTAAAAATTTCAATAAGAACAACACTCTACAACTACTGCTACAAATAATAATTCTCTACAACAACTACTAGGTATAATAATTAACTCACCGGCGGTTCCGAACTTTTGGGGGGATCTGTAGGGGATCCTTCATCTAGAATGTTTTTTTCAGGAGCAAAAGTCTGGTAGTATCTGGATTCACTGGCCAGTTTTATGTCTCTGATGCAAAAGCGAATTAATTATATAGAGGTTCTTTTAAAAAAAATGTTACCACTTATATGAGCATGAATATATCACAATATACTTTAATGTGATATATGTGCGTATGCTTATAGTATAGTATTAGTCTTACCCCCCCCCACTCCCCCACATCCTAGAAAGTGCGAGATAAGTATAATCAGTGTGTTTTTATGTGGTATTGTTTTCTAAGCACCCGTTGCTGAATACAAGAGCGAGTGTCTACACTCTACAGTATTCAGACACTTAGTCAGACTGCGACTCTGTGTGCGTTAATAACTGACGACAAGAGATGAAGGACAAACGAATGATGGGCAGTTAACACATAACAGGAAGTAACGGCGAATTGAACGATAGCAAATCCAAAGTTCAATTGGTTAAGGGCTGAATACTTTCTTCTTTTTTTTTAACGGAGGGGGAGGGGAACCGTTAACTTGAAAAAAAAAACCCACTATATTTCAACAACACAAAATGGCTTATATGATGCACATACTAACAGAAGCTAATGAGATAAAGTTAAGGAAGTTCATCAAGTCTACTAATCAGTATTTATTGATTGCAAAACTGATATGAAGCTTATAAAACGATGTCAAAATATTATATCCCACCATTTTTATCACCGGTTAAAATTGACAGTCTTGAAGGGCATAATTTGCCTGCACTTTTGGGTATCAACAGTAGACTCAGCTCTTTAGGAAATTATTACTTCATAAACATTTCTCATGCTAACGAACTACATTTTCAAATGAACATTTAAATTAAACCTAAACAGACAATTTTCTTTTTATTTCATAAATATTGTGTGCAGGAAAGATTGACAATAGTTGTTAAATATAATTACTATTTTCATACTTTATAATATTTACAACATTTTCTCTCCTCTTTCTGCATGAAAGTTTCAAGTATATTAATATATAACTATGAAAATTTACCGTTATGGTACTAATTAAAATACAAATATGAATACACAGAAATATTTTACTTACCGGTATTTCAAAACTTGTGGAATAAATCGTTAGAGACCATAATCAAATGTAGTGAAATGCTTGTACACTAATAGTGTGCTGCAATCACTACTGTTCTGACGTAGTAGAATACTTGTAAATAATTACGTATTACCTCTTTCATGACGTCAAAATGTTTAAATTTAAAATAAAAAATTGTTACCTTTAGCGACGGAAAATAACATTCTGTAAAATATTTTCTTATAATGTGTTCAGTTTTCGGAGGGCGATGTGCGCCAAACCGGTGCGACATGCTTTACCCCTTTCCGCCAGCCCTCCCGCCCTCAACCACTGGGGCACTCCAGATCAGAGAACGTCTGTTGACGAAATGATCAATGCAAGCTCTAGTGGTGATACAAATTTATTTCGATGTGCAAAATTTCTGCTTAAATATTGCTTCTTCTTTTCTATGGCACACTTAACAAATGCAGCATATTACTGGCAAGCTAGGTATGTGATCGTCAAGTGTTTTCACGATTGGTAATGAGACTCGTGTTCAGGCCTGTATAATATAATTCAAACCCCATTGGAAACTAACCCCAGGTTAATTGAAATCAAATTGAACGTATCTTTTTATATATAAACAACAGCAAAATGTATTAGTTATATTTAAAAACAAAATATTCGTCATTCTATTTGCATTTCACATGTTTCAAGTAAAATCATACCGATTGTTACTATCAAATCTATAGTTCTAATTTTGAAATGACGTCACGGAAATAAAATTTTACGACAGAATATAAATTATGACGCAAAGCGTTTCCTGATAAGATCGGCGAGGAAATAGCGTTGTGCACGCGCTGTCAACATTGTAAAATTAGAAGAGTACATATTGAAGAAAAACTGTAGGCAAAGGCCGTGATTTCTCACTGAGTCTGAAAAACAGTCAGAGGCGTATGACACTGAGACAGCGCGAGAATTATTTGAAAAGTGGGTCAACTCTTTTGGCAACAGCTTCGTTGATAGGAATTTGACAACACGACTTCAAATCAAGCAAGCGACTCATACGCTATGCTAACCGCTTGACGTTTGGTTCACACACACAAAAAATCTGTTTATGTCGCAACAGAAGCAGCACGCATTTATGCTGCACCAGGTTTATAAGCTGCACTAGGTACAAAAAAGAAAAAACATTTTAGTCAAATTTCTTTTGTGTGCTCTCAATATATTATCGGCACTCATCTGAGGACGTTTTAAATACAAACTACACACACACACACACACACACACACACACACACACACACACACACACACACACACCAATGTGCGCGTACAAAACAAGATTTTTTTTGTGGAGTGAAATGCTAAATAAAAGTGTTAGCATTCAAAAAGTATTTTAAAAATATCTATCTATCTATCTATGTAACTAGCTTCCTCGTTTTGCAAGCAAGCAAAGTTCCTGTGACACTTCAATCTAGTTTTGCTTGAAAAACCCACTTTGAAGTGATCGTTTGACAGTATTTGCATGTAGGGATAGATATATTGGTCAGCAATTTTAATTTTAAAAAGTGCATTTACCACACCCTTCAGGTGAACTTAAATAAGAGTATACTTACCACACCCTTTAGTGAACTTAAATGTATACTTACTACACCCCTCTAGTGAATTTAATTTTGTTTGTTTACCACACCCATCTAGTGAACTTAGAATATAAACTATCCCTCTAGTGAAATTAAGCAAAAGTGAATATAAACCTTCCTACTAGTGAAATTTTAAAAAGTGTATTTATCACACCCATCTAGTGAACTAAAATAAAAGTAGATATTAACTACACCTCTTGTCAACTAGAATAAAAGTGTATACAAACTACACGTCTTGTGAACTTGAATAAAAGTGGATATCTCTTGTGAATTTAAATAAAAGTGGATATAACTACTCCTTTTGTGAACTTGAATAAAAGTGGATATAAACTCTATCTGTTAGGCATGAACTCCCTCCTATTTTGTAATCACCAGTTCCCTTACGCTAAAGTGGATACAAACAATGGACTGTGCATTTTCAATACCAATGCAACACGACTACATTCCAAGAAGACCCTTTTTAAAAAATGATTTTAAGTATTTAGATGATTATTTTTACTTTATTTTCTATAAACTAATTACAATTAAATGTGAAGTAGCACTTAGTATTATTACTACAGTAATTCTGTGTACTGATAAATGAAGGGAAGGACCAAGTGTTATGAACATCTGCTTGATGAGATAAGAAAAAGGTTGTATTGATTATGTAGTGTTTCTTACATCTTTCACAGCAAGTACATTACTCAATATTGTTTTAGACAATGGTAGACGAGTAATATCATCTACGATGTATGCAGGGTAATGATGAATGTCTCACACGATTTATGCAGGATATGATGATATAACAAGTATTTGTTTCAGTAGCGTGACAATGATTATCGTGTAGCCGCTGTAGCGGAACAAGACAGATGCGGTAAAATAGTGGTATTATGGCAATGAATAGCTTGTACTGATGTAGACAGAGGAAGGAATATGAATATGTATCAATTTCAAACAGGGTTAACAAGAAACATACATCATAATAAAGATTTAAGATAAAAGAAAACTAACACAAAAACAGTTCAGTTAAAAAGCAAAAAGAAGAAAGTGACACGCGGCTATGTGACAAAGATGTACAGGTAGCTGAACTTTCACATCGGGTCACCACGCTTACTGTGTATGGAGCCGTCCAAGCATGGGCTAAAACTATTTGGTCATGTGAATATTTTATATATAAATCAATTCACTCGTTTTTTATTCCAGAGTATATTTTTACTAAGTAATTTATTTATGTATTAAAAAGTGAAAAGAAAACTATTTCAAGACCTGTTTGAAGAAATAGAAAGTTGACAATACGAAGTTTTGAAGAATGCTTTGTTAGATCTAAGCAGCATAAGGGTTAACAAAACTGTAAACATGCAGATCTCGTCTTTGCTTTTAATTGTGATGGTCTGCAAAACGAATGCTGCAACTTCGGCACGACCGCATATAGTGATGATTGTAGCAGATGATCTAGGCTGGTACGACATTGGTTGGCAAAATCCTGCCATGCATACTCCCACACTAGACAGGCTTGCCGCCGAGGGCGTAAAACTAAACTTTTCCTATGTCCAGCCTTCGTGTTCTCCTTCACGGTCGGCTCTGATGTCTGGTCGTTACCCTTTCCATCTAGGTCTGCAACACGAAACCATCGCTGCTGGCCATCGCTACTTTCTTCCCGATAACCAACCCATCTTACCTCAAGCACTGCAAAGTCTGGGCTACGTCACGCACGCAGTAGGGAAATGGCACCTTGGTTTCTGTAATTGGCGTTATACACCCACCTACCGCGGCTTTAATTCCTTCTACGGTTATTACAACGCTGAAGAAGACTACTACAACAAGACCGGCCACCGAGACGGCTACGACTTTCGTGACAACGAAGACGTGGACTGGACCGCTCACGGCCATTACTCCACACACCTGTACGCTGACCGTGCCAGCAAAATCATCAGGGAGCACAACGCCTCTCAACCGCTCTTTCTGTACCTGGCATTCCAAGCCGTCCATGGGCAGTTACAAGTTCCGGAGAGCTACGTGGACAGGTTCTGCTCACACATCCCGGACAGAGATCGACAACTCAAGTGCGGTATGGTTGCAGCCATGGATGAAGCGGTAACGAACGTGACGGCAACATTGCAGGCATCTGACTTGGCCAGCAACACGCTGATCATTTTCACCTCGGACAATGGCGGTCCCGTGAAGATGGGTTCCAGCAATTGGCCACTCCGTGGATCCAAGATCACAATCTGGGAAGGTGGCACCAGGGCTTTGGGCTTTGTGCATGGGCCAAACATTTTGCTTCGAAGTGGATATACTTACGACGAGTTAATCCATATCGTGGACTGGTATCCCACCCTTGTTGAGGCGGCTGGAGGCAGCGCTGTTCCAAATATCGACGGAATGAGTCAATGGCAAAACCTGTTGACAGGTGGCAACGGACCTCGTCAAGAATTTGTCTACAACATTGATGAGGTGGACAATAACGCTGCCATTCGACAAGGTCGATTTAAGTTGGTGCAAGGTCATGCAGGAAGTCCAGACGGATGGTATGCACCTCCAGAGTTACCAAACAGAGTCACCACTGAGCCATCTCGCAGCGATCGTCAAGATTACATGCTGTTTGATATTATTAGTGACCCGGATGAACAACACAATATAGTGGACAGCCATCAAGACGATTTTAATCAACTCAGGTCCCGCCTGGACGAATACCGCTCCTCAATTGTGCAGTCTGTGTCTTTGCCATTCGTCAACGAGGCAAATCCTGTTCATTTCAACGGTGTTTGGTCCCCAGGATGGTGCTAAACTCTACCCATTTCAAGGGTGCCTAATCCCCTGGGTTGTGAATAACTTCTTCATTTAAAGACTTCAGATCCTATGGAATACACAGAGTATTTTTTTTAAAATTCGATTTTAATGTCTTATCTACCATTTTTAATTTCTTGCAGAATGTTTTAATCCTTTAGTTTACTATAGCCAGAAATCAGAATATATATATATATATAATTCGATATATTTTACTTTTCAAATAATGCGATATTCTGTATTCCCACCTATTACCTAAATTGTTTTCTGCCTAGGTCACAGTGATACACGTTTTCGATTCATTACCATAGGGATGGTGATTCATTACCTCTGTACTAGTCACTAGGTATAGTCGTCGATTCATTCATTACCTCTGTACTAGTCACTAGGTATAGTCGTCGATTCATTCATTACCTCTGTACTACTTCTTAGGATAGTAATTGATTCATCACCTCTTTATTACTCCATAGTGATAGTAATTATTTCATTACCTCTGTAACAGTCCCTAGAAATAGTCACTGATTCATTAGCTCTAGTTCTTGGAAATAGTTACTGATTCATTACATCTGTATCAGACTATTAATGCTGTAGAAATAATGAAATTGATTACACTCTCTATACTAGTCTATTACTGTGTTAAAGTGACTGCATTCTCTATCCTAGTCTAGTGGTAATGATTAAAGTGATTGCACTGTCAGCGCTAGTCTATTACTCTATTAAAGTGAAAACACTCTACGCACTAATCTATTACTGTATTAATGTGATTGCATTGTAAGCACTAGCTAATAATGTATTAAAGTGATTGCTCTCGAAGTACTGGTTTAGTAGTGTGGGTTTAAATTCAAGTTCATTCAAACGAGACTATTTTTCTAGACTGCCTCATGGAACATATGTAAATTATGAAGAAGTAAGGCAATTATATATATATATATATAAAAAACCAAACCATTGCCAACGAAAGGCAATCGCGAGACAGTCCAATAACCTCTCACATATCTATACTGTCAACAGCATCGAGATCAAATTGAAACGTGGGAAATTCCTCAAATAATCTAAACAATTTATGTGATACGCTATCTAGAATAGTTCAATAGACGTATGTTGTGTGCTCAGAACATCCCTGCAAATATATGTTGTATACAGATTTATATTGCATAATTCAATGTCCAGAAGAACCCTGCAAATATATGTTGTATACAGATTTATATTGCATAATTCAATGTCCAGAACAGTTCTAAACACCTGTGTTGTCGTGCTTCAAGTGTCTAGCACAGCTCTAGAGAAGTCTGTTGTGGTGTTTCGGGGTACCTAGAACATTCTACAATATGTATTGAGTGCTTTAGTGTCTAGAACAATTGGGCAGATGTGCATTGGGTTCTTTAGTGTCTAGAACTTCTAAATAGATTGTATTTAGTGTTTTAGTGTTTATAACTGCTCTACAGACGTGTATTGTGTGTTTTAGTGTCTAGAACTGCGCTACAGACGTGTATTGGTGTTTTAGTGTCTAGAACTGTTGAACAGATGTTTATTAAGTGTTTTAGTGTGTAGAACTGCTCTACAGACGTGTATTGGTGTTTTAGTGTCTAGAACTGTTGAACAGATGTTTATTAAGTGTTTTAGTGTCTAGAACTGTTGAACAGATGTTTATTAAGTATTTTAGTCTAGAACTGTTGAACAGATGTTTATTAAGTGTTTTAGTGTCTAGAACTGCTCTACAGACGTGTATTGGTGTTTTAGTGTCTAGAACTGTTGAACAGATGTTATTAAGTGTTTTAGTGTCTAGAACTGTTGAACAGATGTTATTAAGTGTTTTAGTGTCTAGAACTGCGCTACAGACGTGTATTGTGTACTTCGATGTCCAAAACAGATTAACAGAAGTAAGTTGTTTGCTAAGATGTCCAGAACATTTTAACGGATGTATGATGTGTGCTTTAATTGTTTTTAGAGCACTTGCTGTTGTATCACGACTGCCAGAAATCGAGTCGAAACCTCGTCGCTCCCCTCTCGGACATAATGTGCTGAATAGATGTCGCCTCTTGAATGTAATGTACTGTACGAATGTCTTCTTAGACGTAATGTACTGGACAGAGATCTCCTCTAGGGCACAATGTACTGGACAAATTGTCTTCTGTTAGACGTAATGTACTGGACAGAGATCTCCTCTCGGACACAATATACTGTTTCAAGTAGTTACATCACACTAAACATTTGTTAGTAATGTATGTTAGGTGAATTTTTAAGAACATTTTATTCTACAGTGACCTGCCGTAAGTATTAAACACAAAAAAAAAGAGTTGTGGAACAATGCACGTCAGACTGAAGTTTATAAAAACAACATAGACCAAGGATACAAAGCTGCTGGTCTGCAACGGCTGTTGTCATTGACCGCATTGATCTCATTGATGCTTTGTCTGAATAGTGTTATCACTAAACTAGTACAGTACCACAATGCAATGCGCCTTGCTTTCCTTTGAATCAAAATTATTTTAGCGTAGTTCCTTGGCGTTCCTTTGAATTACACTTGTAGCATTTTGAACTATAGCTAGGTGTGACCCAATCTTATTTACTATGTGAGTTGTGTCTGAGAGATAACAGGCAAATTCTTTTAAATTACAATCTCTCTCTCTCTCTCTCTCTCTCTCTCTCACACACACACACACACACACACACACACACACACACACACACACACACACACACATACACACACACAAATACTCACAAGCAAAATAAAAACATCTTTTACTCCGAGCGAGAATCACACCACGATCCTCTTGGGCGAGAGGTTAATCTCTGCACAATCACTTCCATTTACCTTTATTCAATCTATAATTATAATATACGTATTTATGGACACAAGCATAACAACATAACTAAGTATGAATAAATTATATAATTAAATGTGTGAATTATAATATGTATACGATATACAAGTCTCACACATGCACACACATACACACACACACACACACACACACACACACACACACACACACACACACACACACACACACACACACATTTAACCCCGAGAATCGAACCAGGATCCTAATGAGCCGTCGCTTACTTCCACTTAACATATATTGTGATTTTCTTTCCTATGACATTTTTCTGTGACTTTTCTTCCGTAATTTTTTTCCTATGACCTTTTTTCCAATGATATTTTCTCCGTGACTTTTTTCCCACTCACCTGTCCTCCTTGGTTTACACATTTTGTGCCTTCATTAGACTGAATTGTAAAATGTCTATTATAGTTGCTGCATCGTGGAGTTGAAGATAGTTTCAGTATTGTGCAGTGAGTAAAAACGCATTTTGTCATCAAGTTTTTCTGACGCATAAAACCATAAACAGTTGCATTTTAAAAATAAGTGTTGATAAAAAAAAGTAATGTGAAATTGTAGTGGCCAGGTGAGCTTCGAAATATTCCAAGAGAAGTTGTAGCATCTCATCTGCAGGAATGTTAATTAGCAGACGATGTATTTTTGTGTGTAATTTAACAGTATATTTTCTTGTTTAATAGAAGATATAATACATAATTATAGCAGCAAATAATAATTTAGAAAAAAGCACCTAAAGATAAAATTCCATAATTAAAGTTTGTACATTGATGATATTTTATTTTATTTGTATTTATGTATGAGGTCAGGGATAAATTCCTAAAATCCATCCATCTATCTGTAACACCCGAAATGCAAATAACAGAAGTGATAATTATTTATTATATTTTTTCTTTGAATTTATTTAATTTCTTTAATTTTATTAAAATGTTCGCTACTCTCGCTAGGCGACATATAACTTGGTGTAAGTGTGGTAAATAACTGCTAGCACTGATCAAAGGACGTACCGTCCAGCCACGGCATCTAGAGATTGCGTAATCGTACTGTTTAGCAAGATATAGACGTACGTCTTAGTCACGTATGAACACACAAACAAATCGCCTGCAGTCATATCGTTCAGCTTCATAGCTAAAAATAAAACTCTCATACTAACTTACTTTTAGAACACAGACCAGTGCCAACCGATTTTGTTAGGAGAATTTCTAAGACGGCTAACAGGAAAAGATTTATTCTTTCACTTGAACAGAGATCTAATGACTTACAGATTGAAAAGAATAGAAACATAGTCTGAGGCCCTTAGAGGTCGGCCAGTCAATCCAATTAATTTGTTTTCTCATACGCATGTACATGGTGGCCCAAAAGTAGGTTTACAGTTATCACGTATACTATTTATTTGAAAATTCGACACTAGAACAGCGAGAAATTCGTTATACCTGTTAACATAAACATAAACATTAAACAATTTAATCTCTCAGATGCTCAAAATGTCCTCCTTCAACACTGCAACATTCTTCAAATCTCTTCAACCATATAAAAGGTAGTTTAATAACTGTAAACCTACTTTTGGGCCACCCTGTATATAAACTCGTACAAATGTATGGGTAGACTCAACTCGACACATCAACTCCAATGCAAGCAACAACTCTACAAATCCAGAACTCGAGGAAACAATCAGGTACCAAAAAGACAACACGGCTACTGATGCAACCACCAACACTGACTCGAAAATTACCCACACCAGGTCAACTCACACACAGACAATGGACTCCACCCCGAAAAGCTGACATCATCTGCCGCCACACAGTCGGAAAAAACGACGAAAACTTCAACCACTTCACAGACACCACTCCAATAAAAACAAGAGACAGGTTTGCCATCACGCCAAGCGCTATCAAGAACACCTCCAAACACAAACCATAAAAACCAATACAAAACGTTTCAGACCACCACGACAGCAACCTCTAGACCAGTCAACAGTTACCGGATCACCTACAGCCACCTTGGAAACTCAAACTGAAATGAAAACACAAGCCAAACGCCAACAACCACGACAGAGACTACAACAACTAACGCCTATGAAAAAAACAAAGAAGGCCACCCAAAGGGGTATGAGATCATCAAAGACAGATAGCCGCCAACAACAAAACAGAACAGCGCAACATGAATTCCAATGACAACACACACTCAGAACAGCCTAGACTGCCACCAGCAGACTTCCTATGGTGGCTTTACAATGCATACGTACGCCAGTACTCACCAGCAGACTTCCTATGGTGGCTTTACAATGCATACGTACGCCAGTACTCACCAGCAGACTTCCTATGGTGGCTTTACAATGCATACGTACGCCAGTACTCACCAGCAGACTTCCTATGGTGGCTTTACAATGCATACGAATGCCAGTACTCACCAACAGACTTCCTATGGTGGCTTTACAATGCATACGAACGCCAGTACTCACCAACAGACTTCCTATGGTGGCTTTACAATGCATACGAATGCCAGTACTCACCAGCAGACTTCCTATGGTGGCTTTACAATGCATACGTACGCCAGTACTCACCAGCAGACTTCCTATGGTGGCTTTACAATGCATACGAACGCCAGTACTCACCAGCAGATTTTCTATGGTGGTTTTATAATGCATACGAATGCCACTACTGACCAGCTCAACAATACTGCCAACACGGTAACCGATGGCGGCCACAGCAATATGGAAGCCGATGCTGAAAATCACCAAACAAAATGCTAGGCACACGCCTGGAACCGAGGACAGTTGCAACTCAGATGAAAGTACTGCCAGAGTCTCAAACTCGTCGTGAAATTGCCTGTAGCCCTGCAACTGTCCAAATTGGATAAAAATAATATGAATTAAAATAAAAAAAACCAACGACAATTGCCATCATTGTACAAGTCCTCCAACTCCAACACCTCCACCAGCGCTTCCTGAATATTTGTGAGGGGACCATGTCCCACTGGAGCACTACAGATCAGAAAACATCTGAAGATGAATGATCCATGAAAGCTCCAGTGGTGATGTAAAACTTTGTTAGCATAACCACCACCTTGGGCATATGCTTGCCAGAAACAAACATGCAGTCAGCAGTGTTAAAATCTTCATTAAAGACTTTGAAACCAGTTCACGCGAATTTTCACCACTGTGAGCGACTGAGATTTCTACCAATACGCTGTTGTTCAGCTCGAAGTCATACACGGCGACATAATAAAAAGGGGCATTAACTCTGCCAGCACAACTGTCTATCAGGTGACTGTTTCCAAAATCTATAACCCTGTTTGTACTCTTTATATGACCTTTTACTCTATTTCCACACACAAACTTTAGTATCCAACCAAATATCACATATAACTTAGTACCTCTTGAAGAGCAAAGACTGTAAAGACTATATATCGAACTCCATATTTCCATGAACAATCTAAGAACTCGTGAACACTTTAGCATTCATTACGAGTCCTGATAGCAGATCTTTTAGGAATCTAATTTAGATTGAAAAAACTATTTTTTCTTTCTTTTATTGTTGCCTTATGATTATTATATTTGTTGTCTGCACTTATTACCTTTCTTATTCATTGCATTGAATAAATTTGTTAAATTAAGAAAGATGCTTATGGGGTGGGAGCTAGATTTTATTTTGTAACCAAGTCAGTCGATAGTATATTATGGGAAATGCCCCCTTAAGTGGACGGGAACGTGTGAGGGCCAGAAAACCATTCGAATATCTAGAAGTGTTCGTATTTGCAAGAAACGTTTGGAATTCTGAAATGGTAACACTCGGGGACTGATAGAGAAAAGTATTTGTTGAGTATTGTCTCTAAGGTTTGACCAAGTTTTCCCTGATTGCAATTGACAAAGACCAATCACAGGTGGAGATTGGATAGATTGGGGATCAAGGAGCTAATTGTTTAAACCCACCCATTCACACTATCTATCTATCTATCTATCTATCTATCTATCTATCTATCTATCTGTTTGTCTGTCTGTCCGTCCGTCCGTCCATCCATCCATCCATCCATCCATTTATCTATCCATCCATCCATCTATCTATCTATCTGTTTTATTTGTGTGTATATTTATATATGTGTAGGTTCGTATACTCGATTAAGATTAATTCACGTTGTTGTGCCATGTATGGAACTTATTGAGTGTCGAATGAGGAACGTAGCACTCGATACTAATGAAGAGTCGTTGTAACAGGATTATACAGTTTGATACCGATCATTGGTGTTTGCAGGGATAGACTCATAAATATATTATATTCCCAATTCCCCAGTCTGTGTGGAAATGCTGTAGTCTGGATTATGCCCTTTTCTTAATAAAAATGGTCATAGCAGTACTCTTGTTAATTTCAACGTTTCTGACAGCTCACTTTTATGATTGTACTAAAGAACTACTTCACTTCATTATAAAGGTAAAACTGCTTTTTTTATAGCTCAGTTTTATGATTGTACTAAAGAACTACTTCACTTCATTATAAAGGTTAAACTGCTTTTTTTATAGCTCAGTTTTAATAAAGTTTTGTGTTGTAGGACTCGACTCAGTATTGTAACTAAACAACTGAACGCTTCATTATCCTAAATGTCGTAAATGATAACAGAACTTAGCTTAACACTAGTCACTGTTCCATATGGAGCTGTAAATAACGGAGTATAGAATGTGTAGCTTAACACTAGGACTCAATTCACTGTTCCATATGGAGCTGTAAATAACGGAGTGCAGAATGTGTAGCTTAACACTAGGACTCAATTCACTGTTCCATATGGAGCTGTAAATAACGGAGTGTAGAATGTGTAGCTTAATGCAAGGACTTGAGTTCTATTCCTGCATTAAAATATAAATAATTGACAATAGAACACAAACGTCTCTCCTCTCCAGAAAAAAGTGAGGAGAGTAAGTCCCCAAGAAGCAACCCAAGACCGAGAATTTCTCACGATAAAAAGTCTACTACGGCTTCTGAAGGGAGATGTCAGATGTCGGGGGTGGGGGTGGGGTGAGCGACTGTGATTTCAATATGTCCGCCATATTGAAAAGACCAAAGCATTGTAGCGTCTATGGTAAATGCACGTTTGGCATCGACCGTTTTCGATATATTTATACCCAATTTAATAAATCTATAATTGAATAAATATAGTTAAATATACAAACAAAGAAGAAGGAAAAAGGTCCTCATGCCTATTACTTCAGATAATAATTGATGCAAACGTGTGAAACGATAGCTTAATAACGTTGTAAGGAAATTTTTCTCTGTCTACTTAAGAATTCTATATTTATGAAAGATTTGGAAAATTTGTTTAAATGATATGTACATTGTCTGTTAATGTAATACTTGTCTGAATTTGAAAACACCGAATTGATCTAACACATTTCTCTACATTGTAGTTATTGTTAAACTGTGCATTGAAGGCTGTAGAGTTAGTTATTGTTAAACTGTGCATTGAAGGCTGTAGAGTTAGCTCTACCTCAGAGGTTTTAATTAGTATTAACTATTATATTTATAAAACAGTCGTTACTGTGAGAACTAACTCTACATTAGTGTTGCCAAAATTCGTCCATGTTCAGAATAAACCAGTTTAATTCACATAGCATTATCTCCAATTCTAGTGTCTGTATATAATTTGTTAGTTTTGTATATTACCTTTCTATACTCATCATGTCAAGTGTCTCTAGACTGATAATTTGTTAGTTTTGTATATTACCTTTCCATAATTATCATGATCGATGTCAAGTTGGTATTTTATCGTAAAGATTATGTAATATGTGCTTTGATTTAAACAAAAATACTGGAATTGACTGGAATTGTTTAAATATTTTTATTCATAAACATTTTCTTAAATGTGATAACAGAATAATAATAACATGGAATTGTTTAAATCTTTTTATTCATAAACATTTTCTTAAATGTGATAACAGAATAATAATAACATAGAATTGTTTAAATCTTTTTATTCATAAACATTTTCTTAAATGTGATAACAGAATAATAATAACATGCCGTGGAATTGTTTAAATCTTTTTATTCATAAACATTTTCTTAAATGTGATAACAGAATAATAATAACATGGAATTGTTTAAATCTTTTTATTCATAAACATTTTCTTAAATGTGATAACAGAATAATAATAACAAGAAATATTAGGTGATTGTCTACTATGAGTTTAAGGTTCCAAATAATTTCAAGAATGTTTAATTTGAACACTTAAAATATAAAAAGTGTTTTTACTTCCAAATATTAAAAACAAAATAGTTAAAAGAATTGTCTAATAAAATTCTTTAGATATGATTCTATAATTTACAACTAGCATTATAAATATTTAAAACCAAAACTGCTGAGCCACTTTTATGAAAAGGCTACCACCATATACTGGCTAAAAATTAATTGTTTTATCAGATCTATGTAACTGCACTAGTGGTATAAGTTCTACCATTATACAGTGATATGTCAATCAAGCTGTGTAGACAAGGACACTAAAAAATAATAGTGAAAAACCAGATTTTATATCCATGGTTTTAAAATGTAAATTGATAATAAAACTGTTTATTAATTAAAATTTATTTCAAATGATAATTAAGAAATTTTACCTTTATCCATTCACACTATATAAAGAAGAAATATAATTAAGGTAATCTTAAGTGTTTTTCTGAAATTAATTTTGATTCCTTGCCTTCTTGATTTGCCAAGGGGCTTTGGGACACGAAATGGACCGATAGCTTTGAGTTTTGGAACAAACAGCTGCGTGACCCAGCAAAGATAAAAACTAGGACACGTACGGTACTCATCACTCTAACTGTATTTTACGCTTTAAGGAATCGAGTTGAGCAAAATATAAACAGATCATTTTTATTATCAGACCGACTGACGATACCTCACATATTAAAAAGTAAATAAAAGAGTAAATAAAGATACAGTGAATTTAAAACAGTACTTTATATATATAGTAAAATAGAAGTCCACAATATTGTGGGTAAAGGTGTAGAGGCAGAACTTAATTTTCACATCGGGTCACCACGTTTACTGTGAGTGGTGCAGACTGTCAAGGGATGGGCTAAAACTATTTGATCATGTGAATATTTTATATATAAATCAATTCACTCGTTTTTTTATCTCCAGTGTATATTTTTGCTAAGTAAATATTTATGGATTAAAAAGTGAAAAGAAAACTATTTCAGAACCTGTTTGAAGAAATAGAAAGTTGACAATACGAAGTTTTGAAGAATGCTTTGTTAGATCTAAGCAGCATAAGGGTTAACAAAACTGTAAACATGCAGATCTCGTCTTTGCTTTTAATTGTGATGGTCTGCAAAACGAATGCTGCAACTTCGGCACGACCGCATATAGTGATGATTGTAGCAGATGATCTAGGCTGGTACGACATTGGTTGGCAAAATCCAGCCATGCATACTCCCACACTAGACAGGCTTGCCGCCGAGGGCGTGAAACTAAACTTTTCCTATGTCCAGCCTTCGTGTTCACCTTCACGGTCGGCTCTGATGTCTGGTCGTTACCCTTTCCATCTAGGTCTGCAACACGAAACCATCGCTGCTGGCCATCGCTACTTTCTTCCCGATAACCAACCCATCTTACCTCAGGCACTGCAAAGTCTGGGCTACGTCACGCACGCAGTAGGGAAATGGCACCTTGGCTTCTGTAATTGGCGTTATACACCCACCTACCGCGGCTTTAATTCCTTCTACGGTTATTACAACGCTGAAGAAGACTACTACAACAAGACCGGCCACCGAGACGGCTACGACTTTCGTGACAACGAAGACGTGGACTGGACCGCTCACGGCCATTACTCCACACACCTGTACGCTGACCGTGCCAGCAAAATCATCAGGGAGCACAACGCCTCTCAACCGCTCTTTCTGTACCTGGCATTCCAAGCCGTCCATGGGCAGTTACAAGTTCCGGAGAGCTACGTGGACAGGTTCTGCTCACACATCCCGGACAGAGATCGACAACTCAAGTGCGGTATGGTTGCAGCCATGGATGAAGCGGTAACGAACGTGACGGCAACATTGCAGGCATCTGACTTGGCCAGCAACACGCTGATCATTTTCACCTCGGACAATGGCGGTCCCGTGAAGATGGGTTCCAGCAATTGGCCACTCCGTGGATCCAAGATCACAATCTGGGAAGGTGGCACCAGGGCTTTGGGCTTTGTGCATGGGCCAAACATTTTGCTTAGAAGTAGATATACTTACGACGAGTTAATCCATATCGTGGACTGGTATCCGACCCTTGTTGAGGCGGCTGGAGGCAGCGCTGTTCCAAATATCGACGGAATGAGTCAATGGCAAAACCTGTTGACAGGTGGCAACGGACCTCGTCAAGAATTTGTCTACAACATTGATGAGGTGGACAATAACGCTGCCATTCGACAAGGTCGATTTAAGTTGGTGCAAGGTCATGCAGGAAGTCCAGATGGATGGTACGCACCTCCAGAGTTACCAAACACAGTCACCACTGAGCCATCTCGCAACGATCGTCAAGATTACATGCTATTTAACCTCAACCGTGATCCAGAGGAGCAGAACAACATAATTGACAGTCATCAAGACGTTTTTAATCAACTCAGGTCCCGCCTGGACGAATACCGCTCCTCAATCGTGCATTCTGTGTCTTTGCCATTCGTCAACGAGGCAAATCCTGTTCATTTCAACGGTGTCTGGTCCCCGGGATGGTGCTAAACTCCGTCCGTTTTTCTGGTCCTCGGAACCCTTTCCACTTCCACGAAGTCTGCTCTCCGGGATGGTATTAGTCATTGATCACTGCGATGTGTGGACCTAAAGCGGTTTTCTTATTCGTTGAAACCGTTACCTTTCACATTAGAGCCGCATTGTTTCTTTGTATCCGGTATACGTATTTATTTTGTGTCATTTTTATTATAATCATTTATTTATTTTAGTGAAATATGCCTGTTTGACTTTAGGGAAGTCATTTGTGTATCAGTGTAATCCTTCAAAGTAAAACAGAACAAGTCTGAAATGTGTGTTTTATTTTTGTCCAAGAAACCTGTCTGTGCATATATTATAATTTTAATTACCATTGTTTGACCCTATGACCTACACATTTAAATGAATTGTTTTCTTTGTTTATGTTTGTAGACTTGTACGAAACTATTTATTTTATAGACTTTAACAATTTTGTTTAACACCCAAGCGTTTCCTCAACATTAATTACCACTGTTGTAGCCTATTAATAGAAAATTAAATTAATTTTGTTTACAATTTATGTTTCTAGACTTGTTCGAGTTTTCTTGATGGTGGAAGAATTTGATTTAACACATCTTACTTGTTGTCTCTATGATAACGTTATTTTGTCACGGCGACAAGAGACGTGCATCCTTACGATTCCGATTAGTATCGTTGTCATGACAACAAAAATCTCACAGTAGCTAATGGTCGTGCGTTGTACATTGCTATCAGAAACACTCAACATTTCACTTTGCCTAATTCTCATTGAAATAGATCGCTTTTAAAATCAGCAATATTTGCGACATCCTAGTAGGCCTACTACTAATTTTCTTAATGAACTTCTCTCGTCCAGACATAGTTCATTAGTATTTTTTGTTTGTTTACCTGTGAATAAAAGACTAAATAAACCATTCTTATCTAACTTTTATAGTGCACATCAAGTGAAAGTTTTAGTTTGCAGTGTTTAACAATACATTAACCGTTTTAATCATTGCATCATTCAGGTTGATAATAATTCTTTTATCATTTAAATCATTTGTTATTTTTTACCACTAAGTCAGATAACAATTCATTAAACATATTTAATCATTAAACCATTCAGATTAGTCATAAATTTATTCATAATGTTGCACTCATTCAGACTTGTTACAATGTATTCAGCATTGTTATCAGGAATCATTCAGATTGCTAATTCATTTATCATTCATTACCGTTAAGTCAATGAGACTGATAATAATTCATTAATCCTGAATAACTATTTACTCTTTCATAATAGTAATGGTTCATTAGTAATGTTTTTCTACTCTGTCCTTCACACTAATTTCAGTATAATAAAAGTTCATTCATCATTTGCCACAATTAAGTCATTCAGACTGATGAAAATTAATTTAGCATGTCTTTCCATTAAGTCTTCAAACTGATTACACTTCATTAAACATATGCTCCTATCAAGTCATTAACATTTATTACAATGTTTTCATCATTTTCTATAATTAAATAATTCAGATTATAATAATTCATTGAACACTATTTACTAATAAGGTAGTCAGATTGATCACAATGAATTCATTGTCCTATAAAAATATTTCCTATTGAAAGGAATATCTGACATAAATCATTCCATTTGATGACAATATATTCATTAAAATGTACCATCGTCTGGGTTAAAACTGCAGTCAGTCAAGTTTAATGCTTCAATAACTCCTTAAGGGAAAAGACAAAAATTATAATAACTTATGCCAAGAACAGACATCTCTTTGCAAGTCAAAAGCCTTTTACATCACCAGAGGCAAAATGATCACATGAACAACTGAATAGAACTGTGTTTTGCGAGTTAAGCTGCCTTATCACTTAGGTATAATTTATGCACGTGAAGCCAGTAGTCATGTTCTTTTCTGGTTGGTATATTATAAAATTCCCACATATATTCATATGATTGAATACTAGACTTTTACTACATATATTTATATGACTGGTATATGACACTCTTACTACATATATTTATATGACTGGTATATGACACTCTTACTACATATATTTATATGACTGGTATATTATACTCTTACTACATATATTTATATGACTGGTATATGATACTCTTACTACATATATTTATATGACTGGTATATGACACTCTTACTACATATATTTATATGACTGGTATATGACACTCTTACTACATATATTTATATGACTGGTATATGACACTCTTACTACATATATTTATATGACTGGTATATGACACTCTTACTACATATATTTATATGACTGGTATATGACACTCTTACTACATATACTTATATGACTGGTATATGACACTCTTACTACATATATTTATATGACTGGTATATGACACTCTTACTACATATATTTATATGACTGGTATATTATACTCTTACTACATATATTTATATGACTGGTATATGACACTCTTACTACATATATTTATATGACTGGTATATTATACTCTTACTACATATATTTATATGACTGGTATATGACACTCTTACTACATATATTTATATGACTGGTATATTATACTCTTACTACATATATTTATATGACTGGTATATGACACTCTTACTACATATACTTATATGACTGGTATATGACACTCTTACTACATATATTCATATGACTAATTTTTACATGTATTATTATTTATTTAAGTTATTTATTTAACGAAGCTTTGATGAAATGATTCTGAGACTTGAGACATTTGTTAAATTTTAACAGTTTCTTTGTAAATAGAGCTTGGATCCTTAATGGTCGCAAAAGTATGTTCCACAAAAAAGACCATTGTGTGTGTGTGTGTTGTGTTGTGTACGCACCTATGTATGAGTATATGTGTTTCACTGTATGTACATTTTGTATTTCTAGTTTCATGCATCAGCATGCATTATTCTACCAAAGTAAGTTTTGCCGAAACGCTGTTGCAGTTACATGGTAAGGGAGACAACGCTTTCAAAACGATTGATCCTTAAAGTTAGGTTTATACAGGGCCTTATTCCGAAAGACGATTGTGTTAGCTATAGTAGCAAAATAACGAGAGTAAATGCCGCTTATGCATATTTTTCTTTTCGTCCAATCTTCAACCAGATAACATTGCCGAATCTAACCTTAGATTACTTGTCAAGCTAAATGATATTACCGGATGGAATCTAACCTAGTTGTCAAGCTAAATGATATTACCGGATGGAATCTAACCTAACTGTCAAGCTAAATGATATTACCGGATGGAATCTAACCTAGTTGTCAAGCTAAATGATATTACCGGATGGAATCTAACCTAGTTGTCAAGCTAAATGATATTACCGGATGGAATCTAACCTAGTTGTCAAGCTAAATGATATTACCGGATGGAATCTAACCTAACTGTCAAGCTAAATGATATTACTGGATGGAATCTAACCTAACTGTCAAGCTAAATGATATTACCGGATGGAATCTAACCTAACTGTCAAGCTAAATGATATTACCGGACGGAATCTAACCTAACTGTCAAGCTAAATGATATTACCGGATGGAATCTAACATAATTGTCAAGGTAAAATTAATGATATTACCGGACGGAATCTAACCTTAGATTACTTGTCAAGCTAAATTATATTACCAGACCAAATCATAAAATACATATCGAGCTACAAAGTGATCGACATTTCTCTGTTATAAAATTATTAATATAAATTCTAGCAATTATATTATTTCTTTCTGTTAAATCTGACGTGTCGTTAACTCTGGGACAAGATAAGTTTCAACGATTGTTGAATACACCAATACCCTAACAAATAATGAATTTCACTTCGCATTGCATTAGCTTCTGGTCATATTTATGTAACCTTTCTGTTCTCTTGTCTTATGAACATTGACTAAGCCCTTCATTGCGTTCTCATGTCTTATGAATTTTGACTAAGCCCTTATTGCGTTCTATTGTTTTACGAACCTTGACTAAGCCCTTTATTGTGTTCTCTTGTCTCACGAAGTTTACTAAACTCTATGCTGTGTTTTCTCAGAATAATCATACCTGAAGTGATATTGAACTTTCACTGAGACTAACAATGATAGAACTTTCCATAGTCTAATTTGACAGTGGCCCAACACATCTCTCAAGGGTCTAGGAATAACATAATTCGTTATAGGCCTATTAGCAATGAAAATGAGTTTTCTAAAACCCAGACTAGAGAAGACACACGATTCTGAATAAAGTCTGCTAGCAATGAAATGCATTCTAGCAAACCAATCTAGCAATGATAAAATTATTTCATTAGCCTACTGTAACCGAGTCTATCGATAATAGCATAAATCTTTTTGATTGCCTTACTAGCCAGGACATTGAGTTCTCTCCAATCAAGTTAACATTGTCATTCAAAGTTATTCTCATTGAAGAGACGTTTTCTTATGTTAATGATGTGAAGTGAAACTGTTTGATTAATATGTCATTAAAATTAAATTTCCTCTAATAATTATATGCATGACAATGCTTTTCTCAGACAGAATTAATCTCTTTTCTATTGTGTAAGTCTATAGTGAGTCTGGCGCTAAAGTTAAATTCTTTGCTAAAAAGTTAGTATAAATCTAGCAATGAAGTTAAAATGCTCTCACAGTGAGTCTAGCACTAAAGTGTTCTCAGATGAAATAAGTAAGGATAAATCTAGCAATGAAGTTAAAATGCTCTCACAGTGAGTCTAGCACTAAAGTAAAGTGTTCTCAGATGAGACAAGACTGGCCATGATTTTGTGATGTAGTCTCGGACCGAAATATGACATTGATGGAGTGGCAATAATATAATCAGCGAACCCTAATTTTACCAGGAGAGATAACTACTACATAATTGATTGAATAGTCTGCAGCACAATCTTAATGCTGATATTTCATTACAGTGCGTTATATTATTATCGCTCTTATACAAACTCTGTTATTAGGAGCTATAAGCGTACAGGTGATAACAGAAAACAAGTGACCGAATAGTTCTTTATACTTGTTAGAGATATAAAAATACAAGTAATAGAACGTTTTTATGTTTGTTAGAGATATAAAAATACAAGTAATAGAACTTTTTTATGTTTGTTAGAGATATAAAAATACAAGTAATAGAACTTTTTTATGTTTGTTAGAGATATAAAAATACAAGTAATAGAACTTTTTTATGTTTGTTAGAGATATAAAAATACAAGTAATAGAACTTTTTTATGTTTGTTAGAGATATAAGAATACAAGTAATAGAACTTTTTTATGTTTGTTAGAGATATAAAAATACAAGTAATAGAACTTCTTTATATTTGTTGGAGATATAGGAATACAAGTGGTACAACAGTTTTTTTTTTTGCTTGTTGGAGATATAGGAATACAAGTGGTACAACAGTTTTTTTTTGCTTGTTGGAGATATAGGGATAGACGCGGTATAATTGTTCTCTTTGCTTGTTGGAGATATAGAGATACAAACGGTGTTTGTACAATTGTTCTCTTTGCTTGTTGGATATAGAAATACAATTGATAAAATAGCCTATTTTTGGTTGTTAGAGAAATAGGGATAAAGTGATGCAATAGTTTTCTTTGCTTTGTCGGAGATATAGAATACTAGTGGTACAATATTTCCCTTTATTTGTTGGAGATATAGAGATAAAGTGGTAAAATAGTTCTGTTTGCGTGTTGGAAATATTGGGACACAAGTGGTACAATAGTTCTCTATGCAAGTTGAGATATACGGATAGAGGTGGTAGAGTAATTCTCTTTGCTTGTTGAGATACAGGGATACAAGTGACACAATAGTTCTCTTTGCTGGTTGAAATATAGGGATACAAGTGACACAATAGTTCTCTTTGCTTGCTGAGATATAGGGATACAAGTGACACAATAGTTCTCTTTGCTGGTTGAAATATAGGGATACAAGTGACACAATAGTTCTCTTTGCTTGCTGAGATATAGGGATACAAGTGACACAATAGTTCTCTTTGCTGGTTGAAATATAGGGATACAAGTGACACAATAGTTCTCTTTGCTTGCTGAGATATAGGGATACAAGTGACACAATAGTTCTCTTTGCTTGTTGAAATATAGGGATACAAGTGACACAATAGTTCTCTTTGCTGGTTGAAATATAGGGATACAAGTGACACAATAGTTCTCTTTGCTTGCTGAGATATAGGGATACAAGTGACACAATAGTTCTCTTTGCTTGTTGAAATATAGGGATACAAGTGACACAATAGTTCTCTTTGCTGGTTGAAATATAGGGATACAAGTGACACAATAGTTCTCTTTGCTTGTTGAAATATAGGGATACAAGTGACACAATAGTTCTCTTTGCTGGTTGAAATATAGGGATACAAGTGACACAATAGTTCTCTTTGCTGGTTGAGATCTAGGGATACAAGTGATACAACATTTTTCTCACTTTCTCTTAGGTCAGAAGAAAACAAGTGCAAGAGACATTAAGTGTTGTAATGGTAAAAGTTATTATTGTTGAGTTTGCTAATTTCTTTATGATTCTAGATCTAAGAAGGAATTTTCATAAGCAGAAACGTATGTCATAGTGTTATGTTATCTATATGAATTACCACTTGTGATATGCTATGTTACTGCCATGCTAAAATTGTCAGTAGAACTAAATCACTTGTCTGAAAAGACTGTTTTATTAAGAAACCACCAAAATTGAAATATTAAAATTAAGCACTGCATAATTAAAATCTTGTCAGCACTTTCAGCAGGAATTACCACAGGATCCATCTGTCATATAAGAATCTGTCCAAGAAACAAAAGTGTTCGTTGTCGACTGGAATCTTTAGTAAGCAACAATCTACGTTAGAGAAACTGCCTTCTGGCATGTGAAACACATCTCGCCATCGTCTGAGCTGTGTGTCGTAGTAACTGACCGTACGGTTGTGGACACCTTTGGTGTAACTGAGACCACCTAACGTCCATATGTACCGACCTGCAAGAAAGGGAGAAGAAAAGTCTATATACATACACTCATTAATCCCTTAAACGTATCACTATATATCTATAAGCACGCACTCTATTAAAGACGTCATTATACACAGACACTCTTGCAATCTGTTAAAGACGTCATTATATTATACACAGATACTCTTGCAATCTGTTAAAGACGTCATTATACACAGACACTCTTGCAGTCTGTTAAAGACGTCATTATACACAGACACTCTTGCAATCTGTTAAAGATGTCGTTATACACAAATACTCTTGCACTCTGTTAAAGACGTCATTATACACAAATACTCTTGCACGCTGTTAATGATGTTATTATACACAGACACTCATGCAATCTGTTAAAGACGTCATTATACACAGACACTCATGCAATCTGTTAAAGACGTCATTTTACACTAATACTTTTGCACTCTGTTAAAGACGTCATTATACTCAAATAAACTCTGTTACACACCACTTATGACACTGACACTTGTCATGGACAGAGAATTATGTTTTGTCCCATATCAGTACCAAGTGGTTTTTAAGCACTGCATAAAGCCAGTACACTTTGGCTATAGAGGTGTCTATAGAGTTAGTACAGTAACATTTGGAAAGTATATAAAGTAAATACAGTGGCTTTTGAGCAATCTATAAAGTCAATGCAGTGGCTTTGGAGCTGTCTAGAAAATCAGTACAGTGGCTTTAGAGCTGTGTATAAAGTTAATACAGTGGCTTTAAAAATGTCTATAAAATCAATACAATGGCTTTGGAGTTGTTTATAAAGGTAATACAGTAGCTTTTGAGCTGTTTATAAACTTAATATAGTAGGTTTGGAGCTGTTTATAAAGTCAATACAGTGGCTTTGGAGCTGTTTATAGAGTCAATACATTGACTTTGGAGTTGTTTATAAAGGTAATACAGTAGCTTTTGAGCTGTTTATAAAGTTAATATAGTAGGTTTGGAGCTGTTTATAAAGTCAATACAGTGGCTTTGGAGCTGTTTATAAACTCAATTCAATGGCTTTGAAGCTATCTTGCTTTCTAAATAAAGTGAATACAATAGCTTTAGAACTGTCTGTAAAATCACTACAATGGCTTTGGAGCTATCTTGCTTTCTAAATAAAGTGAATACAATGGCTTTAGAACTGTCTATATAAACACTAGAAAACACATTTAAAAATAAAATGATGTTTTTAGAAAAGACAACAGCTCGTGGGATAGACTGTGGTTTTAAAACTTTGAGAGCGGTTTTTAGACAACAGCTTGTGGAATAGACTGGTTTTAAGATTGACAGCAGTTTTAGACAACATCTTGTGGAATAGACTGGTTTTAAGATTGACAGCAGTTTTAGACAACATCTTGTGGAATAGACTGGTTTTAAGATTGACAGCAGTTTTAGACAACAGCTTGTGGAATAGACTGGTTTTAAGATTGACAGCAGTTTTAGACAACAGCTTGTGGAATAGACTGGTTTTAAGATTGACAGCAGTTTTAGACAACAGCTTGTGGAATAGACTGGTTTTAAGATTGACAGCAGTTTTAGACAATAGGTTGTGGAATAGAGAGTGTTTTTAAGACTTTGACAGCAGATTTTAGAATGCAGCGTTGGGATAGAAGACGACAGAATGGCACGTTTAAAAAAGAGAACCATGCAGTCGACATGACATTAAAAAATAGTGTTTGATATCCCAGGCTTAATGGCTGGTTCCAGTCCCCAGGCAGGCGGCTAATCATGCCCTGTAGGTGATTGGCGACCTACATGCTACTCCCGATCCAATTCTGACTCATCAAAGCCGTGTGGCCAGTTTCTCTACACCCATGCCTAGTGTGTGGAATGGCGTGTTTAAAAAGTGATGTCTTTGCTCAAAGGGCCTGCTGCCCGAGCTCCACGAGTAAGATGGCCCACAGCGAAACGGGCCAAATGGGACTGCACTTCTAAATACCACTTACTTATAAACTTCTGACTGTAGTTACCACGGCATACTAAAATACAAGTATACCCTCACTTGTGGTACAGCAGAATAATTCTTCTATTCTCACAAAACTCAAGTAAATATATATAAAGTACTAATATTTTTTTTTAAATTCTCCATGAGATGTAAGGTCCAGAGAGCACAGAACAAAATCATCCATTAAGGCACTGTGTCTGTCTTTCTGAAGATGTTAGAGTTCACATTGCTTCAGATCGTTGTCTGCCTCTGGTGCAGCAACGTCTTCTACCTTTGATGTGGCAACGTCTTCTACTTTGATGTGGCAATATCTGCTATCATTGATGTGGCAATATCTGCTATCATTGATGTGGCAATATCTGCTATCATTGATGTGGCAATATCTGCTATCATTGGTGTGGCAATATCTGCTATCATTGATGTGGCAATATCTGCTATCATTGATGTGGCAATATCTGCTATCATTGATGTGGCAATATCTGCTATCATTGGTGTGGCAATATCTGCTATCATTGATGTGGCAATATCTGCTATCATTGATGTGGCAATATCTGCTATCATTGATGTGGCAATATCTGCTATCATTGGTGTGGCAATATCTGCTATCATTGATGTGGCAATGTCCTCTATCATTGATGTAGCAATGTCCTCTATCATTGATATGGCAACGTCTTTTGCCTTTTGGTGCAGCAACGTCTTCTACTTTGATATGGCAACGTCTTCTACCTTTGATGTGGTAACGTCTTCTACCTTTGATGTGACAACGTCTTCTACCTTTGATGTGGTAACGTCTTCTACCTTTGATGTGGCAATATATTCTGTTACTTTCACATTCTTGGCTAGGCGCCGTCGTTTGAGAAAGTTAATATTTTATTTGCTATGTTCAATTAATGATTTATACCACATGTAACAATTAGCTTGTTGATTTCCATCGGCAATGCTTTCGCAAAATCTATCGGCCCTCAAAACTTAAAGTCATTTGTATAAATCATAATTTCAAAACAATATTCAAGTCAGTATTTTTTAAAATCCCGATCTAGATTTAAGAATTTAGAGCACAACAGGTCAAGGGTGTCCAAACAATGCTAGATATCAGTCTTGGTATTTGAGAACAGAAACAGATTTATTTATGATAATGTTGAAATAATTTATCACACTGGAGTTTGGGAGATCATCGTATGGGCCCTCTTAATAGCATTATAGGCCCGTGGGTAAAGCAGTGCACTGGGGCCCTACCTACTCAACCACTCACAGGAATAAAAATGTAAATGGTCGATAAAATGCCCTTATAGTCGTGAAGCCCCGGGCAACTGCCCAGCGTGCCCATGCGTTAAGACGGCACTGGCGTTGCACTGGACAGATCGTTACAAGACTAGACAGTTCGTTACAAGACTGGAGAGATTGTTACAGGACTAGACAGGTCGTTTCAGGAGTAGATAGATCATTACAGAACTGGACAGATCGTTACATGACTAGACAGGTCTTTACAGAACTGGACAGATCGTTACGGAATGGACAGGTCATTACAGAAATGGACAGGTCGTTGCAAGACTGGACAGATCGTTATAAGACTGGACAGATCGTCACAGACAGCTGTAGGTTTGGGGCCCAGTTACCAATCGCATGGCTTTGGACTCAATTATAAAATTTTGGTTGCATTATCATCGCGTAAGCATCCATGAGAACAGTTTGTATTAAAATAAAGAGATGTAAATAAATATAGATGTTGGAATATCTATCAAACTAATCTATCAAATGGCCTAAGCATTATTTTGTAACTGTGTTCATAACTAATTTGAAGGTGTATTTTGCACTTTTACCGATCGAAAATGAAGTATATGTGTTCATTAAATGTTCTTTACTGATAAATTAATATTTAATTACATTCAGAACGCAAACAGTATTAAATATTAATATTTATCATCCAGTTTGCTTTACATCATCTGCTGCGAGGAGTGAGTAACCGTTGTGTTTTTAACTTATAAATTTTCAAGGTCATGACCTCATATAATTTACCATGCGTAGATGCATCAGATAATATTTTGTAATGTTCTTACAGGTATTTACTGGCCTCACCTTACTGTACACTGTACAGTGTACAGGTACATTGTGTTACTGGCCTCGCTTTACTGTACAGGTACATTGTGTTACTGGACTCGCTTTACTTTACAGGTACATTGTGTTACTGGACTCGCTTTACTTTACAGGTACATTGTGTTACTGGACGAACCTTGCTTTACAGGTATTGGTCTGTCTTTACTGCAGATTATTATTTGCTGTGCAATTTTCAGGATCTATATTACAGATATTATTACTGCCTTTGATGGCAGATATTACTTGGTTTTACAGAGAGGAAATAAATGTAATAAAATCAGATATATCATATTTATGGTTTAATTTTACATACAGAATAAATTTAAAATGAACAAATAATATCAAAGGTATAGAGCTATCTTTGCAGAAGGGGATTAACTGAAGGCTGGACACCATATACAAGGGTAAAATTGGATTAACTTTGCATAAATGATTAAGGGGAGGATTAGATTCATTAGAATAATATATTTATAGAGGTACTTTTACCAGGTGAACATAATAGAAAGGAAGAATGAATATCATTTATTTATAGAGGTACTTTTACCAGGTTAACATAATAGAAAGGATCAAGGCAAGAATGAATATCATATATGTATAGAGACTATCAGGTTTACTTTGCTGAAAGAATTAAGTGAAGGCTGACATACATGATTAAAGATATGACTGGATTATCTTTAATGATGGAGCAAGTGAAGGGTGAACATATGTGATTAAAGATGTGGCTGGATTAACTTTAACGATGGAACAAGTGAAGGCTGAACATCAGTGATATAGCAATGTGATTAGGTTGACTTTACTGATGGAGTAATCAGAGATATAGCGATGTGATTAGGTTGACTTTACTGATGGAGTAATCAGAGATATAGCGATGTGATTAGGTTGACTTTTCTGATGGAGTAATCAGTGATATAGCGATGTGATTAGTTGACTTTACTGATGGAGTAATCAGTGATATAGCGATGTGATTAGTTTGACTTTACTGATGGAGGAATCATCAGGGAAATGCAATTACCTTTACCTTGACCATTCACTCTATGATTACTACAGTTGAAACACGAGCAAACGCACACATTCACGTACACACTTGCACTGACTTTAAGCCTGTCATAGATGAGAGGACTTGTCAGAATAATCAGTAAGTAACAAGTAAAAATCAGTAAGTGATATTAACAAGCAGAACCACACTTTTTGTTCCTTTTCAACAACTAAGATCTACAAACCCGAAAACAGAGAGCTATTTATAAAATGTTAAACCATTACTCCACACTATTATCAGGAAGTTATATTTGCCTTCAGTGAAAACGAGGCTTGCCGAGAGAGATTTCACAAGCAATCACAAACATTACACGTCGGCCGAACCACTCACTTTTAGCCTGCCAGTCAAGCACCAATTTACTCTGGTAATTAATGTTGTTTTATCGAGCATCAGCGGGCAGCGAGCAAAAGGGACAACTGGTACATGTCTGGAACAGTGATTCATCATGGCCCCAGGACGATCGCCCGCACTGTCCTACTTAAGTCTGTATTAAGGAGGCTTTCGACAAAACTTCACAGCGATCTGTAACTGTCTCTGACCGGGTCAGCATTGCCTTTCAGTCTGAAAACTGTGTAACAAAAGTGACTATACATCGCCAGCTACGATAAATGTGACTATATGAATGTGACTATATGAATATGAATATATTCATATGAATGGCTACTTGCCAAACCGAGTAACTTTATCCCGAGAAATAATCGGCGTAATCTCATCAAAAAACGAAAGAAACAGTAAAGAAATAAGATTTCTTTATTCCACTATACCAACCTGATAAACACACAACGAGCCCATAAACACACCAAACCAACAAATATCAACAAGCTCACAAACGACACTAACAACACTAACGACACCTGACAAACACATCAACCCAACAAACTACTTAAGTAGAAAAACAACACCAATACAGCAAACTACCACAACAACACAAATAACACCAATCCCACAAACAACACCAAACCAACAAACAACTCCACCAACTAAAGCAAGCCGACAAACATCACCAAGCTGACAATCAACCCACCTCACTAACAACACCAAAGCCGACAAGCATCAACTCCACAAAGAATACTAAACCCACAAAACCACGAATCCCCCCAGTTTACAAAGAAACTTCTAATTCGGCTAAAATTCAATAACATACCAACAGACACCCACCACCCCTCAGCAATCATTTCCCCACAACTGACGCATCACTCCTAGACATCAACAAACATGTGCTGCACCCACTCCCCCAACAACAACAAATAGCATTAGAACACATCAACAAACATGTGCTGCATCACTCCAAAAAAACAACAACAAATAGCATTAGAACACATCAACAAATACTGCCTAGATCAAACTAACATATATACACAGATGCATCCAAAAAGACACAGGCACAGGTCCAGCTACTATCACACCTAACTGCCTATACACCTACAAACTCAACCCACTCCACTCAATCATGACTGCAGAACTGGTAGCCATTAAAATGTCATTAACCATCACTTTATCATCCACCCAACCTGCACCCACCATATTGATACAGATTCCTACTCATCCCTACAAGCAATCGCCAACCCACATACACTAAACTGAAAACAAGAAATAAATGAAATCAGAATTCTATTAAACAAACCCCAACAAGTGAACACAAACACCTCCTTCCTATGGATTCCCAGCCAAATAGGAATCACAGGCAATAAAACAGCTGATAAAGAAACAAAAAAGGAACTTCACAGGGTCCCCCCTGCCCACCCTAATCTACACTAAAGAAATTATGACAGCTAAAAACAATCATTTCAAGAAAAACACCCACCCCAACCACTATTAAAGTGATATTAACTAGCCATTAAAGCAATATTTAGACTCGGATTAAATGCAACCTTCAGAATCCATCACCGAAATGGACAACCTTAAACGTGCCCACACTGTAAAACTGACATCACCGAAATGGACAACCTAAAACGTGCCTACACTGTAAAACTGACAACACAGTAAATTACTTCCTCACCACCTGCTTACAACACCTAAAAGAAAGAGAAAAACTCAAGAAAGAAATCACAACTCTTTAACTACTTTTTTCAACAGATACTCTGCTGTAACTCCCCCCCCCCAAAAAAAAAAAAAAAAAAAAAAAACCATGCAAAAAAGAAGTCCACAAAGGCCTCACACGCTACCTGCAACAAACACACATTATCAACACTATATACTTTTTTTAATTAAAATTTTTAATTTAATTAAAAATTTCAACCTTGTAAAGCAAGAAAACAACAAAACCACTAACTACATCACATAAAAAGACCCCACTTAAAAAGTAGCTTTTTTTTTTTTTGGAAAAGAATTCTTCAACTACAGTCATGTACCGCTGAGCATGCAACAAAACCCCACCACCACCTGCTCCAGACAACAACTGACAACTCCGAGCAAGCACCAAACCGAAAACTCCAACTACAACCACAGCTATCCATCTCTGAATTCTCGTGAAGGAAGCAGTCCACTGGAGCACTACAGATGATCCACGAAAGCTCCAGTGGAGATGTTAAATGTTAAATGCGAATTTCATGTTTCGCCAAAATTCACCACCACTACTACTACTTTAGGGGGGTGGGGGCACTTCCGACTTTTGAGGGAAGGGTATGTGGACACTAGACTATCAAAACTGGGTTGGCGGAATTTGATCTTTTGTATGTTTTTCCCCTCTCTGAAACTTGCCTGTACAGGTCCGTAAGTGAACCTTTCTCTTTGGTCTCCAGCCGACCTGCACCAGGTCTTTTCTAAAACCAAGCTTGCTGCCAACAGATTCCAATTTTTTGCTCCTTTGTCCGCTGTTTCATTTCTTGTTATGTTTATGTGACTGGGGATCCATAACAGTGTTGTTTTTATTTCTTTTTTCTAGTGTAGTTATTTGTTTGCATATTGCATTGGTGATTTGTACTCTTGTGGTTTGGAAGGGGTTAGCTAAATTTTGTAGTGATGTTAGTGAGTCTGTTAGTATGAGTATTTGTGTTTTGGTTGTTAGGGTGTTTTTTGCTATTGTCAGCGCTTTTTGGATTGCTTCTAGTTCTGCTGTTAGTATTGAATGTCTTTTATCTAATTTGTATGTTTGTGTGAATGTGGGTGTATGTGCTGCTGCCCCTGTTCCCATTGTGCTTTTGGATCCGTCAGTGTATATGTGGTGATGGTTGAAGTATTTTTTATTTATGTGTTCTAGTGCTCTTTGTTTCGCTAATACATATACCAGAACTGCTAGTACAAATAAAACAAATCTTTAAAAACAAGTTCCCCAGCCCACCCCACCCATACTTAAAGAACATAACACACAACAGAGAAAAATATAGATTAAGATACAACTC
Organism: Sinotaia quadrata; assembly: GCA_028829895.1. Lineage (NCBI taxonomy): Eukaryota > Metazoa > Mollusca > Gastropoda > Architaenioglossa > Viviparidae > Sinotaia > Sinotaia quadrata. The sequence continues at coordinate 33,139,558 of CM054177.1, read as the reverse complement.
TACAAGATTTACACATAACCTAAACAATGAATCAAAATCATGCACTCACTGTCGAACAGACAACACAATAGAACACTTTCTACTACATTGTTACAAATAAGAAAAAAAATGCTTGACTGACACAGTGAGACTATTACATTTACCAGTTACCACACAAACACTACTCTTTCCAAATAAATATCACCAAAATCACATACACCAAGCCATCATCACATACCTCATTCACACAAACACACTTCACCTTCTATAAAAATAAATATTAATAAAACCCACCACACACACACACCATTACACAATAAGTAATAAAAAAGAAAACCACAAACTTAAAGGAAGTTACAAATGGCTTCCTCACATTTAAAAAAAACTTTTCTATACATATGTTGACACAATTTCTAGAAAAAAACAATGCATACAATAATTGACACACTAATAAAGCATGTAAGTAAACTGTAAACAATGACAGGCAAGTGGAAAACTAATTCCATGGCTTCCATAGGTCTTCCACAATTTTTTTTTTTTTTGAACATTGCTACCCTCCTATAACAGAGTAAGAAGGAAGGCCCCACAGGAACTCTACAAAAACTGAAAACATCAAGAAGATGAAAAGTTTCCACGCAATTCCTGTGGGGAAAAGAATTAATCGTAAAGAAGAAGAAGAACAGTGACATTTCTAACTAGATTTGCCTAGCTTGCCTGCACAGTGACATTTCTAACTAGATTTGCCTAGCTTGCCTGCACAATGACATTTCTAACTAGATTTGCCTAGCTTGCCTGCACAGTGACATTTCTAACTAGATTTGCCTAGCTTGCCTGCACAGTGACATTTCTAACTAGATTTGCCTAGTTTGCCTGCACAATGACATTTCTAACTTGATTTGCCTAGCTTACCTGCACAGTGACATTTCTAACTTGATTTGCCTAGCTTGCCTGCACACTGACATTTCTAACTTGATTTGCCTTGCTTTCCCGCACAGTGACATTTCTAACTAGATTTGCCTAGCTTTCCCCGCAGTGACTTGATTTGCCTAGCTTGCCTACCTAAGACGACCGTGGCTCCATTGGAATGTGGATGCAGCATACTGGGATGGATTTTGTCCCAAAATGGCTTCTCCATGTCCTCATGATCAGAGGTCCCATCCAGATTGTAGTGACACACTTCTGCTACGTCTTTCTCCATGAAGGTCTCCTGGTCAAATCCACGGCCTGCACAACAACATTGCAGGTGTTTTAGTGCTTTCATACTGGATTACCTACATGGACGCTGATAAATTATTTTATTTCATACTTTTACGCTCTCTCTCTCTCTCTCTCTCTCTCTCTCTCTCTCTCTCTCACACACACACACACACACACATTTACAAACACACAAATACAACTCATTTACAAAACATACACACACTCGTATGCAAAATCACACACATTTACCCTAAACATACATACATACAAACATACATACAAATAAAGACTCAGATGGGTGATATTTGTTTCCTACAGACACATTAGTCAAACAATAGTAATATATTATAATATAATTATATTTATTGTGCATTCCTACAGAAGCTTATACAGAGACACTGATAGCGTGAAGTGATAAAAGAAAAAGGCCGGCTACTGAGTTTACTACTGAAAACAATTATAGGGTGGCCTTGTGTCACAGAACTATATGTTATAATCTTTAATAATAATAATAATAATAATAATAAGCCTTAATTAGGGTGGCATTGTGTCACAGAATTATTTGTTATAATCTTTAATAATAATAATAATAATAATAATAAGCCTTAATTAGGGTGGCATTGTGTCACAGAATTATTTGTTATAATCTTTAATAATAATAATAATAATAATAATAAGCCTTAATTAGGGTGGCATTGTGTCACAGAATTATTTGTTATAATCTTTAATAATAATAATAATAATAATAATAATAATAATAATAATAAAAACATTTGGAGCAATACAAATACGCATAACACTTCCGCCAAATGGATTCAAGAACTGAAAGTTGATCATAAAGAAACACCTGAACAATGCACCGTAACAATCAGTGAGAAAGACATTAAGAAGAAGGTTCGAAATATGGCAAACTGGAAAGCCCCAGGACCAGATCAAATACAAATATTCTGGCTGAAAAAGTTTACATCCTTACATGGCAGACTTGGTGAACAACTGCAAGACATACTAATCAAACCAGGAACCTTACCAGCATGGATGGTAAAGGGAAAAACAAGTCTGATTATGAAAGATACACAGAAAGGCGCAACACCAAACAACTATCGACCAATCACATGCCTATCAACCACCTGGAAGTTACTATCAGGAATTATAGCTAACAAAATCATGACTCATCTTGAAACAAACAAAATTCTAAACTATGAACAAAAGGGTGCTAGACCAGGCAGCAGAGGAACGAAGGACCAATTGGCAATTGATAAGGCAATAGTGACTGACAGCAAGAAACGAAGAACAAATCTTGCAATGGCATGGATTGACTATCAAAAGGCCTATGACTCAGTCCCACATTCATGGATAATTGAAACATTAAAATTGTACAAAGTAGCGCCATCAATACAGAACCTAATTCAGGAGTCAATGAAAAACTGGAAAACCACACTCACATGCAACAACACAAATATTGCAGACATAGCAATAAATTGTGGAATCTTTCAAGGTGATTCACTATCGCCACTGCTGTTCTGCATTGCCCTGAACCCTCTCAGTCACGTGATCCAGAAAACAGGGTTAGGATACAAAATGAAAGCAGGACAGGTTATCAGCCATCTACTGTACATGGATGATCTCAAGCTGTACGGTAAAAATGAAAGTGACATCACATCACTGATCAATACTGTCAAGATCTGCAGTGAAGACATCAACATGAAATTCGGCCTTGAGAAATGTGGACGAATTGTCATCCAGAAAGGCAAGGTCAAAACAACAGAGGGCCTGCAATTCGACATCGGAAAAATCAATGATGTTTCAATAGAAAATGGATATAAGTATCTTGGGATACTACAACATCAAGAAAATATGCAGAGAGAAATGAAGTCCAAAGTTAAGAGAGAATATGAAAAACGTGTTAGACAAGTCCTGAAATCCAAGCTAAATGGGGCGAACAAAATACAAGCCCTTAATGCATACGCAATACCTGTAGTAAGCTACACTGGAGGTATCATAGATTGGACAGCAAATGAAATAAATGAACTGGACAGGAAAACAAGAAAACTACTCACAATACATAAAGCCTTACACCCAAAAGCAGACGTAGACAGACTCTATGTATCTCGAAAAATGGGAGGCCGAGGTCTCAAGAAAATTAAACATGTCATTGAAGGAGAAGTCATTGGCCTTGTGGACTACATCTGGAATAACAATAAAGATGATCCACTGATAGAATTAGTAAAAAGGAGTGGACTATTCCAACCACCAGAAACAGACAAAGAAACATGGAAGAAAACAACGAAGCAAGAACTAGCACATACCTGGAGACAGAAACCTCTACATGGCCAATATGTACGACAAGCAGACGAAATATCAACAAAGCAATCAACGTACAAATGGTTGAAAGAGGCAGGATTGAAAGCAGAAACAGAAGCACTCATAACAGCTGCACAAGATCAAGCACTCAACACCAAAGCACACAAAACGAAAATCATGAAAATTTCAAATGATTCCAAATGTAGACTTTGCAAATCCATGGATGAGACAACAGAACACATACTATCTGGATGTCAGGTTCTGGCTGGAACAGAATACACCAAACGACACAATGAAGTGGCAAAACACATACATAGAAATCTGTGTGAGAACTATGGCATAAAAACCCCAGAAAGAGCATGGATGCATCAACCAGAAGCAGTCACCGAAACAGAAGAAGTCAAAATACTCTGGGACTTCGAGATAAGAACAGACCGGGTGATTCCTGCAAGACGACCAGACATTGTAGTTCTCAATAAGTCCAACAGAACAGTAACAATTATTGATATCGCTGTTCCAAGTGATAGAAACATAAAAATAAAAGAAAGAGAAAAAATAGAAAAATACCAAGACCTCAGATTAGAAATTCAGAGACTGTGGAATGTAAAAGCAGAAGTGATACCAATAGTGATAGGAGCCTTGGGGAACATAACATCAGAATTGGAAGGCTACCTGAATAAACTCCCTGGAAACCACAGAATCGCTCCATTACTCAAAGCAGCGCTCCTCGGAAGTGCCCACATCCTCCGTAAAACCTTGGATCTCCCAGAATCTTGGTAAGATTCCGAGACCTTGGATCACAACCGACAATCAAACAGAAGTCGTGGAAAGAGACTGAATAACAATAATAATAAGCCTTAATTAGGGTGGCATTGTGTCACAGAATTATTTGTTATAATCTTTAATAATAATAATAAGCATTAATTAGGGTGGCATTTTGTCACAGAACTATTTGTTATAATCTTTAATAATATACCAGAGGTGTACAGCATTTGATTGACATTTTACTAATTGTTGAGCTCTTGTCAGACTTTACCAATTACAGTAAGATTCAAGTAACATTATTCTATTTGCAAGCATAGGTGAATGATAATTGAAAATGTTGCATTTGATGATGTGTACATGATTCACATTTTATTACATTTTAATTATATTATTCTCTAAGCTGCTTGTTGAGAATCTGTAGATTGTTATTTGTCACTGCTTGATCGAGTTGTCTTTCCACATCATTGTCTGTACAGTGAGTTTAAATGGGGGCCTTCAAAGGGTTGTGAGTTAAAATAAGCCATGAGATAACAGCTGAGTGGAAGACGTGTCTATCTTCGTGTTAGGATCATGTAGCCAGAGGGAATGGTGGAAGTAAATCTGGATGTATTTTTTGACAATTCTTCATACCTATTTGGAATGATTTTAATTTGTTGAAATAACTATCTGAGCCAACAGTTTTAATTTGCTGAAATAGCTGTCTGAGCCAACAATTTTAATTTGTTGAAATAACTGTCTGAGCCAACAATTTTAATTTGTTGAAATAACTGTCTGAGCCAACAATTTTAATTTGTTGAAATAACTGTCTGAGCCAACAATTTTAATTTTTGTTGAAATAGCTGTCTGAACCAACAATTTTAATTTGTTGAAATAACTATCTGAGCCAACAATTTTAATTTGTTGAAATAACTGTCTGAGCCAACAATTTTAATTTATTGAAATAACTGTCTGAACCAACAATTTTAATTTGTTGAAATAACTATCTGAGCCAACAATTTTAATTTGTTGAAATAACTGTCTGAACCAACAATTTTAATTTGTTGAAATAACTATCTGAGCCAACAATTTTAATTTGTTGAAATAACTGTCTGAGCCAACAATTTTAATTTGTTGAAATAACTGTCTGAGCCAACAATTTTAATTTGTTAACTGTCTGAACCAACAATTTTAATTTGTTGAAATAACTGTCTGAGCCAACAATTTTAATTTGTTGAAATAACTGTCTGAGCCAACAATTTTAATTTGTTGAAATAACTGTCTGAACCAACAATTTATCCTAGAGTCCTTGCAAAGCAGCTCACATAATTGAGGTACTCGTCCTTGGGAGGTATTTAGATACCATTTTACATATTATTTATATTCAGCGGTTATTCAACCCAACAACCTTAGTGCTCACAAAAGCAAGAAACGAATAACGACTAACCTTGAAGGAAAAATATCTTCGTCTTGCCCACAGCGACCATTTTGTGTTTTGCGCGTTCTTGGGGCATTGCACCACTTGCATCCTTCCACGTGTCTTCTCTGGGGTCGTATATCCTGTATTCAGAGAACAACATGTAGGGCACACGTAACACCATGGTATTTCACGAATAATGCCAGAAGTACTTAGAAATGTTACCATAGGTACTTAACAAAGTATACCATAAGCAGTAACAAAGAATGCTATAAGTATGTAGCAAATAATACTATACGCATTTAACAAAGAATACCATGAGTATTTAACAAATAATTCCATATGAATTGAACAAATAATGTCCTAAGTACATAACAAATAATGCCATAAATACTTAACAAATAACACCAGAAGTATTTAACAAATAACACATAAGTACTTAAAAATAATGCTATAAGTATTTAACAAGCAATACCATAAGCACTTAAGAAACCAAGTACATTGAAAGAATGCCAACAAGAACTATTGAACAAATAATACCATAAGTATTGTCCACATCATACCACACACATTGCGCAAATTAGCTAGAAGTATTACACAAATGACCCCCTAACTATTGGACAAATAACACCCTAACTATTGGACAAATAACACATACCATACATACTGCACAAATAATTCTATAATTCATTATAACTCATTACACATACAAATAACACCATAAGTACTACACACATCATACCGTACACACTGCACAAATAACATTCATCCATACTGCACAAAAATACCACAAACGTATTGCACAAATAGCAATAAAACTATTACACAAACACACACACACTGCATAAACAGCACCGTAAGTATTACACAAAGAGCAATAAAACCATTACACACACACACACACACTGCATAAACAGCGCCGTAAGTAGTGCATACATAATACCACAAATAATTCCATAAAAATTACACAAATAATAATATACATTTTGTACAAATAATTTAATTCTAAATGCACAAATAAATAACTCGTTAGGTATTGCAAAGACAGTACAATTTTATATTGCAGAATCTTGGCTAAGTGTAAGACGAACCTTATATGTATATGTATATATGGAAGTGAGTGACTGACTGAGTGTGTGTTTGAGAGTGTGTGTCTGATTGTTGAAGGTGTGGTTGTTTTGTACGTATGTGTGCTTAGTCTGCTAAAAGTAATATACCAATGTCTTGGTCAGCGAAAGAAAAACAGCATAAGAGTGTTTTACTCAGAGGAAAAAAATCATTATAGTGTGCCTTAATTTATTTTAGCACTTTACATATTCCATGTTTTGGTCAGCTTAAAAAGAAAGTCATATAAATGTCTTGGTCAACAATAAAGAAAACATCATTCGAATGTCTTGGCCAGCTGTCAAGAGAACATCACAGGAATGTATTGACCAGCTGTCAAGAAAACACTGTTGACCAACAATAAGAAAAACATAGGTATGTTTTAACCAGCTGTCAAAAAAAAACAACATCCTACGAGTGTTTTGGCCCTGCGGAACCGTGAGACACAACTAACGGCTGAAAAGAAGCATGTGTCATCCAGCGCTACTTGCCGTCGCTAATCGTCTCTGCTTGCAACAACCCCTCTGGGAGAGATAACAGTTACGGTAAAGACTCCGGAGTTCAATAAAGTGACGAAGACTGCCGAAGAATTTATTAGCGCACGTATTCGAGTGCCAACCAGATTGTCCGGGAAGTTAACGAAAAGAAAGTAGTTGTTGCAAAAATAATACCCAGCCATTGCAAGCCGAAGTAGTCTTGCCACTGGGAAGGTGTAGAGAGTCAAGTGCTCAGAAGCGACTTGAGTGTTTCATATATATTTCATTGTGTATCTGACTGCCAGTGTAGTATGAAGAAATGCGATGTGTATGTGTACAAATCTATATATTGCATGCGTGTAGGATTCATGTTTGTATGTGTGTAGGATTCATGTTTGTATGTGTGTAGGATTCATGTTTATAGTTGTACAGGATTCATGTTTGTATGTGTGTAGGATTCATGTTTGTATGTGTACAGGATTCATACTTGTATGTGAATCGTGGTGCGTGTTAATATGTGTATGTGTACAGGAGTGCGTGATTTTGGTATCGGAGTGTTTGAGTGTTGGGGAGTGTTTATATGTGTATTGGAGTCTGTGTTTGTATGTGAATATTTATATTTTCTATTTACACTTTTATCATTTTGAATATATTTTATCCGCTATTCTATCGTCAGCATTTGTTTAGTGTACGTGCAATGTTTGATATACTTATTGCGAAAGTAGGCCTACTGTTTTGATTGAGTGTAGGGGGCGCTTCCGGCTTCCGCCGCTTTCGCGTGGCCTACTGTACATTCGGCACTTCATTTTATAACAATTGCAGATTGCCAAGCTTGCTGTAAGGTGAGGTAAATGTGCCTCTACTTAGTCTGCTACAACATTCTACACTCAATAGTAACGAATTGAACAGTGACATGAGTGTGGAACAAAATTTCCTATATTCTCCTAAAATTAAGATTTTAAATAAAATTAATTAGAATATATTTTAATTGTACAATAAATAAATAATGTTGTTAATTTGTTATTGTTGTGAGTTTTATTTAGACATTTTGAACTTTTTAAAAAAGCAACAATTATTTAATAAAAATAAATGTTGATTTTAACCTTATTAATGAATTTAGAGTTTCATTTTTGCTTGATACAAATGAACTGTAGTATGTACATTTTTCTTTGATACAAATGTATTGTTTCTCAGCAGTATCATTATGGAATGTGTCACCTGCTTACCCTCACTCAAATCAAAATAAGCCTCCTGACCCACTGACATTCACCTGCAAAGTTAGTAGCATACCTCTCAGAATTATGGAGTCTAGATGAACATTAATGCTATAATAATGTCCAAACTTTACTACTAGCCTAACACACAGAATGAACACTATTGTTATAGTAATGTCCAAACGTTACTACTAGACTAAATCACAAAATACAAGATGAACACTATTGTTATAGTAATGTCCAAACGTTACTACTAGACTAAATCACAAAATACAAGATGAACACTATTGTTATAGTAATGTCCGAACGTTACTACTAGACTAAATCACAGAGATGAACACTATTGTATTAGTAATGTATAAACTTTAGTACTACCTAACTCACAGAATACAAGACACACTATTGTTATAATAATGTAAAAACTTTACTACTAACCTCTCAGAATAATAGGTGAACAATATTGTTATAGTAATGTAAAATTTACTACTAACCTCTCAGAATAATAGGTGAACAATATTGTTATAGTAATGTAAAATTTACTACTAACCTCTCAGAATAATAGGTGAACAATATTGTTATAGTAATGTAAAATTTACTACTAACCTCTCAGAATAATAGGTGAACAATATTGTTATAGTAATGTAAAATTTACTACTAACCTCTCAGAATAATAGGTGAACAATATTGTTATAGTAATGTAAAATTTACTACTAACCTCTCAGAATAATAGGTGAACAATATTATTATAGTAATGTAAAATTTACTACTAACCTCTCAGAATAATAGGTGAACAATATTGTTATAGTAATGTATAAACTTTACTACTAGCCCAATTCTTAGAATTCTGGATTCTAAATGAACACTGTTATTTTTATTTATATATATTGAGCCCACACAGTCCATACATTTAACTTCTATATACTCATGGATACCACACATATCAGATACTCAATTAATTACTTTGTAAGCTTTATTTAAAACGTCATACAACGCTGAGTAACAAAGAAAGGTCAACCCGTGCACTGAAGAAAACAACTGGATCATTTAGTTTATAGCGGCACCCATCCCTTAGGGCTGGTGAAGAAACTAGTTTAACCACGCCTTCTTGGCAATTACATGTTGCCTCGATTGGCACCAAACAACTCTTAGAGGTAATCGCGGTTAACGTCGTCACCATGTGTATCGAGTTTCCCAATCTTCAGAAACAGTAACGAGATAAGTAATTTGATTTTCTTACAAAGGTTCTGATTTTTTTTTTGATTTATTTTTTATATCGAATTATGAGTAAAGCAATCGATATGGCAGTATTGCATTACCGAGATGCAAACACTTGTTGAAGTCCCGGGAACAGTTCTAGAAGGCCACTGTGTTCACCAAGAGCTCTCTAATCAATGACGAGAAACGCACTATCTAGTTATTGATTTTGCTTCGTCTAAGCCGAGAAGAGCGCTTCGCCGCCCTAACGAGTACGAATCTAGAGCATCCGTCACTCAACAGCTACGAATGAGCCTGTTGGTTTAAGAGGCTCTTTAGCTCAGAGCCCCATCATTGGGGGCCAGGATAAGCTCACTTTGTCAGTGGTTGGTGTATTTAACAGAATGCAGTCTTCTTGTATGCTCACTTTGTCAGTGGTTGGTGTATTTAAAGAATGCAATCTTATTGTATGCCCAGTTGGTCAGTGGTTGGTGTGTTTAACAGAATGGGGTCTTATTTAATGCTCATTTTGTTAATGGTTGGTGTATTTAACAGAATGGGGTCTTAGTGTATGCTCATTTTGTTAATGGTTGGTGTATTTAACAGAATGTGGTCTTATTGTATGCTCATTTTGTTAATGGTTGGTGTATTTAACAGAATGTGGTCTTAGTGTATGCTCATTTGGTCAGTGGTTGGTGTATTTAAAACAAAAAGGTCCTTTGAAATTAAACTTGTCAGTAATTGCATTTTTCTTTTTAAACAAGTGGGGCAGTGTGATAGCATCAATTTGTCAAAGTCTGGTTATTTAGCAAATTGAGTCTTATAACGACTTTCCTTTATCATCGATAGGAACATTCCACAAAAAGGGTTTTATGATAAGCTCAGTCATGTTTAAATGAGGTATACACATTGCACAAAATTGGGTCTTATGAAAAGCTCAATCAAGTTTGACTGAGGTATACACATTCCACAAAAGGGTCTTATGATAAGCTCAGTCATGTTTGATTGAGGCATACACATTGCACAAAACTGGGACATTGGGATAAGCTTAATTTGTCAGATTTAATAAAACGGCATGCTGTTTGATATACTCACTTTATCAGAGACTAGAGTATTTTAATACAAGGGGATCTTGTGATACGCTCATTTGTTCGCAGTGGATGGTAAAAATAGGGCATTATGATTAGCGCAGTTCTATTTGTCATTGACATCTGTTTGTAAAAAAATAGGGCATTATGATTAGTGCAGTTCTATTTGTCATTGAGATCTGTTTGTAAAAAAATAGGGCAATATGATTAGCGCAGTTCTATTTCTCATTGACTTCTGTTTGGTAAAAATTAGGGCATTATGATTAGTGCAGTTCTATTTGTCATTGATTTCTGTTTGTAAAAATTAGGGCATTATGATTAGCGCAGTTCTATTTGTCATTGACTTCTGTTTGTAAAAATTAGGGCATTATGATTAGCGCAGTGTGGATATATTTGATCACAAGGGAATCACGAAGTTCTTTTTGTTACTGACAAAATAAGGCATTATGATAAGCGCAGTATTTCAGAAGTTCTTTTTGTTACTGACAATAAGGCATTATGATAAGCGCAGTATTTCAGAAGCCAATGCACTTTTAAAATGTCTTATGAAATTTACGTTAGCTGTGACTTTCTCAGTCTGTTGCTATAAGTTTGTCGGCAAGGGATAGTATATGAAACAAGACGAGGTCTTAAAAGTTCAGCTGGCAGGCATATTGCAATACATCAGCGTGGTCCAATTGCAGTTCTGCTGGCCACATTTGGCCCGCGTAAAATTGTTTTATGGCCTGCGCTCATACGAAAACTTTCTTTAATTATATGGTATAATTTTTTTTATTATTTTGAATGGTCCGCGAACTTTAAATTTTTTGGGGTTTATGTGACATTCGGTGTTGAATAAGGACTATCCTGTAGTAAATTAACAAAATTGTATGATTATAAGCTCAATTGATAGCAGAGAGTATCATAAAACAAATTGTTTTAAAAAGCTCAATTGGTCGATAGATGATATATTTGACGAAATGAAATCTTAGGATAAAATTTACTTTGTCAAGAGTTGGTGAATTTACCAAATAAAATCTTATGATAGCTCATTTTCGTTTATCAGGAATTGGTGTGCATAACGAAATAAAATCTTATGATAACCTATTTTCGTTCACCAGGAATTGGTGGGTTTATCGAAATGAAATCTTATGATAGCCTATTTCTTTTTATCAGGAGTTGGTGTGTTTAACGAAATTAAATCTTATGATAAGTCATTTTGGCAGCAGTAGATGTATTTAACGAAATGTTGTCTTTTCAAGTGCAAAATAATTTGCATTCTTCTTGAAAATATAACACATGTCAGATCCGTTGATAACTATTGATGACAATTTTGCTGGAAGTTGGAAATATACACAAGTATTGCCAGCTTTAAGAGAATACATGAATGGAGCGATATCTATAGCAGTGAATGACTGAAACGATATCTAAAACAATTTAGCACCTTGTCGCAGACTTGTGGCAAACAGGCAACATTGCTCCCGACCAGCCGGTATTTTCTCGGCTCCATACTGGACTGACAGACTGGCTCATTTGTAGCTTGCCCGCTCTTAACTGCTGAGAAGGATTTGCGATAACTCCCAAGAGTTTCCTAGGACTGTCCGTGCTAGTTTGCCGATCATGCTGGGTGCTTGATGACACATCATGTCAATGCTACCTTTTTCTTCTTCTGATAGGCCTCACGGTCGGCTCACACAGCGTCCTGGCCTTCTCTTTTTAGGGCTTATGATCGGCTCACACAGCTGATGGTTCTCTTTCCCTTGTAGGGTTTACGGTCAGCTCACACAGCGTCCAGTACCGAACGTTAGAACCTTAGATTCCTCGAGCGCATACGTTCGGCTTACAGCTTCCTGGCCCCAGGCGTTTCATCCAAAGTCTTAATGGCTTCAGTCGCAGATGGGTGCAATGAGATTGATTTGTGAGGAGCTGAGAAATTTCCACCAAGACCTAAGGTTCAAATCTAGCGACCCAATTAATTGTCTTACAGATTTGTAACACTACTTATAAAGATGGCATTTACATATAATAATAATGAATAACTTACCAAGAATAATTTACTAAAATTAAAAATAAAATGACAGCAATATCAGCAGAACAAAATTAAAATCATCTAGGAAAGGTTTTTCAAGAAACGAAGTGAGTGGTAAAACAGAACGTCCAGTAACTTATATTGAAAATACTGTAACCTTCAGGGAAACATTAATGCACGCAGCAGTCAGTAACTTATATTGAAAATACTGTAACCTTCAGGGAAACATTAATGCACGCAGCAGTCAGTAACTTATATTGAAAATACTGTAACCTTCAGGGAAACATTAATGCACGCAGCAGTCAGTAACTTATATTGAAAATACTGTAACCTTCAGGGAAACATTATTACACGCATCAGTTACTGTTATTGAAAACACTTTCATCTTTAGAGAAACACAAACATACAGAGTAGCCAGTTCAGCAGGCTCTGAGACTAGCAAGATCTTACAAGCGAACATCAACTGAAAATTACCAAAATGCCCAACTGGACACCCCCATGATATGACCAGTCATTGATGACAGTTTGCTTAAATTTGATTTTCTTTATAGCAAACTTAAGACAATTTGCCTAAATTTATGGAAAATTTGCTACTTTTTGTATGAGACAATTTATGTAAGTTGTATGAGATAATTTGCTTATGATGGATAAGACAATTTATTTTGATGTATGATACAATTTGCTTATAATTACTGAGACAATTTACTTAGATGTTTGAGACAATTTACTTATGATGTAGTAGACTATTTCCTTAAGATGTGAGCGACAAATTATTTATCATGTATAAAACTATTTATATATGCTCTATTACACTATTTGCTTAAGATGTATGAGACAATTTACTTGTAATCATCGTTCTCTCTAATATTTTTCCTGTGTTCGCAGAACTGGCGGTTGTTTGAGCTAACTACCAAATTTTGAATTTTGAAACTACTGCGCGGCATTTTGTAATTTTTCTTAGAGGGAACATTTTGTAATATATCGGACAATTTATTTATCATGTAACACACAATTTACTGCTAGGATAGAGGGAACATTTTGTAATATATCAGACAATTTATTTATCATGTAACACACAATTTACTGCTAGGATTGAGGGAACATTTTGTAATATATCAGACAATTTATTTATCATGTAACACACAATTTGCTGCTAGGATGGACAAAGAAATGAAACCCCGAAAATCCTAAGAGGGTCAGGCATGAAGTGCTCTCAGCCAGTCATTCGCGAGAATGGGAAACACAGTTAGTGAGAATGGGAGGAGGTTAGTGAGAATGGGAAACACGGGTTAGTGAGAATGGGAAACACAAGTTAGTGAAAATGGGGAAACACAAGGTAGTGAGAATGGGAAACACAAGTTAGTGAGAATGGGAAACACAAGTTAGTGAGAATGGGAAACACAGATTAGTGAGAATGGGAAACGCAGGTTAGTGAGAATGGGAAACACAGGTTAGTGAGAATGGAAGATCACGTTAGAGAAAAAATTACTGGTTTTGAAAAGAAAGAGATGGCCAACAGCGAGTATCATTTTTGCCCACAACTTCAGAATTATAAAATTATTACGTAAATAAATTAAAATTAAAATAAACAAACCACGAACTACCCAGTAAACTAAACCAATCCACTGTCCATTAAAAACAATCTGCACCGCGCGCGCGCACACACACACACACACACACACACACACACACACACACACACACACACACACACACACACACACACACACACACACACACACACACACATTGTCTATCATCTCCCGCACTTTACCCTTTTTCTCTCTTTCTGGTTCTGCCTTGAGCAAAAGCTGTTGTCATCAAAATCAACGGACTTTGAAGGAGGACGCTCACCCCCTCACCCCCTCACTACAGTTGTTGTTTATTCAGTTTAGCGAGGCATATGTCTCTCCCCCATCCACCAAGGGATGATCTCGGGTCGAAGCAGGACACACCCAAAAAACATCAACAATCAGTCGGTCGGAGAGACAGAGGGAAGCATGGACTAGAGAAAACGAGAGCGGGAGAAAATGTGAAGACAGGAAGAGAAAGGCAGAGAGAAAAAGTAAAGAAAACATAAGTGAAACAAACGACTGCGCGCCAATTCACTTGGAAAGAGATCGATGTATTTTCTCTTAGCTCTTGGCGGTTTGTAAAGCAAGAATAAATGAGACAGTGAGGGCAGTCAGAAAATAGTTAATGGAACATATTTTCTTTCCCAAAGGGAGACTACCATCGGATCACTCGTGCGCTGCCGGCTGTTTAACAGTCTAATTATTTTCTTTTGACAGGAGACATCTATGAATGGATCGACTGCCTGCCTCCGCCTGTTCTATTACCTCCTTGGATTCTGGGTGGTACAGGATGTGATTTCTATTGGCTTCCTTCAGATAATCAATAAAACTCTCATAGCTTTTGCTTTTCCTTTTATTCTTAATAGCCTCTCATTGTCCTGAACTTAATGTTGACGATGATCGGAGGTTTTATCAAGTGAATGTCTCAGGTTATCTGCAATTCACTTGTAACAGTGAGTTATATAATATCCGTGCGCATATATTCACCTACCTTGGTACACACACACGCACACTCATATAAATTTTATCTCTTCCTCTCTCGATAGGTACGTAACTTTCCGATGTCACAGACCATGTGTCATATCATCTACTGTTGTTATGGTAGGCAAAAGGAAATAGAGCGACAGTGAAAGCTTTATAATTTAGAAATAGTTCAACAATACATTTTAAGTATGGTAACAAGCTATTGTGTTCCTAATTGTGCAAAACATTTTAGCAAAGGTTCAAACATTTTATTCTTTTGATTTCCTAGGAAAAACAATAGGAGAAAGAGATAGATATTTGCTTGAAAAACGGATAACATGTACTGTTTCATTGACCTACTTATCCACGGGAGACATGTTCATTTTAAACTGTATACTCAAAAACACTGTAATACTTCTTAGTAGTAATTATATTTAAATTTTATTTTATTATTTTATTTTATTTTTTAAATCGTTACTCGTATTATAAAATTGTAACTTGGAAATGTATTACTAAATCGCTACTTGGAAATGTATTACTAAATTGTTACTTGGAAATGTATTACTAAATCGCTACTTGGAAATGTATTACTAAATTGTTACTTGGAAATGTATTACTAAATCGCTACTTGGAAATGTATTACTAAATTGTTACTTGGAAATGTATTACTAAATTGTTACTTGGAAATGTATTATAAAATTGCATCAATAACAAGAAAACAAATAATAAAATTAAGCACAAAGAGATTACTATTTGTAACTTCATTCTTCGAGGACTAACTCAACAAAATATAGACAGCTTTGCATCACTGCAAATTACTCTTGTTTGCATTAGACCAGTACATTTAAAATATATTATATCCAGTGGTCTAAATATTTAAACATGCAGGATTGGTCAAAACGGCCACGTTTAAATTTGAAAAATTTCGGGGAAAGAGAAACTCCATCATTTCTAACAAAATTCAAAATAAATTTTACTAAAGCACTGAAAGAGGTTGGGAAGTTTGACCGTACTTGTGAATTAAATGCTAAAAATGCAATACCCTGCCACCCCGAGAATATTCAAGATGCCGCTTTGACTGTCACAGCGTAACCACCCCGATTTAGGTCACTGTGGAACGTTTGTTTTCTGCCTTCAAAATCACCAAAATCGATTTGAAAACAGCAATAAAGCCGAACTGAGTTGAATCTTTTTTCCTCCTCTAGAACCAGTTCAAGTAGATATATTTGATCATTAAAGGGTTTTTGTATTATATTATCGTACGAGTGGAAAAAAAGTTTAAAAATGAAATCTAAGGAAGCCACTTATTCATTTATTTATCCCTACCCTACTTATACATATAACTCCATTAAGTATATAATTTTATGCCAGATAATATTAGTATAAAACTATACTTTTAATCGGAGTCGGGAGACGAACTTCTAAAACTTCATTAGTCAAAAATTTGGGAATGACTCCACAAATCTAGTTTTAATTATATGCTCATTCAATGGAGAACAGGTAACATTAACTCACGTGCAATTTATAATAAGTCAGTCTGATTTTTGGCACTGCATTTCATTTCAGTTGGAAGAGTAAAATGATTTTCTCATTTGTAAGCAATCTTCAAGATGGGCATATGTACGTCAAGGTCCGTATTTTGACTATATTGTGTTATAAACCTAGAAAGTATTTTTGTAGGTCTGTGATTGTTTTATAGACCTAGACAGTACTTTTGTAGGTCTGTGATTGTTTTATAGACCTAGAAAGTATTTTTGTAGGTCTGTGATTGTGTTGTAGACCTAGACAGTACTTTTGTAGGTCTGTGATTGTGTTATAGACCTAGACAGTATTTTTGTAGGTCTGTGATTGTGTTATAGACCTAGAAAGTATTTTTGTAGGTCTGTGATTGTGTTTACCACTAAAAACATGGCTTCACATAAATAAGTCGAAGCAAAATAAGATTTTATTTTTGTACGCTACATTCTTTAAATTAGGAAACCGTTTCTTGGTCAGAAATATTCCCAAAAAGTATTATCTATTGCGCAAGATTTTAGAATTATGTCATGCTGAAGGTCCAAATTCTCCATTTTTGTTTCTTCTCTTCTTACTTTGCTCCTGATTGTGAATGTGGAGAACCAGTAGAGAACGGTTAAAATCAGCATCACATACCATTTTTTTTTAAATACTTGAGATCAGTTTTGCTTAATGATTTGACAGAACCTAAACTGAATGACGAGAGTTTGGATGGAACAGCCCATATCTCTTCATTACTTTTCTCACCTCGTCGTGAGAGCATATACATGCCTAGAGGGACACCACCTCCAGGGACACTATGGTGTCCGCGGGCACTGCGTTGGGAACACTGAGTTGATGGATTCACAGCAAATGCATAATTTCTTGCTTTGCTGAATGTGAAATCTCTCAAGTGATGACAGACTGATTTCAAGTAACTCCATGTGAGGAACTTTTGTTGTGACTAAATTCTAGATGCTATATTTGTTTCAATATACTCTTAATGTGATCAATGGAACCATTGTTAAGTGACTCAATTCTAGTCGCCATATTTGTTTCAATGTACTCTTAATGTGATCGGTGGAACTATTGTTAAGTGACTCAAATCTAGACGCCATATTTGTTTCAATGTACTCTTAATGTGATCAGTGGAACTATTGTTAAGTGACTCAATTCTAGTCGCCATATTTGTTTCAATGTACTCTTAATGTGATCAGTGGAACTATTGTTAAGTGACTCAACTCTAGACGCCATATTTGTTTCAATGTACTCTTAATGTGATCAGTGGCAGTTCATTGTAGTTCCCGAGTGAGAGAGATTAGTCAGTATTTTTATGGCACTTTGTTAGCACCAAAGTTGAGTACGAACTTGCATTTTAAGCATTATTTAATGCTACTGGCATTGTCGAACAATGAGAGCGATTGAAAATACTTTGTTAGCAAAAGATAACCATAGATGTTGGACCCAGCAAACAACTGTCACTCCAAGGGAAGCTACTCATGTATGATTATGCCTAGATTGAAATCGACTGTAAATCAGATTATGTTAATTGGAATTTCTTTTTATATAGTCATCCTGTTCTATTTCCTATACGTATGTTAAAATATGTAAATATACTATAAAGAGAAGTTCCTATGATTTTGATTAAACAGAACAAGTATAGCAGAAGAATGTAATTGATACATATTTGTGATAGCAGCAAGACGGCAAGTAGAACTAATTACACTTTTCTGAACAAATTGTGCAAATGTATTAAAACTGACAGAAAAATCTCTGTGCGACTGTGTATTTGTATGGTGTAATTAAGATTAAAATTTAGCTTGATTTGCGTGTACCTATTTATTGTTGTGTATTTAATTTTAATAATTTGTAATTACTTTAAATAAAATTATTTGTTACTTATTTCCCAGCATTGTAATTCTTTGTTTTGGTTTGTTTTTTATTTATTATTTTAATATCGTTATAATAGTGTAGTGTACAGTCTTCGTTTGAATTTTTTAAAATTTTATCCACTGCTGCTGCCTTTTGTTGAGATATTATTGAGGATGATATTCTAGCATTTTCTTTGTGTAAGACTGTGTTACTTTACAAACAAATTCTATTTTCTTGTTGACAAATAACCAGCTTGTTCCGTGAGAAGACTTCTCCGTCGAACACGCATTTTTTCTCTTAAATTTGCCTGAAGACTGACCGTGACTGACGTCATATTTTGCCTGAAGACTGACCGTGACTGACGTCATATTTTGCCTGAAGACTGACTGTGACTGACGTCATATTTTGCCTGAAGACTGACTGTGATTGACGTCATATTTTGCCTGAAGACTGACTGTGACTGACGTCATAAAATTATCTCGCAGAAGCTACAGTCAAAATATTGATTGCAATTCTTGTCAGGTGGAAATGAATTCATTGTTTGCTTTGATATTAGTAATTGTAACTGTAATTAGTTGTGCGATAATGGTTCTGTACAAGTGTTGTGTACTGTTGTCTTAACTAATATTAACAGACAATGAGTCATAAATTAATATTGAAATAGCGATAAATATACATCATGCAAATGTCAAATGCCTTTTAAAATACCTAATCCCATCTATGTTTGTGCAATTTACCGACATTGTATCAGAAATAAATTATGACCTAATTAAGTGGCTGTGAAATGACGCATAACATTATAAGTATTCTCACCAAGGAAAGTGATGCACAGCACTTTTCTATAATTTCTATGAGCTAAGCAAGCAAGCAAGCGAAAGGATACAATCAATACTGTATCCGTAGTGAATATACTGTTTATTGTGAAAAGAGAGGCAATTTTACAATATGCTTACAAATTATGTTTTTTTAAAAAGCCTTTTTTTTCTACTCGTAGATCAATACTAGTATTTTTTCACATAATTCTCCGCTATGCACAGCGGAAGTAACCTTTGACTCGGTCTTTACGAGACAGTCCCAGCTGGAGTTCGGAAAATATCAATAACCAATATCATCTGCTAAGTTATTTTGCTACAATAAACGACTTCGATAAATTACAAGCAATTATATTATAATCGAAAATACGGATATAAAATAAAGGTAACTTAGAGTGCTGTTCGTCACTTCCCCTCAACCACCACCACCACCACCCAAACATAAGAACAAAACCCGGGAAAAGGCATTAAATATGAATTTGTTGTGCATCACTAAAAGAAAGACGATATATGAATTGCATTGTATACGTATTTAAACTCTGCGTTACTAAAAAAAGACATTAAAATATTAATTTTGTTGTAGTTTTAATCTGCGTTACTAAAAATGTCATTAAAATATTAATTTTGTTGTAGTTTTAATCTGCGTATTAAAATATGAATTTTTATAACTGTATCACCAAAGTAAAGACTTTCAAAATGAATGTTGATATATTGTTTCAACTGTGTTTCTTCAAGAAACTATGTCAAGTGCCTACTGAAACTATAGATAATCCATCACTAGGTCCAAAATCTACTGTGAATATAGATAATTCAGCACTAGAGCTAGTGTCCACTGTGACTATAGATAACTCGACACTAGAGCTAGTGTCCACTGTGACTATAGATAACTCGACACTAGAGCTAGTGTCCACTGTGACTATAGATAACTCGACACTAGAGCTAGTGTCCACTGTGACTATAGATAACTCGACACTAGAGCTAGTGTCCACTGTGGCTATAGATAATTCAGCACTAGAGCTAGTGTCCACTGTGACTATAGATAATTCGACAAAGTCTTAGAGAGGATACTGTACATCCTATTTTACACACTAATATATATTTAATGTTGCATCACGCATGGAACAACATGTGTTAAATTTCTTGTACAACGTTCCAGGACTGTGTTCCATTCCCTATCCCAATCCGTGTTTAATTGGCCCCTCTCCCAATCTTGCACTATCGTTGAGTTTGTCATGTGACTCACTGTTCTCTTATTTCGAGGGGGTGGGAGTTGACATTCGGCCATTTCGTCCCCGCACATGTCCTTTGTACCTCCATCCGCCTTTGCCTTTGTTCCTGTCACCACCTCCCCCATCGCAATCCCGTCGTTTTCCTCCATTTCACCCCCAACCCCATGGTACCCCAGAACTTGGCATCACCAAATGATGAGCAGTGACTCAGCTCAAATGAAGCAGACGATTGTGTGAATGAATGAATGAATGATGGCCGATGACGGTCATCTGCAGTTGACGCATGCATCATCTTTCTTGAAAATTTCTGCAGATGGTTGACAAGCATTCGCTAAATAGTTGTTACGAGTAGTGGTGTGCCGTGTGTCCTTTTTCGAGATAAGACGAGTCTGTTTAGTAAGTATTGTTATGAGTAGAGGTATGCTGAAAGTCTCTTTAGTAAATATTATTACGAGTGTCCGTGTAATAATTAATTATTGTTACGAGTGTCTGTGTAGTAAATATTGTTACGAGTGTCCGTATAGTAAATGTGATATCCCGAGTGTCTGTGTAGTAAATATTGTTACGAGTGTCCGTGTAATAATTAATTATTTTTACGAGTGTCCGTGTAGTAAATATTGTTACGAGTGTCCATATAGTAAATGTGATATCCCGATTGTCTGTGTAGTAAATATTGTTACGAGTGTCTGTGTAGTAAATGTAATATGCCGAGGGTTTGTGTAGTAAATATTGTTACGAGTGTCCGTGTAGTAAATGTGATATCCCGAGTGTTTGTGTAGCAAATATTGTTACGAGTGTCTGTGTAGTAAATGTAATATGCCGAGGGTTTGTGTAGTTAATATTGTTACGAGTATCTGTTACGAGTGTTTGTGTAGTAAATATTGTTACGAGTGTCTTTGTAGTAAATGTTGTTACGAGTGTCTTTGTAGTAAATGTTGCTACGAGTGTCTTTGTAGTAAATGTTGCTACGAGTGTCTTTGTAGTAAATGTTGTTACGAGTGTCTTTGTAGTAAATGTTGTTACGAGTGTCTTTGTAGTAAATGTTGCTACGAGTGTCTTTGTAGTAAATGTTGCTACGAGTGTCTTTGTAGTAAATGTTGTTACGTGTGTCTTTGTAGTAAATGTAATATGCCGAGTGTCGCAAACTGGAACAGTACCCAATAGGTAAGAGACATCTGTAAAGGCAAAGAACAGTACCCAACAGGTAAGACACAGCTGTAAAGGCCAGGAACAGTACAGCTGTACGTAAGATATACTACACATGAAGGTTAGGAAGAATGTACTTGTAGGTAAGGAACAGTAGACTTGTAGGTAAGGAATAGTACACTTGTAGGTAAGGAACAGTACATTTGTAGGTAACGAACACTACACTTGTAGGTAACGAACAGTGGACACATAGGTACGGAATAGCATACATATAGGTCAGGAATTGTACATACGTAGATAAAGTACAGAGCACAAGTAGGCAAGGGACATTACACTAGATCCAGCAATACATATATATTGTAAATACTAGTTCAACTACCCCGTGAAAAGTCACCCTACAAACTCGATTTAACAATAATGCATTTTAAACACTTGCTAGAGACCTTGGGAAAAGTATTCTGTAAACTGGATTTAGCAATAAATGTAAACACTTGCTAGAGACCTTAGGTAAAGCATTCTTGTAAAATGGATTTTGCAATACTAAATATTTGCTAGAGACCTTGGAAATAGCATTTGTATTGTAAATACTTATTCCGGAAGTTAGAATGCGCAATTCTGTACATTAGATTTAGCAATATCGTATTATAAACACTTGTTGAAAATCTTGAGAAAAACCTGTCCTGCGCTGCCATGATCACGATAAACTATTAATGGCTTCATGCCATAACCTTGATGTACTATTATAATTGATATCATGTAATATATTGCATTTTAGGAAGGAGGAAAATATCTAGTACGTGCCCCCGCCCCCAACAAAAAAAAAATCTTTTTGGGAAGAGGGGGTTTTCATATTGGGCGGTCCAATTAGTGCAATCGAAAGCCCAGAAAACAGTGTGAGAAGCAAACCCCTTCAAGGTCAACCCATAAATCGAGAAAGTCTAATCGAAGTAAAGGTTTTGAAACAACGCTAGTGAACAATGCTGCAATAACTTTCTAGCTGGAAGTTGGAGATGTAGGACTTTCATTTAAATGAATAAACATTATTTACAAGCAAAACAAAGTTCATGAAGTTAACAAATAAATGAGAGTGAAATTAATGAGAATTTAATGAGAATGAAATTAATTAGAGTGAACGTCGTTGCAGTGTGTCGTCATAATGGCGACCGTGACTGAAGACGTTGCATAGAAAATTTGTGGAGATTATGGTATGAGAATATGTATACATTTAAAATCTTTTCTAATATAAATTAATTAGTGGATATTTATGATGATGTTCATATCTATGTTCTTTACTTTCTCTCTTTTTAGTTCTATCTTAAGTCAGCAATTATTTAAAAGAGGTAAAGATCAGTTTAGAATAACTGTTATTAAATGTTAGTCAGAATACATTACCGTTTGTTCTGTCAGTCGCTGAAATCACAATAGTCACGTCTACCGAAAGTTGTGAGTCACAATACTCACGCCTACCGAAAGCTGCAAGTCGCTACTCACTCGTCCTGCAGACCATACAGGAGTATTGTGATGAATCTGACAGCTCCCTTAATGAAATACGACAACACATATATTGATTTCATGAGATCAGAGTTTAATTGTTTAATATTTAGTGACTGATGAATGTGACAACTTCCTTGATGAAATACTACAACACATATATTGTATTCATGAGATCAGAGATTAATTGTTTAATATTTAGTGATTGGATGAAATACTATACAGCACATATATTATGTTCATCAGATCAGAGTTCAATTGTTTAATATTTTGTGACTGATGAATCTGACAGCTCCCTTGATGAAATACTACAACACGCATAGTGTATTAATGAAATCAGAGTTTAATTGTTTAATATTTTGTGAAATAGTAATATACCTAGCGTGTTCGTGAGATCAGAATTTATTTCTTTAATATTTAGTGACATATAAACATATGGAGTGTGTTAATGAAATATATTAGAGTTTATTTCTTTATATATTTAGTGACATATAAACATATAGAGTGTGTTAATGAAATATATTAGAGTTTATTTCTTTAATATTTAGTGAAACAATTAAAACACATATAACGTGCTCATAAGATTAGAGTTTATTTAATATTTAGTGAAATAATAAAACACACACACAGGGTGTTTATAAGATTAAACTTAAAGTTTATTTATTTAATATTAATAAAACACAAACAGCGTGTTCATAAATTAGAGTTTATTTATTTAATATTAATCAAACAAACACAGCGTATTCATATGATTAGAGTTTATTTAAAACTATTATTCCAACAAGACAAAGTTGCGGATTGGGGGGGATCCCGCCAGAGGTTCGAAATGCAAGACTGAGGTGGAAACTGAGTGAAGTTCGGTAACTCGTGTTGCGAACTGACATGGGCATTGGAGTGCGCTCTCTTATGTGGCTTTTCAAGTTTGATGAGAAAGCTGGCGTTACAGACCCGAGCTCAAGGTCGCCGTGCATGGCTGGCCTCTTCTAGTGACTCACAGACCTTTATCCCCTTTTAATAAACCAGGCACCACCCCTTTAGAAGCTTCTTGGCCCTTGTGGAATCCATGTCCCACCCACCCCTCAACTATGCAAAAGTTGAGCCGTGACCGTGAAGGCGACCCTTCGGTGCTTGTAATAATATTCTAATCTTTCCTCCCTACTCCTCCAGTCGTAACTTACCTATCTCCGAAATAACTTCTAATGCTAAATAGCCGTCTTTCATTTACGAAATAACTGTTCTTATGTATAGCCGTCTTTCTTCTTAGAAATAACAGTTCTAATGCATAGCCGTCTTTCATCTATGAAATAACTGTTCTTATGTATAGCCGTCTTTCGTCTGTAAAATAACTGTTCTGAATGTAAAACTTATAAGTTCAAAGACACGCCCTGGGAAGAATAAATAAATTAATTTCGAGTTTTAAAATTACAGGTCAATGGTAGAATGTTTATATAGTACTTTTAAAAAACTACTTTCAGATTTAATTGTTAATTAATTCTTATAATATACATGTGAGTAAACATGCTATATTATACATGTTCGTTTTGATTGATGAATCAGGCACATTAAGCTGATCAATCAAAACGAACATTTACTTAAGAATATCGATCCATGAATGAAGTCACTCTGAAACAAACTAGAAAGTTGTGCCGTCATTACGTGTAAGTTTAGCCCTGGTGTGGCGAAACTGTTTCTCCATCATGTAATCGCTTTCAGTTGGAAGTCAGTCTGTGCACGCTTTTATTCCAAAATATAACTAATGTTAGGTGACTAAACCGATTAACTTTCAAATCATTCCAGAGTGATTAATACCGATGTTAGTCACATTTCCGTAGCACTGACAAATCATCTGTTAACACACGTCATCTTTCTCTCTCATCTCTTACTTGACTGTCCCTCCTTTAAAATATTTTACAATGTAACATAAACAGTTTACGGGTATCATAATTAATGTAATACAAACGGTGTAGGGGAATCATAATAATTAATGTAATACAAACGGTGTAGGGGTATCATAATTAACATAATACAAACGGTGTACGGGTATCATAATTAATTAATACAAACGGTGTACGGGTATCATAATTAATATAATAGAAACGGTGTCCTGATATTATAATTTAATATATCAAATCGGAATAAGAAAGTGTTACCAATGTATCATATTTTACTATAAAGTTATATTTTGCATATAAAAACTTAACGGTATTATGATGCATGCTATCGTATTGCCAACACTGGTTACAGAGGTTGATATCATTTCGTAAGTGGTGTACTCAGAGAAAAGAAAACAAACATAAAAGGATAGGATTTGCTAAACGACACAAGTAATCATATGCCTAACTGCATTATTTATGACTATAACTAATATATAGTTCTTCATACGGAATCTAAAACTCTGGATAAAAAAAGATCTAACAAAACATCAAAAGCAACCCAACGCTAGCTAGAGCAAAAACCAGGGCTAAGGTATACTGTATGAAATGCGCTAACTAGAGCAAAAACCAGGGCTAAGGTATACTGTATGAAATGCGCTAACTAGAGCAAAAACCAGGGCTAAGGTATACTGTATGAAATGCGCCTAACTAGAGCAAAAACCAGGGCTAAGGTATACTGTATGAAATGCGCTAACAAGATCAAAAACCAGGGCTAAGGTATACTGTATGAAATGCGCTGCTGATATAACAAGAGCTAGATATACTGAATAATATCGAAAAGAACATTTTAAACAAGTTGACACACTTAATTCTGCTGTATTAAACCTAATTCCCACTGCAATTATGAATATATGAATTTAAGTTAATTACCGAAAAGAACAAAATTTTAAACAAGTTTATAAAATTAATTCTATTAAATAAAACTTTAATTAATAGTGCAAACGTGAAAATATGAATTTGTTAAACACGGAAAAGACATAAATTTTAAACGTCTACAAAATTACTTCTATTACATAAAACTTAATTAATAGCGCAAACAGGAAGAAATGAATTAAAAGTAAGCGGATTGTAACAAGAACAAATTCACAAGGAGGAAAGATGAATTAAATGTAAGCAGATTGTAACAAGAACACACTCAACAATAAGGAAAGACGAACCTTAACACTGAACGCCCGCAAAAGAGAGAAAGAAAGAGAGAATGAGGGAGAGAAGCAGACAGACAGCAAAATGTATAAAGCTAAAGGTAAGATCGAATGTATAAAGCAAACTGTTATGATGATGATCTAAAGAATTTGCTAAAGATGAAAGAATATATTTAGAAAGAGTTATACATTCCTATAGTGAAGAAAAACTAAAAGGAATGTCTACAATAGTTGACCTTAGAAAATAAACTAGGAGTAATCTAGAGCTAATACAGACTACAAACAAACGAGTTATAATATTGACCATAGAAAATAAACTAGGAGTAATCTAGAGCTAATACAGACTACAAACAAACTAGGAGTAATCTAGAGCTAATACAGACTACAAACAAACTAGGAGTAATCTAGAGCTAATACAGACTACAAACAAACTAGGAGTAATCTAGAGCAAATTATAAAGTAATCACCAAACATATCTAAATATCTCGTAAATGAAAACTGTTCAGTAAAATAAAGTTAAAAATAAATTAATGTGTGTAGATATGCGTTTGTGTGTGTGTTCGTGCGTGAGTACTTGCAAGCGTGCATATAAACATTGAAACATTGCACGATGACACGAAAAAGACGCTGCTTAATTTGTGCAATCTCGTTTTTTTAAGAATGAGTCACTAGTCTCTTTCCCTCTCTCTCTTTCCCCCCCCCCTCTCTCTCTCATTTCTCTACTCTCTCTTTTATTCTTTCTACATTTTTCTCTTTCAATCATTTTCTTTCTTTCTCTCCTCCTTTATTCTTTTTGCTTATCACCCTCCCTCCTCATAGGAGTGTTCACATTTTCCACGCTCGCATTCCATTTTTTCAGCACCCCTCCCCCTCCCGGCAAACGTCATGATTTGTACTCTTCTTGTTTTGATCAGCATTTCCATCGGCGGCGTCTCCGTTACACACATCTCTTGTGATGAACAAGCATTGACGATACAATGTTTACTGTGACGTACAGGTTGATTTGGCAACATCTGGCTTGAATGGTTGTTCGGTGACGTACAGGTTGATTTGGCAACATCTGGCTTGAATGGTTGTTCGGTGACGTACAGGTTCTTTTAGCAAGATCTCATGGCTTGAATTGTTTCGTGACGTACAGGCTGGGTCTTAGCATGATCTCCTGGTTTAAATTATTGTTCTGTTACATACAGGGTATCTTAGTAAGATCTCTTGGCTTGAATGGTTGTTCTGGGTTGTACAGGCTATCTTAGCATGATCTCGTGGGTTGAATTGTTCTTGACGTCTAGATTGTCTTTATAAGATGCCGTGACTTGAATGGCTGTTCTGTGATGTGCAAGCTATCTTAAATGATCTCCTTGGTTGAATGTTTGCTGATTTGTGACAAGCAAACAGTGTGCAAGGTGTGCAGACACACCCATGAGCGTATGTTTGGAATGTTAAAATTGAGACTTGAACACGCACTGGAATCATTCTGAGAGACCTACTGCATTATCTTTTCAGTCGACACTATTGACAGTGATGTTATTTACAGGAAAACTGTATATCAGTCTACACTATTGACAGTAATGTTATTTACAGGAAAACTGTATATCAGTCTACACTATTGACAGTAATGTTATTTACAGGAAAACTGTATATCAGTCTACACTATTGACAGTAATGTTATTTACAGGAAAACTGTATATCAGTCTACACTATTGACAGTAATGTTATTTACAGGAAAACTGTATATCAGTCTACACTATTGACAGTAATGTTATTTACAGGAAAACTGTATATCAGTCTACACTATTGACAGTAATGTTATTTACAGGCAATCTGTATATCAGTCTACACTATTGACAGTAATGTTATTTACAGGCAAACTGTATATCAGTCTACACTATTGACAGTAATGTTATTTAAAGGAAAACTGTATATCAGTCTACACTATTGACAGTAATGTTATTTACAGGAAAACTGTATATCAGTCTACACTATTGACAGTAATGTTATTTACAGGCAATCTGTATATCAGTCTACACTATTGACAGTAATGTTATTTACAGGCAAACTGTATATCAGTCTACACTATTGACAGTGATGTTATTTACAGGCAAAATGTATATCAGCACTGAAGACAAATGTCAGCATACACTAATGTATGTGTATACATGATAGCGGTTTTCTACAATGAATCAGTCGGTCTCACAGTTAGGAAACATAAGGCAGCAGTTAGTTTAGTCTCACAATTAGGAAACATAAGGCAGCAGTTAGTTTAGTCATAACGTAAGTCAACCTCTTTGTAAAGAAAAATAAGCCTGCAGTTCCATAGCCTAATCATAAAGTAAGTCAGTCAGGTTCATTGTAAAGAAAGTAAAATTGCATAATTCCAGAACAACACTGGGAAATAAAACTGATTTTGACACTGATGACGTAGGCTGTTCAATACCGTGACCGAATGGATCCGATCAATGACAACAAATCAACCCGCAGGCATTGTGCATTCAAATATTCTTGCTATTTATACAATAACACATCTATAAACACTTTCTAAGCCATTTAACCTATACACAATCGTGGGCGCACATTTAAACGCCGGTCAACAATGAAGCACTCACATTTTAGTGCACTTGTAACTTGTAAACATATGACACATTCAAATACACCTGTAACCTGTAAACAATCATGAATACACATTTTAGTGTACTTGTTTGTAAATAATCATGGACACACATTCAAATATATTTGCAACCTGTAATTTATCATGAATTTATAATTTTAAGTGCATTGCAACCTGTAAACAAACGTGGACACACTACTAAATTCAAAATTACAGCTCACATCACAAATCCTAGAATGCAATTTCGACAAAGAACACAACACTGTACATAACATTTAAGTCTTGAAAAAAATGTTATAATTTGTCACAGTCCAATTATCATCTAATTCAGTTTCTGATTCATCACATGCTCAGATGGTGCGAAACGGAAATCTTTCTTGTCTGGCTGTCTGCATTGAACCAAGCGGCTTCGCTTTTGACTGATGTCGGTCCTCCTCTACACTACCATGGGTGCACGCCAGTTATGATCTCCCTTTGATGGATCTTGAACTTGGAGGCCTTGCGATGTGATTGGTTAGAAAGCATTGCCTGCTGTTCATAGTTATGATGCTAGAAATTGGTCTTACATCTGGCACCGAGCAGTTCGTAGTTATGGTGCTAGAAAGTGGTCTTACATCTGGCACCGAACAAAGTTATCATCTATGGCAGCACTCAGTCATAGCCTTTGCTTGTTTCAGCTGAGGCGATATTTTGGGTTTGAGATTAAACTAGGTCTCTCTGTAGCTATGAATGCTAGACAGACAGATAGATAGATAGATAGATAGATAGATAGATAGATAGATAGATAGATAGATAGATAGATAGATAGATAGATAGATAGATAGATAGATAGATAGATAGATAGATAGATAGGATAAAAACATTGAGGGGCAGTTACGAACTGCAAACTGTATTGTTTTGTAATTAAACACAAATTTAAACTGAAAAAAAATTATTAAGTATTATCACGGGTTGGCGAATTTAATTCGATAGAAAAGTGTTGGTAAAATTGCATAATCATTCAAATGAAATTAACGTGAGTATACCATTTAACTGAAAAAGAATAAACTGAAAGTTGTCAAAATATAGAGAAGCGTCATTACTATTGTATGTAGTTCTTTCTTTCTTTCTTTCCTTTCAAGCTATGGTTACACAATGGTTATCAACTATGTTACTTTAAACAATAGTCACCAACTATGTTACTTTTAACAATGGTTATCAACTTTCATACTTTACATAATGACCACCAACTATAATACTTTAAACAATAGTCATGCTATTTTTATACCAAAAGCAGTAGCTGTCTTGTCCAGTATCTATTGGAGAATTATTAATAACATAATTTAAGATTCTCATCACTTGTAATTAGTTATGGGAGATTAAATAATAATGATAATCATAATCATTATATTATGTGATAGTAAATCAAATAACTATAAATAATGTTTCTCTGTCACAATAAATCGCCCGACGTGTTACTGTGGAGAGTAGATCAAATGACTATAAGTCATGTTACTAGGTGACAGTAAATCGCCTGTCTATAAACTATATTACTATGTGATAATAAATAAAATGTCAGTAAGACAGTGGTGTGTTCCAGTAAATCAATTGTTAATAATAATAGGAATCATTGTATAAGTGTCAATAATACAGAGAACATATTTCTGTGATTCGGACACCTAACGTAGAAAAAGGTTTTATGTTCGTGCGAGTGAGCATATAGAATATTTTAACTGGGTTTTCAAGTTTAGAACATTTATAACTAATATTATGGGCTGAACGAAGAACATCAATGAGAAGAATGTTGTTGTCATGGATAGTGTTATTTCTTTATAGGTAGGCAGACAGCGTGACAATCGCGAAAAGTATGTGAGCGATATGTATGACCAGACAGCGGCGTAATGTCAGGAGTGATTCAGTTTTCTTTCACATAAACACGACGCGAAGAAGGGAGCGTTTAGTGAAGAAAATATTAAATCTGAAAAAAAAAACTTTTAGTGAAAGTCCAGTGTGTCTCTACATCTAACAAATTTATTCTTTCTTTATTCATTGACTAAAGTAGTTTATTTTAAAATAGCACACAATAAAATAGTTAAGAAGGACTTTTAAAAAAGAATTTTTTAAATTATAAAAACTCAGAATAACCAAACATAACAACAATAACAAATTTAAGAGAAAGCAACATTTCGTTGAGGTGTGTCTAATGTCAATGCATGCTTACACTTGGAGACCTCATCAGGCACGCTTACACTTACAGATTTATGTTTCTCACTGTCCAGACACAACTTGGAGTCTGCGGCGTTAGAGTGAGACATACACAAGCAATACACATCAGCTTCAAACCATCCACCTACTCATACTCACATACACGCACACAAACAATCACACACAAGCTCTATACTACTCACCCATACACGCACACATTAAACGCACACATCAGCCCCATAAAACACACACACACACACACACACACACACACACTGCTCAATAAAAAGCTTTACGCCCTCAAATTCATCTCCTGTTTCAAGCCCTCGACAAACAGTGCTGACATTTACAAGAACATGAGCACCGTTCACTGGTCTATTCTACTGATATAGAAGTGAACTTGTTCACTGGTCTTCATGCACAAGTGGTCTATTGTACTGGTCTTGATATAGAAGTGAACTTGTTCACTGGTCTTCATACACAAGTGGTCTATTGTACTGGTCTTGATATAGAAGTGAACTTGTTCACTGGTCTTCATACACAAGTGGTCTATTATACTGGTCTTGATATAGAAGTGACTTGTTCATTGGTCTTCATACACAAGTGGTCTATTCTACTGGTCTTGATATAGAAGTGACTTGTTCATTGGTCTTCATACACAAGTGGTCTATTATACTGGTCTTGATATAGAAGTGACTTGTTCATTGGTCTTCATACACAAGTGGTCTATTATACTGGTCTTGATATAGAAGTGACTTGTTCATTGGTCTTCATACACAAGTGGTCTATTGTACTGGTCTTGATATAGAAATGACTTCATTCACTATATGTATGTAGACACAAAACAGATATAATCGTGAAAGGCAACCACTTGTCTCAGATCTTACTTAGTTTTATTGTGCACTGACTGCCTCTTATTGTGCACTGACTGCCTCTTATTGTGCACTGACTGCCTCTTATTGTGCACTGACTGCCTCTTATTGTGCACTGACTGCCTCTTATTGTGCACGTGATCAGTTCCTTATGAGAAATAAAGCAAAATCTTTAACCTCTCTTTATCTTACGAGGGAACCTCAAATTCTATTTAGTTTGTTATAATTGCATCTTTTTCACTGAAATACTTTCTATTTTATTTTTACATATTTCCAAATACTTTTATTTTTTATATATAATTTCCATATTTCTTCATTTATTTCTCTAAAACTCACAAACTGAATTTTCTTTACTAAAAACAGTAATCGGAAGAAATACAATAGTAATTGAATATTTGTGAATTATAACTTGAGATAATCCGTAAACAGAATAGTAATTATTTCTGAATGAAATTAATTTGATGTGTTTAGAAGTAAAACCCAGTCACTTCTAGTGACTTTTATAATACGTTACGTTAAAATATTTACCACTAAACATGCATTAATTTCAAATGAAGCATTGTGAAAAATATAACACATTAAAATATCTATTTAGTTAACATACATTAATTTCCAATGAAACATTGATAATATTATAAAATGCAATATCTGTTAACTATAATATAAAATATCTATCAGTTCACATGCATTAATTTCCAATGAAACATTGTGAATTTTACAACACGTTAAAATACCTATCAGCAGACATGCATCAATTTCCAATGAAACATTAAGATAATTAATTATAAAAAATATGTGTAAGGTAATCATGTTAATTACTAGTGGCATTTCGGAATATTAAAATTATTGATTCAAATTATTAATTGTACAACACGAAAACAGCATCATTTAGATAATCCCTTGCATTCAGAGGCTATCTCTGATAAAGATGTCTTTATGTATGAAGCACTTATATATAAAATTACAAAAATAATTTAAAACAATAAATTTAGGCAAACCTTACACCTATGCTAAAAGTCTAATAAAACATCTAGGCTGAGTCAAGTTTTGAATACATACGTCTTATAGCCTACACTATAAGCCACACC
The DNA here is from genome assembly GCA_028829895.1 of Sinotaia quadrata. Lineage (NCBI taxonomy): Eukaryota > Metazoa > Mollusca > Gastropoda > Architaenioglossa > Viviparidae > Sinotaia > Sinotaia quadrata. Next base: position 33,106,436 of record CM054177.1, on the reverse strand, counting down.
TATAACTCTTTAAGCATTGCCCTAAATCTTACAACTTTTTCCATGATGTGATAATTAATTACAGCAACTTTTTCGTTTCATGTAAACCGTTCACATTAATAAATTTTACTTGAATGATAGATAGTAAACACATATTTCATGAACTGCAAGTCTTTTCCTGCCATTCAAAAACTAAATCATTCATGAATAAAACAAAACTTGAGTCAAAAAGAAAAACTAGGTTGATGTATGTAAAGAAAAAATATTCTGTTCGTCATAGCGCGATAAAAGAACAGGTTATAATTCTTAGTGTAGCGAAGTAATGTTTGCTGTGTGTTCCATATCTGACATCCAAGTTTCTTTATTCATTGTAATTTACTGACGTTGTTGGCGTCACAGAAATGGGTGAAGAAGTCACTAAGTGAGTGAAAGTCGGATGAAGAATGGGCAAAGCACACACAAAAGAAACTGCTACTTCAAACTGGCGTCCTAGGAGATAGGAGCATTTTGTGTAAAATGAATGACTCACCCTCATCAAATATTAGTAGTAGTCTCCCCTCTTGTTAGGGCAATACTAGTCACCACTAGATAATGCACACGTTGAGGAAGTTTCTGGTTAATGACTCATTAACAATTACGCGTACTAAATTTAGCTTTATCTTATAGAGAAATATTTCTCATATTTTGAGGAAAACTACACAGACGTAGAGGAAACAAATACCAAAAATCTTTGCAATAATAAAAAATATGACTATTTGGTGATAGTCTCTCTTTCTTAATATCAGTGTCTGAATGTTTATTTCGTAGTATGTATTTTGAACCTTAATATCAGTGTCTGAATGTTTATTTCGTAGTAGGTATTTTGAACCTTAATATCAGTGTCTGAATGTTTATTTCGTAGTAGGTATTTTGAACCTTAATATCAGTGTCTGAATGTTTATTTCGTAGTAGGTATTTTGAACCTTAATATCAGTGTCTGAATGTTTATTTCGTAGTAGGTATTTTGAACCTTAATATCAGTGTCTGAATGTTTATTTCGTAGTAGGTATTTTGAACCTTAATATCAGTGTCTGAATGTTTATTTCGTAGTAGGTATTTTGAACCTTAATATCAGTGTCTGAATGTTTATTTCGTAGTATGTATTTTGAACCTAAATGCAAATAAGTTAGTTATATAATATGACTATTTAAAATAAATATGTACATGTATATTGATTCTGTTAATTTAATTATAGTTTTAAGTCTAATAGTACCCTATGTACATGTGTCTAATAATGCCCTAGGTCCATCTGTCCAATAGTACCCTATGTCCGTCTGTCTAATACAGCTGTAGCTACATATATCTAATAGTGTGCTACATACATCTGTCAAATAAAGCCCTTAGTACCTCTGTGAAATAGTGCCTGAGGTAGATCTCTTTAATAATGCCCTATGTATGTATGCCTAATAGTGCCCTGCATACATCTGTGTAATACTGCCCTTAGAAAGTCTGTCTAATAGTGCCCTATGTACGTCTGTCTAATAGTGCCCTTAGAAAGTCTGTCTATTAGTGCCATATGTACGTCTGTCTAATAGTGCCCTTAGAAAGTCTGTCAAATAGTGCCCTATGTACGTCTGTCTAATAGTGCCCTTAGAAAGTCTGTCAAATAGTGCCCTATGTACGTCTGTCTAATAGTGCCCTTAGAAAGTCTAAGAGTGCCATATGTACGTCTGTCTAATAGTGCCCTTAGAAAGTCTGTCTAACAGTGCCCTATGTACGTCTGTCTAATAGTGCCATATGTACGTCTGTCTAATAGTGCCTTATGTATGTCTAATAGTGCCCGCGGTAAATCTGTCTAATAGTGCCCGCGGTAAATCTGTCTAATAGTGCCCTCGGTATAGCTGTGAAATAGTGCCAAATATACATTTAATATGCCCTACGTCTAATAGTGTTCTAGCTACGTCTATCTAATAGTGCTTTCTGTACATCTTTTTGATAGTGCCGTATATACGTCTGTCTAATGCTGCCCTCCATGCATCTGTCTAATAGTACTTTGTGTACGTCAGAATAATAGTGCCATCGGTACATCCGTCAAAAGTGGCATATGTACATTTACCTAATTGTACCCTTGGAAAGTCTATCTAATAGTGCCCTATGTACGTCTCTGAAATAGTTACTTAGGTAGATCTATCTAGTTGTTCCCTAAGTACATTGTAATGTGTTTGGTTATGTTTAATGACCCTGTTACTGTATCAGATTCCCCAGAGACCAATATTGGTTATCGATTCTCTTCTAATACTAGCGACAGCCGGACGGCCTGACATCTTCCACGAATATGCCAAAGATTTGGGCTATTATAATAAAATAATTTTAAAAAATTTTGAAAGTTGTCTAAGATTTTTCAACTGATTTAGAATAATTTTGCACTGCTAAATTTGTAAATGATATCCGTTTTTTTTAAATCAGGTCGGTTTTTTTTATCTAATTCGATTTTTTAAAAATCCGATCTTAAAGCTAAATCGATTACATTTTTGTAACATTATTAGGCAATTTTTGTTAATATTTCTCTTCCAAAATAGTTTTTTAAATTAAAAAAATAATTTAAATTTTAAAAAATTGTTTTCTAACACAATTCATTTATTAAATGTCACAAAAGTTGATTAGTGTACATTGAATAGTAGACATTGATAACGGTAAGTACATATAAATTCAATATTAGGTCATCATTATTCAAAATTCAGGACATGAACTTCCGTCTCTTCGAACTTCTAGAATGCTCAGCAGTAGGAATGTCTCTTTAGAGTTCAACAGTAATCAGCCATCATGACTGCATCCAGCGTCCCTGATACCTGGTTTCCATCTCTTTCATATCCTGATGAAATCTCTCCCCTTGCTCGTCGCTCAATGATCCCAGATTTTCAGGAAACCGATCCATATGTGAGAATAAGTAATGCATTTTGACGCTCATGGTGCATCCATGGTTTGTGAAAGCAGTCAGCATATTGGCAACAAGCTCTGCATAGTTCCTGGCCTTATTGTTGCCAAGAAAGTTTTTCACGACCAGAACAAAACAAAAGCTTTCCACGCTTCCAGTTCCACTTCATTCATGAGTTTTCAAACTCTTGATCTCTGATTAGCTTATGGAGTTGTGAACCATCAAAAATGCCAGCTTTCAACTTCTCAATGGTCAACCCTGGAAAAGCATGGCACAAGTAAGCGAAACAGCCACCATCCTTGTCCAGAGCTTTGGTGAACTGTTTGATTAAGCCAAGCTTAATGTTCAGCGGTGGGAAAAGTATCTTGCCTCTGTCCACCAGAGGGTTGTTTACGAGGTTCTTTGCTTTGCAAGGTACTAATTCCTCCCTTACAGACCAGCCCTGCTTCTTGTAATGCTGTGCTTTGTCCCTACTATCCCACATGCACAGAAAGCATGGGTATTTGGTGAATCCAGACTGTTGTCCCAACAAAACGTTTATCATCTTCAGGTCAATACAAAGTAACCAATCATGCTGAACATAACGAATTTTCTCCAGCACGTACTTCACCGCTTCATACTTCTCCTTCAGTGTAGTCGAGAGAGCTAGAGGTAGAGAGGCAAACTGGTTACCATTGTGTAGCAGAACACATTTCAGTGATCGCTTGCTGCTGTCAATGAACAATCTCCAATCTTCAGGTTTATACTGTGGCACTCCAAGCTTCTGCAGAAGCTGCGCAATATCTGTACAGTACACCAGGTCCTTCTCCGGTAGAGAAAAAATTGAGATACTTTTGGTCTGTTGCGGTAGAAGGTGATGCGAACACTGTCAGAAAGGACTTTTTTCCCTCAATCTGGATGCCAACAGTTCAGCAGATGACTTTGACAAGCTGAGATCACGAACTAGATCATTTAGCTCCTTTTGCGAAAAAGGATTTGGAACATCATCATCAAGAACCACTAATTCCTCTTCAAAAATTCTTCAACACTAGAGAAATCTTCTTCACTAATGTCTGTAAGTTCTCCAGGGACAGGTACTGGAATTTCATCATAATGAGCTATGGACGACGTTCTGATTCAAGATCAGGATACTTAAGGCTGCTCCCGTTTTTTCTGTTAATGCCAATCACATCAATAGTACAGAAGTAGCAGTCAGTGACATGGTTTGTCTGTTCCCTCCAAACCTTAGGAATTCCAAACTTCAGACAACTCTTCTTACCCTTGGTCCAACAACGAAGATTCTCGGTGCACGTCTTGCATACCATGTGTGGCACCCAAACTTTATCATGATCACCAAGTTTTATACCAAAATAAGCATGGTATGCACGCTTTATAAAACCTGTTACTGTATTCCTGTTAGGAACAATGGTGTATTCGCCGCGGATGTAGCAAAATACATCGGGTTTATTTTTGCAATTTCTTCTGGCCGATTCCATTTCATTATCTAAAGAAGAAAAATATCATTTATATCAATTATTCAAAAATTAGTTTATGTAACCTCTTCATAATTATGTAAAACAAATTATAATTTGTTTATTTAAAGAAATAAGAAAGAATTTTTATATCATATAAATAGAAAATATCCTTATAAGTAAAAATAAACAAACAAACAAAAATAATGTCGCAATAGATCAAAACGTTGATAAAGAAAAAAATGACCTGATTGAACAAAACCGATGTCATTTTTGGATCCAGCACAATAAAACTGTTATAAATCCGACAAAAAATCTTAGACAGCAAATTTGTTATTGCCCAATTCAATAACATACCAACAGATATTTAGCTGATGTGCCCAAGCTGGTAACGTTATATCCCCCTTTATTATTAGTTATGATTATGATATTATTCCTCTGGCTTAGCCGCCACACCAGCTATAGTCAACGATAATTACAACAAGTTACGTAACATAGGTGAAGATAACAAAGTAAAATTTAATAACAATATTAGTAGTAAAAAACATCAATTCAATCGGGGAAAATTCGAGAGTTCATCTATCCCGCCCTGCCTGATTATTCATATAATGTTTATTAGACTGATCAGTTCCTTTGGAAAAAGCACACTTAACTAGAGTTTCATGAAGATCTGCAACAGCTCACTATGCTCCGGACAGTAGTGACGTCACGTTGCGGTTGTCTTCCAAGTATGACCAACTCAGTGTCAAATAGGTGCGCTAGGCGTTGTCATCAAAGGCTCCTAAATCTGCTCTAGTTTAGGCCTGTAACAGGCTCCTAAATCTGCTGTAGTTTAGGCCTGGAACAGGCTCCTAAATCTGCTGTAGTTTAGGCACAGAACCAGCTGTAATGAATAACATTTTTCTATAGCAACCTATTAGCATGAATAATCATTTTGGGCTTCGTGGCGTCAGCAATAGACTACTCTTTACAAATTCATCACAACTTGTTTGCTACATGCTTACTTACAATTCATAAATCCAATAAAATATTTATAATTGGATAACAATGATTTTACTTTTACAATTGTAAAAATTCTTAGTTGCAATACATTTAGCAAGTGGTTCACAGAAATATTCATTAAACAATCATTTTCTCTCTATTTAGCTCCACTTGTTACAATTGCTTAACAAGCGTGAGCATGGCGAATACACACGTTTATGCCATCTTGACATTTCTACAAAATTGTAATCATCGCTAATGACACTTAGCTTCAGTGAGAAGAAAAACATTAGTACACACAATCATTTAACAAATTACATGAATATTTTACACAACTTTCTATGAATAAGATATACAATATTTTAGAGAAATCAATTATATTTATTACTCTTGTATTTTATGCGCAGAATCAATGAACGCAAATGTTTGCCTGTGGACAGTGGGTGCAGTGGAAATGAGCGTCTGAGGGTCTTAAGTCATTGATAAGTATATATGAATGGTCTCTAGGCCAGCTAGCAGATTCTACTACATCACGATATGGACCACGAATGACCAAATAATGGCGTCTTGAATCCGGCTTGAGGTTCCATATCCTGCTATTCCCCCCTTACCCCTCCACGTACTTCACCTTTTGAGTGACCTACATCTTAATAGGTCGTAAACAACTATTGTACCACCAGTACGCAACCTAGCTAATGGTACTACTCTTCTACTACTACTACTACTACTAAAAGAATTATTAATTAATTACAGAAAAAATTATTTAGAAAATCTGCATAATTTGCCGAGAATTCCTCTGACATACATCTGTCTAACAGTGCCCTAGGTACATCTGTCTAACAGTGCCCTAGGTACATCTGTCTAATAGTGCCCTATGTACATCTGTCTAACAGTGCCCTAGGTACATCTGTCTAATAGTACCCTAGATACATCTGTCTAATAGTGCCCTAGGTACATCTGTCTAACAGTACCCTAAGTACATCTGTCTAATAGTGCCCTAGGTACATCTGTCTAATAGTGCCCTAGGTACATCTGTCTAAGAGTGCCTTAGGTACATCTAATAGTGCCCTATGTACGTCTTTGTAATGTCCCATGTACGTCTGTATACATATTGTATTGTACAGTGTGTGGGGTCGATTGCTCGGGAACACGACGTTTTCTGATATTGGAGTACACATACAATGATGTAAATTAGAGTACACGTGCACTGAAGTATATGATGGAGTATATGTACACTGAATAGAATTTCGATAGGCAATATAGAATCTGTACCACACCCTGGAGAAGATTATATACACTGAATAGAATTTCGATAGGCAATATTGAACCTCGACCATAACCTGGAGAAGTGATGAAAATGTAAACAGTATTCACTCATAATACCTGTAATAAATCTCTGCCATTCGCCTGTTAGTAAAGATGGCAGAACAGTAACTTCTAAATTCTACTCGTGTTGGGTTTTTTTCAGAGACTGAAAGAGAAATCTTCATTACAGTATGTATAATTCTTTAATGACATTGATAGTTGAATCATACATACCTGCAAACCGTAAACATGTGAAGGCATTTATTTGTATTTGTATTATATATGATATTAGAGTACTCATTTTTTGACACTGATATAAAATATACATAAAATCATTTATTTTTCTTCCCGTAAGACTGACATTAAAGTACATGCGGCGATGTAATTTATAGAATTGAAACAAAATATACTCTACGTATTTATTTTTCTTCCTTTAAGACTGACATTATAGTAAGATGCAGTTTTGAAAATTGATACAAAATAATCATATAGGCATGAATGTACCAACAAGCAAGATGTGAGAAGAAATATATATATATACAATATATATATACAAGTACTATGTAAAATGAGTAAGCTTGAATAAACAGTAAACAGTCATAAAGCCATAAATTCTCTTTTCAAACCATTTCAAAATTAAAAACGCAGAGTCCTTAATTCCTTCATCTCTCTTCAAGTTCGTTTTCCCGCAGTGATTTTTACTTGTAATGCCTCCTACTATTCCTTCCCCTTGTTTTCACGTTTTCCTTATTGACTATTTTAGTCATTTCTTTTCCTTATTGACTATTTTAGTCATTTGTTTTCCTTATTGACTATTTTAGTCATTTGTTTTCCTTATTGACTATTTTAGTAATTTCTTTTCCTTATTGACTATTTTAGTAATTTCTTTTCCTTATTGACTATTTTAGTCATTTCTTTTCCTTATTGACTATTTTAGTCATTTGTTTTCCTTATTGACTATTTTAGTCATTTGTTTTCCTTATTGACTATTTTAGTCATTTGTTTTCCTTATTGACTATTTTAGTCATTTCTTTTCCTTATTGACTATTTTAGTCATTTGTTTTCCTTATTGACTATTTTACTCAGTTGTTTTCCTTCTTGACTATTTTAGTCATTTGTTTTCAAAAGGACATACAAATGTCCTTTTGTACTCAGCTCTTATTGCGTAGAGTTAATGCTGTAAGCAAAAATCCAAGTGCCAAGGCATGCCCTTCCATCAAAACCGGAAAGCTCTACGAATGGAGGTGTTCGGTTTATTCATAACGTCCAGGCATCTCGTATTACCATTTCACAAGTTCTCTAAAACATTTGATTTTAAGCGACATGATTATTTTGTTATGGGCATTTCCATTTTTATGTCAAAGACCATTAGGTTAAATTTCAAATCAGTTTTGCTAGCTACATCGGTTCATAGTTAGGAAATAAGACTTGTAGCGCTAAATACAACAATAACAAAACAAACAAAAAGTGCATAAGTGACTTCCTTAAAATAACAAGGCATATGAGTACAACTAATGCATTTCAAAAATGAAAAGAACTTTGTGTGTTTGTTTCTTTGTTGCGTTCTTTCTTATATTAGTGACAAATTTAATGAGTTTTGCTTTTGAAATCTGTTCAGACAAGAAACTCGTGTGATTCGTGACGACAGCGATGACGTAGGCATATAGGCACGTGATAAAAACTAGCTTTCGACAGCAGCTCTTTGATTGGTGATTCATTAGCATGAATGGAAAGGTCGGTGCAGCAGAGTAAGAGAGATTCCCTACGACAAGAGCGAGCAACTCATCTGGTAATTAACCATTTAGCACCCTGTGTGAGTAATCAGGCGCTGTAAGCCACTCCCTCCATTCACGCTTTCCCAGGCCACCCTCCACTTCTAGTGCACTCGCTAACTCTCAAGGAAGGGGTTAGATGTGGGTGGGCGGGAGGGGTAAAACTGACAGCTGGACACCGCGGTTGGAACGAAATGAATGAATGAGGTCTTGGAATCAGTAAAGGGAAGTAACTATGGCTTCAATGCACTTTCGCTACGTGTTCAAGTGCTGTAACCTTTGATGTTCAGAGAAAAAAATAAAAGAAATAATGTACAGTGTTTGCTGCGTTAAAGAAAAAATAGTATGGGCCTACAGTAAGTGAGAAATTGTGTATGAAGCACAATGATTACTAATAAATATTAAGGAAACCACTAATAACTATATTCTAAAGAACCAGGTCTCGTTCGCTTTAGAATGGGAAATATGAGTGCCTACATCAGTATTTGAATTTTAATAGTCGAGAACTACATATTCACGCTTAGTAAGGCTAATGAGTGTAGAGTGCCTCAGTACTTAAATTTTTCCAGTTGTGCAAAATGATATATCGATACTTCTTACTCACGCTTAGTAAGGCTAATGAGTGCCTCAGTACTTAATTTTTTTCCAGTTGTGCAAACCGATACATCAATACTTCTTACTCAGGCTCAGTTAGGCTAATGAGTGTAGAATGACTCAGAGTTTGAGTTTTACCAGTCATACATATCTATTAATGCTAAATAAACTGATTGAGTAAGCGGATGCACGATTGAGAAAGAGACAGAATTTGTATTTCACCATTAGTATAGGATCATTTTGTGGTGAGTGGGGATATATATTAGAAATATTTTTAACTCAATGACTTATTGCAGATTTCATGTTGGTCAAGAGAACTCATTTCCATCTAAGAGAACTGAGATAATTTCTCAATTGAACAATATAATAGAAGTATTAACAATATACATAGAATTGACTATCCAACATGTATATAATACTCAGCTGAACAATATACAAAGAAATGACTATCCAGCATGTATATAATACTCACAGCTGAACAATATACAAAGAATTGACTATCCAACATGTATATAATACTCACAGTTGAACAATATACAAAGAATTGACTATCCAACATGTATATAGATCGCTTACGCGCCAAGACAATGATTTATAAACCAGATGGTTATTTTATGTAGCAAGACAATGATTTATAAACCAGATGGTTATTTTATGTAGCAAGACAATGATTTATAACCAGATGGTTATTTTATGTAGCAAGACAACGACTTATAACCAGATGGTTATTTTATGAAGAAATACAACGATTTATAACCAGATGGTTATTTTATGTAGCAAGACATTGATTTATAACCAGATGGTTATTTTATGTAGCAAGACATTGATTTATAACCAGATGGTTATTTTATGTAGCAAGACAATGATTTAAAACCAGATGGTTATTTCATGTAGCAAGAAAATGATTTAAACACCATTCAAACTGTTCTTATGTACCAAGAAAAAATATTTATAAAGATGGTGTTTTATTTGCTATGTTAATCACCTCTTGGAAACTCATGCAAAGAATGAGACTAGGGACATCTTCCTGTTAATGAAAATGAAACGTTTACAAATTTGTCTCTTGCTTGAAGAATTTTTATTTTAATCATTTAACTGACTTCAATACTTTTTGTGGTATTCTTCAAATGAACTGTCTGCACTAACTGATTTAAATACTTCTAGTTTGTTTAGTTTTCAAATAAGTTAAATGTCCACCAGTACTTCTATTTATTAGCGTTCTACTTAAGTTGTCCATTTCCGTTATTCAGTTTGCGGATGCGTGTTACTACACCTTTTTGTGGAGCTGTATTAAGTTCCGGAAGCGGAAGTACATACATGCTTGTTACTAAACCCTACAGTAGAGCTGTGTGAAGTTCCAGAAGTCTGAAATGTTCAAAGGGAACACCAGTAAATTTACTTTCATTCATTTGTACCTCTCTCTGTCTGGAAACGAAGAAAATAAGTATTTTATTTAAAAGCTTTTCTTATACGACACTCTAAGTGGAAGTTGGTATCTTTAACATTTAAATCGTATTGGCGTTATTTGTTTTGTTTCGCTTTTGTTTGTATTTTATTTTAACCAAACAAAAAAGAGAAAATAGAGACTGAATGTTTGTGATGCTGGATGAATTCGTCACAAATTAATATATCGACATAAAATAATATAGCATCACAAATTAATATATCGACATAAAATAATATAGCATCACAAATTAATATATCGACACAAAATAATATAGCATCACAAATTAATATATCGACACAAAATAATATAGCATCACAAATTAATATATCGACACAAAATAATATAGCATCACAAATTAATATATCGACACAAAATAATATAGCATCACAAATTAATATATCGACACAAAATAATATAGCATCACAAATTAATATATCGACACAAAATAATATAGCATCACAAATTAATATATCGACACAAAATAATATAGCATCACAAATTAATACAACGTCACAAAAAATAATATAGCATCACAAATTAATATATCGACACAAAATAATATAGCATCACAAATTAATATAACGTCACAAAAAATAATATAGCATCACAAATTAATATAACGTCACAAAAAAATAATATAGCATCACAAATTAATATAACGTCACAAAAAATAATATAGCATCACAAATTAATATATCGACACAAAATAATATAGCGTCACAAACTAATAGAGCGTCACAAATTAAGAGCATGTGAGAGAAAAGTATGACGTAAAAAAAAAAATAATGAATTGTGAGAGAAGATTATGGCATATAAGAAAAACTTATGGCCTGTGAGAGAAAAATATGGCCAGTGACAAACAAAAGTATTGCCAATGAGAGAAAAGTATTGCCCGTGAGAGAAAAGTATTGCCAATGAGAGAAAAGTATGGCCCGTATTAGAAAAGTATGGCCAGTGAGAGAAAATTATTGCCTGTGAGAGAAAATTATTGCCTGTGAGAGAAAAGTATTGCCCGTGAGAGAAAATTGTTGCCTGTGAGAGAAAAGTATTGCCCGTGAGAGAAAAGTATGGCCTGTTAGAGAAAAGTATGGCCTGTTAGAGAAAAGTATTGCTAGTTAGAGAGAAGTATTGCCTGTGAGAAGAATGTATTGCCAGTGATAGAAACGTATGGCCGGCCAGTGAGACGAAAATATTTCCATTTAGAAAAAATATGGACAGAAAAGTATTGCCTGTGAGAAAAATGTATGGACAGGAAGAGAAACTATGACCCACGAGAGATTACCTATTACTCATACTTTTTGTATGGTCTGTGAGGGAAAAGTATGATCCACGAGGGAACGGTATTACCCATAAGGAAAAAGTATGGTCCGGAGGGAAAAGTATGACCCATGTGGGAAATGTATGTATGACCCATGAGAGAAAAGTATGACCCATGAGGGAGAGGTATTACCCATGAGGAAAAAGTATGGTCAGTGAGGGGAAAGTATGACCCCTTGAGGGAAAAATATGACCCATTAGAGAAAAGTATGACTCATGAGGGAAAAGTACGGTGAGGAAAAAGTATTGCCTGTGAGAGAAAAGTATTTTTTTGTGCGGGAGAAAACTATGTATGGTCAGTGAGGAAAAATGTAAAGGAAGGATGTGACCAGCATTGCTCGCAAAGAATGAAATTATTCACACTCAAAATCAGTGGAACATAATAAGTCAATGCTATATTATAGTTGAATATATTTAGGAAATTTCATTAAAATCAAGTACTTTCAAAGTTTTGTTATTGTCTGAAGTTGTCCTTTAGAGTTAGCAACCCCACACACTCACACACACACTTACTAAAAAGAAAAGTATTGAATGCATGCATTGTTAAAGTATTATCATGTGATATTCACTAAAATTATAACCCAACTGCGTTTCTTTCTAAAAGTGGATAAGCTAATTTTTTAAATCTGAAAATGGTGAATCACAACTGTTTTAAATAGCTAATTTCTTAAATTAATTATTGACTGAAAATACTGAAACACATTAATGTCTTTAATATATCATTTTTAAAATACTTTCTACACTATTTACTGATAGAAGCCATACAACTATTTCCCCAGTATAATTTCTTTCTGTAATATCTCAAGCTCTTCAGGAAATTAGCGAAATTACTTTTTAAAGTGAATTTATCATTAAAGTTTGTATCATAATAACTGTATAGACATGTTATTATGTTACAAGTGTATCTAGACATATTATTTAGTTACAAGCTATATCTATATTTATTACTGAGTTACAAACTGTATATAATCATATTATGAGTTACAAGATGAATCTATACATATTACTGAGTTACAAATTATATCTATACATATTTTATAGATACAAGTTGAATCTATACATATTGTTGAGTTACAAGCTATATCTAAAATATTATTGAATTAAAAGCTATAAATATTATTGAGTCACAGCCTATATATATATATATATTGAGTTACGGTGTATCCGTATATATTATTTAATTACAAGCTGTATCTTTACATATTATTGAGTTACAAACTGTGTCTGCACATATTATTGCGTTACAAGTTGCAATTGTACATATTATTGAGTTACAAGCTATATAGACAAAGCTATATTTTTAGTTACAAGCTATACACATTGAGTTACAAGCTCTATCAATGCATAGTATTTATAAGCTGTATCTATACATTTTATAGAGATACAAGCTGCACATATACACATTATTGAGTTACAAGCTATGTCTATGCATACTATAGAATTAAAAGTTCCATCAATAAAAATTATTGATTTACAAGGTGCACCTATGCATATTATTGAGTTACAAGCTGTATATATAAATACTGTTGAGTTCCGGCTGGAGCAAGTTTGAGACCACATCTCGGCTGGTGGGGAAATTTGATAACGCATGTGTATACGTGTTCCAAAGGAATCTCACCAAGTAATTTATACATACTCCCTTTTCCACACACTTTTTTTCTCTCGCCAGTTTAAAAAAAAGTTTTATGCGGATGTGAGCCGTTATGAATGCATCTAACGCGGAGGACCAAGAAACAGTGTTAACATTAATGTCGTGGAGACATTTCACTGGATAAGGAGTGGAACAGGGCACAGAACAACAAACAAATCTGAGATGGGAAATCATTCAAATAAAATTGTACAAAGTAATAAAACAACTAACAATAAAAAGCAGCATCAGCTGAGTCAAAAACTAACAATAAAAATCAGCATCAGTTGAGTAAAAAAGTGATGCAGTATGAATGAGTAATTAGTACACTAAAACGGAGTACTCATTGGTGTCAAGAGCCAATGTCGATGATCAATGAGTGAACTTTAACTAGTGCTGTATACTTATGATTATGTTTGTAAAAATTGCAGTATAGGCAATTTGCTTTTTAGTATTGGATTGTCCAAGACAGTTTACGGAATATATTCATTAGTATTGGGCTGAAAAGTCAGTTTATGCAGTATGTTCATTAGTATTGTGCTGACTTATGGAAAAGTTAATTAATTTCGGGCAAAAAAGTCAATATAATATAATATAATATAATATGCAAGGAAGAGTCATTTTATTAAGCATTTAGAGGATTATTATTAAGAAGAAAATCTCATTGGATAGCACAGATGAATAGAACCTTTCATTTTTGGTATTTTGTATATAAGTAATTAAACAAATGGCAAGGCTATTTTAAGTTTACTAACTATTTTGTACTTTAGGACATAATTATTAATGTCCTCACAGCCAGACTAACAGTCGCCATAAAATAGGACTATAAGGGCTACCGTCACTCTCCTTACACTGGGACTGTAAGAGCTACTATCACTAGGACAAGGGCTACCGTCAGTCTTCATACCATGGGACTGTAAGAGCTACTATCACTCTAAATACTCTAGGACAAGGGCTACCGTCAGTCTTCATACCATGGGATTGTAAGAGCTACTATCACTCTAAATACACTGGGACAAGGGCTACCGTCAGTCTTCATACCATGGGACTGTAAGAGCTACTATCACTCTAAATACACTGGGACAAGGGCTACCGTCAGTCTTCATACCATGGGACTGTAAGAGCTACTATCACTCTAAATACACTGGGACAAGGGCTACCGTCAGTCTTCATACCATGGGACTGTAAGAGCTACTATCACTCTAAATACACTGGGACAAGGGCTACCGTCAGTCTTCATACCATGGGATTGTAAGAGCTACTGTCAGTTTCCATTCACTGGTACTGTATGAGCTACTGTCAGTTTCCATTCACTGGTACTGTATGAGCTACTGTCAGTTTCCATTCACTGGTACTGTATGAGCTACCGTCAGTCTCCATACATTGGTACATGTAAGATCTACCGTCAGTCTCCATACACTGGTACAGTAAGATCTACGTCATTCTCCATACACTGGTACTGTAAGAGCTACGTCATTCTCCATACACTGTTACTGTAAGAGCTACCATCAGTCTCCATACATTGGTACAGTAAGATCTACCGTCAGCTCCACACATTAGGGCAATAGATTCAGTCAATCTCCATACGCTGTAACTGTAAGATATACCGTCAGTCTCCATACACTGGTACTGTAAGATCTACCGTCTCCAACTCTCCATACACTGGTACTGTAAGATATACCGTCAGTCTCCATCACTGGTACAAAGGCTACAGTCTGTCTCCATACGCTGTTACTGTAAGAGGTACCGTGTCTCCATACACTGGTACTGTAAGATCTACCGCCAGTCTCCATACACTGGTACTGTAAGATCTACCGTCATTCTCCATACACTGGTACTGTAAGATCTACCGTCAGTCTCCAACTCTCCATACACTGGTACTGTAAGATCTACCGTCAGTCTCTATACACAGGGATTGTAAGAGCTACCTTCAGTCTCCACACACTAGGATTGTAAGAGCTACTGTTAGTCTCCATACACTGGGACAATAGATTCATCAGTCTCCATACAGGGGGACTGTAAGAGATATCTCTTTCTGCAGACACTGATACTGCTAGAGATAACCCTTTCTCTAGAGTCTTGAAACTGGAATTGTAAGAAATCTCCTATTCTCTATATCATGGAACTGTATGTCTCATCACTCGGACTAAGAATTAAGCTATTGTTCGAGACTGTAAGGAATAATCTATTATTATATATCAGGACTATAATAAATGAACCGTTTACCATACATCAGGACTGTAAGAAATAACCAAATAATTTTAAAATGCATTGGTCTTTGAGGAAAGTCAGTGACGGTGAAGTGATGAGAATTCGCAATTATAACCATACATGCGTTGTCGTGCAAACTCCCACACAGACAGCGAGTGGAGTTACTGTGAGTCAATGGAAGGAGGGGCAGTTTATTAATATTTCATGTTTACATGCCGTTTTGAAGTAACGATTGTTACAAACCCTCCCACAGTCAGTCACATGCGGAAAGTGAAACACCGAGAGCAGATATTCATTCCAGTATAGTTATTTATTCACAGTTTATTTGCTGGTTGTATGACACCCAAATTTTAAATTAGTAAACAGAAAGTAAAAGCCCCGTGCATTTTATTTATACACAATGTATTTGGTTAAAAGCCCCGTGCATTTTATTTATACACAATTTATTTGGTTAAAAGCCCAGTCTGTTAAATTACGAAGTGGAAATTCATAACAAGCCACAAGAAGCAGTGTCACATGAATTGTTCTCTTTCACCCCTGAAGCCCCCTCCCCATTAAAAAAAATGCTCGCGCGCGTGCGTGCGTGCGTGTGTTTGTGTGTGGGGGTGGGTGGGGGTGGGTGGGTGTTATGTTTGATTGGGGGGGGGGGGCATGGGCGCCAAAGTCTGCCAGATGGGACAGAGTTCGGACTGTTGACCGGCACCGCGAAGGCATGTGTGCTGCTGACTCAGGCGTCAGATTAGAATGACATCATCGCAAGACAAAGCTTCCAGTACAAGAATCTGACTTAAAAAAAAAATATGTCGCTACCAGGGGGCGTGACCTCTCTTGCCCTCGCAAGTCTTCCATGGTGTAAAATGCAAAAGACGATTCCAGGCATGACATCTTCAACAGTATTTTTGGTGCCACTTGATCGAAACAATGAGTATGATGAGAGTGAGAAACTTAACGAAATAATGATAATGTCATAACGAAATACAGATAACGACAAAAATATCACAATGAAATAAAGATAATAATAATATCATAACGAAATACAGGTAACGACAAAAATATCACAATGAAATAAAGATAATAATAATGTCATAACGAAATACAGGTAACAACAACAATATCATAACGAAATAAAGGTAATGATAACAATATCATAACGAAATAAAGGTAATGAGAAGAATATCATGACGAAATAAAGGTAATGAGAACAATATCATAACGAAATAAAGATAATGATAACAATATCATAACGAAATAAAGATAATAATAATATCATAACGAAATAAAGATAATGATAGTAATAACATAACGAAGTAAAGAAAATTATAACAATATGATAACTAAATAACATAACGAAATAAAGATAATGATAACAACATCATAAAGAAATAAAGATGATAACAATATGATAACGAATAATATAACAAAGATAATTATAACAATATCATAAAGAAATAAAGATAATGATAATAGTATCATAACAAAATAAAGATAATAATAACAGTAGGATAACAACACAATATAACAAAATAAAGATAATGATAACTAAATAACACAAACATTTGAATTATACGTACACATAATCAACCAAACCGGAATTCAGTCTGGTTTTGACAACATAATATTGCGTATTCAATAAAATAATCTACAGAAGTGAATAAATTTTTAAAAATTGAAAAAATAAAGTGAATATACTACTAGTCTAATAAAGTGAATGTACTACTAGTCTAATAAAGTGAATGTACTTACTACTAGTCTAATAAAGTGAATGTACGTACTACTAGTCTAATAAAGTGAATGTACTACTAGTCTAATAAAGTGAATGTACTTACTACTAGTCTAATAAAGTGAATGTACTACTAGTCTAATAAAGTGAATGTACTTACTACTAGTCTAATAAAGTGAATGTACTTACTACTAGTCTAATAAAGTGAATGTACTTACTACTAGTCTAATAAAGTGAATGTACTTACTACTAGTCTAATAAAGTGAATGTACTTACTACTAGTCTAATAAAGTGAATGTACTTACTACTAGTCTAATAAAGTGAATGTACTACTAGTCTAATAAAGTGAATGTACTTACTACTAGTCTAATAAGATTTATAGAGCGATCAAAGAAAAAGCTCTACACAACAACAGGCTCGATGCCATTTACTTAAATATAAATCATTTTTACATTAATCCACATCACTCGGCAAACATAATTTGTAAATTACCAATAAAATCTGTTCAGGGCAGAATATGAACCGTAAAGCTATTTCTTAGAGGACAAACTAGTTTCACTCAGCAAATAAAATTTATAATAACTACAAACAAAAGTACGGATAGGACTAACTCATTCCACCCAACAAACAAAATCTATGTGAACTACAAACAAAAGTACGGATAGGACAAACTCATTCCACCCAACAAACAAAATCTATGTGAACTACAAACAAAAGTACGGATAGGACAAACTCATTCCACCCAACAAACAAAATCTATGTGAGCTACTAACAGAAATTCCGAATAGAACAAAATCGCCCCATCCAACAAATAGAATATCTGACATCCTAACAAAAGTTTTGAATAAGTGAAACTGGTTCCACCCAGCAAATAAAAAGAGTAAGAAATATATATCTGTCTATATTTGTCGTTTTAAGTCAGATGAGAGAAACAAACAAAGAAAAATAAAAAGGAAAAAAAAGAGCGGGGAGATAGAAACTCCCCGAACAAAGACAAATAATATACATATATATAATTGAAATTTAAATTCGTTTTCTTTCTTTATACGAGTCGAACTTTCATTTTGCGACTTCTTTATTTATCTATTTTGATGTACATTTTATCCTACACTTTGAGCATGCAAAGCAAGCTACATTTAGTTTATCCGATTTTTTTTTTACTTTGGTTGTATTTTTAAAAATTAGTTATTTTAACGTAACGACTAATTGCGTGCCTGACAGTGGAGGGTGTGTTCGTTGTTCCAGACAGTAGGTGCGAGCAGTGCAGCATGACAAGCACGTATTGATGATATCAGCACGACCATTGTAAGCGCGCGCAAACAGCTCTTTGCACCTGTAACCTTGCTTCGAGAACATGTATATGGTCAGAGGGATGCTGTCTGTAATTCACTCAGCCCCTCCACTACCTGCATGCCCGTGACGTCATATATTATTTTAGCCAGATTTTCAAGAATTAGTTAAGAACGTGACCAATCGTAGAAGCTGAGAGGGGCGGGCTTGTTTCTGAAACAAAAGACGAGCATCTGACAAGGTCGCTGCTGTATCCGTCATGACTCACGCGCTTCACGTGCGCGCCAGAGCTCGACCATACACTGACACACGATAAGCCTCGGCGTCTTCAAAGTGTAGCGTGGGAACCGCGGCTTTCCAGGGAACGGGAGATGCCAGCAAGTAATAAAGAAAGAAAGAAAGAAAGAAAGAAAGAAAGAAAGAAAGAAAGAAAGAAAGAAAGAAAGAAAGAAAGAAAGAAAGAAAGACAAACAAATAAACACCCTACAATATTTAAGTACTTAATCTGAATTATAAATGAATAGAAAGAAAACAACAACAAAAAAAGAAAATGGAATAGGCCTCTGTATCATGCATAAAAGAGTTAATGAATTAATTAGTCTGAATTTGAAAACACAGAACAAGAAGGAAAGAAAGAAGAAGTATAAAAGAAATACTAATTACTAAAGAATTAATTAAATGAACATGAAAAACTAATAAAGGAGAAAACTTACGAACAGAGGAGTATAGGAAGGAAAGAGAGGTTAAAAGACGGCGTAGACCACAGAACAGATAGATATAGAAGAGACAATCCTACTCGGTGACGTCATAAAACTCGTTATATGTGCTGCTTGCTAGTGGCCATTTTGAAATGACTGTGTAAATGCGTACACGAGCACTTGGAAACATGACGTTGTCTAAGGAATCAAGGCATACGCAATTATTTCATAAATTTGAAAAAGATCTTATTGGTCTAGACTGTGCTTACTGTCATTGTAAAAAATAAGATGTTTTTTGCCTTTTAAAAAATTACGTGTTAGAATACGCGTTTCAAGATAGTCATCATAGTCGTTATCTGTTCTTGACGTTTGATGTAATAAAATACGTAACTGTATATTTTAAGCGATTTGAAATAATAAAACAAACATTCACATAAAGGAAAGAAAAGAAGAAAACGATGATGGAGAAAAATAAGAAACAATGATAACTGAATGCAACTATCATTATGCATAGTTGTAACATTGATCCTTTCATTACTTATAAATTTATATCACACACACACACACACACACACACACACACACACACACACACACACACACGCACGCACACACACACACACACACACACACACACACACACAAACACAAACACACACACATACACGCACGCATAGTGATTTTTATCCTCTAAGTGACGAACACAGAAGATCAGAACATAAAATAATTACTTCTTGTTTGTGCCACAGTTGTTAAGAAAAAAAAAATTAAAACAAAACGAGTACAAAACTAGTATACATTTGAGACCGTTGTCTTCAAGTGCCATTTAATCAGCAATTTAAATTCTCTCTATTTCTGCATTCGAGTTAAGCTATTGTTGTATATTAGAGTAATCTATATTTGTATATTAGAGCTACAACTAATTGTCTATCAATACTGCTATCTGTATTTGTATATTAGACAAATATAATTTTGTATTAGAGTTATCTGTATTTAAATATTAGGGTTAACCCTTAATTGTATATTAGAGTTTTTTTTATATATTTTTTTGTATTTCTATATTAGAGATACACTTAATTGTATACTAGAATTATATGTATATTAGAGATACAATGTAGTTATATATTAGTTATTTATATTTGTATAGCAGAGCTTCAGAGCTGCGCAAAAGTTATCTGTATTTATCTATTAGAGTTATCTTGTAGTGGAAAGAAAGTAGCTGCTTGCTGTAAATGCGAGTTTCTTACGAACACGTCCTTGCAATCTTTGAATACTTTTGTGTTTTGTCAAAATGTCAGTTTGAATTGCATTGTGTATACTTTGAATACTTTTGTGTTTTGTCAAAATGTCAGTTTGAATTGCATTGTGTATACTTTGAATACTTTTGTGTTTTCTCAAAATGTCAGTTTGAAATGCATTGTGTATACTTTGAATATTTTTGTGTTTTGTCAAAATGTCAATTTGAAATGCATTGTGTATACTTTGAATACTTTTGTGTTTTGTCAAAATGTCAGTTTGAATTGCATTGTGTATACTTTGAATACTTTTGTGTTTTCTCAAAATGTCAGTTTGAAATGCATTGTGTATACTTTGAATATTTTTGTGTTTTGTCAAAATGTCAATTTGAAATGCATTGTGTATACTTTGAATACTTTTGTGTTTTGTCAAAATGTCAGTTTGAAATGCATTGTGTATACTTTGAATACTTTTGTGTTTTGTCAAAATGTCAGTTTGAAATGCATTGTGTATACTTTGAATACTTTTGTGTTTTGTCAAAATGTCAGTTTGAAATGCATTGTGTATACTTTGAATACTTTTGTGTTTTGTCAAAATGTCAGTTTGAATTGCATGGAACTGTTTTCGTTTTGGGACACTAGAAAGTGCAGGATAATATTAAGGAAAGACAGAAATAAATCCCAAGCAAGTGCAATCTAGGACCGACAAGCAATCATCAAAATATTTTAATTTCATTTCAACAAAAATCTCACTCATTCAACCACTTAACAAATTAAGCGAAAAAAGTGGGAACATGCAACAAATCAGTTGTTCAACAGTACAGGAGTGTATATTATTGCATTTCTGGAGCTAATGTAAACAGAGAAAATGCAGTTTAACAAACTACTAACCATAACTGTGAAACATAGAAACAAGAATATATTTACATTGTTTTGAATCATTAAGTAAAATTTGTCCATATACTGTAAAATCAGCATTTTCCCCAATAAGTTCACATTTACTGTAGAATCACTATTTTTTCCAATAAGTTCACATATACTGTAGAATCACTATTTTTTCCAATAAGTTCACATATACTTTAATAAACTGAAAGGTGAACAAGTAAACAACATATGCACACAAAAAAAACAGAGAGGAAAACAACTTTTGTGCTTGTTGAGCAGAAGAAAACCACTGATCATGATAACAATTTCAACAAATGACATATATTACATTTTAATTGTTAAGCATTTTAAAAAAACTAAACTTTTTCAAAACATATTTCTTAAACCTCGATCAATCTGATAGAAGATATGTGTATAGAAAAAAAACACAGATGGCACTCCGCATCCTTCCGGTAATTGCCGAGTCCATCAGAAGGGCGCATATTCTCTAATCCGTGGGGTAGCATACCAAATTAATGACTGAATCTGAACTAGAAAGAAAGAAAGAAAGAAAGAAAGAAAG
The DNA here is from genome assembly GCA_028829895.1 of Sinotaia quadrata. Classification (NCBI taxonomy): domain Eukaryota; kingdom Metazoa; phylum Mollusca; class Gastropoda; order Architaenioglossa; family Viviparidae; genus Sinotaia; species Sinotaia quadrata. Next base: position 33,084,448 of record CM054177.1, on the reverse strand, counting down.
AAAGAAAGAAAGAAAGAATTTAAAGGAACAATGGGGCAGTGTGGCAGAGTAAATTTGCCTATCCCTATTTCTAGATTTGGTTGTTATATAAATTGTTAAATGTCAAAGCTTATGCTGATATTTTTAAGTGACAGAGTTGGAAATAAACAATTCAGGTGGCGAATAGGCTAGAAATTGCTGATGCAGTCCAAATCAGTTCCAACTGGATGAGTAGTTTTCATTATCCAATAGTTAAGATTTACAAGAACGAGACAGCCAATGGGCTGAGATCAAAAGTTTACCTGCGGTAGAGAAATCTATTGTCTAATAACTTTGAGAAGTGATGAGAATTTTACTTTATGTTATTAATAATTCTACAGAAGACACCAGTCGTGTCTCTCACATGGCGGATTTGCAGAGCTGTAAAGGTTTTCTCTCTTCCACAAACATTTATATTCACACAGCTTGTGATACCCATTAATGAAAAGATTAAACGATGTCAAAACTGTTGCTATCAATCGGCAATCAGAATGTCAAGGGGGTAATACAACTCTCATAGGATAACGTACATCTCTTGCAAGATATCACTCAGTGTAAACAAATTCGCAAGATATCACTCAGTGTAAACAAATTAGCAAGATTTCTCTCAGTGTAAACAAATTCGCAAGATATCACTCAGTGTAAACAAATTCGCAAGATATCATTCAGTGTAAACAAATTCGCAAGATATCACTCAGTGTAAACAAATTCCCAAGATATCACTCAGTTTAAACAAATTCGCAAGATATCACTCAGTGTAAACAAATTTGCAAGATTTCTCTCAGTATACTCAATTTGTCCTAGTATTGTTTTTGAAAACTGCACTGAAACATGCTGCTATTAAGCAATACTCTAGCATGCCCACTGCTGTCAGTCACGCAGCTATCTTATGACGGCTTCTGCATGATTAGTCAGATACCCCTCCCTCCTTAGAAATGCAGGGAATATTTTGTTAATAAAAAAATATCATTTGGCGATTTGATTCCTCCATCTCTGCCACTTAATGCTTGTTGCTCACATCTGTAAATGATTGTGTTTTTACAGCACTGTAACTTATGTCTAACATTATGGACTTACCTTACACTTAACGCCCCTCCGGCCCAAATGCATAAATTAATGGTAAAAGGGTCAAAGATGAATGGTCGTACCAGAAGACGTTGGAACATTGATGCCGGAGACTGCAAATGCCGCCGGACACGAAGATACAGCCCGACAGTGTGCACGATGCATGGTCTGCTCGAGGTTCAGGCAATACGGATACTTGTGTCCACTTATCGTCCACAGGGTCATATCGCTCCACTGAGTCGGTCACCTTATATTGGCTCGTTTCTCCGCCTATACACACACACACACACACACACACACACACACACACACACACACACACACACACACACATATCATTAATCTGCCAAATCAGTTATCGTTGGAAGCTGAGGCTAAAGGCAAATTAATCAATCACCAATACACATACACACATATACACAGCATACATCCACGCACAGCACGCGCACAGATATTCACACAACATACGTTACGCATACACAAAGCGGTAAGAGTAAAAAATAATCACTAGCACATCTTATTAGTATCAAATATCATTCCATCTGATTGTGTCAGATGTTAAGTAGCAAATTGGAACTGTATGTAAATGTCAGTCAAAATACATGCATATACAGTAATTATATGTAAATGCCGGACTTATACAGTAATTATATGCAAATGCCGGACATATACAGTAATTATATGTACATGCCGGACATATACAAACTTATAAAATAACTATACGTAAATTCCAGTCAAATTCAGGCATGTAAAGTCACTATTTGTAAATGCCAGTCAAATTCAAGCACGTAAAGTCACTATTGTAAATGCCAGTCAAATTCAAACCTGTAAAGTCACTATTGTAAATACAAATCATATACATGCATATGGAGTAATTTTATGTAAATGACATTCGTAAACATTAATGCAAAGTAACTATATGTAAAAGCCAGTTGTATTTCGAAAAATTCGTTTAATAAGAAGCTTCCTCGTGAAAGCTAAAAATTGTTGGTGTTAAATGTAAATCGGAGAAAAATAAGTTATGGAGTTATATAAAACAGAATTGTTGCATGTAACAAAGCAGTATATATGTCTGTGATAGTAATGACTGTACAAAACACTGGTTATGTCTGTAATACATATACTTGTATTGAGGCCTTGAGGAAAAAATCTCCTTATAATCTATTCATCACTCAGAAACAGCAGCAACTCTCCGCCAGACTTTGAAGGGGGTGAGCTTTTTCAGTTGAGCGCTGAGAAAATGTTTTCAGTGAGGTCGTGTAGCGGCGACCCGGTGCAGTGGAGCAGCAACATATGATCTTCTTGCTTGAATGAATCAATTCACAAAGGTGTGATTTTCGGAAATATCAGGGTGTGAAGGTAGAGATATTTTCGATTTTGAAAGTGAAAATTAGGCTTTGTGAGTCATTTCAGCTCCCGTCCCATTCCTCCCTGCAAGTCCCTGACTCGCTTTCTTCCCTTTCCCTCCTCCTCATTCCTTCTTCCCCTTTCCCTTCTCCCCATTTTCTCTCTCGGCAATCTCTATCATCTCAATCATTAATGAAAAATAATAAATAAGTTATAGATTTTTTATTGTCGTTATTATCAAAACTATTACAGAATGAAAGAACTATTTATTGCTGGCTCGTTCTTTAGGTTTCCTAGTCACACATCACGTGACCTTTTAATTCGTGGTGGCAAACCGCAAGTTAGCATCACATATCACATAACTCTTTTGTTCATAATTTTATTAGCAATACAGTTCAAGATGACATCACAAATCACATAACTCTTTTGCTCATAATTTTTGTCTCTTGATCCATTCTGGCTTCAGGGAGAAGACAAATATCCGTAATTTCCAGGATGGTATTCTTTTATGCCTGTCTCTTCAGATCATTTCTCAAATAAATTCTCATGAAAGTGGCTAAGTGAAAACAAATTAAACAACTGATAATAATAAATGGCGAAATGAAAGCAACACAATACATATGATGAAATAAAAATTCACGAGGTACGACAAATGAGGCTGATGATGTTAATAAAAACTAAAATAGACCAAAAGATTATGAGATGAAATAACTAAAGTAGAAGGTAAGAAGATGAATGATGAAATAAAATTAATCAGAGCTGGGTGGATTCGTACCTACCAGCTTGTATTCATTTATCAATGATGTATTTTTTTATAAATGTACTCGACACAGCTACAGGTTCATTTGACAATAATGTAAATGTACCCGGCCACAGCTACAGTTAAGGTTCGTTTACCAATAATGTAAATGTACCCGGCCACAGCTACAGTTAAGGTTCGTTTACCAATAATGTAAATGTACCCGGCCACAGCTACAGTTAAGGTTCGTTTACCAATAATGTAAATGTACCCGGCCACAGGTACAGTTAAGGTTCACTTACCAATAATGTAAATGTACCCGGCCACAGCCACAGCAGTGAAGCGGCACCTGGCAGTTTTGAAAGGCTGCATACTGCTCCACAGGTTGAGGCAAGGATCAAACTTCCAAACCGTAGTCACACATATTCCTGTTTTCCAATCCTTACCACCCAACAAATACAGACAGTTGTTGACCACAACAGGCCGATAGCCGATCAGACCTTTGATCGTGTTAAATTTAATGGTATTCATCTTGGGCAGAAGCCGCGAAGGCGCTAAGGGGTCGACCATGAAATAGTTTACTTTAGGGCTGCCTGTAGCCAAGTCGAACAGCAGCAGAAACTCAAACACTTTTGGCTCCACAGATGGCCCAGAAATCGTACATTTCTTGTCATGGTCATCGTCACTGAATGGGCCAAAGTCTTCCTTGCCATGACACTCGCCACCATGTGTGTTCCTTTTATATGACAAACGATGCATGTTAGATGTCGTTATAGGTCAATGTTATGCAAGATGTCCTTGTAGGCCAACGTAAACCTAGATGTAAGCCAGTGTAATGTTAGATGTCTTTTAGGCCAGTATAAAGCTAGATATACGCCAGTGTAATGTTAGATGTCTTTTAGGCCAGTGTAATGTTAGATGTTTTTAGGCCAGTGTAATGTTAGATGTTTTTTAGGCCAGTGTAATGTTCGATGTCTTTTAGGCCAGTGTAATGTTGGATGTTTTTTAGGCCAGTGTAATGTTAGATGGCTTTTAGGCCAGTGTAATGCTAGAAGTCTTTTAGGCCAGTGTAATGCTAGATGTAGGCCAGTGTAAACCTAGATTTAGGCCAGTGTAAAACTGGATGTAGGCCATTGTAATGCAAGATGTAGGCCAGTGTAAAGCTAGATGTAGGCCAGTGTAATGCTAGATGTCTTTTAGGCCAGGGTAATGTTAGATGTAGGCCAGTGTAAAGTTAGATGTAGGCCAGTGTAATGCTAGATGTCTTTTAGGCCAGTGTAATGTTAGATGTAGGCCAGTGTAAAGCTAGATGTAGGCCAGTGTAATGCTAGATGCCCTTGTAGGCTAATGTAATGGTGATATCTTTGTATGCTGCTGTAATGCTGATAAAGAAAAAGATGGGAGAGAGTCAAAATGTAATGGTGAGCATTAGGTGCCATGCATTAGCATCGACATTATTCTTTGTTGCTAAAAGATGTCAATATGTGTTTGTGCTTTTATATATTGAAAGTTTTTCCATGAAAGTAACGAATGCAGGGATTTGAGACAAACCGCGCTCAAGCCAGTTCTGAAAAAAAAAAGAAACACAATAGCATTTAAATTTAATTATGTTATAATAGTGATTACAGCAGAAGCATCTATCTATCTATCTATCTATCTATCTATCTATCTATCTATCTATCTATCTATCTATCTATCTATCTGTCTGTCTGTCTGTCCATCTGTCTATCTGTCTGTCTGCCTCTGTATCTATCTATCTGTCTGTCTGTCTATATGCCTATCTATCAATCCGTTGCTCTATTATTCGTACATGATTCCATTATTCCAATTCATCTTTCTCTTATCTCCACATGTATACATGAATTCCCAACCTATGCCAGTATATTAATTAACATCAAAGTCTATTACATATAAACTAGTATGATTACATTAATTACCAACCAGAAGTAACATTAATTAAAATTATTAGCGCGTACCAGTATATTACTAGTCAGCCAATACCAATGTACAGTATTATGTATCAAACTGTATGATTTTAAATCAAAGGAATCAAGAGGTATCAGTAACTCGAAGTATTAACTAGCAACATAAACCATTAACCTATAATGAACTACTAATGGAGTCAAGCAATAAGCCAGAATCAGTTCCTAGTAACATCAGCCTAAGAATAGACTAAACCATACTAAGTTATTTAAGGAGTAGAGCAAATAGTCAGTATCAATACCTAATAATTACAACTAAAATAGGAACCCATAATGAATAAGTCGTGGAGTCAAGTAACGAGGCAGAATAAGTACCTAGTGACATCAGCTAAGAACACATACTAGAGAACTCAAATTCGTAAGAGTCATGTAAAGAGCTAAATTTCATGCCTAGCACTAACAAGAAAGAGTCATGTAAAGAGCTAAATTTCATGCCTAGCACTAACAACTAAGAAAGAGAACCTATAATGAATAAGTCACATTGAGGACTTAGAAGTATCAACAAAGAGATAACAGAACAAAAAATAAGTCACGTTGAGAACTTAGAAGTATCAACAAAGAGATAAGAGAACAAAAAATAAGTCACATTGAGAACTTAGAAGTATCAACAAAGAGATAACAGAACAAGAAATAAGTCACGTTGAGGACTTAGAAGTATCAACAAAGAACGTAACCCATTAACCTTTAAAAAAGTTAGTAATAAAGCCATATATTAAATCATAATCAGTGCGTCGAATATCAACCAGAATCCTAACCCATTAACCCTCAAATAAGTTAGTATCAACCAAAGACATAATCCATTAACCTATAAAGAATTAGTAACAAGTAAGTAAACAATCATAGTAATGGTTTAGGCATCAATTAAGAACATAGTTCATAAATCTATAATTATAAGTAACAAGGTCACGATATCAGCCATAATCAACCCATTGACCGAATATGAATTAGTATCGGCCAAGAACATAATCCATTAAGCTATAAAAAATTAGAAACATGAAATAAGAATATAGTCCATATCGATTTAGTAAATGTAATGTATCAGCCATAATCATTGTCTTAGTATGACTTAAGATAATGATAATTAATGAAAGTGTAACAGTCAGGTGATCAGCCGTAATCATTGCTTGGTATTACAAGAACATACTCAAAACAGTTTAGTAACATTCAAGTAATCTGTCGTAATCATTGCCTTATTATGAAATAAGAACATAGCTCATAAAGATTTAGTAACAGAGTAAAGTAACTAACAATAATGATAGCTTAAAAGAACCAACCAAGAACGTAATCCACGAAACTATTAACGATTAGTAAAAGAGCCAAATAATCAGCCACAACCAGTCTTAGAAGTAACAACTAAAAATGTAACAAAATAATCAGCCACAATCAGTCTTAGAAGTAACAACTAAAAATGTAACAAAATAATCAGCCACAACCAGTCTTAGAAGTAACAACTAAAAATGTAACAAAATAATCAGCCAGTATCGGTGTCTAGTAGTGATGACCGATACTAACGAGAGCATTAAATCAACCAGTACGGAGGCCTAGTACCAACCCGCACCAAAGTTTAGTACCAACCAGTATCAAAGTCTAGTACCAACCAGTACCAAAGTCTAGTACTAACGCGCACCAAAGTCTAACACCAACCAGTACCAAAGTCTAATACCAACCAGTACCAAAGTCTAGTACCAATCAGTACCAAACTCTAGTACCAATCAGTATCAAAGTCTAGTACCAACCAGTACCAAAGTCTAGTACCAATCAGTACCAAAGTCTAGTACCAATCAGTACCAAAGTCTAGTACCAACCAGTACCAAAGTCTAGTACCAATCAGTACCAAAGTCTAGTACAATCCAGTACCAGTAAAAGGCTGAGTTCCAATGAGTAGACTTAAGAATTATTGCTTGTGTCACTTTTAACTAAAGAATTATATTTGTGTATCTGCAAACCTCAAGCAATCGTCGTCGTCGTCGTCGTCTTCATCGTCACCATCACCATCATCATCGTCAAGTACATGTGACATAAAGCTAATTACTGCATTACATATTGACAAAAGCACTGTAAACAAGTCCATCTATTTTCTAATCTGTTGCATTTTAATTATTATTTTATTCCATTTGTTCAGCTCATTAATAACTTTTGTAATGGAATTAATTTCATAGGATGTTTGTGTGGGAGGACAGGTGAAAGAAAACAGTGAGTGTCAGAGACTGGAAGGTTTTAACGATCGTGAGCGCCCAGAAGGAATGAAAGCAGAATGTGTAAATAATGTGTACTGGAAGAAAGTTTCACCACATGATTGAATGAAAGAGCAAAGAACGTTTGACCACATGATTGAATTGAAAAAAAAACCTAAGAACGTTTGACCACATGATTGAATGAAAGAGCAAAGAACGTTTGACCACATGATTGAATGAAAGAGCAAAGAACGTTTGGCCACATGATTGAATGAAAGAGCAAAGAAAGTTTGACCACATGATTGAATGAAAGAGCAAAGAACGTTTGACCACATGATTGAATGAAAGAGCTATCATCTAGATGTGGATGTGTAAATAAAGATGCTAGGGCTGAGTAATCAGGACTGTTGCTTAGCGTAGTGTCTAACTTCCAAGCTGACGACTATTAATTAATCCCTGACCAGAAGTTATTACGCATTTATATCTCATGTCCACTTTGATATCTTTAAAAAAATAGTCCAGCTGCAATGACAATAGCTGTTTCCCAGAGAACCGTATGGGGTAAAAAAAAACAAGTATAAATTCTAAAAAGTACAAAATAAATCAAATTTTGACTTTGGTTTTATAAATTTTCTTTATTTCAGCTCTTCCAGTACGAATATTGTGTGATATTTTAAAGTTTAAAAATAGAGTTATAGTGTTGTCTTTTTCGGAAGTTGCAAGAATGAGTCAGAGATTCTTCTGTTGCTGAAATGGGCACGTTTTTCTCCTTATCTCCGTAGGAATTAACTAAAGAAATTATTTGAATGAATGAGTCAGGTATTTCATTAACATCGAGTGTCTAAGTGTTCTGAGTGGGGTCTTTAGCATAATGAAATTTTGAGGCATTTGACACTATAAGAAGGATACTCTAGAAAAATAGTCAGTGTATAATGAAAATCATAACCTTTTTTCTAAATCATATTCACTACACCCAGAGAGAACCCAGCATGGATTAGCTCCCCCAACCACTAATCAGGTACGTGACACAGAAGTGGATTATATATGATAAATAAGTACATATAACTAAGTGCTATGTGACTCTTTTAGACATGACAAATTCTCTCAATAATTATATGTGATTTAAATCTTATTTTAGTACGTATAGATAACTGCACTATTGGTTACTTATGATTTAAAGTTATTTTTGTTGCATATTGGTAACTGCACTAAATGATTACTTATAATTTAAAGTTACTTATTTTGTTGCGTATTGGTAACTGCACTAAATGATTACTTATAATTTAAAGTTACTTATTTTGTTGCGTATTGGTAACTGCACTAAATGATTACTTGCGAACTTAAAAATATGGAGTGTATTCAATATTATCACTTACTAAAAAAAAAAAATTATTTATAAAATTCTTCACCCTTGTACTTTTAATAATCTATTAACTATCTTCCATTTAGCACTCAGTATCATTGATGAAATAAATGTACACTATTCGGTTAAATTTCACTCGCTGCATCAAGTTCAGCTTACGCCCAGACTGAATATATGCTGCGGGCAATATTTTCAGTTCGATCGAGTACGAACACAAGTTGAGTTTCGTTTGTTTTCCCGAACTGAACTTTTAAGAAATTGACGTCATCATTATGTTTGCATGCGCATATGCCCCTCAGCGAAGGCAGAGTGTGGTCCAACGGTGAGATTTTTGCTGTGACTCATGTCACGGCCACAAATCAACGATTTGAACTGCAAGCGTTTTGACATTATTCTGCTTTCGCTAATCACCACTTCTGTATCCGGGTTTGTCCTCATCTTGTGCCGGATGGCTTGACGTAATGGTTCCAACCTCTTCCCGTGACTTTTCTGCAGCGGCACGAGGGGCCGGAATGCGCTTTTCAGGCAGATAATCAGAAATGTAAAATTCCTGTAAAAATTATGTTTGTTATGTATGCCAATGTAAAAGTTCGTCGTAAAGCAATATTTGTTCATTCACTACAATTTACTGGATAGGGAAGAGGTTGGAGAGATGTGACGTGATAAGTATAAGAGGTTGGAGAGATGTGACGTGATAAGTATAAGAGGTTGGAGAGATGTGACGTGATAAGTATAAGAGGTTGGAGAGATGTGTGACGTGATAAGTATAAGAGGTTGGAGAGATGTGTGACGTGATAAGTATAAGAGGTTGGAGAGATGTGTGACGTGATAAGTATAAGAGGTTGGAGAGATGTGTGACGTGATAAGTATAAGAGGTTGGAGAGATGTGACGTGATAAGTATAAGAGGTTGGAGAGATGTGTGACGTGATAAGTATAAGAGGTTGGAGAGATGTGTGACGTGATAAGTATAAGAGGTTGGAGAGATGTGTGACGTGATAAGTATAAGAGGTTGGAGAGATGTGTGACGTGATAAGTATAAGAGGTTGGAGAGATGTGACGTGATAAGTATAAGAGGTTGGAGAGATGTGACGTGATAAGTATAAGAGGTTGGAGAGAGTGTGACGTGATAACCATAAGAGGCGGAAGATCACCATACAATACATTTTTCCTTCTACTTTTTATAATTTGTTTTGAGACTGACTAATCCAAGACATTATTTCTTTCATATTTTATTATAAATTAAACTATATTAATATTTTAACAAGATTACAATCAACGCCATCATGACGATACCAAGTTTCTGAAGCGCATACTATCTTTAAAGCATTGATAAGTTTTGCATGGTATTACTTATTATGAAAATGTTCATGGTATTACATATTATGAAGGTTTTGCATGGTATTACTTATTTTGACACCTCTGGGCAACCTTCGCTCGTTATGTTCATTATTTATTAATTAATAATATATAATTAATAACAAGTCGAGAATCTTAATTATAGTTATTAATAATTCTCCTACAAGACCAAATTGTCTCACTTGGCAGATTATAAAGGTGTCATAAAACTCTACTCTTTACTCAATAATAAGACAGATGTTTTACTGTCACATAATGTTCTGAAGGTGGAAACTTCTTACTAAAGGAGTAATAAAATTCCATCTTTTATTTATAATTAACGAGCCTCCATCCACCCACTGTTATTCCAACATAGGTTTAATATATGTGCAAGAAGGTTAATAAATTTATGAAATCGACAATCAAATATACAATCAAAAGAGCGTTTACATTTACATCACTTCACGACAATGTTTGATTAAACGTTAGACACTGAATGAGTTATCATCAATAGATATACATATTTATTAGAAAAATAGTTTTCTAAAATTAATATTTACTCTTGCTATTTCCATTTTGTTTTAAACTTTAAATAGCTTTATCATATATTCTAAATCAGTTACCTCTAGAAATTAACATCAGTTGACATTTATTCAGCTGCAATGATCCACAGTTTTCTGTAAAATGTTATTAAATGTTAATATACATATAGTTAAGAAAATGATAGCAATTAATAGAATTTAAGGCCGCGAGAAGAGAGGCAGGAAGCTACAACTTTGAAAGGATGCGTGGTCCATTTCCGGGACAAATAGAGAGGATCACATTCTGCCACACTCCTCCCGAGGCATACTGAAAAAAAATAAATTATATGTGTATATCAATTGCTTTCTGCACCCGGAAAATGCCAGAGTTTTCTACTAGTTTGTAAATGTAATATGTGTAGCTTGCACTCAATTGAACAATAATAAACAACAGTTTGGCTAAAGTGATTAATATCCCTCTCCCCGTATGACTCACAGCTAACTATTGACTTAATACGGTTTAGGGACACGTTTCTTGGGGGCTGGGGTTGTTTTTTTTTAAATGAGGTTCTACGTGTACCATCGGTGGGGATGTCGATGCAGCACAAGAAGCTATACGGGCTTTATACTGCCATCTAATGTGCAGTGACGACACTAAACGGGCAACTTACTGCCATGGCACTGTTCAGTGACGACACAAAACGGGCAACTTACTGCCATGGCACTGTTCAATGACGACAGCAAGCGGGCAACATGCTGCCATGGCAGTGTGCAGTGACGACAGTAATAACGGTGTTTACTGAAGAATGCATGTGACTTCTATAATTTACTTTATTTTTAAGACATTCAGCTTTGTTCATTTGATTTAGTGTTTTTGAACGTCATTTCAGTTAGTCTTAGTCAATTTGTCATTTTATTCTTCTTGGTCAACATGCCATTTTATTCAATGATAAATGAACATGTTGTCAGCCTTTCTAGGGTCAGCCTTTCTAGAAGTAAGTTTAATGTAGTCTATTTTTAGAGGTGGGGTGCATTTGGGCTACATAAGCCTTTATGTGACAGATATCATCTATACAATAACTAGTTGCATTTCCCTCTTACTGACTGACATCACTACTGTCTAGATACAGTTCTTAATGAGTGATGAATATATAATCCATATGTTATTTAGTTGTATTTCCATATTACTGACTGACATCACTACTATCTAGATACAGTTCTTAATGAGTGATGAATATATAATCCATATGTTATTTAGTTGTATTTCCATATTACTGACTGACATCACTGCTGTCTAGATACAGTTCTTAATGAGTGATGAATATATAATCCATATGTTATTTAGTTGTATTTCCATATTCTGATGGATATTACCCGAATAGGTTCTAGTAACATTTCCCTATGACTGACTGATAGCACATGTACAGGATCCAATGCTACATTTCAGCTTTAGCTGTTTCAGTGTCACCAGACTGTCATTTATACTCATTGCTGCATACCCATATGGCGGATTAGAATCTTCTTCAGTATACAACACCTCAAGCTATTGCCTTGATGTACTGACCTCAAACTATTGCCATGATGTATTGACCCCAAGCTATTTTCTTGATGTACTCATCTCACGATATTGTCTTGATGTGCTGTCCTCAAGCTATTGCCTTGATGTACTGACCTCAAACTATTGCCTTAATATACTGATCTCAAGCTATTGCCTTGATGTAGTGACCTTAAGCTATTGCCTTGATATACTGACCTCACGATATTGCCTTGATGTACAGACTTCAAGCTATTGCTTCGTATAATGATCTCAAGCTATTGCCTTGATGTAGTGACCTTAAGCTTTTGCCTTGGTATACTGACCCAAGGTATTTGCCTTGATGTATTGACCTCAAGTTATTGCCTTGACGGACTGATCCCAAGATTTTGCCCTGTTGTACTGACCTCAAGCTATTGCCTTGATGTACTTACTGACCACAAGCTATTCCCTTGATGTACTGAACAGTGATAGTCTTGTCTATTGAAATATGTAACTATTGTCTAACAACAGGCAGTAAACAGGAACTCTATGAATCACGTCAATGCTGTCTACAGTCAGTATCCAAGCACTATAAATTATGTAAATATTGTCTACCGATGGTACGCAATTTATCTATGAATTATGTCATACTGTAGCGTACACAAACAATACATCCGAACTTTATGAAATATATAAAAAGTATTCACCTACATTAAGTGGCGACCATTTTACGTTAAATATGTATAATGTCCGCAAAGAGTAAACGATGATTCTCTGGAATTATCAACTATTTACAGACAATTAACGACAACATTTGCATATTGACTTCTTCAAATATGTAACCTAAATAATATCCTTATAGTCGTAGACTATATTGAATAGCTAGCTCGAATATACCTAATGAAGTCTGTAAATATTGGTCATAGAGTGCGAATGATAGCTACCTCGATTGTGTTCTAGGAAATATATTGTCTATAGACTGCAAATGATAGCTACCGCGATTGTGTTCTAGGAAATATATAAATATATTGTCTATAGAGTGCAAATGATAGCTACCTCGATTGTGTTCTAGGAAATATATTGTCTATAGACTGCAAATGATAGCTACCGCGATTGTGTTCTAGGAAATATATAAATATATTGTCTATAGAGTGCAAATGATAGCTATCGCGATTGTGTTCTAGGAAATATATAAATATATTGTCTATAGAGTGCAAATGATAGCTACCTCGATTGTGTTCTAGGAAATATATTGTCTATAGAGTGCAAATGATAGCTACCTCGATTGTGTTCTAGGAAATATATAAATATATTGTCTATAGAGTGCAAATGATAGCTACCTCGATTGTGTTCTAGGAAATATATTGTCTATAGAGTGCAAATGATAGCTACCGCGATTGTGTTCTAGGAAATATATTGTCTATAGAGTGCAAATGATAACTACCTCGATTATGTTCTAGGAAATATATTGTTAATATATTGCAAATGATAACTAGCATGAAGTTGTTCCAGGAAATAAAAATGTAAATAGATACCACTGACGGAAAATAAAGACCTGGTCACGTGGGCTCTGTTATTTACGTAAATATTGTCACACACACATTGGCGAATGCGCTATATATCATGTCATTGTATATTGTGCCGGACACCTAATAGTGAATGAGCTATATATCATATCAATGTATATTGTCCCAGACACCTAATGGTGAATGCGCTATGTATCATGTCAATGTATATTGAACCAAAGACCTAATGGTGAATGAGCTATTTAACTTGTCAATGTATATTGTCACAAAGACCTAATGGTGAATGAGCTATTTAACTTGTCAATGTATATTGTCACAAAGACCTAATGGTGAATGAGCTATTTAACTTGTCAATGTATATTGTCACAAAGACCTAACGGTGAATGCGCTATGTCAATATAAATTGTCCCGGACATATAATGGTGGAGAAACTATGTCAAGTCAAAACATAATACATGGTGACCTTGAGGCTTCATGGAGCTGTTAATAAACACTATGTAAAATGTCAATACACATTATGTACCTGATAATACACGAAGCTGTTAATAAACACTCTGTAATATGTCAATACACACTATGTAACATATACACAATACGTGGTGACCTTGAGGCTGCATGAAGCTGTTAATAAACACAATGTAACATGTCAATACACACTTTGTAACACGTATATACAGATTAATTTGTGACCTAGAGGCTTCATGAAACTGTTAATAAAAGCATGTAACAATTAAAACCCGATCATGTGCACTTTCACGTTTCTGGGCAAAAAGCCACACGCTTATCACTGCCTCCACTTTCTGATATTATTTATTAATAGCTTATAGAACAGCCTTTGGCAGTGGAAACGAATGACACAAACAGGTAGAAGATGCAAACATTGCATTGCAGGTAGCGGTGCTTTGAACCGTGACGTAATCGATAGAGAACAAATGCGGATCAATCAGCAAAATGAAATACATTTTCGCGGTCACTAAATATCTTAAAACCTTCCATTATTATCATTGTCAAAACTGTCACAAAAGATTAAACTGTTGCGTCAATAATATAAATAAAGTTTCAGATGTCGGATATGGTTGTTCTATCTTTCAACTTTACCACCATCGTAAGGTATGAACTTTGCTATGTTAATTATTTTTTCCTTTTAAATTACCTCATGTTAATTATTTCCCCTATGATTATCTAATGTTAATTATTATCATTTTTCTATTAAATTGAGTTATGTTAATTATCTTTGTCTTTTAATGTATCTTTATGTTAATTATTCTTTTTCTCTTAAATTCTTTATGTAAATTATTCCTTTTGTCTTAAATTACCTAATGTTATTTATTCTTATTCTCTTAAATTACCTTACGCGGAAACAATACAGCACTTATATATAGTTATAGACATATGAATGTTCTTTTAGTATTTATCTAGAACTCCAAAGTTCAGCAAAACGCAAAAGGAGAGTGCAAACTCTTGAAGAACATAGAGTGCCATCAAATTATGAAGTTTGAAACTCACGAATGCCAGCATACTGTGAAGTTTGAAACTCACGAGTGCCATCAAATTATGAAGTTTGATACTCACGAGTGCCAGCATACTGTGAAGTTTGAAACTCACGAGTGCCAGCATACTGTGAAGTTTGAAACTCACGAGTGTCAGCATACTGTGAAGTTTGAAACTCACGAGTGTCAGCATACTGTAAAGTTTGAAACTCACGAGTGTCAGCATACTGTAAAGTTTGAAACTCACGAGTGTCAGCATACTGTGAAGTTTGAAACTCACGAGTGTCAGCATACTGTAAAGATTGATACTCGCGAGTGCCAGCATACTGTAAAGATTGATACAAGCTAGTGTAAAAATACTGTAAAATTTGATACTCACGACTGCCTGCATACTGTGAAGTTTGATAAGATCGAGTGTAAGCATGATGTGAAATTTTATACTCATGAGTGTCAGCATACTGTAAAGTTTGACACACACGAACGCCAGCATACTGTAAAGTTTGAAACTCATGAGTGTAATCATACTATGAAGTTTGATACTCACGAGCGTCTGCATGCTGTGAAATTTTATACTCACGAGTGTAAGCATGTTTTGAAGTTGATACTCACGAGTGTCAGCATACTTAAAGATTGATACGAGTAAATATGCATTGCATTAAGGCGTCATAATAAAATTTAATTTGTTACATGCTCATAGAAAAGACTGCCATTAGTAAGCATTATGGTATATTTATTACTTCTACTATACATGCTCACCGAAATGGACTGACATTATGTACGTATTTCATCTTTACGTAATACTTGCAGAAAATTAGTTTTCTCTACTAAGCATGCTCACTAGAATTATAATGGCATTATATATGTATTTGATTTAATTAGTTAATCTAGTATATATGTTCACTAGAAGTAGAATGGCATTATATATGTATTTGATTTAATTAGTTAATCTAGTATATATGTTCACTAGAAGTAGAATGGCATTATATATGTATTTGATTTAATTAGTTAATCTAGTATATATGTTCACTAGAAGTAGAATGGCATTATATATGTATTTGATTTAATTAGTTAGTTGTGCTATACTATACATGCTCGCTGTAATCGTAAAATTTTATTAAGCCAAAACATAATCTCCACCTAAAGTAAAAACGCACTGCATGTATCTGACTACAGTTAGAATTTCATGTATAATATATAAAGCTAACATATACGTCTTAAGGTCAAGGTAATGATATGTATCTGACTACAGTTAGAATTTCATATGTAACATATAAAGTTAACATAAACGTCTTAAGTCAAGATAATGATATATATTTGACTACAGTTAGAATTTCATGTATAATATATAAAGCTAACATATACGTCTTAAGGTCAAGGTAATGATATGTATCTGACTACAGTTAGAATTTCATGTATAATATATAAAGCTAACATATACGTCTTAAGGTCAAGGTAATATGTATCTGACTACAGTTAGAATTTCATGTATGAATAAAGTTAACATATAAGTCTTAATTCTAGATATGATATGTATCTGACTACAGTTAGAATTCCATGTATGAATAAAGTTAACTTACAAGTCTTAATTCTAGATATGATATGTATCTGACTACAGTTAGAATTCCATGTATGAATAAAGTTAACATATAAGTCTTAATTCTAGATATGATATGTATCTGACTACAGTTAGAATTCCATGTATGAATAAAGTTAACTTATAAGTCTTAATTCTAGATATGATATGTATTTGACTACAGTTAGAATTCCATGTATGAATAAAGTTAACTTATAAGTCTTAATTCTAGATATGATATGTATCTGACTAGTAATGTACGCGTCAGCTCTTCATGTAATGTTTTTCTCGGGTCTAAATGTAAGCTGTACCTCAGCTCTAGGTATAATGAATGTCTCACTGCCAAATGCAATGTTTTTCTCGGGTCTAAATGTAAGCTATACCTCAGCTCTAGGTATAATGAATGTCTCACTGCCAAATCCAATGTTTGTCTCAGGTCTAAGTGTAATAAATGATTCAGATCTAAATAATATGATATCTCAGGCTAAATGTGCACTGTTTCTCAGTTTTAAGTGTAATGTATGTCTCATTTCTAAATAAAGTTATCTTATTGCCAAATGTAACGTATGCCTTAGTGCTAAGTGTAATAAGTGTATCGGATGTAAGTGTACTGTATTCCTCAGCTCTAAAGGACATATATGTCTTAGTTCCAATTGTAATATTTGCCTAAGTTCTAATGGAATGCATTTTCTAAGTTTTGTGTCTCACTTCTAAGTGTATCGTATGATTGAGTGCTATAACTAACTCATTCCTCAGTTATAAATGTAATGTATATTCAAGTTGTTTAGCCTTAGTGACAGTATATTTTTCTAACGCTTAATATTTTCGAATCGTAAGTTACAGGTGTAATTATTGTGAATAATTAAACAGAAAACAATTTGAAACTCTTACTTTTTTCAGAAATTACTTCCTCCTAGAATTCCCATGCCCTCCATATTAGAATTGTGTTGAGTAAATCCTCTAGAGGGCCTAATCCGCGTACTGACTAATAGAATGATCTTCATAGAATCTGCGTAGCACAGCAGACGCAAGAGAAAATCAGTCCAATTGAGAATCACGTACAGTAAAGCCCGCTACAGGACACATAGATTATTGGCTAGTAGACCACAAAAAAATCAATCTTCTTGACAACTCTGTACGCTAGGCTAAGTAGGCTAGAGGTCACATGACACGTAGTGGTTACTAGACGTTATAGAATATCAGTTCTGTTAAGAGCTCTGTACAGTAAAGTAAGCTAGAGGTCACATGACACGTAATGGTTAGTAGACGTTATAGAATATCAGTTCTGTTAAGAGCTCTATACAGTAACTAAAATAGAAGCTATCAAACTTGTGTTATTATTAGTTAGTCCCAACTCATCAGGATACTTCACTCTCTCCCATTTACACACCCAAACACATACGTACACACACACACACACACACACACACACACACACACACACACGCACGCACATTTTCTGTCACACTTGAATAGTCTGACGACCAACTTCTCTCGACATTTACTGTACTTGACAACATAACATGTCGTGATTATGGTATTTGCATACGTCACCACTTCAGTCATAATCTGGCCACGAGGCAAGTCGGACCAGGCTTTGCATAATGGTTCCTGCCGACTGGAACGGTTCCGGCGTTTGGCTTTCTTGAATATTCGAGCCAAGCTAGGATCGTGTTCAAACCCTGTTAAGGGTCTTCAGTCACAAAGTGTTTCTCATTTATTTAAAGCTCGCCATGACTTTGATAAATTGAAAGCTCTATATTAAAAGAAGCGTTGAGCGAGCAAAAGTGGTAATGAATGAACAAAATAACTGACCAACGAACAAACGTAGGGGAAATCGGACACCAGTATACTGGCCATTCAAGTAGAAAAGATTGAATAAACTGAAAACTGCATTTAGTATTATAGCTCATAAACAAGAATGTTTTATAGCTCAGAAACAAGAATGTATTATAGCTCAGAAACAAGAATGTTTAATAGCTCAGAAACAAGAATGTTTTATAGCTCAGAAACAAGAATGTATTATAGCTCAGAAACAAGAATGTTTAATAGCTCAGAAACAAGAATGTTTAATAGCTCAGAAACAAGAATGTTTAATAGCTCAGAGGACAAAACCTTGCATGCATAAAAAAAAGTTACAACCTCGATAATCGACTAATATTAATAATAATATAAGCATTATAACGGTCGTCTGACTCTGAAGTATTAAATAGATCTTTCCCAATTGTTCACTTAGGAGCCGACAGTAATGGGCACTCAGAAGTCTGTAATGGACAGTAATGGGCATTCAGAAGTCTGTAATGGACAGAAATGGGCACTCAGAAGTCTGAAATATACAGTAAGGACACTCAGCAGTCTGAAATATACAGTAAGGACACTCACCAGTCTGAAATATGCAGTAAGGACACTCACCAGTCTTATATATACAGTAATGACACTCAGAAGTCTGAAATATACAGTAATGACACTCAGAAGTCTGAAATATACAGTAAGGACACTCAGCAGTCTGAAATATACAGTAAGGACACTCAGCAGTCTGAAATATACAGTAAGGACACTCAGCAGTCTGAAATATACAGTAAGGACACTCAGCAGTCTGAAATATACAGTAAGGACACTCAGCAGTCTGAAATATACAGTAAGGACACTCAGCAGTCTGAAATATACAGTAAGGACACTCAGCAGTCTGAAATGAATAGAACTTAACACTTAGCTGTCTGCAGTGGACAGTACTTAACACTCAGCTGTCTGATAGTGGGCAATATTTGACAGCAGTCTGACAATGAGCAGTACTTAACACTCAGCTGTCTGAAGCCAGAAGACTGAAGGAAGACTGTAGTAGAAAATAAAATGCAATAATATATCATTTTCCTGCCTTTGCTTTAGGTCTTAACCATTTTAAGTGGTAACTTAATTTCGCTGGCAACGGCTAAGTTGTGGAGTCCAAGAAAAAGATAAAAGTATTTAGCAAGTTTGTAGCGTGAGTCATACCAGCATGAAGTCGATAGCTCAGTACCAATTAGCCAACGCCTAGTCTAATCACACTGGCTTGGTCTCTTTAAGCGCAGCCTTTGGATATCTTTCCCAAACTGGAGTATGAGTGGAATTTAGGCTAGCTTGAATTTATTTTATATTCGCCCGTGTTATTTTTTCGTCTGATTATCTTAAGCATCTGTTGATTGAAATGTGCTCAATGATATAAGCATGGTTTAGCATGCATATTAACTAAATCTCATTAAAATGTGACTAATAAATTTAAAAAGTCAGCCGATATTTTCGTTTTGAACATTATGTTTGAACAGCTTACCAGTAATTAAGAAATATATATATAGTAGTAGTAGTAAGAACAATATTACTACTAATGACTTTTTGCTGATGACGATGCTGAAGATAATGTTGATATTGATGTACAAATGATGAAGTAAAGTATTCTCGAAACTGTATTAGTATTAAGGACGTGCATCCAGAACTTTGTCGTCTCCAAACTGTACTTTGCTCGGGGGGCGAATGTTGATCTCTTAACAATTACAAGTCTGTAAATCTAGGCTACACGAGCAGTGTGAGATATCTTAACAATCACGTCAGTAAATCTAGGCTACACGAGTAGTGTGAGATATCTTAATAATCACAAATCTGTAAATCTAGGCTACACGAGTAGTGTGAGATATCTTAACAATCACAAGTCTGTAAATCTAGGCTACACGAGCAGTGTGAGATATCTTAATAATCACAAATCTGTAAATCTAGGCTACACGAGTAGTGTGAGATATCTTAACAATCACAAGCCTGTTTGATTACCCGAGGGTATATTTAGATCAAAGCCTGTTTATTTACACATAGAGTGTATGTAGATCTCTTAACAGTCACAAGCCTGTTTATTTACACATAGAGTGTATGTAGATCTCTTAACAGTCACAAGCCTGTTTATTTACACATAGAGTGTATGTAGATCTCTTAACAGTCACAAGCCTGTTTATTTACACATAGAGTGTATGTAGATCTCTTAACAGTCACAAGCCTGTTTATTTACACATAGAGTGTATGTAGATCTCTTAACAGTCACAAGCCTGTTTATTTACACATAGAGTGTATGTAGATCTCTTAACAGTCACAAACCTGTTTATTTACACATAGAGTGTATGTAGATCTCTTAACAGTCACAAGCCTGTTTATTTACACATAGAGTGTATGTAGATCTCTTAACAGTCACAAGCCTGTTTATTTACACATAGAGTGTATGTAGATCTCTTAACAGTCACAAGCCTGTTTATTTACACATAGAGTGTATGTAGATCTCTTAACAGTCACAAGCCTGTTTATTTACACATAGAGTGTATGTAGATCTCTTAACAGTCACAAGCCTGTTTATTTACACATAGAGAGTATGTAGATCTCTTAACAGGCAGAAGCTTGTTTGTTTGCGCGAAGGTATATATGTATATCAATCCTGTTTGTTTACGAGAGGGTATATGTCGATCTCTTAACAGTCACAAGCCTGTTTTGTTTATACATAGGGTGTATGTAGATCTCTTTAAAAGTCACAAGCTTTTTTGTTTACACATAGAGTGCATCTAGGTTGTTTGTTTACACAAAGGGTGTATGCATGTCTGTTAACATTCACAAGCTTTTTTGTTTCATATAGAGTGTATGTCTGTCTGTTAACATTCACAAGCTTTTTTGTTTCATATAGAGTGTATGTCTGTCTGTTGACAGTCACAAGCTTGTTTGTTTCATATAGAGTGTATGCATGTCTGTTGACAGTCACAAGCTTTTTTGTTTACACACAGGGTGTATGTATGTCTGTTAACAGTCACAAACTTGTTTCTTTACAGATAAGATATATGTAGGTTTGTTAACAGTCAAAAGCTGTTTGTTTACATGTAGAGTGTATGTAAGTTTGTTAACAGTCAATTGCCTGTTTGTTTACACGACGGCATAGGAAATCCGTTAATAGTCACAGGCATGTTTGTTTGCACAGCGGCGTATGTAGATCTGTCAGCAGTGTGACAACTATTTTTTTTAAATGAAGATTTGTTATTAACCAGGGAAATGCAAAGACAAACTATTGTGGGTTGTCAAGAAAATCCCTCCCTTATACCATGGACACCTTTGCTCCAGAGTAAATACTGACTTGACAAAATACTTCCGTTAGGCAATGCAAGACATTTGTCATTATCTCACGTCCAACTTATTTTATCTTTGAACAATAGCTCCCATATGATTGCCCAATTTATTGCAAGGAAATGCGAAATATATATAACAATGAACAGGCATTTTCTTACAAACAGAAATAAATTCTTCTTTAGTGTATACATTCTTAGCATGAAGAGTGGTGGTGGTGGTGGTGGGTCGATAGCAGTTTTACGTCACCTCTGGAGCTTGCGTTGATCATTTCGTCATCAGACGTTCTCGGATCCGATCGCACCAGTTTGGCGCACATCCACAACCGCCCTCTGTCCTTGGGTATCAGCGGGGGAGGGGGATCGATAGCAGCTTTACGTCACCACTGGAGGTTGCGTTGATCATTTCGTCATCAGACGTTCTCTGATCCGGAGTGTCCCAGTGGGACCCCACAGCCTCACACTTGTGTTCGAGGTGGAGGGCGGGAGGCTGGCGGAAGGGGGTGAAAAAGGTCGCACCAGTTTGGCGCATACCCTCAACTGCCTTTTGTCGGTGGGGTGGGGATTCGATATCAGTTTTACGTCACCACTGGAGTTTGCGTTGATCATTTCGTCATCAGACGTTCTCGGATCTGGAGTGCCCCATTGTAACCAAACAGCTGGATATTTAATTAATTTTAAATGAGTAAGCCGCTGATAAATCAGACTTGTACCCATTCATCTCTTTGATTAAACTACGATTACATACGCACATCTAAGACTCAATACATGATCTTCGAGCGATTGTGCCAGCACTTTTATAACTTGGCCTGGTCATTTTATGTCAAGTTATATTAATTAGCTCAATATTTAGTTTAAAGATCAACGTGACTATAAAACCAACTAGACTTGGCCTGGTCACTGTAGGTCAAGTTATATTAATTAGCTCAATATTTAGTTTAAAGATCGTGACTATATAACCAAGTAGACTTGGCCTGGTCACTGTAGGTCAAGTTATATTAATTAGATCAATATTTAGTTTCAAGATCAACGTGACTATAAAACCAAGTAGACCAGCCTACATATGCATGCATTATCGCACCAAAATGGGCCCAGATATAACATAGAAGCCAGGCATACCAGACCAGAACTGGAACAAAGGCTGCAACAATTCGACAAACAGAAACCCTGCCTCGAATTATTAGTGAAAACATCAGACGGGAATCTTCTGTGCACTTTCTTTGTGTCTGTGGTTGACTTCCCCTACTCGGCAAGACTTATAATATGCACAAACAGTCACACAGACTTCAACACGCACAAGCAGTCACACAGACTTCAACACGCACAAGCAGTCACACAGACTTCAACAAGGTTCAGACAAAGTGTTATAATAAGAGAATTACATTTCTAAAAACTCACACACACATAGACACACAGACTTCAACAAGGTTCAGACAAAATGTTATAATAAGAGAATTACACTGCTAAACACAAATAGACACACAGACTTCAACAAGGTTCAGACAAAATGTTATAATAAGAGAATTACACTGCTAAACACAAATAGACACACAGACTTCAACAAGGTTCAGACAAAATGTTATAATAAGAGAATTACACTGCTAAACACAAATAGACAAGTGTTTCAAAAAACCAAGTACTAAATACAAATACAAGGTTAGAAAAATACAAAAATTAATAAAATATTACTTTTTATATAAACAATTAGGAGAGATATTAATTACGAAATTAATTAACTTTTCTTTTATCATGAAAATAAGATTTGGTAAATACATTTTTTTTAAAAATTTAATAAATACTCTTCTTTTTAAATGAAACTAAGATCTTTTGTTATTTGATAAATACTCATTTTGTTATGATTCTAAGATTTGGTAAATACACTTCTTATTTGATAAATACTCTTTTTTGTTATGAATCTAAAATTTGGTAAATACATACTTTTGTAATTTGATAAATACTCTTTTTGTTATAAAACTTAGATTTAGTTGACATGGTCTTTTGTTATGAAACTAAGCCAAAAAAACAAACTATTTTGTTATTAAATCAAAACAAAAGCAATTCACTCTAAACATTCTCGACAATAAATCTCGCATTAACCATAAAAACGCTTTACAGATCTAGGATCAAAGAATGATACTAGTAGTAATGACATTTTTATGTTTTCATTGTCTTACTAAGCTCGCACACTCTAAACAAAGCAATCTTGAATAAAGAAAACATGTTTTACTAAGCCCGCACACTCTAAACAAAGCAGTCTTGAATAAAGAAAACATGTTTTTCAATAATGATCAATCGATGTGTCCTGATGTGCCTTGTTTTAACCCTGAAGAAAAATATTTCTAGAAAAGATGGTACTCGCAGAGTAATAAAATAGAAAAAGTCCAGTAAAATTGTTGGATTTCCGATTTGACTCAGCGTCGTACAAGTTTATAATTTTTCATGTGATTTGCTTTCTGATAATACTGCAATCTCGTATTTCTCTTTTCATTTGATTTGATTTATTTTGTTGTTGCTGGTTGTTTTTTTGTTTTTGTTGATAATACTGCAATCTCTAATATTTCTCTTTCTTCTCTTTTCATTTGATTTGATTTCTGAAATAACTGCATTCTCTAATATTTGTTTAGACAGGATTAAAGATTTGTTTCATCAATTAAGATCTCAAGCTTGTTGTTTCAGAACCTCAAATTAGTTTTGTCAGGATCTCACATTTTTTTGTCAGGATCTCAAATTTTTTTGTCAGGATCTCAACCTTTGTTTTGCCAGTTATGACCTCCAATTTGTTTTCACACTCAGGTCACTGTAATAATAATGAACCCTGCCATTTTTCTTTATGATATTTATTAATACCTTTTCTTCTGCTCTTTTGCTAATTGATAATCATTTTTAACTATAAGTTAGTTATTTTGTATATGCATTCATTTAGATGAATTCCGGTATGTATGATTATTGCGGGTTTTGTCATATAGTCGTCACTTACTTATTTTGAAGGCATAGGTGTGTTTGAATTTATTTATTTTGTTGCGCATCGAATTAATCCTTCCGGTGGCGGCGCTACTCAAAAGTATTGTTGAAGGAGTGGGGCATTGCTCACGCTAATATTTCCGGTGGCGGCGCTACTCAGAAGTATTGTTGAAGGAGTGGGGCATTACTCACGCTAATCGTTCCACCAGTTGGACCAGTCACTCGAGCATGACGGAGATCGTTTAGGACTTGGGGATTCGCTGCTATACTTTCGGAAAATCGCCAATTTACCTACAAGTGCTGCGCCACAGCCAGTTCACGCTTTTCTCAGAGATGTTAACAGAATTGTGGAATTGGCAAAATATTTGCCAGTTCAATATAGCTTTTAGCTTGCTGAAATGTACTTCTCATTGTACTAGTTAATATGACAGTCTAAGCGGCCACTTCAATATTATAGCTTTTGGCTTGCTGAAATGTACTTCTCTCATTGTACTAGTTAATATGCATTTTAGCACTATTATTTAATTAGCGATGATATACGCTGCTAACGACACTATGATTGTAATTTGCTTTAATTCGCGTTTTTCCCGCGGTTTCGGCAAGGAACGGCACCCTATAAGGAACATTTGATTTTCTTAGTTAGCAGATAAGGGGAATAACTATGTTACTATATATAAGATTTTTAACATAAACATCATTAATACACTAATTAGATTAATTTCTCAATAAATTTAATTATGACAATTTATTCATTTTCTTTTTGTATAAAAATTATTCTTACTTTATTTAAAGATTAAAAAATAATCAAAATAAAAACGAATATATGTAAATATATGTAGGAACTTGTATATGATGAGAACAAAGAAATTATCAACGCAAATTTCAGTGGTGACGTAAATCCCACCGAGGGCGGTTGAGGGTGGCGCCAAACTGGTGCGACCTTTCTCATCCCCTTCCAGCAGCCCTCCCGATCTTCACATCGAACTGAGGGTATGGGGTCCCACTAGGGCACTCTAGATCAAAGTGCGACTGGTGGACGTCAAATTGCTATTGATTACCCCCCCCCCTCTCCCGGTGACACACACACACACACACAATTTCGCAGTTCAAAATTATTGATATAGTACAATTTGTTATTTTCTTAATTCTATGTGGGTTTTGCCGCACTACGGTAAAGGTCAGTATTTGCTCCCCATTTATTTTTTTTTCTTTAAATAATTTCAAATGTTATGTTGCAATATCATGTTGTATGTTTGTGTAAATCGCGTAATCACCGCCACCTCTAGAGTCCAGCCTAAATGACCAGTACAGTCCTAACCCCTTTGTCAATTCCCATGCCTGCCTATTATTAAATTACTTTTATCTTTCTCCATTTCTTAATTTTTGTTTAACAACCATTAACGGGGATCTGTTGAGGGCGCGCCATATATTGGACATATGAGTGTAAATAATATTTGCCAGTCCTAGAAGTAAAAAACTAGTTTACTCATCATTACGTTATGGTGAATAATTCTCATTAAATTATTGCAACATGTGATAATAAAGTGATAAGAGGAGTGGACTAGGCTGTCGTGCTCCTATTAGCATTAAAACTGAATCTAAATTAATAATCTGACTAATTAATATCATAATAGAGTCGTGTATAAACCCCACACGTAACAGATCGACTGAATATCCGTTTGGTCAATATCTGTTGCTTGTGTCTCATTGTAGCTGTCTCCTAAACTCAATGTTATGTTGTATTGTCTTCCTGCGTTATTGTATGTCTCATAGTGGTTAAGTCAGTAGCCTGGCCAGGAGTGTGAAATTGCGAGCCACTTGGAACAAGCTAATTTTAGACTCCAGTTTATCCTTATAGCCATGTCATAATCTTTATGCTATGGAGTCCGAGAGGATTAACAAATTAACACCACCATTTTACGAGTTACAATTTGTTTTTTCAATTAGTTTCAAAAGTTTGTAAGTCAGGATAATACGTTTATTAAATCAGTTAGGTCACAAACTTTCATTAGTCAGTAAGGATCAACTGTTTCTTATGACAATCAGGATCTAAATTTTTTTAAAATCAATTAGGATCCAGTTGGTTTTGTTAGAATCTCAAGTTTGTTTTAGCAATAAGAATATCTGGTTGGTTTTAAGATTTTGTTTTGTCAGTTAAGATTCAAAGATTGTTTTTTCACTTAAGAATAAAGTGTATTTTGTCAGTAAGGATTCACAGTTTGATTTAATTGGTCTATCGATTTGTTATAACAGCTAGAATCACAGTTTTTTAATTGGGCTATCGATTTGTTATAACAGCTAGAATCACAGTTTTTTAATTGGGCTATCGAGTTGTTATAACAGCTAGAATCACAGTTTTTTTTAATTGGGCTATCGAGTTGTTATAATAGCTAGATTCACAAGAATTTTTGTCGATTAGATGATGATGGTGATGATGAACAACTCTGTATACTCATGTGTGAGTGGTTTGGTAGAAAGAGCTCACGTTCAGAAACTACTGGTAAACATTACTGTCTCACATTATGCACTCTTTACGTTGTACGTAGCTTCTACACTGTACAGCCGGCAAAAGGATTTAATGTGCGAAATCGGCCCAGGCCGGAAACGTTTCCCATAAGGTTATAATGACGTCACCTGACATAACAGATTGGCACACTGTCATTTCCTAATTAACACAAACTTGTCTAGTACAAACTCATGACATTAGCTAAGACAGCAGTAATAGTACTTGTACATAGTCACAAAATAAATTACCGTAGTACAAACTCATGACGTTAGCTAAGACAGCAGTAATAGTACTTGTACATAGTCACAAAATAAATTACCGTAGTACAAACTCATGACATTAGCTAAGACAGCAGTAATAGTACTTGTACATAGTCACAAAATAAATTAGCGTACTCATGTTTTACTAATGAGGAAAGCAAACAATTATATTTCCCTAAGATACTAACGCATAACTGTAAAAGTGTACTGTATAGCCAGATGATAATAGACTTGTTTGCTAAGAGCTGATAAATTAATACAAGGATAAAAGCTAATATAGTTTCAAATAATAATAATACAAGGATAAAAGCTAATATAGTTTGAAATAATAATAATACAAGGATAAAAGCTAATATAGTTTCAAATAATAATAATACAAGGATAAAAGCTAATATAGTTTCAAATAATAATAATACAAGGATAAAAGCTAATATAGTTTGAAATAATAATAATACAAGGATAAAAGCTAATATAGTTTGAAATAATAATAATACAAGGATAAAAGCTAATATAGTTTGAAATAATAATAATACAAGGATAAAAGCTAATATAGTTTGAAATAATAATAATACAAGGATAAAAGCTAATATAGTTTGAAATAATAATAATACAAGGATAAAAGCTAATATAGTTTGAAATAATAATAATACAAGGATAAAAGCTAATATAGTTTGAAATAATAATAATACAAGGACAAAAGCTAATATAGTTTGAAATAATAATAATACAAGGATAAAAGCTAATATAGTTTGAAATAATAATAATACAAGGATAAAAGCTAATATAGTTTGAAATAATAATAATACAAGGATAAAAGCTAATATAGTTTATTACTAAACAAGAAGCACACCGGTGAATACAATAAGAAACATACTTGCCTAAATTATCGTAGCTTAAAAAGAGTGTGAGAAAGTAAAAATCACTTGCAAATAAATTTATATGAAAGTTAAACTGAAATAAATGCTATCTCATATTTAGTAGATTACAAAATGAAAAAATTCAAAAATATTTCATCTTATCTCACAATGCGATAAAATTGACGGCTTGGGGCAATAGCGTGAGTGTTCATATCGCGGCTCTATGAAATGACAATGGCCAGACTATTTTGTTCTGAATATAAATGGAATTTCAGGCAAAATTTTAAAACGGTTTCCATTTACATCTCATCGTACAATTGCTTCAGGCCTGTCCAAGATATGTGTCAAGGTCAAGTCTACATTGTCATCACTTCCAACACGCTTTACTAACTCTCGTAATGTAGACCGAAGTAGTCGACCAATGAAAATGCATTCGTTGACATGGTCAAGGTCAAGATCCCTTTTGGCAATTATGTCATATTCATCATGCTGTGGATTTGGGGACTGTCTCTAAAACGTATCTTGTTACTAATTTATGAAATATTTAATTTGCAAAGCATTTGAAGTTTTCTTAATACAGTAATTGCTATTATCTTTCTGCGTTTAATATTATTGGATTGTTTGCCAGAAAGATGGCCCAAAGATACTTAGCTAATTGTAACCACTTAGAATTTATATTTATTATCATTATTTATTATTTATATAATATGTAATATTAGAGGCTCTGCAAGCATAATATCCTGCTAGATTAGCTCCCCATGTACGATTCCTGGGTGTTATCCCAGGAGAAAGTGTCTAAACAGTTGAAATCCCGGACAGAAAACTTCACCGGACCTTCTTTTCTGGGAGCACGGTCGTCATCACCAGATCCCCTCCTAGTCTTCTCCCTGGTTATCTGTAACTTAGCTAGTTTAAACTGTCTATCATCCGCTTCCACCTTTCTGACCTCGAATTGTCCTGCACTCTCTCATTCCTTTTTTACGGCTCGTTTAATGTCTAGGGTTTCCCCGAGTCTTATCAGAAGAAATCTTATCCTGGACAAGCCCCTAAATGTAAGCCTATGGGATGTTATAATGCTAGCACCGCGCGACGATATTTTCCTATGCAAAATTAATTATTGTATTTAATAAGTACACCCCAAAAGTCACTTACTTACACCCCAACCACTGTCGGAGGGGGGGGGGATCTATTCCTATGTCTAAGTCTCATGTGGCTCAGGCCCCACCCCCCTTTAGCTAGACAAGGATACTAGGAAGATTATGAGCTAATACTAAGCTACTGACGTAACAGACAAGACCTCATACGAGCTGCACAACAGTAAGCAGTTACAAAACAAAGCATAATAACCAAAGAGTACAAAATTAATACTTTATTTTAATATGATAAATGCACATATAGTATAACAAAACAAATAAGAATTTAATAATTGTATTTATAGAAAAATGTAAATTGTTATTAATAATTCTCTAGAATACACCACTCATCTCTCTCACTTGGCACATATGCAGGCACTGTAAACGTTTTCTCTCTTCCACAACATTAAAGACAAACATTTACCGTCACACAATATCCCATAGGTGGAAAACTTCTTAATAAAGGAGAAGACAAATACATCTTTAATCTATATTTAACAAGCCCCCATCCACCTACTTTCTTCTCCACCATAAGGTTGTCAATATGTGTAAGAAGGTCAATAAATTTATTAAATCAAATAAGAAGGCCAATAAATTTATTAAATCAAATATACATATAACAGATTCAATGAAAATATGTATGAAACTATCATGCATTATTTGGATGGTTCCTTGCTTCATCCAAGTTTGAGAAACATCCCTTTTGATATGAAACGCAATGTACAGACCAAGTCCCATTCACACATAAAGTACATAACGAGTTTTCACCTAAACATTCCAAAGCATCTATTTGTTGGCATCTCAAATATAGCGCCTTAATATTCACGCAACCAACCATTTCTCTCAAATATAGCGCCTTAATATTCACGCAACCAACCATTTCTCTCAAATATAGCGCCTTAATATTCACGCAACCAACCATTTCTCTCAAATATAGCGCCTTAATATTCACGCAACCAACCATTTCTCTCAAATATAGCGCCTTAATATTCACGCAACCAACCATTTCTCTCAAATATAGCACCTAAATATTCCAGCAACCAACCATTTCTCCTCAAATATAGCACCTAAATATTCCAACAACCAACCATTTCTCTCAAATATAGCACCTAAATATTCCAGCAACCAACCATTTCTCTCAAATATAGCACCTAAATATTCCAGCAACCAACCATTTCTCTCAAATATAGCACCTAAATATTCCAGCAACCAACCATTTCTCTCAAATATAGCACCTAAATATTCCAGCAACCAACCATTTTTCCTCAAATATAGCACCTAAATATTCCAGCAACCAACCATTTCTCTCAAATATAGCACCTAAATATTCCAACAACCAACCATTTCTCTCAAATATAGCACAAAATATTCAATAGCTTAAGTGGTCAGAGGCCAGTCGACGATGATCTAAGGGGCACGATGATCTAAGGGGCTTATTTAACAAATAAGCCTATACAAAGAAATCACGAAATGAAAACAATTTTACTTAACCATACAAATATCATGAGTTGTCTTTTCTTGAACTCAAATCGAAAGTAACTTAACTGAATACAGCAAATCAATGAAAAAGTGAAAGATATAGTCCTAAGGAGAGAATGAGCATGAGAGACAGACAGAGAAAGAACAGGAGAGACAGAAATGGCTATCTTAGACATGGAAGAGATGGAGAGTACAAAATGAATCCATAAAAAGAAATGTTTATTTTTGTATAAAATATGTGATCGTTATAATGCTAAAACAACAATAGGTTGTTGCCCTTTATTAAGATTCCCCACGCACATACACACACACACACATACCTTTAATTCCAGTATTTTACACACAATCTTTCTAAGACTAATATTGGGGAAAAAAAGCAATTTAATAATAAAAGGTAACTTCTTTAGTCCCAATATTTTACACTCTTCATTAGGTTGCAATAAGGGTAATAAAAGTGCTCTTTATTATAGATTTTTAAAATAATTTTCTTCAATTCATTTATTTTACACATGAGGATCTTTATAAAAGTGGAATAGTAAAAGAATGTAGTTGTATTAAGAAATCCGTGTTCTTTACTTCTGGTGTTTGGCGCATGACCTTACTCCACTGATTGGGCCGTTGTTCTTTATTAAAACCACTTCTTTATTCAGTAAATACTTTTTAATAGAGTTTAAAAGACATTGTTCTTTATTAAAACCACTTCTTTATTCAGTAATTACTTTTTAATAGAGTTTAAAAGACATTGTTCTTTATTAAAACCACTTCTTTATTCCCACTAAATACTTTTTATAGAGTTTAAAAGGCATTACTCTTTATTAAAACCACTTCTTTATTCAGTGAATACATTTTATAGAGTTAAAAAGACATTACTCTTTATTAAAAACAATTTTTTATTCAGTAAATATTCGTTATAGGGTTTTAAAAAAATACTATTCTTTATTAAAATGAAAATATTTATAATGTTGAAAGGACATTATTCTTTATCATTAAATGGCATTTTTCAAAGATAATTTCTTGATATCTAGTTCTTACACGCACGCGTTCAATCTCTTGAAATAATGTTACTCATTAGTCAAACATTATCTCTCTCAACATGATTTTGTGTTATACTGAAAATAATGTTACTCATTAGTCAAACATTATCTCTCTCAACATGATTTTGTGTTATACTGAAAATAATGTTACTCATTAGTCAAACATTATCTCTCTCAACATGATTTTGTGTTATACTGAAAATAATGTTACTCATTAGTCAAACATTATCTCTCTCAACATGATTTTGTGTTATACTGAAAATAATGTTACTCATTAGTCAAACATTATCTCTCTCAACATGATTTTGTGTTATACTGAAAATAATGTTGCTCATTAGTCAAACATTATCTCTCTCAACATGATTTTGTGTTATGCTGAAAAGAAATTGTTTTTTATTCACACTCATGATAAATTAATAGTAAAACATAATAAAAGTACTGTCTTTTATCCCTATATTTCACTCATACATGTTAAATCTATATTCCTTCGGAAGGGCTTTTATTTATGTAGAAATAATTTTGATGACGCTTAGGTCACTGTTCGTTACCGCTGCCTAGTTATAACAATGAGGAAAATGCAAGTGAATTTGCTGGAAATGGAAGGTAGTGGGTTAACGCAAACTGAAATCTCCTCTCAGGTACACAGTAAAACAAAGGCAGGTAGCGGTGGAGCTAAGGGGCGGAGGCAACGCAACGGAACAATAGCAGGTGAGGTGGCAGGGCGGTCACAGGTGGGAGACAAAGCAGTGAGTCACCCGGAATCAACAAAAAACAAGAAGGGCACGAATCCGCGACAGCTTCTGGTATAATGATACATACGTAATTCTTGGCGGTGGTTTTGGTATAATGTAGTATTCATCTTGATATATCCAACAGCCTTGATATTGGTTTTGGTATAATTAATAGACATCTTGATATGTCCTACAGCCGTGAAAGTGGTTCTGGTATAATGTAGTAGGCAGCTTGATATATCCAACAGCCGTGAAAGTGGTTCTGGTATAATGTAGTAGGCAGCTTGATATATCCAACAGCCTTAATATTGGTTTTGGTATAATTAATAGACATCTTGATATGTCCTACAGCCGTGAAAGTGGTTCTGGTATAATGTAGTAGGCAGCTTGATATATCCAACAGCCGTGAAAGTGGTTCTGGTATAATGTAGTAGGCAGCTTGATATGTCCTACAGCCGTGAAAGTGGTTCTGGTATAATGTAGTAAACAGCTTGTGACAGGTTATATATCCGACAGCCTTGGTGGTGGTTCTGGTTACAGAAACATTGGACCGTTCAGAGTAGGTCCGCCTATCAAATATTAGGCGAAACATCGAAGCCTCCCTCCGTCCAGGTTCCCAGATAATTGACAATTTCATTTTCTATAGACAGCTTAAATACCCAAGAGCTTAACAAAAAGAATATAAACAAATAAACAAACAAAAATACTTTTATCGTTATAAATATTTTTATCGAGTCTCAGATTACACTTTAGTGGAAAAAATGCATTTGAAATAATGTATGTAAAATATGTAAAATAATTAATACGAAAGCAATAATGCGTATAAAATATATATTTGAAATAATGTCTTTAAAATTGAATGTGGAATAATATATGTAAAATATGTTTGTAAAATAATATATGTAACAGTGTATGTGAAATAATGAATGTAAAATAATATTTGTAAAAAATGCATGTAAATATGAATCTGAAATAATGTATATGAACTTGTATATGAAATAATACGTGTAAAATATGTAAGTGAAATAATACATATTAAAAATATGTAAAATATTGAATGCAAAATAATGTTAAAAATGCATGTGAAATAATTTACATAAAACAGTTTGTAAGATCTGTAAAATATTTACATGAAATAATGAATGTAAAAACTGTATGTGAGATAATAAATGTAAAATAGCATATGTCAAAAATGTATGAGCATTAACGCATGTAAAACATTTACCATGTAAAATAATATATGTAAAATATGTATCTGAAATAGATAATTGAGAAATAATGCATTTATAAGTATGAAAATTAAGAAAATACATGCGACAGATTGTTGGAAATTACTGTTTCTACTTGTATATCAAGTTGGTTCCAAGAAAAAACTTTACAAGTGAAATCTTTAGTATCGATACCTATGCACAACTTTCAATTTCTTTTTCTCAACAACACAATCATACCAGGTTAAAAATTAAGACAAACTGTGGCTGTCATAATCATCACACAAACACAACAGACACGAACAAGTGCTGACATTCTTACACTAAGAATAACATGCATTATTAGGAATCAATCATTTCGAGACAATTATTCGATGTAATAGCACTAAATAAATTATTACTTAGGGATAATGATAATTCGATTTATAAGCATGAACTTATTTTATAAACGAAAACTTTCGTTGATATGAAATTGCGTTATTCTAGTTTTAGCTCTTCTGTGTCAGAATCAGGTCTTTGCTATATAAATATTAATTCTATTACTTTTTAAATATGAACAGAGATTACTCATTATTTCTTTAGTCAATCACTGTACTCAGTGTGTGTATAAATATAGTCTTAACTGCAGCACAATTAAGACAAGTATTTCTTATGAAGCTTTCGTGTACTACAATCCAACCCAGTGTATACCAGTTTATTTATTATGACTTTCCACTAAAATTTGACCACAAAATCAGAGCTATACTATAAATTGTTTCAGGGAATATCATTCTTATCAGTATAACTAAACCTAAAAGCGAAACAAATAATGGTTAGACACTCGAACGCACTTCACTTGTAATTAAATACAGAATATAAATCACATGCCGATTTACAAAATTAATACAGAACTAAACTATATAACATGACTTTTTGCAAACCACTAAACACGATTTTTTTTCAAACAACATTATAAGTTATATTTAAAAATAAATAAAATAAGAAGTACATAAAGTATGTAATAAGAAAGGTTATGCTGCATTCATGTAGTTTTTACTGGTGTCCAGCTAGATTTTAAATAGTGATTAATCGCCTGGTCCAAGTCAAGACCACACGGAGTCAGCCACAGTGACGTAGAAATGACACATCATCACGCCAGAACAGTAAACGTGTCTTAGTCAAATTAATCAGTCTGTCACGAATACCACTGACTAAGTGTCTCACACTCATCGGACAGCGACAGCACTAAATACGATCTACAAGTCACCTACACTCAGTCCTTGACCTTGTTCGGGAATAGCTTACGTCAAGTCTCTGTTATTGTATATTTTCAAAAGAGAAATATCTTCCAAATTCAAACCATAAATGTATACATTAAACTGTCTAGCATTAACATTTTTTTTCAAACTGTAAATATGACACATTCTATACACGTCCTGTCTAGAAGTCGCCGCAAAACCACTCAGATACTACTTTATTTCTGTTTGGATAACTCTGAAAACATTTCGTAGGTAACCGCCCCTGAATTCCTGGTATGGGGAAGTTTCCTATCACGTGCTGGCGGAGTCCCGCGACTACTAAATTTAGAAATGGTGATCTCATCGCTGCAAGAGCAATATGCGCAATCCCAGTTGTAAACAGTTCATTCACTGAGATCGTGAGAGGCAGGCGAGTGTATGTGAACTAGAGGGCGGCAGAGACGGAGAGAAGGAATAAAGAGAAGGAATTTATATAATAAAAAAAAAAAAAGGAACTTAACCCTAAAAGATATTTCTTCTGTGATGTCTAAAAAGGAATTAATCGTGCTGTGTGTGAATATTCAACGATAATACAGGAGACATCAAAGCTGGATTATGTGAAAGTGTGTAATTAATTTGACGATTTTCACATCTCGTGTGTGGTGTAGTGCGGTGAATCTCGTATTTTGGCAGTACATAACTAAGTAACGTCGAACGTGATAATTCATATATACTCCTGACCACGTCGAGTAACCCATACACCAAACTCAAGTCTGTGCGGATAATCGACAGTGCCTATGATCTCACAGCAGCATCAGATACCATAAATAGATCAGCTGACTGCTTCGTTTCTAAGACAGCCGAGCGAGATTCCAGTTACACTGCTAATAATTTGAGAGTGAATCAGGTGAATATATTATAAACGTGCTCAAAACATGTTTATTTACTGATATTACTATTGTGACTTTAAATCAGGTGAATATTTATAAACGATTTCAAAACATGTTCGCCTACTGAAACTGCTATTTTTGAAACAGCAGATATATGTATAAATATTTATTATAAATTTATTCAGAACGTAATCATCCACTCATATTTCTGTTTTACAGATAGCCAGATAAATATATGTTATAAACTTGTTCAGAACATGACAACCTACTGACATTGCTGTTTAAGAGATAGCCAGATAAATATATATTATAATTTGTTCACAGCATGAACATCACTGCATGCCTGTGAAAAGCAACGTCATCAGTAGCCTCAGAGTTGCACTGGCCGCAACGGGCAATCAGGCTGCTATCACAATGCCGGACTCAGGCGATATCGAGGTTCTTTCTCCCCCACGAGTCCACTTGGCCGCTCGCCGCAGGTTTGACCTAAAATTAGACCTTGCCTCAGCATTGTCCGGTCGAGAAAGAGGTGAAAAAAAGCTTAAACTGGAGCATCTGGCCACCCCAGCCACCGCCATCACTTCCAAATTGAGTGATGTGTGTGGGACATGCATGGGGCAACCCGATGAGTCGGAACGTGTTGGTGACAGAACGAGGACTTCAACGACCTTGGTGACTCAAGCCACTTTGGGTACAGTGACTCAAGCCACCTTGCGCATGATGTCGTCCAGCGAGCTAGCAGTCAGGCTTCGCAAATCTCGGCCCATTTTGGTTATAGACTGTCGGCCTTTCCTAGCCTACAACGTGCAGCATGTGCAGGGATCTCTAAACATTAGCTGTACCGATCGTTTTAACCGACGGCGACTTCAGCAAGGCAAGGTGGGTGTGCTGGATCTTCTGGCAGCAACTCACGGGAAGGATTACTTCCGGCGGAGACACGTGCGAGACATAGTGTTGTATGATGACGGGAAGAAAGTCTCCACTAATGACCTAGATTCAGAGAGTGCTCTCCACATCGTCTTCACGTCTTTGTTGAGGGAGGGCCGACAAGCCGCTGTTTTACAAGGTAAGATATTAGTTGACACACTTTTCCAGTTCAGGTAAAGTTAATTACATATGGGCTTGATTTTAGTATGATTGTATGAGCCAGTGTCTTTCCTCATATGCAGTATAATGCTGTCTTGTGTGTTCTTCACTTCTGCCTAGCATTCTTTAGTCATTGGCTCTGGTCTTTTACTTCATCCATCCATTCAGTCTTCACTTTCGTTCATATCTCAGCGGTTTTAGTTTACTTAAAAATGATTATTTTCTTTGTATTTATATCTTTGTTTTAGCCCATCGTTTTGTTTGACAAACCATGCATTCACTTTGCATTCTTAGAAAGAGTTGACGCTAGCTAACAGATTTACTCTATTATAGTTGACGCTAACTATCAAATCTACTGTTTTATAGATGGCTGGCTGTCAAATCTCTTTTAATAGACGATGCTGGCTGTCAGACCCACTCAATACACCAATAAATACCCAATCCCAATAAAACTTACCACTAAGCACCTATCCTCACCCTTATAAACCACACCAGTAAGCTGACCATAACTGCAAACATTTATACACGCGTTCTATAAATCATCCCAGTAAAAACCTGTACTCACTCTCTATAAATTAAACTCGTTTAAACCATACAGTATACATTTTACCCACCCCTTAAAAAACCATTCTAGTAAACCTGCTGACTGAAACCTATAGCCATAACACACTGTTTTATCAGCAAAGAAGTATTCTCACTCTTTTGCAAATGAAGCTATAACGTATTGTTCATGTACAGTGTATTTAAGAACCTGTGGTATAAGATAATCCCAGTGTGTCATCAATTAAGAAATTGATGGGTAAGTATAAGATATTGTCCATGTCAGTTTATTTAAGCAACTGAAGAATAACTATCAAATATTTTCCGCGCACAGGGTATTAAGAAGCTGTGGAATAAGATATTGTCCATGTTCGTGTAAACAAGAAAATGAAGCTATGTTATCCATTTACAAAATATTAAAGAACTGGAGTTGTACGGTATTTTGCATGCACATTGCATTAAAGAAACTGGGTCTATAAGATATCATACATGTGAAGTGTATACTGGGATTGTATAAAATTATTTACAATGTATTAAGAACTGGAGTTTAATGTATTTAGAAATTGGTTCGAACAATATATGTCACTTCTCTGCTGCCTGCTAAAGAGTATCCGGGTTTTACATCTTTCAGTGGCTGGACTATATTTAACGCTTACCTCACAGATCTGTATCGATCCGATTTGCTTGGAATTACTGTGTACATTTTTATGAAATCACTGCTGTTTCAGCACCAAGTTACACACATTAAACGCCGTCTTGCTTTCTTCCCGCTCTTTACGTCACCAACCTAGTACTTAAACAACGATAAGAAACAGAAACACACACACACACACACACACACACACACACACACACACGCATGTACATAGAATCTTGCCATCTCTTAGTTATTTTAATTGAAAGCTTTAGTATGCTACAGTGTATTTGGTTTTTCGAGTTGCACACATTATCGGCAAATTATGTCAGTTTTTATGAGTTCTGTATATTATCTGAATAGTACAGTAACAAGGAAACACTACCTTCACTCACCTATCGATCATTTCTGTTGCTGCCATTATTATTTCATGGTATTTTGTTAGATAGGCAGTATTCTGTCATGGTATTTTTTCTTTAGAAAAGCACTTTTATGTCATGGTATTTTGTTAGTTAGAAAGGCCCTATTATTTCTTGGTATTTTGTTAGTTAGTAAAGCACCATTATTTCATGGTTAATGACTTTTTTTTAAAGTCAAACCTAAAGACTTTACATTGATTTTAAATCCGCCTAATTTTTTTCCAGTTTCATCCTTCTCCGTCAAGCTATAATTTTTAACAGGAAATGTTGCTCATAACTATTTTTTTCTATAGGAAACCACAATAAGCATGATATATAGTTGCTGGAGAAACCACTAGTCATAGTATTAATAATTAAGAATCGGCCAATGAAATGCAAGTTAATGTTTGTATTTTTAGTGTATATGTAGCCGACTAAACAACTTAGAATCAATGAATGAATATACATTTTAGTGTTTGTATTTTTAATGTATTTGTAGCCGACTAAACAACTTAGAATCAATGAATGAATATACATTTTAGTGTTTGTATTTTTAATGTATTTGTAGCCGACTAAACAACTTAGAATCAATGAATGAATATACATTTTAGTGTTTGTATTTTTAATGCCACCTTGTGTGTTGCTCGACTAATAAAGTAATATTTAAGAATCACACAATGAACATGCATTTTAGCGTTTGTTGTATATTGTCATAGTGTTCGTAGCCTAACATTTAAGACTCATACAATGAATATGCTTTTTAGTGTTTATTGTATACTGAATGCTCAATGTGTGTAGCTAAACAATCAGTAACGAATCAAAGAAATATTCATGGTTATACGACAACACAGTTTGTGTAGCTAAACAATCAGTTACGCAAGAACTATACATGGTTATATGACAATACAGTACATGTAGCTAAACAATCAGTAATGAATCAAAGAAAAATACATGGTTATATGAAATACAGTACAAGCAGTAATAATTTTCGTAACAGGTTATGAATCATATAAATTCTGAATCATGTAAACAAATAGGGTTGATTTCCGACCGTTCCGCTCGAATGCGTGTTCCTTGAACCATAGGTGTTAATCTGTCGGCTTGTTTGACGTCATCAAAATATGCCTCCTGGTGATCATGTTTCACGGATTTTCAGTTGCCTGTTTTACTTATTTTTATATATTTATTTCTGATTGTGCGTGTGTGTGTGCTTCCTTTACTTTTTAAATGAAAATTTAATGATTTGTACTAATACGAAGAAAAAAAAACCCAGAACGGGCTAGTGACCTTGAGATAAAGAGTGAATGCCGTTTGTGGTGTATATGTAATACTATCCGCACTGCTAGTAACAAGCCAATGATAAATCTAGGTCAGTGACCCAGTTATCTGTTGTCGTTGATGACTCAGCCATGGGTAGCACGTGGCGGACTTGCAAGCACACAGCTTGTGCAGGCAGTCAAGCAGTGTTTTCCATACAGCAGGCCTTTATTTGTGTGTACTCTTAACCGTTGCTCGGATGTTAGTCATCTGACTAAACCAGACCTCATTTACACACGCGAGACACGTATGATATTCTGAAAACTTAACCAGGGCTAACTGGCCGAAATGACCGTCTCAAAACGTACGGCCCACTGCTTTGATTGTCTTGCCTGTGGATCAAGTGAGACCAAGAACTTCATTAGTAGAGTGATTACATTTTGAGCCAGTGGGCAATTCTCTAGTTATATATTTCAACATCTAAGCCTGTACTTGTTTTAGAAACTTAATTTTATTCTGACGACACCTCAAACAAGCTGATTACATTTTGAGTCGGCCCACCATCACTATAGGCAGCGCTTTTCATCTCACGGACTATGAAGCGCGAAGTGTCCATTAATTACCCACAATTCATTGTGTACATCCTTGTATACTGACTTATTTTTATACTCTAAGAATGTTCATGTATTACATCACAATTTATTGCGTACATCCTTGTATACTGACTTATTTTTATACTCTAAGAATGTTCATGTATTACATCACAATTTATTGCGTACATCCTTGTATACTGACTTATTTTTATACTCTAAGAATGTTCATGTATTACATCACAATTTATTGCGTACATCCTTGTATACTGACTTATTTTTATACTCTAAGAATGTTCATGTATTACATCACAATTTATTGCGTACATCCTTGTATACTGACTTATTTTTATACTATAAGAATGTTCATGTATTACCCCACAATTCATTGTGTACATCCTTGTATACTGACTTATTTTTATACTATAAGAATGTTCATGTATTACATCACAATTTATTGCGTACATCCTTTGTATAAAGACTTTTGTGTTTGTACTATAATGATGTTTTATTTTCTTTGTTTTCGTGGGTGGATGGTTGGCAATATATGAACAGGTGTTGCCCCATAATAGGATCACATGATGGTGCTAAAACATGCCTACCACAGTTAGCGATCTTGAAAGACTGCGATTTCCTATGTATTTTTTGTACGTTTAAATTTACACTAAGTTATAACACAGTTAGTGTTCCTGAAGGACTGCGATTTCCTATGTATTTTTTGTACGTTTTAATTTACACTAAGTTATACCACAGTTAGTGTTCCTGAAGGACTGCGATTTCCTATGTATTTTTTGTACGTTTAAATTTACATTAAGTTATACCACAGTTAGCGATCTTGTTGGATTACTATTTCCAGTCTGTTCTTTGTACGTTTTAATTTACACCAAACTATACAACATTTAGCGATGCTGTTGGATTACCATTTCCTGTGTGTTTTTGTAAGCTTTAGTTTACACTTAACTATGCCTCATTTAGCGATCGTGAAGGATAGTATTTCCGGGTGGTGGTCGTGTGTTGTAAGTTTTAGTTTGCGTTATGCCTACAAAATTCACGTGTCCTTTCGTCTTAACATTTTATTAAGGATTAAACTCATAAAACAAGGGATGGTTATTTCAGTTACAGCGCTAATTTATACTGTGATCTGAACTAAACAATAAACATTTGAAAACAGGTAACTAGACATAATGATACAAATAAATAGTTTAATGTTGTAGGACCTTGAGTTGAAAGCCACTTGTTGTGCCAAGAACAAGACATACCTGGTTTGGAAACTATCGTCGCTTTTATCGTCGCTTTCGAACAATCTTCACGACTACTTGAGTTCACACCCAGCCAAACAATTCTCATGTCTAAATAAATATTGAAAAACCATCGCCCTGCAACTGCAACACCGATGATTCACAACTCCATCTGAGCTTAGAATACACCGAACGCTGAAACACTAGACATTGCATAGTTACGAGACACACTGTACACGCATGCAACACTACAAAGCTGAAACACTAGACATTGCATAGTTATGAGACACACTGTACACGCATGCAACACTACAAAGCTGAAACACTAGACATTGCATGGCTCTAAACACAAATTGTACACGCGTGCAACACTACAACGCTAAAAGGTATTGTTTAGACAC
This sequence comes from Sinotaia quadrata, assembly GCA_028829895.1. Taxonomy (NCBI): domain Eukaryota; kingdom Metazoa; phylum Mollusca; class Gastropoda; order Architaenioglossa; family Viviparidae; genus Sinotaia; species Sinotaia quadrata. The sequence goes on along the minus strand of CM054177.1, from coordinate 33,042,258 downwards.
GAGAGACGAACTGTACACGCGTGCAACACTACAACACTAAAAGGTATTGCTTAGACACGAGAGACGAACTGTACACGCGTGCAACACTACAACACAGCAGCATTGTTGCTTGTTTAATGTGTTCTATACTGCGTACAATTGAGTTTGAATGTATGTCTGCCTGCCTTTATATCTGTGTGTATGTGTTCCTATACTGCGTACAATTGAGTTTGAATGTATGTGTGCCTGCCTTTGTATCTGTGTGTATGTGTGGGCATGTGTATCTATGGATGTGAATTCGTGAATGCACTTACAAAAAATCTAAATTATACTTATGCATGCATATTATTTCTTACTGAAGAAGACGCCCCAAAGTGAGTTTATGCTTGCATGTCATTCCGAAATGAAGCTTGTATAGAAATACATGTACAGTACTGTTCTTTTCATCCCGGTCTTTACCATTCATAAGAAGTTAATCATCTGTAATGTTAGCTGACATAGTCTTGCAAAACTCATGTGGGCCTTTACCATTCATAAAAAGCCTACTGATCTGTAATGTTAGCTGACATTGTCTTGCAAAACACATGTGGGCCTTTACCATTCATATAAAGCCTACTGATCTGTAATGTTAGCTGACATTGTCTTGCAAAACACATGTGGGCCTTTACCATTCATATAAAGCCTACTGATCTATAATGTTAGCTAACATTGTGCTTGAAGAAGAGAGAAGGGTCATGGATCAGTGAAGTTTGAAAGTCATGTTAATGTTAGCTGACATTGTGCCTGAAGAAGAGAGAAGGGTCATGGATCAGTGAAGTCTGAAAGTCATGTTAATTTTAGCTGACATTGTGCCTGCAGAAGAGAGAAGGGTCATGGATCATTGAGGTGTAAAAGTCATGTTTAATGTTTATATAGTATACATAATTAAAATAGGCAATTAAAAAAAATATATGCAGTTTTTTTTTATGTGTTTGTATTGAATACTTATTTAAGTATCTTGAACTCTTCAGTACAGCTAATAAAAAGAAAAATTATATTATTTGTCTTTGAACATTAATTTGAGACTGGTGTGGGGTTTTTTTCTTTTTTTTTTTAACTGCGGCCAACTAATTTTCTTTTTAAATACCAAAAAGGTAAAAGAATTTGTCAAAATATTATACCTTTTAAAAAAAAACAACAACATTTTTGGGGTTGGTGGTTGGGTATATTTTCCTTTTAAAACAGAACAAACCATATTTCCATCGTTAACTCAACATCTACTATAAGATATTCTGAATCTATAGATTGATAATAGTAATTAATAATAGGAGCAACAAAACAAAACGTAGCAAACTTATTCATGTAAAAGCAAAACAAATACAAAATGCATATAAGAAAGATTACTTTAATATAAAACTAAATCCATATTAACAAATAATATACTTTACGTATAAATAAAGTGGATTTAAAATGTATTGTTTTCAAACAGTAACTGGGAAATGCTATTGCAGTGTTAGACGTGCTAAGGATAAAATGTGCCTTGAGATAAAAAGTGGCCTTGATCTCTTTGTCTCAGCTCAAGTAAGACAGAATTACTCATGCTGGGGAAAAGACGTATGTTATGAGCCCCAATTGTAAGTGGCCTTGGTCTGTGTTTCTCAGCTCAAGAGGGACAATATTAAACATGCTGAAATAAAAAGACGTGTCTTGAAAGTGGCCTTGGTCTCTTAGTGTCTCGCTTCAGGAAACTAGACACTATGATTGTTCGTCAGTGTGGCAATAATAATTTCCAAATACATTAATTAACTCTGTCATATAATCATTCAGCAATTTATTTCTATACTCTACTAGTATACAACATATTTTTATGATATACATTGTTCAACGTGTTCAATTATTTTAATTTACTTTGTCGTATAATATTGTTAATCTGTAACATATTTAAGGAGGGACTCCTATACTTAATATGCCTTCTCAATTGTCAGTCTTTTGTGATTCGAAGTCACAAACAGTCTATCGTTTGAGTCATAATGTTATGTGTACTGGCTGTAATGTAATGTAGTATGAGTCACTCACATACTTTCGATCATAGGCTTGACTATCAGTAATCGTGCCAACGAAATAGAAGTCTGTTTGTAGTGTGTATTTCAAATAGAACTTTTATGTGTATGCATAAGTCTTACGTGCGTTATAGGCCTATATATATATTTGTAATGGACATATCTTTGTGTGTGTATGTGTGTATTAGAAAAGGACGTCTTACGTGGTGTATGCGTGAATGGTTGTGTGTGTGTGTGTGTGTGTGCGCGCGCGCGCGCCCAAACGCACACATTAAAATGGACGCTATTTTGTGTATGTGAATGTATTAGAAATGGACGTCTTTTGTGTGTGTGTGTGTGTGTGTGTGCGTGCGTGCGTGCGGATGATCGACTTCTGTGTGCATACATATATTTGAAATGGTAGTCTTCTGTGTTCTTATATACTTTATTTGAAACGGACGTCTTTTGTATGTGTGTGTGTGGAGGGTGTGTGTGTTTGTGTATTTGTGTATATAATTTGAAATGGATGTTTATACCTGTATTTGAAATGGATGTCATCTGTGTATAGATATGTTTGAAATGGACGTTTCTTCTGTGTGTAATTATATGATAATGGACGTCTTTTTGAAATTAATTTTATGGTTTTGTTGTGTATATATGTGCCTTTGAAATTGATGTCTATAAGATTTCTATATCTTTTTATATTTTAGTAACCGTTTTTTCTTTTGAACCTAAGAAACAGAACATGAAATAAAGCAATGTGTGTGTGTGTGTGTGTGTGTGTGAGTGTGTGTGTGTATGTGTGTGTGTGTGTGTGCTTATATTTGGTGCGAACGGTTGCGTATTAGCACGTTACAGTTTATTAAAGAAAATATCACACAAACGCACACACACGCATACACACACCCGGCATATATTTCACTTAATTACTTGTATTTGATGACACATTGCAGGAAATATTTGTGTTTCATTTAGCAGGAAAATATTTTTTAAATTCCCCATATAGTGTTTCCTGGTGAAAACAGAATATTCTTCTAAATATAATTAACAGTTAGCCTAAATTGTAACGGTTAAGACAATCCCTTAAGTATTCACCCATTTAAAAAATGAGAATGTAATATTCGCCCCCAAGAAATATTGTAATTTGAGATATGTTATTAATAAACGCTACAAAGAAACAGATCTCTCAGATTAGCAAAGGTAAATGATGAATACTAGGCTATTCATATTAATTTATATATGACCGAAGTAATAATATAATGTAGTGTTTTACTCTTAATATAATATTTACGTACATTGTCAAGATTCACCACTAAGCTTTGAGACAGTGATACGAGTGAGACTGTTTGTTTGTTTGCGTGCGTGAATATGTGTGTGTGTACTTTAAGGTCCATATTTCAAATGAGTATTGCTTTTAATGGTCTAAATGAGTATTCTGTATGCGTATAATTCAAATGACTACTGGCTTTAATGGTCTACATGTTTAATTCAAATGAGTTCTATTTTAATAGTCCTAATTAGTATTGTGTAAGTGTATAATTCAAGTGAGTACTGTTTTAATGGTCTAATTGAGTATTTTATTATTTGTGTATGTGTATATTTCAAATTAATGGTTTTTTAATGGTCTAATTGAGTACTGTATATGTGTATTTCATGACCCAATGAATGATGTGTACGTTTTTAATGGTCTGATTAATTACTGTAAATGTATATTTTACGACCCAATGAGTACTCTATAAGTATTTATAGTGTCTTTAATACTCATGAATGGTATGTTTCTAGTAAATGATAAAACTGTTAGAAAAAGTTGTTTACATTCAAACACGTTTTCCTTTCCGAAATGTGATAGCAGAGAACTTGTATATTCATTACACTCTAGTGTAATACTCTAGTATTTGAAGACAAACGACAGCTTAAGCATGTACGCTTATATTTCATGACCTTGTAATGTGAAAAAAAAATTATATTTAGATATCTCCTTCAGATTTCCTAACTGTCTTGTAATAGAAAAGGTTCACTTATTTATTTATTCGCTTGAGACTTATAACCATTTCGATCATATCCTCTCGTATGTCTTCACTTATTATGTGAAACTATGTAGGTTTGTTTATCTTCCCCTTAATTTTCGTTTAGCGAAGGCTAAAAGTAAACATTCTAAATATGCAGAAATTCCTGCACTGCTTGCTGAAGCTAGTAATTATTTTTTCTTTACTATTTAATTATTTAATCAAATCTGTTTTTATCAACTGTTCAGAATCATCACATTTGCTTACACTTTGAATTGTCACCAGTTATCTGAAAACATCAAAAGCACAACAGGATAGCTTGCTTACACTTTGAATTGTCACCGGTTATCTGAAAACATCAAATCACAACAGCATAGCTTGCTTACACTTTGGATTGTCACCAATTATCTGAAAACATCAAAACTTCGTGTGAATACTAATTCCATCGAAAAGCAATACTGTTTTGCTGATGTACATATACCAGAGTTATTGGTCACCGAGAGAAATGGATTCAATTCTGTTTGTATGTTGAAAATGACGTACTTTCCTGTTCTTGTAATTTTCATGATGACTATTTGAAACCTTGTTTATAAGTATGTACGTTATTGACTTTTAAAAAAAAAAACTCGTTTATTGTTTGTACGTGACTGACTTACTTCTTGAAAACCCCTTGTTTATAGTTTGTACATGATTGACCAACTAATTTAAAACTCGTTTATAGTTTGACTTACTACTCGAAAACTCATTGTTTACAGTTTGTACCATGAGCTGGATCTACGTCAGGTAAACCGAATAAGGCGAACCGGATCTACGTCACTAGTCTTCGCGAGCGCTTGACAACTGACAGAGAAAAAGCAATACATGTTTCTGTAATTATATGGTTAGCATATATAGTTTAAATTTTATTTCTTTAACTCATTCCACGTTCCCCTGGAGTAGGGTACGGCTCTCTTGCAAAATTATATAGATTCTACTTTTCAACTGATGCCACTGATATTTTGTGCTCCCAAACATCAATGCATATTCAGAAGACGACCAATTAAAGTATGATCTATCGAGATTGAGGTCCTTAAACCCTGAAAATCCGGCAATTCTACGAGAAATAGATCAAAATCATAATCCTTGTTATTCGGGCAAACCCAGTCTGGCGAGACTAAACACGAGTTTCATAAGCCATTGGATTCGGATAAATTCAAAACGGATAAATTCAAAACTAAGATCTACATTATGATCGCGCAAGTCTTGACAGTGATATCGAGAATGTACGCTATGGTAAATCTAAAGTCTTAAGCTGATTTAATTGATAAGTGGAATGATCGGCCAAAATCTAGTACACACTAACTGAGATGCTTTGAAGAAATGCAATTCTATCCAATTGAGACTAAGAATAGGTCTAACACTGACAAGAAAGTATTGATCTGTCGAAAAAAAAATCAAATCCTAATTATTCAGTATTATTCAGGAAGGGGGGGACTTATTTTTCAATGTTATAATGAATTTGTGGCATATATAATGTATGTACAAGTGAATTATTTGTAACTATTAACAACAAAATACGGGAAACAGTGTAACGTGTCCTTAAAGTTCAGTGTCAAAACACGTAAAGTGTGCCGCTTTGAAATTAGTCATTTAGTGAAATCACTAACTTATTTTATGATATGACTCATACATTGTACGATATCATAACTTCGAATCAGTTTTATCCCAACAATGAATTGGTGATATCAAATAGCAGTTGTGACAAGAGATCAGTTTTATCCCAACAATGAATTGGTGATATCAAATAGCAGTTGTGACAAGAGATCAATTTTAAAAATACGAATTTTATTGTGTAAGTAAATAATTGTAATAATTCGAATTTGTAATCTCATAAAATGAAATTTTATATATGATATTGGTAAAAATATTAATGTATATCATCACTGAATGCATTTCTATCCATATAATGAAATCGTGAATATAAAGAAAAATAAGTGTGCCTGTGTTTATAACTAAGTGACTCAGTGACTATCCCTGTGACTGCAATAACTCAGTGCGTAGTATTCCGTGTGTGTAGGTGTTGGAGTAAGTGTCTGAGAATGTGTCGGTGTACAGAAAGTATAAAACTAGATTCACAAAATCTGACATGGCCAGATAAAAATGTCCAAGCTTAAGGCGTGTACATGTAAATGAATTCCAGACCAGCATCCGCCAAAGCAGACTGCAAACAGGATATATGATTCACTGGTTGAAAATGCTCTTTGTCTTTTCTCGTTTCGGCCACCTTTGGCCCGCTGTGGTCCCATGACTGGTAAGGAACGTGCATGCAGCACCCCCTTATATATATTGTCACAGTTCCGATCTGAGAACATATTGCATAACTCTCAGTTTGGGCTCTACACAGCACGTGTCCTTCACCTCAGGCAAATAATGTCAAATGTCAGTGCATGGAGGCGGCTAATCTGAAATGATCGACGAAACGGATAGTTTTAGTAGTCCAGAAGGCAGTTAGTAGACCACAGACGGTTGGTTTCACTGGTTCTTGTGACGTATGGGTGAGTGAATGCGATTATAGATGTTGTTGTCATGTGCCATGTTCACTCCTCTTGCACCCCGCAATATAAGCCACAACTTAATGTTAATTGGCCATACACCAGACAGGTCATGAGACAGGTCGATCACTCATACTCAAACATGCATAGACAGGTGTAAACCAGTTGATAGAATGACTAGAGTATGATTAACGAACTAGTCACCTTAATGAATAACAAAAGTATAGTTTGAGATCACTGGCTTTAACAAGTTAATTATAGTAAACAAAATAATGATTACAGGTGACACATTATTTATAAATAGTGTTATAGTTAATATTATGCTATTCACAACTGTAACTTAACACAGTAGTAAGGAGAGTCAGTCTACGAAAGAGTCTGTACTCTAAAAGTTTATTACTGTTAAATACAATACTTCCACTTAATGTAGGTTTCTTGCACAGGTCTGCTGATGATAGCTTCAAACTTTGCTTCTATATTCCCATTTCATAAAGCAACGCCACCACAACCACCCTCGAAAAAACAAACAATAAACGAAAACAGAGGGGGTTTGTTTTCTCTTGCCAACTTGAATTGATTGCATTGCACCACCAGTTCATTAAGCAGCATTACTCAATAGTCCATATGGTGGCTAGTCTCAATAGCTTACGAGGCAGCTGGTCTCAGTCCACAAATTGATTCATCTCAATAGATGAGGCAGTTAGACTCCATAGACGACAAGATAGCTAGTCTCAATAATTGACGAGGCAGCTAGCCTTCATAATCCACGATGTGACTAGTCCTACGTGAGATGCAAAATCAAAACGCAGACCTAGGTCCTTGGATCGTTCACGAAATCAGCAAATATTGAAAGCAAATCAAATAAAACAATATCAGTCTTTCTTTGTTGTTACTAATTACTAAGTAGTATATTTCAAAGCTACTATGTGTGTATTCAAACATTTGTGCTTACAGAATAACTGGTATGAAATTATTGTCTTTATTTGCATACACTTCATCAAAACTGTTGTTTGTATTATGCATACATTTACTTGGAAACTACTGTTTGTTATGCGCGCAGTTACTAGGAAACTAGTGTGTCTGTTATGCATACACTTACCTGAAAACTATTGTGTGTGTATTATGCATACAGTTACTTGGAAACTATTGTTTTTATTATGTATACAGTTATTTGAAAACTACTGTTTATTATGCATACAGTTACTAGGAAACTATTGTTTTATTATGTATACACTTACTTGAAAACTATTATGTTTATTATGCATGCAATTACTTGGAAAATGCTACACGTATTAAGCATGCAGTTGTTTGGAAACTACTGTGATGATTATGTATACAATTGTTCTCATTGTATCGTGTTCTTGTACTCAGGAGGGATGAAGGAGTTCCAGACTGAGCACGCGGATCTGTGTTGGAACTCACGCCGCCAAGACATTCCAGAACGACCGCTGTGTAGCCCTACTAATGACACTATGGAACCAGAAATCGAGACTGCTTCTGTCTCTCAGGTCTTACCTTTCTTGTACCTCGGTAAGTAGAAGTTACAAGTCTCCTATATTTATTAAGTTGTTATCTTTATAAGAGACAACAAGAACTGGCCTAGGACTTGCCGGGTATTCGGTTGCTACACACACACACACACACACACACACACACACACACACACACACACACACACACAGATCTTTCATCCGAGATAAAAAAGATACTTTGTTCATGAAATAAATGAACTGTAATCGATGTTAAAGTTATCTTAGTATGGTTCATATTTCATTCCCATTGAGCTAAGGGGAGATAATTCATTCTATTCCTTTGAATTTATAATTAGGTTCCCTTGTATTTTCTTTCCTATAACGTTTTACTAATTTTTGCCTTTTCGTTCACTTTATTAACCCATCTAAAATATGAGAAGCAGTAACATTTTTGGAGAAGCAAGAGATTTCTTTCGGATTTAAATTAGGTATTATTCTGCCGCAGGTAATGAACGTGACGCTGCAGAGTTGGAGCGACTACGGCGTCACAACATCACGTACGTCCTGAACGTGACGGCCCACGTGCCGCAGTACTTTCATGCGCATGGCATTCGATACAAGCGCATTCCGGCCTCGGACAGCGCCCAGCAAAATCTCAAACAGTACTTTGAGGAGGCCATCGAGTACATTGGTACGTTTAGACCACTATTACAGGATTTTTAATAGCTGTTTGATGGACAGACATTTTTTGGTACGTTTAGACCACTATTACAGGATTTTTAATAGCTGTTTGATGGACAGACATTTTTGGGGAAATCTCTTTCTAGAATTCATACTAATAACAAATCTATTCTTAAAGCAAATAATTAACGAACATAAATGTTCCACGTGTCCACAAAATGATGTTCATCGTTCAGTCAGACGAAATAGTATGTATGAAGATTAAAATTGTTTGGAATTATTTATATCAAGCAATTAATGGAGAAAAAAATAAGTAGACAATTAAAATATCAATAACTGAAATACTTTTGAAAATAAAGAGAAACATTATTAATTTAAACTGTCTGTTAAAGAAAATTACACTTTTACTGAATAAATAAAGAAACGTAAACTAAAATCTTAAGGCGACATTGACATTTGTACGTTGTTATGGGAGAGCTTTCTTTAATTTACTTGATTAACAACAGTGACATTTGTACATTATTATGGGAGAGCTTTCTTTAATTTACTTGATTAACAACAGTGACATTTGTATGTTGTTATGGGAGAGCTTTCTTTAATTTATTTGATTAACAACAGTGACATTTGTACATTATTATGGGAGAGATTTCTTTGTTTTACTTCATTAACATTGATATATGAACGTTGTTATGGGAGAGCTTTATTAACAACATTGACATCTGTTCGTCATTATAGGAGAGCTTTATTAACAACATTGACATCTGTTCGTCATTATAGGAGAGCTTTATTAACAACATTGGCATCTGTTCGTCATTATAGGAGAGCTTTCTTTGTTTTACTTCATTTAAAAAATAGTTTAAATACTTTATGATCACATTTGAATTTAATTAAAATATACTAAACATAGCAAAGGCAATATGAATTTAGTATATTAAACAATATATATCAAACATGTATATGGCAAGAAGTGGGTTTGAACAACCGTTGAGACGTTAAAAATCAGTAAATGAATTGAAAATCACAAGCGATTAAAAAAAAAAATTGGTCTAAGCCTCTAAGCCGTCTAAGGGTTTAGTTGTTAACTGGGAATATTAAAATCAGTTGCTAAAAACAAATAAATAAATCTTATTGAAGACTTTGGGTATCCAGAAAATTATTTTAAATAATAAACATTTTTAAAAACCTATTTGAATTTGGTTTAATTGTTCCAAAGCTGAAAATTCTAAAAACACTGAGCTTGATTGTTAGTAACTGTATAGATATTTAATGTTGTGTCGTGTAACGAGTGAGTTTGATAATTCAGTAACTTGTAGATATGTAACATTGTGCAGTAACGATTGAGTTTTATTAGTAAGTGTGCAGATATTTAATGTTGTGTCGTGTAACGAGTGAGTTTGATTATTAGTAACTGTGTAGACATTTAATATTGTGTCGTGTAACGATTGAGTTTGGTTATTCAGTAACTATGTAGATATTTAATATTGTGCCGGGTGACGATTGACTTTGATTATTCAGTAACTGTATCAATACTTTTATATTGTGTCGGTTAACGAGTGGCTGATTAAGAAATTAAACAACATTAATACTTTGTCGGGTAAACAATTGAGTTTAATTAATTGTGACAACTTTTGATTCTGTGTCGGGTAAGAGAGGCCTTTATTAATTGCACATATTCATAGATATACACCCATATGGTCCTTTGTTTATCGCACTTACCCATAGTTATATACAAATATAGTCCTTTATTTGTCGTATTTATCCGTAGCTATTCATCCATAGTCTTTTATTTATCGCACTTATCCATACCTATCCGCCAATATAGTCCACTAATTATCACACTTATCCATACCTATCCGCCAAATTTTGTCCACTAATTATCACACTTATCCATACCTATTCGCCAATATAGTCCACTAATTATCGCACTTACCCATACCTATCCGCCAATATTGTCCACTAATTATCACACTTATCCATACCTATCCGCCAATATAGTCCACTATTTATCGTACTTATCTCGTGCTATGCACTCCTGTAATCACACAAACACACACACACACACACACACACACACAGGGATCTTTTTTTCGCATCACTGTAGACGCACACAATCAGTATAAGAGCCTTTGTGTATCCCATGTATTCATGATTTTAAAACAAATCCGACTGTACAGGTCTGATGCCTTTTCTACAGCTAAAGTCACTTTCCTTTACTTAAAGGGAGCGAACGCTTCCAGCAGGAGCGGATTTCGCGCTTAAACCCATTGCTGTGAAGCATGCTAATTAACCGTGTCGCTATCGCGGCCCGCTGAACCCTGACGTCACAGCTCGCTGTGGCTGAGTCACAAATGATTACTGTCATGGTTATGCAAATAAGACGATATTGTGCGGCGCTACCAAGGCCCTTTGTTTTAAAACGAGCAACGAGTGGTTCTAGCATTAACGTCATCACGCCATATATCTTCATAATTGGAATAAAGCAGCGGATGACTTCTTCCCTAGTAATCCGGGAGGAGTGTGAGTGTGTGTGTGTGTGGGGGGTGTTGTTGGAGAGGGACTAAACCACACCAACTCATTATTAATTCTTCTTTATTTTAAGCTGACCGCTTTTATGAGTGATGTATACAAGGAGTGACTTCATTCTGAGTTATTGACGACAAACAAAGATAGATAGATAGATTTACCAGCTTAACTTAGGTCTAATTAAAACTTTGGAAAACTTAAGCAGAGATTATATTTGAACAGCGTTTCGCTGAAATATAAAATATAAACTTTGGGCGTGATTAACTTCTAGGACCCAAGTTAAGTTTCTCTCTCTTAGGACTCTCGCCATTCGGTTAGCTGTTACGATTCAAAAGATATTATATTAATCATTTAGATATAACTTCCATGCTTACAAAACATTTCAAACCAGAGTGAAAACAGTCAGCTGCTCACAGTATAAATATTACACGAAACAGGGGGTGGAGAACTGATGTTTGAATCCTTTCTTCTCACAACCACTGAGTACGCATGTTTAAAAGTTAAACTTTCACTTAGTATGTTTTTTGTCTAGTACATAGTGATTAAAACAAATCATCACCATTATAGTGAAATAAATAACACAATACAGTTTAGTAATTTACACAATATAGTGAAATAAATAATACAGTTTAGTAAATTACACAATACAGTTTAGTAATTTACACAATATAGTGAAATAAATAACACAGTATAGTGAAATAAATAACACAATACAGTGAAGTAAATAAAATAGCGATACAGTGAAGTAATTAGCACAGCAACAAAATGAAATACCTACCACAAGAATATAATAGTGTAAATGACAACAATACAGAGCAGTAGACAATGTAGTGTAATAAATGGCACAAGCATATAATGTAATAAATGGCACAAGCATATAATGTAATAAATGACACAAAAATATAATGTAGCAAATGATACAAGAATATATTGGAGTAAATGACAACAAAACAATAGAAAATTGCACAATAATATAATGTAGTAAATGATACAAGAATATAATGGAGTAAATGACAACAAAACAATAGAAAATTGCACAATAATATAATGTAGCAAAATGGCACAACAGTACAATGGAATAGATGACATAACAGTATAGTGGAATAGATTACACAGCACACAGTGGAATAAATGACATAACAGTTTTGTTGAATAGATGACACAGCACACAGTGGAATAAATGACACAACATGCAGTGGAATAACTGGCACAACAGTACGGTGCAATAAATGACACAGCACAAAGTGGAATAGATGACACAGCATAAAGTGGAATAGATGACACAGCACACAGTGTAGTAGATGACACAGCACACAGTGAAATAGATGACACAGCACACAGTGGAATAGATGACACAGCACACAGTGAAATAGATAACACAACACACACTGGAATAGATGACATATCACACTGTGGAATAGATGACAGAGCACACACTGGAATAGATGACACAGCACACAGTGGAATAGATAACACAGCACACAGTGGAATAGATTACACAGTACACAGTAGAATAAATGACATAACAGTACGGTGCCATAAATGACACAACATGCAGTGGAATAAATGACACTACAGTACTTTGGAATAGATGACACAGCACATGATGAAATAAATGGCACAACGGTACAGTGGAATAACTTACACAACAGCACAGTAGAGTAAACGACTGTAGATAGGTGTAGATTGGATAAAACTGTTTATTGTATTACACAGCTAAAGGCATACTACAGATGTGACGCATAGATGGGCGTTGCCTCTTTGGCAAGTATCGATCAGTTGAAAGTCATGGAATCGAACTAAGAATGAGTTGCCGTTTTCTTTTCAGAAATTAGGAGTGGAATTGCAAGGATAATTATTAACAGAATGAAACAAATGAAATAATATCTTTATTAAGTTATATTGTCTTATCAATATTGTTTTGTTCAGTGAAATTTATTAGCAGAAAGAAACAAATGATGTCTTTTATTTTGTTATATTCCCTCATAAATCTTTCTTTATTCGATGGACTTTATTAGCGGAATGACACAATGTCTTTTATTTGTTATATTCCCTCATTCTTTTTTCAATGGACTTTATTAACAGAATAAAAGCAATAATTTATTATTTAGAATGAAAAAAGTAATATATTTATTAAGTTATACTCCCTTATAAATATTGTTTTGCTTAAATGACTTTATTAGTACGCAGAGTGAAATGATGTCTTTATTAGGTTATACTTCCTTATAAATATTGTGTTTTTTTCAATGGACATTATAAACAAAAAACCCTCAAATAATGTCTTTATTGTGTTACATATATATATTGTTTAGTTCAGTGGAATTTACTTAGTCGTGTTTACATTATTTGCAGGTAGCTTCTTTCCGCTTCTTTATTTTATTTACTTTTGACTTTTTTAAAAACCGAAAATAAAATCAGAGTTTATTTATTTCTAGTGCAATCAAGTCATGTGTCTGAATGAAAAGGATTGGACTTTGAGTGCTCATATACTATTGCATCATCCGGCATTGTGGGTTTTCTTTTTTCGCTTCTGTTCGTTTTTTCCTTCTGTTAGTTGATCTTTCTTCTCTCCCACAGAGATTACATAACTGAAAACGGACTGTGAACAGTGATGTAGTTTTATCTTCAAGACAAAATTGAGTTTTCAAATGATTTATCAAGTTCTTGCAGTGTGAAGAACTACATTCTACACTGTCGAATAAATTGTAAGACTGCCCTGACCTCTACGATCAAGTCTTCCAGACTTTTTCCCTTTAAAGATCTGTATGCCATGGTGGAAGTGTATGTCTAAACTCTAAACAGATACATTAGCGGCATGATTGTTGATGTTGCTAAGTTGGAAGGGGGGGGGGGGGAGGGTAGTCGCTTTCGCTGATTTCGCGGCATGATTGTTGAGACAAGGATAAGCATATAGGACAGAGAAAACTAGACCGACATTGGCCCGGCCCTCAAGTCTTGCTGGTAAATCCGTCCACTAGCGCCCACTACTGATAGGCCGCCAATGTTTCCATGTATGGATTAGCATTTCAAGCAAGGTGTGCACGCGCCCAGGTAAACTTGTGACTCACTCTCTCACGGTACTGTCTCCAGTTGCCATGGAAACTAATGTTTGTCGGTGAATGAGGCACTTCTGATTCCCCCCCTCCACACGCACACACGCACACTCACATCCGGCGTTACCTGTTCTTTGTCGGCTGAGGCCAGCTGGTCGGACGTAGATTGGGAGAGGAAGTATAATCTAGACCACTTATGACGAATATGACGGCAGAAGGCCTTTCTTTCCCACCCTTCCAGCTACCCCACCATCCGGACTTGCTAGCTCGCGGGTAAAGCTAAAACAGGTGTCGAGTTGTGTGAGTCATAGGTGCGTGAGTCCCCGTCCTTTCTTGGTGCTTGCTTCGCTTGGGGAACAGAAACTTCGTATGCATTCACTTTGTAGACAGTACCATTTCTGCCTTCTTTATCTTTATTTTCTTCCGGACTTTCAAGAAGTATTTCACAACCACCATTTCTGCTTTCTTTATCTTTATTTTCTTCCGGACTTTCAAGAAGTATTTCACAGCCACCATTTCTGCCTTCTTTATCTTTATTTTCTTCCGGACTTTCAAGAAGTATTTCACAACCACCATCTTAGAGCTTACACTATCGCAATCTCTTTTCCATTCAAACTTAGGACTTTTGAACAAGCTAAGTCACTTTGTTAATGGCCTAGGTTAAATGAAGAAAGCTAATGTTGTCAAAAGGGAAATAGATTAAAAACATACCAAACAATGCTGAAATCTCTCCACTTGTCACAACCCCCTTCTCCCTCTCAAAGTAGGTCCTTCCCGTTGAAATCGAAAACAACGTAGAACTAAACTCTCTGTTGGTAGTCTCGAATGTAGTTCTTGAATCTTGAAGCAGTATCCTTTGGTAGTCTCGAATGTAGTTCTTGAATCTTGAAGTAGATGAATCTTGAATTCTACTCCGGCAACCTCAAAGCGTTTTGTTTGAACAATGTCCTCACTTAGACTCTACAAATCAAATTACAACCATGATTAAACCATGATTCGCACAACATTCTCTGTCGGTAGTAAAATCTTAATATATTTCAAAATACGAATTAATTTTTGTCTTCCCATCATAGCCCGATCCCATACTAAACGAACGGCTTTATCGTTCCTCACAATAATACTTCAAAATAAGTTTCCACTGATAGAAAACAAATGTACTATGTGTTTGATAGTTTCATGATAGAAAACAAATGTACTGTTTTCTGATTGTTTGGATCTCAGAGTTCGATTAGCGGTGGGTTAACTAAGTACATCTGCTCCGTTTAGACTGCAAATGTTCGAGTAACGTTTTTCAGGATCATTTTTTACAATTTCCGTCAGTCCAGATAATGCCTGGCTTTATCCTTTAATTAATCGTTAAATGGCTTAGCGTTTGTTCAGGATAAAGTTGTCTTGAACAGTTCTGATTCTATTAAGCTTGGCTAAATCCATCCGCACTGTAGTTTCATGTATACCTACTGATCAGTGAAGTGCTTGCTTCTGACATCCACTAAGTGCTCTCTGAGTTATAATCCAGGATTAGTCATTTTACTCTTGGCTAGAAGTGTTCCGTTCAGCATTATTAGATACTCGGGTGTAGGTATGTAGCCGATCAGCATTATTAGATACTCGGGTGTAGGTATGTAGCCGTTCAGCATTATTAGATACTAGGGTGTAGGTATGTAGCCGTTCAGCATTATTAGATACTCGGGTGTAGGTATGTAGCCGTTCAGCATTATTAGATACTCGGGTGTAGGTATGTAGCCGTTCAGCATTATTAGATACTCGGGTGTAGGTATGTAGCCGTTCAGCATTATTAGATACTCGGGTGTAGGTATGTAGCCGTTCAGCATTATTAGATACTCGGGTGTAGGTATGTAGCCGTTCAGCATTATTAGATACTCGGGTGTAGGTATGTAGCCGTGAGCAGTGCAATGTAGCTCTCGTTTTATGGTTAATACTGTCTTCACTTCTCTCCCTGTACTCTATATCATACTTTCATTCAGCATAAAATATAAGTCTGACAGAGTAAATATATTTTATTTTCCATTTCAGTATGCAAAGAAAAGGAAAGGAAAGGAAAAAGGAAAGCTATACTATATATGATATATTTCTCTGTATTGTGGATATAATTGACATAACACATTTCTCTTCATTAGGAAGAATATATTACGCATTATATATTTTTCTTTATTAAAACAGATTTATTACACATTAATGTTCAGTAGAAAGGACACCACATCCTTTGTTTAGTGCACTTATACAAATTATATGCAATTGTTCAGTAACAGCCAATAGATATATCAGAGTAATAACATTACTATTTTTTTTAAACTGTACCTCATTTTATTTAAATGACTGAGTCTATATTTTACCAGGCGAATTATTTATCATATTAAAGCGAAAGAATAAACCACAGTTATCTCCCCCGTCTTGATTTGATTGCGCCTGTGGCGCTTGTCTCGACCTGCTGAGCGCGCTCTGTCACTAGTGTCAGCAAACAAAAGCTTATTTGTCGCGTTCTTGTGGATCGAACGATGCTCGACTCGGAAACTTGCTTTAATTTAACAATACCTGTAATAATACCTGTAGCAACAGCTGATCAGCGCAGCCATCAAGAATCGTGACTCATTTAACTTAGAACGACGTTGTAGCTCCAGCGACACAACGAGAAGTCGCCATCGCCCAGCTAAACCGTGTCTCATAGTCACAGAGTGACAATTTCAGTTGTTCTTGAGAGCCATTGATTGGGCGCAAAAGAAACCAATGTTACAATAGGCTGCTAAATGAAGCATCGCTGACATCATAAATAAAGTGATACACTGGATGACTAGGTCGTGGGTAAATCATAATATGGATAATCAAGTCTTGGAGTGTTCTAAATAATAAATTGATAAATGGATCCTCAAGATCTTGTATTTGTTTTGGAAAGATGTTAATAAATTGGAATATCAAAGTTATGGATAGTTACAATTATATATTTGTCTCCCAGTTCTGTTATAACTGATGAGCTGAAATGCAAGGTACATTTCAAATACTTTGCATTTCTACACACACACACATTTACCTGTTTCCCTTTATATCATTTATTATTTTAATTATGGTTTGCATAATTCTTTAACTCAGTTATTCATTTAATTTTAATAATTTCCTTTATTTTCAATATTGGCTGGGTGTTTTTTTTATTTTTTATAGATTTCTTAAATGTGATCTTAAACTCAAATCCTGGATACATTTGTGGGTTGCAGATGACGCTCGACAGAACGGAGCCCGGGTACTGATCCATTGTCATGCGGGAGTTTCCCGATCTGCTACCATCACTATCGCCTACATCTTAAAACACACGAAAATGGCTATGACCGACGCTTACAAGTATGTCAAGGACAAGCGCTCCATCATATCACCCAATTTCAACTTCATGGGACAGCTGCTCGAGTTCGAGCAAGATCTCAACCAGGGGAACTCACCGCGCATTCTTAACCCACGACTAGTAGGACTCGAGTCTACCGTTTGATATAAATAAACCAAAGGGAACTCAGACTGTTGTTCCAGTCAGGAAATAGTAGCCCTGGCGTCTAGTGATTGATTTAACATAAACCAATGGAAATTCACATCACTTTCTAAATCCAAGAAATAATGGACTGGTGATTGATATAAACCAATGGAAATTCACATCACTTTCTAAATCCAGGAAATAATGGACCTGTGATTGTTATAAACCAATGGAAATTCACATCACTTTCTAAATCCAGGAAATAGTGGACTGGTGATTGTTATAAACCAATGGAAATTCACATCACTTTCTAAATCCAGGAAGCTATAGGTTCTAAATGAAAAGTCCCGAGACTTGAAGATCTTCTGGAAAACGGATCACTGATTTTCTTGGACGCGATCTTACACTGCAAGGTGAACTTTTTTTTAGAAAATCAAAGGGGCCAAACAAAACAAATACAGCTTGGAATAAAAACAAGAGCTGAACTTTCTTTATACTTAACGGGTTGGTGTGTGTCTTAAGGCGGAAGAACACACTATACAAAGAAGTAACAGTAATGCGACAGAATAAAATCATCATGTTCTGTTTTGTAAGCTGCGGTTCCGTTTTTACTGAATATCACATTCTTCAAAGATTTAGCCTTAAGCTGTTTAGTTTTAGTGAATATCACTTTTTTAGACAAAGACATAGTTCTACCGTTATCACATTCGGAAGAAATTTACATTTTCTGAGTAACATATTCTTAAGAGGTTTCTTGTACTGGTACCAAATTCTTAAGAGAGTTATTGTATTAAGCACTGCATTCTTAAAAGTCTTACTGTTCTATGTACTATATTGTTAAGAATTCATTGTACTGCCTACCAAATACTTGTGAAGATTACGGTAATATATACCACATTCTTAAAACTTCATTATGCTATCTGCCGTATTCTTTAAGATTTAGTAAGCACAATCAGCCCAAACCTTTGGTTTTGTCTTGAATTATTAGTTAGAAGCATATCTTGGCCAATAAAATACCGTTTAGTTCACAAAGTAAGAAAACGTCATGTGAAAAGAATTCACATTTGAGCTGTTTACCATGTGAATCAATGTTTTCATCATCGTAATCAAGCGTTTCATCTCCTCAATTTGAAATCATCAAAGATGTGTTTCTATTTCTCAGAATTACAATACTAACTAAAAAAATAAATAAACGAAAAAGGCATAGGAAGTTTATAATTGTCCACATTTACATTATTATATCATGACACTTGTGTCTTTATAGTATCATATATATTAGTTTTCTTCACATAATTTATCTAGTATGAATCAAGTGACATTATTGCACGACACTAGTGTCTTCATAGTATCATGTACATTTTCTTCACATAATTTATCTAATATGAATCAAGATTAGGTTGCACATAGCAAGCTTGACCTGGCTGACATAATTAAGTTTCAGTTTATCGAAACAATATATTTATTTTATATAAGAGTGAGTGAATATTTGTCTTAGTATACTTTTGTTATATAACTCAGGAATATGGCGTACTGAAATCTATTCCATGCATCATTATTTTGAATATTAACAGTGTCGTTTGTTAAGGAAACGAAGAATCAATGTTAGCTCATTTTGTAAACCAACATTCAATCTATTTCACGCGCCCTTGAGTGTCTTTATGAAGGATATCATAAAGGATCA
The DNA here is from genome assembly GCA_028829895.1 of Sinotaia quadrata. Taxonomy (NCBI): domain Eukaryota; kingdom Metazoa; phylum Mollusca; class Gastropoda; order Architaenioglossa; family Viviparidae; genus Sinotaia; species Sinotaia quadrata. The sequence continues at coordinate 33,022,842 of CM054177.1, read as the reverse complement.
CAAACATAAGGAGCAAAAGGACAAAAAATTATATCCTTCTTTTTCTTTCTTTTTTTTTTTGTTGTTGTTGTTTGTCATGTTCACTTGTTGCTTTGAAGTGACGTCACAAGAGGACCACAACAGCATTACAACATTATCGAACTAAACGACAAAATCATCTTTCCATCACCTTTGTCTTGTTGGCTTGCAGCCCTCAAGAGATTTCATAAATGGACCATTGTCAATTACAATTTAAAAAATTTAAATTATTTGTCATGCTTACAGTTAAAATGGCACTTCCAAAGTCTGACATTATTGTCGGTATGAGTCAAATGTCACCCTCAACTCTTTTTGAAACTTCACAGACAATTAGACTGTCGTTATTAACGAACAGATAAAAAAAAAAATAAGCAACCCATCACTTTTAACATTCTACTGGCAGCCTTAATATGACGTCACAGTTGTTCGCGGATCAATCTGTTACCTATTCAACATTCCTACAACACAAATATTTGCCATACGCCAAAAATCAAACCACTCGAAAATTCCGTCGTGTGCCTTTAAGTTGAATGTTTTGTGCAGCACTGACAGGAAGTTAGTGTCACGCAAACAAGTCCTGTGTAACTGTGTGACAGAACAGTTTTGTGGAACTGTGCTTCGAACACGAGATTCGGTGGAGCTGTCTCCAAGGAAACCAGTCTTGGTGTAGATGAACCAGAGGTGTCGTTTATTATGTTTTCTTATCACTGACCGAGCGAAACCTGTGTCCAAAGTGCTGGTACACAAATTCAGTTAGTTGAACCTGTAGAGCGGTGTTTCTAATCTCCGCTGAAAAGACAGTACTATCCTGACACTATGTGTCTTTGTAGAATTGCACTATGTCAGTATGGCCTAGAAAGACTGAGTTTGTGCCTAGAAAGACTGAGTTTGTGTTTTATACCCATCAAAGATTATGAATGTAGTATACGTGGGAATCAAGGCAACAGCAGTTTGCTTTTTTATTTGTAACAATCAGTCAAAGTTGAATGAATTTTTATTCAAAACATTTGTGGTCATTGCTGACAAAAGTCCGTATTATGTTTGTAAATCTTATTGTTATGGCTGAAAATAGTATTTATTATGTTTGTAATCTTTTTGTCATGACTGAAAATAACCGTATTATTTGTATCTTGTTGTCATGGCTGAATATAGTATTTATTATGTTTGTAATCTTTTTGTCATGACTGAAAATAACCGTATTATTTGTATCTTGTTGTCAAGGCTGAAAGAAGTATTTATTATGTTTGTATCTTGTATTCAAAATTTAAATACTTTGCTACATGTTTTCATCTTGTTGTGCGTATGTAGTAGTCAAGATTGAAAGGATATATAAATAATCTGTATATTGGCTGATCTGTGTAGTCAAGATTGAAAGGATTTATAAATAATCTGTATATTGGCTGATCTGTGTAGTCAAGATTGAAAGGATTTATAAATAATCTGTATATTGGCTGATCTGTGTAGTCAAGGCCTAATAATAATCTGTACAATAGCTGATTTCTATAGTCAATGCTGAAAATTCTATATTATATTTGGTTTGTGTAAACAAAGCTTGAAAAAATTGTGTTGTCAAGGCTGAAAAATGTTCTCTATCGTATTTATTCTGTATAGTAAAAAAGTCCTTTATTATTTATGTATTTGGTTTGTGTAGCTAACATTAAAATAATCTGGTTTATAGTTCATTTGTGTAGCCAAGACTCAAATAATCAGTTTATATATGTGATCTATGAAATCAAAGTTTCGGTGCATTTATGGTCATTGCTAAAAAAAAATACAATGATTCATAAATCAAGGTTGAAAAATACAATGATTCATACAATCAAGGCTGAAAAATACAATGATTCTTACAATCAAGGCTGAAAAATACAATGATTCATATAATCTAAGATGAAAAATACAATGATCATATAATCGAGGATGAAAAATCTGTATTATATTTGATTCATAAAGCCATGTCTGGAAGTAAAAATACATGTTTTATTTTCATCTACCTTGATTGTACAGAACTGTGCTTTTTATCTGCACGCGCGCGCGCACACACACACACACACACACATATACACACACGCGCGCGCCTACAGTTCTTAATTTTTTTAAAATTTTCTACTTATTTAAATCTTTTCAGAATTTTCATTTAAAACACACGAAGAAAATGTATTTTACTACGTGTTATTGTTATTATAAGTTTTATTTTTTTCGATCTCTTTCAGTAATACAAATTTGTTTTATAAGATTACCTAACAAAAAAAATTCTATTTTTCTACTTTCATATTGGTTAAGTGAATGCAATTCTTTTATTTATATAGTCTTGCTTCGTTGGCAAGCTATGGTAAACAGGCTGGTCTTGTGAAAACTGTAGTTTACTTCTATTGGAGGTTGTCTTTCTTCTTCATTTTATTGTTTACTTTTGGTTTTGTTTACATATGCATGCTTCCTGGTAGTCCATTCCTCAATACAGTATATAACACAAGTTAAATCATTTACACATGTACGTACATATGGGTATTTACCTCATTGATAATGAATCGATACTTTTATTCATGTGTACATTTACCTCAGTGAAATTTGAGTCATTATCATAATTCAAGATACTTCTAGAAGCGTCTATGACGTGTCTTATGTTTGCAAATCTGTGTCGATATTTGTGTAATAAGAAGAGTGTTATGTTATCATCATCGCGACTAAATAGGTCCTGGGTGTTAGTATGCACTTCTCTTTCTGGAAGATAACAAGAAAAATGACGAATGAGGAGAAGATAAGAGAGCAAAAGAGAGAGGGAGGAAGATGGGAGAGAGTGGGAAAAAGATGATGGAGAAGATAAAAGGAGAAAGAGGATGAGGTGGAGAGAGAGAAGAGAAAGGTGGAAGAAAAGATCAAAGAAAGCTTAGCAAACTTCAATGAATAAAAAAATAATATTTGGAAAATATATATTTTCTATTGCATAGTCTAATGCAATATTTTATCACCCCTATTCGGCTTATCAAACCATATCTTCTTCAACAATTTTGCCGGGTCGAACCGTAACATCACTATCTTCAACAAGTGTTGAGCAAGTGTTTGCTTTCAAGAGGAAGAATTAGAATAAGACTCAATATTGTTTCCGTATTTATAAGCAGCAAAAGGGACTTTAAAAAGTATTTTTCTACTTTCTAAAGTCATCATTCGTGTAAATGTTTTCATAAGCTTTGTCTTCAATTGTTGTCATAAGCTCTGACAGTCTGTATCACTATTATAAGCTCTTACATTCTTTAGCATAAGCTCTGACAGTCTGCACTTGTCGTTAGCTCTGACAGTCTGAGGTTATTAAACTCGACAGTTCGCAGTAGACAGACTCTGACAGTCAGCAGTAGTCAAACTCTGACTGTCTGCAAGCAGGGATATGAAATACAAGTTGATGCCTTGGGAGTTGTCTGTCTTTAAATACAAGAAAATCGGTGAAAATTCTACTTTAAAAAGAGAGAGAGAAAGCAAAAATATTGTTAACTGAATTATTTTAGTTACATTTCAAAATTTGAGTGATTCTTGGAAAACTTGACTATGTTTCACGTCTCGTGAACAAACTGTCGGTAGTTGTGAAGCCTGAAAGGCGATATATCACTGTACCCGTTTGCATTTGTATTTTTCGTATTTAGAACAGTTTGTTTTCCCTTTTTATCCTCCCACGCATGAAATATTGGCAAGGATCCTTGTTCATTCTTATGACGTCATTGTGACGCTACGGCTGAGCATCCCGAAAGTTGTATAAGGTTGGAGGTAAGGAAAAGACTGCTCACGCAGCCAGTACAGTGTAATGTTTCGTATATTGGGAGATTCTATACAGCTTCATAGATCTGTAAGGCAATTTTAAAAGAACAATACGTATTGTAGGTATTGTTCTAGTGTTATCTTTTTAAAGAAAAGAACTCATAGTATTGGTGCATATATTTATTTATCCTGTACGATATCTCAGTGTTTAAGAACTCATCTGGTAAAAGGCTAATGTTTAAGAACTCGTATACTAAAACGGTAATATTTAACATGAACGCGATTACTGAAACGCTAGTGTTTACTAAGAAAGTGATTATTGAAACGCTAGTGTTTACTAAGAAAGTGATTATTGAAACGCTAGTGTTTAATAAGAACGTGATTATTGAAACGCTAGTGTTTAATAAGAACGTGATTATTGAAACGCTAGTGTTTAATAAGAACGTGATTATTGAAACGCTAGTGTTTAATAAAAACGTGATTACTGAAACGCTAGTGTTAAAAAGAACTCTGTTCTTAAGTAGAATATTCATCTGCAATAGATTTTTAAGCACAAACTAGCCTTAAGACTAAGTAGTAACAATATTTAATTAGTATGTACATTATTTGCAAATGTCTTTATTATTGTTGCTGTGTGGCAACGATTTCATTGGAAACAAATTAAATGTTTGCACTGATTAGAATTTATCGCTATGATATGTAAGAGAGATATAATTATAGACTCACGTTTTTAGTCTGCACTTATGTCGTTGTGTACGAAAGATGTCATTTATACACATTTTTTTTGTCTGCACATTTGTTGCTGTGGCATATAAGAAGATTATAATTCTATACAATAAAGTTTATGGATGATGTGCAAGAAAGTATACACAACAATTATAGACATGTACTTTATGGATGTAAGCTATTTGTCAATTGTACTATGTAACACCGCACATACTCTATAGCTGGTTGATGTATGCTGTTTGTCAATTGTACTATGTAACACCGCACATACTCTATAGCTGGTTGATGTAAGCTGTTTGTCAATTGTACTATGTAACACCGCACATACTCTATAGCTAGTTGATGTAAGCTGTTTGTCAATTGTACTATGTAACACCGCACATACTCTGTGTATTAATGTATAAACATTACAAAGGGATCTATGGCTCTCCCGGTCACCATAATATGAATTAATTGATTTATTTACTGATGAATTTGTTTTAATTATTGAATATATCTACATTTGTAGTATCCTGCCTGGATCTTTAATTACTAGCCATTTTACACTTGGTGAACTCTGTGGCATTGTTGTCGTTGCCTGACATAAAAACTGTGATTTTGTATGTGAAATAAAAGGTAGTGTGTAAGTATGTTAATCTCATAACTGGTGCCGTCTCCCTATTTCAATATACATACAACAACCTCATTTGTCATGTAAGTGTGTATATGTCATGCCATCATGAACTATCTGAATTTTGTTGTGACATGCCATCAGAAACTATCTTAATGTTGTGTTGTGACAGAGATACTGAATATAAACAGAAACTGTCATTTGGCTCGTTTATTTATTGTGTAATGACTGAAATGGAACGATATCTTCATGTATCATCATTTATTTATTGTGCAATGACTGAAAGCATATTGATTACACACGTATTGAAATTTATTTCTTGTGTAATGACTAAAACGGAATGGTTATATACACGTACCATCATTTATTAATTGTATAATGAATGAAACATATTAGTTATACTCATGTATTGATATTTATTTATTGTGTAATGATTGAAACAAGAAGACTGAGTGCAAATGTGTTTTGAACAAAACGACTGTAGCGTGGAGCATTCTAAATGTAATGACTGTAAGATAGGACCTAAACGTAGCGACTACAAGGAGGAAGGGGGTCTGAATGTAATGACTGGAAGGAGAGGGGTGATACATGTAACGACTACAAGGAGAGGGGGTCTGAATGTAATGACTGGATGGAAGGAGAGGGGCGATACATGTAACGACTACAAGGAGGAAGGGGGTCTGAATGTAAAGAGCGAAGTGAGGATGTTTTGACTGTAACGACTAAAGTGTAGGGTATTTTGAAGACTTCTGTATACGTGATATTAAGTTCCGAAATGCATGTCCAGGAATAAATATATATATTAAAAAATCGTAATCCAGTGTTTTTATTTCAAGAACTAGTTGTATATTGAAAAAATGTCTTGTGTGTTTGTGTGTAATGGCTTATATTCCATTTAGTTTACTATGGTGTATATTATAAATAATAATGTCTATGGTATTTGACTTTTGCATTTTCTGTCTTTGATTACATGGACACGATATTTGTTTTATATTAGAAAACGAAGCAGGTTGCATTTATTTACTTTTTAAATAAATCATCAACAGAAACATACACAACACGCACAACGAGACACACAAACACACACACACACACACACACACACACACACACACACACACACACACACACACACACACACACAGATACAGAAAGCAGGTCCACGATTATCTTAGTAAGCGGGACAGATAGACGTTAGCCGAAATGTTGGATGAAGCGGGAAATAATGGAAGCCTTGCGCGCGTGTGTGTTAAGAGAAAATGTTGCACATAAATAGCTGTACTATCCGAGTACAGCCTATCACATATATACATACAGCAGTATAACTCGTCACAAATACCACTACACTACCCAATTATAACTAATTACAAATATACATTACTACCCAAGTATAACTAATTACAAATATACATTACTACCCAATTATAACTAATTACAAATATACATTACTACCCAATTATAACTCGTCCATATACGGCAGTAGTACCCGATTATAGCTCGTCACATATACGGCAGTAGTACCCGATTAGAGCTCGTCACATATACACCGATGGTTGAGATGCTCTCATGCATGAAGCTCGAATGTTTCGTGATCCCGGCACAATTGCAATTTTGTATCGTGTCAGAGACTAAGGACTGGTAAGATCATTTGCAGTAGTTTAATATTGGCTATATTGATATTAATGAAAATTTGAGGTGTAAATTCGTTCTGCAGTGCTATGTTTACATAGAAATACAGACAAGTGGAATCCCCATTTTTGAAAATATGGGACAGTCGCCAGCTGACTTCTTTATTACTCTATTCCTTATTACCAGACTACTCATCTCCTGACTTCTTACTGCTCTACTTCTTAATATCAAACTACTCATCTCCTGACTTCTTACTGCTCTACTTCTTAATATCAAACTACTCATCTCCTGACTTCTTACTGCTCTACTTCTTAATATCAAACTACTCATCTCCTGACTTCTTACTGCTCTACTTCTTAATATCAAACTACTCATCTCCTGACTTCTTACTGCTCTATTTCTTAATATCAAACTACTCATCTCCTGACTTCTTACTGCTCTACTTCTTAATATCAGACTACTCATCTCCTGACTTCTTACTGCTCTACTTCTTAATATCAAACTACTCATCTCCTGACTTCTTACTGCTCTACTTCTTAATATCAAACTACTCGTCTCCTGACTTCTTACTGCTCTACTTCTTAATATCAAACTACTCATCTCCTGACTTCTTATTGCTCTATTTCTTACTTCCTTATTTTTCTTCGTAGTCGTTGGCTCATGAAGATACTGGTGAGGAACAGTTTAGATCTATTTGGCGACCATTTGAACCAAGGAAAAAAGTTTTAGTTGATTGTTTTATTTTTCTTCTATGATGTAATTATCCTTCGTGATTGTGTTTGTTTATTACTTATTAATCAGATAGAGATAAATAACGTATTGAGACTAACTGTAATGGTTAAAGGAATTTGTGTGTGTGTGTGTGTGTGTGTGTGTGTGTGTGTGTGTGTGTGTGTGTGTGAGAGAGAGAGAGAGAGAGAGAGAGAGAAAGTGTGAGAGAGAGTGATTTAAGGGTGGAAAGATAGATTTTATCTCAGTTGAAGCTGGTTGTTTTCTAAAAGGTAATAGACTATAAGAACCAACATTTACAAAGAACTATGAAATTGTTATCTTAAATTGACTCTAATTTAGAATTACAAATATTGTTTAGAAAATCTGTAAATTTTCATTTTTAAATAATTATATTTTTTTCTTTATACTAGGAAAGGTTAATTCAATTTTTGCAGTAGTGATTATTGTTAAAGAAGAATTTGTTCATTAAAAAATTATTGTTGAATTCTTCTTCAGTGCATTAAAGTGGAATAAAATCTTAGGTATGCTCTTGGGGGGAGGGGGGGGGGGGGGCTGATTGTTAAATAGTAAACGTCGGTTATGAGGTTACATGTGAAATATCATACAGTGCCTAAATGGGTATTATATCACGTCAGTGTTTACTCTGGAACAAAAGTATCCGATAAATGACTGAGGGGGGAGGAGGGTTACAGGCCATAAATCTTTGGTTCTGCAATCCCTTAAACATTTAAACCTTGTCCCAAGGAAGATATTATATTAATAGAAGTTACTATAATTTACTCATCCTTAAAAGAATCATCTTCACTTAAAAAAAAAATACTGTCGCAAATTCCATGTTTGATTTTATCACTCTCTCTAGTTGCACATAACTGTTTAGATTGAAAAAACTGAGCTATCTGTATATCGAAAAAATACAGAAACAAACCAAATCTACCGTTGTCTTTTTAAAAATAGTTTTTTTAAGAGAAAGTCAGTTTCTTTCATCCCACCCCATTCTCCTTGTTTGCCATTTATTCACTTCCCACGCAGTTCTTGTGCCAAGTCAGCAGTTAGACAAGATGGCTACTAGACTTGGAGAGCACGTGCGTCAAAATTGTTTTGCACATGCTGAACCTTCATCTTTGCAGAGACAGAACTGGGTAAGGGTCAAAGGTAGGGGCGAGAAGAAGGGGCAAGGAAGGATCCATGTAGCATCTACATAACTTGCTGAATGCCAGTTTCCCACGCTCTTGCAAAGAGACACTAAATTTAGCACAGACTTTCTGGCAACGGTATGTCTGCATCCCTAACATTCAGTTTGAGCGAGCAGGAAAACACGAGTCATGTGACGCAATGGAGCCTCGTTTTCGTGTCTATGGCGCGTGTATACCGCGTGCCAAAAGTGGCAATGCGCCACAATGTGAGCGCGGGCTTCACTGGGGCACCGAATTCCTGGCAACAAGAGTCATCTGCTTGGGGTAAAAGGTCAGACTTCTGCTATATTTACCAACACTTGGATATTCCTGAGAGAATGTGTGCCTAATTTAGCTTCAAATATTACATTTGGTTACCGGGGATGACTGCAGTTTAGTCTTGCTTTCCGTATACCCCTCTCTCTATTTCCAGGTGCAAACCTTTAAAATATGGATACCGAAGACTAAATATTATATTAATTATTTTTAATTTTGTTTTTAGTGTGCAGAGGTACTGTACATAATAGTAATGTGCACACCTAGTGTACATATTACTACAACCCTCATTTATCGTGATGTACTAATTGGTAATGGCCGAAATCTGGCGCCTCGCTAGAAAAGTCCTACATCGGGCACCTCTCTAATCTCGAGTACTAATAAAACCCTACATCGGGAACCTCACTAATCTTGTAATACTAACTAGTAAAGCCCTATATCTGGCACGTCACTAGTAAAGCCCTATATCTGGCACGTCACTAGTAAAGCCCTATATCTGGCACGTCACTAGTAAAGCCCTATATCTGGCACGTCACTAGTAAAGCCCTATATCTGGCACGTCACTAGTAAAGCCCTATATCTGGCACGTCACTAGTAAAGCCCTATATCTGGCACGTCACTAGTAAAGACCGAAATCTGGCACGTCACTAGTAAAGCCCTATATCTGGCACGTCACTAGTAAAGCCCTATATCTGGCACGTCACTAGTAAAGACCGAAATCTGGCACGTCACTAGTAAAGACCGAAATCTGGCATCTCACTAATCTTGTGGTACTGAGTGGGATTGCCCAGCATCTGGTACCTCACTAATCTTGTCGTACTGACTGGTAAAGCCACTACATCTGTCAGATAGGAAACGGTCAGAGCGCTTGTGTATAAGAACTGTTTCCAGGAGAAAGAATCAGCAGCATATTTTTTGGTTCCTCCTGAAAATCCGTCTTTGGGGTTGTCTGCGACTTTTTAAGTCCTGTGCATCACGAGGGTACCATTTTGTTTTACTTACCACGCAAACAATTCGGCAGACGGTTTCGCCTCTGTCACGCACAGCCAGGGATGCGACAAAAAACTCGACTTGAAGGTCATGAAATCATTTGTAAACACTGCATACTTTTACTACCCTCCCGTGATGTCACTTACTGTATGTTCGTCTTGTCATTTGACTGATGTAACTCTCATGATGTCAGTTACTTTATGTTCGTCTCTTGTCATTTGACTGATGTAACTCTCATGATGTCAATTACTTTATGTTCGTCAACATGTCATTTGACTGATGTAACATTGCAGTAGCCTATGTATGTAGAATATAGGACATTCACATTTTATGTGAAGACTGAATACGCTCTATGACTCTATGTGAACAATTATAGATGGTTTAAGCTATGAAAGCAGCCAACTATAGATAAACCATCAAGAGAACTATTAGTCTTTGAACTATATTGATTTGAAGATAGATAGATAGATAGATAGATAGATAGAGATAGATAGATAGATAGATAGATAGATAGATAGATAGATAGATAGATAGATTGTGTTTGGCTCAATGCCAGATTGTATTATGTAGTGTGTATATAGTTTATATTGTTAATAAAATATACTATTTCTTTGTTAAACACCACATTCTGAGTGGCATGTCTTAGAAAGATTTGTAGCAGCAGGTGGGGGCATTATATAATAAATAATAAGTCAGACATCGAATCTGGAACGTGGGTGCCCCGTTGCTAGTTCTTTGGACATGCCAGGTCAGTGCTGATATATTGTGTCTACCTGCAACATGGAGGTTAAGCACTGGAAGTGGTTCGGAGGTTGCTCCTTCATCCTCCGCAAATTGAGAGGTATGTAATTATCATAAGGTGGAGAGATTATAATAATATTATCATAAGGTGGAGAGATGATAATGTAATTATCATAAGGTGGAGAGATGATAATAATATTCTCCATCAATTAAGAGATCCTCTCGTTATTTAAAATATCCCGTAGTACTTGCAATTAACTGTTAACGTCGACATTTGCACCGAGTTTCATCAAGATCTTATCGAGATCGCAGATAAAATATATAATGTTTTCAGCAACAAGATTAAGTAATACACGTGACCCACATTAATTTTATGGAAGTGAAATGCAGTGATTTGTTGTGCAGTTTGTTATTTGCAGACACTGGTATAAATTAGACTTCAGATAGAAAATAATAGCTCAAGTTAGTAACAAGACTTTGGTCCAAATTAACAATAAATAATGGCCTAAGTTAACCTTTAGATAGAGACCTAAGTTAAACTCTAGATTATAGTCCAAATTGGTCTCACGTTAATAACCCAAGTTAGCCTCTAGACTTTAGAGACTACTTTGAGCCACTATCTAGAGGTTAACTTGGGCCACTAAGTTTTAAACTAGAGCACTATCTACACACTAACTTAGGCCCTTATGTTTAATTTAGACCACTATCTACAGATAAACTTGGCCCACTGTCTAGAAGCCAACTTGGGCCACTGTCTAGAGCAGGGGTCTCCAAACTTTTCAGCCCGAGGGCCGCATTAACTATCAAACAGCAGTTCGGGGGCCGACTACACACTCGAGGTCCAAATGAAAAAGAATCAAAACATGGATGTTGTTTTTAATTAATTATTTAATAATATTTTATTCAGTTATTTTTTAATAACACATTGATACACTACACATGAACATCATTTTTTAATGGGAATGGTGAAATTGTTTCCTGGATGCCTAAATAGCAGATATTTCTGGCTTTAGATTTGATGTCCCTAACATCAACAGTGACCTGAGATTATCATCGGACAAGTTTGTTCTCAAATTGTTCTTCACGTCTTTTCATTCTTGAAAATGTTTGTCCACACAGGTATGTTGTTCCAAAGATTGAAAGGTACCTTGATGCAAAGGTTTTGACATTAGGAAAGTCTTCCTTGAGCAAAAACTGATAAAAGTCCTTCTTTGAACTTGTCCCTAAGGAGGTCATTTGCTTGCAACTCAATGGCTTTGTCTAATAGTCACGGTTGACTGCTCGTATACTATAGAGTGGGTGGACTGGATACTAAGAATATGTCCGACTTATGTAACAATCAGTGACCCATATCAATAACGCTCCTTTATTCCGAATCTGGGTCAGAGTTGTTTGTTCCCTCTGAACTCTCAGAGATTAGAGATAGAAAAATATAGCGGCGGTTGATCTTGGCAGGATACATGTAAATTTCCGTAATTTTTTTCCATAGACCAAAAGGTCTCCACGGGTCGCATGCGGCCCGCGGGCCGTAGTTTGGAAACCCCTGGTATAGTCTAACGACGACTTTACAACAATAATAGTAATTTGTGTAGCCTGGCGACAACTTTAAAACAATAATAGTGATTTATTTATCCTCTACCGACCACTTTACAACAGTAATAATGATTTGAGAAGCCTAACGACCACTTTACAACAATAATGATGATTTGTATAGACTAAAGACCACTTTACACAACAATAATGATTTTCTTTTATAACATAAGGACCACTTTACAGCAATGATAAATATTTGTACTGCGTGGCGACTACTTTACAACATAATGTGATTAATATAGCCTAAAGACCATTTCATGACAATTATAAAGATTTGTATTCCCTGGAAACCACTTTATAATGTGATTAATATAGCCTAAAGACCATTTCATGACAATAATAAAGATTTGTATTCCCTGGAAACCACTTTACAACATAATGTGATTAATATAGCCTAAAGACCATTTCATGACAATAATAAAGATTTGTATTCCCTGGAAACCACTTTACAACAATAATAATGATTTGTATAGTATAACAATGACTTTACAACAATGATAGTGATTTGTATAAATAATACCATAAGGAGTGCCCAAGGTCGGGTCACTGACAATTTAGTAGTTATATAACAATTAAATTTTAAAATACGGAGGGACAAATTTACTGTCACACATCTCTCTTAGGACCACAACAAAATCTGTTAATTTGATTTTTCATAATTGGTTTTAATAAAATATATACATTACTTTGTTTGGCTTTTAGTACAACTTAGCTTAATACAGCATTGTCGTAAATATTCCTTTAAGCCACTTTACATTGACAATGATGATTATTCATGGCAAATATGAACTCGATCTTAGAATTAATTGTCAATCAGTAAGCAAGTATTTCATGCATTAACACTTACAACACATTATTGCCATTATCTCTCCAATCAGACAATAGACGCTGCACAGCTAAACTGCTAAAGTGGCCGGCCACACGACAATTGCCAAACGGCAATGTTAATGTGAGCGAAATGTCCTGCCTTGGAGGAGTGATCGAGTTCAATTGAATTTCAGCCGTGTATGATTTATGATGAGCTTTGTTTAACTTGTTACTCTGTGTGTGTGTGTGTGTGTGTGTGTGTGTGTGTGTGTGTGTGTGTGTGTGTGAGTGAGTGAGTGAGTGAGAGTGAAATATCATTCTTGGAGAAATCAGTGATAAAATTACACCGCACAACTCAGTACCTCGGTTAAGCTTGTTCGTGAATAGTGTTTCATGACGTGGCGCGAGTCAACATAATAAACTGATGTCTCTAGTCCCATAGTGCCCAGTCAATGTGACAAGTTCACAATTGCATATTCAAAGCAGTGTTTACATGAATTTCTGGTCTTTATGATTTCCATCTTGGATGGAACACGCATGTTTGAATGTATTCAATGTTTGCACCTGAGTTGCATAATATTACAGTAATTAATACAAGCCTGCATATTTTATTACTGGCATCTTAGACAGTTAACACGCTCTCCGGAACACTTATGTGTACAAAATTTCTAAAAATAGAAATTGACTGAACAAATAAAAAATAAATCATGGATCAAACCAAAATAATGAGAATATAAACAAAATAAAAATGGATGTATATAACAAAATAATGAGAATATAAACAAAATAAAAATGGATGTATATAACAAAATAATGAGAATATAAACAAAATAAAAATGGATGTATATAACAAAATAATGAGAATATAAACAAAATAAAAATGGATGTATATAACAAAATAATGAGAATATAAACAAAATAATGGATGTATAAGGGAAGAGAGACATAGACAAAGAGAGAAAGAGAGGGGAGGGAAAGAGAGAAAAGAAAAAATAAGCGAGAGTGATTCAGGAAAGAAGACCAAACAGAGAGAGGGATGGGAGGTGGGGATAGACATTGACAGGGAATAAAGAGATAGGAAGAGGGAGCGAGAAAAATAGATTGGAAGAGAATGAATGAAAGAGAGGAGACTAAAGAAACACAAATAGAAATGGAAAACGCACAGCGAGTTGGAGAGAGAGAGAGGGGTGGGAACAAAGCAAGTGGATGAAAGAGAAAGAAAACAAAAAAGTGGAACAGAGAGATAGAGAGAGAAAGAGAACTGAAGAAATAGAAACACAAAGCAAGTGGAAGAGAGAGAGAGAGAGAGAGAGACTTGGATGGATGGGAATTACATTAAGAGAAACAGAAACGACAACACAAAGCGAGTTAGAGCAAGACAAATTAAAGTGGACAAATGCAAAAGACAGAAGAGTGAGTGAATGATTAGAGAGAGATTATGAGAACAACAACAAAAAAGTAGTAATAATGTAGAAAAAAGTTTTACAGCTGTAATAATATTGTCTGCCTTTATGCAAGTGTACTGGCATCAGATCCCCTACATTTCAATTTTTGCATCTAGAAGTAAAATGCCCGGGTTAACGGCCCAATTATCCCAGGACAATTATCGAAACTAGGACGGTGATATGGCAGCTCGCGCTTGTCTTCTGAGTCAGCTGAGACACCGTGCCAATGTGTAAATTCTAGATGAATCACATGGAACCAACATTCTGAGATCTGACAGAATGGAACATGCAGCCGTTGAGCGGCCAAGTTGTAGAACAGAAATATTTTGGACTTGAGGTCGCGTCGTATCTCTTCTCCATAAAACAGTGGTTTCAGAGTATCTGCCGCCAAACTCACGTGTCACCATATTCCATTTCGCATTAGAATGCGCTATTAAATATGACATTGCAATTCTTTTACATTAGTGATTGGAGTGGGGGGGGCGGAGAACAGTGGTATTTCGTTGATATTAGTGAGTAGAAGGATAAAAAACAGTGATATTCGATTATATTAGTGAGTAGAGGAGGGAAGAAAAAACAGTGGTATTCCGTTGATATTAGTGAGTAGAAGGAGAAAAAACAGTGATATTCGAAGATATTAGTGAGTAGAGAAGGGAAGAGAAAACAGTGGTATTCCGTTGATATTAGTGAGTAGAAAGGGGAAGTGAGAACAGTGATATTCCGTTGACATTAGTGAGTAGATGGGAGAGAGAAAGTGATATTCCGTTGATATTAGTGAATAGAGAGGGGAAGAGAAAATAGTGATACTCCATTGATATTAGTGAGTAGATGGGAGAGAAAAGTTATATTCTATTGATATTAGTGAGTAGAGGGGTGAAAAAATCGGTGTTGTTCCGGTGATATTAATGAGTAGAGAAGGGAAGAGAAAACAGTGGTATTCCATTGATATTAGTGAGTAGAGGGGGGAAGAGAGAATAGTGATATTCCATTGATATTAGTGAGTAGAGGGGAAGAGTGAACAGTGATATTCAGTTGACATTAGAATAGGATTGTCACATGTCCGGTTTTCATTTAACGACCCTGTCCTAATTTAGGCTCCAGTTATCAATATTGGGTTATTGGATAATTCCTAACATTAGCAACAGCCGGACTACCTAACTTATCTCCCACTCAAATGCCATAATATCGGTCAGTTATTCACAACACTTAGCCGGATAAGTTAGTTGACTTGTCTTAGCTAACAATGTTATCTCCCTTTTATTTATAGATTAATATTTATGATTCTTTATCCCTTTATTCCGGCTCTAGCCCCCAGTTAGCTAATCACTCAGTCGGTTACAAACACTTATGCAACAACATGGTGAGATAACAATAAATTTAAAAACAATTAAATCAAATTAGAAAACAAAGAAATGAATAATTCGATTTCATGACTAACATAGAGAGTGTTATTCTGCGGCCCATAAATTATTTGCTTATCCACACGACACGAGAGTTTATCTTTTGTTCAGATCAGGAATTTTAGTTTAGTGTCCTTTGAACAGTGGAACACACTGTACGTTATCGTTCATTTGGTGCAACGCTGACATCACGTAGCAGTCTTGGCGGTCTTGCGGTTCGGGCGTAGACAGCGACAGTGACTTTAGCATGGATGCTCACTCTCTGCAGGTTGGCTCCTGGATCCTCATCTGTAAGACTATAGGTTCTCTCCACTGAGCTCAGCATTAGCAGGTAGCATTAGAGTTTTAAACTCAAGACTGGCACTATATGTATCTTAGGCATGGTCATAACGCAAATCCTCTCTATTTTAACCCTGGTAGGTCGGGTGCACTGTATGGCTGGTGAATGTGTCTGACCGGCCAATTCATTCAGGCGGTTATATCAATGGATGAAAGTCAGCTAACAATTTAGTGCTACGTCATTGCACGGAAAGCAAATGACCATATATGGTGGTTAGTATCCGGTTTTCAGAGTGTCCTTCACCTGTGACCTGGCCTATATTCTCTGAATGCGTAAACAGGTATTTCATCAGCCTTAAGCTTAATCCCTTAATGGAAGCTTTCACGATAAATACGCAAGACAGGGGAAAACCCGTTCATAAAAGAAACAATTAATAATAAGAAAAATTGTTATCAATAATACATAATTTGTTTAATAGATCTCACAAGGATGAAGAGGGAATAGTGTATTTTATTGATATTATATTGAGTAGATGGGAGAGAGAAAAGATATATTCTGTTGGTATTAGTGAATAGAGAGGGAAAGGGAACAGGGGTATTCCATTGGTGTTAATGAGTAGAAGTGGGGGAGAACAGTGGTATTCCATTGTTATTGAGCTGGTGGGAGAGAGAGTAGCGATATTCTGTTGATATTAGTGAGTAGAGAGGAAAGAGAATGTAGTGTTATGTTGATATTACTGAGTAGAAGGGAGAGAGAATAGTGGTTTTCCTTTGATATTAGTAAGTAGAGAGGGGAGAGAGAATAGTGATATTCTGTTGATATTAATGATTAGAGAGGGGAGAGAGAAAACATTGATATTCCGTTGATATTAGTGAGTAGAGATAGGAAGAGATAATACTGGTAATCCGTTGATATTAGTTAGTAGAAGGGGGAAGAACTGGCATTCTTTTGATATCAGTGGAGGGGGGAAGAGAGAACAGTGGTATTCCATTGATATTAATAAGTGGGGCGGGGAGAGAGAACAGTTGTATTCCATTTGGGAGAGAGAAGACTGATATTCTGTTGATATTAGAGAGGGGGAAAAATAGTGATGTTCCATTGGTATTAGTGAGTAAAGGGGAAGAGGAAAATGGTATTCCGTTGATATTAGTGAGTGTGTGTTTGTGGAAGGTATCGAAAACAATGATATTCCGTTGATTTTAGTAAGTAGATTGGAGAGAGAAAATATCATTCATTTGATATTAATGAATAGAGGGTTGAGAGAACAATGGTATTCCGTTGATATTAATGAGCAAAGAGTGAAAAAACAGTAGTATTCCGTTGATATTAATGAGTAGAGAGAACTGTGATGGTCCGTTGATGTTAGTGAGTAGAGTGTTGAGAGAACAGTGGTACTCTGCTGATATTAATGAGTAACGATTGCGATATTCACAGTGGTATTAGTGAGTGACGAAATGCAGTATTCAGTTAGATATTACATGGTGTGTACCGAAAAAGGTATTAATTTGATGTTAGTAAAGAGTTGAATTAAAAATTTCATTTAATCACATGGTAAATGTAGACAAGGTACAAGTGCGTCTTAGGTCAATCAGTCAGTCAATCATATGAAGGTCAGGAAGTCAGTCATAGTTAGATCAATCAGTTATAGGTAGATCAGTCAGTCAATCTTAGTTGGATCAATCTGTCAGTTATAGCTAGACCAGTTTCTCAAACATAGCTATGTTAGACTTAGAGAGATCAATCTGCCATTCATAGCTAGGTCAGTCTATCATTTTTAGCTGGGTCAGTCAATCAGTTATTGCAAGGTCAGTCAGTCAGTCAGTCATGTCAGTCGAAGCTAGGGCATTCAGTTCTAACCCTCAAATCGCTGCTACACAAACTAAAATAATTAAATATTTTTATTAATAAAATGAAAATAACTACTACATACTCTGAAATTAGTAGGCCTACTAACCATTTAAATAAAACTACCACTGCACTGCACTATCTAGTCATAATTTCAAATATCTACTAACCACTTATTTATTATTTCATATATCTTCTAACCAAGCACTTATTATTCATATACCTGCTAACCAGTCATTTATTAATTATTTGATACACCTACTAACCAAGAACGTATTAGTTTATATACCTACTATCATTATTTCATAATCTTATTAACCAGTCATTTATTATTCAATGTTCTACTAAACAATCATTTAAACATTTATACCTACTAACCAGGAATCCATTACTTCACATACCTAATAAGATAGTACGTATTATTTTATATACCTCTATGTAACGTGTTTATTTTATTTTCCGGATCATTCTTGCTCATCATATTGCGTTGAGTTCGCACTCTTCTGTTTAAATAGATCAAGGGGCATAAATCCATGTTTATTTGAATTACATTCTAACAGATAGAGTAGTTTTTCTTTAGTCACTAAACTCTAAACCATTTACTTCAAAATGATAATTTAAAAAGGTTTTGTTTTTGTTGTTTATATAGTTAAATCTAAGATAGAAATAGACTTTAAACCTGGCTGTATATAATATTTCAAAATAATATTATTACATAAGAATATCACGTCCAGACGTTGTGTAGCGATGCAGCCTAAGATGGCGGCTTATAGTTTTATAGAGAAGGGATAAACGTTAAAAGAAATCCATTTTAGACCTCATAAACATTATTTGGTGTATGTATTTACTCCGTTTGTTTATACCTGATTTCCAGAATGTGTGACGTGTGTGGTGACCTGCTTGTGCTTTTAGAGAATCGTGAGTATAACAGCACACTCGGAAAATATTTTGTTAACTATCTTTATATATAGTTTATACAGACGAATATTATTGCAGTAGCTTTAAGTTAACTATGCCTAACTGAGTAACTCCAATCGAAATACATAAATACATCTATTGTAACTTTGGCGTTAATGCATATGATTCAGAAATAGTCTACAACTACGGATAGTACGAGTGGAATTTTTTTGAATATTCACTGATCATGCAAATACTCAATAATCAATTACAAGAGCAGAGTAATGTATTTATGTAATAATCAATGAATAATTGACAGATTATTCAGGTGTAAGTATAATATGTAATTTCTAATTATGATTAGTTTATAAATCTTAAATTCAGAATTAATAAATGTTTAACTTCTAATCCCAGACCAGTAAATGAAAAGTATGTGTAGTACTAGTAGTAGTAGTACTAGTAGTTCTACTTCAAATGAAAATGTTTGAAGTTTTGAGGATGGTTTGTTAATTTTTTAGTATTTTAAAAGTATTTTTTTAAAAGCTAAACATTTATTTAAATGTTTTACTAAGATAAAAATGTGCTAAGAATAAAGATTAGTTTTGAAAAGGTATATTTCCTTTCTGTTTTGGTAACATATTCATAAATGAGTTTGATTAAGACGATAGTGTGTGGAGATGAATTTTTTTTTTTTAAGCCCATGATTGTGAGCTTTTAAAAATTTTAAGTCTGAATATAAGACATTCTCTTTAAATTATTACCAAGGCACCAGTTGTTAAAAAAACAACAACTGAGTAATTAACTATAATAGGATATATTTGTTTGCCCATAGTAATAATAGTAGGCTAACACTTGTTTATCTGTCTATATTGTTTGCATATTCAGCTACTCATAGTCATATATGAAATTAACTTAAATTACTTCCAGAAATCTGGTATTTATTTTAATGTCCTTTTGGAACAATGTAAGCATTTTCTGTTGTGACATAGATGTCAGTTTGCAGATTTGACTAGCTAAATTTGTGTCATCATTTTTGCTGTAATCCTCTGTGTATGTGTGTGCATAAATATTAAAATTGTGCATTTTATTTTTAGTTTACATTCATTTTTTTACCTTTATAATTTTATAATTCCTTTTCTCCATAAGAAGGCTTTGCTTCTCATCCTACACTCTGCAAGTTAATTACCATTCAGATTTCCCCACAAAGTATGTCCATATATATTATAAAAATATTATGTTTAACTATAACTTTATTCAAAATTATATTTAACTAAGTTTATTGCTATTAAATAAACCCATAAACTCGCATTTTTAAAAAATACAATTTTAGCAAAAAGCAAAAAGCAAATGACTTTGTTCAGTAATTCACTAATTGCATAAAGAAAATCACATCTAAAGCAAATGGCAGTACTAGTTAATGTAGATGGAAACATTGAAATGAGAAGTTGATATAAAAATTATTAGTGTTCCTTGGGAAAAATTGTGAGTACTAAAACTTAAAACTAGAAATTATCTGTTATTTGTGGTGATGGAGTGTAGTGGAGATATATTTTTTAATTGCTTATTCAAATCATATTTTTTAGACATTGATTTACTTTATTAAGCATGTTTTATTTGAAAAAATGACTGATTCTGTCCACATAATTTAAAAAACTAATTAACTCATTTTAAATCATCTTAAATATAATATATTTAGTGTAAATATTTTATTAATTTGATAAATTATTATTTTGTTATTCAGTACTTGTTTAAAATATTTATTTTTAAATTTATTAATATTATTTTGGTATGTTTCCAGATGATGAACGAGTACATGATATTGGAGGATTACATCTTAGCAAGGTTGAGATTCTGTCTGTGATACAGTATTCCACCCAGTGGCCACAAAGGTATTGTCAGTAAGGTTTATATGAATACTTATTGTGGAAATAGGTAATACTAATAGTATGTCCATGTCATACCTTTTATTTTGGATTTGGCATATCTTGCTCTTATTATTTTGATGGTGTCACTCTTATTTTGTCTTTGTGGAGCATTTTAATAAATAGACCTGTTCAATAATGATAAAATATATTTTATTCATAACTACAAACCTAGCTATATATATAATCATTGCCTTTAAATAAAGCTTAATTAATATAGCAGTATATCTTAGTTTAATGGCTACTCATTATCCCAACTGTATAGCTGGTGTCAAACCTTTCTAATAAAATAATAGTGCAGTACATACATTTTAAGAAAACATTTCCTTGTTATTATTTATGTTTAAACAAATTAAATGTTAAATATAATAGTAAATGATGTTTTACTATATTTCATCATTCTGACTCCCGTGTATTTTGTCTGAAGAAAGTATAAGCTTAGAGTTAGAGACATTTTGTGAATTGAAAATGTGAGTGTTTCATTTAATTCACTCACATTTTCAATTCACAAAATGTCTCTAAGCTTATACTTTCTTCAGACAAAATGCATATTTATCGTCTATTTTGTGTTTTGATTAGTTTTTAGTTGTCTATAATTTATTATTTGTAAATGAATGTATTGAATGCTCATTAGATTACACATGTTTTAGTTTTTAGTAAAAATGAATTAATCTCTTTACAGATACCTTTTTTTTAAAAAATCATATTAACTTTTTTTTTTAGCTTACTAAGACAAATAAATGCATATCTTAGTATATAATTTAAATGCAATGTATTACATACTTTTAAAAAAAATTATTTGCTTTCTAGGAATGCATCCAGTGTATTTTGATGTAACAAAATATATATGTATATATATAGCTCATTCTCTGGGCATTAGAAATGTGTTTTCTTAAAAAATAAAGCATTGAAATGTGGGAGATACATATAACTATAAGATGGTTGTTTGAATATGTGTTATTTATTTTGTAATTATTTGTAATACAAATTCGTTTTAAACTGGAAAATGGCACCTCTTTTTGTGACATGCATACATATATAGCCATTTTCTTTCATTTTCATTGTTATAAATAATCTAACAGACTTACCATATCAATGTTTTCTTAGAAGTGATAATACATTGAAGCAACATTCAATATTCCTTTTATCTGGAAATGATAAATTTTGTGAAGAAATAATATTTTTAAAAGGCACATCTTTTGTAACACTTAGTTTCAAAAAAGTCAGAACCAAACTTTTATCCTTTTACCAAACATCGACATGTCACATTTGCACACCTTATGACATAAAAAATCCCAGCAGTAGAAATTATTCATATGCTAAAGTTTTTCAAATTTATTCATTATAATTTATATTCACTTTTAAGAAATATTTGGCTTTAGGGAAATTAATTTAACTTTGTTTCCTCTTTAACACATTACAAAGAACTTCATAAATTTGTAAATATAAAATAATTATGATAGAATTGCGAACTACTTACATTTTTCAAAGGCACTATATTTCATAAAGATAACTCTCATATCATTTTGTCTTGGTGTGATGAGTTTAAGTACCAAATAGAAAAATAACTTTCGTTTCTATTAAGATTTCATTGATGCAACAGTAAAGTTGGGAAAATTTTCAGAATCATCAATGCTTCAAAACAGCTAAGATTTATGATAACCTCGATATACATGTATTTTGATTAAATTGATTAACATCATAAATAGCTTACATATTTATACACATATCCATGTACTATGTAGTTTATTTTGCTTTTAAAGTTTTACAAAGCTGTGTGTATGTTTTAAACCTGAGCTAGTAAGGGTAGAAAACCTGTGAATTGTATTCATGAATATTAACATCACAATTAGGCTTATTATATACTTTTTAAATGGTATATTTAAATAGATATTTTGTTTATTATTTAATATTCACAGTATATACTATAATATTAATAACTTTGTTTTATGTTTAGTTGAGAAAAATAGAGCTTATTTTATGAGAGTTGATAATTTTGTAACTGAGAGATGAGAAAGTTTCCACGTTACGAAGTTATAGTTTTCTCCCCCATTTTAAATAAATATTTATCCAGATTAGGTTAATGAAGAAAATATACTCATAATATATTGCTTATTTTTAATTTTTTTCTGGTAAAATACATCTCAACCTTACTTTCTAAGTTTTCAACAGAAACATGTGCCTTTTAGTTTTACATATTTCAAACTCCTATAACATCAACATTAGATTTAATCTACTTTATTTTTTGCACCTCACCACAAACTCTTGTCCAGAGAATGAGCTATATATACAGAAAATATACTTATTAAGAACCCAAAAGATTGTATTAATGGCTATCTATACTATTACTTTTATTTTCTTTTAAAGAGATTTTTTCCCATTGTCATATAAATGACTGGCAATTCTGAGCCTTGCACGGATGCATGAAAGTGTGCATAAATGCATACACACACACAAACAGGTCCACAAATTCTGAAAAAATCTGACACTTCTAAATACTTGGGAGCGTGTGGTTGTCTTTTTCTACATCTTATAGTTTATTCTTTTATTTTCTATTTACTGCTAAAGTGTAAATGAATACTACATTATTATAATATTTTACATGTTTTCTTACTTCCTACTAATCCTAGTGAAGTTTAATATTTCAATGGAAAGTTTACACTAACTAGAAACAGAGTAGTCTCCCTTAGAAATTTACATTGCTTATTTAGCATAAAAATTGTTAGATATACATTAATATTCAAGAGCTTGTCATCACAAAAATATGAAAAACATTTGATAAAATTTCTTAGTTGTATAATGAGTATTTAATAGAAAATAATTTCATGTTTGGGCAAGATTTGAAACATTATTTTGTAGATTATAAATACATGTATTATAAATAATTGATTAAAAAGTCTTAACACCATCATGACATTTCAGGCAACATGGTACCCATTTTTTTTAACCCTTACGATGGAAATCCCACCAGCACAATCTGTGCTGATATATTATTGTTAATGTACTTCTCTAGCAGGTGTCTTTAGAAAGAAAGCATTTATTTACGCTCTTGACACTGTCCAGTAACATTGCTCAACTGTAGACGTGTAGTGGTCATAATCATATGTAATAAATTTGGCAAACATAAATTTTCACTTTGAACCAGTACTGATTTATTCTTTTCAGTACAGATCTGTTACACTCTAAAATTGTGAATCTCCAAGGTTTTTCTTCTGTAAAATAGCATAATTCATTATTAAAATATTGTTGATGTTCTTGTGGGTAATTTGTAACAACACTACAAATTGTTAGCAAAACTCTTGATGTACTATAACAACTAAATTGATTGTAGTGCATTACATTGACAGTTATAATTTTTCTTTAAAATATGGTTAATTGTTTATATAATTATGTAATTTGTACTACTAATTTCAAAACTTGCTTTGCAGATATATGTAGTTATTTTCCAGTTGTTTTAGGGTTTTTGCATTCTTCTTATACATATATATTCATTTATTCTTAATTATTATTATACTCTCATATATATATGCGCGCGCGCGTGCATGTGTGTGAGAGAGATATATTACATTTAAAAAATTAAATTTAGATTAAATTAATTTGGATATTTTAAGTTAAACTGAAAATTAGTCATTTCACTTATTATGTTAGATATTGTGACAACATTACAATTGAGTAGATTAGAATTTAGTTATTTTTAAAATTAACACTAACAGTGGAGTAATAATAGTGTTATTAATAAAGTGTATCAATAAATGAACAAATAGTATAATAATCATTAAAACTAAAAAGATATGCTTTAATTTGGGACTCTAAATTACATGCTGTAATGTTGGTTTTGTCAAGAGTAACTCAGTAAACAATGATTTAGTAAACATAAGTTTAAGAAAATCAGTTAGATTATATATTTTAATTTTTAACAGTGTTTTATGTTTTCTTTATTTTCATAATTTATGTCATATATTTCACATTAAAAATTTTGAAACGACTAAAAAAAAAAGTTTTCATCACTTTTGAGCATTGGTGGTCATATAAGCACTAAAACAGCTGTCTTACGTTCACATCTTGCAAGCTGAGAGCTCACATACACACACACATATACACACTGAGTTTACATTCTTATATTGTTTTATTTATTGTAGCTTTCAGCTTACAAAGAACAATGCCTTTTAGGAACAAAACCAGTCAAAAATGGTCACCAATTTGAACACAGTATAGTGGTAGTTTGTTTATATTATGACATCTTCTAATTACATCCTAATCTTAGATTATAATCATTATGGCTAGAGTATTCTATAATGGCAGTTTATCATTCATTTAAAAAAAAATATGGACTGACTCTTTCTAGTATATACATGTAGTATAGTCAGTGGTGAATTGAAAAGGGGTAGATGAGAGCGATAAGGAAAATTCTCTTCCCTCCCTTCCCTATATCAGTATATGAAGAGGAAAAAACCAGTATGTTGCCTTAATAAATAGCCCAGTAAGAGCTAACTTCATTGGCATTGCTTTTTCTGTCAGTTTTGTTATATGTAATAATAATATATTGTGTGCTTGCATCAACTCAGGGTTAATTAAATTAATTTCTTTTATAAGTTTTTGTTTTTAATAAAAAAAATTATTAAAAACAACTACAACATGAACTGGATGGTATGGTTTTTAAATGTATTTATTTCATTGGATTGAATTCTGATTTTCAATAGGAACATTCACTCTATATTAATGCTTCACCTAACGGCAGTTGTTTATAATGTTGTTTCATATATGTAACTGCTGAAATAAATTAATATTAATAATGATCTTTCTCTAAGAAAATAACAGGTTTATAGATAAGTATTACACATTTTTTAAAAATAAATGTTATTTTTTAATAAATTTTACTATACTATTATTGTATTAAACATCATTTATCATTGTTTTTATTGCCAAAGGTTCTCATTCTTGTATAAAACTATAACCCATAACATTTAATACACACTCAAATATTAAAAGATTTAAAAACAATAAAATTATGCAAATATAACTTTTGATCTTAAATAATATATTATTGGGAGTTAATTTGTTTAATTCAGTTCTTTTTAATTTTATATTTCTTACAGGCATTGCATGTGTTGCTTTAAGGATTTCAAAAACTTTGAGCGGTTCAACAACCTTGTACAGATAATTTTAACAGTTGCAATACGTTTCATCCAAACTCTGCCAGAAGATCTTGAAAAAGAACTAAAGAAAGCATCAAACTCCAGAACAGACGAAGATGAAATCATAGTGCAAGTAAAGCCAGAAATTGCAGCTGGTTCATTTGGTGACAAAGAGAAAACTGAGGATGTAGGAGATGAAGGGGAAGAATTAAAAATTGAAGTAGGGGAAGATGATGATCAAGAAGATGAATGGAGTTCTGATGAAAAAGAAAGGCTGATGCAGTTTGTCACCAAGATCTTTCTAATGAACTTTCCTTCTTACACTGCTCACAAGCATATTGTTCATAACTCCCTTGAGGTAATTTATTCCAGATTTCATTTCTATGGTAGACCCACTCATTTTTTTCCACTTGATATTGTACAAATCTTTTATGCTCAAAATGTGTGTTCTGTTGAAATAAGGTTGTGCAGAAAAAATTAATATGATAACTATAATGCTTTTTGAGATATTGTCAATTTAGTGTCGTAATTTATGATCAACATTTTTTAGATGTAACGAATGTGCAGTTTGTCAAGTTCGGTACAAGTAAAATGTAAACTATACTGATCAACGGTCCAGCATTTTAAATTAACTTACAGAAAACATGAAAATACAGACATAATGTGGAATTGAAATTTTAATTTATTATAAATTGCAAAGGAACATGCTTTTGTTTAATAAAATTGCTTACAAAATGCAACAAACTGAAATATTCATGGCATCTTAGCATATGCAACTGATGAACAAAGTATATCCAGAATGCATATTATTAAATCATTTGTTGTGTAGTTAATGCCTTTTTCCCCCAAAGGCATAGCAACAACATTGAAGAAATTATTCGAAGCTGAAAATGACCATTTCAACAAATTTTAACCAAAAAAGAGCAGTAACCAAATGTTATAGAGAAAACGTAAAAATACAAATTGTCATATCTCTAAAACTATACAACATACAGAGCTGGTTCACATATCAAAATTATCTGTAAATTGTGCTCTATCTAAATATATAAAGATATGTTTGATCATTTATTTAATTTAGATTTTTAATTTTATTATATAATTTCTATTTAGAAAGAAAATTAAAAAGGATAAATTGTCACTTCTCTGAAACTATACATAACACAGTTATGGTTCACCTATTAAAATGATCAGCAGGATTTTATACATTAACTAAACAAAAGATTTGTGCACGTTTTATTTGTTGTAATATTTTATAATACAAAATTTAATATTTTAAAACCATATTAAATCTGCATGATTGGTATAAAAGCTTCCTATATACAGATGTATATCAAAGATACATAAAGATGTTGAACACATTATAATTATATCACCACACACACACTAAAAAAATACAAAATATATGGACATTTATGGTCAACATTTTAGACAATGGATGTGTGATTTTCCAAGTTCATTACAAATAAAATATAAACACACTGAAAAACAGTCCTACAGTTCTAATAAGTATAGCCATGTACAAGTAGAAAAACCAAAATTGACTTTTAAGTTTATTATAAACTTTGAAGGGAAACAGGCTTTTGTTTCATAAAATTGCTTGTATAACGCAATAATCGGGAACATTCACATCATCATAACATATGCAAATGATGGACAAAGTACATCCAAAATGCTTATTATTAAATCATTTGCCATGTAATTAATGCCTACTTTTTCCAGAGGCATTACAAAGAAAATGTGGAAATTACTGGAGGCTGAAAATGACCATTTCTGCAAATTTTAACCAAAGGAAAAAGAAAGCATTAACAAAGTTTAATACAGAAAACGTAAATAAGCAGACTGTCATATCTCTGAAACTATATACATGTATCGTACAGTTGTTTCCCATATGAAAATGATCAGCAAACTATACTCTGTCTAAATATATTAAGATAATTTATGTTTAATCGTAAATTATTTTTAATTTTATTTTACAATTTTTATTTACCCAAAAAATTAAAATGGATAAATGTTCACATCTTGGAAACTAATATAACACAGGTTCACCTATTAAAATGATCAACAGGATGATACCATGTATCTAAAGACAGATAACTCTAACTTTTATTTGTTTAAAATCTCTAACTTTTTATGTTTTAGTAAAAACTTTAATATTTTTTTAAAAATTGAATTAAAACTATGCTTGGTATTCTATATGCATAAATCATGGATATATATATATATAAATATTTGACACATAGTATTATTAATTATAACAAAATAATAAGTAAAACATATTTTTATAATTTGAAAGTTTTGTGATAAGTATTAAAAAACATTGAAATATGTATAACAACTTTATTGCTAAAATTCTACCTAAGTGTACATTAATTAAAAATCCAATAATGACATGATATTTATTAATAATAATATATAATGACAGTATATACTATAAATAAAACATGATTCAGTTTTGTGGTATTTATTCCAACAATGAATATGCACAACACAGATCAAATATTTTATTAATCACAGTACATATTTTTATAAATAGAAAATTCCTACTGTAATGCTCTCTGGTCAAAACTATCCAGGTTCTTCCCTTGGTTAAAGCCCCATTTAAAAACAAACTTGGCATCCACATCACAGTCCATTCTATCACCCCACTTGAAAATATTTCTATACTTTTCCTTAAATATTATCCTAACACTACTGGTACTGTGAACTTCAAATACCTCACCAATGAAAAATCCAGTATCGTAATATAGCAGTACGCTCATCTTGGCCTGTAAATCCAGCATCTTGTGTCAGTTTGGTAGTGGGTTGCTTGGAACATTATCTAGATCAGTTATAATCACCTCCTTTGTATCTAGGCTGCTATCTGCATCTACCAACAGTACAACATGTGCACTGTCAGACACTGGTAGTTTTCTTGCAAATATATGCAAAAATTATCAGAAAGGCTGTTGACATCTTTACCTTTTATTTTTAAATACTTTAAACACCCATAATCAATCTATGGTATCTTGGAGCTGGAACATATTTTTCTTAGCAGTGATGGTGTGACATGCTTGAAGTATTTGTAATGACAGATTTATCATGACAAGGTCCTACCGCCTTCTGGAATTTCTTGATGACATCAAGCTTAGCCTTCGCCAAACAAGGGACTTTCTCTTCTTCATTTAAATTGTACAAGAAATATTCAATTTACAACAACTAAATTTAATTCTGTTGATAACTGCACATCTTAATTAACCTACTGCTTTTAATAATTAAATATTGTGATGACAAAACTATACACTGTCCATCAGTCAGTTTTCATTATTTTTTATTAAAAAAAAACACAAGAATTATTAAGTTTGCTCAAATTCAAAATAATAAATAGAATAAATGCACAACTTGATGATTCTGCTGTTTTTAATAATTAAATAATGTAACTTAAAAATCCTCATGCTTATGCTTCATTTATGTACCACCAAAGAAATTGAAAGATTGTGAAACAAAGAAAAGGGCAGAAGCTAAATATAAGTTTTAAAAATTAAGAGGAAAACATTATGTTCAAATTAAAAACAAAACAGGGCAAAATATTTAAAAGGTATGTATATAAAAACATACACTAAATAAAATATCTTAGTATTATTGTAAATCCAGTGCTTGAAATAAACATTTCACAGTCCCAGGTGTTTTGGTTGTTTACTATTTTTGCATTGAGAATTATCTTTTCTTGTTTACATCATTGTTTTAAAACTATTTTTCTATTTTTCCACATCATAACAAAATTTAATTTAGTAAATAAAATAATATTGCAAGAAAAAAGCAAATTTTTGCAATATAGTGACACACCAACTAACCTATTTTCGAACTACAAAAGTGATATTAAGGGAAATACAACTTTTTATTATATTTATTTAATAAAAATTATATGAATTACATGTATATAACACAATTAAATATTTAAGACATGACTCTTATTAAATTAAACTAATTAAATTTACCTACAGTTTTACAGACATCTATATTAATAGAAGTAATGATGTTGTAAATGAAATAACAATAAATATTTAATGTTGCAAATTTTGTTTTAAATATTAGTTATGATTTGATTTTTCAGGAACTCTCCCAGCATGAAACCAGTGCTCTCAATAACTATTGTGAAATTGCTGTGAGTATTGTCAGCTTTTTTAGTTTCAATACTAAGAGTGCAGGGCCAACAGTTGATAAGTCTCAGAGAACACATTGTCATTTTTTTTGTTTTTGGATGGTGGTGGTGGTGGTTATGAAGGTTGATAAATATGTGGTGCTTGTAATACGTTATGATAGATCTATTGCTTCCATTTCATTTTCATTCTGTTGTGTTTCATGAATACCATGTAAAATTCTTGGAGTCCTGCTAAATGTGGATGATTTCTTTTTATAAAGTAAATAAAGAATAACTCTTGTATTTTGCTGCATAATCTCTAATGTCATTGACAAGCCACTTCAAAGACTCCTTATTGTGTAAACCGATCATTGGAGGGGTCGGGGGTACTCTCAGGATTTGCAGCTACCTTAAAAATGAGAAGCATCTTGAAAAGTATTTGAATTTTATTTTCTTGTTGAAAAACACTTAAATTTGCTTATAAACCCTTGAATTAGTTAAGAAATCTTATTTTTAAAGAAATTGACTATCCCTTTTCTCTTCTCCATCAGTTTGAATAAATGTGTTTATTTTAAATAAATGCTGTGAAAACATTTGCAAGTCATATTACCAAAGTTGCTGAGTTTTTGATACTTTGGCTTTCAGTTGTTTCTGGAATGTCATTCAAAAGCCCAAAATAGAATACCACCAACTCGAACTTGGAACACTAAGAACATTTGGAAACTATAAAACTAATTTATATATATTTATAATATATTTTTTTCAATTCTGGAATAAGTCTTCTTTTCAAGAATAGTAGCCACTTTGAATTTTTTTCTTGTACAGAAAGATTTTGTTCTTGTAAGGAAAGACTTTTTATTTATTTATATGAATTTTTAAAAATTGACTGTCAATTAACTCAAAGAAATTATTTGCATATTACTAAACTGAATAAAGAATAGGAGATTTATAAAAGCAAGTAAGTGGAGAAATAAGACACTAATATGGTGAGGAACCACTATGTGGTCAAGATAATGGTGGTTTTAGATCTTCCAAATTTATTGGAAAATTTAAAGCAGTTTATGATCCCCAAAGATCATATAAACAACAGACATGAATTTCAGTTTTAACCATCTTATCCCTCCAATTTGATATCTTTTAATATAAGGTAGGATAATGTTTTATTATGTTATTTCAGATCACGATGACTGTTTGTTTGAAGCAATTTGTGAAACAAAACATGTAGAGAAATAGAGTCAAAAATGTTAAATTGCACAAACATTTCAGTATTTAGGGGGTTGAAAATATGTCTTTTGTGATAAAAGCTTTTGAACAGATTGTTTTATTGCATTATTGAATATTGGAATATGTACTGTTGATTGAAATTTTTATTCTTTTGCCTTATTTAACAATCTAGTAATAGTATAGAAGATTGACTTAGCAAAGCTACCCAAATTAATAAATGAATCTTTGGTGATATTAAGTGATTTTCAAATCCATCTCAGTTTTTTAAAATATCTCTTCCTTGGAAACTTCACTGTTCTGGCTGAGTAATTGCTGGCTATTCCCATATAAATGCACCATTTTGTGACATGAAGTGAAAAAAATAAAGTGGATTAAATCTAATTATTTTAGTATATGTTAAAATCTATAATGGGGCCTAATGCTCAATAAAATCATAAGAAAAATGTTGATATTATAGGAGTTTGACATACATAAAAAGCACGTTTCTGTTGAAAACTGAAAAAGTAAAGTTGAGATGTGTTTTAACAGAAAAAAATAATGTTTAGATAAGTGTAATATCTCATTACAAAGTATATATTTTCTTTATTACCTAAATTATTTAACTTAATCTGCGTACATATTTATTTTAAATGGGTTATACCTAGAAACTTATTTGGCTCCCACTGACAAGAAATATCATCCTTTATAAAAATTAAAAAAACTCAATTTTTCTCAACTAAACATAAAATGGGTTATTATGCTATAAAGATATATTTAAATAGAACTTTGTTTATTACTTAATATTATCTTTAATTACATTTTTAATATATAGTAAACCTAATCACGATTTATATTCTTGAATGTAATTCACTAGTTTTCTACCCTTACTAGCTTAGATTTAAAACATACACACCTGCTGAATGAAACTTTAATGCAAAAGAAACCATATGGATATTTACATAAATAGGTAAGCTGTTTACAGTGTTAATCAATTTAATCAAATATATTGAGGTTATCTTAGCAGTTTTGAAACATTGATGATCCAGAACATTTTCCTGCCATTGCTGTTATAACAACGTGATCTTAATAAAATCAAAAATTATTTTTCTGATTTGGTACTTAAACTCATTATATTAAAATAAAAGACATGAGAGTTATCTTTCTTCCATATGGCACCTTTGAAAAATGTAAGAAATAATTCACAATATTATCATCATTATTTTATATTTATGAATTAATTATTTTCTTTGTCACATGCTAAAATGGAAACTAAGGCAAATTAGTCTTTTTCTTTTTTAAGTTGAATATTTCTGACTATAACAAATAAAATTTTAAAATATTAGCATATGAATATTTTGATTACATTGATTGTTTAAATATAACATGGCGTTTGTGTATGACATGTTGCTGCTCTTCAGTGAAAACATTTTTTTTAATTTGGATCTGATTTGTGTGGAAAGGAAGTGTGACTAAAAGAAATGCAATTTAAAAGTATTATTTCTTCATAAAATTGATCTTTCAAGATGAAAGGAATCTAGATCATGGTGCTTTAATGTATTATCACTCCTAAGAAAACCTTGATAAATAAGTTTGTTGGATTATTTATAACAATAAAAATTAAAGAAAATAGCTATTTCACAAAAAGAGGTGCCATTTTCAGTTCAAAACGAACTTGTATTACAAATAATTACAGAATAAATAAATTCAGATTCATGCAACTATCTTATGTAACTCTCACATGTTATATATAAAGATGGATTGTTGCAGTGTTGAATTATCATTTGAGAATGTGATATTTTACAAACTTGATTGCAGGACCCAGAATCACCAATGTACCTGCTGCGCAATGTCTGCTTCCTTTGTGACAGCAATGGCATACAGGCTCTGCGACAGTGTTTTGAAAAGGCCACACCTGACACCCTTCCCTTCAATTTTGCACACCTGCTCATTACTTTGATTGCAAATGTGAGTGTTGTTGCAAAAGAAATTTTTTTTGCAAAATGCAAAATTACATAGAAACTAAATGTTTTAATGACTGATTTTGCTATATCTCTGTCACATTTTTTATATTAATTAAGTTGAGTCATGAAGCTTTTTCTTATTATTTGTTTTGATTATTTTATTGTGTAGTTAGTTTCTTATTATCTCCTGATATAGAGTAAAATATTTCATATAATTATTTCGTTTAGCTTGACTGGCAAAACTTATATTTTCTCATACTTTTAACAGTCAGTATTAGATAAAACATAGCTTTACTCTTCTTAAGTACAGGATTTTAAGTTTTTAATATGATCTCTAAATGTGAGTATATGCTCAGTTAAATGTTTCATTTTAACAAGAAGTGTGGGTGGTAAGATTAAAATACTTTTATAATTATTTTTAAATATTGATACAATAACAAATATAAAATAAAACATAAGTGAAATATAAACGTGTAGAGAAAATAGTTAACAGCGATTGTTGTACAATATATTTAGAAAATTCTAATGTTGCAAGAAACAACTTCTTACTCATTTTATGGAAAATATAATTGACCAAGATAAAGATGGTAAAATAAAAGAAAGCTGAGCAAACATATATTTGTCACAAACTGACTTTAGAATGCACATTGTTTGTAACAGAGAATATAACTGTTTTAGTCCCTTGTCTCCCCAAAGTAGGCATAGCCCACCAAAATGGCATATTCAAGGGGAGATAACTCAGTCAAATATTTAGCATTATATTGTTGTTTTTACACACAGTAAAAAGCTCTCCTTACATAAAATTCAAAATATAACTCATCTGAGAACTTCTAGCATGAGTTATTTCACTATGATAGTTGTAAACAATACATTCTGACTAGCTAGTTTAGCACATGAAATAGAATGCTGGACACCACAAGATGCTAACTGCTGTTATCAGAGAGGTCAGTGGATTTGGGTTACACTATAAACTAAAGAGTAGGAAAAGTGGCCTTCTGTAAGTGTAAGACAGTTTGTGATATGCTTCACAAATTCC